>CM077674.1:18536465-19780215 GCA_039707655.1 Elymus sibiricus
CATCCCTGCCGCCCCGTCGCCGCCCGTCGCCGCCCATCCCTGCCGCCCGGTCGCCGCCCCGGTAGCCCAGGCCGCCCCTCCCTGCCGCCCCGTCGCCGCCCGTCCCCGCCGGCCGGCCACCCCTCCCTGTCGCCCCGTCGCCGCCCCCCTGCCCCCCCTCTGGTGAGCTCCCCCCTCCTGCCCCTCTCCTTTTTTTGTTTTTTTATTATTTTTTCTGTTTTTGCAAATAGATGTTTAGGTTTTTACATGTTTAGATGTTTAGTTTTCTGTTTTTAGGTAAATAGATGTTTAGATGTTTAGGTAAATAGAAAAAAAATATTTAGACATTTAGGTAGAAAAAAAACCTGTGGGCAATAAAAAAGAAGAAAAGAAGAAGGAAAAAAAAGGAAAAAGAAGAAACGAAAAAGAAGAAAAAATAAGAAGAAGAAGAAGAAGAAGAAAAAGAAGAGGAGGAGGAGGAGAAGAAAAAAGAAGAAGAAGAAGAAGAAAAAACGAGGAGAGGAGGAGAAGAAGAAGAGGAAAAAGGAAAGGAAGAAGAAGAAGAAGAAGAGGAGGAGGAGAAGAAAAAAGAAGAAGAAGAAGAAGAAGAAGAAGAAGGAAAAGAAAAAGAAAAAAGAGGAGAGGAGGAGAAGAAGAAGAGGAAAAAGGAAAGGAAGAAGAAGAAGAGCAACAACAGAAAAAAAAACTAGATAATTACAATGTTATAGATAATGTTATTGCTTTGCTCTTCTGTAGACAATGTTATAGATAATTACAATGTCTTGAAATACTTAGTGACAATGTGTTCCCGGGAAAAAAACTAGATGACATAAGTATGCATCGCTATTAATTTGGTATGTAGTGTGTTGACTTTCATTCTGATGGTGCTTCCTTTTGAAAGAGATGAGAGTGAGAGATGAGATGCTCTTGAAGGAAGGATACCGGCTGTTCGTAGGTGGTCAGTCTTTCTCGTCCTCCCCCTCTAAGACCTTGGTAAAGCAGGGGGAGGACGAAAAGACCGACCATTACCGACGGTCGAAATAACATTGAGAGATGAGAGCTGTTATAAGAGGAAAGACACCGGCTGTTGTCGTAGGCGGTCGTTGCTCCTCATCTCTTGCTGTGAGACCTTGGTAACGCAGCAAGGGATGGGAGTAACGACCGTCACCGACGGTCGAAATAAATAGGCAAGGAGTGCCCCACCATACATATATACCACCACTTGAGAGGTGAGAGTTGTTGAAGGGAGCATCGACGAAATGAAAGTCAACCCGACACCCCGACACCCCGACCCGACACCCCGACACCCCGACCCGACACCCCATCATATATTTGTGAATTATGAGTTAGGTCATATATTTTCTGATTTTGTTATGAAAAACATCATATATATTTGTGTTGATCGGGTGGATTTAAATATGTAGTTGTTTCGACGCTGCGAGGCTCTGGTGTTCGACGACCTCCCCGTGCGTTCGACGAGCTCCGCCCCTGCGTTCGTGGGTGAGCACAAATGACATCTCCTCCTCCCCCCTTCATTTGCTCTGTTCCGGTCTTCGTGCCGATGAAACATGCTAGCTGTAGGTAGATTGAATCATCAGTATGCGTGACCACTATGCGTCTCCCGTTCGAAAGGGTTACATCTATAAATATGCATGCATTTGCATATTTATAATCGTGATTCTTTGGAATTGTCCAACGTTATCCATGGACAGCCCGAGTATGTGTAAATTGGGTTCGTTTTCCCATATGCTCTGCTCCGGATCCGATGCAGAATTTCGTCAGTGCCTCCCTGTTGTTCTCCGGGTACACATCCTCTCTGCTTATTGCCGAGACGTATATCAGGAGAATAGCGGGGAGGTGCTGCCGAAATTTTGCGTCGGATCCGGAGCAGAGCATGGGAAAACGAACCCAATCTACACATACTCGGGTGGGATTAGGACCTATCTTTACCTATTAGCGTCTAGGTTGCATGGACGTAATAAAACTGACAAACTCCATTAACTGATTAATATGGTTTGCTGAATTATGTATATATTTCTTGTGTGTCCAGTAGCTAGGCAAGATGAGTGATCGTGCGTGGATGTACACCGGTCACACTAGTCAGAAAGACAGGAGCGATGAATGGTTAACAAAAACCAAGGGGTTTGTGAGAGCCGCATTTGCAAATGGCTAGAGAAAAACCTGGTGCCCCTGTGTCCGGTGCGACAACTATCATAAGAGGACAGAGCTTGAAATGAGTAAACACCTGCAGAAGTGGGGTTTTACGCCTGCTTATACGGTCTGGACATTTCATGGTGAGTCTGCCCAACGTGCCAGAGCTGAGGTGGGCCGTCGTCGCACCGACGAGCACGGTACCGGGATCGAAGACATGGTGGAAGACTTTGATGATGCTCGGGATTCGGACGATGAGATGGAGGAATCTGCAAAGGCCTTCAATGATATGTTGGAGTCTTCAAAACGTCCTCTCCACGAGCACACTGAGCTTTGTCAGCTGGATGCCATCGCACAAGTAATGGCTCTGAAGGCTCAATTCAACTTGGGCAGAGAATGCTACGGCGCGATGATGACACTATTTGGACGCTTTCTACCCAAAGGCCATGTAATGCCTGCAAACCTGTACCAGTCGGACAAAATCCTCCGTGTACTTAAGATGCCCTATGAGAAGATAGATGCCTGTGAGAATGGATGTGCCTTATTTAGGCTTGAGTATGCGGACTTGAACTATTGTCCCATTTGCAAGTCTTCCAGGTATGTTGTGGTAGACAACGGTATGGGTGAGAAGAGTCAGACAAAAATCCCAGTTAATGTTCTTCGGTATATGCCAATCATACCAAGACTTCAACGTCTTTTCATGGTCGAAGAGACGGCCAGACAGATGACATGGCACAAATTGGGCAAAAGAACCGAGGTAGATGCAGATGGGAATCAGATGTTGGTACACACATCGGACGCTTTTGCGTGGAAGCACTTCGATGCAATACATCATGATAAAGCGGCAGATCCAAGGCATCCTCGAGTCGCCATCAGCACGGATGGGTTCAATGTGTTTGGTATGATGGCAGCCCAATACAGTTGTTGGCCTGTATTTGTCATTCCACTCAATCTCCCCCCCAGGACAGATTATGCAAAGAAAGAACATTTTCCTGACGTTGATAATTCCGGGGCCCAACTATCCGTGGAAGAGTATGAATGTGTACATGCAACCGCTTAAGGATGAATTGCAAGAAGCTTGGGATAATGGGATCAAGACATACGACGCCGCTACAAAAAAAAACCTTCCTAATGCATGTGTGGTACATGTACTCGATGCATGACTTGCCGGCGTATGCGCTATTCGTTGGCTGGTGTGTGCATGGAAGGTTCCCATGCCCCACATGCAAGGCAGCTCTTGAGTTTCGTTGGCTGGATGCGGGTCGCAAGTATTCTTGCTTCGACTTGCATAGACAGTTCCTGGATCCTCGCCATAAGTTCAGAAAAGACAAGAAGAAATTCATCAAAGGTAGAGTTGTCAAAAACTCTACACCACCTGTGTTGACAGGCCAACAGACCCTGGATCAGTTAAACGCTCTCAAGCCGGATCCAGAGCGTCCAGGGTATTTCAAGGGGTATAATTCGGAACACGCCTGGACTCACAAGACATGCTTGTGGGATCTGCCTTACTTCACAGACCTCCTTTGCCCACACAACATCGACGTGATGCACACTGAAAAGAATGTCGCTGAGGCCCTCTTTGGTACATTGTTCGGCATAGAGGGGAAGTCAAAGGATAATCCTAAGGCTAGAGTCGATCAGGAGGCTCTATGTGATAGATCGTTACAAAACATGCGACAACCGAAAGGAAAGCAGAACTGGACGAAGCCGAAGGCATGGTTCAATCTTGGAAGGCCAGATATGAAGGAAATTAACCTGTTGGTGAAAAAGGAGTTGATGTTCCCCGATGGGTATGCAGCGAATCTAAAGAGGGGAGCGAGTCTTGAAAAATTGAAAATATTTGGTCTCAAGAGTCATGATTGGCACATACGGCTTGAGCGGGTAATGCCGGTGATGTTGCGTGGCTTTATCCCTGAGGATGAATGGCTAGTACTGGCAGAGCTGAGCTATTTCTTCCATGTTCTTTGTGCGAAAGAACTATCGCCTGGCTTGCTAGATGAAATGGAAGAGTTGGCGCCGGAGTTGATCTGCAAGTTAGAGAAGATCTTCCCACCGGGCTTCTTTAATCCAATGCAGCATTTGATTTTGCATCTCCCGACCGAGGCACGATTGGGGGGGCCCGTGCAGAATCGTTGGTGCTATGCAACTGAGAGGATGCAGAAGACGCTTCGAGCAAAATGTAAAAATAAACGTAGAATTGAAGCATCGATGGCCGAGGCATTCATTACTGAGGAGGCAGCAAACTTCGTGACAACACACTACGAAGCCAAAAATCGTCATTTGCATAATCCGAAGCCTCGGTACAATGCTGGCGACCCTAAAAAGGGTGGATCCAACCTCAGCCTATTCAAAGGGAAGCTCGCACCAGCCGGTGCTTCTAATTCCTTACCGTTGGATGTCGAAGAATGGCGGACCATTTCGTTGTATATCTTCAACAACCTAACAGAAGTGCGGCCGTACATCGAGTAAGTTCTCGGTACATTGTTTCGCAACTTCTAATTCCTTTGAACTGCTCTTATTCCCGGATATTTGATACAGTCGATACGTCGCCAAATTCTCGTATGGAGCGTTGATCCAAAAGGATTCCATCGAAGAGTATGAGCTTCTGGCAAAGCATGGAGGCGGCTATCCCGGTTTCATCTCTTGGTTCAAACAAACGGTAATTTCCATTAGACCATTTCATTTCTTCGTCTAAATTGCGGCTAATGCAACAATCTTTCCGTATTAAACTTGTAGGCTAATTCAGAGTCAATGGACGCTGAATTGAGACAAGTCGCTAATGGTTTTGACTATAAGGTCCGTTCATTTGACAAATACGACATCAACGGGTTTCGCTTTCGTACCTTTGGCAAAGAGCTATCTATGGCTGACCGAAAGTCTACAAATTGTTGTGTCTCTGCTATTGGCGAAGGAGATACCGAGTATTATGGAAGAGTTGAAGCAATTTATGAACTTCTATTCTATAGTGAAAACCCACCGAACGTCGTAGTCTTCAAATGTTATTGGTTCCAGCCGAAGGAGACTAGAAGGACTCATGAACATTTAGGGCTAGTCGAAATCAAACAAAGCACCCATTTAGATGTTCCCGATGTCTATATTACGGCTCAACAGGCGACCCAAGTTTTCTATCTACCGTGGGCCTGCCAAACTGATCCAAATCTGAATGGTTGGGATGTCGTTTATGAAGTGCCGCCACATGTTAGACCACCTCCCCCCAATGAAGAGGATTATGAACCTCACATTAACCCAGACACATATGAAGGAGAATTCTTCCAAGAAACACGTCTTTCAAAAAAACATTTCAAGAACCGCTCTACTTCACCCCAGAACATTGAAGTAGACAGCGACAGTGATTCCGACTTCACCCCTGAGCCGGAACAAGAAGAGCCGGAACAAGAAGAGGTTACTGCTGCGGATGACCTGTCAATGCTTGACCAATTACGTAAAGGAGGCCTTCCACATGTTGATGCATATATTGATGATGATGATGAGCACGTCATTACTGATAGTGATGATGATGATGCATTAATTGACCCCGGAGCATATATAGACGATGAAGATTAATATTAGTTCATGTCAGGTATTCAATTATTATTATGTACATATATATTATTAATTAGTTCATGTTAGGTATTCCATTTTTTATTATGTTCATGATGATGATACACTTAAGTTATATACATATTATTATTCATGTCGGTATTAAATTTTTTTATGTTGTACTAATTTCGTTTACTCTTTGTCATGGCAGGTGTTGAAAGATGGTGGGCGCGGGTCCGGAGCGCTCCGAGGCTCCTTCTTCGTCGGCGCGTGGTGGGAGGGGTTCCATTCCACCCGTACCTCTCCGACGAGCGTTGTTGGACAGTATGGGTACACCGCCGGGCCCTTCTTCGTCGGCGTCGGTGCCCACCGGGGGACGAGGTCGGGGAGGGAAGAAAAGAGGAGGTAGATCAGGACGTGGCCGCGGGAGAGGAGGTAGGCAGGCTCGTACGCCTTCCTCGCCGCCACCCCCAGCTGATTCACCCGAGCACGTGACTGCTAGGGTGGACCCGTCCGAGGAGGAGGCTACGCGGACTCCGGTCCACGAGCCTCGGGTCGACGGGCCTTCGGCCGACGAGACTTCGGCCCACGAGACTCCGGACCAGACTACGTCCCAGGAGACGTCCGGATGGGGTACCTGGCCGGATCCGCCTGCGGGGCCGAAGGCCATGCTAATGGTGGCGGAGATTCGGCTGATAGCGAGGGCGAGGTGGTTGAGGGGGCCACCGTCTACCAGCGTGGTTGTACACGGCTCCCGACCGTGCCGGCGACCCGCGAGCAGAGGTGGTTGATTTTCCCTGATGGGGAGAGGTAAGTGCATTTACTCTTTTTGTACCTTTTGCCTTCACGTTTCTTCAAATATCTAATGCGTTGGCCTTGTCATACTGCAGGGGTTGGGACCACGCTCTGGATGTCCGCAGGCCCAACACCGTACTTGGTGTGCTTTGCCGGCAAAACTTCCCAGGGCTTGTCACGTTGCCCGGTAAGGGTCAGGTTCCACAGCTAGGATTGAGCTGGGAGCACTACTTGGCTGCCTCGGCCCCACCGGAGGAGATGATCGACGGTGTCTTGTGCCACACGAGGGCAGAGATGGTGATCAGAAAGTTTTGGGTAATTTCTCCTTTACACAATTAAAAATCTTCAAATAGCTAGTTATTGTACTAATCAATGTTATCTCGTTTGATTGCAGATCTTCTATAGGTGTGAGGAGGGATACGAGGAGGCCGCGGCACAGGGTATCGATGCCGCGTGCAAGCGCCTACTTCGAAACTTACGGCACGAGGCTCGAGTGCAGGCTGTTCGAGACTACTATGCCTCGCGTGGTATTAAGAAGACCAAGCAGGCGTGCCGTGAAAAGTTTCTGAAGAAGGAGTAGTACATGACGGTAATTACCTATTCTTAAGGCCTTGTACTTAGTTTCCTTGATTTGATTCGTAGGTGTAGCGCTCAAGTTTCTCTTTACTAACTTAGGTGCCCCCGAGATGGTGTGCGGATCAGATGGATTGTTGGGAGGTGTTGGTGGATGAGTGGTGCTCAGACCAATGGCTAGCCCTCCACAACAATGCCAAGGACCGGCGTGCCCAAATGGAAGGTGTGCCACACCATCAGGCCAGCGCCAACTTATATCAGTTCGGGCGGAACTGGGTATGTGGTTTGCTTCATGATTCATGCAATTCATTCTTCATGCTAGCTTGAGCCCTTTAATTACTAATTTACTCTGTTCCTCTCTTTTAGGGGCGATACAATAAGGCGGAGGTGCCAGAGGTGTACGACCTCTATGCCATGGCCCATACTGCCTCGTACAAGAAGGTCAAGGCATTCTCTACGTCTGACCTCGATCATCTAGAGAGCTTCACCAACATCTCCTCGCACAACAAGCTCGTGAGGTACAGAGATGAGGGGAAGGCGAGGAAAGGGGAGGACTTTAACCCGAGCCAGGGTCCCATCGATCCAGAGCTGGTGATGATATCTGGTGGCGGGAGGTCCCATGGCTCGATAGCCATTGGAGATGGACTTATACGTTGTCCTAGCACTCTCCCGCAGATCAAGGCGCGCCAAAAGAGCTCCGCCCCTGAGATAAGGCCTCGTCCACGGCCAATGGAGCTCGCCATCGAGGTTAGTTATACGGACTCAGATTTCTTTCCTCTCCATTACATTGTGTGCGGCCATCGATGATTACAATGCTAATGAGGAGTGGTGTTGCAGGCTGCTATTCAGAAAGAGAGAGAGAAAACCCAGGCGCTTCTGCAGGAGAGGGAGCGGGAGTTGGAGGAGAGGACGGCTAGGATGTTGGAGGAGGAGAGGTCACGGAATGAAATGGCGAACCGGGCCTTGTACGAGCTCCTCGTAGTAAGTTTCTTCTGCATATTAGCCAAATCATGCAATTAATGTTCGTTTCATTACTAACTAATATGACTGACTCATCAAAACCAAATGTGCAGTCTGTGTGCGAGAAGGTCGGTCAGACCCCTCCGGCGATGCCAGTCATTGCTCCGGGGACCTCGGTGAGTTTCATTTGAATGGTCATTAGTTACTAGTCTTAACATTTGAGTGTCATCATGCTAATGAGACATTGCAAATGATCTTTGGTGCAGCGTAAATCCAGACAAGCATCGCACGATCCTTCTGCAGGTGGTACCAGCACGAGCAACCCCAGTGCTTCACCTCCGTGATGACGGTAAGTTTTCTCTAGTGTTTTGCTTAACAAATGGCATAACTACCTACGATACCTCAATAATGACCTATACTTAGCTTAATTAGTTCATTTATGACATAATTAGCTTAGTTAGGTAAAAAATGGCATAATAACCTTGGCTTAGCTCCAAAATGTCATATACTTAGCTTATTTTGCTCGAAAATGACATAATAACCTTACGTAGCTCCAAAATGACCTATTTTACCTAGGATAGCTCTAAATTTACCTAACTTAGCATTTTTTCCTCCAAAATGACTTAATATGCTTAGTTAGCTCAAAAATGACATAACTACCTACGACAGCTCAATAATGACCTATACTTAGCTTAATTAGTTCATTCATGACATAATTAGCTTACTTAGGTCAAAAATGGCATAATAACCTTGGTTTAGCTCCAAAATGTCATATACTTAGCTTATTTTGCTCGAAAATGACATAATAACCTTACTTAGCTCCAAAAATACCTATTTTACCTAGGATAGCTCAAAAATGACACAATAAGCTTAGTTAGGTCAAAAATGGCATAATTACCTAGGTTGAAACTAAAATGACACAATTAAGCAATAAGAGGAAGAAAAACAAGAGGAGAAAAAGAAAGAGAAGAAAAACTCTTCTTCTTCTTCTTCTTCTTCTTCTTGTTTTTCTTCTTCTAGTCTTCTTCTAGTCTTCTTCTTCTTCTTCTTCTTCTTCTAGTCTTCTTCTTCTAACTTTCTTCTTTCTCATTTTGTAGATTTGCTTCAGATCACGGAAGCTTGCGTTGATGGAGTGCTTGTCTTTAGTTTTTGTTTTAACTTTGTGAAACTTGCTACCTATTGATGAAACTTTGTAATATTGATGAAACTATGTATATGTATGGATGAAACTTTGTAATATGTTGAAACTTGGACATATGTGATGATTTGGTATACATCTGTTGGATGATCATATCCATATGGCAGGGATATGCATGTTGGATGAAAGTATTTTGAAATATATATATATATATATATCATATATTTGCTGTGAAATTGCTTGAATATAAGAAAAAACAGAATTAAATGGGGCAATACAGGCACTTTGCCGTCTGCCAGCAGACGGCAAAGATGTTTGCCGTCAGCCAGCAGACGGCAAAGGAGCCACGTGGCTACTACCTGTGCAACCTGGGAGCACCTGGGCTGGCCTATTTGGCCACTTTGCCGTCCGCTGGCAGACGGCAAAGACTGATGTGCTTTGCCATCAGCTGGCAGACGGCAAAGAGCCTGCATTGGCCCCAGCTGACACCTGACGACAACTGACGTCAGCTGGCAGACGGCAAAGACCTTTGCGCCTTCGCCGTCTGCTGGCAGACGGTAAAGCACGCCGTTAGCCACTTAACGGGGCTAACCCCAGCTCTGTGCCGTCCACAGACTTTGCCGTCTGCTTGATAGGAATGGCTGACGGCAAACGTCCTTGCCGTCCGCTTTAGTTAAGCAGACGGCAAAGTAGCTCTTTACCGTAGACTGCGCTGCCGGACGTGGTGCCGTCTGCTGGCGGACGGCAAAGAGGTTTGCCGTCCGCCAACCTTGCCTTTGCCGTCTGCCATGGCAGACGGCGAATTAGCTGATTCCAGTAGTGTAGCAGGCGTCCCCATAATTCGGAGGGTGAAAATCTTGAGAAGAAAATTGCTAAAAGTGGGTTTGGAGAGGTAAAAACTTTAAATAGTGATGTGCCAAGATTTTAATTATGATAATTGTTCTTTGATTGAGTGCATTTCTTTGTTACAATCCATGTTAAATTCACCCAACGCTTATGAGCAAAACAAGGCTTTTACTAAACACATCGTAGAAGCTATGATGAAAGCATTAGAAGAAAAGTTAGAACTAGAAGTTTCAATTCCTAGAAAATTATATGATGAATGGGAACCCACCATTAAAGTTAAAATTAAAAATTATGAGTGCAATGCTTTATGTGATTTGGGTGCTAGCGTTTCCAAAATCTCTATGTGATGTGCTAGGTCTCACCAATATAGATGAATGTTCTCTTAATTTGCATCTTACGGATTCTACTATTAAAAAACCAATGGGTATAACTAATGATGTTCTCATTCTTGCAAATAGAAATTATGTGTCCATTGATTTTATTGCTCTTGATACTGAATGCAATTCTTCTTGCCCCATAATACTTGGTAGACCGTTCTTACGAACTATAGGTGCCGTTATTGATATGAAAGAAGGGAATATAAAATTTCAATTTCCATGAAAAAAAGGTATGGAACAATTCCCTAGGAAAATAATTAAAGCACCATATGAATCAATTATGAGGGCCACTTATGGAATCAACTTGAAATATGACAATACTTGAAACTATGCATTATGCTAGCTAGGGGCATAAAACAATAGCGCTTGTTGGGAGGCAACCCAATGAATAAAATAATTTTTTTCTGTTATTGTGTGTTTTTACTTTTATGCTACTGGTATGATTGTGTTTTTGTGTTTTTAATTAGTGTTTGTGCCAAGTAATACCTTTAGGATGATTTGGAAGATAATATAATTGATGCTGTTTGGAAAACAGAAAGTTTTGCGTCCAGTGCGCGAATTTAGTTTCTGTACTGGAGCGTCAGAAAAATCTGAATTTTTTACATAGTATTGGTATATGAATTTACCACGTTTTTATAATTTTTCAGAATTTTTGGAGGTACAGAAGTAGGGCTTTTAAATAGATTGCTACAGACTGTTCTGTTTTTGACAGATTCTGTTTTTGATGCACTACTTGGTTGTTTTGATGAATCTGTGGATTGTATCGGGGGGTATACGCCTTGGTGAAGTTAGAGTACAGTAGGTATAATGCAAAAATAAAATATGAATGGTTTTGCAATAGTACTTAAAGTAGTGATTTATTTTGTTATGCTAATGGATGTCACGAAGGTTTTGTTTAGTTTTCTGTGATTGAAGTTTTCAAGTTTTGGGTGAGATCACGATGGATGAAGGAATAAGGAGTAGCAAAAGCCTAAGCTTGGGGATGCCCGAGGCACCCCAAGGTAATATTCAAGGAAGACTCAAGCTTCTAAGCTTGGGGATGCCCCGGAAGGCATCCCCTTTTTCTTCTACCAACCATCGGTAATTTTACTTGGAGCTATATTTTTATTCGTCACATGATATGAGTTTTGCTTGGAGCGTCTTGTATTATATGAGTCTTTGCTTTGTTTTCTTTTTAGTTTGTCACAATCATCCTTGCTGAACACACCTATCTTGAGAGAGCCACACGTTATCATCATTTATTAGAATACTCTATGTGCTTCACTTAAATTTTTTGAGCTAGGCAGTTGCTCTAGTGCTTCACTTAAATCTTTTTGAGCATGGTGGTGGCTATATTTTGGAGAAATGAATTCTCATGCTTCACTTATATTATTTTGAGAATTGATAAGATTAAAATTTTGAAGAAATATTTGCACTCTCATGCTTCACTTATATCTTTTTGAGAGTTGATGATAGTAACGGTAATTTGCACAAGATATGAATTTGGTCCCAAAGTGATGAATATTCAAGAGGGATATAATAAAAACTTTCATATAGATCATTGGATATGATAAGAGTGATTCCTTGCAATAGTTTTGCGATATGGAAATGATAATATGTGAGTCATGTTAGTGAGTAATTGTGATTTAGTAAGAATATTAGTGTTAAGGTTTGTGATTCCCTATGCATGCACATTAAGTCAATAGTTATGCAAAGAAATTATATCCTACTTATGGTGCATTATTCGGTGTTAGTTATGTTCAATGCATGTTTATGACCGTTTTTGTTTTTTGGTGGGTTGCTTCTCAATCTTTTGCTAGCCTTCATTTGTACTAAGCGGAAATACTGCTTGTGCATCCGAACTCCTTAAACCCAAGTTGTGCCAAATGAGTCCACTATGTCTACCTATATGCGGTATTTCAATGCCGTTCCAAGTAAATTTGCGTGTGCCAACTCTAATTTTCAAAATAATTTTTCTGTTTTGTGTGCCCGTACCGCTCATGAAGCGGCAGGGGGTGGCCATTATTTTCCATGCTAGGTGTGTTATTCTCACGATGAGTGTTTATTCACTAGTCATTGCACGAGAGAATGGTTGGTAACAGGGATGCGCAGTCCCACAATGAAATCAAAAATTAATAACAACAAAATTCCTTGGAAAGTGTTGGTATGGAGGGCACCCGTACATACGGCTAGTCATTGATTGTGAAACAAATGGTGGAAAGGAAATGAACTTTACTTTCTGTTTGGGAACAGCCTATGATGTGTCTAGCATGGAAAATATTGGGAATTCTCGGTCGTTTTCGTTGACGGCAAAAGCATGCCTCTCAAAATATTTTTATCCCTTTAATTTAAGCTTTGAGCTTTGGCACATTAGCAAATCTCTGCTTCCCTCTGCGAAGGGCCTATCTATTTACTTTTATGCAATTTTTATTTTTACTTGAGTCTCCATCTTCTCTAATAAAGCACCAACTAGAGAGCATTATTGTCATACTTGTGCATTGGATGTAGCTAATATTTGAGTGTGTTTCATGAATGGATCAATGATTGAGCATAATGGGCTAGGGATAAATTTCTTTAGCGTTGATATTTTGAAATACATGGTTGCTTGTTAGCATGCTTGAGTATTTATATTTTCATGTCAAATTATAGACTATTGCTTTGAATCATTCAAGTCCAATGTCCATGCTACAAAAGAAAAGAATATCTAATGAATATGTTAGGCAGCATTCCAAATCAAAAATTCTGTTTTTATCATTTACCTACTCGAGGACGAGCAAGAATTAAGCTTGGGGATGCTGATACGTCTCCAACGTATCTATAATTTTTTATTGTTCCATGCTGTTATATTATCAATCTTGGAGGTTTTTATAATCATTTACAGCAATTATATATCATTTTTGGAGACTAACCTATTAACTTAGTGCCCAGTGCCAGTTGATGTTTTCTGCCCTATTTTTGTTTTACAGAAAATCAATACCAAACGAAGTCCAAATGCCATGAAACTTTTTGGAGATTTTTTATTGGATAAGATAAACACTATAAGCTTTGGGAGAGGGCCAGAAGACCCAGGAGGTGACCACGAGCCACCAGGGCGTGCCTGGGGGGGCAGGCGCGCCCTGGTGCCTCTTGGGCCCCCCTTTGCTTCGTTTGACCTAATTCCACCACTATAAATTCAGGAAAAATCAGAAACCCTCAGGAGAGTCCACGAAATACTTTTTCCGCCGCCGCAAGTTTCTGTTCCAGAGAGATCCCATCTGGGGTCCTTCTCCGGTAATCTGCTGGAGGGGGAATCGATCACGGAGGGGCTCTACATCAACCTTGCTGCTCTTCCGATGATGCGTGAGTAGTTTACCACAGACATTCGGGTCCATAGGCAGTAGCTAGATGGCTTCTTCTCTCTTTTTGATCATCAATACAATGTTCTCCTCGATGTTCTTGGAGTTCTATCCGATGTAATCACTTTTTGTGGTGTGTTTGTTGGGATCCGATGAATTGTGAGTTTATGATCAGATTATCCATGAATATTATTTGAATCTTTGTTGCACTCTTTTATGCATGATTATTATAGCCTCATATTTCTTCTCCGATCTATTGATTTGATTTGGCCAACTAGATTGATTTATCTTGCCATGGGAAGAGGTGCTTTGTAATGGGTTCGATCTTGCGGTGCTCAATCCCAGTGACAGAAATAAGAATGACACGTATGTATCGTTGCTATTAAGGGTTAAAAGATGGGGTTTATTCATACGTGTGTTTATCTTGTCTACATCAAGTCATCGTTCTTAAGGCGTTACTCCGTTCTTTATGGACTTAATACACTAGATGCATACTGGATAGCGGTCGATGTGTGGAGTAATAGTAGTAGATGCAGGCTGGAGTCGTTCTACTTGTATTCGACGTGACTCCTCAATTGCTCCAATTAGTTTTTGCTCTAGTCGATTATATTTTGCATAATTAGCTGCTCTTGGTGCTACAGAAAATGAGCTTGCATGTTGAATTCTTTGAGTTCCAAGTAGTTTGAATGCTTGATATAGCCTCTAGGCATCCATATGAGTAGTTGCTATTAATTTTGAGAAGTTTTATTGATATCATTTTTGTGACCCAAAAATTTTCAGAAAATTGTTCTTAGGAAAATAAATATCTTCCGGAGGAGTTCCTCGAAGCGGAACGCCAAGGGAGTCCTTAGGGAGACCTCGGACAGTGACCTCAACATTCCGCGTAGGACGGAGGTCCGACCGTGCGAATGGCCGCACAATGCCTTCATGAACGAAGCTGGATTCTACCAAGAGTTCGCGCATTTCATTGCAAATGCCGGACTGACCGACTTCCTCACAGATGAGTGTGACCAGTACCACATCCTTACAAATTCCTTTGTGCAAAACTTTCATTTTCTGAGTAGGCTTGAACCCCCTGAGGTGCGCTTTGATTTATATGCTGAACATTATTAGATACCTCTGGCTGAATTTTGTGATATATGTTTGATTCCCTTTGATGGGTAAATTAGAGAGCCTCGCCCGGAGGACTTTGAGGGTTTTCTCCACACTTTAACGGTGGGAGAGACTAGGGGCGTGTCGAAAGCCCGAGCCTCTAGCTTGCAATTTCCCTCTGTTCAATACTTTGCTTTATTCTTAGGGAAATGCATGATTGCTAGGGAGCAAGTGATACGTCTCCAACGTATCTATAATTTTTGATTGTTCCATGCTGTTATATTATCAATCTTGGATGTTTTTATAATCATTTACAGCAATTATATATCATTTTTGGAGACTAACCTATTAACTTAGTGCCCAGTGCCAGTTGCTGTTTTCTGCCCTGTTTTTGTTTTACAGAAAATCAATACCAAACGAAGTCCAAATGCCATGAAACTTTTTGGAGATTTTTTTATTGGATAAGATAAACACTAGAAGCTTCGGGAGAGGGACAGAAGACCCAAGAGGTGGCCACGAGTCACCAGGGGGGCATGCGCGCCCTGGTGCCTCGTGGGCCCCCTTTGCTCCGTTTGACCTAATTCCACCACTATAAATTCAGGAAAAATAAGAAACCCTCAGGAGAGTCCAAGAAAAACTTTTTCCACCGCCGCAAGTTTCTGTTCCAGAGAGATCCCATCTGGGGTCCTTCTCCGGTAATCTGCCGGAGGGGGAATCAATCACGGAGGGGCTCTACATCAACCTTGCTGCCCTTCCGATGATGCGTGAGAAGTTTACCACAGACTTTCGGGTCCATAGGGAGTAGCTAGATGGCTTCTTCTCTCTTTTTGATCTTCAATACAATGTTCTCATCGATGTTCTTGGAGTTCTATCCGATGTAATCACTTGTTGCGGTGTGTTTGTTGGGATCCGATAAATTGTGAGTTTATGATCAGATTATCCATGAATATTATTTGAGTCTTTGCTGCACTCTTTTATGCATGATTATTATAGCCTCATATTTCTTCTCCGATCTATTGATTTGGTTTGGCCAACTTGATTGATTTATCTTGCCATGGGAAGAGGTGCTTTGTAATGGGTTCGATCTTGCGGTGCTCAATCCCAGTGACAGAAAGGGACATGACATGTATGTATCGTTGCTATTAAGGGTAAAAAGATGGGGTTTATTCATACATGAGTTTATCTTGTCGACATCATGTCATCGTTCTTAAGGCGTTACTCCGTTCTTTATGGACTTAATACACTAGATGCATGTTGGATAGCGGTCGATGTGTTGAGTAATAGTAGTACATGCAGGCAGGAGTCGGTCTACTTGTATTGGATGTGATGCCTATATACATGATCATTGCCTTCGATATCGTCATGATTATTTGCTTTTTTATCAATTGCCCAACAGTAATTTGTCTACCCACCGTATGCTATTTTCTTGAGAGAAACCTCTAGTGAAACCTATGGCCCCTGAGTCTATCTAAATCATATTACTAAAACCCTAAAAATATTGCTGCCATTTTCTTTTATTTATTTTATTTTGGATTTTTTTTTCAATATATCTAGCTATCACATACAATTTAATCTTGCAATTGACCGCCGAGAGATTGATAACCTCTCATTTGCGTTGGGTGCAAGGATTTGTTATTTGTGTGCAGGTGCTGCTAACGAGGTGTTGCGTGATTGTCCTACTGGTTCGATAACCTTGGTTTCATAATTGAGGTAAATACTTATCTCTACTATGCTACATCATCCCTTCCTCTTCGGCGAAATACCAACGCAAGCTACAAGTAGCAGGAAGAATTTCTGGCGCCGTTGCCGGGGAGACATCATCAACATCTATCAAGTACCTTCGCATAAACTCTCATCTCCTTGCATTTATTTTATTTGCCATTTGCCTCTCATTTTCATCTCCCCCACTTCTAAAACATTTTTACAAAAATACAAAAATATTTTTCGTTTGCTTTTTCTTGTTTCCTTGTTTGCTATCTTGTTTGCGTAGTCACGATGTCTCAAGAAAATACAAAATTGTGTGATTTTTTCAATACTAATAATAATGATTTTATTAGTACTCCGATTGCTCCTCCCGCCGCTAGTGCAGAGACTTGTGATATTAATGCCACTTTGCCAAATCTTGTCATGAAAGATCAATTTTCCGGTAGTCCTAATGAAGATGCCGCATCCCATCATAACACTTTCGTAGAATTGTGTGACATGCAAAAGAATAAAGATGTGGATAATGATATTGTGAAATTAAAATTATTCCCATTCCCGTTGCAGGATCGTGCAAAAATTTGGTTTTCATCTTTACCATGAAATAGTATCGATTCTTGGGATAGGTGTAAAGATGCTTTTATTACTAAGTATTTTCCTCCCGCGAAAATTATTTCTCTTAGAAATAAAATTATGAATTTTAAGCAACTTGATCATGAACATGTTGCCCAATCTTGGGAGAGGATGAAATTAATGATAAGAAATTGCCCAACTCATGGTTTAAATTTATGGATGATCATACAAAAACTTTATGCGGGATTGAATTTTGTTTCTAGAAATCTTTTAGATTCCGTCGCGGGTGGTACTTTTATGGAAATTACTTTGGGTGAAGCTACTAAATTGCTTGATAATATTATGGCAAATTATTCACAATGGGATACTGAAAGAACTTCTACTAGTAAAAAGGTGAATTCTATTGAAGAAATTAATACTTTGAGTGATAAAGTTGATGCGCTTATGAAATTGGTTGCTAGCAAAAATGCTCCTATTGAACCTAATGATGTGCCTTTGTCCACTTTGATTGAGCAAAATAATGATCCCGTAGATGTGAATTTTGTCTCGCGAGACAATTTTAATAATAATGCTTATAGAGGCAATTTCAATGCTAGACCGTTTCCTGGAAATTCCTCTAATAATTATGGCAATCCCTATGGTAATTCTTATAATAATAATAGGATGCCCTCTGATCTTGAAAGTAATATTAAAGAATTTATTAATGCTCAAAAAGTTTTCAACACTACGATAGAAGAAAAATTGAGTAAACTTGATGATATATCTAGGAGCATTGATAGAATTATTCATGATGTGGAAAATCTTAAGACTAAAATTTTGCCACCCAAAATTGATATTAGTGAATCAAATAAACCTTTATATGTCTCCATGGATGAGAGTAAGGAAAGAACCGCCATGCTAAGAGCTAAACGAGAAATTTTAGAAAAAGCGATTCCTCCCGATTTTTATCGTAGTAATGATGAGGATATTAAAATGATTGGTGTTTCATCTATTGATTCTTTATTTAGCAATATAAAACTTGATGAAAAGGGAACTGAAGAAGAGTCAAATTTAACTAGTAGGTGTCCCCATAATTCGGAGGGTGAAAATCTTGATAAGAAAATTGCTAAAAGTGGGTTTGGAGAGGTAAAAACTTTCAATAGTGATGTGCCCACTCTCTTGGATTACAAAGATTTTAATTATGATAATTGTTCTTTGATTGAGTGCATTTCTTTGTTACAATCCATGTTAAATTCACCCAACGTTTATGAGCAAAACAAGGCTTTTACTAAACACATCGTAGAAACTATGATGAAAACGTTAGAAGAAAAGTTAGAACTAGAAGTTTCAATTCCTAGAAAATTATATGATGAAGGGAACCCACCATTAAATTTAAAATTAAAAATTATGAGTGCAATGCTTTATGTGATTTGGGTGCTAGCGTTTCCACAATTCCAAAATCTCTATGTGATGTGCTAGGTCTCACCAATATAGATGAATGTTCTCGTAATTTGCATCTTGCGGATTCTACTATTAAAAAACCAATGGGTAGAATTAATGATGTTCTCATTCTTGCAAATATAAATTATGTGTCCATTGATTTTATTGTTCTTGATATTGAATGCAATTCTTCTTGCCCCATAATACTTGGTAGACCGTTCTTACGAACTATAGGTGCCGTTATTGATATGAAAGAAGGGAATATAAAATTTCAATTTCCATTAAAAAAGGGTATGGAACATTTCCCTAGGAAAATAATTAAAGTACCATATGAATCAATTCTGAGGGCCACTTATGGAATCAACTTGAAAGATGACAATACTTGAAACTAAGCATTGTGCCTAGCTAGGGGCATAAAACAATAGCGCTTGTTGGGAGGCAACCCAATGAATAAAATAATTTTTTTCTGTTATTGTGTGTTTTTACTTTTATGCTACTTGTATGATTATGTTTTTGTGTTTTTAATTAGTGTTTGTGCCAAGTAATACCTTTAGGATGATTTGGAAGATAATATACTTGATGCTGTTTGGAAAACAGAAAGTTTTGAGTCCAGTGCCCGAATTTTTTTCTGTACTGGAGCGTCAGAAAAATCTGAAAATTTTACATAGTATTGGTATATGAATTTCCCACGTTTTCCTAATTTTTCAGAATTTTTAGAGTTACATAAGTATGTATTTTAAATAGATTGCTACAGACTGTTCTTTTTTTGACAGATTCTGTTTTTGATGCACTACTTGGTTGTTTTGATGAATCTGTGGATTGTATCGGGGGGTATATGCCATGGTGAAGTTAGAGTACAGTAGGTATAATGCAAAAATAAAATATGAATGGGTTTGCAACAGTACTTAAAGTAGTGATTTATTTTGTTATGCTAATGGATCTCACGAAGGTTTTGTTGAGTTTTGTGTGATTGAAGTTTTCAAGTTTTGGGTGAGATCACGATGGATGAAGGAATAAGGAGTAGCAAAAGCCTAAGCTTGGGGATGCCCGAGGCACCCCAAGGTAATATTCAAGGAAGACTCAAGCTTCTAAGCTTGGGGATGCCCCGGAAGGCATCCCCTCTTTCTTCTACCAACCATCGGTAATTTTACTTGGAGCTATATTTTTATTCGTCACATGATATGAGTTTTGCTTGGAGCGTCTTGTATTATATGAGTCTTTGCTTTGTTTGCCTTTTATTTTGTCACAATCATCCTTTCTGAACACACCTATCTTGAGAGAGCCACACGTTATCATCATTTATTAGAATACTCTATGTGCTTCACTTAAATTTTTTGAGCTAGGCAGTTGCTCTAGTGCTTCACTTAAACCTTTTTGAGCATGGTGGTTGCTATATTTTGGAGAAATGAATTCTCATGGTTCACTTATATTATTTTGAGAATTGATAAGATTAAAATTTTGAAGAAATATTTGCACTCTGATGCTTCACTTATATCTTTTTTAGAGTTGATGATAGTAACGGTAATTTGCACAAGATATGAAATTTGGTCCCAAAGTGATGAATATTCAAGAGGGATATAATAAAAACTTTCATATAGATCATTGGATATGATAAGAGTGATTCCTTGCAATAGTTTTGCGATATGGAAATGATAATATGTGAGTCATGTTAGTGAGTAATTGTGATTTAGTAAGAATATTAGTGTTAAGGTTTGTGATTCCCTATGCATGCACATTAAGTCAATAGTTATGCAAAGAAATTATATCCTACTTATGGTGCATTATTCGGTGTTAGTTATGTTCAATGCATGTTTATGACCGTCTTTGTTTTTTGGTTGGTTGCTTCTCATTCTTTTGCTAGCCTTCATTTGTACTAAGCGGAAATACTGCTTGTGCATCCAAACTCCTTAAACCCAAGTTGTGCCAAATGAGTCCACTATATCTACCTATATGCGGCAGGGGGTGGCCATTATTATCCATGCTAGGTGTGTTATTCTCACGATGAGTGTTTATTCACTTGTCATTGCACGAGAGAATGGTTGGTAACAGGGATGCCTAGTCCCACAATGAAATCAAAAATTAATAACAACAAAATTCCTTGGAAAGTGTTGGTATGGAGGGCACCCATGGATACGGCTAGCCATGGATTGTGAAAGAAATGGTGGAAAGGAAGTAAACTTTACTTTCTGTTTGGGAACAGCCTATGATGTGTCTATCATGGAAAATATTGGGAATTCTCGGTCGTTTTCGTTGACAGGAAAAGCATGCCTCTCAAAATATTTTTATCCCTTTAATTTGAGCTTTGAGCTTTGGCACATTAGCAAATCTCTGCTTCCCTCTGCGAAGGGCCTATCTATTTACTTTTATGCAATTTTTATTTTTACTTGAGTCTCCATCTTCTCTTATAAAGCACCAACTAGAGAGCATTATTGTCATACTTGTGCATTGGATGTAGCTAATATTTGAGTGTGTTTCATGAATGGATCAATGATTGAGTATAATGGGCTAGGGATAACTTTCTTTAGCGTTGATATTTTGAAATACATGGTTGCTTGTTAGCATGCTTGAGTATTTATATTTTCATGTCAAATTATAGACTATTGCTTTGAATCATTCAAGTCCAATGTCCATGATACAAAAGAAAAGAATATCTGATGAATATGTTAGGCAACATTCCACATCAAAAATTTTGTTTTTATCATTTACCTACTCGAGGACGAGCAAGAATTAAGCTTGGGGATGCTGATACGTCTCAAACGTATCTATAATTTTTTATTGTTCCATGTTGTTATATTATCAATCTTGGATGTTTTTATAATCATTTACAACAATTATATATCATTTTTGGAGACTAACCTATTAACTTAGTGCCCAGTGCCAGTTGCTGTTTTCTTCCCTGTTTTTGTTTTACAAAAAATCAATACCAAACGAAGTCCAAATGCCATGAAACTTTTTGGAGATTTTTTATTGGATAAGATAAACACTAGAAGCTTCGGAAGAGGGCCAGAAGACATAGGAGGTGGCCACGAGCCACCAGGGCGCGCCTGGGGGGGCAGGCGCGCCCTGGTGCCTCGTGGGCCCCCCTTTGCTTCGTTTGACCTAATTCCACCACTATAAATTCAAGAAAAATCAGAAACCCTCAGGAGAGTCCACGAAATACTTTTTCCGCCGCCGCAAGTTTCAGTTCCAGAGAGATCCCATCTGGGATCCTTCTCCGGTAATCTGCCGGATGGGGAATCGATCACGGAGGGGCTCTACATCAACCTTGCTGCCCTTCCGATGATGCATGAGTAGTTTACCGCAGACCTTCGGGTTCATAGGCAGTAGCTAGATGGGTTCTTCTCTCTTTTTGATCATCAATACAATGTTCTCCTCGATGTTCTTGGAGTTCTATCCGATGTAATCACTTTTTGTGGTGTGTTTGTTGGGATCCGATGAATTGTGAGTTTGTGATCAGATTATCCATGAATATTATTTGAGTCTTTGCTGCAGTCTTTTATGCATGATTATTATAGCCTCATATTTCTTCTCCGATCTACTGATTTGATTTGGCCAACTATATTGATTTATCTTTCCATGGGAAGAGGTGCTTTGTAATGGGTTCGATCTTGCGGTGCTCAATCCCAGTGATATAAATAACAATGACATGTATGTATCGTTGCTATTAAGGGTAAAAAGATGGGGTTTATTCATACGTGAGTTTATCTTGTCAACATCAAGTCATCGTTCTTAAGGCGTTACTCCGTTCTTTATGGATTTAATACACTAGATGCATGCTGGATAGCAGTCGATGTGTGGAGTAATAGTAGTAGACGCAGTCTGGAGTTGGTCTACTTGTATTGGATGTGATTCCTATATACATGATCATTGCCTTGGATATCGTCATGATTATTTGCTTTTCTATCAATTGCCCAACAGTAATTAGTCTACCCACCGTATGCTATTTTCTTGAGAGAAGCCTCTAGTGAAACCAATGGCCCCCGGGTCTATCTAAATCATATTACTAAAACCATAAAAATATTGCTGCCATTTTCTTTTATTTATTTTATTTTGTATTTTTTTTCAATCTATCTATCTATCACATACAATTTAATCTTGCAATTGACCACCGAGAGATTGACAACCTCTCGTTTGCGTTGGGTGCAAGGATTTGTTGTTTGTGTGCAGGTGCTGCTGACGAGGTGTTGCGTGATTCTCCTACTGGTTCGATAACCTTGGTTTCATAACTAAGGGAAATACTTATCTCTACTATGCTGCATCATCCCTTCCTCTTCGGGGAAATACCAACGCAAGCTACAAGTAGCAGCAAGGTAGTGCGCCAGCTGCACCTGACTTCGCCATTTTACGCCGCGCACTGCATAATGACAACACTTATAACCTGGGAGCTATCATTGCACGCCGCCTGCACACTAATAGAACTAGGGGTAAAATTCATGGTGGTATTTATGCTACTCGCTTAGCGAGACGTTTTAATGTTAACATACGCCCTCATGATTGTTTGTTGCCCAGAGTTTACTTAGATCACCAGTCCATGAGGGACCACCACTTTCCTGATGCTCCTGAACCTCCTCACAACATTCGTTATAACTTGGTTTTTAGTGAGGATACTTGTGATATTATTCTGTTGCCTGCACCTGCTTTGTTTGATTCTCATGCCAGGAACGGATATACCGTGATGCTACCGGACATCATTGCTTACCGGAACGCTCTGGCAGTGGCAGAGGAGGAGCCCCAGGATTGGGACGCTTGGGTTCCGCCACCTCTGGACTTTCACATGGGACCGGATGGGTACTACGGATGGCCGTAGACCAAGCTAGGCAAAAGCCTAAGCTTGGGGGAGTACGTATTTCTCACCGATATTACATTCATGCTCACACATTTCATTCCAGTTGTCGGTGTTCATACTTTTTCATTGTATAATCCATGCTAGTTTTATTTTCTCGATTTCTTCTAGTGTGTTCGAAAAACTTGAGAAAATCCAAAAACATTTCTCGCTTCTTTTCGGTTTTTCTTTCTAGTTTAATTAGTCGTAGTTTCGTAGTAGTAAAAGAAAACCCAAAAAGATTTCCCGTTTCTTCTTTTACTTGTTGGGAGCTTTCCCGTGTAATTAGTTTTTTTTTCTTGTTTTTTTTCTCCTTTATTTCTTTTTCTTTAGAAAAACTAAAAACTCCAAAAATATTTCAGTGTGTTTCTCTGAAATTCTTTTCTTTTGTTGAGTCATTGTAAGGAGAAGACCACAATGAAAATGTTGAGTGGCTCCCATATGCATTGTTGTTGATCTAACAAAGAGCCCATTTTACCTTATCTTCTCCTTTGAATAAAATGCTTGTAGATTCCAGCTTAGTCCACGACACTCTTGCACTATTATTATTTTTATATCATTTGGTCGTGCAAGTGAAAGGCAATAATGACGATGATTCGATGAAGTGACTGTGGCAAGGAAAAGCGGGTATGAACTCAACTTCTTCTTTGTTTTTGTAAATATGTTTAACTCAGTATCCATGATTCAGCATGTTATGATTAAACATGTTTATGATGACAATTAGCGATTATAGTTGCTCATGCCATGCTTAAGTAGCTAGGAGTGGATAATGATTTATCTTGAGTGTCAACATGCATTCAAATGATTGTGATGTAGTATGATGATATGGTATCCTCCTCTGAATGTTTCAAGTGGCTTGACTTGGCACATGTTCACGCATGTAGTTGATTCAAAACCAACATAGCCTTCACAATATTTATGTTCATGGTGTTTATATCCTACTCATGCTAGTATTCAATGATGATTATTCATAATGCATGATTATGACCGTTTTCGCTCTCTAGCTGGTCGCTTCTCAACCTATTTGCTAGCCTTCACCTGTACTAAGCGGGAATGCTGCTTGTGCATCAAAATCCTTAAACCAAAGTTATTCCAGATGAGTCCACTATATCTACCTATATGCGGTATTACTCTGCCGTTCTAAGTAAATTTGCATGTGCCACCTCTAAATATTCAAATGAACATCTGTTTTGTGTGCCCGTACCGCAAATGGAGCGACAGGGGGCGGTCAGTATCTTCCATGCTAAGCGGGTTATTCTCATGATGAGTGTTTATTCACTTGTCCTTGCATGAGAGGGGCTGGTAATCGGGATGCCCAGTCCCACTATTAAAATTGCAAAATAATAAAACAAACTCCCCCGGAAAGTTATTGGTATGGAGGGCACCCGAGGATTCGGCTAGCCATGGCTTGTGATTGTTGGTGGAGGGGGAGTAAACTTTACTTTATCGCTTGGGAACCGCCGCTAATGTGTTTAGCATGGAAGATATTGAAAACTCTCGGTCGTGACGTTGACAGGAAAGGCATACCACCCAAAATTATATATGCTTGTGATTTTTGGTCGTGACGTTGATTTAGGCTTCGAGCTCTGGCACCTCTGCAAATCCATGCTTCCCTCTACGAAGGGCCTATCTATTTACTTTTATTGTTGAGTCATCACCTTCTCAAATAAGCACCAGTCCTGAGAGCACTATTGTCATTCTCATGCATTGTGAGTAGTTAATGTTGTGTGCACCATGATTGGATCTCTTCTACCATGAATTACAATGTTTAGTCGTTGCTTGAACTTTGGAGGTGCTCTGCATTTATGTTTTGCGGTCTCAGAAAGGGCTAGCGAGATACCATGTCGTCATATTATATCATAATTGTTTTGACAAAGTGTTGGCATTTGAGATATCTTATTTTTGCTCGCTAGTTGATTATGCCATTGATATGAGAGAATATAATTTCTAAGAGTTATAATTTGCATGGTTAGTTATAATCTTTGCTAAAAACTTGGGTGCTATTTAAGCATATATATAGATATAAGAACAAAAGAGTTTGTAAAAGTTTTTCTTTATCACTTTCAGTTTGTCAACTGGATTGCTTGAGGACAAGCAATGAGTTAAGCTTGGGGGAGTTGATACGTCTCCGTCGTATCTACTTTTCCAAACACTTTTGCTCTTGTTTTGGACCCTAATTTGCATGATTTGAATGGAACTAACCCAGACTGACGCTGTTTTCAACAGAATTGCCATGGTGTTGTTTTTTGTGCAGAAACAAAAGTTCTTGGAATTGGATGAAACTTTTTGGAGATTTTTTATGGAATATATAAAAAATACTGGAGCCAAAACCTACTGGAGGGGAGCCACCCAGTGCCCACGAGGCACCAGGGCGCGCCACCCCCCCCCCCCCCCCCCCGGCGCGCCCTGGTACCTCGTGGGGCCCACGTGGCTCCGTCTGACCTAATTCCAACGCTATAAATTCACAATTACAGAGAAAAAAATGAGAGAGGAAATTCTATTGCGTTTCATGATACGGAGCCGCCGCCACCTCCTGTTCTTCATCGAGAGGCCAGATCTGGAGTCCGTTTGGGGCTCCGGAGAGGGGGATCTTCCGGCATCGTCATCATCAACCATCCTTCCTCACCAATTTCATGATACTCACCACTGGGAGTGAGTAATTCCTTCGTAGGCTTGCTAGACGGTGATACGTTGGATGAGATTTATCATGTAATCGAGTTAGTTTTGTTAGGGCTTGATCCCTAGTATCCACTATGTTCTGAGATTGATGTTGCTATGACTTTGCTATGCTTAATGCTTGTCACTAGGGCCCGAGTGCCATGATTCTGTAGGGGAACGCAGCAGAAAACAAAAATTTCCGACCTACGCACCAGCCCAGGATATCTATGGAGACTGCATACAAGGTTTGATCTGTTTCGTTACCGACTCGTAGCGCAGCGGAAGTAGAGTCGATGACGATCGGCGGTGCAGATCCCCGCAGCTAGGATTTACAACCTCCCAACCGCGAGGATGTATACCATCATCTGCCCCACGGACAGCCCTCCGGGAGGCGGTCGGACAGTCCCCCGGACGGTGTCACGGACAGCCCTTCGGGAGGACCATCGAAACTCGGACGGTCACTCGGACAGCCCTTCGGGAGGACCTTCGAAACTCGGACGGTCACACGGACAGCCCTTCGGGAGGCACTCTCGAACTAAGACCGAAACTACGATCTCTCTACAGAGTTGCACACATACGGTGTCATCTATCCGGCAGGGCTTCGCCGTCCAGAACTAGTTCCTGCCGGAACCCAGACAGCCTTTCGGCTCTACGAAACTATTTCACTGGGAGGGAGAGAGAAGGCAGACAAGTCTATGGCATGTGTATGAGAGGAAGGATGAGCTATTTGAGAGCACCCTCCACCTCTATTTATAGGGTGAGAGACAATGGTAAAAGTACCAAAATGCCCTCAGATATTTTCACTATTCATAATAGTGATTCTACTATTCATGAATAGTGTTTCCACTATTCATAAATAGTGTTATCTAGATATTTTCAGATATTTCCATCCACTATGAAAATTACCAAAATGCCCTCAAGGTAGCTTCTCCAAGAAGCAACCAAAAAGCACTTTCACTATTCATGACGACATTTTTCAGCGTCCGGTCAAACTGAAAATATTTATGTGGGCTTAGAACATTTCCAGTACCCACTAAAATAATTTTCAATGCGATCCGGAACAATTCCGGTTTAGTGATTTTCATCTGCGAAAAGCATCTGAAGCGGTTTCGGCAGCTCCGGAACATTTCCGGTTTTCATCCCGGAAAATTCCAGAAAGTTTCCAGAATGATTCTGGCACCCTCCAAGAATTATCAGGCATGTGCCAAAACCAATTTGACTTTATGTTATCCCCTGAAACAACTTTTCAGTTTTACAGAAACTGTTCCGGTGTTCTCTCTGCGGAACTTTTCCGCTGTCCGAAACTTTTCCGGTGTCCGAAAACTTTTTCGGTGATTTTCTCTCAGACTCCCTATCTAGTATTCAGCAGATAGATGACCCTAAGCGTGTGACCCTATAGGTTTGGTGAAGCATAGACATGACCCGGAACCCCTTCCGATCAATGATCAACATCGGAGCCGTGGACACCCATATTGATCCCTATACCCACACGAATGAATATTCGAGTGAACCTCCAGTTGCTGTGTGCTATTCCTGTTGCTTCGCGATATGTTACAAATACCCGAGGTGAGACATGTAGGCATCCCCGTGGATCAACAACTTGTCCACTATGCCAGTTACCTCGTTACCGGTATTGTTCTCTTTTCTCGTTCCCGTGTTCCGGCATCCCTGTGATCAAATCACCATGTGTCTGGCCAGACGATGATGGATACCGTAACACCGAGAGGGCCCAGAGATATCTCTCCATCGTCGGAGGAGCAAATCCCAATCTTGAGCTATTAAGTTACTTGACACACTTTTCCATGAACCCGTAAGCCGCCGTAATAGCCACCCATTTACGGATGACGTTTAACAAACCCCAAAGTTCATGAAGCAAGCATGAAGAAACTCGACACTCTCATGGTCTAAGGAATCATGCAAACGTTAACCATCTCTGTGTTATAAACCATTAAGTTATGACGAATGAATCTCATAGCATAACATCAATTCGGGTCGATTCAACACAAATGTTCTTCTAACATCGTGCCCTCAAAATTGCCGGCATAGCCATGCCCATGATCAGGAAAACAGGATCATCATGCAATACTTGAGCCAGTCTTAGAGGCCAGACTAGGAATACATTTTACCGTTTATTATTCCACACGTGCATATGAGTCTTCCTCCGAGCCTCGTGGTTATTGTAGACTCGAGAACCATAGCAGTTATAGCATGGAACATAAACCTAATTATGAACAGGGAGATAATCAATAACATTTATTATTGCCTCTAGGGCATATCTCCTACAGATTCCAGATCTGAACCCTTTATGTTTTCATGAATATATTTGTGTTCTTGCTCCGATCTTGCAAGTTATATGCACCTGCTATGTGTTATGATCCGCATACCCCAAGGTGACAATAATTGGGATTCTTTTCGGTGATTGCCATAGTTTGAGGAGTTCATGTATTCACTATGTGTTAATGCTTTGTTCCGGTTCTCTATTAAAAGGAGGCCTTAATATCCCTTAGTTTCCTTATGGACCCCGCTGCCACGGGAGGGTAGGACAAAAGATGTCATGCAAGTTCTTATCGCAAGCACGTATGACTATATACGGAATACATGCCTACATTACATTGATGAATTGGAGCTAGTTCTGTGTCGCCCTAGGTTATGACTGTTACATGATGACTGTTATCCAACAATATCACCGATCCAATGCCTACGAGTTCTTCACATATTGTTCTTGCTAAGTTACTACTGTTGCTACTGCTGTCACAATTGCTATTACTATTGCTGCTACTGTTACTGCTACTGTTACTCTTATTGCTACTACTATCAAACTATCATACTACTATGCTACTGATCACTCTGCTGTAGATATTTAGTCTCCAGGTGTGGTTGAATTGACAACTCAACTACTAATACATGCAAATATTCTTTGGCTCCCCTTGTGTCGAATCAATAAATTTGGGTTGAATACTCTACCCTCAAAAACTGTTGCGATCCCCTATACTTGTGGGTTATCAATCTGCCTCTGAAGAAGATATACCCTCCTACGGATCTGATGATCCTGAAGCGTTTGGCAAAGACCTCACATTGCTTGTGAAGAAGTTCAATCTTTTCAGGACCAGTGGCCATTTCAAGAATAACTTTGATGGTACATAGTATTGAGGGTGGCCAGGCCTCAGGGAAGTCGGTCGCTGGGATGGCCTTAGGGCCCAACAGGCCAAGGTGTGACCTGGGCCCCTTGCCCCGCCAGGAACCCTCCTTCCGAAAGATCCTCATCTTGGCGTGCAAGTCAAGAACCCCTCATCCGATCAGGACTCCAAGTCGGTTAGCAAACCATGTATCCCTAGGCCTCATCCCCCTTTATAAGGCGAGGCCAGGGGTAGTTTGAGGCAGCTTGTATCATCATCATAGTGTCGGTAGCATCATCTCCACATACTTGTAACCCCCTCATATGAGGCGTTCTCCTACATCGATCAAATCCAAAGCAGGAGTAATGTATTACCTCCATGACAAGGGCCCGAACCTAGGTAAACTCCTTGTGTGCGATCCCCTCTGGTACTTCTGGTCTTGCGCAGCACCCTATCGGGACTACTAGCGGTTTTCAGTAACGTCAGTTGGTGCGCCAGGCACGTGCTATGCCGGCTGGAGAACCAGTCCAGATCGGATCTTAATCTCAATCCGGCAGCTTTATCCAAGACTCCAAGTCAGTTTGAAAGATGACTCCAAGAAAGTATCAAGCTCAGATTCCTCGGGTGATCCCAAGTCTAAGGGCTATGTCTCCGAATGCACTGAATGGGTGATGGACAATGGATGTACCAATCATATAACCGGAGACAGAAGCATGTTTGCTTATTCCAAGCTAGATTCTTCCTCACAGAAGAACATCACATTTGGTGACAACAACAAAGGAAAGGTAATGGAGTTAGGTAAGGTTGCCATCACAAGGGACAAACACATTGACAAACTCATGCATGTTCAATCCCTTTGGTATAACCTTATATCTGTTTCTAAACCATGCAACATGGATATGCTTGTGTTATTCTCTAAGTTGTCATGGCCAATGATTATTCCTAGGTCTTCGAAGGTGTTAGAAAAAGTGACTTGTATATTGTAGATTTTACAAAAGGTCCATTAGTCCCCACTTGTTTGCTTGCAAAAGCAACAGAGTGTTGTCTATGGCACCGAAGACTTGGTCATGCACGTAGGAGGAACTTGCAGAAATTGGTCAAGAACAAGCACATTGTGGCCATTGATGATGTCAAGTTCAACAAGGATCGCTTGTGCAGTGCTTGCGAAGCTGGCAAGCAAGTGAAGACAACGCATCCTGCGAAGACAATTATGACCACAATGCATCCACTTGAACTTCTTCATATGGACTTATTTGGACCACAAAACTATGCAAGTTTTGGTGGTAACCACTATGGCCTCATAGTTGTCGATGATTTTTGTCGATTCACCTGGGTTTATTTTATTGAAGATAAAGCCAAGACTCAGGATTGCTTCAAAAGAGTAGCTAAAAGAGCTCAATATGGCTATGAGGTTATCATCAAGCACGTCAGGAGTGACAATGGCATGGAATTCAAAACACCAATATTGGCGAATTCCTTAATGAGTATGGCATTACACATGAGTTCTCTACCGCCTACACTCCATAGCAAAATGGAGTTGTGGAATGTGAGAATAGGACTCTCATTGAAATGGCTCTCACCATGCTCAATGTATACAAGACCCCAATTCATTTTTGGGCAGACGCCATCAATACTGCGTGCTACATCGTCAACAGAGTTTGTCTTCACAAATTCCTTCAGAAGACTTCATACGAGATCATCGCCGGATGTATCGTATTTCAAAGTTTTTGGTGCACCATGCTATATTCTTGATCTTCACCATAGTTCAAAATTTGCACCAAAAGCACATGAATGATTTTTACTCGGTTATGGCGCAAACTCATAGACTTACAGGGTCTACCAATACCACTATCAAAAGGTTGTAGAAACAGTGAATGTGTGGTTTGATGAATCTAATGGGTCTCAAAAGGAGCAATTGCCACCTGTGCTAGATGAACCTCCACTAGGTGAAGCAATAAAGACAATGGGTATTTGGGAAGTCAGACATGTCGAAGCAGATACTTCTACTTGTTGGTGCAATACTTGCCCTCATGCGTTTTGGAGATTGTTGACAGAAACAGGCATGGACTGATTTGTTTGCTAGTGCACACAGAAAGAAATAGTCCATGCAGTGCCGAAGAGAATGCTGTCTCAGGTGATCAGTTCGAGGAACTTCACCGAAGATTATCTATGTCGAAGAAGATGAATGAGCTACATCGTTTCAGACTCTTAGTCGAAGAAGAATGAAGTGAAGGAGATGACCCCTCGAAAGTCTATTGCTGACGTAAAGCAATCAGTTCGGTGATCGCGTCCGAAGAAATTGACTGCGGCGATGGAAGACGAAGATGAAGTGAAGACGTAGCAATCTTTTCATCATTCTTCTTTCATTCATTTGAGTCATAGGACCTCCGTACTATTAAGAGGGGTATAGGTTCTCGAAGCTTAGATCCTCTGTGATGCTTAGCCCAAACCTATGCGAGACTGAGAGAAATCTCTTTATGCTTCGAATGATTACCTACCAGCAAGAGACGTTGTTCTTCTTCGCTGTGGGAGATATCTTTCGAACTGAGGAGTTAGCATTACTTGCTCCGCACGTAATGTTACCGTTGTGCTCAATTTCCGACCGTTGGACTCGTGTCGTTCGGCCATTGGCTGCTCCACATGTCCAATTTGGTCATTTCCCATCAGGGAAGGCTGCGGCTATAAATAGCCACCCCACTCCAACGTTGCCCATTGGCTGCTCCGCTTAAGATTTCTGAGAAGATTGATTGAGCAACCCCTCTCCGAGAGATTTGAGTTTAAAATCCACCGAGAGAAAAATCAAGAACCGAAACTTAGACAATGGTTGAGCATCACAGTAGTTCTGAGTTAGGGTTCTTGTACCTATTACTCTTGAGAGCTACCCACTCTCTAGACGGATAGGTGTCGGCTCGAGTGTCGAAGAGTATTGTCTTCACCGAGCGAGATCTTCAGTAACCAAGAGTATTGTGGTTCGTGAAGAGAACTGAAGTGAGTTTATCTTCAGTGAAGGTTTGGAGATCGCCGACAAGTATCTACCACGAGTGAAATCAACTGGAGTCTGATCAGTTCCGAAGTTGATGGAGAACAGGGCGAGGAGTTTATCCTCTGTGTTAAATCACAACCCCTCCAACCAGACGTAGTCCTTTGGCAGATGGGCGAACTGGTCTTCCAAATCCTTCTGTCGCCATCGAGCACCACTGGTTCACTTTACATTACTGCATTTCCTTCAGCAGTTAACATTCGTGCTCTGTGCCGATAGTTGTATCTGATCAATCACGGTTCTTCAATTGTCTGTCAGATTCTCGTTATTATATTGCATCATCTCTGACTGATTTACTTCGAAGTGTGATTTCATTCATGCTATATTTATTCACCTAGTCATCATTCCCAGTGCATTTCTATCACAGTCATATCTAGTTTTCTCTCGTAATTGTGTTCCTGATTGTTAATTGCATTTCAATCGACCATGTCAGACTTGTGATATTCATCGCTTGATAGAATTGCTTCAGTCTACACCGATAGATTTGGTCCCCTATAGCGAGATAAAACAAGTGCGTTGCTACCGAACTTAATTTCCGCTGCTATGTTTGGGATCGGTTCCAAACATTCCGAAGAAATTTTGAATCTCCCATTCACCCCCCCTCTGGTCGATATACTCTCGATCCTAACAATTGGTATCAGAGCAGGTACTCCCTGTCTCTGCTTATTAAAGGTCTAACAACCTTGGAGTTTTGAGTATGTCGCATATAGGTAGACCCTCACTCTCTGAAAGGTTTCCTATCTTCGATGGAAATGATTATATCTACTGGAGAGATCGAATGAAAATTAGACTTCAAGCCATCAACATTGAATTTTGGAAAATTGTGGAAAATGGATACACTGTTCAACACCCTGATGCCCCTACTTCCGATGAAGCTGTGATACGGTTGGATGCGCAAGCAAAAGATATTATCTCTGACAGCATCTCTAGAGATATTTTTATTCGGTTCCGAAAGCTAGACACTGCTAAGCAACTCTGGGATGCCATCAAGAATGTTCATGAAGAATTCATTGCCAGAACAGATCAACAAACATATATGCTTCGTGCTATGTTTGCTGGTTTCAGAAGTCTTCATAAGGACAGTGCTATGGAACTCACCGATCGATTGACAAACATTGTTGAAAGACTTCGTCAACGAGAAGTAACTGATATCACCGATAGAGATGTGGTCAACAAGCTGCTGAGCGTTCTTGATGCAACCTATGATCCAATCGTGACTGAAATCAAGCAAAGACCAGACTATGAAGAACTTCACTACGTCGAAGTTATGACGCTGCTATCCATTCACGAAGAAAAGATGGAACTTGAAAATGGTCAGCAAGAATCCTCTTCGGAAAGCGAAGGAGAAGTTCTCTCACACTATGGCAGTCCTCAAGAAGAAGATATCGAGAATCAACACTCTATCACAAGAGAAATGGAATTACTCACCGAAAGACTAAACTATCTCAGAAGACAGAATCTATGTCTCACAAATGATGATGAAGATGACACGTCTGGATCTTCGAAGAAATTACCACCGAAAGAAATGAAGTGCTTCAAGTGCAAACAACCTGGTCACTTCATAGCAGACTGTCCTTGTTGGGAACACGATGAAAAACACAGCAACAGATGGACTAATCGTCACTGCTCTGGATTCATTCAAGTGGATCGTCACACTAAGCTCTCGAAGAAAAATGAAACTACCGCATCATCTTCTTCGTCGATACTAGTCACTGACGTACAAACAAGAGCAACCATTGAATCAAATCTGAAGAAGATATCACAGTTGACTAGAGTGTGTGCAGAAATGAATATGGAATCTGAAGATGAATCATTTGACTCTGAATCAGAAGACGAAGAGTTCTACAGAAATCTAGGAAGAGGCAATGCATTCGTCGCCTATGAATCATCCGAGAAGTCTTTCGAATCAGACACTGATGAAAATGCTTCAAGTGAAGATGAACCTATCGCATTCTGGCTCATGGCAAAAACTTCAAAGGATCAGGTATCAGCAAAGCACAAAACCCCTGAATACATTGAACTTGCCAAACTTGTTAACATTGCAAAATCTCAACAAGATGAGCTGGAACAACTTGAGATGAATCTCAGGAAAACCGAAGGATTACTGGTCGAAGAGATGAAGAAGAATCAAGAGTTGACTGAAAAGCATAATGCTTTTTCTTCAACGTTTGATGATCTTTCCGAACGATATGATTCTCTAACAGTCAATTTCGAGAGTTTATCAGATGAACTCCTTAACAGAAATCAAGAACTCGAGTCACTGAAAGATTCTTATAACGTTCTTGCGAAAGAAAAAGCTTCTCTCTTCGCCGAGCAATCTATCAACCTTCCTGATGATTTTGTGCCTCCTTGCTCAAAATGCCTAGAACGTTGCAATGCTGATTCAATTGCTCAAATATCCAATGCTACCATCGAGAATATTGCAACTACTTCAAATGATATTCCTAACTCCTCTCCCGAGGAATTTGTTGATATCTCTGATGAAAATTGCAGGCTAAAGAACTTGCTTGAGACAGGAATGCTTAAAAGCCTCAAAGGACATCAAACATTATGTGATGTGCTCAAGAAGTCAATACTACACAAAAACCCCCGGAAAGAAGGATTGGGTTTCGAAAGGAAACTCAACGATGATGGAACATACTGGACCCCCGAGCAATATCCTCGAACGAGTTGGGTTCTTGCCAAAAGCAAAACTCTCGAACCTGCGCTCCTGTCCGGATATGACTCACCCATTCCTGTTATTTCTGACGAGTCTGATGACTCAAACTACAAATTGTTCAAACAACAGAATGGTAAGGTTTTCGCTCGGTATGTTGGAACTAACTGCAGGTTTGGATCACCCAAGAAGCAAATCTGGGTGAAGAAGTGCACTATTGAAAGTTTATCTGTCACTGCTAACCTGAATGTTCAGAGTAACTTTCTTCGAGGAAATTATGATCACTCACAGTACGACAGTGCAACTTCTTCGAACAGATATCCGTGAAACTCTCGACAAAAGGAGTACATGCGCATCTCCTCGAATCAATATGCTCATGTCTCTGGGAGTAATTTCAATGCTTACTCATATGATTACTCTCGAGATGAACAGGTAAACTACAGGGACCAACGAAGGAATATCTCTGCTCTGTCAAGACAAATGAGGTCTGCGCTGCCCACACAAGCGTGGGTTGCGAGAAACAACTAACTCTTCGTGCAGCAACACACTCTTAGGGATTCTATTCATTTATCTTTTAACCTGAGATCTCTATTGTTGGTGCTGGTTCGTTGTGCTTATTTGTTCTTGATTTGTTGTTTGAGTCGCTGTGTTTGTGTTTTGTCTGATGAACAACTCACTCATAGCTCCTCGTTTGGTGTTTTTCTTCTCGTTTGCCTGAGTGATTTGTTTCGGACCCTTTTTATCCTTCTATTCTCTCTCATCTAAATCTATGCTGTCCGTCATGAGCATGCAATTGATCTGAAGTAAATCTCTCTCCGACGTCCTTGGTCGCGAAAGAAATTAACTTCGAACTTTTATCCGATTTTGGCATTCTGCCCTTCAAACCTTTCGACCTCCCGCTCTCTTCCCGAGATTTTCGCAGGATACGGTTGCCACGTGCCCACGATCTCCTTGATCGTGATCATGCCCGTTGAATGTGGAACGTCCCGCATCTGTAGGACGTAGATTTCGGAAGGGTGGTTCACCCCTCCATCTATAAATACCTCTCGCCGCGTCTTCTCTTTCGTTCACGCAAACCCTTGTTTTACCTCCTCCCAAGCCCGAGCTCGAAGCAACTCCGGCGAGTAGCCCCGCCGTGCAACTCCAGTGAAGGCTCATCGCGGTTGGTCACGCCAGTGCGGTAATCCTCCTTCCGGCATTGCCTTAGTTGAACTAAGTTGCCAAGTTAGGGCGCATAGATCTGGAACTGCTCGTCTCCATCTCCCTGTGTTCTTGGGCAGTTCTTACCGTGGCAATTCATCTAGATATATTTCACCGCGGTAGATCTTTAGAAATCATTAAGACTTGCCCAGTGCGGTTTGTAGTTCTTCCTCGTACTGGATCTCCTCATCTTGGGTGCATATGTGTTATCCGAAAGATTAGATGGTTTTTAATCTGCCCTGTATCATCTGATGCTAGCTTATAAAATCCATCAAGGATATCTGTTTGGATTCCCATGGGTTCCCTAATCTTCCTAAAAATCGTTTTCATTCAAAAAATGGTTCTGTGCATGCTTATGACCCTACCTTGTTTTTCCCTCGCATCTACTCTCTTTCACAGGTTGGTCATGTCACAGATCTCGGAAGAACACTCTGATTCTGAAGGGTATTTGTCTCAGTTTCCACCAAGGTCAGAACGAATGAGAATGACAGGAGGAGGAAAATCATTAAAGCCACCCAAGGGCCCGAAGAAGAGACAAGAGTCAATGTCCGAAGAAGATTCGGATGAAATTCCTTCTGCTCACAGTCAGCCCGAGGACGAACTGGTCACTGACGCTCTAACCATCTGTTGACACCAGATTTTGGCATGGACAAAAACGTAATTAAGAAGGCCTCAAATGGAAAAGTGCTCAAAGTGAGAAAGCTCCGTATCGTCAAAAGGAGAAACTTTGATATTTGGGCCATAGCCATCCGATCTCATCTCTAAGGCCGAAGTTGTGTTCGAAGTACTGGGATTTTGTATCCAGAACACTATTCGGCTGATTACGCCCACAAGATGATCTCATATGAGAAAACTTTCTACATGAATTGTCTTCGTCTCGTCGAATCGGTCGATTTTTATATAAAAATAGTCTCAATCCGAGTTCGTATGCAAAAGTTAGAGCTATCTGAATGCATCCATGTCAAGAGGCGAAATAAGACACGGGAGACCAGACATGTCTTGGCGAGTGTCTGATGCAATGCGTGAGCAATTAGCCATTCAAGATGGCCTCGAATCGAAAAACATTCAACATGAAAGTTGTTCGTAACGTCGAAACGGTCAACTTTGCTTTTGGGCACATTTTCATCCGAGGTCGTTTACTGCCACAAAAAAGACCCGCAAGGTACAGCCAGAAAGCTTGCCGGGATGGAAACCTTGCCGGGGAAATCTTGCCGGGATGGAAACCTTACCGGGATAGAAACCTTGCTGGGGAAATCTTGCCGGGATGGAAACCTTGCCGGGGTGTGAAAGCTTGGCGGGATGGAAACCTTGCCGGGGAAAGCTTGCCGGGGTGGAAACTGTCAAATCCGACCAGAAGCTGAAGATGGGCTCAAATAATTATCTAGATGGCCTCGGATGAAAAAGTGTTCAACATGAAAGTTGTTCGTAACGTCGAAACGGTCAAATTTTCTTTTCGAGTCATCATCATCTGACATAGTATACGACCTGCAGAGACGCTACAAGAGTCGGACGGTCCAGTCAGCTACATAACCGAGTCCGACTCGAAATTAAAGATGACCCCGTGGAGTATTCAAGATGGCCTTATTTGGAAAAGTGATCAACATACGGATTATTGGCCTCGTCGACGCGCACAAAATTTGTGTTTGAACCATCTCCATCGGAGGTCATGTGCAGATTCCACGGCCCACGCAAGGAGCAAGACAGAAGATTGGACCAGATTCGGGCTGAATCCGAGCGGGACCAGAACTAGGACTCTAGGACGTGAATTGATGTAATTTTCTTGTAAGGAAAGCCTAGATGAATCCTTTGCTTGTACGGGAAGTCCAGCCGCCTCTTATATATGTTGGGGGTGACGGCCGATTGAAGAACACACAATCGACATACATCTAAATACATCTATTTTAACCCGTACTGTTTTTACCTTTCGTTACCCATGGCCGAGCCTTAGCAACCCTAGGGTTTGGTAACCTTTGCCGTTTTGAGCTGAAAAGCGGCCGTATCTCCTCTCCGAAATCGAGGAACCCATCTTTGCCGCTTTGCGCTGAAAAGCGGTCGTATCTCCTCTCCGAAATCGAGGAACCCTTTGTTGCTTTGCTCGTAAAGCATCCGTTCATCGTCACGAAAGTACGATTGGCGACTCTGCATCTTGGTGTTGCGCGGTGCAAATTTCTGCGCCAATACAAATTGGCGACTCCGCTGGGGACGAGAACGCCGAATACTTCCAATCTACTCGGCGACAAGAAGATCAAGGACAAGATCGAGTTACATCTAACTCGGATCAAGAACATACGCACATCGGAGCGCATCAAGAGGCTGCAATCTACACGGTATCATGAATCCTCAATTTTCTTACGTAGATTCCAATTACTCTTATGTTGATGTTGCTAAATCCATTGATATGAGCACTGTATCGGCTAGCCCTAGTTCTTACTATGTGCAAAAGCCGATGCAAAATAATCTCTATGCTTCAACTCATTATAATTTTAGCAACCTGCAACATGTTTACTCGAATTCGCATACATCGGCAACCCCAGAAATCTATAGGCCGATGAACAACATGGTGAGTTCAGTTAATCAATATGAAACACCCAATATTATAGGTTTTAATCTCATACAAAAAAGTGTTTCACCTTTTGATGCATCGGCAACTAATTCACCACACGTTGGTTTACCCTCAAATATGCCGATGGATAGGGAAATTGGACATGCTACTACTAGTTATTTGGCCAGTTACCCTCAACCATCATATGCTGTACCTTCTGTTACTAACTTTTCAACGCCGTATGCAACTAGTGGTATTCATAGTTCGGCTCCACACCTTTACAATGATTATAGCCGACTAAGCGGGAATTCAGAAGGAGCTAATGTGCTTTCATCTAGTACTACAGCCTATGGTGCTTCCACAAGTTGATTAGCCGGTTACTCTCAACCGGTTTATACTACGCCTTGTCTGACTACTGAAACGGCAACTTATGCGATTGATGATATTTGCAATTCGGCTTACTTTCAGGGCAATGGCCGGATTAGTGAAGATTCCGCACGAGCACATATGCCGGATTATAATACTATGGCGTACAATACTTCTCCTGCACAATTGCAAAATTTCGGCAACCTATGGCCGAAAGAAATCAAGTGTGCCACACCGAGTTACAACCAACTTGGAGGCAACATACACCAAGTTATGGCCAAATCGGAAACAACATACACTGAGTTGCAGCCAACTCAGAGGCAATCTTATAACTCCGCTACAGTAATGTTTACATGGGATCAGGAGGAAAAAGCTAAAAGAGTTGGGGGGCAATCTCAGCCAACTCGGACAACAAGCCGAGTTATAGTTAACTCGGACACGATGAATACCGATCCCAAGGGCGGAAGTGATCTCAACTCAGACGACCTCAGCCCTGTCACACCTGAAGATCTCTCAGAAGAGGATCGGCTTGAGGTTGAGAAAAAATTGGCTGACATTGAGAAAAAAATTAGAGCCAATTTTGCTGCTGGCCGTTTGGAAAAAAAGGAAAATAATTGGCTCAAAGAAAAGAAGCCTTGCCAATTTATATAATTGATGAAAAGAAGAGTGATTCATCTAATATGGTTAATTTGGTTACTGGAAAAGCTGAATACAACAGCACATTGGACGAATCTATTGAACTGGGAAAAGCAAGCTTCAATGATCAAGAGCATGATGACCATGGCGAAGTAGTCGAGTTTGATTTTTCTGGATGCAAGGGAGTTTTTGTGCTACCCAACGAGTTTCGTGCCAAAGATGATGGGCATCAAAAGCAAAAGGACGTGACCAAGCAAGAGACGGTCAATGATGAGCATCAAGAGCTAGAAAACGAAGCCGAACAATGTTCGGTTAACAAGGATCATCCGAGTGACATGGCAAAAGTTCCGAGTAACACGGCACAAGATTCAGAAGAGGAAAACGAAGCGCGGGGAACAATAGGCCGAGTTACAGCCAACTCAGACGCAGCAGAACAAGGGCACACGATGAACACCGACCCCGAGAACAATAGTGTTTCCAACGCGGACAATATCATCCCCGTCATACTTGGTGATTTATCTGAAGATGACTGGTTCGAGTTGGAACGGGAGCTTGAGGAAGACGTGGCATTGGAGAATTACCCAGAGGAAGGGCAAAGTATTGTTCCTGTGCTAGCATCACATTCTCCCGACGTCTCCAAAGAGGTATGCCTAACCAGCAGTTTACTTATTTGTCGATCTGGTCATAATCATATTGTTGATGCATCTACCTTCATGATTTTAATTAAAAGACCGATCGAGATAAGTAACTTGTTTGCTAGGAATAAGTTTTTCACTAATCATGCCAATCAACATATCGTATCGTTCATTGAGGCTAATAGTGAAGTTATAGCTCGAATCACTTATAACTCGGAGATGGCAGAGGAAGACTTCATCGACGATGAGTTCCGAGTCAAAGCTAATAAGCATGAGAGTTACAATGAAAACCCAAGGATATCCGAGTTACAACTAACTCGGTTGGGGACTCAGGACGACCGAGTTATAGATAACTCGGGACTGCTCAACTCAATGACTCGGAACGACCGAGTTACAGATAACTCGGGACTGCTCAACCCAATGACTCGGATCGACCGAGTTACAGCTAACTCGGGATTGCTCGCTGAAGATGTGGCGTTGGAGGATTATCCAGAAGTGGAGCAAAGTCTTGTTCCAGTTGTGCAACCATTGTATCGCCCAAACGTCTTCACAGAGGTACACCTAGCAGACAGTTTACTAAAATTCCAATTCGGCCAAAATCATATTGTTGATGCACCCATTAGCAAGATTCTAATTAATTTTGAAATACCAATTGAGATGAGTAATCTGTTTGTAACAAATAAACTTGTCACTAATAATGCTGGTCAATATATGGTACCATTCATAGAGACTAAGAGTGACAATTTATCGCAACCAAAGTTGTTCCCATCATGTCGGATAAACTTTATATTCATATGGACAGCTTTGTTTATTTCATGCCTGGCTAACATTTGGTCTCAGATGAGACGTATATTCTGTAATTATTTTGATTACAGATATATAAAGCCAGGTTCAAAGTCCTTCAAGATAACCGATTCAAGAGCATCGGAAAAGGAGGATAAAAATCGATGCATAGCCGAGTCAGATGACATCAAGTCGGCACCACTCGGAACCGAGTTGGATGACATCAAGTCGACACTACTCGGAACCAAGTCGGATAACAACAAGCCGGCACCACTCGGTTTCTTGACTCCAAAGCCGGTATTCCAATATCGGCTAAGGGATGGGCAATGTACCTCCAGTCCGGGCATATGTGATAACACTGTTGGTACCTCGCCGACTAATCCAATCATCACAGAAGATCACCATAGCGAGTCGGCAAGACAAGAGCGAATGCAGAATTCGTTGGTAGAGAAAATCAGGGATTGCAACATGCTTCATCAGGCTACACAATCGGCCGTCGAAGGACGATTGGAAATTGTTGGAGCACAGGTTGATGGCCAACCGGTTAATAGTAATATTGATCATATGTTAGCCCGGCTGCAAGCTGATTCATCCCGAGATGGACGGATACACGCTGAAGGTGATGGGGCCAATTTGTTGCACAAAGAAATCATTCAATCAGGCAATCCTGAAGGCGAGTGTTCCATCAACGTTACAATGAAGACGCCAAGCACTGGGGAGCAACAAGCAAATCCTAAGATCGATGCAATGAAAACCAAAGGAGATAAAGGCCGAAATAAGCACAAGGGTAAAAAATCGAAAGTCACTTTTGCACAATTATTAGATAATTATCAAAAGAAGAGTGAAGAGAAAAGTGCTTATCGGCCAAGTAATTAAAAAGCATCAAGATCACCCCCTAGGCGCAAATCTAAGGATCGGTATTGGCAAAGTGAGAATTTTAGTGCAACATATTCATATCCTTATTAAGGGCCGCCAATGCCAATGTCGTGGATGCCTCCCTATGCTCATGAAAATACATATCCACCATGGGACAGGTATGATACAAGCGCACATTCTCCATCTCATTATAAACCATCTCACCAATATTATGCAGCTCCAAGAAGACCAACGTTCAGTGAGCAGTGATGTGTTCAAGACCGTTTCAATAAAAAAGAATCGGTCCGGAGCTCAAGAAAGAGGATAGAGGTGGTCAAGCAAGTATATCGAGTTAAAAAAGATGGTCGCAAGAGTGCTAATTCATATTTGATCTTAAAAGATAAAGAGCCAATTAAAGAGTTAAAATTGGCTACAAAAGGCAAAGAAGTGAAGCAATCAATTGTTAAAAATCAAAGTGCCAAATCTGAAGAAAAGAAGCTGGATGTGCCCAAGGCCAGGAAGAACTTGCCAGTGCGTAAACCAAAGTCACAGCCGGGGTGCCCACTTGGCTTGTCATATTGGCAAGAGAAGAAGCTCAAGCAACTCAGGGCCGAAGAACTGGAGAAAAGGAACATGACGTGGGTCCCCAAGGGAAGCCCGCAAGGCGAGAGCGGCGTGTCGGCTCCTATTGTGAAGCCGGTAGGAACAAAGGAAGACAAGCGTGAAGCCGGCAGGCGAAGCCGGCAGTTTTCATCTCACTATATGAGACTGCAGGATCTGCGTCATCCATGTTCTTCAACCGTGCCATCAAAGCCGGCGTCCAGGAATTTATCCCCTGCCGAAACATCTGAATTATTTCAGCTATTCATACTTTGGTGGACGAGTCCTCTATGTCCTTTGAGATAAGGACGCATGGCCGATATCGCCCTGAGGATTCATTATATTAGCGAAAGTCGGCATCTGGCTAACGGCGGTTATCATGGTGTATCTCATTCCTATAGCCGATGCTCAGTTTTTGCCAATACCGGCAAGGCCGGCTTAGTTATTGAGTCGCCCACTAATCAAGGGTCTCGTGCAGAAATATATGCCGACTCCTATTGTTGGTTATTTACAGGATCCGGAGTAAGTCAAACAGCCGATGGGCCGACTCACGAAGTTGACTCGGCCGACTCACTTTTTGAGTCTACCCATGTTACGGCCGACTCCAGAGTTGACTCGGCCACTGACGGATCTTGTGCGAGTCGGGTTGCCGGCTGGAAGAAATCTATTTCTCTTATTTATAGGATCCAAGTCAGGAGATGGACGCTGTTCGGCGAGAAGCTTCAAGGTATACTTTGATCGACAATGAGTTGAGTTGCCGAACTGATGATGGTATTTCTTGGAGGCGTATGGAGATGATTATTCGATGGCCGGCTTAACAGTATTTATCGCCAAACAATTTATGATATCCCCACAGAGTACCTGGATGAAAGCCAGGTGAGGATTGCTATGGGAAGCATGCATGGAGGCGTTTGTGACATCCAATTGTTCTCAAACGGCAAATATCTGAAGAGGCTTTACCCAAATGGCAACAAGCCTGAGCGCATATCGCCGATAGCAAATTATCGCCCTAAGCACATATAAATGGCTGATGGAGTGTTGACATCGTCCTTAGAACAAGCATGGTGCAAATTATTTTTCGGCATGCAAGCTTTGCTGAAAAACAGGGGGGCATGTGTTGACACCAGATTTTGGCATGGACAAAAACCGTAATTAAGAAGGCCTCAAATGGAAAAGTGCTCAAAGTGAGAAAGCTCCGTATCGTCAAAAGGAGAAACTTTGATATTTGGGCCATAGCCATCCGATCTCATCTCTAAGGCCGAAGTTGTGTTCGAAGTACTGGGATTTTGTATCCAGAACACTATTCGGCTGATTACGCCCTCAAGATGATCTCATATGAGAAAACTTTCTACAAGAATTGCCTTCGTCTCGTCGAATCGGTCGATTTTCATATTAAAATCGTCTCAATCCGAGTTCGTATGCAAAAGTTAGAGCTATCTGAATGCAGCCATGTCACGAGGCAAAATAAGACGCGGGAGACCAGACACATCTTGGCGAGTGTCTGATGCAATGCGTGAGCAATTAGCCATTCAAGATGGCCTCGAATCGAAAAACGTTCAACATGAAATTTGTTCGTAACGTCGAAACGGTCAACTTTTCTTTTGGGCACATTTTCATCCGAGGTCGTTTACTACCACAAAAAAGACCCGCAAGGTACAGCCAGAAAGCTTGCCGGGATGGAAACCTTGCCGGGGAAATCTTGTCGGGATGGAAACCTTGCCGGGATAGAAACCTTGCCGGGGAAATCTTGCCGGGATGGAAACCTTGCCGGGGTGTGAAAGCTTGGCCGGATGGAAACCTTGCCGGGGAAAGCTTGCCGGGGTGGAAACTGTCAAATCCGACCCGAAGCTGAAGATGGGCTCAAATAATTATCTAGATTGCCTCGGATGAAAAAGTGTTCAACATGAAAGTTGTTCGTAACGTCGAAACGGTCAACTTTTCTTTTGGAGTCATCATCATCCGACATAGTATACGACCTGCAGAGACGCTACAAGAGTCGGACGGTCCAGTCAGCTACATAACCGAGTCTGACTCGAAATTAAAGATGACCCCGTGGATTATTCAAGATGGCCTTATTTGGAAAAGTGATCAACATGCGGATTATTGGCCTCGTCGAAGCGCACAAAATTCGTGTTTGAACCATCTCCATCGGAGGTCATGTGCAGATTCCACGGCCCACGCAAGGAGCAAGACAGAAGATTGGACCAGATTCGGGCTGAATCCGAGCGGGACCAGAACTAGGACTCTAGAACGTGAATTGATGTAATTTTATTGTAAGGAAAGCCTAGATGAATCCTTTGCTTGTACGGGAAGTCCAGCCGCCTCTTATATATGTTGGGGGTGACGGCCGATTGAAGAACACACAATCGACATACATCTAAATACATCTATTTTTACCCGTACTGTTTTTACCTTTCGTGACCCATGGCCGAGCCTTAGCAACCCTAGGGTTTGGTAACCTTTGCCGTTTTGCGCTGAAAAGCGGCCGTATCTCCTCTCCGAAATCGAGGAACCCATCTTTGCCTATTTGCGCTGAAAAGCGGTCGTATCTCCTCTCCGAAATCGAGGAACCCTTTGTTGCTTTGCTCGTAAAGCATCCGTTCATCGTCACGAAAGTACGATTGGCGACTCTGCATCTTGGTGTTGCGCGGTGCAAATTTCTGCGCCAACACCATCTTCTCCGATGGAAATCCCAAAAAAGGTGGTCGTGGCAGAGAGAAGAACACTACTGCTGAGCACTACTAGGAAAAGGGCTATAGATGATATGGCTACTAATGGCGCACCAGACATGTGGTGCGCCACTACTATATAGTAATGGCGCACCATGAGTTGGTGCGCCATTAGTGTGGTAGACACTAATGGCGCACCAGACCCACGGTGCGCCATTAGTGACAAATGTTTTTTTTTTCATTTTTCCAAAAATACTAATGGCGCACCAGGGAAGAGTGCGCCATTACTAGTTTAACTAGTAATGGCGCACCTCCAACACAGTGCGCCACTACTATTTTTTTTTATTTTTATTTTTTTGCAAAACTACTAATGGCGCACCTCAAGCTGGTGCGCCATTAGTAACCAGGGTTACTAATGGCGCATATATGGGTGGTGCGCCATTAGTAACCTGGGACCAGCTAGATATTTTGGACAGCCACACCTACACACTCACTTTCCCCACTTCATTCTCTCCACCTCCTCCTCCAAGATTGTGTCGGCTGCCTCCTCCTCCTCACCTCATTTGCACCATAGATTCATCAAAATTAGGTGGTTAAATTACCTTTTTTTGATAGGTAAGTAAGGGGAAAGCTATCTTTATGTTGTAGATCTACTTTTTTTCTCTCCCTCGCTCCAACAATGTGCACATGCACTTTGTATGGCCTTGCTAGATCTATGTATGTTTGTGGTGTTGCATATGTTTGTGGTGTTGCATATATGTTTGTGTTTGCAGGTACCGGTATTTGAAATGCGATAGTTGCCAATATTTTGCCGGAATGTTAATTCATTTCCGTTTCGGCGAGAATTTTGGCACTATGCATTCTTTTTTGTCCTATTTTTAGGGAAAGTCATGCCAAATTTTTTCTTGGTTCTAAAATATCGTTTTGCTCTACCCCGCAGGCGACCATGGTCCGCACGATGACCGAAGGCATCGTGAATAGGTTTTTGAGCTCCGCGAAGGCCGAGATGCTTCAAAAGAATGAGACGAAGATAAGATGTCCGTGTTGAAGATGCAAGCTGAAGAGCCTTATTGCGGACCCGGATTCCGGGCAGGTGCGGGACCACCTGCTCTTGCATGGTTTCATGGATGGCTATCGGTGGCAAGGTGATGAAGATGACTATGAAGTCGTCCATGGGGGCCGGGCAAGAAATGAGAAAGGGCAGCAAGACAACCACCGCGGCGAGGGCGGTCGAGAAGACGAAGAATCTCCAGGACATGATCACGACGGTGATGCTGTACACAGTCATCATGTAGAAGATGCCGGACATGATGATGAGGAAGATCAAGACGAAGGGCATGATCATGAAGATGAAGATGCCGGAGCAGACGACGATGGAGGCTGGGTGCAGGACCCTCATATTCAAGAGCTGCTTCTCAAGAAGACGGATAACGCAAGAGCTGCCGCCCGAGAGAAAGCCAAGCTGGATCAACTGGAGATAGACGCGGTTACTCCATTGTATGAAGGATGCAGGCCCGAGGATACCCACCTGAAAGTAACGCTCATGGCTCTGGAGATGAAGGTAAAACACAAAATGACCGACGCATGCTTCGACGAGAACATGTCATTCTGGCACGAACGTCTTCCCAAGGGGAACAAGTGCCCGACCAGTTTCGAGGAGGCGAAGAAAATCGTGTGTCCTCTGGATTTACCGCACGTGAAATACCATGTGTGCATGAACAATTGCATCATTTATCGGGACGAGCACGCGGAGTCTACCAGATGTCCGGTGTGCGGCGTCACTCGATACAAGAAGAGGAAGAAAGCTCCTCGAAAAGTGGTGTGGTACTTTCCGATCACTTCTCGTCTGCAGCAGTATTTCGCGGACCCTAAGGTAGCAAAGCTCCTGCGTTGGCACGCGGATAGGGAGGAGAAGAAGCGAGAAGATGACGGAAATGATCCGGAGATAAATAAAAAAGACAAGATGCTGAGTCACCCTAAGGATGCGAGCCAGTGGCAAGCGTTGAACTTCGAAGACCCAGAATTTGGGAACGATCCAAGGAACATCGTGCTGGGCGCGAGCACCGATGGAGTCAATCCGTTTGGCAGCCAGAGAAGCACACATAGCACCTGGCCTGTGTTTGCGTGGATGTACAACCTTCCCCCCTGGTTGTGCATGAAGAGGAAGTACATTCACATGAGTATGCTAATTGAAGGGCCGAAACAACCAGGGAACGACATCAATCTGTATCTGGGGCTGCTGAAAGAGGAGCTAGACACGCTGTGGAAAACGCCAGCCAATACGTGGGACGCCGCAGAGAAAGAATATTTCCCTATGAGAGCCGCACTGCTCACGACGGTGCACGACTATCTCGGCTACGGAAATCTCGCGGGGCAGGTGGTCCACGGATTTTCTGGATGCGTCAGGTGCATGGATGACACAACGTATCGCCAGCTAGATAGAGATCCTGGGTCTTCGAAAACCGTGTTCATGGGACATCGAAGGTGGCTTCGCGACGATGACCCGTGGAGAAAACGCAAGGATCTGTTCGATGGTGAAACCGAACCCCGAAGACGCCCGCGTACGAGGAGCGGCGAGGAAATAGACGAGCTGTTGAAAAATTGGAAAGATTGCCCACTGCCGGGAAAGAAGCAAAAGGCGCCAGAGCCGGGAAAGAAGCGAAAGGCGCCAGAGCCGCTGCTGAAGGTATGGAAAACGAGGTCTGTTTTCTGGGACTTGCCGTACTGGAAGATCCACCGTGTGCCTCACAGCCTTGATGTCATGCATATCACGAAGAACGTGTGCGAGAGTCTGCTTGGTACCCTGCTCAACATGCCAGAGAGGACCAAAGATGGGCCGAAAGAAAGGGCAGACTTGAAATCATTGGGCATCAGGGAGGAGCTTCACGCTAATGATGATGATGATGAGGCGAAGCAGGACACAGAAAGTCGTCGCAAAGGCAAAAAGGCCAAGAAGACCGGAAATGACTACCCTCCCGCGTGCTTCACTCTAAGTCAGGAGGAGATCGAGCAGTTTTTCACCTGCCTCGTAGGAGTAAAACTTCCTTACGGTTACGCGGGGAAGATAAGCAGATACCTAGACCCAGCGAAGCAGAAGTTCAGCGGGATGAAGTCTCACGACTGTCATGTGCTGATGACGCAGATACTTCCAGTTGCAATCCGTGGGATCATGGACATGCACGTCCGTGAAACGCTATTTGGCCTATGCAACTTTTTCGACGTCATCTCTCGGAAGTCGGTTGGCGTGAGGCAACTCAGAAGGCTACAGGAAGAGATCGTGGTGATACTATGCGAGCTTGAGATGTACTTCCCGCCCGCATTCTTCGACGTTATGGTGCATCTGCTGGTCCATATCGTGGAGGATATCATCCAACTCGGGCCGACGTTCCTGCACAGCATGATGTCGTTCGAAAGGATGAATGGTGTCATCAAAGGATACGTTCGCAACATGTCACGTCCAGAGGGAAGCATAGCCAGGGGCTTTCTGACCGAAGAGTGCATCTCCTACTGCACGAATTATCTAGGCATCGAGAACCCCGTTGGTCTGCCCGTCAACAGGCACCTCGGCCGGCTCGCTGGATGGGGTCACCGTGAGGGTCGGCGCGAAATGCATGTCAACTTCGAGGGTCGACTCGCCGACTTTGAAAGAGCAAACCTAGTCGCGCTACAACACATAGAAGTGGTCGATCCTTGGGTGGTAGAGCACAAAACCTTTATTGAGAAGACGTACAATGACCGAGGCCAACAGAGGACGGACGGAGATATAATCAAAGAGCACAACTCATGTTTCACGCGTTGGTTCAAGCAGAAGCTTCTGTTGTACCCTTTACATGAGGATTCTTCCGCGGAAGAACAACTCATATTCGCCTTGTCACAGGGCGCCGAGCACAACCTGATGACCTATGAGGCGTATGATATCAACGGCTACACATTCTACACCGAGGACAAGGACATGAAGAGCGATGGTTATCAGAACTCCGGGGTAACGATGGAATCCTACACCGGTAACGACAAGGACAGATACTACGGAAGGATCGAGGAGATCTGGGAGCTGAGCTACGCTGGAGAGAAGGTCCCGATGTTCCGTGTCAGATGGGCCAAGAGCGTCCTAAAAGAAGACCGGTATTTCACCACCATGGTTATACCCGAAGCCAAATCCAAGACCGCGGGCGCAAACGTCACCGCGAAAAATGAGCCATGGGTACTGGCTTCCCAAGTGGACCAATGCTTCTTCATTACCGACCCGTCAAAGCCCAGTCGTGTTGTCGTGAGGAGAGGCAAAAGGAAGATCATCGGAATGGATGGAGTCGCCAATGATCAAGACTTCGACAAGTACGGCGACCCGAAGATGGAACATGACGACGACGATGAAGTAGCAGCATACACCACAAGAAGAAGCAGGACCACCCTACCTAAAGGACGTCCGTTCCACAGAAGAACTCCATTTGCGAAAAAGAAGGGCAAGAAGATTGTGAACAGATAGCTAGCTAAGATCGATTGTATTTAAATCGTAGTGCGCCATTGCTATCTAAAAAAAAAAGCTTTCTAATGGAAGCTCACATATCTAAAAAAAAGCTTTCTAATGGAAGCTAAGATCGATTACTGTTTTTATAAAAAATTATTACTGTTTTTATAAAAAAATATTAAAAAATAGCAACAAAAAATAATAATAATAAAACATACTAATGGCGCACCGCTCGGGTAGTGCGCCATTGCTATCTAAAAAAAAAGCTTTCTAATGGTGCACCTCTAAGGGGTGCGCCATTGCTATAAAAAAAAAGATTTCTAATGGCGCACCGCTCGGGGGTGCGCCATTAGTAAGCTTCCCCCTAGCTCTAACTCGCCCGACCCCTTCGTCCCTCCCTCTCGCCAGATCCACTTCCCCCCCCCCCCCCCCCGCGCGCTGCCCCGACCCACGACGCCGCCGCCCCTACGTGCGCCGCCGCCCCCGCGCCCCCGCGCCCCCCACCACTGCAGCTCCGCCATCGCCGACGCCTCCGCGACCTCGCCGTCGCCGACAGCCTCCCCGCGTCGGCCCCTGCCCTGCGCCGCCTGTACCTCAGTCCGGGGACGGGGTGCAGGACGACGACCGCCGCCGACCCGCGAAGCACGTGGCCGACGGCCTCCCCACGACCAACCGAGGCGCCCAGGAGGACCGCCGTCGTCTTCTTCTTCGACTACGAGGACCCGGACGAGCTCGGACGCCCTCGAGCCATCCCTTCGACGCCGCCGCCGCCGACCCCGACCCCTCCGGCGACCGGCCGCGCCCGCCCAGGTACCTCTCCTCCTTCCTCCTTCCTCTGCCCTCCTCCTCTGCTCCCTTGAGTAGAAATACCTGGGCCATCTTTATTACTCTAAAGGGTTGAACTAGGGTCCTTACGTTATGTTCTATTCCATGCAGCAAAGGCAATTTTCATCTAAGTTGAGCTGATTTTGATTTCCGTATGTTATGGGGGGACAACAGATATTGCTATATGTTCATTCTTGAGGGTACAGACTTGCTAAACTATTGATGATTTTTTGTTGGGTGACCTATTAGATCTGGAATGGAAGCTCACATAAGTTGAGCTGATTTTTGTCCATATGAAAGCAGAGGACCATATGGTCTGTGGCCTTTTCATCCATATGAAAGTAGAGGCACATTGTGGTGCTAGTTTGCTGGGTTTTGTCTCCGACCATCGTGTCGTGATGATTTTGCAGGTACCCCGAGAGGCCCTTGAGTTTGCCGGAATGTCGATTAACTTCCGTTCCGGCAAATTCGGGTACTCCATATGTCCTATTTTCAGCAAAGGTCATGCTGAAATTTTCCGTGAATTTTAGCATGACTTTTCTAAAAATCGGACATATGGGGTACTTGCTACTAATGCATGGGCCGGGGTATCTTAGTACTTAATTAAGTAGCTTTTAGGGTGCCTCGGTGTCGATAAGAACCTAAATGATGAAAGCTTAGGCTTTTAGGGTGCCTCGGCGTCGACAAACCCTAAATGATAAAAGCTTAGCTTTTAGGATGCCTCGGTGTCGACAAACCCTAAATGATGAGACCATGATCTTGTTCCTTGACAATAACCAACTTTTTGACCAAACTTTTTTCCTATTTAGAGCGAAACATGGCCCACAACGATGAGGTCGGTGGTTCGGGCGGCAAGCAATTCTGGGAGCTGTCCCAGGAGATGGAGGAACAACCTCACCGCTATGAGGACGCCGCGGAAGACACCGATCCTGACTACACAACCCCTAGTGGCGTCGGGGATGACACCACTGATGGTGCCGCCGAGGATGCCACCACTGATGGTGCCGCCGAGGATGCCACCACTGATGATGGCAGCGCACGCACAGATGGCAGCCAACCGAAGAGGCAACGGAAGGACCGGCGCCCGAACGTGCTCCGCACCGTCAAGGAGGAATTTACTCAAGTGGACTCCGACGGGCATCCAACGGAGCCCAAACAAATAGTCAAGGGGTACTCGGTTCAGCTCGGGTGCATTTTCCGGAGCACCGTCTCGATCAACACCGAGAACCTAAGGCATAAGGACCTAGGGAATTTGCGCAACCTCCTCTTCACGAAGCTGCACGAACGATACAAGTTCCCCGCTGAATTTGAAAACACACGCCTCTCATGGAATAAAGTGAACAGTGCCGCCCTCACGAGGATGAGCACGGCCCTGTCTACTTGGAGAAGCGCGGTGAAAAGAATGATTGAGAAAGGTGATAGTTATGAGAAGATCAAGGCGAAAAATCCTTCGATCAGCGAAGATGACTACAAGGAGTTCAAGATCAAGTGCGAGAGCAGCGCAACCTCCGAATCAAGTCAGTGGGGGAAAGAAATGCGGGAGTTGAACTTAGGGGAACACAAACTCGGTCCCGGCGGTTACAGAGTGGCGGAGCCTGTATGGGACAAGGAGGACGCGGAGCGTGCCGAGCAAGGCCTACCGCCCCGCTTCGAGAAATACCGTGACAAGCAGACCAGGAACTATGTCAGGGCCCGGTACAAGGAGGACCCGGTAACAAAGGAGCTTACCACGGATCCGAAGACCAGGGCGCTTGAGCTTGTTCTGGCGCAGGAGACTGAAAGCAGTAGCGCGGGGTCGTCTCAGAGCATCCCTTGGGACAGCACTCTAAATAGGGCGTTGAACGTAATGAAAAACAAGGATAAGCTCAGTAAGCCGTCGTCAGCTGGTCGTGTGGCCGGCAAAGGCTTGTCCACAAAATGGTCGTCATACTATAACGCTGGTGGGCGAAAGGAGAGAAAGACCAGCTCGGAAAGCCAGTCGCGCGAGGTTCAAGAACTCAAGGCACAAGTGGCGCGGATTCCGGAGATTGTCCAAGAGCAAGTGCAACAACAACTGGGATCGACGCTCACCGGCATTATGCCTACCTTGATTCATGGGCTGACGACGTGGATTGCGAGCGGCCAACAGGGGCCGCCCCCGATTCCCAGCTTCACGGCCAGCAACTCGCACAACGCGCAGTCGGCGCCATTGGTGTCTCCGGCGGAGCCGGTATTGGTGTCTCCGACGCCGGCACGGGCATTGGAGCTTAATGCACCCGGGTGTACGCCGGCCGGCACCTCGGCAGCAAGCGGCCCCTCCGTCAATTGCACGCCCGCCGTTGGCGGTGCCTCGACATTAGCCGAGCTCGAAGCCATCATCACGGTAACTAATTAAGCCTCTCGGCCGAGGACTTCATCTCCTTGTCTTTGACTGGGCATCCCTGACGCCCTACATGTTTTCGCAGGGCGCCGCCGACGTTCCGTGCACTCTCCTGCACTTCGTGAACAACGAGTTGGTCGATGTCGCCAAGGGCAAAATCGTTCAACCGGGCAACCCCGTGTTCCACGGTAATCCAATGCCACCCACCGTGTATAGGGTTCAACTGGTTCGGGTGCTGCCAGGCTGCGACGAGTTGTTACCTCCGATTCGACCCGCCGGGGCCGACGAAGATGATGTGATGACCCTCAGCGCCTGCCTAAGCTGGCCCCTGCTTTGGCCGAAGAGCCAGATTCGTTTGGGGGCGGGGGACACCACCCCAAAGACAACACCGCCAGTCGTGCCGGCGCCAAGCCATGGCAAGACCGCCGCAACGCTACCGGACATGCCGGACATGCATATGGCACAGGATCCGGGCATGCATATGGCACAGGATCCAGACGACGATGACAACGACGACGGTACATTTACCAACGTCGATAAGTACTTCAACGAACATGGGTGCGATGACGAATTCATGGGGCCTCCTTCTCAAGAACCCAACCCTGCAAAAGACGATCGCGATCTAGCTGGTACCGCGGAGAAACCCAATTGCAACAGGCGTCGTCTGGCGTTCAGTTCTCAGGAGACGCCTCCAGCTGCCGACTTCACCGAGCCTCAGATAGCCGAGGTGCGAAATATTATCAGCCCCAGCACACTCAAGAAGGCGGTCTGTGAGCAGAACTCGGTCCCATTACAGCAGAAGAAGAAGGGACGGAAAAGAAAGAGTAACAAGGGTGCGAGCCAGCCGGCACCGAGTACAACCCGTGCTCAGGACGGGCCACCTTCACCTAAGGATATCTCGAGGAGGGTGCATGTGGCGGGTAGGCCGATGCTACCGACTAATATGCTCAATGCTGCAACCGGTGCTATGCGGAGTCTGCATGACAGTGTTCTTTCTTTGGAGAAGCGGCGTCTCCGAGAGAATGACGTGGCATACCCGGTTTTCGTGGCCAAGGTGCCAGAGGGCAAGGGCTTTGTGGATAGCGCCATCGGGGGTACGATCGTCCTGCGGTTTGATGACATCTTCGCTATGTTTAACCTTCATCCGCTGCACTACACCTTCGTTCGGCTATTTTCGCTGAGTATGGAGATGCGGATCATTAGAGACAAGACCCCGGACATCGTGATAGTCGACCCCTTCTACATGCGTGCCAAGATCTTGGGCAGCGCTGGGGACCGGCAAGTCGCGAGTTCTTACCTCGAAGGCGTCATTCTGGCAAACCCAGATAAGGATAACTTCCTCGTGCCTTACTTTCCCGAGTAAGTCGTCCCCTCAACCGCCCCGTAACATATGATTTCTTAGATTTCGATCGTTTTTTTTAACATTCCGTGTTTTGTGCAGTGACACACATTGCACACTCATCCTCTAAGCCTGAAATATTCCATGGCCACGTATTTCGACTCGGACCGTCAGTCGAAGAAAGACTACACAAATGTCAAGAAAGTTCTTGATGATGTTCTCCCCGGCTACGCCAAATCTGGAGGCACCTTCACCAGGCCAGTTCGTAAGTACGGCAAGCACGTGTTCGCCCACAATACGACGTTCCCCTGCGTCAAGCAGCCGCCTGGCGGTCAGAAGGATGCCTACTACGCCCTCCATCACATGCGAGCGATCGTACGGGACCATAATCACCTTCTGCTACCAAATAATCTCAAAGCTTGGGCCGCAAGCTTGTCGGCAATCCAGGACACGGACATCAGACAAGAATTCTTTCGCATCCAGTCGGAGTTTGCGGAAATCATCCATCAAGATGTCCTTCGTACCTCGGGGCAGTTCTACCTCAGAAATCAACCGTCCAACAGTGAGATAGACACAACGCTACAAATGCAGGCTGACAACGCCCGCGATTTCATGACCATCACGATAGACGGCGGCTTCATCCACGCTCCGGTCCCTTGAGTCGAGTCGAAAGTAGTGATGCTATGTCTAGTTTTGAAACATCGATTGGCTCATGTTGTAATTAAACTTTGATGAACTTGTATGTCTCTTTGGTTTGGACAGTCGTTCAACTTAGATGTAATCGATGCTATTAATGTCTTGCTTTTCTCTTCCGATCCTTTTGTTGCATACTTATATATTGCTTATGTATTGTCTGTGAATTGGTACTAACGTTTTTTTTGGCTAGTGCATAGAGATGCCGTCGTATGTCGTGTACAAGGGTAGGGTTTCCGGAGTCTACGACGACTGGGAGGAGTGTCGGACACAGGTTCACCGTTTCAGCGGTAACAGTTACAAAGGGTACACCACTAGGGCGGAGGCGGAATCTAGATACGCGCGCTATCTAGCGGGAGAGAGGAGGGAGCGTTGGAGGAACCGGATGAAGACCAGTTTCATCGCGATTATGCTCATCGTGATGACCGCAGCTCTCTTCTATGTGATGGTAGTTTAGATGATCGATATCGACTTGTAATGTGAAGACAAACTCGCTACTCGCGGTTTCGAGACTTGTAATGTTCTAACTTTGTTCGGTATTTTAAATTCGGAGACTAATATGATGAATTGTATTCGGACACTAATCTTCTATTGTATTCGATGAATCTGCTGTTGCTGTGTGGTGCTAGCTATATTCTGTCAAATAATATATTTTGTAACCTATGAAAATATCAGAAACGAAAAAAAAATCCCTAATATTCATACTAGTGGCGCACCACCACATAGTGCGCCATTAGTAAGCCAGAGCACACTAATGGCGCATCATCCACCAGTGCGCCATTAGTATGCCAAAGCACATGGGTAAATATGGCCCCTGGGAGGCATACTAATGGCGCACCGTGGGCTATACTAATGGCGCACTGCATGGTGCGCCATTAGTATACCAGATACAAATGGCGCACCAGTGGTGCGCCATTAGTAAAAAATTCTAATGGCGTGGTGCTAGTGGCGCACCTGTAGTGCGCCATTAGTAGCGAAAACAGGTGCGCCACTAGCAGTCCTTTTCCTAGTAGTGGAGATGTCAGATCCCGAAAGTTACAAAACTCCGCCTGAAGGAGAATCAATGACAGAACGCAACAACAGGTTGCAGAGAATTCGCCGCCACTGGGCTGGCAAATGCTACAGATATGAAAATGTTCATGAAAAGTACCAGATCCTATTTGCCTTCACGCCACCATGGAATGATTGCATTGCAGAAAATTGCATTGGCCCTGATGATGAAAAAGTCAGGCCTCCACCGCCAGCAAAGGCTCATCCTGACTCTCTCAAAACTATCGCTGACTTTCCCGAGGAAGTAGCCAAAAGAGCGAAAGCCAAGGCCAAACATGAAGCCAGAGAAGCGAAGAAGTATCAAGTCGAAGCGAAAAACGTCGCGCTAACCCAGCAAGACGTGCAGAAAAAGAAGGAACGTGCATCAGCCTCGAAGGGCAGCAAGTCTGAGAAATCCGTGTCCCCTCGTGCACCACGAAAGAAAACCCTCACCAAGAGAACCAAGAAGGCTGTTCCCGACTCGTCTGATGAGTCATCTGATGAAGAAACCGCTGATGAAATTCCATTGTATGATCGTCCCGCCATTCTCAACAAGCCACACATGAGTCCTTCGCCAGTGAAAACATTGCCATCTCTGAGGAAGTCTCCGAGGCATGCACCCATGCCATCCACTGATAAACCTTCGGGTTTTGCGGCTCCGAGAACTTTGTCAGGTGCAGTTACTAAGAGAAAGCTGCAGTCAGAAGAGAAAGCAGATGTGGCTGCCAAAAGGTCCAAGCTCAATTTTCCTGCTCCCTCAGAGGAACAAAAATATGACTTCAATTTCATGATTGATGTAATTGACAGCGCTGCTTATGATGCAAATGCTAATGATGTGTGCAATCTGGGTCTGCCCGATGATGTTACGGAATTGGTAACAAAGCATTTCATTCAGCTAAAGAAAATCTCTAAGAAGCTTAACAAGGTTGTCAAAGAAAAACAAGCTGTCGAGCAAATGAGAAATGAGGCCAAATCTGAGTTCGAAAGGAAAAAGAAGAACAAAGAAATTGCTGAACTCACCAAGGCTCTGAGTGTCTTGCGAAATGATAAAATTGAGTGGCACTCTCGCCTGCACAAGGAAGTATCTCAACTGTGTGACAGGAGAAATGAGGAGATTGCTCACCAAGCAGATCTCGCTCGGAGAAGAGCTCAAGAGGAAAAGCGTCAGAAGGCTATGGCAAGAGCAAGCAAGCAGAAAACATACAAGGAACGACGCCTTCAGAACGTCTCTGCTGATCCTACCCCAATGGATTCCCATGTACCCTTGCAACAAGTACCACCTTCTCCACCTCGCAAAGATGAAATCATGCATCAAGCTGGTACTGAAGAGGTTCTCATTCCTGAGCCAGTTGCCCAAGTGCAACATGAAGAAGTTGATATATTCCTAGTAAGGACTGATGAGCAAAATGTACCTCCCAAGCAGAAATCCCCAGCTGATGAAGTTGATGAAGAAATTGAGGTTGAGAAGCCAGATTCATCGCCTCCGAGGACAACGCAAACAGAGCAAACTGAACAGAAAGAGAAAAGTGATAAGATTGAGGGGGAGCTAAATGCTTCCCCAAAGGAAACACCCCCGGTCTCATCATCTGGTGCCCCTACCCAGATGGATGTTGATCCTGCTCCTAGTACCACTGCCCCACAGTTGGTACAGGAAGAAGAGAAACCTGATGAGCCGATGGCTCGAGAAGAAACTATCCCACCTGTTGTGACACAAGCTACCGTGGAAGAAGTTGTTGTGCCTCCCGCCTATAAAAATGCAAGAAAAGAAAAGGCCTTAGTGAGCGAAAGACAAAAAGATGCCGAAGGAGTTCCGGCAAACAAGAACAGCAGTCAGTCAAGTTCATCAAAGGTGTCTGCACGAGAGAAATTGAGGAAGCCTCATGCTCCTCTCAAGCCTATCGATGAAGGTGTGCCTGCACCTGACGACGTTCGAACCAAATCCATGACCGATGAAGAACCTCTGAGTAATCCACTGGAAACTTTTCCTCTGTTTCCCGTCGATGATGGCCCGAATGGTCCAGCATTTAATGAGCAGTTTCATCGTTCGAAACTTGCATTCTTTGGGACCAGTCCGTATGAAGGAGAAAGGACTTCGTTGTCACCGAGGTTCTGGACAAAGGAACAGGCCGTATATTATGCTCGCGTCCTGTATGGAAAGAATCGTATATTCGAGCACAAAATTCTGAACTTTGCCGAGCTAGAAAGCATACAGTGCTTCCATCACACCATCGAGCAGATCGAGCAGGTCTTCCTGAAGAGTTTTCTTCGCTTTAACCATGGCTGGAACCGTGAAGTTGTCCTTCAGTTCTATGCCACTCTTTATATCTCAGGGGACCTCAACGACAGCAGTACTTGGATTCTCGAATGGATGACCGAGGAAGAAAGAGTCAAATGCTCGGCTGACCAGTTTTTGGCCCTGTTAAATTTACCTCGTTTCGAATTTGATGCCTCGCGAGAACACAGACTGCACTTCTGGGATGTATCCGAGGCTCAACTGCATATGCTGATGGATCCTAAGCTTGTTGGTGATGAGTGTATTGAAGCAAATCCGAAGCACCTGGCCTATGAGAACAAAGTGTTGTTCTATATCCTCTGCAATTCTGTCACGCCAATAAACCGTCCTGAAAGCATTCATGGAATTGTGGCAAATACTCTTCATGCTGTAGCTCATGGAATTCAGTTTGACATTCCTGATCTTCTTATTCGCAACCAGGCCTATGCTGCTGATAGCCCTCAAGTTTTGAAGCCATATGCACCATGGGTCATGTTCGCCATTGAGCAGCTTATCGTGAAAAAGTTTTTCTGCCCATATGTCCCGAAAGTTTTCATGCCACCAGTCCGAGACACTCTCCGAATTGTAAAGGATATCGGGAAAGGAAAGACACCAATTGATGCAACTGCTTCTGCCTCTGCAAGAGCTCCGAAAGTTAAGAAGGTCAAAGTTGATATCCCTCGTGAAGAAAATCCCTCACTGTACGAGATCTGTTTTCGCACTCAGCAATCACTGGAGAGTCACATCAAGCTCGATCGCAAAGAAAAAGTGGAAATGATGATTGAAATCAATCTGCTTCATAATTATGCTCGTCAAGCCCTGCTGTATGAAAAGGAACAGAAAAAGCGCTCATGGACCCTTCTCCGCAAGCATTACTCTCGTAAACAACTGTCTGCGAAGGGAATCGAGAACGATTATAATCATCTGGAGTTGTTTGAAGTCCCTCGCATCCGAAGGCAAACTCCAGTGCTCCCTCAGCGTTCTGCCTCCACCGACCTGCTGTTTGTCGAACCCGATGATGAACTCGAAGACACAGCAGGCACCTTCATTTACAAGCCCGATGCACCTCGCTCTGCTACTCCAGAAGCCCGTGTTGCGTCTCCAACTCCTGCTTCAGCGTCGACCATCTCCCATTCTGTCTCGCCAAACAGTTCAAGCTTTGGGGATTCTTCGGATGAGTAGTTCCTCGAATGCATTGTCTTTCCTTTTTGACACTTGTTGACAAAAATGGGGAGAAGAACATCGAGAAGATAGAAAAGCGGGTTATTTGCAGGGTGTTTCCGTTCGCCATTTGCTTTTCGTTCAAACAATTTTCTTTTGGCCGTTGAACTTTTGGCTGTGGAACTTAATCTCACCACCTGTGGTGATGGCACACTGCGTCGTCATGTACTGTTAATAACCCCTGCAAATGCTACATTTGCTTCCAGCTATTTGTTTGCAGGTGCCATCGAATGCTTACTTCCTTGCAGTGATTATCCTCGATATTCATCTTTCATGCAAGGATAAGTGAAAGCAAATAGATCACTCCTCTCACTGCTATGCAAGAATACCAGGAGTATTGGAAATTGTGTCTCTCGAAGAGAGAAATCTCATTACTTAAAACTTCATATATCTCACTCCTATGCTTATCTTTCGATATCTAACGATGCAGGAGAAGAAAAATCGCTTCAGAATTATGTCATTCGTGAATTCTAAAGATAAAATTCTCTGTCTGACAAGATGTTTTCTCTCGCATATTTCTATGAGATCATCTTTGTCGCAGGAAAACATAGTCTGTTGCATATCCACTCCGAACAATATTCTTGTGAATTCTTTGCTCTGATTATTCTTCGTTTGCTCTGATTATTCTTCGAACATCTAATTTGCAGGATATCTATCTCGAGTGGAATTAACCTGTGTTCTGACAAAATATTCATGGCTTATCCACTGACACATCACACTTTAATATATCTTCACTATTTAACTAATCTTTGTCAAAGATTGTGTGTGGCAGGAAATACCTCAGACACCGTCGAGTGCATTGGATTAAACTTTGAATGATATAATCTATCATTCGATGTAGTCTGTTTTGTCAACAAATCGTCCAAAAAGGGGGAGATTGTTGGTGCAATACTTGCCCTCATGCGTTTTGGAGATTGTTGACAGAAACAGGCATGGACTGATTTGTTTGCTAGTGCACACAGAAAGAAATAGTCCATGCAGTGTCGAAGAGAATGCTGTCTTAGGTGATCAGTTCGAGGAACTTCACCGAAGATTATCTATGTCGAAGAAGATGAATGAGCTACATCGTTTCAGACTCTTAGTCGAAGAAGAATGAAGTGAAGGAGATGACCCCTCGAAAGTTTATTGCTGACGTAAAGCAATCAGTTCGGTGATCGCGTCCGAAGAAATTGACTGCAGCGATGGAAGACGAAGATGAAGTGAAGACGTAGCATTCTTTTCATCATTCTTCTTTCATTCATTTGAGTCATAGGACCTCCGTACTATTAAGAGGGGTATAGGTTCTCTAAGCTTAGATCCGCTGTGATGCTTAGCCCAAACCTATGCGAGACTGAGAGAAATCTCTTTATGCTTTGAATGATTACTTACCAGCAAGACAGCTGTTCTTCTTCGCTGTGGGAGATATCTATCGAACTGAGGAGTTAGCATTACTTGCTCCGCACGTAATGTTACCGTTGTGCTCAATTTCTGACCGTTGGACTTGTGTCGTTCGGCCATTGGCTGCTCCACATGTCCAATTTGGTCATTTCCCATCAGGGAAGGCTGTGGCTATAAATAGCCACCCCGCTCCAACGTTGCCCGTTGGCTGCTCCGCTTAAGATTTCTGAGAAGATTGATTGAGCAACCCCTCTCCGAGAGATTTGAGTTTAAAATCCACCGAGTGAAAAATCAAGAACCGAAACTTAGACAGTGGTTGAGCATCACAGAAGTTCTGAGTTAGGGTTCTTGTACCTATTACTCTTGAGAGCTGCCCACTCTCTAGACGGATAGGTGTCGGCTCGAGTGTCGAAGAGTATTATCTTCACCGAGCGAGATCTTCAGCAACCAAGAGTATTGTGGTTTGCGAAGAGAACTGAAGAGAGTTTATCTTCAGTGACGGTTTGGAGATCGCCGACAAGTATCTACCACGAGTGAAATCAACTGGAGTCTGATCAGCTCCGAAGTTGATGGAGAACAGGGCGAGGAGAGTTTATCCTCTGTGTTAAATCACAACCCCTCCAACCAGACGTAGTCCTTTGGCAGAAGGGCGAACTGGTCTACCAAATCCTTTTGTCGCCATCGAGCACCACTGGTTCGCTTTACATTACTACATTTCCTTCAGCAGTTAACATTCGTGCTCTCTGCCGATAGTTGTATCTGATCAATCACAGTTCTTCAATTGTCTATCAGATTCTCGTTATTATATTGCATCATCTTTGACTGATTTACTTCGAAGTGTTGTACAACTGTGATTTCATTCATGCTATATTTATTCACCTAGTCATCATTCCCAGTGCATTTCTATCACAGTCATATCTAGTTTTCTCTCGTAATTGTGTTCCTGATTGTTAATTGCATTTCCATCGACCATGTCAGACTTGTGATATTCATCGCTTGATAGAATTGCTTCAGTCTACACTGATAGATTTGGTCCCCTATAGCGAGATAAAACAAGTGCGTTGCTACCGAACTTAATTTCCGCTGCTGTGTTTGGGATCGGTTCAAAACATTCCGAAGAAATTTTGAATCTCCCATTCACCCCCCCTCTGGTCGATATACTCTCGATCCTAACACTACTTCCAAATATGGAGATGCTCCTGATTCACCTCCTCAGGCTAGAACTCAACCTGAAGAAAATGAAGATGATTCTGAAGAAAATGGTGAACCCGAAGAAAATGCAAATGACGAAGTTCCAGCTCAGCAAAGAACAAATGCTGGACCTCGACATCCAAGAGTTACTAAAGAAGTGGACGTCGGCAAAATCCTTAATGAGATCAATGCCCAAGGTCCTCTCACTCGATCTCATGCTCGTTTAGCTAACTTTTGCAGGAACTTTTCGTTTGTGTATATCCTAGAGCCATCCAAGGTTGACGAAGCAATGGAAGATCCTGATTGGATGATGTCTGTGCAAGAAGAATTGGTGCAATTCAAGCGCAACAAGGTGTGGGCATTGGTCAAGAGACCAGATCCAACCAAGCACAATGTCATCGGCACCAAGTGGATATTCCGCAAAAAACATGATGAAGATGGTCTTGTTGTGAGGAACAAAGCTCGACTCGTAGCACAAGGCTACAGTCAAGTCAAAGATATTGATTTTGGTGAGACATATGCACCAGTTGCATGGCTCGAAGCTATCCGCATATTACTCGCTTATGCTAACCATAATAATATACTTCTATATCAAATGGATGTGAAAAGTGCATTCCTCAATGGTAATATCTAGGAAGAAGTATATGTCAGACATCCCCTAGGTATTGAAGACCTGAAGCATCCAGACAAAGTGTATAGGCTTCACAAAGCCCTCTACGGGCTCAAGCAGGCTCCTCGAGCATGGTTATGATACACTGCAGAATTTTTTGCAGAAGAAGGGCTTCAAACCAGGAACTACTGATTCCACTCTGTTCATCAAATCGTATAATGGTGATTTATTCGTGTGTCAAATATATGTGGATGATATTATCTTTGGCAGCACTAACTCCTGTTATAGTGAAGACTTTGCCAAATTAATGGCTGATGAATATCAAATGTCCATGATGGGCGAGCTTAAGTTTTGTCTTGTACTCCAATTATGTCAACATAACAATGGCATTTTCATCTCACAAGAGAAGTATCTCAAGGACTGCCTAAAGATGTTTGGCATGCAAGATTGCAAAGGCATCAAGATGTCAATGCCTACCATTGGTCACCTCGACACCGATGAAAATGGTAAACCATTCAATCAAATGGTATATCTCTCTATGATAGGTTCCTTGTTATATCTCCATGCATCTAGGCCAGATATTTTGCTTAGTGTTTACATGTGTGCACAATTCCAAGCCGCGCCAAAGGAATCACGTCACTTCGCTGTGAAGCGAATTCTTCGATATTTGGTTCACAACCCCACTTTAGGTTTATGGTATCCTAAGGGAGCACAGTTTGATCTCATTGGATATTCTAAGTCAGACTATGATGGTGACCGTGTGGATCATAAATCTATCTCGGGAACTTGTCACTTCCTCGGAAGGTCTCTGGTGTGTTGGTCTTTGAAGAAGCAGAACTGTGTGTCCCTCTTTATTGCCAAAGCTGGATACATTGCTGCAGGTCCTTGCTATTCACAGCTACTAAGGATGAAGCAAACACTGAAGGACTATGGCATCAAGGTGAAGAAGATCTCTCTGCTCTGCGACAATGAGAGTGCAATCAAGATTTCACACAACCCGGTGCAGCACTCCCAAATGAAGCATATTGATATCCGTCATCACTTCCTCAGAGATCATGTCCTCAAAGAAGACATTGTTATCAATCACGTCAAGACAGAGAAGCAATTGGCAGATATTTTCACAAAGCCATTGGATTAGAAAAGGATCTGTGTGCTACGGTGTGAACTAAATATCCTCAAGTCTTCGAACGTGCTGTAATCATGCACAAGCACTAACACTTATGCATTTTAGAAGACTTAGTTGCACAACGCATGAAGAAATTGTACTCTTCTCTCAATGAAGAATTACACTCTAAGTGTGAATATATTAACGAAGATTTTGACTCACAGAACTCTACCGATAGTTGTACGAAGTCCTGGGTTAGCATATTCTTACACGGTGGGTAACGCCACCACCCTATCTGTGTTTTTCTTCATTTGTTTATAGCATTAGATAGAATTGTTTTTCTCCTCTATTGCATTCACTTATAGCTATTTCCTTGATTTGCTATTTCCTCTAAGTGAATTGCTTCGGACCCTATCCCGTCCATTCTTCTTCGTACCTATTCTATTCTAATTCTTCATGAATACGCAAATTTCAAACTCCTCGCATATTCATCCAGTGTCCTTTACTGCAAAGAATATGTGAACCAAAGAATTTCTAATTTGGAGAAAGCCCTCGAATTTTGAGATTTTCCCGCTCAAAATGAGAAACGCATCAGTTCGTTTGACATGTGTCCCATGATCAACCGACAGTTAATCCTCACCGTTGAATCTGAAGAGGCAGTTGATCTCAGCCACAGAATCCGGAGGGACCGCCCACGATCTCCACCACCCCCTATAAAAAGGCTTCGTCCCCTTCCTCACTCTGTTCGGAACACATGCGTCACACGAACTCATCTCTCTCTATGAACACTAATCGCTGTCGCCGGATCATCGATACCGTTGAGAAGCTCGTCGCTTAACTTCCGGAAGCTCTTTGCCGTCATCTTCTACGCCGCCACAGATTTCCTCTGCTGCGCCACCGTAGCCGAAGATCGTCACCGAGTTAGGGTACAATTTCCTGAACCGCAGTTCTTCATGTTCTTGGATAGCGGTTCATCGCGGTGATTTTTCACTTGATTTTTACCGCATGTTTTGATCTATACAACTTAGGAAAATTTATAGTATGCTGTTTTAGGATAGTTCCTCAGCACATCCGATCTATTTCCTCATATGCAACCCATCGCACGATTTACTTGATCTTTGATTCCTCATTTGTGCAAAGTCCTCTTCTGTACAAGTTTGGGACCGGAAGTCAAATTCCTCGTACGAATTCATCACTAGGAAATCAGATCAAATTCCTTGAAAATGAATTTTGTTTGTTCAAGTTGATCTATGTGTATTCATGACCATACCCCATTTCTCTTGTATCAACTCTCTTCACATGTGTAGGTATGATACGTCTCCAACGTATCTATAATTTTTGATTGTTCCATGCTATTAAAGTATCAATCTTAGATGTTTTATTTACACTTATAAGCAATTATATATCATTTTTTGGGACTAACCTATTAACTTAGTGCCCAGTGCCAGCTGCTGTTTTTTGCCTGTTTTTGGTTTTCAAGAATATCAGTACCAAACGAAGTCCAAATGCCACGAAACTTTTTGGAGATTTTTTTCTGGACATAAGAGACACTCGAACCTTTGGGAGACGACCAGAAGCCAGAGGAGGTGGCCACGAGCCACCAGGGCGCGCCTAGGGGGGGGCAGGCGCGCCCTGGTGCCTCGTGGGCCCCCCTCTGCCCCTTTTGACCTAATTCCACCACTATAAATTCTCTAAAATCGGGAAACCAACAGAGGAGTCCACGAAATACTTTTTCCACCGCCGCAAGTTCCTGTTCTCGAGAGATCCCATCTGGAGGCCATTTCCGGCACTCCGCCGGAGGGGGATTCGATCACGGAGGGGCTCTCCATCAACCTTGCTGCCCTTCCGATGATGCGTGAGTAGTTTAGCACAGACCTTCGGGTCCATAGTTAGTAGCTAGATAGCTTCTTCTCTCTTTTTGATCTTCAATACAATGTTCTCCTCGATGTTCTTGGAGTTCTATCCGATGTAATCACTTTTTGCGGTGTGTTTGTTGGGATCCGATGAATTGTGAGTTTATGATCAGATTATCCACGAATATTATTTGAGTTTCCTCCGAACTCTTTTATGCATGATTTTTATAGCTTCGTATTTCTCTGCGATCTATTGATTTGGTTTGGCCAACTAGATTGATTTATCTTGCAATGGGAGAGGTGCTTCGTAATGGGTTCGATCTTGCGGTGCTCAATCCCAGTGACAGAAAGGGACATGACCCGTATATATTGTTGCTATTAAGGGTAAAAAGATGGGGTTTATTCATGCGTGAGTTTACTTTGTCTACATCATGTCATCTTGCTTAAGGCGTTACTCCATTCTTTATGAACTTAATACTCTAGATGCATGCTGGATAGCGGTCGATGTGTGGAGTAATAGTAGTAGATGAAGGCAGGAGTCGGTCTACTTGTCTCGGACGTGAGGCCTATATACATGATCATTGCCTTGGATATCGTCATGATTATTTGCTTTTCTATCAATTGCCCAACAGTAATTTGTTTACCCACCGTATGCTATTTTCAAGAGAGAAGCCTCTAGTGAAAACTATGGCCCCCGGGTCTACCTTTTATCATATATATTCTACATTTATCATATATTAAAAATACCAAAAATACCTTGCTGCAATTTTACTTTACTTATTTTATTTTATTTTTGTTCGATCTATCTATCTATCACCATAAAATTTAATCTTGCAATTTACCGCCAAGGGATTGACAACCCCTTGTTGGCGTTGGGTGCAAGGATTTGTTGTTTTGTGTGCAGGTGCTGTTAACGAGTTGTTGCGTGATTCTCCTACTGGATTGATAACCTTGGTTTCATAACTGAGGGAAATACTTATCTCTACTGTACTGCATCATCCCTTCCTCTTCGGGGAAATACCAACGCAAGCTACAAGTAGCAGGAAGGATTTCTGGCGCCGTTGCCGGGGAGACATCATCAACATCTATCAAGTACCTACGCATAAAACTTTCATCTCCTTGCATTTATTTTATTTGCCTTTGCCTCTCGTTTTCATCTCCCCCACTTCTAAAAAGTTTTCACAAAAATACAAAAATATTTTCCGTTCGCCTTTTTCTTATTTGCTCGTTCTATCGTTATGGCTAGTTCTACTCCCGATATGCCTTTCCCTCCGTATTTAGGAGACGATCCAGGAATTTTAAACTTTAAATATTTAAGTGACAAATCTTTAAAAGAAGCATGGGATAGACTTTAAAGAAGTAAGTGCTAGGCCTCAGTTCCACTTTAAATTGTTCCTTAAAAGTTTTTATGTTGGTCTACCCCTTGCTCATAGACGTGTCTTGGACTCTATATTTGAAAACAATTTTCTTGGGAGTGATGCCTTTGACCCCTACGAAAAGATGAAAAGCATATTTGGACAACCAAAAGTTGAAACTATTGAACCTATTACTCTAGTATGCTTTCATCAAACTGAGCAAATAAAGGAAATAAAGGCTAGTATGGATTCTAACTTTCGAGGAATATTTAATTTTGCCTCTAAAATAAATAGCAATGTGGTGTCACAAATTAGAAGTCTTGATGCTTTAGATCAAAAGATGTCTCTTTGTGTTTTGAAAGAAATAAAAACCCTTTGCACTAAGCTTGATCATCTAGTGCACATTATTGATAATGGCAAAGAGAGTGAAATAGGAGTTGCGAGGATAATCAACTTGAAGGATGACAATACTTGAAACTATGCATTATGCCTAGCTAGGGGCATAAAACAATAGCGCTTGTTGGGAGGCAACCCAATAAATAAATTAAATTTTTGCTTTTTATTTCTGTCCTTGTGTGTTTACACAAATATGCTACTGTTATGATTGTGTTTTTGTGTGTTAATTAGTGTTTGTGCCAAGTAAAGCCTTTGGGATGATTTGGAAGATAGTATAATTGATGCTGTTCGGAAAACAGAAAGTTTTGCGTCCAGTGCTGGAATTTTAGTTCTGTACTGGAGTGTCCGAAAAAATATGAAATTTTTACACAGTATTGGTATATGAATTGCCCACGTTGTCCTAAGTTTTCAGAATTTTTGGATTTACAGAAGTATGGCTTTTAAATAGATCTTTACAGACTGTTCTGTTTTAGAAAGATTCTGTTTTTGTTGCATAGTTTGCTTATTTTGATGAATCTATGGTTTGTATCGGGGGGTATAAGCCATGGAGAAGTTGGAGTACAGTAGCATTATGCCAATATTAAATATGAATCAATTTACTACAGTACTTAGAGTTAAAGATTTGTTTGTTATACTAACGGATCTCACGAAGGTTTTGTTGAGTTTTGTGTGATTGAAGTTTTCAAGTTTTGGGTGAGATCATGATGGATGAAGGAATAAGGAGTGGCAATAGCCTAAGATTGGGGATGCCCAAGGAACCCCAAGGTAATATTCAAGGAAGACTCAAGCGTCTAAGCTTGGGGATGCCCCGGAAGGCATCCCCTCTTTCTTCTACCAACTATCGGTAATTTTACTTGGAGCTATATTTTTATTCGTCACATGATATGAGTTTTGCTTGGAGCGTCGTGTATTATATGAGTCTTTGCTTTGTTTGCTTTTTAGTTTGTCACAATCATCCTTGCTGGACACACCTATTTGAGAGAGCCACACGTTTATCATGATTTTTAGCATACTCTATGTGCTTCACTTATACCTTTTGAGCTAGGCAGCTGCTCTAGTGCTTCACTTAAATCTTTTTGAGCACGGCAGTGGCTATATTTTGAAGAAATATTTGCACTCACATGCATCACTTATATTATTTTGAGAGTTGATGAAACTAAATTTTGAAGAAACATTCGCACTCTCATGCTTCACTTATATCTTTTTGAGAGTTGATAATAGTAATGGTAATTTGCACAAGATATGAATTTGGTCCCAAAGTGATGAATATTCAAGAGGGATATAATAAAAACTTTCATATTGATCATTGGATATGATAAGTTTGATTCCTTGCAATAGTTTTGCGATATGGAGATGATAATATGTGAGTCATGTTAGTGAGTAATTGTGATTTAGTAAGAATATTGGTGTTAAGGTTTGTGATTCCCTATGCATGCACGTAAAGTCAATAGTTATGCAACAAAATTATATCCTACTTATGGTGCATTACTCAGTGTTAGTTATGTTCAATGCATGTCTATGACCGTTTTCGCTTTTTGGTTGGTTGCTTCTCAATCTATTTGCACTACAAGAAATATGTCAACTTGCGACCATCAATCTTGGTCACTGAATGGTCATTGTTTTCCATTTGTGACCTTGTGAGCAAAAACAGTTGGTCAAAAGCTGGCCATCTTTAATGAAACATAACGACCTTCTTTGTGATATGGTCGTAGAAGGTCACGACCAAAATAAAAGGTCGTAGATTCTATGACCAATTGTTTTGGTCACTAGTTGTGTGCCCAGGCCACGTCGGATCCAACGTGGCAAGCTGACGTGGCAAAATTGCGACCAATTGAATTGGTCGTTGATAAGAATCAGCCTGGTCCAATTCAGTGTCTATATATTCCAAGCCCATAAATTCAGCCCATTTATATATTTTTTTTCCTGCCAATTTTGCTCAGCTACACGGGCCAAGCCCTACAATTCGGCCTTTTTATTTTCTGGGCCATGGCCTTTTTGTACCAACAGTTTTAGTTTTCTTTTTTTATAAAATGGGTCCACTAGTCAAACAGGTCCCACTTGTCAGGTTCTGATAAGTGGGTCCCAGCTATTAGGCTTAGATTCTTCATATTTCAATTTGACAGTAAGAAAATAACCAGTATTTAAATTGGCAAGCAGAAAACACACATAATACTTCAAATAACAATAGCCAGATTCAGTACAAGCTCTACAAATGACACGTAATACAAGCTGTAACATATACAGTACTTTACAAGCTCTACAAGTGTAATAACTAGATACAAGCTCTACAAGTATGGGAATCACAGTTACACGCTCTACAAGTGTTTTCTTCTTCAGCATGGAGCTCCTTCGATAGCGATCAAATGTCGGACTCACTAGACGACCATAGTCAGGACTGGGCTAACAGAACGACAACATGCCTTCCACGGTCGCCCTGTTACATGAATTAGCTAAGAAGAATTAGAAAAACTGGAGCCAATATATTATGAACATTCCATTCAAAGAAGGACAGTTCTTTATGGAATGATAACACAAATTCAGCTAGTACCATGCTTTTTGTTGTCGAGCTAGTTAAAATGAGATACTCATTCATATAGGAAACAGAGACACAATATGAATATGCATGGCACAGGTGCAGGTCATGCAAAAAACTGCACTACAACACATTGCGCCTAAAACAAAATACCATTCTACTACCACGACCATACAGTCAACTGGCAAGATCTCACAATACTTGTCAGCACACTCATACTAACATCACAAAGGCAGGAGAGAATAAAGGGAACCAAGGGAGATACCCGTGGATGATAGCATCGACGATGATCTGGATTGAGTTAGCATTGGTGAGGAAGTGGATGATGTCCATGTTGTGCTTTAGATGCACACAACCATGAGCTTCTTGCCGCTGTTGCATCCGTTCGCTCGACGATGGGTACCAATGCGTCCAAGTAGAACAAAACCACCATCATTAACCCACAGCTTCAAGTACAAGCAAGTATATATCAAGTGACAGTGAAAACAAGTTGAGAAAAACACTGTAAATATCTATTTCATGTCATGCAGAGTTCAAACCGAATAAACCTATGCATACGAAGGTGAAATATTACAAAGAAAGCACTCATCAGGTAGCAGTGCATACAAAATCTATGTGTTGGCAGTAGTAAATACTCTCTGTGTTAGCAGTAGTAAAACTGATCATGCAGTACCAAGTTAACCACTTTGAGTCAGAAAAGCGAGAAGTGTCTCTTAAGAGAGACCAGAACTTAGAATTAAGGCACATATCATATTCTGAACAGTATCAGCACCATGGTAGTAAAAATTAACAGTAGTAGGACATCAATGGGGCACAACTTAGTTAGCTAGTAATGTTGAGCAAATTCAAAGATTGTATGTTCTAGCTAACAAAAATATAATACCATGCTTAGGAACTCGGAGAGAGAAAAAGTATGTGTCGCTTAAGAGCTACCACAATTGATACTGATCAAGGATAAAAATAGGTAGATATCATATAATTCTCATCAGGATCATACATTGAATTCATTAAAGTCTAGATTCATTTCTTAGATTTTGAATTGGGAAATCACAAGAAAAGTAGATTAACCAATGTGTCCAGATAACACAAGGAGGTCACCATCACATAGCAAAGGAAGAGAGTGGAACAGAACGAGGAAAGTACTAGTAAATCTTTGCACCATTTTTCAAATAGATAAAAATGTAGTTGTGCTCATCCTAACTAGCGTTGTGCAACAACACTAAAGGAAGGGCGGTTGTCAGCATACTACATGGCGTGTCAAAATGTTCCAAAGGCCAGTATGGTAGCAAAATGAACTCTTCCCTCTAAGCAAGTCAACAGTCAGTCAGTCAGGTGTAAGCTGCCCATGTGTGCAGACAGAAGAACATATGGACCAATAGGCATTAGCAGCAGTAGAAGTTGACCCTAGCTAATCCTATTTCAAATAACCAGTAAGAAATTAATATGTGCATTCGACAACACTAACAGTCAGTAAGGAATAGCTAATGTCATTTAGGCTGGTGGAAATGCGGAATCATCACATAAGTCAACATGCGGATTAAGTTAGCGTGTCAACACCGAAGACTACATAGTAACTCAGACACAAATAATCCTGAAACCTGGTAAAATCGGACCCTGAACTTTTAAATGATCCAATATTGTGTTAATTTCCAACAAGTCAATTAGGCACCACCGCATTTAAACGAGCCTGAAGTCAAGCAGGGAGGGAAATATCACCTTGGGCGTGAAGAGCGGCTCGGTGAAGAGGATCTGGCCCTCGTCCCCCATCTCCCAGCCGATGTTCCTGTAGAGGACGTAGGTGAGCAGGTCCTCCATGGCGTCCCAGTCCTTGACGAAGCCGCGCACCACCGGCTGCACCACCTCCTCCACCACCGCCGCCGCGCCGTCGGCCAGCTCGCTCTCCTCCACCTCCGTCTTCATCTTCGAGGGCATCACTTGACCGCCCACACACGCATCAAACAGGGAGGGTCACGCATACGCATAACGCCCCGCGAAATCTCGAGCGAATCGAACGGGAGCAGAGGAGATCTGGCGACTCACCAGCCCGGGGCCTGGTCGGGTAGCGTGATGCCGGCCTTCAGCAGCTTGGACCCCGTGTCAACGACCACCGCCTCCATGGCCGGCGGCGGGTGTAGGTGTTTTGACGCGCACGCCGTCGAGAAAGCCGGCCGCGACGCCGTGGCTGCTGGGTGGCAGAGGGACCTGCCGGGAGGAGGGGGTGGCGGAGGGACCTGTCGATCTGGATCGTGGAGAGGGAGGCCGCGCGCCGAACCCTAGCTCTTGGTCACTAGAGGTTGCGCGCTCTGGATCTTGCCCGAGGGGAGGGAGGAGCGGAGCGTGGGGGTCATGTTTGTGCTTGGCGCCGTCGAATCCCGCCTGAGGTCGCCGCGTGGGGCGGAGAAAAGAGGGGGGAGAGTGAGGCCGGCGGCGAGGTTGGTATGGTGACGGGAGGAAGGGGACGGTGGACGAGGGGGGCTTGGATTGGATCTGGGGAGAAGGGGGCAGCGGTGGCTGCAGTGGGAGGGGATCTGAGTTAGGGTTTGGGTGGTTGGGCTGAGGGGGATGAGAGCAACAAGGGGGATGTGGGCTGCCGTTGGATCCGGAGCATCCGACGGTGCTTAATCCATGATCCGCGTGAGATACTTTTGGACCAATCAGAACACAGTACCTCCTTTGATGACGTTATGACAATTCAAATTGGTCGTAATCAATTAAAAATAAGATACTAAATCATGTCAGCTATTTTACGGCCTAGGAAATTTATAAAAATAAATAGAAAAGAAAAACCTTCGCATTGTGTCACCAAGTGTGACCTACTTTTCAGTAAAAATAACAAACTTTGAATAATACAAATATCTTAAAAAAAATGTTCTCAGAAACGAGTTTTTTTACAGAGAATCATTTTTTGAGTAGCCAAAATGTATTTTTTTGGTGAAAACCTACCAAATATTTGTTGCAAAATTGAACCAAATCAATTTTCTAAAATATTAGGTCATATTTAATGTACAATTGATCAAATGGTTGGGTGTCAAAAGCTTTTGATCCACCTCTCGTGAAAAAAGACAAATTTCCGCCGATTCAGCAGTAAGCGGGTCAAATTTGAACTACAGCAGGCTCATAGTCTGCTCTTTATTTTTTTCCAGAAATCATTTCTAGGTACATAAGTATCTATTTAATCAGAGAAACTCCAAAACTTTTGCAAGATTCAACCCCTAGCTACGAACGGTCATGCCCGTCGTTTTGACCGCATTTTGAAACGAGCACAAGAAATTCAAAAAAAAATCAAAAAAATTGAAAACCTTCACATTGTGTCATTATATGTGACCTAGTTTTCAGAAAAAATAATAAACTTGTAATACGGCAATTATTTTAAAAAAGTGTTCTCAGAAATAAGCTATCATGTGTGAAGATTCTTGGCTTTCAAGCCAAATGATCAATCTTATGGCCACATTCATGGCATAGTTTGTTCAAATGATCTCATATTTTGCACAAGGGTACATCTTGGAATGGCGAACAATGTTGCCTAAGGAAGTTTTCATTTTCTTTGGACGAAAATTTCATTTTCCATTTTTCAAGTGCCCAAAATGAGTTTTTTTTGTGAAGGGCCTACCATATATTTGTTGCAAAATTAGACCAAATCAATTTTCTAAAATATTAGGCCATATTTAATGTACAATTGACCAAATGGTTGCGTGCCAAAAGCTTTGATTCACCTCTCATGAAAAAGACAAATTTCCGCCGATTTAGTTGGAAGCGGGTCAAATTTGAACTGCAGCTGCCTTAGCCCAACTCCAATATTTATTTCTTGGGAATTTCCCTTTTTCTATTAAAGGAATAACTCTGTTTGCTTTAGGTTGTGAAGCAACCTATATTTCTGCCATTCCAAAAATTCCCACAAAATTCTCATAAATTCTTTGGATCATATCTTCCACAAATATGTCAAAACCCATCATTGCCTAGTTCAAAAATAATTCAGGAATATTCATTTCCTATTCTGTCCAGTATGGCACTTTGTGAAGGAAGTGCTATTTATATTTTCTTGATTGCCCTCAAAATTTTGGGCACTCTCTAATATCCAAATAATTGCCACATGCCAAAATTCAACTCCATTTGCCTAGTAAATCTTCCTCAGCAAATTTCCAAAGTTTCTGTCCAGAAGGAAGCTTTGTGAAGGAAGTACTAGCTAGGCTGATCCAAATGAGTTGAAATTTTGGGAGATCATTGAGGTGATCAAATCATGACTCTCCACAAAATTTCATCTCCATCCAACAATCTATGTGAGCACAACATCCAATCTTGGTTTCTGGTCCCAATTTCAGTTTGTGAAGCAACTATATCTTCTATTGCTTCAAAAATTCTGAAATTAATCCAGGACCTAAATATCCCTAAATAATGTGAGCATGACAAAACTCACATTATTTTGCCAAGCCATTTGCTCTGCAAAATTCCACCAAGTTTCTGTCCAGTGTGGATCATTATGAAGGAAGTATCATTTATACTTATCCAAATGGGATGAAATTTTTATGGTATCTTCATATTCCCAAATTACCACACTCCTCCAATTTTCAGCTCAATAAAACACTCCATGTGAGTGCTACTTCATGAACTATCTTCTGGACTAGATTTGGTGGTTGCAAAGCAACTATGCTAAATATCTGTCCAAATGACCTCATAATCCACAGGATCATAGTCCTTCCTACCCTAAGCCTCTGAGACATCCTGGTTATCTCTTATCTCATTCCATTTGAACACAACATCATGACTAAGTTGGCAACAGCAACCTTTCCCTGATCATTCCCATCAACCCACAGTAGGTTTCTTCGAGATATAACCTCAGGTAGGACCCACCTACAAGGGACATCGTGCTAGACACCATTAGCCAGGCACTGGAGCTCTCCTCTTGACTTTGCACGCGGTGACCAGGCTCAGAGCGCGTGCTCTGCAGCCAAAAGCGTGCTCTGAGCTTCGGGACCCTCCTGCCGCCACCCTCGCGACACCTCGCCTCTCCGCAGAGCCTCCCCCACTCCCCTCTCATCCCCGGACGCCCCTCCCCTGTTAATAGCTCGCCGGACCGAGCCAAATCGACGGGCACGCCACACTGTGCACCTCTCGGTCGTCGTCATTTTGCCATTGTCTCATCTCCCCGAGCCGTCGCTTCGCTCTGAGCCTCGTCAGGTCGGCAACGCCGCACCGCCCCGCTAGCAGCCACCGACCATGCCAGAGCACGGCGCGCTCGGCCGTGCAACACCCAGGGGCGGCACCACCTCCGCCGTGGCTATTTAAGCCTACCCCGACCTCCCTCGACCTCACCAACCTCTCTCCCTCACCACTAGGACCCCTCCTATCCACTCTACTGAGCTCGAGAAGCTTCCCGTGCTTGCCATTGCCGCCATGGCCAACCTCGGACTCCTCCTAAATTCGCTCGATGCCGAGCTCTTCTCTCCCCTCCTCCACCACCAGACGAGCACCCGGCCTCCGGCGAGCCCTCCCCGCAACTCCTCTGTGTCCCCGAGCCCGAGCTGCCCCATCGCCGCCCGTAGCCACCATCCGCCCTGCCCAGGCCGCCTTTGACTCGGTCCTCCTCGGCAGCCGTGGCCTCCACCAATGGCTGCGCCGCGCCGAGCTGAGATCTTCCATATGCGGAACGCCGTGGGAGACGGCCGGAGTCTCCAGGACGGGCGCCCGCAGCGAGCGCCTCCTCTCTGTATCGGGCGGGAGGGAGGTTGAAGACGGCTACGTGGCCAGGCAGGCCCCACCACCTCAGCAACCCCACCAGTCAGCCGCACCGACAAGTCAACACCGGGCCCGCGCGACATAAGTGAAAGCGTATTCCGGCTGAATACGTTTCCCTCTTTTGAAAGCGTACTTCCGTTCTTCTTCGGCCAGGAATACGCTTTTCTGAAGCGAAGGCGTATTCTATCAAATGCGCTTTCTCTTTTTCTCAGCCGGCCGAAAGTGTTAATTTGCGGACGTTCGTCCGTTAGCAGCAGAAAAACTCAATTTTTAATTGTTTTTCTGCCAATCGAACGAACGGCCGTAACTTTTCACCCGCAACTCCGAATCAGGTGATTCCAACGCCCACGATGTCAGTTCGTCGAGCCCGTTCTGATGGTACCATTTTCATGATGTTGTCACACTTTGAAAATGACCATTTTGCCCCTGCCCTTATTCAGCCCCATCCGAGAGGGAATCTTTTCCGGCGATTTTTCCGCGAGTGTCTCCGCACTTCTCCCCGATGGTTCCTCCACCCCCAGGCAAGCCACAACAGCCACTTGCATGATGGCATTGCAGTAGCCATGGTTTTCCACTTGAATATTTAATATTTGTTTGCTCATTTAATTATTTTGTGAATGCTTCGAATATGCTTGTGAATCCATGTCTATGCTTATGCCATGTTCTTTTTCATCTAGTAAGTGATATGATTAATTGCTAAGGATATTCTTATCATGTTTTATTCTTGTAATTATTTCCGATGCTAGTGATAAGGTTATGCTCATATGAATTGTTACGGTTTGATATGAAACTACTTGTGATATTCATGATCACCGTTATGCCAGGTTCATTTGCATCCCGTAAAATAAATGATTTATTGTTGTCATATGGTTATGTTGCCCATCCATGGTTGCACTGTTAGCATGCTCATATGCATTATTATTTCATCATGTTACTGTCATGACTCAGCTCATCATCATTCAAGTTGAACCTGACATTAATCGAACTTGAACAAATCTGTTGGCTGAGTCATGGTGCCACCGAATCGAGCTCACCAGTGCAACCACACTTGCCTGGATGGGGAGGCCCTAATGTGGTCTATTGTCATGCCTCTCACCGGTGCCTCCAACGAGGGAAGGTTATGTGCGCGCGCTACCCTGATCAGGTAGGCGGCCATAAGCCTTGAGTGCCCAAGTTGTGTTGTACCCGGGTGTCCCCGTTTGGGACGAGTTTGTTTTGGCCACGACGGTGGCAGCCACAAAGGTGGCGGATGTCACGAGTTGACATCAGGGGCAACCCAAGACATAGCCCAAAGGGGAGTTTGTCGGGAGTGGCCGGGAGAGTGTCATGCAATAGATTGGTTTTGTCGGAACGTCGTTGGTCCACCCGAATGGGAGAACGAGGCCATGAGTTCCGTGGTGTGGGTACAGTGTACTAACCTCTGCAGAGTGTATAATCTATCGATAGCCGCGTCCTCGGTCATGGACACAGTTCGTAGTAGGTCACACTGTGGGTCAACAAAAATAATAACCTGAATAATAACAACCCTGGTTCGATGAGGAAAGAAGTTGGTTGATCTTTATGTGGTCATGCGATGATCACAGGTAGAGATCAAGCTCCGTGTGGTCATGTGATGATCACGATGGTACAGTTGATACCGAGCTTGGTTGATCCTGAGGTGATCGTGTGATGTTCACGATGGTAAATCTGAGACATATGGTGGTTACGAGATAACCTCCGAGCAGAGTAAGTTGGTCCATGAGACCTTAAATGTCGACCCCCTTGCATGCTAGTGCTAGTATCATCCTGTTCATATCATGAATTATATGATGTTACCATGCTCATGTTGTTGACATGCTCATGTTGTTCTAGTAGTATCATGTTCATCTTTGATGATTAACCCGTAAATGCCATGCTGTTGTATGTCTTGATTGCTTTGGTTGCTGTGAGCTTGCGAGTACATTCAAAGTACTCACCTGGCGTGTCATGCCAGCTTTCAGGTGATGCCGTGATTGCTTGTTTGTCGAGGATCCCGAGGTTGCGCTCTAGGATACATCCCAGCCATAGTCCCTGCGGAGTGGAGTTCATCACCGTCGCCGTTGTTCCGCTGCTAGAAGTTATTCCGCTTCGAGATGTCTCGCTGCTAGCATAGAGCTAACTGAGCAGGCGAAGTGTCGCCATGCCCCTGTAACCTTTGTGCCTTCAGAACCTTTGTACCCGTGTTATTTGTAATAAAGAGCTGATTTGTTCTATGCCAAGCAGTGCCGTAATCCAGAAGACTTGATCTCTGGGCTAGAATACGGGGTGTTCCGGTCTCTCTGAGCCGGGGTGCCACATCTTCCACCTGACGAGAGTGTGTGTTGAGCGACAAAGAAAGGAGAGGATCGACTGACATGTACCGTGTATAGGTAAGTTTAGTATCTTGCTCTTAAAACTTCTTTGTGAGTATTCTGAAAAGACGAACCGCCAAATAGTTTTATAGATATTTTTGTTGTGTCTGGAACCATTTGGTACATAGCTCGCTTAAATGGAACCTACGACTGCAAGCGCATCAGTACAATCCACATATCTCCGTAGAATGTGGCCATATGAAACATCTGAATAATGTCTGATTGGCAATTTGGCATGCATATTTTGCACCAAGTGATGCCAAAATAGTGTTGTTTCATTAGTGAGACGTGTACCATTTGTTGAATGTGATTAACCTGCTATTTGTTCAGTTTGCTACGTACACAATCTTTAGTTTTGTTCCATTGAACGACGAATTCAATCAATTAAATAGTCGATCATGAATGAATATTCCATTCTTTTTCCTTCTTCTCGTCGTTGACCTGGATGAAAGAACATGTAAAAATATATGTATGATGTGCTGTTGTTATTCCATTTTCTTTAGAAAATGTATTCCCTTTTTAAAACATGAATGGAGAGATAGAAATATCCATTTTAAAACAAGTAGCTTCTCTCCTGCTTAAACACATGGTTATTTCTCTGAAATTGCCCAGCTGTAGCACCTCTGAATTCCATCCCAGGAAGCCTTCCTCCCTCACAATCAACTTCTTTTGTGCGTGTCATGTAGTTTGACCTTCATGTATGCAATCTGATCCAGATGATCGGTAATTATTTGAGACAGCAAATTCATTTTGTTTCTAGAAATGGAAATTGCATTTGAGACAGCGACTCAATATTTTTCATACTAGAAAGTTGGCACTAGTTAAATTTGTACAACTTTCTTTCCCTTGTTTCAGACTATTACTGTATATGCTCCTGTGCATCTTTTTTTGAAGGATGACCAGCTTTCAAACATGTGCGTGAACCAAATTCACGGCGATCAGACAAGTCCTACTACTCGGTGGTCCCATGATGCTCCAGTAAGACTTCAGTCGGAAGATCACTTTGATGTCATGGATCCGCAGGGTCATCGCTCAAGTCAAAGATCAAGATCGACGAGAAGATGAGGTCTGGACCCTTGTAGGAGACCATCCTCAAGCAGCGCCAGATGTAAGTTGACTGCTTCAAACCCAATCCGTGCTTGCTCCTCTTAATCAACTAGATTATATTAATTAATACTAGCTACTGAACTTCTTGGATTATGTTACCAATTTTGATGATGGGCGTCCATCTATTATATTAGTAATTTGATTTTGGTAGTACCGTTGAATTTGGTTGCTGCTATTCATTTATGTATGTGAAGGAATTGGATAATGTGCTCTTTTTTTGTTTGCAAAATGAAGGACGCTGCATCCAGGTAGTGGGAATTGTTAGTCCTTGCTACCAATAGTAGTAGCATTATTCACCGTTGAGTGTGAGGGAATTTGATGATCATCTACTTTTGCCTATCATCTACTTCTGATGTTTTCCCTGAAAGTGACACATGATCTTCCTTTGTTTTTCTTTAGCTGATAGTATGATAACTGCTTGCTTGGCAGAAGTTATGGTTGTGCTGTTTCTTAGGTAAATAAAGAAACTGAGATTTAGTTCGATTTGGAGCGCCTCTTGTTGTACCACGGTTCCTTCTCTTAGAGCTATACTTGTACTGCAGGTTTTGGATTGGGAGGGGAAAATGCTCTTCTTTCAGTCTCTGTTGAAGTCAAACCCATCCATGCAAAATCTGTACTGTAGTAGGATTAATGCAGATGAATATATATGCCTTGCAGTTTTATCGTGAATGCCATTCAACTAACTTGCTCTTGTCCATGCAGATGGAGTAGGAGGACGAGCAGCAGCAGCAAATCAGCCTGATGATGACGGGGTGCGGGAGGCAGTGGTGATCATGCTGATGGCATGAAGAAGGCTGATGACCACAACCTGGACCTGTTGGCATTTAGAGATGGCAAACACAGGCGGCGCGGAGACAGCAACCTGGACCACCCACCTCCCTTGCCTTTTTAATTTTGGTTGTGGTGGTTGCATCACCAGCGCGGTCGCAAATCAGTGTGTAGTGTGCTTGTGGAGTTGGGTCTGGACTGCAGTGTCCATCCAGTAGGTTAGGTGCTGTTGCTTCTAGATCCCATGATGCTCACCTGAGTTTTGTGTTATGTGGAGGCCAACCTTTGTGATCTTATTTGTCGACACTTGTGTGATCTCATCTTACTTTGTGATACAGGTCGTATGATATATATGTTTTTATGGATGATCTTGTGATGTTCTTATTTTCTTGTGGTCTGTGTTGATATTTGTGATATATGCATCGGCTATACATATGAATATGAATTGCTGAACATACTGTAAATCAAACGGCTGATGACAGAGATGGCAAAGAAGGAGATTTGCCGTCTGTGCTTCTGGGTAGCTGACGGCAAAGGTGCCACGTGGCAGACGGGAAAGAACGGGAGGGCATGACGCGTCTGCTGACGTCAGGTAGCAGACGGCAAAGGTAGGGCATGTTTGCCGTCAGCTGGCAGACGGCAAGGCCTCCCGTTAGCCACCTAACATGGCTAACGTCTCTTTTTTGCCGTCAACCTTCTTTGCCGTCTGCTTGTGCTGGAAAGCTGACGGCAAAGGTCTTTGCCGTCCGCTGTGGCAAAGCAGATGGCAAAGAAGCTCTTTGCCGTAACTTACAGTGCCGGACTATTTTGCCGTCTGCGGCTGACGGCAAAGACCTTTGCCGTCTGCTTTATGGTCCTTTGCCGTCTGCTATGGCAGACGGCAAATCCTCTGATTCCTGTAGTGATAGCCAAACCCCTAACAGAGCTTCTGAAAAAGAACCACAAGTTTGTCTGGCCCAAAGAATGTGAGGACAGTTTTATGGAGCTAAAGACGAGGTTAACAACAGCACCCGTCTTAACTTTGCCGGATATTCATAAGAGCTTTGCCATATACTGTGATGCTTCCAGACGCGGGACTGGCTACGTACTAATGCAAGAAGGAAAGATCATAGCATATGCATCCAGGCAGCTATGGCCGCATGAGGAAAATTATCCTACCCATGACTTGGAACTGCCAGCCGTGATCCACGCCCTAAAAATTTGCAGGCATTATCTTATTGGACAAAGGTGTGAAATATATACGGACCATAAGAGTCTCAAATATATTTTCACCCAACCCGATCTCAATCTCTGGCAAATAAGATGGCTTGAATTGATTAAGCACAATGACCTTGATATCAATTATCATCCAGGGAAGGCTAATGTGGTTGCTCATGCCCTTAGTAGGAAGTCGGGTGTTGTAAACACAATAATGGGAAGTATCAACCTGGCACTACAAAGAGAATTTGAGAAGCTCAACTTGATACTTTGCGACTCGATGAACCCGAATACCTTGGAAATTACTCCAACCCTTGAGGAAGAAATCAAGGAAGCACAAGCCAAGGACGGGAGCATACAAGAAATCAAGGAGAAAGTACGGCAAGGAGAAGTTAAACCCTTCCGTATCGATGATCAAGGTACGCTATGGTTCAATGATCGGATATGCGTACCCGACCAAGACAACTTGAGGCAGCAAATACTTCGAGAAGCACATGAGTCAGCATATTCCATCCACCCTGGAGGTACTAAAATGTACCAAGACTTGAAGCAAGCCTTCTGGTGGCTAGGTATGTGAATGGATATAGCATACTATGTTGCTTGCTGTGACATATGCAATAAAGTTAAAGCCAAACACCAGACGCCGGCCGAATTGTTGCAACCACTGCAAGTGCCCCAGTGGAAATGGGATGATATCTGTATGGACTTCATCGTTGGGCTACCCAAGTCAGCCCGAGGCCATAATGCTATATGGGTTGTTGTGGACATACTCACCAAAGTGGCCCACTTTATTCCAGTGAAGACCACCTACCGAGCTGACCAGCTTGCACAGCTCTACATGTCTAGAATTGTCAGTCTTCATGGATTGCCCAAGTTTATCACATCAGACAGAGGATCTCTATTCACCTCAGCATTTTGGCTACGTTTGCACCAAGCTCTAGGAACCGTGTTGAAGCATAGCACGGCTTATCACCCGCAAACAGATGGACAGACAGAATGAGTAAATCAGATACTAGAAGATATGCTCAGATCTTGTGCCTTGACTTATGGAGCTAAGTGGGAGGATAGTCTGCCATATGTGGAATTTTCTTACAACAACAGTTACCAGACAAGTCTCAAGATGTCACCGTTTGAGGCATTGTACGGACGTAAATGCGGTACCCCCTTAAACTGGTCACAGACCGGGGACAATCGCATCTTTGGCACGGATTTGATGCTCGAGGCTGAGAAATAGGCTAAGGAGATTCAGGATCACCAGCGAGCAGCCAAATCCCACCAAAATAGCTATTATGACCCTAAGCATCGCGAAGTGAACTTTGAACCCGGAGAGTATGCCTATCTTCGAGTAACCCCAATGAAAGGAGTAAAAAGGTTTCATACCCGAGGAAAGCTTGCACCCAGATATATTGGACCTTTCCCAGTGGTGGCTCAAAGAGGCAGAGTGGCATATCAGTTGGAATAGCATTCAGAATTATCCGAGGTTCACGACGTTTTCCACATATCCCAATTAAGGAAGTGCATTGCACCGCCAGTCAAGCAAGCAGATATGAGAAAGCTAGAGTTAACTAAGGATTTGACATATGAAGAGAAACCTTTCAGGATTTTGGATGAGATGGAAAGCACTACTCGAAACAAGGTAATCAAGTTTTATAAGGTACTGTGGGATCACCATACTAAGGATGAAGCTACCTGGGAAAGAGAGGATTTCCTGAAGTTAGCATATCCGTATTTGTTCCCTAAGCAACCGAATCTCAAGGACAAGATTCACCCTAAGGGGGTAGGTTTGTGACACCCTAGTTTTTGCAACTTTCTCTTTTCAAAAAAAAATCTGGTTTATTTGAAGAATTTGCCATTGGAATTGATTTTGAATAACTCTTTGGACTTAAACCTGGGAATCCTTTCATTTTCCCAAGTGAATCAAGACTTTCAAAATCTTACCAAAATGATGCCATAAACTTTCTGGTTCTAATCCTAATTTTATTCTCCCTAAAATATTCCTTTTCCTAAAAAGGACTACCCATTTCTTCTTTAGGTTGTGAAGCAACCTATAGTTTTCTGGCTCAATAATTCCCTAAATTTCTCCCACATATTCTAGACATCATATGTTTCCACAATATCCAAATATATTTCATGGTGCAGTTCAAAATTTCAGCCAAACAATTCATTCCAGTTTCTGGACACTTGCAGTTTGTGAAGGAGCTATGTTCCAGAGTTACCCATAATTCCTGAAATTTTTCCAGCCTATGCACCCTCCAAGATAACTCCTACACACCAAATTTCAACTCAATCCACCTAGCCAATCTCTCTAAAAAATTAGCCAAATTTTCTATCCAGAAACTATTCTGGAAGAGATTGATCAGCTTAGGCAGGCTCCGGTCGAATCAATGCCACAGGGGGGATACTGGGTGAAGGGACTACACCCCAGACACGACCTACCAGGCCGGGTCACCTCGCGCGCGCCAGTGCACGCGGTGACCATGCATCTGGCATGCCAAACGCGTGCTCTGCTCGCTAAGTTACTTCGGGACTCGCCGGTGCAGCTCGCCCGCGTCGCCATACCGTGTCCTGGTGTGCCGACGTCCTCCCCACCGTCCACGTAGCCGCCCCGGAAGCTCCCCGTCGCCAGCAGCGAGCTCCGCCGGATACGGCCACCGTGCGTCCTGCGCTGCACAGTGCGGCACTGTGGCCGGCAGCTCCATTGAATGCGCTCGGTGCCTAGCCTGTTGCCTCGCCCGACGGCCAGCGCAGCGCCTGAGCTCCGGTTGTTTCCCCGCCGCGTAATCCGAGCCCTGCATCCTCCTCTGCCTATAAATAGTGCCTCCCCCGCTCCTCTCAGCACTGCACCACCTTCCATCCTCCTCAAATCGAGCCCCAGCCCACCGAGGCAAGGCCGGGAATGCCCCTGGCCTCGAAACCCCACTGGAGCTCCGCCGCCAAGCTAGCTCCGCCACCACCCATCTCTGGTCCCACCCAGCTCTAGCTGCTGCTTCCCCTGAGCTCCTCTCCTCCTTGTGATCACACTGCGGTGCTTAATTACTCGACTCCGTGCAGGAACGGCTAGTTCCACCCGAGCACCGCTGCCGCCGTCTCTGGAGAGGAAGCTCCCGTCGCCGTTCGTCCATCTGCGGCCAGCCTGCTGATACGCTCTTGCTCTCCACCCTCCCCTCATTCCGTTCCACCCATCTCCGGTCACCGCCATGGCCTCCTCACCGGAGAACCACCTCCGGCAGAGCCGCGATGCCCTGTTCCTTCCCTCTCTCTCCTTTAAACCTGGCCAAGGGCCCCAGCTATCAGCCTCTCTCCCCGCGGCTGAACCGGTATAAGTGGAGGCACCCGCGGGCTTTACGCCTTCGACGTGGCGGCCTTTGGATTTTTTTGGTTTTCTGTTTTAAATCAGATTTGACCAAAAACTTTGACCAGCTCCCATTTTTAAACCATAAGTCCAAATGAGTTAAAACTTTTTGCACTGGTTTTGTCTAGAGCTCCTTTATTTTTTGACAAAGTTTCATAGTTTTCCAACTGTCTGGAATTTCTGGGAAGAAGAAATGCTTTATGTGATATTTATTTGTTTAAAAATATTTTCAGAGGAGAATAATTTTGGTGGTGAAGACCAGGAGTACTGTGACACCCCATTTGATCAAGGCAAGCCACATCATCCACTTGCATGATGGCATTCCAAGAGCCATGATTTTTAAATGAATTTTGAATTCATTTGCAATATTTATAACTTGATGATATCATGATTTTGCTCGCTATATTTTTGCATATACTACTGCCATGCTAGTACTTACATTTGATATGATCGGTAGATACTTGCCTAGCATAAGTTGTGCATGACTACTTGTTATGTTAGTTTATGTAGTAAGTAGAGATGTCATGATCATATTACCCGTTGCTCTGGTAGATTTATTTTGCTATGAATTGGATCATGCTCTGTCACGTTAAGGAAATGTTGATAATTAATTAACTTGGAGTACCCTGTTGATCAAGTCATAGTGCCACCGAACTGAACTTACCAGTGCAGCCACATTTGCCTTTATGGGAAGGCCTTGACTTGGTCTATTATCGTGCCTTTTATCGGTATCACCAAAGAGGGAAAGTTATGCGTGCGTGCTACCCTGGCCCGGTAGGCGGCGATAACCTTGTGAGCCCGAGTTAATTGGCCATGGGTCCCCGTTTGGGACAGTTTTAGCCACAAGGTGGCAGGTGTCGAGTGATTACATAGGGGACACCCAGGACATGACCGGGGGGGTATGTCGGTGGTACGGTAAAAGTGACATGGGGTAGACAAGTTTTGTTGGACGAATGTCCATAGTGTGGGCAAAGTGCGCGACCTCTGCAGAGTGTAAGAATCTATTCGAATAGCCAAGTCCACGGTATTGGACACAGTTCACACTAGGTCACACTATCTGATCAACATTAATGATTGAAGATCTCATCTTAAAACCTGTCTTGACCAATGGTCGAGGAACTTGAGGTGATCATGTGGGATGGTCATGATGGTAAGAAAGTTGGTCCGGGTAATCTTAAAATGCAGCCTTGTATTTCAGTAGGTGTGCCAGTAACATGCTCAGTCATTCTTTTATATTTGTAATTACTTAACCTGTCTTGGCCATGTTGTTGCTTTGTCTTGATGCTTTTGATTGTTGTGAGCTTGCGGGTACATTCCAAGTACTCGCCTGGCTTATCATGCCAGATGCAGGAGGAGCCGTGTACGGGGATCCCGAGGGTCCCTATTCTACGAACTAGGTCGTGTCCCAGCAGTGTCCCTATGGAGTAGAGTTCCATCACCCCGTTGTTCCGCTGTTTTCTAGTATTTCACTACTAGTGTCGAGGCCCCCGAGCTGTTGCATAAATAATGTAGATACTATCGCTACACGAGATGTGCCACTTGGCCTCATAGTACTATGTACTACTGAACCTTTGTACTTGTATTATATCGATAAAATGCAGTTCAGTTTTGTTCCAAGTTGTTGTGTGTTTCTAAAAGACATGATCTCTGGGCTAGAGCACAGGGCAATCCGGTCCTCTGAGCCGGGGTGCCACAGCCCTGACTGGTACCGTACCCCTGCCAGGAATATGTAGGTCATGGCTCAGGAGCTAGTCGGATTGGATTTTCCACCCGGACACCCCGGTAAGAAGAGGTTCGAGTTAGGTGTAAAACGCTTGAAGACAGCAATGATTCGGCAAGATACATATGATGTGTCCAAGAGCCATGTTGGAACTTCCAATGACATGGGCAGTATGGCTAGTCGGTGTACCCACAAGTCAGGCAGTCATATTCAATATGATCTATCTGCCAGTGCCAAGTCAGCTTGAGGGCTTGCCTCGTGGCCCGACTTGCCACGCGGCCCGCCCCTGTGTGAAAAGTATCAACCAGCCATCACCAGATACGACAAAGCAGCTGACCCGGACGATGCGTGCAACACCATTAACGCCATCCATTCCACGGCCACAGGTCCAGCTGTGTTGTATCCGGCCTGCTTCTCGGATGAAATCATCGCTCACACTTTTTCGCCAAACTTCAAGATAAACAATTGCGACAAGTATGACTGCAGCCAGGACCACGAGATTTGGGCCACAGACTACATCCTCGCCATCCAGGTTGCAAACGGTGATGATTGGCATGCTGTAGAACATCTACCACTTGTGTTAAAGGGATCAGCTAGGGCATGGTTAAACACCCTCTTGCCCAAGTCGATTCATGACTGGGATGATCTGCAAGCCGAGTTCATAGCAAACTTCATCGGTACCTACGTCCGGCCTATTGATACCAGTGACTTAAGTAACCTGAAGCAAGGGAAAAAGGAAACGGTGCATGATTACTGGATGTGCTTCCTGAAGAAAAAGAATGAGATAGTCGATTGTGACAACGCCGAGGCCATTGTTGCATTCAAGCATGGCGTGTCCGACGAGTTCCTCTCCAGAGACTTCGGTTATTTCAAGCCCAAGACCATGCCGGACTTGAAGGACATGGTAACCAGGTTCTACGCTGGAAAGGATGCGTGGCTCGCTAAGCAAAAGGTGCACGATGGGGATCCCAGCACGTCCGGTGTGAAGGACGAGCACCGTAAACCCAAATGCAACTGCAAGAACAAGCGCAGGTAGAACGACGACGACGACGATGACCAAATGAATGCTGGTTTTGGTGGCCAGCGCCAGTTCGGCGGTGGCGATAGAAATAAGAAGCAGTGACGTAACAAGAAGGGCGGTCATCCGGGTTTGGACGATACCATGGACAGACCCTCGGATTACCACCGGCCTCAGAAGGAGGGTGACCCTCCAGCCAACCACACAAACCAGAACTGCTGGATATTCAAGAAGATGGCCATGCAGGCCAAGAAAGGCGGCAATGACAAGCCAGATCCACCCACAGACGATCAAGATAGTGACCGGGCTGGCAACAACAATGGAAGACAGAAACAATTTCCCCTCACGATTAAGAACGTTAACATGATCTATCCATGTAACGAGACAAGGAAGGACCATAAGCGCACCTTATGTGAGGTCTATGCTGCAGAGCCTGCGGTCCTGCAGTACATGCCATGGTCAGAGTAGCCTATCTTCTTCGATAGGCATGATTACCCGACCAGCGTGCATCATGGCGGAAAAGCCGCCCTCGTACTTGACCCGATTATTGACGGTTATCACCTCACAAAGGTCCTTATGGACGGTGGCAGCAGCTTGAACTTGATCTATGGTGATACATTGAAGAAGATGCAGATCGACCAATCCCACATAGAGCTGACCAAAACCTGGTTTAAGGGCATAATCCCTGACATGGAAGCTTCACCACTAGGAAGGATCACGTTAGATGTGGTGTTCAGTACGGCGGACAACTACCGTTTGGCACCCTTGAGTTTCGAGGTAGTACCTTTCAAGAATGGCTACAATGCCCTCCTTGGATGGACGGCATTTGCACGATTCGGTGCAGTCTCGCATTACACTTATCTGAAGCTCAAGATGGCGGGGCCAAACGGGGTCATCACTATATCTGGTGACGCTGAGCGATCTGTGAAGACCGAGCAGGCCACATGTGCTCTATCAGCCGAGGAGCTCACCGAGATCCTGGCTACCGAGGAACTCCAAGGCATGTGGCCCATGGTCGATAAGGACTATATCAAACTCACCAAGCGCGCCAAGGCAACCTCGTTCCAGCCCGGGCCGGATATTCAGAAGTTCCAAGTGCACCCCAGTGATCTGACCAAGCAGGCATCGATGGGGACCTGCCTGGATAACAAATAGGAAAGCATGCTCCGCAACTTCCTCCATGAGAACTGGGACATTTTCACCTGGCATCCATCTGATATGCCAGGCATCCCAGCGGATATTGCAGAGCACAGCCTTAATATTCAACCCGGCGCCCGACCTGTCAAGCAGGCCCTGCGCAGGTTTACTGAGCCAAAGCATAAGGCTATGGGTGAGGAGCTGGCCAAGCTTTTGGAGGTCGGCTTCATCCGAGAAGTAAAGCATCCCAACTGGTTCGCTTACCCAGTGATGGTGCCAAAGAAGAATGATACCTGGCACTTATGTATCGACTTCAAAGACCTTAACAAGGTGTGCCTGAAGGATCCTTTCCTTCTGCCATGCATCGACCAGATCGTTGATGCCATGGCCGGGCATGACTTGCTGTCTTTTCTGGATGCGTACTCCGGGTACCACCAGATAAAAATGAAGGTGTCTGGCCAGGAGGCCACCTCATTTATCACTCCGTACGGGCCATTCTGTCATGTCACGATGCCCTTTGGGATGAAGTGTGCAGGCACCACATACCAGCGCATGATCCAAAAGTGCTTACTGTAGGAGATATGCCCTAGAGGCAATAATAAATGTTATTGTTTATCTCCATGTTCATAATTATGTTTATGTTCCATGCTATAACTGCTATGGTTCTCGAGTCTACAATAACCACGAGGCTCGGAGGAAGACTCATATGCACGTGTGGAATAATAAACGGTAAAATGTATTCCTAGTCTGGCCTCTAAGACTAGCTCAAGTGTTGCATGATGGTTCTGTTTTCCTGATCATAGGCATGACTATGCCGGCAACTTTGAGGGCACAATGTTAGGAGAACACTTGTGTTGAATCGACCCGAATTGATGTTATGCTATGAGATACATTCGTCACAAGTTAATGGTTAATAACATAGAGAAAGTTAACGTTTGCATAATTCCTTAGACCATGAGAGTATCGAGTTTCTTCATGCTTGATTCATGAACTTTGGGGTTTGTTAATCGTCATCCGTAACTGGGTGGCTATTACGGCGGCTTACAGGTTCATGGGAAAGTATGTCAAGTAACTTGATAGCTCAAGATTGGGATTTGCTCCTCTGACGATGGAGAGATATCTCTGGGCCCTCTCGGTGTTATGGTATCCACCATCGTCTGGCCAGACACATTGTGATTTGATCACAGGGATGCCGGAACACGGGAACAAGAAAAGAGAACAAAACCGGTAACGAGATAACTGGCATTGTGGAAAAGTGTTGATCCACGGGGATGCCGATGATTTTCACCTCGGGTATTTGTAACATATCGCGAAGCAACAGGAATAGCACACAGCAAACTGGAGGTTCACTCGAATATTTATTCGTGTGGGTATAGGGGTCAATATGGGTGTCCACGGCTCCGATGTTGATCATTGATCGGAAAGAGTTCCGGTCATGTCTATACTTCACCAAACCTATAGGGTCACACGCTTAAGGGTCATCTATCTGCTGAATACTAGACAGGCAGTCTGAGAGAAAGTCGCCGAAAAAGTTGCGGAGACTGCGGAAAAGTTCCGGAGAGAGAGGACACCGGAAGGGTTTCGGTAAAACTGAAAAGTTGTTTCAGGGTATACCATTAAGTCAAATTGGTTTCGGCACGCGCCTGGAAATTCTTGGAGGGTGCCAGAATTGTTCTGGGAACTTCTGGGATTTTTCGGAGAAAAAACCCGGAAATGTTCCGGAGCTGCCGGAACCGTTTTGTTTGCTTTTCGCAGATGAAAATCACTAATCCAGAATTGTTTTGGAACGCGTCCAAAATTATTTTAGTGGGTACTGGAAATGTTCTAAGACCTACAAAAATATTTTCAGATTTAACGGTCGCGGAAAAATGCTTCCGTGAATAGTGAAAGTGCTTTTTGGGTTACTTTATGGAAAGCCACCTTTTGGGAATTTTCCCAAAAGGCTTCTAGAAAGACTTAGGGACTAAGGAACCCCCTTGGGGAGCCCCCATGATGGTGGCCGGCCAAGGGTGGAGCTCCTCCATGGAGCTCCACATGCCATCCTTTTATGCCCTTGATGTGTGACATAAAGTGTGGGTGCTTTGGTATTTTAATATGCCAACTCTACCCCTTGGTTTTCCTATAAATAGAGGTGGAGAGGTGCTCTCCACACTCACTCCTTTCTCACATACAAGTGCCATGCATGATCTGGCTTCTCTCTCCCTCCCCGCGAAATAGTTTCGTAGAGCCAAAAGGCTGTCTGGGTTTCGGTGGGAACTAGTTCTGGACGGCGAAGCCCTGCCGGATAGATGACACCGTATGTGTGCAACCCCATAGAGAGGTCGTAGGTTCGATCTTTTTGCCCGAGGGGCTGTTCGAGAGTGCCTCCCGAAAGGCTGTCCGAGTGACCGTCCGAGTTTTGAGGGTCCTCCCGAAGGGTTGTCCGTGACACCATCCGAGGGACTGTCCGACCACCTCCCAGAGGGCTGTCCGACGAGCAGACAAGCGAGAACATCCTCGCGGTTGGGAGGTTGTAAATCCTAGCTGTGGGGATCTACACCAACGATCGTCATCGACTCTACTTCCGCTGCGCTACGAGTCGGTAACGAAAGGATCAAACCTTGTATGCAGTCTCCATAGTGGTCCTGGGCTGGTGCGTAGGTCGGAAATTTTTTTTTTTCTGTTGCGTTCCCCTACACTTACACATGCAGGTCGGTAAAACAACTAAAGCTTATGTCGATGACGTGGTTATCAAAACCAAAACAACCGACACCCTAATCGATGACCTGCGTGAAACCTTCAAGAATCAGCGCGCCTTCAATATCAAGCTGAATCCGGACAAGTGTGTTTTCGGCGTACCGTTCGGTAAGTGCTAGAGTCCATCGTCTCCCTGTGCGGCATTGAAGCCAACTCGGACAAGATCAAGGCACTGTCGAAGCGTGTCGTCCCGTCCAAGTTGCAGGAGACACAGAGGCTTGCCGACTGCGTTGCCTCCCTAAGCCGGTTTATCTCCATGCTCAGGGAGAAGGTGCTCCCTTTATACTGGCTACTGAAGAAAACTGATAACTTCTTCCAGACCAAGGAAGCGACAGCTGCCTTGGAGGAAATAAAGACATTGTTGGCGACCAATCCCATCCTTGCAGCACCTCAGGCCAGTGAGCCGATGTTGTTGTACATCTTGGCAACTAAACATGTGGCTAATGCCGTCCTGGTGGTTGAGCGCGAGGAGGAAGGTCATGCTTACAAGGTGTACCGGCCGGTCTACTATGTTTCCGAGGTGCTATCTCCGTGCAAGATGAGGTACCCTCACTACCAAAAGATCGCCTATGCGGTGTTGATGGCATCTCGGAAGCTTTGACAGTACTTTCAAGAGTGTTCCATCACTGTGGCAAGTCAAGTCCCCCTGGGTGATATCATCAACAACCGGGATGCCACAGGCCGGATCGCTAAGTGGGTTATCGAGCTGCTACCTTTTGAGATTCAATACCAGCCACATCGGGCCATAAAGTCATAGGTCCTGGCTGATTTCGTCACAGAGTGGATAGAAACCCAGCAACCAGAATGGCCCACTGATTATACACATTGGACTATGTATTTTGATGGTTCCAAGATGATTGCCGGACTAGGTGCTGGAGTTGTTCTGGTTTCTCCAACTGGTGACAAGATGCGCTACGTGCTACAAATTATGTACACGAACTCCAATATTGCTGATGAGTATGAAGCCCTCCTACATGGCATGCGCCTGGTTGTCATGGGTGTCCAGTGGATCAAAGTCCGAGGTGATTCAAACCTGGCTATCTCGCAAATCAACGGTGACTTCGACCCCAAGGACACACAGATGCAGGCATACTGGGAGACTATACAACAGATAGCTAGCCGGTTTGACGGCTTGGAGTTTAATCATGTCAAGCGTGATGACAATACAGTGGCCGATGTACTGGCCAAGATGGGTGCATGGCGTGACCCTATGCCCAAGGATGTCTTCCTCGAGCAGCTCTTCAAGCTATCAGTTAAGTTGCAGATCGGACAAAAACCAGCCTCGGAAGCTAGGAACTATGATCCCGGCCACATGGTGACTGGGGGCTCAGACCCCGGCAGTGCCGAGTCCGAGAGCTCGGAGGTGGAGGTCACTTCATCGGCTCACGAGATCATGGCGGTTGTTTCGACCTAGACTGAGCCCCTCCTGGCCTATATCCTTCACAATGAACTTCCCGAGGACAAGACAGAAACCCGGTGCATTGTGCACCGCTGCATATGCCTAGCACAACAGGAAGCTTTATAAGTGCAGTGTCACCGGTGTTTTCCAATGCTATATCTCTCCCGAAGAAGGCTAGCAAATCCTGCTTGATATTCATGCTGGTGCTTGCGGACACCACGCGGCTTCTCATACCCAGGTGATCAAGGCCTACCGAGCAGGTTTTTATTGGCCTACGGGAAGGCAAGATGCAGACGACATTGTCAAACACTGCCTGGGATGTCAGGGCTTCATGACGGTCAGCCGTTCACCAGCAACAACCCTCTAAACTATCCCTATTATTTGGCCTTTTGCGGTCTAGGGGCTGGACATGGTTGGACCTCTGAAATGGGCCAAGGGAGGGTTTAGGCACCTCTTGGTTATGGTCGATAAGTTCACCAAATGGATTGAAGTGAAGCCGGTTACCAATCAAGTTGCTGAGCCGGCTATCAAATTCCTATCTGGCATGATATACCATTACGGCATGCCCCATAGCATTATAACGAACAACGGAAAAAAAATTCTCATCTAAGAAGTTCAACGAATATTGCAGTGCTCGCCGCACTAAACTTGACTTTGCTTCTGTGGCACATCTGCAGTCCATTGGGAAGGTCGAATGGGCGAACGGATTGGTCCTCGGTGGTATTAAATTGAGATTGATGAAATCGCTGGAAAAAGTCGATGGGAAGTGGATTGACGAGCCCGATTCAGTCCTTTGGAGCCTGAGAACTACACCAAGCCGGTCAATTGGCTACACTATGTTCTTCATAGTATATGGAGCAGAAGCCGTCCTCCCCAGCGACCTCAAACACGATGCTCCTCGCGTATCTTGCTACGTGGAGTATGATGCCGAGATGGAGCGCCAGTATGACATGGATGCACTGGAGGAAGCCCGGGAGACGGCAGTAGCCAGGTCGGTTATCTACCAGCAGTAGCTTCACCACTATCAAGCGCGCGAGGTTAGAGTTCGGTCGTTCATAGTCGGCGACCTCATTCTTCATCTGATATAGGACAGGAAGGGACTACACAAGCTATCACCGCCATGGGACAGACCCTTCATCATCAACAAAGTTCTAGACGACGGAGCATATCGGATCCGGAATGCGAAGACCGGAGTCCTCGAGCCAAACTCCTGGAACATTGCCTTGCTACGTCACTTTTATGCTTAAGCTTATCTTTGTTTAGTTTAAATTATTGTTTAGTTCGATCACAGACATTTTTGTATGCATTGAATAAAGATTATCTACCCCCAAGTCGGGGTCTCTTATATGATTTTGTGACTTTGTTCAATTTTGATCGTGCTCAATAATTTACCCAGTCCGGCTTTCTAGCTTGGCTGATCTTTGGATCCCCCAGACCGGACCTGGGGGCTGTTGTAGCCTTTATTTAATCTGTGCTGCTAGCTAGCCTAAGTGTTTTCTTCCTTAGTTGTTTTACTAAGTTTTTGTTTGTCATGAGCTTTTCGACTTATGTCTTGGCCAAGCTGGGTCGCCCTACTCTACGTTTGTCTGCAGACTGCTAGTTCAGATATGTTGTCAATGGGGTTGCTCCTTTGTTGCAGCCATAGTTTACCTGATCGGTTGCCAAGGAGTTAAGGCCAAAGGCTAGCCGGCATAATGCAGAACTCAGACACAAAACTCTTAAGGCACAATGGAAGCACAAAATTAATTTTAAGACCAATTCGGTTGCCACCCAAAAGACTTGACTTAATTCGAGCATAATGTTTTTACATTCGTAACTCGGCATACCGAGCTTGTTGCACTCCTAATCTACTCGATGATTTCATTCAGTTAGCAGGCCTCCTTGGTGGTCCTAGCATACTCCAAGACGGCGTTGAAGAAAGCCTCCGGCTTCCCCTCTACGCCATCTGTACCCCTACGGTTGGCAGCAATGATGGGGCCAAGGTTGAGGGCGGGGAAGTGGGATTTTAGCATCGCCCATGCTAGGCGGGCTCCCTCCCGAGCTGCTGAAGACTTCCACTTCGTGATCCTGGGTGAAGCCCTCTGAAGACGCAAGGTGAGCTTGAAGAAGTTGTCCAGGGTGTCCTCCCTGGGCCAAAGGGTTAGGAAGTTTGCTTCCACAACTGGCCTGGCCAAGGCGAGCAGCTCGGCAACTTGTTTGAGCTTGTCTGGCAGGAGCTGGTCCTGGTCGGTGTTCTGAAATTGTGCCCAGAATGCCTTAAGTGCTTCCTGGGCAGGATCATTGAGCCCCTGGTAGAACTGGTGGGTGCGGGCAAAGCTTTCAGGGAGGTCAGCAAATGTTTCTGCGTGATACCACACTTCGGTTAGCACCGCGAAGCTTGGAATCCCGAATTGGCATTCGAGAAGATAAGCCTCACCGGCTACTACGTCTGCAGCCTGCCTCACTTCACTCTGGGCACTGCATTGAGCGAGATTGGACTCCTTTAAGATATTTTCCATCCGCTTCACCAGCGCTACCAGTTCGGCCTTCTCAGCCTTAAGTTGTTCATTGTGAGCCTGGCTCTTTTCAAACTCATGCTTGAGTAGGTCAGAGGCTTCCCGGGCAGCTTTACACGCCTCTTGTTCTTGCACAAGCTGGGTGATAGTCTTCTCAGCTTCTTCTCGGACGGCTTGGATCTGCTGCTCCCTAGAGTCAAGCCTGGTCTGCAGCTTAGAGATTCATTTTTCAGCTACGGCAGACAAGGTTGAGGTGGTCAGCACAGATGTTAAGTAAACGCAAGTCATGGGCAGTATTGCAGAGGGGAGCAGTTAACTTACTAACGGCGTAGCCAACATTCTTGGAAAGGTTCTGCACCTGCTACTCGGATTGACCGAGCAGGGTCTTCAACTGAGCTACCTCCTTCTCAAGGCGCTTGTTCTCCCAAGTTGCAGCCTGTACATGCCCAAATTTACAAGTTCATGGAAGTTAATCACGGATACAGGCTCCTCTTAAAGATTTCAATCCTCAGGCCGGCCTTCCAAACTGGCCTGAGTCTCGGGGGCTACTGGATCCATGTTTATTTCAAGACAGTAAGCGAATTTTCGAGGAGATTCGATCCTGAGGTCGGATTTTCAACCTAACCTAAGTTTCGGGGGCTACTGCATATCAGTTTGATCTAGTTTAGGTTCTACGAGAAGATGTCGATCCCCAGGCCGGCCTTGCAACCTGGCATGAGTCTTGAGGGCTACTGGATCAAAGATTTTATTTAACTTAAGCTATTACTGAAGGAGATTTCAATCCTCAGGTTGGCCATTCTCTGCCCGACCCGAGTCTTGGGGGCTACTGCACCATCGTTTTATCTAAGTCCGAATTAAGAAGAACTGCAGCCCAGTTTGTGCCAAACCAGACTTCAGCTCGGGGGCTAGGATGCGCGAAAGTGCTACGTTAAGCTAAGAACCTATGGCGCAGACCGGATCTAGTGCCGATCTGCACCTTGAGGGCTACTGGCTTTACATCTATGCAGAAATTAAATGCATAAGGAAAATTTACCTCCATGCCGGGAGCAAAGGCGTTGGCCATCTTTATTACGCTGAGCTGCATCCTTTCGGCCTTCTCCTTCAGAAATTTTAGTGCGTCCCGCTGCTCATCATTCAAATAGGGGTTCAACCAGGTTTTCTTGACTTCCCAGCGACGCAGCGTGGACATGGCCTTGGGTGGGCTAACGGATTGCTCGGAGAGAAGCCGCTGGGTCAGGACAGCGTTGGTGGATGCGCTGGGGACAGCCAGCTGCCTTGGTGCCTCATCATCGATGACAAGGGCCATTGATGGCCCTGGGCACGAGGTCGGGTCAGTGATGGAAGACGGTAGTGGCGTGCGGTGCTCTTGTGCTTGGGGGCCGGGAAGTTAACCACCCCGGCATTTTTTTCGTTCCCGGCCTCCGGGTTCTCTATTCCACGAGCCCGGGGCTGGCCTTCATCGCCTGCTGGAGCAACAGGCAAGCTTCTTGAAGTGGAGCCTCCAGATGGCGCCACGTTCTCTTGCATGGTCTGGTCGGTGTCTTCGCTGTTCCCAGTCTCCTCAAAGATCAAGGCGATGTTGGGGCGCGGAGGAGCATGGGTGACCGATGTCACTATCAGGGCCCCCGTAGAAGTATGGGTGGTTGTGTCCAGGGTCACGACCGGGTTGCCTATTGGGGCACCGGCCAGATCAGCGCCCATCTCGCACAGAGGCCTACAAGACAAGTTATACAAAAAATAAATAAAAACAAGTCTATGGCAATGGACAAATCTATTGGAAATAACTTACAGGTCATCGGTCGGTAGAACGGTAGCCCTTGGTGCAAGGCGAGGGATGGCTGGGACTGGGACGTTGGGAGTAGGCCGGGCGGCCATGCTGGCCCCCAGGTCTTGGCGTATCTTATTCCGCCTCTCCTGCCCTTCTTCTTCTTCGGGCGGGTTTGGCGGGTCGACTTGTGAGCTTGATGCTCCTTCATCTCGGCTCTACTTCACTACCTCGTAGCCTTCTACGTCCGAATCCGAGCTGCAGTCCGATCAGTGGCGGAGACAAGCCTAGGGCAACTGGGGCTGTAGCCCTAGGCCTAGTACCAAGATCCCTTGTAATTTCTTTCTACAAAGTACTGAAAATTTCAAGAATTTGTCGTTCAAGCTTGCTCAGCCGTAGGCGTAACTCGCGGCAAGCTTCGCCACTGAGTCCGATGACAGATCCTTGACGGAAATGTCATCATCGTCATCCACCGTAGGCGCCTTGGCATGTGATGTGCACGTGGAGGCCCTGGTGCGGTCTTCAGACCAGAGAAATTTCATCGCCACGTTCTCTGGATCCTCGGGTTGCGGGGCTGGTGAGTGAACACCGGCTACCCATGAGCCATGAGCGATACGGCTGAGTAAAAAGCGAATTTTCAGTCAGTCCGGATTGTGAAGATGCAGCGAATTGAAAAGATAAATAACACTTACCTTTGCAACAAGCTCCTTGGCTGAGAAGCCCAGGTTGGACCGTTCCATGGGGAAATCAGACATCTTCCCAATGAACATCAGGGAGAGCATCTCCTGGACAGGTTTGGCCTCGAAGAAGGAATCCCGGATTGCCCTGGTGGGGTCATCCTGCCCGATATACGGATACATCGGGTCAGCACGGAATTGAAGTGGCTGAATACTTCGGCACAAGGCCACAAGCATCACGCCGACCAGGGTCAGGCCTGTGTCAGCCAGCCCGCGCACTTTGCTATGGAGTTTCCTCACTACAGAAGTTTCTGCCAGATTGTTCCTGGGGCTCCAAGAGTTGTGTTTGACGGGAGGAACCCGGCTAAAGGGTTTAACTATACCGATCCGAGGAGGGTTGGCTGGCTCTATGTCCGGGATATAAAACCACTTCTCCTACCACTTCCTATTGGTCTCCGAGAATTCTTCGGGCAGGTACTCGGATCCGGCCTGCTTACAGATGGCAGCTCCACCGCACTCGCAGGTCTCATCCACGTTGGTCTGGAGCTTCACTTGGAAGTATCTCCTCCACACACCAAAGTGAGGCTCGATGCACAAGAAGGCCTCACAGAGGGTGATAAAGCACGCAATGTGCAGAACAGAGTTCGGGGAGAGGTGATGCAGTTGAAGGCAATAGAAATGGAGCAGACCGCGGAAGAAAGGATGTATGGGATAGCCAAGACCACGGAGGAGAAAGGGTATGAAACTGACCCGCTCGTATGGCTTTGGATCGGGCGCGGCTTCTGTGAGGACGTCGACATTCTCCGCCATGATTATTGGGGAGTGGGGAATGCGGGCGGTGGGCTGCGGCAGATACCCACTCTCGATGAGGTGATCTAGCATGGTGCTGGCGACCATGGAAGCCATCCACATGCCCTTCGTCTTCGAGGGCACCTTCCCCTTGGTCTTGGCGGCGGCGCTCTTCCCGGAGGTGATGGGCTGGCCACCCTTCGTCAAGCGACGTCGGCCCATGGCGGCGTAGCGGTGCGCTACACGTATGAGCTATGATGGTGCGATGGTGCAGAAGAGCTACGGTGGTGTGGTGGCGCGGCAGTGTAGCAAAGCAGCGAGGCACACAAACAGTGGAGCAGTGGGGCAAGGAGGAAGAAGAAGTGGAGGGGACGAGAGCGTAACCTCTCCCCTGCTTCATCCATTCCCCTTTATAGGTGGATGGGAGATGATCAAGGGTACCGCCCGAGAAATTCGGATACCGAGCGGTAACCGTGTTTCTCGCCGCCCCACGAGAAATGTCTATCCCGAGCAAAAAATTCCGATTTTTTTGAATATTTTGAATTTAAAATCTCAAGGTATACTAAATTGAAGATGTTTCTCAATTAAACCAAGGCCCTTATTGTGGGGTAGCTGGTTCGAATCCTCCAAATGCTGTTTTTTTTTCAGAATAAATAAATAGAAAACGTGAAAAAATGGGGTTTCGAAGAATCGAACTCGCGACCACAAACACAGCGCGCGCACGTAGTTGTTCTTCCACTAAGCTACTACCTCTTTTATGAATAAAATTAGTTCAAGATTTTTTTATATCTAATTTATAAGAATTTAAATTCAAATTTCAAAAATAAATTTCGTCCGATTTTTTTTCGGTATTTCTCGGTAACCACGGTTACCGTGAATTCCGCCCACCCACGAGAAAATTTGCCCATTCGGGATCCAAAACCTTGGAGATGATAAAGCGGCAGGCAATCCTTGCTGCGTGGCAAGCAAATCTCTTCGTATCCCGCTAACGCCGTTAATGCATGCGGGAATCGAGGAGTCTATCGTTACTGCCCGTGGGAATCAAGGCCCATGCCGTTGCTTGATGGGACGTGGCCTAGGTGAGCCCCATGCCCACTCCCACACATCACTTTGATCGGTGGGTCACGCCTGACACATGGTCCGATTTGACCAGCTGGATGAGACCAGTCTGGTCTGACATATAAGACTGGACATGTTTAATTTGCAAGTGTTGCTCGGGAATTCGGCCCGCGAAGACTGGTTGCACGAGAATTTTCCTCGCGCAGATCGGCTATCTTCATTAACAATTCAAGACCGTAGTATATCATCTGACTTCGGAAGTAGTCCGGCTCTAGGAGGCCGGCGACAAGCAGTTGCTGTTACAGGAGCTTCGAAGAACCTGTTTCAACCTCGGCAAGCGAGAAGACCGCGTTGAAGATCGGCGTTGACATGGATGCAGCCAAGCTTGAAGACCGGTTCAGGGGCTACTGACGGTGTTACGTCCCAGGGGTTCCTCACCTTGTCGGTCGCCGGTGTGGTAGGCCGGCCCGCAGACCCCTAGGTTGGTTTCCTCCCTGGGCCATCATGCCGGCCCATGGCGCTCTACAAAGAAGACTCTGGAAGCCTTGTCGTCCAAGACAAGGAAGCCGGAGCCGTGGAGGACTCCCCTCCACCGATGTAGCCGACTAAGTTGTATAACCCTAGGGGGCCCGGTGTGTTATATAATCCGGGGCCGAGCTAGTTGATAGATCATAGACAATCCCTTGGTTTATACCTGTACTTTCTACACCCCAATCACAATATACACGAGCAGGAGTAGGGTATTACCTCTTCTCGAGGGCCCGAACCTGGGTAACTAGGTCTCATGTTTCCCCTCCGACCTAATCGCCACACCGGGATACCGTACCGAGGGATCTGCCAGATTTAGCTCCGACAGCAAGCATTTGCAAATACTAAGAATTCATTACGGTAAACCCAACCATAGCATTATGATTTATCGGTGCTCTTTATCCCATATGCATCAACTCCTATATTCAGGTCCAGTAATATTTGTCACTCCGATCACCCTAGTTCTCTCAACATACTACTAACCCTAAAGTGTGATCCAACATACGCGCGCACTCATACATCAGGCATCAAAGGACAGCAACATATCATAACATACAACTCAAATCAATCAAAGTAGATCACCAATATACCATAGGACAAAAGAAATCTACTCAAACATAATGGAGATGTAATAGATCATTGGATAATAATTCATAACATCAAACACCATGTTCATGTAGGGCACTACAGAGGTTTGTGGGAGAGTGGACCACTATATAGAGAGGAAGGAATGCAATGAGGATGGTGGTGAACCCGGTGGAGTCGAGGGAGACCATGGTGGTGATGGTGGTTTCCACCGGAGGCGCTCTGGCGCCACCAGAAGAGAGGGGGAGCGATGCCCCCTCCTTGTTATTCTTCCTTGGCCTCACCCCTAGGTGGGGGAAGGTTTCGCCCTCTGATCCTTGGTGTTCATGGCCCCTGGAGGGAGAGAGCCCCCTCCGAGATTGGATCTCTCCTCGGGCAGTATTTTTCAGGATGCTGAAATCTGAGTCCCATCACCGTTTTATCGACCACGGGAGATCCGTAACTCCGAAAAATCCAAACAAAATAGGGCGGTTCAGAAACTTCCGCAGCAAGGCTGCAGCCAAAGGGCGACTGCAACTGACCTACAGGGTGGCCACGCGGCCCCATCTCATGGCCAGGGGATTGACCATGAGCCAGGGGCGTGTGGGGCCCCTGTATCCCCCTCTGGCTCCCCTTCCGACCCATAGGCTCTTCTGGTGTAAAAACAATCATCATATTTTTATTTGATTTTTTTCGGCTTCAAAAATATCCTTTTTTGAAAAGTCCAAAAGCACTATAAGACAAGAACTGGCCTTTGGCACTAGATTAATATGTTAGTCCAATAAAAATGATATAAAAAGGTGCCAAAACCATAGATAAATGATGTGAATATAGCATGAATACTTCAAAAATTATAGATATGTTGGAGACGTATCAATAATCTACCTGTGTTTCAAAGAACTTCCCGTGTCTTCTTTCTTTGTGATCGTTTTGTAGACTTTCCCGAGAACTATTCCACTGCATGAAATGTGTTTAGCTTTGCTCTGTGCCTCGCTATACTTAAGATTATTCATTGCTTGTTAGACTTGAATACCTGCTATGGTACTTAGTTACTCCTCTGTCTAGCTTGTTGTTTCTATTGACTTAGTCGATCTAGCTTATATTTCCTCTAAGTCATTTGCTGCATGTTTATATTTACCTCTATTCAGTTATGTCTTAGTTCTATATACTCTATTTTTCTTTGAAGAACTAGTTTTTTGAAGAAATTGCCAAATCTCCCATTCACCCCCCCCCCCCCTCTGGCCGATATCTAATCCTACACACACTTTACAGATTCAGTCGATCGCCAATCCCCGATTTTAGTAATTTGGACTCATCCATGGCAACTCCCGGCTTGCTAATGATCTGCCCCAAGTCATCCAGTTGCTTATGAGCAAATTCACACTTCGAGGGCTTAACATACCATTGTTGCTCCTGAAGGACTTGGAGTACTTGCGCCAAGTGTTGCAAATGGGGGTCAAAGGAGGGGTTGTATATAAGGATGTCCTCCAAGAAAACTAGCGCAAATTTCCTCAGGAAAAGGCGCTACGGTTGCATTCAAAGCGCTGTGGAAAGTTATTGGCCCCCTGTTAAACCAAACGCCATCACTTTAAACTCAAAATGCCCATTATGCGCCTGGAACGCAGTCTTATACTCCTTCCTAGCTGTCAATTTGATTTGATGATAACCTGCATGAGGGTCTAACATGGAGAACCACTGAGCCCTGATAACCCATAAGTGTAGGGGATCACAACAGTCTTCGAGGGAAGTATCACAACCCAAATTTATTGATTCAACACAAGGGGAGCCAAAAAATATTTATAAACCTTAGCAGTTGAGTTGTCAATTCAACCACACCTGGAAACAAATACTTGCTAGAGAGAATTTATTAGTAGCAAAAGCGATGTAGTGATTGTAGTGAAGTAACAGATTGCAACAATACTCAACAGTTGCCAAGTATAAAGTAATGTAAACGATAGCAACAATGATCAAAAGCATAGGCATGGGGATGGATAATGGACGTTGCATGGATATAATCAATTATGTAATAGTGATAACATAGGGTGACAGCAAACTAGCTCCAATTCATCAAGCATATATAGACATGTATTATATATGTAGTTGTATGTGCTTGCAATAAGAACTTGCACAACATCTTTTGTCCTACCCTCCCATTTCAGCGGGATCCTAATGGAAATTAAGGATAATTAAGGTACTCCTTTAACAAAGTGCCGAATCAAAGCATTAACAATCAATGAATACATGTAATCCTCAAATTACAGTCATCCCCTTTGATATCCCGACTATTGTCACTTCGGGGTCTCCAGTTCAGAACAATAACAGGTGCATACAACTTGAAGGTAAGATCCATTCACATAGATATTCATGAAAATACATATGGTTCAGATCTGAAATCATGGCACTCGGGCCCTAGTGTCAAGCATTAAGAATAGCAAACTCATAGCAACATCAATCTCAGAACATATGGGTACTAGGCATCAAACCCTAACAAATCCGGCATCTATTACATAAGGGACCTCATCCAATTCCCATCCACCCCATGTGCCTACAGAGAAATTACTCACACATGAGTAAGGAGATCATGAAATTGGCGATGGAGAAGTGATCGGTGATGTCGGTGGCAAAGAATCGGCCTCTCCGGAGGCCAGATCAGCCTCGAGATAGCCCTCCGAAAGAATATCAGAGGTGGCGGCGGCTCCATCCCGCAGAAAAATCAGGTAAAAATCCGTCGAGGGTTTTCGGAGCAGCTGTGATATATAGGCGAAGGGGCATTGGGATTCATTCCACAGGGGCTCCACGCAGCGCCACCTCACAGCCAGGGGTGGACCTCGTGGAAGCCCTGGACACCCTCCTGGCCCCATCTTCTGGCCCCGTGGCTCTTTTCTCCTAAAAACTTTGGGCATATTTTTATATTATTTTTTGGGCACTTTTCCTGCACAGAAAATAACACCATGGCAAATTCTGCTGAAAACAGTGTCAGCCCGGTTAGTTTTTATCCAAATTATGTAATTGAGACGACAAAAACATAGCAAAAGTGTTTGGAAAAGTAGATACGTTTGAGATGTATCAAACCCCATACAATTCGTCAAGCAACTTGTCAGTGACTGGTAACAGGATTCCCTTTTGATGGTGAGTGTATTCAAATGACGATAGTCCACAACCAAATGCCATGATTTATCCTTTTTCTTAACAAGCAGGACTGGCAAAGAGAAAGGGTCATTATTCCTATGAATAACTCCTGAATCAAGTAGTTCTTATACTTGCTTCTCAACCTCATCTTTCTATTTTGGAGCAAAATGATATGGACGAATCGAGAATGGTTGAGCCACGGGGACTAGTGGAATTGAATGATCATATTGCCTAGGAGGTGGCAGTAATGTTGGTACTGTGAAAACACTCTGAAATTGCTCGAGCACAGACTAAATTTCAGGCGGAGCTGTGTTCCTTTTCCTATAGATAACTGATAGCTCAATGACAGTAAAAGCAAACTCATTCGGTGTAGCCCCTTGCAAAGTGACCGATTGACCCCCATAGTAAAAAGAAATACATTCATGTGCCCAATCTACACTCATGGGGTTGTGGATTGCTAACCAGTACAGACCAATTATGCCATCATAGTTGCCAGGAGGCAGAACCCTGAACTGGTGTGTGAACTGAACACCTATAGAAAACCAATTGCATTCATGAATGTGACTGTTGCAAATCAAAGTACAACCATTAGCGACCTTGACTCAAATAGTATCACACTTCTCCACTCCCATCAATAGTTCTGCAACTCTGGAATCCAGAAACCGGTGGGGGCTGCATGAATCGATCAGGGAAATCCTCTGCTGCCCTCGTAATGCTGCCCTCACAATTCCGTAGCAAGCTGGAAGGATTTGGTTGACGCTGCCCACTTTGTGTTGCTGCTGATAGAGCCCAGACGCACCTCGACATGTGGCAATCGAACAAGGAGTGTCGCCATGAGTCCTCGGCTCCTCTACAGACCGAGCATTCACTTGAAGGGGCCATGTTCCTGTCCCAGGAGTGTCGCCATGAGTCCTCGGCTTCTCTATAGACCAATCATTCACTTGAAGGGGCCATGTTCCTGTCCCAATGAACATCTTCTGTTGGCAAGGACATACATGCCAAACACCAGGCAAACAATCTTCACTTCCGACGACACCCTTACCTTCGATAAGATGGACTAGATTTTTGATCGGTCGAAGAATTTGAGTGGCATATCCGATGATCAAGCCAATCTTCACGTTGTTTTCTAAAAGCACAAAGCATTCTATACACTGATCGAATAGAAAACAACACCCTCTTCTCATAATGACAGAAGTCTTGTTGCACCCTTGTGTATGTTGGTCTCATGTAGTTAACTAGGCCAAAATGTGGCCCAGGTTGCTTATTGCGCCTTGTTGGGCCATGGGTGAAGAGGATGTGACACCTGGCGATGTGACGATGATATGGCGGGTAAACGTTTCCGTAAGTGAGAGAAACAGAACCCTTGCAGTCGCCGGACAACTTTCGGCCTCCTCACCTTCGGCTGCCTTCTTGGCGGTGAGAGGTGAGGGGACCTCAGATCGTTAAGAAATTGGTGGTCTTTGTCAACATCTAGTGGTGGTCGTGGTGACGGTGCCATGGAGCCAGAGTGGGCACCCACCTCCACGGGAGCGCCACCTCCATAGATATCACAGCCTTCGGAGGCGTCGCAAAGTTGCGATATGAGCTTCCTTATTGGTGGTAACCGCATTGGAGATAACACTCAAACGGATTTGTAGCTACAACTTACAATGGTGCAAGGGACTAAATCTATATATATCTCTACCTTAATAATAAAGGGAGGAGTGCTTCTGCCTGTCCGTCACCGAAATTGCCCCCAAAGTTGCAAAATATTACCCACCGATGCCACCTATAAGTGATAAAAAACGTTTCACACAGGGGAATCCCCGTCTGGGCCGGCCCATGCAGTAGGAACCTCCTATACTGCGCTCTGCGTGCTGGGAGAAGACACAGCGCGCCTGTTTGGGCCGGCCCATGTCCGGGCGGCCTGTTTTTTAAATTTCATTTCTTATTTTTCGTTTTCCTTTTCCGTCTTCATTTTTTTCTACTTTAAATAATTTGGAACTTCGAAAAAGTTTCAAAAATTAAAAAAATGAGAATTTTGAAATAAAATGTTTAATAATTCATAAATGTTTATGGATTCAGAAAATGTTTGTGATTTTTAAAAAATATTCGCATATTCAAAAATTGTTCGCAATTTTGAAAACAAATATTAAGGAAATCAAAAAATGTTCATGATTTTTTGAAAAAGTTCGTGTATGAAAAAATGTTAATGAAATTGAACAAAATTTCGCCAATTCAAAAAATGTTCATGAATTGAAAAATATCCTAAAAATTCAAAAACTGTTTGTGACTTACAAAATAGTTTATTGATTCATAAAATGTTCGTTGATTCAAAAAAATAATCATGCATTTCAAAAAATGTTTGTTAAATCAAAAAAATGTTCGTGAATTTCAAAAATGGTTCCGCCAGTTTCCAGAAAAATGTTCGTCCATTCTAGAAATGCTCGCCGATTCAGGAAAAATGTTTTAAAAAATGTTCAGAATTTTTAAAAAATTGTTTGCAAATAGTATAAAATGTTCGTGAATTCAAAAAATGTTCATGATTTTAGAAAATGTTCTAAAATCTGTAAAAAAGTTCATGAATTTTAAAAATGTTCATGATTTCAAATATGTTCACGAGTTTAAAAAAATGTTCATGATTTTCAAAAAATGTTCACGATTTCACGAAAATGAGAGTGATAGTGTATCTCGGTGATGCAGCAAAATGTGGTCATGGCCATTGGAGATTATGAATTTTTTTTCTCCCGTTGCAACGCACGGGTCATTTTGCTAGTACCTACTAATAAAGGACGGTGCGTTTCTCCAAATTTTCTTTCCGTCCACCATATAGGATTATTTTCGTCCTTCTGTACGTACGTCAGTTGTACTGGGCCGCATCGATGTGGGGCTGGGCCTGCTCCTCGGCTTTCCTAGGATTGGAAAAAATAGATGGCTCCAGTGGGGGGATCGAACTCACGTTCTCCCCTCCCATGCCTAAGCATGGAGCCAATTAAGCCAGCTCATGGTTGTGCTAGATTGTTCGTTTACCAGATAAATAGTCCCACCTCGGTTCTTTATTCCAAATCCCACCAATTTATATAGGTCCATGAGTTATCCGAGAATCAGCAAGCCACCCTGAAAATCAACAAATGGAGGGTGAGATATGGGTCCTGTTTATCCTATGGAAACGAGGGAATTAATTCCCTAAATTGTGCCGGTGTGGCTGCACGTGCCAATAAGAAAGAGGGATGTGCCGTGTGCGCTTGCATGGCTCGTGGTATGGCTGGTGATGATATGTTACTAGGAAAACGTTGGATCGCGTCAACGGCGGCGGTGCCCCTACGGAATACGAGCGTGATCCAGCCGCCGCACCAACGCCTCCCCACCTCTGGCCGTCGGCCCATCACGTCGCTTACCCGTGCCCTGGCTGCGGTAGGATCCCCTTCCCCTTACCTTTCCTCCCTAGGTGCGGCGCCTGACCTGCCGGACGACGCGCCTCGCCGTCGAGCCTCGAGACAATCACTGCTTGAATTACATGGCGACTCTGATGTGCAGCCTGTGGGGCAATCTTGTACAAATTTTTTTTTTAAACAGAGGCAAAAGATTTGCCTCATATATTAATTAAGAGGAGAATAGAGTTTTACAAGTGTCCATACAACACTGCATGACAATTACTCGCGTATTATAATTTCCCCTAGTTTCTTTGCACCCGCGGCGACCCATAGCTTCGCTTCCTCGAGGATGATGTTGAGGACGATCGGGGGCGGTGCACTTTTATGTCGAAAGACCCGGGCATTCCTTTCGTTCCAAATTGCCCAAGAGACAAGCATGGTGAGAGAGGCCATGGCCTTGCGTGATGGAATATCCATGCCGGTTCTACCATCCCACCACTCTTCAACGGATCCCGCCAAGTGGCATGTAGATATATCCACATGTACAAGGCCAAGTTTTGCAACCACCATGCTCCAGAGTCTAATGGTGTACCGACATTTAAAGAAGAGATGTGGCCCGGTCTCGGGCTCTCATTTGCAAAGCAGGCATAAACCACAATTTTCCCATCCACGCTTGGCAAGTCTGTCGGCAGTCCAAATTCTGTCCTGAAGGGCCAACCAAGCAAAAAACTTGACCTTCGGTGGTGCCCAGTTCTTCCATATCATGCGGTCCAAGGGGGGATATGACCAAACCCAAGAATTGGGCTCTATAAGTTGAGGCCGCGGAGTAAACCCCATCATTTTTGTGTTTCCACACAATCACGTCATCTGCGAGCTCATCAAGATGGAAATCGTGCACGAGCATCCAAAGCGCGAAGAATTCCCGGATGTGGTGGGCGGTGACAATATCGGGGGGCTTTATCTTGAGGATCCATGCGTTGTTCTTTAAGGCTTCCCGCACCTTCCATGTTTTCCTCGTCGAGGCCTCGTAAATAAGGGGAGCGATGTCTTTTGTTTTACGGCCGAGCAGCCAAGGGGAGTCCCAAAAAGGCGTTCTCGCCCCGTTCCCCACAGTGATGGTGGTGGAGGCGTAGAAGTAGTAAAGGTCCTTCTTGTCACAGGGGTTGCCCAGACCCACCCATAGTTTGGATGGGTCTGTCCATTCATACCATGGCCACCGCAGTCTCAGAGCACGCACGAATTTTTCAGTGTTGAGGACCCCCAGACCACCATATTCCAAGGGACGACACACAACCTCCCAATCGACCTTCCACTTGGCCCCGGTGGTCTTGTCTGATGCAGACCAGAGAAAAGCCCTCTCCATCTTATTGAGGTTATGCAAAGTGCTTTGGGGGACGACCAAAGGGGTGATGGAGTAAATCGCTTGGGAGGTGATAACGGACTTGACGAGCGCCGTACGCCCTATGGTGGTGATGTTTTGGCCCTCCCAAGGGGCCAATTTTCCTGCCGCCTTGTCCTCAAGATACTGGAAGTCCACCTTTTTTAGTTTCCAAACCGAGAGGGGTAAACCCAAGTAAGTCATCGGAAAATTAGCTCTCTTTGCCGGCAAACTTTGAAGGATGTGGCCCAGGTTTCGTTGACTGCAGCGGATTGGCACGACGGAGCTCTTTTGAAAGTTTGTGTGAAGGCCCGTGACTTCACCAAAGCCCCTTAGGATGGATGTGAGGTTGTCGACGTCCCTCTTTATCGGCGCCACGAACACGGCCACATCATCCGCATAGAGTGAAGTTCTCACCATAGCGCCACGGCCGCGTATCTTGTGGAGAAGGCCCTTCCGAGCTGCCAAATCAAGAAGTTGATGGAGAGGGTCAATCGCGATCACGAAGAGCAATGGGGAAAGGGGGTCCCCTTGTCGGAATCCGCATTCATGGGTAATGGGTGGGCCGGCCACCCCATTAAGGAGGATGCGCGAGGATGACGTGCATAGCAGGGCGGTTATCCAGTCCCGCACCTTGCTCGGGAAACCTCTCCTTTGAAGGAGATCAATGATATACTCCCACCTGACCGAGTCAAAGGCCATGCGAATGTCGAGCTTGAGGAGGAGGGCGGGGGTCTTGCATTTGTGAAGTCGGCGTGCAAAATTGCGGACACACATAAAACTGTCGTGAATACTTCTCCTTTTAATGAAGGCACTCTGGGCATTGGAGACTAGGGCATTCTGTAGGGTAACGCAGCAGAAAACAAAAAAAATTCGACCTACGCACCAGCCTAGGATCACTAAGGAGATGCATACAAGGTTTTTGATCTTTCGTTACCGACTCGTAGCGCAGCGGAAGAAGAGTCGATGACTATCGGCGGTGTAGATCCCCGCAGCTAGGATTTTACAACCTCCCAACCGCGAGGATGTACTCCCTCGTCTGCTCACAGGACGGATCTCCGGGCAGCCCTTCGGGAGGCCTCGGGACAGTCCCTCGGATAGTCCCACCGGACGGATCCTCGGACAGCCCTTCGGGAGGCCTCTGTACAGTCCCTCGGATAGTCCCACCGGACGGATCCTCGGACAGCCCTCTGGGTGGGTCACTTGGACAGCCCTCCGGGCAGGTACCTGAACAGCCCCACGGGCAAAAGATCGAATCTACGACCTCTCTACGGGGTTGCACACATACGGTGTCAGCTATCCGGCAGGGCTTCGCCGTCTAGAACTAGTTCCTGCCGGAACTCAGACAGCCTTTCGGCTCTACGAAACTATTTCGCTGGGAGGGAGAGAGAAGCCAGAAATGTCATGGCATGTGTATGTTGGTAAAGAGTGAGACTTTAGGCAGCCCCCTCCACCCCTATTTATAGGCCAAGCCCAAGGGTGGCTTCTCCAAGAAGCCAAGGGAAAAAATACCAAAAGGCCCTCAAGGTGGCTTCTCCAAGAAGCCACCCAAAACGCACTTTCACTATTCACGGAAACATTTTTCCACGACCGTTAAATCTGAAAATATTTCTGTGGGTCTTAGAATAATTCCAGTACCCACTAAAATGATTTTGGACGCGTTCCGAAACAATTCCGGATTAGTGATTTTCATCTGCGAAAACCAACCAAACCGGTTCAGGCAGCTTCGGAACATTTCCGGTTTTTATCCCGGAAAAATCCCAGAAGTTTCCAGAACAATTCTGGCACCCTCCAAGAATTTCCAGACGTGTGCCGAAACCAATTTGACTCAATGGTATACCCTGAAACAACTTTTCAGTTTTACCGAAACTATTCCGGTGCTCTCTCTCCGGAACTTTTCCGGTGACTTTCTCTTAGACTCCCTGTCTAGTATTCAGCAGATAGATGACCCTTAAGCATGTGACCCTATAGGTTCGGTGAAGCATAGACATGGCCTGAACACTTTCCGATCAATGATCAACATCGGAGCCGTGGACACCCATATTGACCCCTATACCCACACGAATAAATATTCGAGTGAACCTCCAGTTGCCGTGTGCTATTCCTGTTGCTTCGCGATATGTTACAAAACCCGAGGTGAGATTTATCGGCATCCCCGTGGATCAACAACTTGTCCACTATGCCAGTTACCTCGTTGCCGGTTTTGTTCTCTTTTCTCGTTCCCGTGTTCCGGCATCCCTGTGATCAAATCACAATGTGTCTGGCCAGACGATGGTGGATACCGTAACACCGAGAGGACCCAGAGATATCTCTCCATCGTCGGAGGAGCAAATCCCAATCTTGAGCTATCAAGTCCCTTGACACACTTTTCCATGAACCCGTAAGCCGCCGTAATAGCCACCCATTTACGGATGACGTTTAACAAACCCCAAAGTTCATGAAGCAAGCATGAAGAAACTCGATACCCTCATGGTCTAAGGAATTATGCAAACGTTAATTTTCTCTGTGTTATTAACCATTAACTTGTGACGAATGTATCTCATAGCATAACATCAATTCGGGTCGATTCAACACAAGTGTTCTCCTAACATTGTGCCTCAAAGTTGCCGGCATAGTCATGCCTATGATCAGGAAACCAGAACCATCATGCAACACTTGAGCTAGTCTTAGAGGCCAGACTAGGAATACATTTTACCGTTTATTATTCCACACGTGCATATGAGTCTTCCTCCGAGCCTCGTGGTTATTGTAGACTCGAGAACCATAGCAGTTATAGCATGGAACATAAACATAATTACAAACATGGAGATAAATAATAACATTTATTATTGCCTCTAGGGCATATCTCCTACAGACTCCCACTTGCACTAGAGTCAATAATCTAGTCAATGCTGATGCACTTTACACCTATGGCATACCGGTGTAAAACATGCTTCGCTTGTGGTATAGTCTGATGTACAACGGATCTGACAACTTCAGTTCCGTGTGTACCTCTGCATATCCTCGCATTTTCACGCTTTCACAAAATTCATATTTTGTGTGGACTTGGCTTCGTATATATGTGAATCACTGGTCAAACCTTGATTCCTCAGACTGAGCTATGGAGCAACTATCTTCAATAGTGTTCCATTGACCAAAGCCATCTTGGAACCATACTAAGTTCATGAACGAACTGTACGATTCAACATCTTCTATGTCGCTTTGAAAGCGGCAACATACTTAGCCTTAGTTATAGAATTCGCCACAGTAACCTGTTTGGAACGATTTCCAAACACCGTGCCACCATATCGTGTATTACACAAAACCCTCAACTTAAATCGAAAATCGCATGGAGTATTGATGAAGACTGTATCGATGCAATTACTTACAACGAGCACTTCATAATCTCTGCTTGCGAGAAAACATGTCATCAGTGCTACTCCAGTACTCAATGACATTTTTCACTGTTGTCCCATGATTAGTATTTTGATCACTTTAGTATCTATACTCGCAACTCCTTGGGAGTACTGGACATATCTGCTTGTTTTACATACCATGGAATACATGATTAATCCAAACACGAAAGTGTGTGGAATCTCCATCATGTATTTTGCTCATCAGTGTTTTGGGACACCGAGTCTTGCAAAAACCCTTTCCATGTGACTTCGGCAAGAATCACTCCTTGGCGTTTTAATGCTAAACTGTTTTAGCATCTTGTCATTATGTATTTTTGGCTTTAGCCTATTAGCCAATTCTATCTCGCAGATAAATATGCCTAATGTCAAGGCTATCTAGCCCAAGCACTTCATCGAAAACTATTTTCAATGAAGTCCTAATTCGTGTCAAGAAATTTATATTATTTCCAATCAACAATGTGTCAAGTACACAAGGTTTTAAGAAATATTATTATGCTCCCACTTACTTTCTTGTAACCACAAGCATCTTCGTTACCCATTGATGAAATCAAACTCTTTTGACTATTTCATCAAAAACGAAGATTCCAACTCCATTTTGCTCTCTTCTGTCCATTGTTGGAACTCTGAAGTTTGCATACTTACTAGCATCCTCTGGATTGACAAAATACCTTGGACTGTACCGCATGCAAGTCCTAGGTTGCATTTCCATCACATGGAAATCCTTTTGGCATCCATGTATCATATCTCAAGATTGAAATATGTATTGATTGCTAGTTTAACCCGATCTAACTTTAAGCATCGCTATGCTGAGACAACCTCATCGTAGTCAACTCCTTGAACTTGTTATTGCAACAAGTCGAGCATTATGGATAAAACATTTTATCCACATCAGTTTATAGTTCCATTAATGTTCGTTAGACTCTAAGTCTTCCGAAGGGTTTATCAGGATATAATCTTGAATCATTTATGGAAACTATCTCGGATTATATTGGTATTTAGCCAATTCCGGAGTTAGGGCCCATCAACGCTTCCTTGTGTATCGTAGGTATAATGTTGTCTAACAACAATATCTCGCTTGCGCACCTGAGAGGTTTGCAAGAGTTTTGCCTACGTGGTTCAGTTGCAAGTTCGACCGAAGTCCATACATCTCATGTAGAGGCTTCCGTATCAGTCGCAGTAGGAAACTTTGGAATTACTTCCAAGGTTTCTTTCATTTGATCTGATGATGAAGATACTGTTATCTCGTCGAGTTGCACTGTTCTCCCACTCACCTTTTTGCAAGAATCATTCTCTTTAAAAGCATACCGTTCTTGGTGGCAAACCTTTTTGCCTTGGTATAGTGGTGGAGGAATTCCCAATTACTTGGGATAACCAACAAAGTAGTACTTGTCTGATTTGGAATAGGTTTGTAAATATTTTACACAAGCCCCATATTCCAAATGTTAAGAAAAGACAAAGCATGGTTGGGCGTACCATACCATGGCGTCATTTCAACAGACCTGATGGTGCTCTTTTCAGTGTAAAAGTCGCAGTCTCTAAAGCATTACTTTTAAAAGGGATAATGGCAAATTGATTTATGTCATCTTTGATCTTACCATGTCATAAATGGTTACACCTCACGGATATTCCACTCACAGTGGTACTCCGTGAGGTGTAAGTTATGAAACTCTTTTCACAACTCATCAGACATTCGCTAAACTTGTAACTCAAATATTCCTTTCGGCAATCTAGTTTACAGAAACATATTTTTCTTGTTACAATAATTTCTACTTCATTTTTGAAAACCTTATGAATGATTTCAAAAGATCCAGACTTACATCTCATCAAGTAAATATCCATATATCTACTTGAGTCATTTCTGAAGATAGATAAATCCACTGCTAGCAACAACATTTATCGGATTACATACATCAAAATGTATGATCACCAATAAGTTCGTTGCTCGTTCCTTATGGCCTGTGAACGGTATTTCAGTCACTTCACTTTTCGGAGGAAAGTTACAAGTGTCAGATGATTCACAATAAAACGACTTCAAAATCCATCATTATGGAATTTCTCCATGCGGGTTTCTCCAATGTGACCAAATGCAGTGCCACACATGTGTGGTATTCTCTTAGTCTTGCGACATTTAGCGTCAGTGTTATGGATGTATCATATTACAATCAATATTCATAACGTACATCCCATCCACGATGGAAGTATGGCCCTTATGTTATTCATAACAATGAACAACAATTGTTCTTTTATGAACAACCCTTTTGCAACAAACATTATGCAATGGGCTAGAGTGCGTAAAACTCTAAAATGAATTATGAAAGTAAATACGGAGGTAATATATTATTATCAATATTCATAACATACATCCCATCCATGATGGAAGCATGGCCCTTATGTTATTCATAACACCGAACATCAAAAGTTCTCTTATGAACAACCTTCTTGCAAGATACTTTATGCAATGGGCTAGAGTGTATAAAACCTCTAAAATGAATTATGAAAATAAATACATAGGTAATGTACCGAGTATGGCAACTTTTACTATGTTCTCAGCGCATATCTAAACCTCACTCCAGCAAGTCTTTTTGGCCGTAGTAGTTCTTGCATCGAGTCGCAGCAGAATGCAATCGAGCGGGTATCTTTGTGATCAACTCACAATACCCAAGAATTAGTGACTAACAATTTAATCACAATTCCCAAGAACTATTTCTTTGACCAGCCTTCTATACATCAATAACTTGTATGACTTTCATACATGAGCTGGACATTCCTGTCTTCTGTCTTTTGCCTTTATACTTCTAATAGTTTAACTCTCAATATTTCTCCTACTTTCAGAAGAAGCACTCAACTTAAGAGTGGCGTTAGCCCCGGACTTCCTAGGTGTGTAAGTCACACTAACACCCTTTGGACATTTCCTTTCTCCTTAAGTTGTTGTTTTATTCACCTTTCATCATATGACAGGCGTTCTTCTGGATCCCTCTTGCATTAGTTAAATGCATAGTAAACACTTTTACTAATAGTTTGCAAAACAAACATTGCTTTGGATATCCCATATCTTTTAGCCTTTGTTTGTGTCTGAAAATGATTTTCAGTTCCATGAATATCACATAGCAATCCCAAAACTTTTGAAGTTCGGGTCTCATGGAAGCAAACATATTGCACTTGACCGTAACGGAATTTTAGCTTTTGGATCGAAGGACGAGAGTCACATTATCCATAGCATTAGTGGGAGGATACCGAAAGCATGCGATAGGACAAAATTCTTCTCAGCACTTTTGAGGACAATCCTCACATTACGTTACCAACCGTAAAGTTTTAACCAGATATTTAACAGCTTATTCAATTTTAACAGGGAGGGTGAAAACGTGAGCCATTCTTCCACAACTATTATGCATATAACACTTAGATAGTGTTCATAATTAATTGCACTGAGAATTAAACAAGTTAATTCTACAGTGCGCTCCCACTCAAATCAATATCTCTCAAAATTGATTATGAGTGATTCAAGACCCGCATTTCCATTCAACGCCATTGAACGAGATGAACACTGATGGCGCGAACTTCAATCGATAGGCAAACTTGCCGATCACATCTCTATGTGACTCTTGTTCATCTTCCGATGGGCGTGTTCCGAGCTCAGGGAGATCCTTCCAGAACGTCAAGACAACCAAGTGATCTTGCTGCGAGGTTTCAACTCACCCGCCTCACACTTCTCTAATCGTTCGTACCCAGGGAGATCCTATGATACCCCGAAGAGATAGGTGCCGTGATGGTGCTACACTTGGGAGAACACTAACTACTTGATATTTTTGTGAGAGATCACCCTAATAAAAAGCGACTACCGCGCAATCAACAAGGGTGCATCATAAGGGATAAACATCTCAGTCAATTCATAATAGCATGATATGGTATAGCCCTTTATGACGGAGAAGTCAAGTATTTCTTCGTCTTCGGCATTCGCGTTGGTGTTCACCTTCGTGAAGATTGCCACCACCTTGTCGATGCACCAGATAATATTGCTATCTCTATAGCTAATAAAATAAGTGCATTACTTAAGGTTGACACGCAGGTCATTAAAGTGACAATCATATGGCTCCAGCCATCATGCCGAATCATGACACGCAGGTCATGTTAGTTTACATTATATAGTCATCTCATACATAATCAAATTAATATGAGCATTGCTATACCACATCACATGCACATCCTGCAAAACCAAGTTAGACGCCTCTAATCGGTTCATACAAAATTTCATTTTACGTGGCTTCTAAGGTTTCGAAACAAACCGAAGCTACCAACGTTCATCATCAAGTATGACTATTCATGTCGCTAGATTAACTTTGCGGGATGTATGAAACACGAGATAATAAAATCTCGAGCCCCATACTGAACTTCGTCATACGCATGACCCCCGTGCAGATCATATCTGCATTGCCCTTTTGTCTGCGAAATTTCATCTTTCTTTTTAACTATAGTGGAATTCAACGAACTGTTAGCACTTCGTTGATCAATCAGGATCACGGATTGTCAGAACTTTGAAACTCCACCATGCTGTTATCAAGATCAGAAATATGCAAATTTCAGGGAAGCAACAAGAACATCGGGTACCAGATTTCATCTGCTACCCGCACAAATAATTATCAGCAGTAGAACTCATCTACTACAAATTATATTGTGCAACACCCATACATCTCTATGTATTCTAGATCGTAACCTGCATCTACGCATAGCACGGCTCATGATGCCACAGTAGGGTAACGCAGCAGAAAACAAAAAAATTCCGACCTACGCACCAGCCCAGGATTACTAAGGAGATGCATACAAGGTTTTTGATCTTTCGTTACCGACTCGTTGCGCAGCGGAAGAAGAGTCGATGACGATCGGCGGTGCAGGTCCCCGCAGCTAGGATTTTACAACCTCCCAACCGCGAGGATGTACTCCCTCGTCTGCTCACCGGACGGATCTCCGGGCAGCCCTTCGGGAGGCCTCGGGACAGTCCCTCGGATAGTCCCACCGGACGGATCCTCGGACAGCCCTTCGGGAGGCCTCTGGACAGTCCCTTGGATAGTCCCACCGGACGGATCCTTAGACAGCCCTCCGGGAGGCCTCACGGACAGCCCTCCGGGCGGGTCACTCGGACAGCCCTCCGGGCAGGTACTCGAACAGCCCCACGGGCAAAAGATCGAATCTATGACCTCTCTACGGGGTTGCACACATACGGTGTCAGCTATCCGGCAGGGCTTCGCCGTCCAGAACTAATTCCTGCCAGAACCCAGACAGCCTTTCGGCTCTACGAAACTATTTCGCTGGGAGGGAGAGAGAAACCAGAAATGTCATGGCATGTGTATGTTGAGAAAGAGTGAGACTTTAGGCAGCCCCCTCCACCCCTATTTATAGGCCAAGCCCAAGGGTGGCTTCTCCAAGAAGCCAAGGGGAAAAATACCAAAAGGCCCTCAAGGTGGCTTCTCCAAGAAGCCACCCAAAAAGCACTTTCACTATTCACGGAAACATTTTTCCGCGACCGTTAAATCCGAAAATATTTCTGTGGGTCTTAGAATAATTCCAGTACCCACTAAAAATATTTTGGACGCGTTCCGAAACAATTCCGGATTAGTGATTTTCATCTGCGAAAAGCAACCAAACCGGTTCCGGCAGCTCCGGAACATTTCCGGTTTTTATCCCGAAAAAATCCCAGAACTTTCCAAGACAAATTCTGGCACCCTCCAAGAATTTCCAGATGTGTCCCGAAACCAATTTGACTCAATGGTATACCCTGAAACAACTTTTCAGTTTTACCGAAACTATTCCGGTGCTCTCTCTCCGGAAGTTTTCCGCTGTCTCCGAAACTTTTCCGGTGACTTTCTCTCAGACTCCCTGTCTAGTATTCAGCAGATAGATGACCCTTAAGCGTGTGACCCTATAGGTTCGGTGAAGCATAGACATGGCCGGAACACTTTCCGATCAATGATCAACATCGGAGCCGTGGACATCCATATTGACCCCTATACCCACACGAATAAATATTCGAGTGAACCTCCAGTTGCCGTGTGCTATTCCTGTTGCTTTGCGATATGTTACAAAACCCGAGGTGAGATTTATAGGCATCCCCGTGGATCAACAACTTGTCCACTATGCCAGTTACCTCGTTGCCGGTTTTGTTCTCTTTTCTCGTTCCCGTGTTCCGGCATCCCTGTGATCAAATCACAATGTGTCTGGCCAGACGATGGTGGATACCGTAACAGCGAGAGGGCCCAGAGATATCTCTCCATAGTCGGAGGAGCAAATCCCAGTCTTGAGCTATCAAGTCCCTTGACACACTTTTCCATGAACCCGTAAGCCGCCGTAATAGCCACCCATTTACGGATGACGTTTAACAAACCCCAAAGTTCATGAAGCAAGCATGAAGAAACTCGATACCCTCATGGTCTAAGGAATTATGCAAACGTTGACTTTCTCTGTGTTATTAACCATTAACTTGTGACGAATGTATCTCATAGCATAACATCAATTCCGGTCGATTCAATACATGTGTTCTCCTAACATTATGCCCTCAAAGTTGCCGGCATAGTCATGCCTATGATCAGGAAAACAGAACCATCATGCAACACTTGAGCTAGGCTTAGAGGCCAGACTAGGAATACATTTTACCGTTTATTATTCCACACGTGCATATGAGTCTTCCTCCGAGCCTCGTGGTTATTGTAGACTCGAGAACCATAGCAGTTATAGCATGGAACATAAACATAATTACAAACATGGAGATAAATAATAACATTTATTATTGCCTCTTGGGCATATCTCCTACACGTTCATGTGAGGGGCAAGCCTCATGGAAATCACCTTCGCCAAGATCTTGGCGATCGCATGGATAAGGCTAATAGGTCTATAGTCGGCGATTCCTTCCGCCCCATCTTTCTTTGGAAGTTGCACCACATTCGCGAAGTTGAGCCAATGAAGGTTTGCGGTGTGCAGAGAGTCAAAACAGTTTATGACTCGCATAATATCATGCTTGATGACCTCCCAACATTTGTTGAAGAACATTCCAGTGAATCCATCCAGGCCGGGTGCCTTGTCACTTGGCATTTCCTTGATCACGTTCCAGACCTCCTCCACGGTGATGGTGGCCTCAAGATCATGCAGGTCATGTGGCTCAATGTTGAGCTCGGCCCAGTTGAAATCTCTTGTGCTGTTGTCGCCCTTTCCCAAAATCTTGGAGAAGTGATCATGAATAATTTTCTCTTTTTCCTCATGCTCGGTCACCCATCCGTGTGCATGCTTGATCCTATGGATATGGTTCTTTCTCCTCCTAGCATTGATGCGGCGATGGAAAAAATTTGTGTTCGCATCCCCCTCTCTTAAGTTGGTAATCCTGGAACATTGCTTTTTCCTGGATCTCTCAATGACCGCCAAGCTGATGACCCTTCTTTTTAGCTTAGCCCGTAGGTCGATCTCGGCAGCGGATAGGAGACGCTCTTCTTGGGTGGTGTCGAGGCGTAGAATCACGAGGAGAGCGGCATGGAGTTGAACCTTTGCTTTGGAGAAAAACCTTTTACTCCACTCGGATAGGCGGGGCGCGGTTTTTTTGAGCTTTTGGAACAAGACATGATAGGGCTCCGTGTGATCCACCCTCTCATTCCACGCTTTATGGACCACCTCGTGGAAGCCGGGCATAGATGCCCAAAAATTCTTAAACTTGAAACTCCTAGGCCTCCTAGGCCCCTTGTCGTCGGCAAGCAAAAGGGGACAATGGTCGGAGAGCGAGGTCGATAGGGCATGCAGCACATGTGCCATTCGGCGTTGCAGAGAAACGAGTCAAGTTTGCACAGAGTTGGGTTTTCTCTCTCGTTGCTCCAAGTGAACTTCCTATTTTGGAGGTGTATCTCCTTTAGTTCACAGACTTGCATGACGTTGCGGAAGCGAGTAATCCGACTCCGGTTCACGTTCCTCTTGTTTTTATCTCTAGCCCGGTATATTTGATTAAAATCCCCTACGGCGAGCCAAGACACGCCGGCCAGGGGCTTCTGAGAGGTAAGCTCAGCAAAAAAAATCATCTTTTAGAGACGAAGAGGTGGGTCCGTAGACAGTGGTAATCTTGAAGCACACCTCGGATGCACGGATGCGGACCATGACCGATAGGCAGTAGGCGGTGGTGATTATATCGGTGAGCTCAAGCAAGTGGTCATCCCAGAGGAGTAGGATGCCACCCCTAGTCCCCTCTGCCGGTCTCTGCGCGAAATTGCGAAGCCGGTTGCCTCCAAGAAAAACTGCCGTGAATTGGTCGATATTGGCCAATTTTGTCTCTTGCAAACAAACAATGTGGCACGACGATGCAGCGATTGTTGCACTCATAGTAGCTCGACGGTCAGGGCAATTGAGCCCACGAACATTCCAACTAAGCGTGTTGATAGCTTGTTCTAACATCTGGAAACCAAATTACCCCTAGGACATGGCCGAAGGCCTAACATCAACAAAGTAAATTTTGTTCTGATACATCTCCAGACCCTGGAACATAGTCTGGGCAACAAACATCTGATATATGGCCATTGGCCAAACATAGATAATTGCAGACCCATAACAACCGGTCCTAATCCCCTAGAGCTTTTGCAAGTTTGCACTAACATGATAACCAGGTCGCCCTCACTGAACATGGGCAAAACCATGCGACCTAGGCCTCCTGCACAGCCTCCAGGTCCAGTGCATCGCCTCCGCCATGCACCAAGAGGGCCTCCTCCACAGCCGCGACCTGGGGATTGTCAAGCTTGAACATATCATGCATGGCTGCAATTACTTCTGGTGGTAGCTGCTCCTTGAACCTCTCAGTGAAGACGTTTAGCATGTCCACAGTGACATCTTCACCATTCTTTGTGATGCCAAGCCCACGGCAGACCATGGCTTCTGCCGCTTTTGCCACCGGAGTGGCCTTAGGGAGGCCACCAGCCTGGAGGCGAGCACTGGTCCTCTGCAGAACGAACCCACTGGTGCGGGTTATGGTGACTCCAGCCATGGTCTTGCGGCACGCCGATGGCTTCTTGGGGGGTGGTGAGGCAAGCGAGGGAAGCAGAGCCCTCTACTTCTCCGTGAAGAGCAGCGCCAGGTCGGCGTCAGCAACCACCACCACCCTGCTACGTGCCGGGGAAGGGGTGCGACGCAAAGGCCCGCTGGAGGCCAGCACCGGAGTGGGGAGCGTTCGAAGCCCGGCGGCTTTGCCGGTGAAGCAAGGGGCAGCAGCAGCACTGTAGGGGAGTAGAGCTCCATCATTGCTTGGCTCGGGGTGCTGCTGATGGCAGTGGAACGCCTTGAAGCATCCCGCTTGGACCTCGGTGATGGCGGGAGCACCGTCGTTGGCGACAGTGGCGGGGACGCTGGCGGCGTTAGGCTCGCCTGTGAGCGGCGAAGAGCGGTGTGAGGAGAGCGCTCCCGAGCAGCGTTGCGCCCTCCGGCCGGAGCCAAGGCCGCCTGCGGCTCGAGCTGCTCCGAGGCTGGGTGGAGCAGGGACAGCTGCAGGGGTGCTGCAGGCGCACCCTCGAGGCTCCGCACCATATCCGATGAGGAGGAGCGGGAGCCCAGGGTGAGCGCAGGCGGCGCATCCACCGCGGCATGGCGTCTGTTGCCGCGTCCGTCCCTCCGGTCACGGTCGTCGCGCCCACGCTCCTGGTCTCGAGGCTCCTGGCGGTGGTTGCGGGACAGGCTGCGCCTGATGCGTGCGCCCTACCCGTTCCTGTTGCTGGAGTTGTTGCGGCCACGCCCATGACGGCGCTCATCTTCGTCGTCGCTATCCCGCCTGGCCGGGTGCGGCGCTGGGTGGGTCATGCGCTCCCGGCGGTCCCTGGGTGCGGACTCGCCGTCAACGATGTGGCGCCGCCAGTCGTAGCCCTGGGACACCACCCGTGAGCCGACCTTCTTCTCGTGGATAGCAAGGTGAAGGAGCACCCTGTGTTGCAGCCCTCGCCGGCCGTAGATCGGCTCGCCACCATTGCGCGCCGGCAGGGTGATCCAGTTCACCCTGGGGATCTTGCCAGGGCAGGTTGCCCACGCCCACAGGTCGAGCACCTCCGTCTCGGTCTGCAGGCTGGAGGCCGGCTCGATGTAGTCGAGCGAGCAGTTGGTGCCAATGGCCGTAGCCACCGACTGGAGATCCCAGGCCTGCAGCGGCAGCCCCTCGAGGCAGAGGCGTACATGGTAAGGCATGTCGACGTGCTCCGCGTGAGCCTCGATCCGCCACGGCCGGAGCTTGATGAAGGTGTCGCGGTAGGGCAGCCCAGGGCGCGAGGCGGCCTCCAAGCAGTGGTGACGGCGGAAAAACTTGACGAGGAACGCCTCGGGGTGGTGGCGGACGACGTTGACGTCAGGGCGCAGGCAGCCGATGTTGTCGACCACCGCGGCGGCGATGTCGTCCGGGGAGGCGCGGGTCTCACGCTCGAGCCATGCCACCATTGCATTGGACTTGAGCAGCATGGCCTCCTGGAGCATAGCCGGGGTGGAGTGCACCACCGTGAAGACCTCTCCTGGGCGCGCCGTGTGGTCACCCGACCAGGCCGGCTGAGCGGGCGCCGCCATGCTGCAACTTCGAGATGCTGATGGAGATGGCGGGCGTTGTCTTGGCAGCGGCGAGGGCGGCTGTTGACGAGCGGCCAGAGGTGGGGATGGCCTTTGGCGTGAGGGCAGCGGCTGCCTGCGGGGAGACGCCCGTGGTCGCAGATGAGGGGCGGGCGGGTTCGTGCAGCCGCACGCCCGATGGCCGGAGCAAAAACAGCGCCTGTAGGTAACAGGATTTCTGCAAGTCGCGGCCTTGTGCCTTGGGTAGAGGCAGTGGAAGCAGAGATTATAGAGCCACGCCGGAGGAGCGGAGCGCGTCGTCTTGAAGGCGTCCTCTGGAAAAGCCTGCCGGCACGGCCGACGGGACTTGACCGTCTGCCATCCCGCCGTCCCATCATCCTCGAGCCCCGCGGCTTGCTCCATAGCCGCGCCACGCGGAATTGAAGCCGTGGCAGAGGGCGCGTTGGGGGCCTTGAAGCACGCCAGTCACCCACCGGCGTTATTGCCCGCGGGGGCATTAATGGTAGCCGCAGCAGCGGGTGCGGGAGCACAGCTGGTGGCATGACCCAGCATTGAAGGCGGGGTCTCAAGCACGCATTCGACGTCGTCAGCCAGGCGCGGCGGCCGACCGGGCGGCGGAGGCGGCGGCGTCTGCAGCAGGCGATCCAGATCTGGGCCGGATGCCCCTAGCGGATCCGCGGCGGAGGACGGCAGCGGGGGGAATCCCCAGTGCAGGTGCTGTGGCGGGGGACGCATGGCCGACTTAGCAGGGTAGGGGCAGGCACCGGGCCGTGGGTGGCCGACGGCGCCGGAGTGGCCACCGCCGGAATGGGCTGGTGGGGAGCGCACGCGGCCGCGAGAGCTGAAAACCAGCCGTTGTTCCGATTTTTGTGGACTAGATTGCTATCCTGTACAATGAAGTTCCTGTTGAGAAGCTGCAGGGAGGGGAGTGAAGTCTGAAACAAACCTGTCTTCATACGACCCGTCCGAATCGAACCCCCAACTTCTAATCCCTGAAATCTGCACCCTCACCTCTTAAATCCCGGTCGTCAGAGCCCTTAAGCCCGTTTTAAGAGTGGGATCAGTGACGTGGCACTGCGGGCGGAAGGGTTTGCTGATTAATGACGCCACGTGTGTTGACCCCCCTCCCCACCTCTCTCTCTCTCTCTCTTTTCCCCTCTTCTTATCTCGAATCGGGCGAGGCGGGGAGAAGAACTAGGGTTCGTCTGCGATTGAGAGAGGGTAGCCCACGATTGAGAGAGGGATCCAGGGCGGCGATTGGCGGCGTCGCCCATGATGTCGTCGACTGCTTCGTCATACTCCGGCGGCGGAGGGATTCGAAGGAGAGGCGGGCCAGCTAGGTCGCCGGTGACGTACAGAGAGCAGCCGATGGACTACGAGCCGGCGAAGAACTGCACCTTGTGTGGGAAGAAGGCGCCAAGGTGGATCTCATGGAGTCCGGCAAACCCTGGAAGGAGGTATTATGCTTGCGTTGAAGCTCAGGTAAGCTCGAGTTCGCCTTGTTCCTCTTTCTTTCCTCTGCTCTGTTGGAACCCTTTGTTCCTCTGTTCAACATTGTGATTTAATTGAACATCATGGTTTTATGGAGTGGCATGACAGCCCAACAACGCCATTTCTTCGTGATTTTCTTGGAGATCTTTGGGACAAAGTTTGGAGGCTGGAAGAGGATGCTACTAACAAGCCAACTGAGAATGATGTTGTTGCGTTGAGAAATGAATTGGACAAGAAGAATTTAGTAATCTCTGGAATTGTTGCTAGGTGTGAGAGGAAAGATGAGACTCGGATGCACAAATCTGTTGTTTTTGCTTTGATGATCTTCTTGGCTGGTTTAGTTGCAGGGCTAATATTATCCTAGTTTTAGAAGAGAGATGCAATGTAATGCATTTAGTGAGCTAGCAGGGATTGCAATGTAATGGATCTCAACCATGTATGATGGAATTCAGAAATTCCAAATGAAAATGAATGAAGTGATCTGAATTCTCATTTTGTTCAAATGAAGATCATATGCTTTTTATGTGACAGCAAGAAGAGCTTTAAATTCAGCAACTGTGCTTTGTGTAACTGCAAGATGATATGCACTTTATTTAACAACAAGAAGAGCTCTAAAATTCTGCTATTGTGCTTTATTTAACAGCAAGAACATTTGCACTTTTTTTTACAGCAACAAGAGCTCTAAAATTCTGCTATTGTGCTTTATTTAACAGCAAGAACATTTGCACTTTTTTTACAGCAACAAGAGCTCTAAAATTCTGCTATTGTGCTTTATTTAACAGCAAGAACATTTGCACTTTTTTTACAGCAACAAGAGCTCTAAAATTCTGCTATTGTGCTTTATTTAACAGCAAGAACATTTGCACTTTTTTTACAGCAAGAAGAGTTCTAAAATTCTGCTATTGTGCTTTATTTAACAACAAGAACATTTACACTTAATTTAATGTGTCAAGCATCACACAGACAGTATTAAACAGAACCCACACATAAGAGCAGAGGAAATGGATATTTTGACAGTACCATCTTGCAATATTATACATGACCACAAAAGAGCAGAGTAGCAGAAACACATGTCCAGTACAAAACCACAGGACCACACATAACTAGTGATTCAAACTATTAATAGAAATTAGTACACACTGACAGTAGCATCCAGAAGGCAACTCCATAAGTACCAGGTCATGCAGAGAGTACTCTCATGCAGACAACTCCATCCACCATAAGCTTCAGTAATTCCCACTAGCTGTAAAAAAGGCCATAAACCCAGTTTCTGAGCCTCTCCCTCCCAGTTCCAGTTTCTGAGCCTCTCCCTCTCCCACTTCCTCTGCCATTGCCTCTCCCGCTGCCTGCAGTTGTGCTACCTCCAGGGTCAGCATTGTTAGTTGTTGCTGAACTTCTAGGAGGTCTGAACCTGGATGTTGTAGCTTGAGAGCTTGCTGCAGCTTGAGATGGTGCAGCCTGACATCTTGCTGCAGCTTGAGACCTTGCAGATCTTGTTGGGCCTGAAGCTCTAGCTGCTGCAGCCCTGCTTGTAGATGCATGTGTCTGTGCTTGCTGCAAGGAAAATAGATCGGATCAAACAACAATTGCACTTTTTGTAAAAGAACAACACAACATGAAAATAAAATTACCTCTATTTCCCTCACTTTTCTCCCTCTCTTCCCAAGATATGACTTTGTTTTTTTGGTGTTATCTCCATTCTTTTTACAGGAAGTTTTATTGTGCCCCTGACCGCCACAACTTCCACATGTGATCTGTATGCCATGCTTGCTCAGTTTCTTCCCCTTGGGTGCTTCATCCTCTTCTCTCTTCCTGTCATTGTTCTTTTTCCTGGCTCCTGGCATGGCAATGTAGCCAGGTGCTACTGGCCTAGGGTTTTGAGACACAGACCAGCTTTCTTCTCCTTCAATTGGTTGCAGGCAATGCTCATAATTTTTTTTGAAAGTATCAATGCAGTAGCACTTGTCAATGAAATCCTCTACTTTTCTTCCACTCTTATATATAGCACAAACTGCATGACAACAAGGAAGGCCTGCAAGCTGAAAGTAACCACATGAACAAGTCCATTTCTCAAGGTTAACTGTGTACCTCCTGCCTCTGGTATTCAAATGCTTCACCTCAAAACCATCCTTTCCATTCCAGAGCACCTCCAAGAACTGAGTTCTCTTGATATTGGCCTTAACCTTCTTGAAGATGTTTGGGCAAATTATGCCATTCCACTTCTCACTCTTGGTTTTCTGCTCTTGAACTCTAACCATCATTTTTTTTCCTAATCTTTTCTTGTTGTGAAATAATGGGGTAGAACCTAGCTTCTATGATGGCATTGTTAAATGATTCACAAAGGTTGTTGTCAACTGACTCACAATTTGCTCCTACCGGAAAGAAAGCTCTAGCCCAATGCTTTGGGTCTGTCTTCATGATGTCTTTTGCACCTTCTGGAGTTAGTTGAGCAAGCGCTTGGCCTTGTTGTAGTTAAAGTCTTCTCTGTTTGCAGACTTAGCAATTGCCCAAAACCTTTTCTGCAACTGATGATCTTTGTGCTTCTTTCTCCAATTAGCATAAATGTGCCTAGCACACATCCTATGCTCTGCCCTAGGAAGATAGTCTCTCATGCTATTAATTATGCCCTGTAATAGAGATAAGTATTTATCAGTAAATTAAAGTAGTAGGGCTAGGACTAGGACCAGTACAGTGACACAAGGACTAGGACTACTACAGTGACACAGTACAGTTACCTAACCATAGGTGAAGGCCTAGTGTCGAAAAGGTTTAGTTGTGTCGACGGAGTGACAAGTTGTCATGTGACAGCCCACATGACTACTTGTCGCTCCGTCAATACGAGTTGTACTACCAAGATAAGCTAATGGCAAGGATGAGCGCATGCACAAGACTGCAGAGTTGCTTTTGAAGAGTATGAGAATTCTTAAGTTGCAGTCGTGGGAGGACCGGTACAGGATAGTGCTTTATGTGATGAGGAACGTGGAATGTAAGGTGGCTCAAGTGGACTTTGTAATCACATGCTGCGGTTACTTTTGTTTTCTGGAGTTCGCCAATCTGCATAAATTAATTTCTGATTTGACTAATAACTCATATTAGATGAATAAAACCAAAACAAACATTGACTTATTTTGACTGGTCCAATAACAACAATTGACATGAACAGTTATGCAGTTACTTACCGCATCATGGATAATATTTTTGCTTCCTGGATCTAAACATGGAACTATCAGTCGACCCGAAAAAAATGTCCCTTCCCTATATCAACATAGATAAATGGTTTGTACAAATTGGCATTCAGAAACAAAACCTGATCTAGAGCTTCTCAGTTTGAGAGTTTCAGTCGTGGGAACAGATAGCACCTTATCCTTACTACCAGCAAGTGGTGATCGCCCCTTTTAATGAATAATCCAATTAGCATTTCAAATGCAAACAACAAATAATACGTTGAAACAAAAATTGATTCATAAGTATACACACGGCTTGACTGCATGTAGTATTTTGATTTCAAAGTCAGCATAGAGAGTTTCAGATATTGTAGCCTTCACACAACTTGCTGGGTTCATTGAATATAACTTATTATTCTTCAAGCAATTATTTTTGAACTGACAACAACATGATTCATTGGGGATCCATATTCTGATATGCCGATAAAACATATCAATATAAAGGCAACACTCAAAATCAACGTCTTCTTCGATGGCGGCTTCGTCGGCAGTTTGAGCTGGTCAGCTTCTCAGGCGCAGTGTTCGAGGCTTGCTGGTGGCGGATCTGGTGTCTCTCCCCAACGGCATCGGCGGAGACGGCCGGATCTGGTGCCGGAGGTGCATGGGGTTGATCTTCGGTTGACGTTCCACAGCGACAGGTGCTCCGCCATCGGCGGAGAGCTTCTTCAACTCACAAAGCCCGGTGATGGCGATGGTGCGCCTCCGGTTCCGGGTGTGCTGGTTGTGCGCCTTCTTCCCTTCCGGTGTGCGCTCGGCGGCGCTGGTGGGGGGCGGGGGGGGGGGGGGGGGGGGGGGGGGGGACGCTCGGGCTGACAAAGGGGACGACCTAGTTGTCCGCCCGGCCTTGGCTACCTCCATCTCGCAAGGAACGAGATTAGATCGGTTTGGAGTTCGAGTAAGGAGGCGATCATGGTGGCGACTGCTAGTGGTTCTAGGAGTGCAGGCAAGGAGATGGTTGCGGAAGAGAATCTGGAAGCAACCATGAAGAACTTGAACCTACGCGAGGGAGATTGCTAAGGTGGCGTGCTGATTGGCGGTCGCCAAGGTGAACACATCCAGGCCATACAGTATTGGGGCGCTGAAGGACACACTGAAGTATGCATGCAGCCTCGCTCATTATCCGGTCATCCACGTGTTAGGAGACAACCTTTACATCATACAGGTTTTTTGCTTAGGGCATTGGAAGAAGGAGATGTGTCAGGGTCCTTGGATTTTCCATAGACTAATGGTGCTCATAGAAGAGTATGATGGTCATCACTACTACAAAACTGAACACTAGTTGTATCGATGGTCAAATAAAACAAACGGTAATGACTGATCGGCCGCTAAAATTGACACGTCTATGTAGTGCATTCAAATCAGACCCTTCGTTTTTTCCGCCGATCGGTATGGCATTGTTCGTGTTATATTAACCGTTCACTACCTCTTCTCAATGGAAACCCTCACTACGCGTGCCCTGCACCACTCTCTCTTAATTGTTTCCGGCACCACTCTCTGCCGGCCATCACTGTTCCCGGCCGCCGTACATATTCTTTCCGCTTTTCTTCCCCTCTATCCCGGCTTCTCTGTCCGAGAGAGTCTGGCGCCACAGTCGGCATCGTGTGGCGCAAAGACGCAGATCTGACATCCCCTGGCACCTTCACTACCTTCGTGGTGTCACCCGTCCTATCCGACAGTTGCATTCCGCCCCGGTCGTCGGTCGTCGGGTCTCGCGCGCATGTGTGCACGGTCGTATACCCAACATATGCTTCATCATTCTTCGGTCATGGCCACGGCCACGATGGTGAGCTCCATTCCTTTCTATTATCGTTCTAATTTGTAGTTTGGTATGCCTCTTGTGGATGAGTTATTGTGCTATAAATTTGTATGTTAGTTTACTATGCAATTTATCATGTTATTTATGCACATTAAGACTAGATTTAGAACCTTACGTTTGTATCACCGATGATGAAAGGCATGAGTATGAAGGTTTTATTTTTTTCACCAGTGATGAACAAACTGAAAATATTTGTCTTAGTAATTTTTTCACATGATTTACCTACATAACTTAAACAAACTGGCTTACGATATTTCTTGGGATGTTATCACTTTAATACTACACTTTGTACTATCACTCATTAATATGTGTTTGGTTGTCTAGTATGGCAAGTAAACATGTTCTATGTTTTGTCCAACAGGCTTATGGACAAACATCGTTGTTGTTGTGAGGCCAAACATCGTTGTTGTTGTGACATTTTTTTTTAAACTTCGGTAACTTTATATTAGATCAAAGAACTGTTACATCATCCACCAACCACTTTACAATTGATGCCGGCTGCTCGTCAAACCACGATGATGGTGGCATCGAGACCGCAAGCCTAGCTAATTCGTGAGAGATAGAATTTGCCTCCCGAGGGTACACTACACCACGACACCACAACGGCGACATGCATCTGTCAGCATAGCTGTACATTAGCGACACATTACCTGTCCAAAAGAACGCCGACACACCAATTGTCCACATTGTTTAGTTCACAGACACTCTATCCGTCGGCAGTTCACTAACAATTCCCGATATAAAATGTGTCGGCAGATGTACCTTTTGCGGGTAGATTATGTGTCGGCGATGCTCTTCAACGGAAAAAGTGTCGGCGTTTCTCACATCCAGCCCACCAATTTCCATGAGCGCGCCATGACCCAAATATTGAGAGGCTACAGCCGAGCGCGCGAGAGGCCCAAATCCCAGATATTTTCCAAGTCACCGCGCTCCTCTGAACACAAGCACCCTATCTCACCACACAAACCTAAACCTAAATCGCCCACCAGCCGCCGCCACCCTTCATCTCCGTTGATTCGGTCATGCCGCTGCACGTCCCACCGTCGCCGGCGCCACCCGAAGCTCCCGTCCAGCCCGCGGTGCAGCTCCACCACCCACAGCTGAGGTGCCACCCCGTCGTCAGTTCATCCAGCGACCGCCGCTGCGTCCGCCGATTCGGTCGCGCCGCTGCCCCTCCACCGCCGGCGGCGCCACCCAAAGCTCCTGCCCAGCCTGCGGTGCAGCCCGAGGTGTCACCCTGGCGACGGCCACCCGACCTGCCCATCGATTTGCGCCGTTGCTTCTCTGACTGCCGTTAGTGCCTCCCGAAGCTTTCCAGCCCATGGTGCTGCCATCTACAGCCAAGGAGCCGCACAACCCCCTGCATCCCGAGGTGCCACCCAGCCGTCCCTCTTCCACCTCCGGTGATGGCTCCCCTATTCCCCCTTGTCCTGCCCTCCTCTAATTCCAACCGTTGCATCCTGTAGGTAAGCTTAATCATGGGTTATTCTTTTATGTGATTCCTCATGATTGTGTGATATTGCCCATGAGATCTTCCTGGTTTAGCTTAGCGTTGAACTGAATAATATCATCTCTGCAGCGTCTTCAGTTGAATCTATGTACAGAGGGAAAACTCCACGCGTCATAAGCAGCACGAACATTGCCAAAGATGAGGATGATCTTCCCTCAAGAACTACTGGTGGTTCAGACCACGCATCTGGTTGTTTACTAACACCAAATCATGACCAGGAGACTATCCTACTCACCATCAAAGAGGCTTCTGAAGCTTGGTCAACGCCTACATGAGGTCAGAATAGTATTCATTAAGCAACATTGGATATTACATTTTCTTATCATGTTTTCATGGCACACTCTCTATATTGATAGGAACAGACTGAACTTATTAATTGACCTTGCCCTATTTGTGCAAATGGTCATCTTAATTATTCCATCATTATCCTTAGTTTTGAATGAAACATATGGTTTATCATTAGCTTGTACTCCCTCCGTTTCTAAATATAAGACTTTTTAGAGATTTCAATATGGACTACATACGGATGTATGTAGACGTATTTTAGAGTGTAGATTCACTCATTTTGTTCCGTATGTAGTCCGCATTGGAATCTCTAAAAAGTCTTATATTTAGGAAAGCAGGGAGTAGTTCTAAAAAAATACACTTGAACCTTCGCTCATGTTGCAAATTTAGAATAATTACAGTACAAATATCTAAAACTGAAATGATACATTTTTTGTGCTGTAGCCAGCTATATTTTCCTACAACAGTTTGGCTTATCTTTGTTGTTTGCTTATTTTGAACTTCCATGACAGGACCAACCTATAACTCGTATGCGCCGCTGGATAAGGCCATGTCTTTCATGGGTGGTGCTTGGCTGATTTGTACATGGATACTATTAAAGAATGGTACAAACATATATGGTAGGCGATTGTGATCAACCTCTCTAATTTTCTATGAAGGCAACCCGTTATACTTATTTAATTCGCCTAGTCACCATGTGGCAATGATTTATGCTCTTCTCTGGCAATAAGGTGTCCATGATGTGTCTTATTTGAATTATACTCCATGACATTCATCCTCATCCCCTCCTCCATGTGCGTCGCCGTCTCCGTGCTCCACTCCTCCAACCGGATCCAGCAGGGTCACCGGATCTGTTGCTAATGTGGCTATGGCGAGCTCCTTTCCTCCGAGCGTGAGGCAGCTGAGGGAGGGGCTAATGTTGCCTTCTTTTTTTGTCCTGCTGCACGTCCATCAACCCGCCCACAGAATCATGACCCGTAAAAGCTCCAAACTCTGCCAATTAATCTGCACAACAAAGTAATTAATGATACACCAATTAAATGTTTTTTATTTTTCTGCACTACTTGTATCGATGCTACTTCTGTTTCAGAATTTCTGTCACGTGCTTCTATCTATCTATCTATCTATCAACCAATGGATTCAACTCTTATGCCGCAGGATTATGAAAGGTTGATTCAAGCCAGCTCCAGATGGAGCTCAAGGCATACAGGAAGACCGAGGAGGAGGGGATGAACACACTTTTGAACCACTACCTCCATTTCTGTGCAGTTTCTCTCAAGGTCAGCTTAACCAATTCCATTCTGAAAATCATGTTGCATATATTCACTTCTCGTCGATTCACAAAAAGAAACAAAAAAAAAACTTACAGATGCAAGCTGAAACGCTGGTGATCGAGAAGAACAGTCCTGCGAATGGCATCATCAAGCTCATCGAACAGCATCGCATCACAAACCTTGTCATGGGAACATCTTCCTTCTCACCGTGTGTCCAGACCAAATACAGCTTCATAACAAGGTTTCATCGATAAACATGCACATCAAAATTGCCCGTGGACTTCTGTATATATATTTAGGTAGGAGGTCCGATTGTTTAAGGATCTATTTGATCCGCTTGTTCATAGTAAATACTGATTTGTGCACCAAACTTGAGTCATGCCTTGTTCCAACTGAGGCATCCCTGCACCATGCATATACGTGATTTTGTTTTACTGCTAGCAATGTGTCCCATTTATTTTATGCCTCTTAGATGTTTGGCTTAAACTGGTGCACATAATTTTCACTAGTCAGGTCAGTATAAACGACATGTTTAACAACTACATTTCATTCTTTTTTGAAAGAAGCTGGTATATGCCAAGTTGCCAACCTATTTTACCTTGTTCACTATGTAACTTCTTTTATATAGCCTATCTGTCTGAATACCATTTGCACAAATCTCTCCGCATGAACTTGCTATGCTCGGCTGTCTTAATACCATGTGTTGCTTAATGACATTTGAAGTGCAGGTTACATCTGATCTCTAGTGCATTTGCATTGTAATAATATTATAAAGTAATCAATTTTGAAGGTGTTCTTAGTATTGGGTAATTTCTTATACTTCAATCTTTACTGATGTTACAAATTTAGAATAATTGTAGTATAGACATCTGAAACTGAAAAGACACATTGGTTATATGCAGGCACTAAGATGTGATAAATCATGATGGCACACTATCAACTTATATAAGGTCCTTGAGGGTAAAAGCAAGTAATGAACAAGGTACTAGCTTTCTAGCCATTCTTTTCTTTATTTCGGCGTGAACTATGTTGTTCTCCTTTAAATGGTGAAAAATGTCTATATAACCATGTTATGCATGATTTTGCTACTATGTCTGTAACATTCCAAGGGCAACTTCTTAGCTCAACTGATGGCTGGATGTCCTTTCTTACAGTCTTGCATGCTCTAACCATTTGTTCTTTCTTGTCGTGATGGAAGATGTAACACCATTTACTTGCTAGGTCTCTTTCTTACATTTTCTAAACAGATTCATCCGAGTTTAGATTCTAAATCATATTTGCATACTAATGGATATCAATAATTATGCTAGGTCTGTGAATAGTTTAGTGGCCTGTAGATGAACTGAGCGCATGTAGTAATTAAATGGACTATAGATGAACTCAGAGCACGTAGTAAATGGCAGGCATGATTTTATTATAAATTGTGTGAAGATCATCCTAGCAATTACTCACAGTAGACAATGCCTAACTAGAGTGCATCTGTTGAACCAAGATGCATGTGCAAGCATAAGGTGTTCGAAATGGCTTTTTTTTCACCAAGTGCACTTCCTGCTACTATATATATGACTGCTGGTACATGTATACTTACAAGTGCATATCTGATTGTTTGCTGGTTGAGGAACTTCAAATACAAATCTGTAAAGTTACAATAAGAACCTTATTTGTGATGCCTTAGAACATATCTTAGTCAATGTGTGCATAATTTTTATAGTAAGGATGTGATATGCTAGTTGCTACTTGCTAGCCTGACTTTTGTTGATGCTTTTTTAAGGATATCTTCTGTAACCAAACTATTTGTAGTACATCTTCTATTTTTAGATCTTTGGGATCAAGGGCAACTCACAAATTTGAACAAATTCTCATTTCTAAGATTGCTCAAACATACAAGTTCTTTTGCAGGGACAATGGCACGTCCACAAGTTGATATAAGATGTTCTGATGATCGCTTTTGTTCATATCATGTTTGACACATTTTGTGGATATGGAAGTTGATCTCAGCTTGGTGATCAAAGAGATTTGGTCTCTTCCATAATATTTTGTACTTAGTAGTCAAGTGATCGAACAATTGGTCTCTTAGTAGCTTAGCCATCATTTTTGTAATAGATCACGTCTTGTATGTCAACTTACGTATTTCCTTATTGGTTGTAGCTAACTTGAGTGAAGCAAACTAATGAATCTTGTATATATGTTTGAATGAATGTATTAATCAATGGTATCTTGTGATGAATCGAAGAGTGTATTTGTTTGCATATGTATTGCATACTGAACATAAATTGAATATTATGAATGTAATTTCATGTTAAAATATGGTGCATTTGCATTTGTGCCGAAACGTAGAACCCTGGCAGCAAATGTGTCGGCAAAACTATTGAGCGTCGCACTATCTGTCGGCATAGCACACTGACAGATGAACTGTTGGCATAGCAATGGGTACGTGACACACTATCTGTCGGCATAACACACTGTCAGATGATCTGTCGGCATAGCACTGTCTGTCGGCTAACAAATGTCTGTCGGCGTAGACCTCACCAAGCCTGTCATAGTATGTGTCGGCAAAGATTTATCTGTCGGGAAAGACCTTTCCCGGTAGGACTATAGGCGACAGTTCCTTTCTGTCAGCAAAGGTCTTTGCCGACACTAAATGTGTCGCCTTAGGTGACCTATGCTGACACATTGTTTGACGCTGCTTTGAGTGTCATGGTGTAGTGGTAGTGAACAAAGGACGCCGAAGTATAACCTATAACAAGGACCAAACAATCCGCATAGATCGCCACCGCACCTGATGCTGTAAAGCCTCCGTTAATCATCATGTTAATCACCTCCAGGCAGTCCTACTCGATGACCAGCTTGCTTATGCCAAGTTGTTGCGCCAATAGTAGACCGTGTCTTAGTGCATATGCTTCCGCAGCCCCTACATCCGCAACATGCTCAAGCTTATGTAGGGGAATGCGACAGAAAACAAAAAAAATCGGTAAAGCGAGCACGCCCAGGATCACTATGGAGACTGCATACAAGGTTTGATCTGATCCGTACCGACTCGAAACGCAGCGGAAGAAGAGTCGGTGTAGATCGTCGGTGCAGATCCCTGCAGCTAGGATTTACAACCTCCCAACCGCAAGGATGTACTCCCTCTCCGGACAGCCCTTCGGGAGGCGGTCGGATAGTCCCTCGGACGATGTCGCGGACAGCCCTTCGGGAGGACCCTCAGAAACCCGAACAGTAACCCGGACGGGAGGACGCCGGAAACTCGAACGGTAACTCGCACAGCCCTTCGGGAGGACACTCGAAAACAGCCCCTCGGGCAAAAGATCGAAACTACAATCTCTCTATGGGGTTGCACACATACGGTGTCAGCTATCCGGCAGGGCTTTGTCGTCCAGAGCTAGTTCCTGCCGGAACCCAGACAGCCTTTCGGCTCTATGAAACTATTTCGTGGGAGGGAGAGAGAAGCTAGACAAGTCAAATGGCATGTGTATGAGAGCAAGGATGAGATATGGGGCTGCCTCCCCACCTCTATTTATAGAATAGCCAAGGGGTAAAAGTGGTATACAAAAAACACCAAAGTACCCCCACTTTATGCCTTTTCAAAAAAGAATAAAGCAAAGAAGGGTGGCAAGTGGAGCTCCATGGAGCCACACCTCCCTTGGCCGGCCACATCTTGGGGGCCCCCCATGGGGGGCTTCCTTGGCCACCAAGTCCATCTAGAAGCCTTTTTGGAAATATCCAAAAAGGTGCTTTCCCAAAAATATCCAAAAAGCACTTTCACTATTCACGAAGACATTTTTCTGCGTCCGATAAATCCCAAATTATTTCTGTGTGCCTAGAATAATTCCAGTACCCACACAAACAATTTTGAACGCATTCCGAAACAATTTTGGAACAATGTTTTCTTCAGCGATAAGCTATCATAGCGGTTTCGGCTGCTCCGGAACATTTTTGGTTTTCTCTCCGGAAAAATTCCAGAATTTACCAGAACGATTCTGGCACCCTCCAAGAATTTCCATACATGTGCCGGAACCAATTTGACTTAATGGAATACCCTGAAACAACTTTTCAGTTTCACCGGAACTATTCCGGTGTTCTCTCCGGAACGTTTCCGTTTCGTCCGAAACTTTTTCGGTGATTTTCTCTCAGACTCCCCATCTAGTATTCAGCAGATAGATGACCCTTAAGCGTGTGACCCTATAGGTTCGGTGAAGTATAGACATGACCCGGAACTCTTTCCGATCAATGATCAACATCGGAGCCGTGGACACCCATATTGACCCCTATACCCACACGAATGAATATTCGAGTGAACCTCCAGTTGCCGTGTGCTATTCCTGTTGCTTCACGATATATTACAAATACCCGAGGTGAGATTTATTGCATCCTCGTGGATCAACAACTTGTCCACTATGCAAGTTACCTCGTTACCGGTTTTGTTCTCTTTACTCGTTTCCGTGTTCCAGCATCCCAGTGATCAAATCACGTGTCTGGCCAGACGATGATGGATACCGTAACACCGAGAGGGCCCGAGAATATCTCTCCATCACCGAAGGAGCAAATCCCAATCTTGAGCTATCAAGTTACTTGACATACTTTTCCATGAACCCGTAAGCCGCCGTAATAGCCACCCATTTACGGATGATGTTTAACAAACCCCAAAGTTCATGAAGCAAGTATGAAGAAACTCAACACTCTCATGGTCTAAGGAATTATGCAAACATTAACTATCTATGTGTTATTAACCATTAACTCATGACGAATGTATCTCATAGCATAACATCAATCGGGTCGATTCAACACAAGTGCTCTACTAACATTGTGCCCTCAAAATTGCCGGCATAGACATGCCCATGATCAGGAAAACAGGATCATCATGCAATACTTGAGCCAGTCTTAGAGGCAAGACTAGAAAAACATTTTACCGTTTATTATACCACACGTGCACATGAGTTTCCCTCCGAGCCTCGTGGTTATTGTAGACTCGAGAATCATTGCAGTTATAGCATGGAACATAAACATTCATTACAAACTCGGAGATACAAAGTAACCGATATTACTGCCTCTAGGGCATATCTCCTACAGACTCCCTCTTGCACTAGAGTCATAATCTAGTTACATGGCTTCCCTAACACCAATGGCAATCCGGTGCTGCTCATGCTTTGCTCGTGGTAGAGGCTTTGTCATCGGGTCTGACACGTTCAGATCCGTGTGAACTTTGCGTACTTTCACTAAACCCGCTTCGACATGATGTCGAATGAGTTTATATTTGCGTTCAATATGTCTTGTCTTATGGTGCGAACTTGGCTCCCTTGCCTGAGCCACGTCGCCACTATTATCACAATAGATCTCCACCGGGTCCAAAGCACTTGGAACCACACCAAGGTCTTCAAGACATTGCTTGATCCGTACCGCCTCCTTGGAGGCTTCTGAAGCAGCAACATATTCCGCCTCCGTCGTAGAATCCGCTACTGTCTTTTGTTTGGAACTTTTCCAATCAACTGCGCCGCCGTTCAATATGAAAACATAGCCTGATTGAGATTTGAAGTCATCTGGGTTAGTCATGAAGCCTGCATCAGTGTAACCATTTACAATGAGCTCTTCATCACCTCCGTACACAAGGAGTAAATCCTTGGTCCTTCTGAGGTACTTAAGAATACCCTTGACTGCGGCCCAGTGTTACAATCCTGGATCACTTTGGTACCGGCTGCTAACACTTAGCGCATAGGAAACGTCCGGTCTTGTACATAGCATGGCATACATAATAGAACCAACTGCCGAGGCATATGGAACATCATTCATTTGTACTCGCTCATCGAGAGTCCGAGGACACTGATTCTTGCAAAGTACTGTGCCATGTGACATGGGGAGAAGGCCTTTCTTGGAGTTCTCCATGTTGAACCTTTTCAACACCTTGTCAATGTACGTGCTTTGGCTAAGCGCTATTAGGCGTCTTGATCTATCTCTATAGATTCTAATGCCCAATACATATGCTGCTTCGCCTAAGTCTTTCATTGAAAAACTTTTCTTCAATGAGTCTTTTATTTCGTTAAGAAAATTCACGTCATTTCCAATCAACAATATGTCATCCACATACAAGATTAGAAATGCTTTTGCGCTCCCACTAAACTTCTTGTAAACACATTATTCTTCGTCATTCCTGATGAAGCCAAACTGTTTGACCACTTCATCAAAACGAATGTTCCAGCTCCTTGACGCTTGCTTCAGACCATAAGTGGCTTTCTGAAGCTTGCATACCTTTCCCGCATCCTTATGAACGACAAAACCTTCTGGCTGTATCATGTATACATCCTCTTTGAGGTTTCCATTTAGGAAAGCCGTTTTGACGTCCATCTGCCATATTTCATAATCGAAATAAGCAGCAATTGCTAGTAATATCCGAATGGACCTAAGCATAGCTACGGGCGAGAAAGTCTCGTCGTAGTCCACTCCTGGAACTTGCGTGAACCCTTTGCCGACAAGTCTAGCTTTGTGGATAGTAATGTTACCATCCGCGTCCGTCTTTCTTTGGAAAATCCATTTACAACCAATGGGCTTTACGCCTTCTAGAAGTTCTTCCAAGTTCCAAACTTGGTTTTCGTACATGGATTCCATCTCGGATTTCATGGCCTTGTGCCATTCCTTTGAGCTGGGCCCCGCCATCGCTTCCTTGTAGTGCGCAGGTTCATCATCTTCAAGAATGAAGATTTCATTATGAAACCATTCAGGTGGCTGGATAGCCCTACCTGATCTGCGCGGTTCAGTAACAACATGGTCTGAAGTTTCCGCATCACATGCGACAACTTCCGGCTCGGTTGTAGGGATAATTAGCGGAATTTCTTCCGGTTCCTTAGCCATATCAACGGTTGCCGAAGATTCACTAATCTCATTAAGTTGTACTGTCCTCCCACTTACTTCTTTAGCGAGAAACTCTTTCTCGAGAAAGACTCCATTTCTAGCGACAAACACTTTGTGCTCGGAGGGAAGATAGAAGGAATACCCAATAGTCTCATTGGGATAACCTACAAAGTAGCATTTACCTGCTTTGGGATCGAGTTTGCTAGGTTGTAAACGTTTTACATAAGCTTCACAACCCCAAATTTTGAGATGCGACACAATGGGTTTCTTCCCATACCATAATTCAAATGGCGTCGTCTCAACAGATTTAGACGGTGCTCTGTTTAATGTATAAGCGGCAGTTTGTAGTGCATGACCCCAAAAAGATATCGGCAGATCTGTAAGAGACATCATCGACCTAACCATGTCTAACAGGGTTCGGTTACGTCTTTCCGATACTCCGTTTCTCTGTGGAGTTCCGGGAGGTGTAAGCTGTGAAACGATTCCACGATCACTCAGATGTTGGCTAAACTCATGACTAAGATATTCGCCCCCGCGATCAGACCGCAGAAACTTAATCTTTTTGTTACGATGATTTTCTATCTCGTTCTGAAATTCTTTGAACTTTTCAAAAGTTTCCGACTTATGCTTCATCAAGTAGATATATCCATACCTACTTAAATCATCAGTAAAAGTCACGAAGTAGAAATAACCACTCCGTGCGGCTGTGCTCATTGGACCACATACATCACTATGTATTATTTCCAACAATTCACCCGCCCGTTCAGGGTGACCCGTGAACGGCGTCTTGGTCATTTTCCCCATCAAGCAAGCTTCACATGTGTCAAATGATTCGAAATCAAAGGACGGTAAAACTCCATCTTTATGGAGTCTTTGCATGTGTTTCTTTCCGATGTGGCCAAGCCGACAATGCCACAAGAAAGTGGTGGTGGTATCAGCCTTCTTAAGGCGTTTAGCATTCACGTTAAAGACATCATTTCCACATTCAAGATTTAATATGAAAAGGCCCCCAACAATGGGTGCAAATCCATAAAACATATCCTTACAATAAAGTGAACAACCATTGTTCTCAGACTTGTACGAATAACCATCGTGTACTAAACATGATCCGGAGATAATGTTTCTACACAATGCCGGAACAAAATAACAGTTATTTAGTTCTAAGGTAAATCCTGAAGGGAGACGTAGAGGCCTAATGCCGACGGCTTGAGCGGCGATCCCAGCGCCGTTCCCGACGCGCATCACGACTTCATTCTTTGCTAGCTTGCGCACCTTCTGAAGTCCCTGTATCGAGTTGCAAATGTGAGCAACCGATCCGGTATCAAATACCCAAGACTTAGAATTTTCGCTAGCAAGCAAAACGTCAATGACATTAACTTGTATAACAATTATACCTTTTCCGGTTTTCCCGGACTTCTTATCTTCCAGATACTTCTTGCGATTTCTCTTCCAGTGTCCTGTGCCCTTGCAGTAGAAGCACTCAGTTTCATTCTTGGCTCCGCCCTTAGAGTTGCTTTGGGAGCCGGTCTTACCGGCACCCTTGCCCTTCTTTGGCTTGCCTTTCTTTTTGAAACTGGTGGTTTTATTCACAAGCAACACTTGCTTGCGATTTTTCCGCAGTCCTCCTTCCGTAGTTTTTAGCATGGCGAGCACCTCTTCCGGTGTCTTCTCCATCCCACTCATGTTGTAGTTCATGATAAAACTGTCGTAAGACGGGGGGAGTGAAGAAAGCAGCATGTCCATCATATGGTCAGGTGGAAGTGGAAACTCCAGGGTTTTAAGCCTTTCAGCATAGCCAATCATTTTGACTACGTGTTCGCCAACTGAACTACCCTCGGCCATCTTGCAATCCATCAAGGCCTTCATGACATCAAATCGTTCAGACCTTGCGGTTTCCTTGTACAGGGCATCCAAATCCCGGATCATATCGCGGGGTTTATGGAATTCAAAACGTTTTTGAAGCCATGCACTCATGCAAGCTAACATGAGGCACTGCACTAAGTTGTGATCATCATCCTTAGTGGCCCAGACATTCTGCTCAACTTTCGGGGCATCTGCCGCCGGTTTAGCTGGAAGAGCAGTTTCAAGCACATACATTTTCCTAGCGCTCCTGAGGACAATCCTCAGGTTACGGACCCAGTCCGCATAGTTGTTTCCAGTCGCAGCTAACTTCTCTTTCTCTAACATCGGGCCTAAGTTGAACGCGGTGTTGCGAGCCATTTGATCTACAACGGAAAACACAAGTTTCACTTAGACTTTGTTTATAATGATTTTGGCACTAATGAATAAACAATTTTGTTCTAAAGTGCGCTCCCACTCAAATCAATATCTCTCAAAATTGATTATGAGTGATTCAAGATCCAAATTGTAATTCAACGTCATTGTTCGAGATGAACACTGATGGCGCGAACTATAATTGGTAGGCAAACTTGCCGATCACATCTCTATGTGACTCTTGTTCATCTTTCGATGCGTGTGTTCCGAGCTCAGGACGATCCTGCCATGAACGTCAAGACAACCAAGTGATCTTGCTGCGAGGTCTGACCTCACCCGCCTTACATACGTACAATCGTTCGTACCCATGTAGATCATGGCGCACCCCGAAAGGAAAGATGCTGTGACGGTGCTACACTTGGGAGAATACTAGCTACTTGATATTTTTAGTGAGAGATCACCCTAATAAAAAGCGACTACCGCGCAATCAAGAAGGGTGCATCATAAGGGATAAACATCTCAGGCAATTCATAATAGCATGATATGGTATAGCCCTTTCTGACGGAGAAGTCAAGTATTTCTTCGTCTTTGGCATTTGCGTCGGAGTTCACCTTCGCGAAGATTGCCACCACCTTGTCGATGCACCAGATAATATTTTGCTATCTCTATAGCTAATAAAATAAGTGCATTACTTTAAGGTTGACACGCAGGTCATTAAAGTGACAATCATATGGCTCCAGCCATCATGCCGAATCATGACACGCAGGTCATGTTAACAAATTTACATCATATAGTCATCTCATACATAATCGAATTAATATGAGCTTTGCTATACCACATCACATGCACATCCTGCAAAACCAAGTTAGACGCCTCTAATCGGTTTATGCAAAATTTTATTTTACGTGGCTTCTAAGGTTTTGACTTAAACCGCAGCTACCAACGTTTTATCATCAAGTATGATTATTTAAGTCACTAGATTAACATCTCGGGGTGTATGAAACACGAAATAATTAAATCTCGAGCCCCATACTAAACTTCGTCATACGCATGACCCCCGTGCAGATCATATCTGCAATGCCCTTTCATCTGCGAATTTCATCTTTCTTTTGACTATGGCGGAACCCAAAGAACTGTTAGCACTTCGTTGATCAACCAGGATCGCGGATTGCCAGAACTTTGTGAAATTCCACCATGCTGTCTCAAGATTGAGCAAACGCAAATTCTAGGGAAGCAACAAGAACATCGGGTAATAGATTTCATCTGTCACCCGCATAAATAATTTTCAGCAATAGATCTCATCTACTCCAAAATTATATTATGCAATACCCATACATCTCCATGTATTCTAGATCGTAACCTGCATCTACGCATAGCGTAGCTCTTGATGCCACTGTAGGGGAACGCGACAGAAAACAAAAAAATTCGGTACAGCGAGCACGCCCAGGATCACTATGGAGACTGCATACAAGGTTTGATCTGATCCGTACCGACTCGAAACGCAGCGGAAGAAGATTCGGTGTAGATCGTCGGTGCAGATCCCTGCAGCTAGGATTAACAGCCTCCCAACCGCAAGGATGTACTCCATCTCCGGACAGCCTTCGGGAGGCGGTCGGATAGTCCCTCGGACGATGTCACGAACAGCCCTTCGGGAGGACCCTCGGAAACCCAAACAGTAACCCGGACAGCCCTTCGGGAGGACGCCGGAAACTCGAACGGTAACTCGAACAGCCCTTCGGGAGGACACTCGAAAACAGCCCCTCGGGCAAAAGATTGAAACTACAATCTCTCTACGGGGTTGCACACATACGGTGTCAGCTATCCGGCAGGGCTTCGCCGTCCAGAGCTAGTTCCTGCCGGAACCCAGACAGCCTTTCGGCTCTACGAACTATTTTGTGGGAGGGAGAGAGAAGCCAGACAAGTCAAATGGCATGTGTATGAGAGCAAGGATGAGATATGGGGCTGCCTCCCCACCTCTATTTATAGGATAGCCAAGGGGTAAAAGTGGTATACAAAAAATACCAAAGTACCCCCACTTTATGCCTTTTCAAAAAAGAATAAAGCAAAGAAGGGTGGCAAGTGGAGCTCCATGGAGCCCCACCTCCCTTGGCCGGCCACATCTTGGAGGCCCCCCCATGGGGGGCTTCCTTGGCCACCAAGTCCATCTAGAAGCCTTTTTTGGAAATATCCAAAAAGGTGCTTTCCCAAAAATATCCAAAAAGCACTTTCACTATTCATGAAGACATTTTTCTGCGTCCCACAAATCCCAAATTATTTCTGTGTGCCTAGAATAATTCCAGTACCCACACAAACAATTTTGAATGCATTCCGAAACAATTTCGGAACAATGTTTTCTTCAGCGAAAAGCTATCATAGCGGTTCCGGCTGCTCCGGAACATTTTCGGTTTTCTCTACAGAAAAATTCCAGAATTTACCAGAACGATTCTGGCACCCTCCAAGAATTTCCAGACATGTGCCGGAACCAATTTGACTTAATGGAATACCCTGAAACTACTTTTCAGTTTCACCGGAACTATTCCGGTGTTCTCTCCGGAACGTTTCCGTTTCGTCCGAAACTTTTTCGGTGATTTTCTCTCAGACTCCCCGTCTAGTATTCAACAGATAGATGATCCTTAAGCGTGTGACCCTATAGGTTCGGTGAAGTATAGACATGACCCGGAACTCTTTCCGATCAATGATCAACATCGGAGCCGTGGACACCCATACCCACACGAATGAATATTCGAGTGAACCTCCAGTTGCCGTGTGCTATTCCTGTTGCTTCACGATATATTACAAATACCCGAGGTGAGATTTATTGCATCCTCGTGGATCAACAACTTGTCCACTATGCAAGTTACCTCGTTACCGGTTTTGTTCTCTTTACTCGTTTCCGTGTTCCGGCATTCCAGTGATCAAATCACAATGTGTCTGGCCAGACGATGATGGATACCGTAACACCAAGAGGGCCCGAGAATATCTCTCCATCGCCGGAGGAGCAAATCCCAATCTTGAGCTATCAAGTTACTTGACATACTTTTCCATGAACCCGTAAGCCGCCGTAATAGCCACCCATTTACGAATGACGTTTAACAAACCCCAAAGTTCATGAAGCAAGTATGAAGAAACTCGACACTCTCATGGTCTAAGGAATTATGCAAACATTAACTATCTCTGTGGTATTAACCATTAACTCATGACGAATGTATCTCATAGCATAACATCAATCGGGTCGATTCAACACAAGTGCTCTACTAACATTGTGCCCTCAAAATTGCCGGCATAGACATGCCCGTGATCAGGAAAATAGGATCATCATGCAATACTTGAGCCAGTCTTAGAGGCAAGACTAGGAATACATTTTACCGTTTATTATACCACACGTGCACATGAGTTTCCCTCCGAGCCTCGTGGTTATTGTAGACTCGAGAATCATTGCAGTTATAGCATGGAACATAAACATTCATTACAAACTCGGAGATACAAAGTAACTGATATTACTGCCTCTAGGGCATATCTCCTACAGCTTCTTATTGGACGCCGCAATAAAGCCACCCTTATCATCATGTAGAACAGCCCCTAGAGCGCCCCGGAGAGAATCTGCACCGAAGGTTGCGCCCACGTTAAATTGACAAAACCCTCAAGCGGCTTACTCCATCCATGCCTCCTCATTGCTGAGCCCTTCTTCATCGCCTTCACATAGTTGGCCGTTAGTGCCGCTATCAACAGAGTCGAGCGAGCCGGAGTATGCACGTCCTCCCCATGGACGTGTTGTCGTCGTTCCCACCATATGTACCAGATGCCAACCAGAATGAGGAGCTGGGCTGGGGCATCCGGAATCAAACTAGCTTGTGCAGGAACACATAAAATATATTCCAGTGCCGCCGATCCCGCTCTATCTGTCGCACACGCTTCTTTACAAAGCTATCCGGCTTCAAACATCTCCAAATTTCGGCTACCCTCGGGCAGGTGAATAGGGAATGCATGATGTCCTCACACCCGCCCGCACACATAGGGCAACTATCAGACGTGCCAATGTGGCGATTGGCCAAGACCCCCCAAGCGCGGTAAAAACCCGTGTAACACCTTCCACGCGTGGATCTTGATCTTCGCCAGGACTTGAGAACTTCATAGCTTTGCCCAAACCGGATATCGTTGAGATGGCTCTCCTTCTGTCCGTTCATACCATTGGGCAAACTGGTGTTCCCACTCCACATAGTAAGCTGATCTCACCGAAAATATATGATTCTTTATAAACCTCCAGGCCACAAATTCTTCCATCATTCCATGCGGTGCCAGTGGAATTGATAAGATTCTCTGGGCATCTACCGGCCAAAACACATCATTTATCAGATCATGGTTCCATAAACCAGTGACAGGATCAATCAGGTCTGAAACTTTTGATAATATGGTCGCTCCTCGTGGTGTGATCACACATCCATTAGCACTGACTGCTATCCACGGATCAGACCAAATGTTCACTTGCGAGCCATCCCCTATGCGCCATATTGCACCCCTCCTGGATGTATTGATTCCTGCACAAATGCTCTGCCAAGTATACGAACTCCCACTCTTCAATTTAGCATCAAGTAACTTTCTATCTGGATAGTATTTGGCCCTCAAAATCTGTGCACACAAAGAGTCGGGGTTCTCAAGCAACCTCCATACCTGTTTGGCAAGTAACGCGAGGTTGAAGCTGTGTAAGTCCCTAAACCCCAACCCTCCTCTATCTTTTGGAACACAAAGCTTCCACCATGCTGCCCAATGCATGCGCTTATGATTGTCATCATCACCCCACCATTATTTCTATATTGCATCCGTCATTCCTTTGCAAATTTTCTTCGGAATTTTGAATACAGACATCGCGAACACCGGCATGGCTTGAGCGACCACCTTGATAAGCGTCTCTTTTCCTCCTGTGGAGAGCAGCTTCTCCTTCCACCCAGTCACCAACTGGTTTATTCTATCAATGAGGTACTCAAAAGAGTCACTCCTGTCTATCCCCACCATAGCTGGTAAACCCAGGTATTTAACTATTTATCATTAAGAGCTTCAGTGTTAATACTTAAGTCCTAGCATACCACAACTTTCTCCTGAACTGGGGTGTTTGAACTGAAGAAAACGCTAGATTTCGCATCACTAACCAACTGGCCCGAGCTCGCACAGTAATCATCTAGCACCCTTCAAAGGCACACCGCATTGGGACCATCTGCTTTCATTAAAATTAAGGAGTCATCAGCGAATAGCAGATGTGAGATTTGAGGCGCCTCCCTACATACCTTGACCCCCATCAATGTGCCATTGTTCTCCTCCCACTGAAGCATACAGGATAACGCCTCCGCACACATCAGAAACAAATAGGGGACAACGGATCCCCCTGTCTTAAACCCCGTGTGGAGGTGAAGACCTCGGTGCTCTCCGAATTATATCTCACACTGTATGACATAGAAGACACACACGCCATGATTATGGAAATCCACTTCTCCGCAAACCCTAGTCTCTGCGTCATTCTCTTCAGAAAGCACAACTCAACTCGGTCGTATGCCTTATGCATGTCAAGTTTTACTGCACACAACCCTGACTTTCCTTTCTTCCTCTTAATAGTATTCACACATTCATATGCAATAAGTATGTTATCTGTAATCAATCTGCCGGGGACAAATGCGCTCTGGGTAGGACCAATGACCTCTGGAAGAATCCCGTTGAGCCGATTAGCAAGCAATTTTGAAATGATTTTGTATACTACATTACACAAGCTAATCGGCCTGAATTGTGTGACGCTTGTGGGGCTTTCAACTTTTGGTATCAACACAATGGTTGTACTATTCCACCCCTCCGGAATCGAGCCTGAGTTAATTGCCTCCGGTACCTCTTTCACTAAATCATCTTTCAACATACTCCAGAATCTCTTATAAAACGCAACATGAAGCCCATCGGGTCCCGGCGCCTTAAAATCACCGATACTGAAAACAACACGGTGTACATCCTCCTCCGTGAACGGCGCCAGTAGGACATCATTCATTTGTGTTGTAACCCTCTGGATCACCTTCTCAATGACATCTTCATTAGGGACATTAACCTGGGATGTAAACAAGTTAGTAAAGTAACTTTTAATAATCTCAGCCATCTCCTGTTGCCCTTCTTGCATCACCCCATTGTCATCCTTTAAACCCTTGATTGTATTTCCCTTTCTCCTGGCCGAGGCATAAAGATGGAAAAATTGTGTTTCGGTCACCGTGCTTCAGCCAGTTGGCTCGACCTCTCTGAACCCACTCAATCTCTTCTTGCTCCATCAAGTTCTCAATGACTAGAAGTATTTCTTTCTGTCGATCAATCGCCGCATCCGTAGCTGGACCTCTTCTAAGATCGTCCAGTTCCCTTTTGAGCATTGATACGTCTCCAACGTATGTATAATTTTTTATTGTTAAATTCTAATATGTTATCATTTTTCTATGATTTTTATATTATTTTATATTATTTTTCTGTACTAACCTATTAATTTAGTGCCCAGTGCCAGTTCCTGTTTTTTTGCTTGTTTTTGGTTTCACAGAAAATCCATACCTACGGAAGACACAAATAGCATACACAAAGTAATGTGGAGGGAGAGGAACTGGATGGGGAATCTTACCCTTGGCCTTGGAAAATCTCATCAGCATCAGCAGCATCCATCGTCTCTCTCTCTCTCTCTCTCTCTCTCCTCATCAGCAGGATCCAGCGCTGCAGCAGGGGCAGGAATGTTAGGGTTAAATTAGAAAGGGGAAATCTGGCTAGGGTTTTCTATTCTAGTAGAGAAAAAGAAGAAAAGGAGGAGGAGAAGGAGAAGGGGTTGCCTGACCTTGAATCGCCGGCGGTTGCGCGCCTCCTTTCTTCGGTCCGGTCCGTCCGTCCGTACGCCACCTGAGGAGTCGAGACTGAGGAATGAGGGGAGAGCTTTTTTTTTTAGACAAATGAGGGGAGAGCTGAAGTGGTGAGAGCGCATAGTTTATCATATGTTGTATTTCTTGGCCCATCCATCCAAGCCCAGCTCAATCTGCAAATTAAAAATAGCCCATGGTTCTATCCGCGTGAAACCAAAGCCCATGCATCCATACTTCGTGTATTACTAAAAAAGTCACAGCAACATGGGACATGCAGAGGGTTCGGGAAGTGTTCTTGCCATTTGATGTTAAAGTTATCACCAGTATACCCCTATGCACCCGAAATATTCCTGACTTTTGGTGTTGGCATTTCGAGAAAAATGGACAATTCTCTGTTAGATCTGCATATAATATGTTAGTGACTACAAGGCAGCGCAGGAAGGCTTGGTTGGATGGCTCCGCTGGTTCGTCAGGCACTAGAGGCGAAGAAAAAGAGTGGAAAACACTGTGGAAAACACAAGTGCCAGGGAAAATTCGGATGTTTTTGTGGAGGCTCTCAAAGCGATCTTTGCCGATCGAAGATGTTCGTTCTCATCGACACATGTCAAACTCTTCGGCATGCGGACTGTGTGGGTCTCCGGACTCGTGGCTTCACTCGCTCCTGGAATGTACCACTTCCAGATGCACTTGGGCGTTGGTCGAGGAGGAAATTGGGCAGTCGCTGGTGAACAACATGGAGCCAAACGCGAAACATTGGCTATTTGCACAAATGGAGTCATTATCGCATGCACAGTTCGTGAAGCTAGCGGTCACATTATGGGCTATGAGGAGGAAGTCCATCCACGCGGGATATTTCAGTCCTCAATCGCTGTTTTCTTTCACCATGAGGTTTATTGGAGAGCTGGAAAGTATCAAAGAGAGCAAGCCGGCTGGTGTTCCAAGGGCAAATGTGGGCAGACCAAGAGCCTCACCGGTGAATCATGCAAAGCTACACGTTGATGCGGCCGTAAGAACAGGCCGAGGTGGTTCTGTAGCGGCGGTGTGCAGGGATGCGGATGGAAACTACTTGGGTAGTACTGCATTGGTGGTGCAAGGAGTTGATGACCCAATGACCCTTGAAGCGATGGCTTGCAGGGAAGCACTTTGCGCAGCCGAGGACCTCCTTCTACAACAGTTTGTGGTAGCATCGGATGCAAAACAAGTAGTCCGGGACATTACTCGGGGTTCTCAAGGCAAACACGGTGCAATCATCAGCGAGATCAAAGCTCGTTCTACCGCTTTTTCTTGCTGTTTCATTTTTGAAGGTCAAGATAATAACGTAGAAGCTCATAGTTTAGCTAGATATGCTCTTAATTTAGCTCCAGGGCGTCATGTGTGGTTTGGCCAACCACATGATGTAAACATTATCCCACTCTCTGTGGACTTCGATCAATAAAGACTAGGCCTTACCCCTAAAAAAAACGTCTGCTTTTTTCTTTTTCCTTTGCACGGATGGCTAATAAAAAAAAGTGTAAAGAAAAAGCCTGACAGCAAAGTAATCGAGACTTTATTCCGGGATTGAGCGATACCAACCAGGCTTCACTTTGCTGAGCACACTAGAAAAACAAATGGCGTGGGTAGCACCACGTTGAGGTAGGCAAGCAGCATTGTCAATTCAGCTACGGGTATCAGCCAGCGATCAGCACCAGAAATCCAAAGCTGAAATATTCAAACAACATCGAAAAGATGCACACTGCAAAATGCGAACAAAGATCAAGTTGTTGGGGGCTTTGCTTGACCAAATGAGCTTGCTCGGAACACATAAAGCAAATGAACCACGTCATACTAATTAACTGAAAGATTCCGAAACAACTACCAAGTCACTAACTAAACTGCTAACTTGACTCTACTGGCTACAGATATTATGAAATAATATTACAATGAGGTTAGCAAATTAGAAAACTAAATCTTACAAGTCCACTTCACAGGCCACTGCGTACAACGGTACTAGATGGAACAACCAGCATACTACAGAGTGTTATTAATTTCAGTGTCGCCGTACCAGTGGCCACAACAAACAAAAACGGTAGATCCTACAGCAGATAGCCATTTTCGTGTCTCGGCAACTCTAAGAGAACTCCTGATGCCTGCACAACAATCAATATCATCCGTCAAAACCAATTTCAGAAGACACAATCGCTGAAAAGCCGACTGAATTTTATCTCAAAATTGTGCATGATTGCAACAATAAAAATCAACTCATTTACCTGCCGGACATATACAACAATATCCAAAGATGAATCGTCACACCATCATTAGTATCGCGAATACACAAAGCTTGCGTATCTTTCATTGATAGAAGAAAAGAGAATGAGTACAAAGGGGTACAACACACGGCACAAACGCAAAAAGGCGTGACATGGTGTCCGGAGCATAGAGATAGGGGATGCTTGGCCCCAATAGAGGATACAGCACGGCTAAACCCACCCAACCCCAAACTAGAGGCATGCCGAAACCAACAAGACGTCCAACATCACCAGAGCCATCCACGGGGACGCCGCGAGCAAGCAAGATGACGCCTTCGTGAAGGAGAACGACGTCGTGACGCCGTCGCCATCCGATCCGAAGAACCGGACCTAGGATTTCCCCTGAGCTCAAAGAGGGGCACAAATAAAGGCTATGGCAACGCCTTCAAGAAGGGAAATGACACCCGCGAGTGTCGTCGCTGCCAGCATCGGCAAGCCGAGCAGGGATTTCGCCCTAGCCCGAGTCCGAGCAATCCCATAGCCACCGGAACAGGAACCGGAGATGGGAAAGTTAGGTCATTGGTTGGAATCGCCGTCGTAGGAGGGGGTGGGAGCTACACCTGCCACAGGAGGGTGGCACCAGGCGCCGCCAATCACACAAGCTTGGAACTGGCACGAGGCAATGCGTGGAGGAGGGCAGGGTCAACGAGGCGGCAGGGCATAGAGAGCCGTCGCAGGGGAAGCAGCGATGACCGGCAACCCGGCAAGCAAGGAACTGGAGAGGATGCAGATCCGAGCCGCCGGGGCTGGAGCCGCCAAGGCGCCAACGAGCCAATGCAGCTGGAATGGACGCAGCCATCGAATCGCCGGGGCCGGAGCCGCACAGGCAGAGACACCGGCAGATCATGGACACCGGAGAACGCGGGTCCAAGGTCGCCGGGGGCCGGAGCAGTGTCGGATTTGCCCGCTGCAGGGCTACATATACTCGCCACACAACCAGACCGACGTGCTGCCGAAGGCAGACATACGCCGCTGGGAACAACCATAGTGGCCTCAAACAACCGCCACGCCGGAGCTGTCCCGTAGCTGGAGGGGAGACAACGCCAGCAGACGAGCTAGTCCGCCAGATGAGGCAAGCCTGCAGGCCCTGGCAAGCACGGCGTCAGCCCAGCTGCGGTCGCCACGCCAGCACCCCAGCCCAGCAGCAGCATGCGCAACAAGGGGAGCAGGGCTACGCCGTCAGGGGGGGGGGGGGGAGGGGAGGGGCTTGCAGGGGAGCAGCAGCGCCGGGGGCCACGTCATGCCGCAACACCGCCGGACCGGCGGAGCGGAGCAGGCGAGTAGCAGCCGGAGAAGATCCCCCCCCCCCCCCTCCCCCGAACGGGGCCGGGATTGGATCTCGAGGGGAGGGAGGGGGCGCGCAGCGCCACGGGAGGAGCAGATCTGCCCGGCCACCACCTTCCCTGGGCTCAGCACGGCTTCGCGGGCGAGCCCTCCGGTGGCGACCAAGCGGCGGAAGTGGAGGAGCGGCCTGCTGGAGGCGGAGGCTAGGGCTTCCCCCGTGCCGCCTGCGGGGGCGACGCGGCTCAGAGTTACCAAAATCTGTCTCACCATCATTAGGAAAAACTAAAATCAGCCCAGCAAAAAAAGAACAACTAATTTGTAGTTTGTACTACGTACTACACACCTTCAACTAGTTGATGTGTTCTCGAGCTTTTCTGCTACAGAAGTACATATGATCGCAGTACAAACTAAAAGATCATTGACTCAATGCCATAGAAAATTCTCGCATTAAACTCATCGGCATGCTTTTCTAAATTAGAAGAACTAGACAGTTAGAAATTTACCAATTTCATGCCGTGAAGACCGCAAACAAGAGATCACACATCATCTTATTAATTACTCCCTCCGATCCAAAATAAGTGTCGCAGTTTTGAACTATGGTTAGTTCAACCTTAGTTTAAAACTGCGACACTTATTATGGATTGGAGGGAGTACCAAACAAAAGGATATGCACAGAGCAAAAAAAAAGAGAGATAAATTTACATCACCTGTTCAACCAACATAGCCATTGGCAGATCTCATGTGTTCACATGTTCAGCTTCACCATCACCACCAGCAACGCGCCTGACTACAAGCAGAAGATACCCAATAAATGCAAAAGCAGAATCAATATCATGAGGATGTATCTCGAGTAGGGAAAAAACCAACTTTTGTGACAAGGGTAGGAAAATGTAAATGAAGCCACATATATTGCCATGTGCAAGGGAGAATAAATAATACTAAATTATCAAGTAATGACAGACATGTTACAGGCTTATGGCAGTTTAGATATTCATAGAAGATTTACACATCTAGAAATATTTTGGACGAATTTGTTCTAGTTAAGTCAAATGGGTGAAAACCAAGATGCTCAAGTTGACTGGTAGAATGAACATTAAGTAGTACTATTATGTATTTATGATTATTACCTAGATCAATCAAGATAAATACTACTAAATGTGCTAGTCAAATAATTACTTTACAAATAAAGATATTGACTGAATGAATAGAACATGCTTTGAGTTCTCAAATGTGCCAATTGAACAATCATTTCACATATTGGGTCAATACAAGCACATACTGATGGCATTACTTTTACGCATATAGTGATGACTAGGCAGCAATAACTCTAGTTGTGATTTTGTTATAGCTTTAGTGTACTTCAGTAATAAAAAAATGATTAAAAAATATCATAACCACCACCACCCTGACAAAGAAATGAACTACTCAATTTACTACTCCGTCCATTCCAAAATAATGGAGGGAGTATCAAATATCTAGTTGACCCTCAAGCACACTAGTGATATTGCAGCAGAATGTACCAGAAGTAATTAGAATGGAACTCAGCAGAAGTGACTGGACTTTGTTACATACTAGTAAGCGTGCACGTGCAATGCACGTATCTTCAAGGAGTTATGATACACTCTCTCCTAACATCTACCACTACGAAGATATGGGCAGCGATAGTTTACACCCTCTCTTTTGCCGTCAAGATAGTGGGTCTCCACCTCCTTAGTCCCCTCCTCCCCCCTTTCCCCTTGTCTTCGAGAATGGGTTCCGCCTCTATAGCCTGTTGCACCCATGATAAGAGTTCTAGGGCACCGCAAGCTTCTGCGCTAGCATGTACATAGGGTTCGCATTGGTGTTTGCAAGGGCATCACATCAGTGCCGAGGATGGCATCACACCAAAATAGTCTGCCCTGCTATCCTCCACCTTGTGTCGTGTTGTAGTGAACCAAAAAATGATTGAAAACACAACATCCGTGCAATATTTTTAGGGAAAACAACAATCTATTAATCATCATGAAAAGAGTTACAATGTCACTTACAACCAGCTGGTTAACACCATCAAGGTATTCATCTAACCAATTTATGAACACATAAGTTTCTTGCCAATGCCGCTAGTTCACGTGCTACTTTATTGATCTCTCTCCTCAAACGTCCTATAGAACAAAACCAACTAATTAAGTCTTCAAATAGTTAATGTCTTAGGAGATGTTCGAGATGAGGCACAAAACTCTTGTGTTGCTTTTGACGACATTGACAACATAAGCATTATTAGATTTCAAAACAAAGTGAGAACACAAAGAGGTGTTTCGCGAGCCGGAGACCGATTAGGCATGCTCGGGCTTTGGCTTCTACCATGTCGCTGCATCTCTCGATGGTCAGAGCAACAATCAGTAACACCCCTCCTTTATGGTTGTGACTTGCAAGCACTGACGCCAATGCAGGTTTGGTCATTATTCTGCCAAAAAGAAGCATCGACGTTTACCCTTACACAATTTTCCTCAAGTCTTGACCACCTAGTCAGCTGCCTGGTCAATTCTATAGTGGCAAACTGCATCAAATGTACCTGCATAATAGATTTTCTTACAATTGAAAGGAGGTTGAGTTTCTGCATCATTTCCCCATGTCTATTGCTCATGCTACAAAATAAAGATAAAAAATAGTTGATTCAATTTCATCGGAAAGTAAGCGCCAGTGCATCTCAATATGTTTGACCAATTGCCTTGGATCTTATCTGGTATGGACAGGCAAAGTAATGGCCCCGAGGGCATGTTGAGAACATCTTGGCCTATATATTAATGCAAGAAAAGTTTGAAGTTCATATGAAGTATGTTAATAACCTTAAGATAATAAGTGCATTAATAATTACCTTTACGAACTTTGAAACGACAACCTCCCAAACTTCCAATTTTCAAAGTCCGAGTCTTCTCGGACATTACAATGATACTTAGAAAAATCAAGATAGCTTAGAAAGATAAAATGGGTTAATCAGTAGTATTCTCAGATTACTCGGGAAAGTAACTTGTATTTTTTCAAGATCTGAAATTAGCAACCGTCGATGATTTAGTATGATTAATACATGCGACCAATGTGTCATCTGCTCTCTTTAGTCCTGCAAGATTACAAAACAAAAGAAGACATGACTTGAAACTAAACAATGTTGACACTTCAGCAAAATATATTTCCAAGAACAAATCTAGCTAAACGTAATTATAAAGTAGCAGAACATGATTTTCCATATATATGTGACATGCCAGTTCAAAAGAAGAAAATGAATAATGCATTTTCTAGATATCAATTCTTAAACCCGCAATTTATCAGAGCTCCAATTATTTGCATCATCCTTCAATATTACCATTGGCTATAAGAGGGTTTGGACACAGAAAACCAATGCAGCTATGTTTCTCCAAAACTATTACTTTGATAGTTTGATCATCACTTCTATTTTCATGCAGTGTCCAAAAATATTGTCAAAGACAACATGATGAACATCCAAAAAAAATTCACTGGCAAATAATTACCTGAACTTCCTCCTAGGCTCCATCCAGGCCACGGGGAGTGGGGTGCTGTTGCCGGTGAGCATTGCAAGGCAATCCTTGCGTATAGTGGACTGGTGGTGGCCTCCAGGCAGTCAAATCCGCGGCGTCCAAGTCCTCACCCCCACTTGGTGGGGTAGACTAACGCTGGAGGAACTGAGGCAATGGTTGGAGTTGTTGCTAGAGGGTTGGGATCCGGTGATGGAGACGTTAGGCTCGATAGCTTAAAAGGAAGGTGAAAACAGGAACCTGGAAAACACAATAATTAATCAACTAATCCATTGTGAAAATACTGGGAATCAAGTCCCAGCCCAGACCACAGCAGTTTCAGCCATGGGTTCTGGTTGCTAATTGAAGTGGATTAGACTTTGAATTAAAATGGAATAAGTTATTCTCATCAATACAATAATTTTTTGAAAATTTAATCGAGATTCAGGCTAAAAATACAATAACTCTTGCTTTCATTATTTCTACCATTAGTGCAGAGTCACCTTTTCTTCCCCTTCTGAAGCTTGTTTGACTTAGCTGAGACTACCACTTACGTATTCTGTATAAGCTGCAAATAGACCTCCTTGTTACTTTGCCTTTTAGAAAAACATTCACGTGTAGAATATCATGTTGAGAAAAAAGAGGAAGAAATGCTTGCATCACAAGGTATTTGCGAAAAATGCAACTATACATCCAATAACATAATCAAGTGATCATTGTGCTACGCAAGAATTACGTGGTTGGCATAGCTAATTCGCATATTAGCCCACACATGGACATAGTTTGGCTTCAGATGTACAGCTTGAAATAAGAAGCGACAATTTGGGATTACTTCCAGGCACCGGGCTTGCACTCCTTACAGAAATTCTAGGATATCTGTACAGCACAATCAACATCTATATTAATAGGCCAAAGACCTGCTACTCTTTTGCACCAATATTTTTCGTAATGCACACACTAATTAAAATGGTTTTGATCAGTCATCACTTTATACTAATAAAATAAGTGAAAGCTGCAAATAAAGATAATTTTGTAGGATTGGGCACCAAATCAATGGCATTACACTACATCGCAAATAATTTGGTTAGATCTCATCGGATATACTATGACGCAAAGAAGCACTGGGATGTAGCATACACGCAGAACGGCAGAAGCAAACACAATCTTGGTGTCAATCACGCAGAAACTTTATCCACATTCACAGAGAGGGATTTAGTCATTTAGCTGCCCCAATATTTGTGATATGCGACATTACTTTCCATATGTCAATCAGTCTATCAGTTGATCATTTCAGCTTTTTTTAACTCCCAACATGTATGGAGACACTATATTATAAGAAGATTTTTGTCACACAAGAGTTGTACTGTTAGCTTTCGCAATTTACAATAAGCAAGACAACTGGCAGAGTATTCCTTCAGAAGGAATAGCCAGAGTCTATATTAGAGAGAAAGTGCTACACTTCTTGAGCCAAGCATATAAATACACTTAAAAAAGAACGAAGATTTCACCAAAGTTGAAGTTCAAGCACGTTCCAAACACTAATGACCCTCTGATATGCCAGTACAGTATCAGCACTCTGCATGCTGTTTGCTTCGCATAGATCTTCCAACAGTTTGCTATTTTATAGCAAGAGAAAATCGTAAACTATCCACGTGCACAAATACAAGCAATCTGTTCTCAAGTTGATCAAATGCAGATCATGTTATAGCAGAAAACTATACAATGAAAAAATTGCAACACCTCACTTGAATCCCTTTACTTCCATCCCCATGTTGGCAAGAAGTTCCTCGATGGATAGAAAAAGAAGAATTGGGCTGGGATCCGGTTTGGGAGAGGAAGGACAGAGAAAGAAAGGAACACTAATATCCCGGCAATCAACCAAAGAGAGGTGCACTAATATCGTGGCAATCAACCAAGTCTCTAGAGCTTACCGCGACGCCGTCATAGCCCGCAAGGTGGATCACCTCTGTGGCCAGCGGAGAGCATGAAGTAGTCGCGGTCGATGCAGCGTTGCCTGACACAACGACACCGAGGAACATGCAGAGACAGGAGGCCACACACGCAACTCACCACGCTGCCCAGGCCACCAATTCACCGCGAGGCACCATGCTGTAGAGCCTACGCGCTGACCACCACACCCGTCACCAACCACGTACTAATCTCCGTTGAATCTCAAACCGGTCGCAGTCGGCTTGACCGAGTCGAGGGCCAACTCGATGCCGATGGCGGGCTGCCTTGTGGTGATGCACGCGGCCGGAGGGGTCAGTGGTGAGGACGAAGGCGGTCCGGGAGTGCCCAGTCTAGGGCCTCGTGCGCAGGAGGCCGGCGGCGCAGAGGGCTCGCATGAGGAGCAGTGTTTTCACGTGTGGGGGTCGTGAAAAACGCTCATCCAGTTGAACCGTTTTCTGTAGCACCCATGAGACAACACCATCAGAGTTCGATTTCGTTGCCCATAACTGAATGTTCTGTTTTGACATTGGAGTAACAGCTAGGCCAAGGGTACTGTCATCTGTCCTGAAGGGCTAAAAAGTCAAGAAGTGGGAAACATGGACATCTGTCGGCTTCTTGATAATATTAAGGCTCTGTCTTTCAATATCAAACGCAAGGACACCACCTTCATCTATCAACCAGTAAACTGCACTCCCAATGAGGACGCCGGGCCTTGGCGACATCTGAATCTGATAATATTTCCCCAAACACCAGACGCTGAGTCATAGACAACACCAATTGCATGTGTGCACCAGACGCAGATCAAAACCAATTTGAACGGGCTTGAGAAGCAATCACCATGCACATGTCCATCTTGGGTGTCAACACACAGTACGGTGCTAAGCCAGGACAACCATTTTGGGTAGTTGTCGAGTCCCTTTGGAAAAGGCATGAGGCGCTGTTGGCCAGTGAGGAGATCCCACACGACGATCTCACGCCGCGACTGGCTGATCAGGACGGCAAGGCCATGGCGGCAGCCCATGAAGTCCCAGCCCTCCGATTGGCTCTGCGGCACAACAAAGCGCTCAGCGGGGATACGGTCCGGCGGATCTAGCAGGGGAGTGGAGTGAAAAATTGAATCTGCGTCATCACGCCCCACGAAGAAGCCGAGCAGAGGAGGCTTCCGGTGGTGCTCGCGTAACCGGCGGAGAAATTTGGGGACGGAGACGACGCTGCGCCAGCGCGGGCCGACGAGGGAGGCGCGCAGGAAGGAGGATGGCTGCAGAGGGAGGCAGAGGAGGATCTCCCGGAGGAGGTCCTCGTCGTCCAGCGGCGAGGAGTGCTGGTGGCTTATACTTGAGTCTGAGATCCCCTCGGCCAATGGTGAGCTAGGGTTCCTCCTGACAGCGAAGCGAGGAAGAGAATCATCAGGGAATGCAGAACAAACTGAAATTGGCTAGCAGGATCTCTCCTCGGAGAGAAGAGAGAGAAATCATGGGCGCTCACCGTTGCTCCCGGAGGAGCCGTGCCAGAGCGCCGCCGTCGGTCGCCGGGAGGAGCTAGCCAGGGGTAGGACCGTAGGAGCTCGACGGAGGTCGGGTCAAGGCCGGCCGACGGAGGCCGGGAGGGACGGCGGCGGGCAGACGGAATGCGGTGCCGACGAGACGGGAGGGGCGGCCGCTGGCGCTGGATGTGGTCAGGGAAGAGGCGCACAGGGCTGAGACGGGTGGAGAGAGTGAGGGCCTGTTCCGAAGCCAACTCCTATTCGGCGCCTTCAGCGCCCGTTTAGCAATTAGCAGACCGGCACACCCCCCCTCCCGCTTGGTCTGGACCACAGCGCATCTCCTCCTCTCCTTCTCTTCCTTCCTTCTTCTTTCTTCGCTGCAGCCCCGATTCGCTTATGTTCCTCTTTCTCTCTTCCGTTCGATTGGAACCCTAATCTGAGACGAGGCAGTGGATCGGTCAGAGCAGGTTCGTTTCGCGGATCCGCTCTCTGTAGAGACGAAGCTTCTGAAGAATCGTCATGGACGCCGATGGTTCGTCTTACACACTCTGCATACCAACGATTTGGTATTTTTGTTAACTCATTCATCTTACACACTCTGCATACCAACAAAAGTCTCAGTGACTAGAACTGATTAACAGTGCTTTTTACCACAAGAAGAAGTGATTTTTGCTGCTGTCAAGTTAGTTTTTGATCACTTGTTGTCTATGAGCCACTCTGTATAGTTTTTTAATGTGCAAGAGATACACTATTCTATTCCTAATAGTCTTTTTCAAGACTGTCAAAACACTTCTGCTGTCTATGTTTCCTTGATGGGAATCGATTACCTCCTCCTGGACCTGTTTTGGCAAATTTACAATATACAATATACAGTATATTTACTCGTAGTGGCAAATATACAATCAACTACCTAGAGTTAATAGTCATTTTGCCTTGTAGCTGCTGCTTTTTGGGAAGGAATTTGTTCCAGTGAGTGAATGAATGAATCATATGATTGCATTTTTTTGGTACAACTCATCTCTTTTTGTTTTGTGGTGCTGTAGAATGAATTAATATTTTTTAAGAATCCATTGTGAACAACTGTTGTTTACTTCCTTCAGATATGTGACACCCTGGTTTTTCTCAGCTTTTTCTTCTCAAATTTCATTTGAATATTTTGTTTGAACTTGGCTTGGTTTCTGAATGGCTCTATGGACTTAAAACTTGGGAATTTCTTTTGATTTTCTTTCCCAAGTGACTCAGGCTCTCAAAGGCTTCCCTCAAGTCATGTCACTTCCATTCATGTCCAATTTCAAATTGTATTCCAACCTAATATTCCTTTTTCCAATAAAGGAATAGCCCTTTAAGCTCTAGGTTGTGAAGCGACCCATATTTCTGCTCTCTCAAAAATCCCAAGAAAATTCTCATAAATCCTTTGCACCATGTGAACCTTGGATATGTGAAAATATTCAAGATTTATTTCCCATGGTGAGCACAGCAGCCAATCTTTGATTCTGGTCAAAATTTCAGTTTGTGAGGCAACTATATTTTATATTGCTTCAAAAATTCTGAAATTAATCCAGGACATTCTCCTACCCATATTATCAATCTCCACAAATTTTGAGCTCATTTCATTCAGCCAATTTTGCTATAAAACTTCCACAAGTTTCTGTCCAGTGGGAAGTGTTGTGAAGGAAGTACCCTGTACACTAACCCAATTGGACTGAAATTTTTATGGCATGTTGGCATTCCCAAATAACCCACAAATACCAAGTTTCAACTCCAGGAACCCATCCAAGTGAGTGCAACATCCTCTGCAAGATTTCTGGGTCAAAGGGGCAGTTGTGAAGCAACCATGCTCTACACTTGTCCATTTGATCTGAATTTTTCCCAGCATGTGCTCCTTCCTACTTCATTTCAGTATGGCAAACTCTCTCTCTCAAAACCTTAGCCATTTCTCCCTAACTTGCTGCCCAAGTTGCTGACCAGAGACTTCCAATGAAGCTATCCAGCTGGCCAGACCAGCTCTTGTCAAACCAAAGGCACAGAAAGGACTCAGGTTGAGAGGACTACCGCGTAGACATGATCGTTCGGGTCAGAGCGCGCCGCAAGCGTCCATGCACGCGGTGACCACGCGTCTGCCAGGCAGAACTCGCGCTCTGCACACTGAACCCTCTCGGGCCTCGCCGGTTCTTCGCGTAGATGCCACCTCACTGTGTCCCTTAGTGCCGACGTCCTCTCCGCCGTCCACCTGGCTCGCCTGGAAGCCTCCCGTCGCCGGCAGCGTCCTCGCCGGACACGGCCAAGCGCCGCCACGCGCGGCACAGTACTGGCACTGTGGCTGCGCTGGCTGTCCTCTTCCTCCCGTCGAGCCATCGCGTCGCCTTAACTCCCCTGACCTCTCTCGTCGCCTCCCTCGCTCCACGACGGCCAGCTCGCCGTCCTCGCCGCGCCATCTCACCCGTGGCGGGATCCGGCTCGGCCACCCTCCGCCCACCTATAAATAGCCCCCCGGCCTCGTCTCTCCTCACCCATCGCTCTCCCCCTCTCCCAATTGCCACCCAGCCACACCAGAGTGAGCCAGAGAGCTCTTCTGCTCCATCTCCGGCGAGCTGCTCCGCCACTCTACCCCTGCTCCTCCCACTCGCCTCCGCCCACCCCAGCTCCATCTGAGGCCACCCCCGAGCTCGTGGCACTCCACTGACCATCCCCAGCCCTTCCTCCGTCTGAGTACTCGCCGGAGTCGCCGGATCCATCGACCCCCGAAGAGCGCCGCCGCCTGAGATGAAGGGGACGACGCCGTCCGGCCATCTCCCGACAAGCTGCGGGTACCGGAGTGCTCGCCGTCGTCCGCTCATTCCATCCCCGCCGTCCCCGGAGCTCGTCGCCGTCGCTATCGCCGGCAACCATCGCCGGTGAGCCGCTGTTCTTCTGTTCCTCTCTCTCTCTCTGTTTAAACCTGGCAAGGGGGCCCCACCTGTCGGCGACTCCGCGCGCGCCCGAACTGGTATGTAAGTGAAGGCGCCCGGCCGGTTTGTGCCTTCGACGTGGCCTCCCCTGGGTTTTTCTATTTTTCTGTTTAATTCAATTAATTCCAGAATTTTGACTGAACTTTGACCATCCATAACTTTTAAACCATAAGTCCAAATGAGTTCATTCTTTTTGCATTATTTTTCTTATAAGCTCCTCTAGTTGCTGTAAAAAATTGGTATTTTTCTCTGCTGTGTAGAATTTCTGGTCAAAAGAAAATGCCTTATATGGTATTTGAAAATGTTTTCAAAAATGCTTTTTAGATTGTTTTGAGTTCTTGGTGAAGGCCAGGAGTACTCCCACACTCTGTTGGTGCAAGGCAAGCCACAACTCTCATTTGCATAATTGCATTGCAATATCATAGTTTAAATAATTGTTTTAATGCCATATATGAACTATTTATAAATGGATTAATTCTTGTAATGCCTTGGAGATGTTGGATAAGTTACTGCCATGAGGATGATGAGATTTTGGATTAGTAGGAGATTTTCAGATTTATATCATAATACTGTCAGACTGTGAGATTACCGTCTATGATTACTTTGTGATTCCGCTGGTACTGCATATATGGGATTAATAGTAGAAGTTGATCATAATGCTCCTTGGGTTTCTAGCTGGTTATTGTGGTAACTTGGATCAGTTGTATATTGGAGTGTCAGCAATGACTATGGTTACTCGGGGATAAATTCCTTCATCTATGATCAAGTGCCACTGAACCGAATTTTCCAGTGCAGCCACACCTGCCAGAATGGGACGGCCTTGGCTTGGTCTAACAACGTGTTCTTTTATCGGTACCACCAAAGAGGGGAGGTTATGCGTGTGCGCTGCCCTGATCAGGTAGACAACGATAACCTTGTGAGCCTGGTTTAGTTATTGAGCTCAGGTCCCCGTTTGGGACAGGTTGTTGGCCACGACGGTGGCAGGTGTCACGGGGTGACACAGAGGCCACCCAGGGCAGGACTCCGGGGGAGGATGATTGTCGGTGGTACGGTGGAGGAGTCACGGGTTAGGCAAGTTTCGTTGGAGCAGCACCGATCCACCCAGATGGGAAGTGTACCGAGGTACGGGACCAGGAGCTTCATAGTGTGGGTAAAGTGCGCAACCTCTGCAGAGTGTAAGAATCTATTCGAATAGCCGCGTCCACGGTATTGGACACAGTTCGTACTAAGTCACACTGTCTGATCAACACCAATGAAGGAATGACGTGTTAATGATGGAAGAACTCGTCTCAGTATAGTTATGTGACCGCTGGTTGAGAATTGCTGGTAATGGTTAAGGATGGTTCTCGGGAATGACTAGCAGAAGCTCTTGAGGTGACCATGAGTTGGGTACGGGAGTAAGTGGTTTAATTATGAGGCTTAAGGCAAGTGATTCCATAGTAGTAATAAGATTGATGGATGTAGCAACAACATGTTAATATTTTCTTCCACCCTTTTAGGTAGCAGTTAATCTGATTTAATCATGATTGCTATGACATTGTTATGCATTGATGCTTTTGATTGTTGCGAGCTTGCGAGTACATTCAAAGTACTCATCTGGCGTGTCATGCCAGTTTGCAGGTGCTGCCATGTTTGCATAGTGGAGGTGTGCATTGCGAGCTAGGACGTGTTCTTAGCCAGAGTCCCTGCGGAATGGAGTCCATTTCGACGCCGAGATTCTGCTGCCAGGATTCGAGCCGCTGCTAGCATAGAATTGTTGTAGCAAGCGTAGCTTTGCCGAGGCAACCCCTTTGTAATAACTCAAACCCTTGTACCTATCTATTTGTAATAAAGAGCTGATTTGTTCTATGCCAAGCAGTGCCGTATTCCAGAAGACTTGATCTCTGGGCTCGAATATGGGGTGCTCCGGTGACTCTGAGCCGGGGTGCCACAAGATACAATTTTTCGGTGCCTACAGATACACACTAGGGAAAGAAAAGTGCTCTGTGTTCTACAAAGCAGAGTGCTTTGTGACAGGAAAGTATCAAACTGCTCCATGTGTACTACAAAGCAGAGTGCTCTGTGACAGTCCGTTATAGCACTCTTTGTCTTGGCTAGTCTTTGCTGATAATAGTCATGAACTAGTTGTCTTTTCCTCTCAAGGTTCTTGAACAGAAAGAAGAAAGGAATGCCCCTGGGACTCTGTATGTTTCCTCAACTAATCCTATCGCATTATCCTCCCTTGGTTGCTGTTTAGTTTGTCAATTATTATGCTGTATGTGCGTCCTTCACAGGTACCTGCTGGAAACACAAGATAAATCATCATTATCATCGTCAGTCCCTAAAAGGATGAGTAGTGGAGTTCTCACATTTGTTATTTGAACATGTTCCTTGCCTGACAGTGACATGTTATGATGGTGATATTTTTACTTCTCTGTGCTGCTGGCGCAGGTCCGCCGCCCGTCGGTCTGCTTAAGAATCAGGTCTTTTACTGGTTTGTTAAATAATGGATCAGACGTAGTATATGGTGCTAAAACAGCAGATTATAAATTATGGTGCTGATTCAGTAAATTATGTGTCGGAGTGACAAGATGTTTCAGTGCTTCATTATTGTGCTTTTAGTTTCCAAACTGATATTTCCTGAGTTTTGCTGATCCGCACACCCTTTTTTCCTGATGGAAACACTTGCTTTGACGATTCTGTAATGTGTAAACCCGTTAACGTACCAAAATGTGGCCTGAAACTCATTCCTATGTGTCCTCTTCAATCAATAACCAAGAGTCTACATATATGGAGTAGTTCAAGCATGCAGGCATGCACACGTTTCCTTTTTTATCCATGAGCGAGCAATACAATGTGTTTTACTTATTAAGTTTTGTAAATACATTACATGCATGGTAAAAAATTAAAAAATCATGGGCATGTAGCTGCAGCGCCCCCTATCAAGTGTCGACACCTGAACTTTCACCCATCGAATAACATAGCCTTTTTTTCATAATTAGTTTACTAATTTCAAATTTTAGTTCACCCAATACAATTTTTGTTCGCCTATTTTTCAAAATTAGCTCCCCAAATACACTTTTTGCTCACCCTTTTTCACAATCAGTATACAAATACAAATATATTTCACCAAATTCAAATTTATTTCACCATTTTTTTCAAAGTTAGTACATAACTAACTCAAATTTAGTTCACACGATTCAAATTTAGTCATTTTAAATTTAGTTCCCTCATTTCAAACTTAGTCCACCCAATATAATTTTTTCACCCATTTTCAAATTTTGTTCACGAAAGACAAATTTCGTTCACCCTTTTTTCAAAAAAAATTGGTCACCCATTTTCAAAATTAGTTCACTAAATACAAATATAGTTCACCCATTAGCAAAATTAGTCCACTCATTTCAATTTCAGTTCACCTATTTTTCATAATTAGTTCACCCAATACAAATTTTGTCTATCCTTTTTTCAAAATTAGTTCACAAATACATATCTAGTTCAAAAAAATTTAGTTCACCCATTTTCAAAATTAAGTCGCAAATTTAAAATTTAGTTCGCCCATTTTTCAAATTTAGTTCACCCAATTCAAAATTAGTTCACCCATTTTTAAATTTTAGTTCACCCAATACAAATTTTATTCACCTATTTTCAAAATTAGTTCAGCCAATACAAATTTTGTTCACCGTTTCTTCAACAAATTGGTTCACCCATTTTCAAAATTAGTTCACTAAATAAAAATATAGTTTGCCAATTCAAATATAGTTCACTAATTTTCAAAATTAGGTCACTCATTTGGCTGTGGCTTCGATTTTGACCAAGTCTTCCCAATCGATTTCCCTTGTGGGGCCCGATGGCCAGAGTTGGAATCTATCGAACCATTGTAGACATTGGAACCCGAAGCAAACCCTCCGCACCGGCACCCTGCCCGAGTCTCCACCAGAAGATTCCGTCCGCTGCTCACCCAGCTCTGGCCGTCACCGGCAATCTGCTCCACCGCCGCACCACATTTCCGCCGCCCCCATCTAGATCCGACTCCAGCAACCTTCGGTCATATCTCTTCCCAACGAACCATTCGATCTCTCGCCCCGGCAAACCCTAGGATTGAACGCCGCCGTTGCCTCCGGTTCTTCCCACTGCTCCTCCCGCCACCACTAGCTCCATGTCCCATTCTCCTCGCCCCGCCTTCTCCGCAGCGTGTGTGTCCCTTGTGCCGTCCATTGCGACTCTGGTCAAAGGGGATTTTTGATTTGGGCGGGGGTATTCCTCCTGCGGGTTGAGGGCGTTGCAGCCGTCGCTGTACGTACCGTCCTTCTCGGTCTTCTTCCTGTTTCGGCTACTACGGCAGTCTCTGTTTGGATTGGTGCGTTCCTTTTCCTTCATCTTGCTGTTCCTTCTTTGTTTTGGTTAATTTGGTGCGTTGTTGTGTGCTCACCCTGTTGTTCTGTATAATAGTCCTGTTTGGATGGATCGTTGTCAGCTGGATCGTTGTTGGATGGTTGTCCTGATGTGTCCCGTGGTGGTGGGGCTGGGGGGTAGGTCGATGTGCCTAGTTCTTCCAGTCAAGGTGGCGGTATTGAGGTTCGGGTGGTTGCGGCTGCTCCTGCCGTTCATGGTGGCGACAGTGAGCCGTGTGTGGATGTACCTAGTCTTTACAGCTTCGGAGCTACCTACAAAGGAAGTTCTCTGGTTGAGCGGGGTTGTATGCTAATATGACAAATTCCATTCACCAATAAATGCACTAATCAAATTTTTGGATGAATCATACTTGAATATCCTTTGTGTGACATTGAGTTTTGAGGATAAGGGGTTGTTTTAGTAGTAGAAGCTACAACCTTCCAGGAGTGTACTGATGATCATTGCTATATTTTTCTTGATTTTTTGTGTCACTAGCTTAGCTTGTTTCTTTTGGCCTCTTCTTTTCCTTATCTGTTCTAGCATTTTATTTTCTCCAGGAAAAGATGAAGACGATCAGTACAAGGATGAAGATGTTTCAGGCCATGGACCCTTGTTGTGGCAAGGTTTAGGTTAGTTCATTACTGTTAAATATTGACTACATGCTAATTTTGTTAATTGCCTTGTTTTGTATAGGGTAACTAGGTCTAAAAATATGTGCATCAATTTATGTAGATCACCAGTAAGGCCCTCATATTGGATGATATTGTCAATTATGTAAGGTCCCTGTAAAACCAAGATGATGTACTAATTTAGCAATGAAAATAAATGTACTTCTGAAAAAGTTACACCTTAGAGAGTTAGTTTGTTAAAACAAATTCTCCTTTTTCATGATCCATTTCATATCCATGGTAATTGCTTCCTGAGCTTTATGCTATATGATTTTGGCATGTACAGTGATGTTGTAGCAACACAAAATTACACATAGAGTTAGTTTATACTGGCTATCTAATTATATATAGTCAAGCCCCCATGTTCTTCAGTGCGACTTTTATCACTTCGCTCACATTGATGGCTTTTGTGGTCATTTTGGCATGTCATTCAACTTAGTAGTTCTGTGTTTCCGTAGGACTTGCTGATCTAGAAAGGAGATCGATCAAGAAGAGGGCATTCATAATTAAGGAGAGAACCTTGTGGTTTGCCAAAAGACTTGAAGGGATAAAACTAGCAGATGCCGTTTTGTCACACACAAAAATCCGGAGTCCTCTTTCACACTGTCAAAGGTATATGCACTACAATGATAGAGTATACCTGATTAACATTGCTGGCTATTGTGGTCATTTTGCTAGCTAGCATGTCATTCAACTTAGTAATTATGTGTTTTTTAGGACTTGCTGATCTAGAAAGGAGATAGATCAAGAAAAGGGCATTCATGATTAAGGAGAGAATCTTGTGGTTTGCCAAAAAGACTTGAAGGGATAAAACTAGCAGGTGTGGTTTTGTCGCAAAAAAATTCTGAAGTCCTCTTTCAAACCGTCAAAGGTATATGCAGTACAACGATAGAATATACCTGATTAAAACACTGCCGATGTTCCTTTTCCTTTCTTTTCCTTTCTTTTGAGATAGATGTTGTTTTATTTTTCTTCCATGTATGTATGGATGGTGGTATTTAGTTCTGAACTGAAGAAGCACCATATATAGGGTTATATACATGAAAAATGTTGGTGACTTGTACTTCCAGTGTTTTGTTCATTTTCTTACAATTACCATATATGTTGTATAATTAGGTCTCCTATGCTGTCATTGTAATAGACCAGAACAAACCAAAAGAAGTTATTTCACTTAAAGGAGAACCTGTACTTTTTGTTTTTTCTTCGTATTTCTAACTGAACACATAGATCGAGTTTTGTGTACTGTCATGCAAAGTATGCAAATGACTATCCACCGCTGCAACTGTCGTGAATTGTTAATGTGCCGTATCTCTATTTCTTAGGAGAGGTAGTGAATAGATTAGCTGAATACTCCGCAAAATTTACAAGTCTGCTGCTCGAGGTAGCCGTGGTGCTATTCATGCGGAAACGAAACATTTTTCTGCACACCACTGGATGATATCTTGAGAGTTAACGAACATGGTCCAGTTGGTATAGCAGACGGCCATATAATTTGACTAATTTGTTATGTTTTATGAAACTATACTATTCTTTATTAATGTGATTTTATCTTATCATTTGGGACAATATTTTTACCAGCAATGAAACCCTTCGTGTAGATGGTTATACACTGTATGTTTAGTGTTCAAAATTTTCAAAACAAGTGTCTACATTTGTAGAGTTCTGGTGTTCTCCTCAAGTGTAAACTGCATAAAATGCATCCACACAAAGTGTGTATAGTTCGTATCATTCTGCATAGTATAAAGGGAAGTTGGATGGTTTAAATTTCTGTGGATATCATTTTTCATTTTGATTCTTTCTTAGCTGTGCAGATCTATTCAGTCACCTATTCTGCTTCCCAGTTGTATAGTATGTTTGCGTTTTATTATTGTACTAGAATCCGCATGTTGTTGGGCTATCGAGAATTATATTGATGGGAGTTATATGGTGTTTGGCGTAGGAAAAACAAACTTGGCCTAAAGGCATCCTTAGTACAACTACAGTTCTTTCATTATGCTGTTGACGTAAGCTCGGATGAGAAGATCATCCAACGCTTTCAATCAAGATGAGCTTGATTATAGATGATATCAGTTATGCATTTTGGTGGAGTAAGCAAGTCCAGCATGCTACCTGAAAAGTTTATGCTATCTTTTATGGGTGCTATTTTCATCCTTGATTGTTATGGATGCACAATGCCTATTACACGCATGGAGTAATTTGCAGAAAGGCTCTTGTGTGTGTAATCTGCATGCAGATTTTCTTTTGTTTCTTCAATGTTAAATATACTTAATATTAGTTTGCTTCATAATTCACATACAGATGATCAGCAGTGGGTGGTATGATAAGAAGGGTCCATTTTTCTCCTTTTTCTACAAGGTCTCGGGGAAAAAAAGCATAAGCCCTATCCAGGTGTTGGGTTTCTACAAGAAAAGGCGACAGAGAATAAACGGTGCGGCAAAGCGCGCGTGCCCTTCTAGTCAAGGTGAAATTAGGAAGTGCAGTTTCCCCGAATTCCCATATGAAATGGGGTTTCAGCTATGTGGTCAAATCAGACCTTGCGATGATTGGTATCTATGATCATATGGGAACTCGACCGATAGTTTCCATTTTGAATTATAATCTATATATTTCTTTTTCTTTTTTTGAAAATGTAATCTATATATTTCTTATAATCTCGTCCGCTTTATTTATTTTTCAGTCTACCCGTTTCTTTTTCAAGTATCCTCCATGTAGTTGCCTCCCTACTTCCACATCGTCACCACCTCTCATTCATCATGTCCGACAGTCGGAGGAAGCGTTTCATCTAACCGTCCTGTCATTGGTATTTTTGGCTAGAGTAAATATAAAGGAACCATGGTAATTGGAGTTAAGGCTCCACAAAAACCACAAGTTTAAAAAACACTTAATACAAATAAATTATGAAGGTCAAGTAGCAGGGATGCGGCGGTCAGGAGCGAACAGTGAAGGTAGGGCAAGGTGTGGCGTAAGGGCAGGAGAGATGGCCTAATGGCTGATTAATGCGGTGTCGGCCTCCAGCATCAGATGAAGTCGAGGGAAGAGGCGCACGGGCGAGAGATGAGTTTGTTCCTTCTTCCCTCTCTATCTTGCTTCACTTTGATGAACTGCCGCAAGGGTACCATCATCTCTTTTAAACTTGGTGAGGAAATCTCCTGAAGCGTGGAAATTTGATATTCCACCATGGTCATTAGGCTTAAGTATTTTTATATGCGTGGAGATGTGATATTTTAGCAAGGTGAGAAATGATATGGCTCTACTTTAACAAGGGCGACTACAAGGTGTTTCAATTTGGCGCAATGAGCGATGGAATGAGGAAGAATGGGAGGAGAAGGGGGTGGTTGATGCCAGACCTTTTCAACAAAAATAAGTTCCAACGGCAGTTCGAAATCACCACCGACAAAGGTTAACCGGCGACCAGACCTCTAACGTTGTGTCCACAAGGAACGGGGTCGCAGTTGTGGTCATATATTCACTGGTTCCAGACCTCCGCCTCCATGGAGTTGCGGTCCTCGTTGTTGGACAAGGTGCGGATTGAAGAAGCAAGAGCAAATCCAAAACTAACAACCCAAAGATTAATATAACAGGATTTTGAGCGTTGAGATTTGATCCTCTCCTCCTCATCTAAATTCTGAAGCATGCCTATTTGAGCGTCCAGTCACTAACCAGGCATGCACGGCGACTAATGTCTGCTGACATTAGATACAAGAGTTCACACGAATTAAATCCGACAAGTTCCACTTCACAAGGCCACAGTACATAGAAGTACAACAATCTACATACTGCATATAGGAGCAATCTCAGCGTCGACCACATCGCATGCCACAGCATACATAATAGAAGAACCTACAGACTACATAGAAGGACAATTTGAGCATCGACTAGCTATGTTTGCGTCTCAGCAAAATAGAAGAACCTCCCTGCGCCAACTAGCCATGGCCGCACTCCGCAACCTGAATTTAACTCTCAATACCTGCAGAACAATCAATGTCATCTCAGTAAAAACAAATTGGTAATACTCACTCACAGAAAAGCCAAATTTTGTATGATCCCCAAAATAAACATTAACTTTGCCATAGTGCAAGTTATACAAAAAAATATAACAGAGCTGAATCATCCCAGCGTTATTAGACAAATTGATACTACAAATGGAGAGCAGCAGCAAGATAACATTTACATTGTGTGGTACATTACTACATATGATCACAATAGAAAATAAAAGATCAGTGACTCGGCGGCTATCATTTGAGGCAAAAAAAAAACTGAACTTCCAAGATTGTTAATTCATTCCAGATTTACTGTGTGTACCAAGCGCATATGAGAGGCTCAGAGCACAAAGCAAAAATGTCTGGTATCTCTACTCAAAGGCATGTTTTCCTGAAATCTAAGAATTGCCATGCACCATCTTGTAAGGCTATCATCAAGCCATCCTCCCTCCGCTTGTCTCTTTCCTTTCTATATGATAAGTCTACTCGCGCCTCAAGGGCCGGTCATTCACGCTCTCCACTGCATGAACAGCATTCCCAACTAGTTGGGTAACCAAGAAAAAAAAACATATACGAAAAGATAAAATTACCTAAATTGTTCGACCAAGATAGCATGTTAGCAGATCTGGTCCGTCCACAATTAATGCCAGATCCACCCCTTTCCGCCCAACTGCCCTGCCTACAAGCAAACGAAGCCCAAACCAACCGAAAATTGAAGAGAAGTTGAGCCAAGGATAATAAATGAAGCCACATTTATTGACAGGTCCAAAAAAGGAACGTTAAGACTGTTTACATGTTCAGAAAAAAAATCATTTATCCAGAATTATTGTCGAGTGAGTTTGTACCATAGTTTTAAATAGCATGCTATGCCTCTTAGCGGCGGACCTTTTCTAAACGCTATAGCACGCTATTTAAAATGTTTGTTCATGTGGTAAACGCTATAGCGTGCTATATATAGCGGAGCTCTACCGCGCTATTTAAAACCATGGTTTGTACCAGTTATGACCATAAGGCCAAAACAAAATATGCACAGATTGGAAAACCTAAGTTCCAAAACAAGCATTACATAGTACTATGTGACATTGTGGATCCACTGGCAGGGCTAGTGGGGCAGTCGTGGTCATGGACATCCACGGTTCGTTGCACGCCTGAGTGGGTGAAGCCAGAGCAGCAGGAGGCACAGGAGGCGCCAGCTACGCCACTGCACGACGGCGGTAGGACCGGCCAGGGGCGGACCCAGGAAAAAATTTGAGAGGGGGCAATAATGTATGGCCATATTGATGAATTAACAAGGCAATCGTCCTTATAAACTAAAACCTAGGCACAATCACTTCATGCTCCATGTGATAACCAAATTTATTGCCAAAAGAAAAAAAAACTAACAATATGAAGCAAAATGACTTACATCTTGTTCCTAGTCGCAAAAGAGAACATTGACACATTGTCTAACAATCTAACCTACAACCTGCAAGAAAAAAATCATTATCAAATAGGGGGATAATGAAAACATCGAAGGCTGCCTCTATACAAATGAAAAAGAGCTTTTAACACAATCATTTCGTTTCATCCCACGGCAATTTTCACCTCATGAAAACGTTTAACTATCACTTCATTAGGAAAAAAACTAGCAATTCTTTTTCTACAAAGCAAATACGACCATGATTCATACCAATCGGCGCTAATATGTTGACTGATCTTTCCAATTGTCATTGGCTTAATCTTCTTAGGATGAGGCTAATATCCTTGTGTTGTTTGGGATTGTAGTATGCAATCTTCTTCGTTTTCAATGGATGCATAGGAAGCTTGTTCAAATCAACTAGTTCAGGCATCTTGGTGGTTGTTAGTTTTTTTTTTAACTCTCCATTAGCTTCTCAATAACTTTAAGTGCCAAAAAAGCAGAATGTCAAATGAATCGACAAGGTTTCAAGCATAGTACACGAAGTTTAAGTGGGAACTAGGAAAAATAGATGACCCGAATGAAAATTTGAGCGTGTCAGTCTAGATTAAAGTTGGTACTAAAATTTTGATCTAAACGGTCTTATATTTGTTTACAGAGGGAGTACATCTTATGACAAAATCATTTGAACCGATCTAAGTCATCTAAATCGGTAAATTATACACATAAATTGATAATACTAATATGATTTCTACAAAGGAACTGCAAACGAACAAAAAAGTTTGAAAAGAAAGAACCCTAATGATCTACTATATGGCTTACTTGATGTCAATTAGAACGCTGAAATTACACAATCGGTGATGAGGCTGTGTTGCGGCGGCGGCGTACAAGCACGAGAGATGGGCGACGGCAAGTCGCTGATTGCCGGCCGCGAGCCGAGCAGGAGACTGCGTGATGCCGCGATCGCGCGAGAGGCAGTTTCGGGCGGCTCCGCGGGTGCCGTATCGTGCGTTCGTTTTTTCTATGCGTGCGTGGACTAGGGGTCTGATCCATCGAATAATCGTAGCGTTCGTAGCCGACGTAGTGTAGGCTGTTTCTTGGTGGTGGGCTTCTTATAGACTTTCAACGGATTAAGAATATATGGGCCTTTGAAATTAAAAGGAAATTGGACGGAGTGGGGGCAAAGTAATGGGCCAAGTGGGGGCACACGTAGCTTGGGAGGATCAACGTAAGCGTACGAAGGAAAATCGAGTGGGGGCAGCTGCCCCCACAACCATCAACGTGCGTCCGCCCCTGGGACCGGCACCGTGGCCATATCCATGGGATCCTCCGGTCTACATCAACCTCGTCGACGAGGGCGAGGATGAGGACAACGGCGACGACCACTAGATCTAGTGTTTAATTATTATTTTAGTTATGTTTTTTCATTTTAATTAATGTAATGAACGGACTTTTGGCGGCTAATGTTTTTTTTAAATGGAACTTTGAAAAAAATTGAAATGCGGCCCGCACGTTTGGTGCACTGGCGTGCCGGTCTACACGGGGCGGACTTTTGGTGTCCACCTGGCCAACCAAATTTCGTATGCTTTGAGTGATATCACTATCACGAGGATCATTGCCCTGGTACGTCAGCAGGTGTATGAACACCTGGTTCTGTAGGCCGCATCATCCCTCCAGCAGGTGTATGCATCTCTCTCTCTCTCCATTTGTGCAGGAGCATGGCAGCGACATCAAGCGAGATGGCGACACCGATTTCCTAGTTTCCTTCTTTAAGTGATTTCTACATAACGCTAATTGTACCATCATCACAAACAACACTTTATTATAATAAAGATATATAATCCTAGTTTGATTTCCAAAACTTGGTTATTTGTTTTGTGGTGATTTGGCTTTGAGGAGAGAAAATATCATGGTATGCGAGGAATCAGAGGGATATGGTACATTCATGGTGGAATAACAGGACTTGGCATGGAATAATTAGCGTTCACGGTACTTAATTACGCATATCAGGTTTTCCCTTAAAAAAATGCATGTCAGCTTTTTTTTGGATAGGTGTGTTGTATTGTCATTATAAATATAATTGATATGCATTTATACTTTCCTTTTACAATATTTGGGTATGCATTAATATTATCCTTTAATAGGCCCAGGTTGATGACTATATATACCATCTTGTGTGGCACATTTGCAACAGAACACAAGTCTGTAGGCTGTAGCATCAAGCTAGATAATCAGTTCCTCTGCGGTGAATGACAATGTCTACGTCAAAAGCTGTCAATGCACGCTTGGTGGTAGTAATGGTTCTTCAATTGATGATGATAATCTTGGTGGTGCAGCAGGAGCGAGCAGTGGCAGCTTTTCCAATGGAAGAAACCAACCAAGGATCGGTGCACTATCCGGTGACTCGTAAGATCTCTGCCACAACAATTTCAACTGATAGTACTCATGAGTGCCGTACTTGGGAACGAAAGGGTTGCCCTCCCCCATCTAGCCTGTGATGATTACAATGTTATTTGCCACAAAATGTTGAATAAGATAACGTCTAAGCTATTATTTCCGCGCGAGAGTTTCAATACTACTCCCTATGTAAACAAATATAAGACATTTTAGATCACTATTTTAGTTATCTAAAATATCTTATACTCCCTCCGTCCCATAATATAAGAGCATTTTTTACACTAGTGTAGTGTCAAAAATGCTCTTATATCATGGGACGGAGGGAGTATTTGTTTACAGAGGGAGTACTTTTGTTTTTCTCCTTGCATCGCTTCTCTCCGTTTTTGTTGTAGTTTTTGCTTGCGTGGAACAGTGGGGGATCCCCTCACGTTTTTCTCCCTGCATCGCTTCTCTCCGTATCTTTTTGCTGATACATGTTGATTTACACGATGACAGGAACACAGCTAGTGGATTCTATTGTGCCATTAACATGGGAGAGTGCATATCAGAAAATATTATCCACTAGTTGAACATTCGAATCGCTTTATGTGAAAACTCCCCATGAAAATTTCTGCGGAAAGTATAAACAGCCCAAAACAACTAAGAATGGCATGGCAATTGTAGAAGTTCAAGAAACAACAGAGTAATTAACCACCACGTGGCAAAGTAGATGGACACATAACTAATTGGCAACAAACAGAAAAAAGTATCCATAGCAACAACTGGTCTCACCTCAAACACTAAAGCTCTTGTCTTCATGTATGTAACAAATAAGCTATAGTGTGCTTCGATTCTCTCTTACGTACCATTCCCTGAAAATAACACGATCATCACGGAGAAATACACAACAAAAGATTTATCTACAAACAGTATCACTATGCCCAAAACTTTGAACAACCACTGACAATGTCTCTTGATCATTTCGACAACAGCTCATAGGCTAGCCACCGAATAACTGACACATCCTGCTAGAACTCATTTTCGTAATTGACTGTTGACGTTGATGAAACAGACGCATCTGGATCTGGGAATGAACATATCCCAAATTTCCCTAATTTGATGGCAAAAATAAGTAATCTACTACCACATGTGACAAAATACACCAATAGCACAAACTGGAGCATGCAATTCTGTATTAGTGAACACTTGCAATAGCGTTAGGAATGCATTTAAACCATGAGTTGATTTCTTAGCTGGTGATTTCCATGGAAGAAAGGTAAGCTTCAACATGCCGGATATAAATTTTATGTAATACAGAACACTGCTTGTCATGCGGAATTAAATCATGCCAGATGAAAATTAGAGCATACGCCATATTCCACTAGATACCTAGAAGATCTAAACTTTGTAATGCGGAACAGAAATGTGGATCATCTTGATCTAAATTCAACACCCAAAAATAGGAATACTAATACAACACCTGTGTTCAGGGTGCCGCAGGCTTCCTTGGAAGCGCCACAGAGATGCGAAACTCAATCAAACCGGGATGTAGCTACAACTTACAGTGGTGCAAAGGAGGACATTTACAGATCAGAGAAGCAGATATACCCCTACCCAGCAATTCCCAAGATCCAGAATACTTGCAATCTCTTCGCCTTGCGGGGTTATGAGAAATCGCAGGAATAGCACAATGTAGGAATGTTTCTCAAAGGATTTTTGTTGTTTGTTATGATGCTTCTTGCACTAACTCCACCCTGCAACTCGCGAGATACACAGACTTCTTAAACAATACAGACTTTTGGACTGCAGCACATTCACGAGTACTGACGCTAAATTCTTATTTCTTGTGCTGGATTATGTTGTAATGACTGAACTGCGCTATGCACAGTACTCCTACTAGGTAGGCGAGAGACACTGGTTCTGTTTTCCCTAAAGATGCTAGCTGCAAGTGGTAAATCTGAAACAGGAAATAGACTTCAATATAATCAGAATCGAGGGAAATTACTGTAATTGCTTTCAAAATTTGTTTTGTTTAAACCACTAGGCAGGCAATATTTCCCTAGGGGTGGACCTTTGTCAACCCTAAAGACATTCTGTTCATATTTTCTGTATAAAATGAATTTCCAATGCTTCATGCCCACATATTAATGACCTCAATAAATGGTAGTCACCAGATAAAAAATACTTTTCCCAAACTGAAATGAAACACAACCAGGATATATACTGTCAAGATAGTACATAGCGATGAGTTAGTTTATAGAACTACAGTGGTAAATCTGAAACCGGAAACAAATTTCAGTATATTTCGAAGCGAGAGAAATTTCAACTGCAGATCCAGAATTGGACTACCTTTTAAAACGAATCCACAAATAAAACCTAATTGTATTTGTTGTTTGCGCAATGTTGATAGAGAGATATTACCTGCATTATAGAAATTTGCGCAAGGATAAAAGAATGTGTAACGTTTATTAGTTCTTATAGAAATATTCCTGATTTGCAGCTAATCAAGTTGGAGCGTTAATCGAATGGATGAGCTGCCCGAGGTTTGCTTTGGGAAAATCTTTGAAATACAACACCTGTGTTCGCGCAGATGCGACGACAGCTTCCTTAGAAGTGGTAACCACAGTGGAAATCAAACTCGGGGCCTGTTTGGATGGCAGCCCACAGCTGCCCTTCCAAAATATTGGTCGTTGACCAACAGGATGGCAAGCGTTTGGATCGCAGCCAAAATTCTGGATCTCAGCCAAATTTTTCGCCAGCCGGTGCAATTCTCTACTTGCATGCGGGTGAGTTGCCAGCGGCGATTTCGTTCGCCAAAACATTGGCACGCCCTCTGTAACACCCCTATAATTAAGCTACAGTAAAACTCCTCTAATTATGCCAAGTCACCTTGATTTACAATGCTTGATCATCATTTGCATCATATCTCATTTCAAATTCCACTTTGAAATGGAATTCAATTTTTAAGTGAATTCAAAAGTTGTTCAAATCCAAAAACTAAATAGGTCATAATTTTGGAAATATTCCATAACTATTTATGTTAAGGAAAACAACATCACTAAAAATCCTTTGAGAACTCTTTCAACTTGAAAACAGCAACAGCAGCACCTCTTTTGACAATTTGCATTTATCCAAAATTAAAAAAGGATTCAAATAAATCCCAAACTTGGTGAACAGCTCCTAAATAATGCAGTGTAATTATGTGGCTAAGTCTCATATTTTACAAAACTCATTTGGAGTCTAAATAAAATGCAAGCAGCAGAGGAATTGAATAACAGAAAAATGAAAAAGGGAAAATGGAAAAGCCACTGTGCACTTCGGCCCAGCAGCGCAACAGAGTGGCCCGGCCCATTTCCGCTGGCCTTTCCCTAACCTCGTGCCAGAGGCAGGGAGGCCAGGGCGTGCCCGCCGTCCATCGCCCGGATGGCGCGCTGTCGAGCATCCCGCGGCTCCCCGGCGTGGATAAGGCTTCCCCCCGGCGTCTCTCTCTCTCCCGCAAACCCTAGGCCTCCCAGAGATCCCCCTCGACAGCTCTCTCCCTCGTTCCCTTCGACCCCGAGCGCTGCCATGGATGCAGCAGGGTGAAACGCGCGGCCATCGCCGTCCCCACGTCCCCGGAGCGTGTCCAGGAGTTCCGTGGGCCTCATCTTCGTCAACCCCGCGCACTGGTTCGAGCGGAAGCACGCCACTACGCCCACGCCCGATACCCCTCGCCGGAATCCACCTCTGTCCGGTGGTCGATCCACTCGACTCTGACCGCCTCCGGCCTCCCCGAGCCTTCTCTGCATCCGCTGTGAGGCCCTCTCCTTCTCCCCTCTCACTCTGCGCTCCCGGTCGCCCCCTAGCTAGCCGTCCCGCCATCGAGCTCTGCCCGGCGCCATGGCCATCGCGCGTGAGCCGTGTGTGCTCCCGAGCACCCGCGCGTGCCACTAGCGCACTCCAGGGCCCGTGCTGCGTCGAACTCGACCCCCAGCTACCCCCCTAGTCCGCTCCCGCCGCGTTTTCGATGAAGGTCGTGCTCCGGCCGCCGCGTGCCGTCGTTCCCCCGGTCGACTCCGGCCGTCTCAGCCGCCCGCACCGCCACCGATCAACGCGCCTCGTCGCGCTCGTTCGAATGCCGCAAGTCCCGCTTCAAACCGCGCACCGTAGCCGAAACCCGAGCGTCTCCCGTGCGCGCCGGCGTGCGATTTTGTCGCCGTAGCTCCTCCGGCGCTGCCGCCAGTTGGCGTTGACGTGGCTGCCACGTGGCCACCCAGTGCCACTGACCGTTGGGTCCTGCAGGCCCCGTTGACTAGTCAACGGGTCAACGTTGACTGCTGACTGGGCAGTCAATGGGGCCCACTGTCAGCCACTGTGCTGTTCTGCTGGGTACAATTGTTGTGTACCCGTAGCATTTTCACATTTATTTTCGAATTTGGATTAATTCCAGAAATTCCAGAAAATGTTTAAAACTTTGAAAAATCATATAAAATAATTCGTAACTCGGATGAAAATAATTTCTATATGAAAAATGATCAGAAAAATACAAAGAATGTGAATATGTCATTTGCATTCATGTTAGATCACTCTATAGTGGTGAACATTGAACTTTTGACCATATTTCAATGAATGAATAGTGCATGACTTTGGGAGAATATTCCCGAATATTTTCCCAGGTCTTTTAAAACATTTAGGGATGCATTAGATCACCTCTGCATATCATATTGCCATGCCTTGCCTTGTGTTGCATATGTTTGCCATGTATTCATTGTTTCTTCCCCCTCCTTCTCTCCAGTAGACCTCGATACCCCCGCTGACGCCGCTGAGTACGACTACGTCGCCGACATTCAGCCCCTCTCTGCACAGCTTCCAGGCAAGCAAAACCTTCTTGATCATACCTATATCGCCCATTCTCTCTCTCTTTTGCTTGCATTAGATTTTGCTACAGTTGCTGTTCCGATAGCACCTATTCTGATGCATAGCTTGATTTTTGTAACCTGATGATGATAATTACCTGTTATCCTACATGCTTAGTATAGTTCTGCTAGAGTACCACCAGTGGCCCTACACCCTTGTCCATGTTGCCATGCTTACTATTTGGGTGTTTTGAGAAAGTGTTCGATGTATCGAGAACAGAGACCACCATCAGTACCTTGTAGTTGTACGACTCTGCAGAGCGATTATCAAGTGCCGAGGGTGATTCCTCGTATGTCACTCTCGATGATGACTCTGTAGTGTAGCACATCAAGTGTGGCTTATCGAGGGTGATTCCTCGAACCCCACTCTCGATGCTGACTCTGTCGTGCAGTACCTCAAGTGTGAACCTATCGAGGGTGATTCCTCTGAGTTCACCTTGATGGTACAGACCCGCTGTTACTTTTAAAATGTACCTGGGTTCCCGACAGTCTTATGGAAGTCGGGTAGGCCCCAAGGGTACCCGCGAGAGATATCGAGGCGGATCGTCCCGGCAGGAGACCAACCGGAAGTGAGGTAGGCCTGATCCCTCGACACTAGGCCGCGTGTTACCAAGTCGGTGCGACAGGGTGTCAGACGAGACTTGAGCCCTGGTCGTCTCCGCGAGTTACTAATAATACGCTAACGGATTTGGGTATTTAATCTGAGTGGGTCTTTGACCCTTTCGCACTAACCACCACGCGGGATTAGTTATGGGCCCCTGCGTCGTACATTCCCCCGAAAGCTCTGTCAGATGTCACAGTTGAGCGGCGCGCGCCCGGATGAGCTGGTTACGTCTGGTGGTGCTTCCACAGTCGCGCTTGGTTCTGGCCGCCCACGCAATGTGCAGGAGTGCTTAGGGCGATTGGCCCATGACCCCTTCGCGCTTAGGATTTAGACCGGCGTGCTGACCTCTCTGGAGAGCCTAGGTAGGACTACGGCGTGTCGATCATTCTGATGCCAGGCATTACCCTGAAAGTGTGTCCGGACAGGGGTAATCGAGCGTGTTGGGCAAGGTTGTGCACCCCTGCAGGGAAGTAAATCTATTTGAATAGCCGTGTCCACGGTAACAGGACGCTCGGAGTTGTATCCTGATCTACTACAACTAGAACCGGATACTTTATAATACTATATTGTGATTTGGCTCCGAGGTCGCTTCCTCGCGGGGTAGTCGAGGAGGGATCTCTGGGCGTTACTATTACTTACAAGTTGCTATATGATATTATAAGCTACTCTCTTCTGATGCTGCAAGATGCTAGTCTTCGATAGGATAGGCTCTTCCCCTCTATTCTGGCATTTCTGCAGTTCAGTCCAAAGATATAGCCCCATTCCTTTGATACTGATGCATACTTAGCATAGTTCTGATGTAAGTCTTGCAAGTACTTTGGATGAGTACTCACGGTTGCTTTGCTACCTCTTTTCTTCTACCCGGTTGCTGCGATCAGATGACGGAGCCCAGGAGCCAGACAATACCGAGCTTGGAGGCTACTACTACGTTGACTTCGCCGATGGCCAGGAGTAGTTCGGAGGCCCCAGGCAGGAGGCCTGCACCTTTTCGATTCAGTTGTCATTGTTGTGCTCAGCCTTCTTAAGGCAAACTTGTCTAACTATGTCTGTACTCAGATAATTATGTTTGTTAACCTTGTATTCGGGTCCTCGCAACCCTGGTTTGTAATTTAAATACTTTGTGTTTGAATTTGTGTCTTAGAGTTGTGTTGTGATATCCTACCGTGAGTCTCTGATCTTGATCATGCATGATGCGTGTATGATTAGTGCACGGTCGAGTTCGGGGGAGTCACAAGTTGGTATCAGAGCCGACTGCATGTAGGAAGTCCCTTTCCAACTCCTTGGCGGAAGTTGAGTCTAGTCTTTGAAAAACTATTTTTCGAACTACTAACAGTGTTGTGTGGCTTACGGGCCCACATCGCAAATGGATGGGATTAGGATCTTTTATTCCTCTTCTATACTCTGGGTTCTAAACTTCTCTTCCTTTCGGGTTAAAGATTTTGCTAACTCTAACTCTAGGTTCTCGTAACGACTTCATTCCGGAGAGCCACTCATTTCTGATCATCGCTTGATATGTCAAGACATTCCGGAGCATTCCTCGATGTTTCTCCGAGACCCTTGAGCCCACCGCCTTTGCAATTCCCTACCATTAGTAAATCCCTATGGATAACTACATACAATTTCCGTTCATACATTCATTCCCAGTTGCCCTTGTTATTACAAGATGCCCCGAAATACTCTCCGACTTTTCGAGAATCCTATATGTCCTATTGTTATTGAAATTCCTTGTCGCCTACTTGCACTTGTGGTTAACTCCTAGTGTTCAGCAATTATCATTGAAATCCTCTGTGATTGCGTCCTGGTCATATTGGTTCAACAAGTGTGCGAATACTCCCAATCATCAGTTGTTCTCTAGAAATTATCCTTCCAGCTCAGACGTCATTCCGGATATGAGCTGGTTCTTGATCAATCAAATTTTGATTGGTTGTGCCTTTAAGTCTATTCAACTTACTCATCTTTGATCAGAGTTTCTGCTTCTGATCCCCCGATTTGGAAATCATAATCCCTTTGTATTTTATACTTCGGATTATTCAGATGTTTCCATAATCTGACGCCTTTGTATTCTTTCTTCTTCTGGTTGAGTACCGATACTCACATCAGATCCTTTCCGGACCACCTGATCTTTTGGTGGATTACTATCCAACAGCTCCTTCGTATTTTAAATCATTGACGAAGTTCCTCTAATACAAAATGCCTTCGGCGAATTGTATCCTCTATTTTCTGCCATGTGTACTCTGTTTTCGAGCTTATATCCTTTGATTCTATCGTGTGTTGTATAGGTACCTAAAATACCCCTGATGGGTTGCACCTATGCTTTCTGCAATCTGTGTGAACCCAGAAACTTCTATGGGTCATACTCTTCTGGTGTTTCACCAGATAAGTTTTCAACACTACAACTTCTTCAAAAACGAGAAATGGACGAAAGGTTATGCATTGAAGAAGTGGGAGTCGACCCTGAACCTTTGTGTTCATGCCCATGGACACGATGTAGAACTTATCATGGAAGCTTCTCGTAAAGATAATTATCCCCTTATTATAAGTTCATCCTGTATCTGTGGTTTGATCATTTGCAATCATGGTTCCGACCATATTGTTCTCCCTTGATTCCATTTCTCAGACAAGTTAAAACACTTGTCTTCCGTAGATCAATAAACCAGCCCAACCTCTACTCTGATCTACCTTCGAGTATCACCCTCTGGTATCTCCAGGATATTGTGCCATTGCACTACCTCTTATGAATTATTGTTGGAGTAATACTTCTGTAGGATCGAAGTATGTCTACCAGAGGGGGGGTGAATGGGAGTTTTTAAATTTTCTTTCGAAACTTCAAAACTCTCGGAACCCAGCAGCAGAGCGAATGAAAACAACGTTCAGTGAGCGAATGAAAAACTAGCGAGTGAAAACTAAAAGCATACATCAAGATAAATCGCATGATTGAAACAAGTCATACGGCACAGCTCGAATGTAAAGAGGAGAAGTAGAGGTGACCAGTGATGCTCGATGGCGACAGGGTATTTGGTAGACCAGTTCGCCCTTCTGCAAAAGGACTACGTCTGGTTGGAGGGGTTGTGATTTAACACAGAAGATAAACTCTCTTCGCCCTATTCTCCTCGACAATTGGTTCGTCAACCAATGCCGATCACTCATGGTAGATGCTTGAGGTGATCTCCGAACCTTTACAGACTTCTTCTTCGAGAACCACAATCACTCTTGGTCTCTGAAGAAATTGACACCTAACCGTCTAGAGAGTTCGCAGCTCTCAAGAGTAATAAGCGGAGCGTACTGGACTTAGATTCGAGTGATGCTGAACCACTATCTAATTTTTCGGCTCTGTGGTTTTTCTCTCGGTGGATTTTAAACTCAAATCACTCAGGAGAGGGGGTTGCTCACACAAACTTCTCAGAATCAAACGGAGCAGCCGCCCGACAACGCCGGTGCGGGGTGGCTATTTATAGCCGCAGCCTTCCCTGATGGGAAATGACCATTTTGGACACGCGGTCCACCCAATGGCCAACCGACACGTTCCCAACGGTCGGATTTAAATAGCAACGGTAACATTACTTGAGGAACAAGTAATGCTAACTCCTCGGTCAGAGACAAATCTCTCGCAGCGAAGAAGAACACAGTCTCTTGCTGGCAAGTATTCGCTCGGAACACAAAGAGATTTCTCTCGCAACTCACATAGGATTGGGTTTTGCATCAGAGAATCAAAGTTTCGAACACTACACCCCTCTTAGTAGTACGGTGGTCCTATGACTCAATAAAGAGAAAGAAGAACAACGAAATAAATACTCCGTCTTCACTTCGTCTTCATTCTTCTCGGCTGTAGTCAATTCCTTCGGACAGACACCGAACCAATTGCTTTGCGTCAACAATTTTTGGGGGTCACTCTTGACAGCATAATCTTCGATGATAATCCTCGCTGCCACGCAGGAGATTATCTTCGGAGTTTGAACCAAACTCCTCGACACCAGGGACCTGTTACTCTGTGTGTCAAACTGTTTATGTCAACAATCTCCAAAACACAAGGAGGCAAATTATTGCACCAACAATCTCCCCCTTTTTGGACGATTGTTGACAAAACAGATAATCATCGAGGTGAAGATAGATATGTAGAATGTAATTCGAACAAGAGTGAACAAGTGTTACTTTGCTCGATGATGAAATAGGCTCCCCCTAAATGTATGCAGGGAAAAGGATTTGAGATAAATTTTCATGCAAGTATTGATGTATACAGAGGAAATTTCAATCAATCGAGACAATGATTCGCACTGATGAGATATAATCCATCGAGATCGTAGTGCAATCATCTGTAACTTCCGATAATAATTCCACCTGCAAAACAAATGCTTCGAGAGAGATAGTGCAGCAGGAAGGGTTATTAACATATCAGCACAGAAGTTACTGAGTTTTACAACTTGATACAGATAAACTTAGACCAGAAGTTGCAAACTCTCACGAAACCAAACCAATAAAACACCAGAAAGAAAAGCTATCGAAACTCGATGTAATTCTCCCCCTTTTTGTCAACGAGTGTCAAAAAGGTGACGAATAACATGAGTTCTACAGCGCAGAACTCGGTTCACTCGGTGGCATCTCCTGAAGAACTGTCCGAAGAGGTTTCTTCTTCGAAAGTCACAGGATTGTCTTTGTCTTCAGCAGCATCAGATCTCCCTTCAGGGATAATGGCTTGGGGCCAAGCAGACGATGAGGGCTTAGGAGTGGTGACTACAGGAGGAATACAGGAGAGCACATTGCCTTCGGTAGGTTGTTCGGTCGGTGAGGTGGCTTCAGATTCTTCGAGTATTTTGCATAGCTTGAGATGAAGAAGATCAATGGTTGTCTCACGAGCAGGGAGAGGAGGGGTACTCCGCTCTTGAAAATTGCCAACAGTGAAGCCTTTGTCAATATAATCATAGAGCTCTTGGAGATTGACATTCAGGAGTTGTTTCTCGGTGAAGAACTTGCGAAGCAATTTCCAGAGCCTCTTCTTGTTTTCATCAGCGATCAAGTGCATGATTCTGGTGCGATTGTTGAGAGCATTGAGCTCAGAGGCAAGATGTTCTTTTTCGCATCTATCCTCGGCAATATGCTGTAGAAGAAGTTGCTGTGTGTGCAAATTTACTTCTAGCTGAGATGGAGCTTGAGTTGAAATCATTCGTTCGCGCTGAGGAAGACGTGGCCCGTCAAATTTCTTGTGATAGTCTTGGAGGCTAGATATGGGTGATTTTCCCGAAGTAATATCGTCCATGACTTGCAGTGTATCGCGAACAGGAGGAATGAAGCTTTTGTGGCTTTCTTTCGCAAGATACACTGTGCGCATAGCATAATCAACAACTTTCTGAATCCATGGCGCGAATACTTTTATATAGAAAGGATACTGAGCAGAATCCTTCAGAATGCGCAAAAACATGTCTTCAACATCGAAGATGTATCGCTCAAAGATGGCATAGATGGTATTTCGAAGAACATCTGAGATTGATTTTTCCGAATTCATACCTGCCAGAGGGCAAATAGTATAGGAAAGCATGTGATACAGTGTCTGGTTCTCGAAGGTTAAGTGCTCAGGGCGAGGTGGACCAGAGTAGTCACGAATCTTTTCTTGATCCATGGTGCACCGAAAAGTTTCATCAGAACTGACATCAATGTTGTGCACTTGAATTTCCGTATCTCCATGCTCAAAGCGAGGGAAATGGAAGTGCGAGACGAAATCCGATGAAGTGCATTTGATGCGTTTTCCTTCGGTCATCCATTCCATAATCCACTTCGAGCTATCAGATTCATCGCCAGAGATATATGATAACCCACAAGTATAGGGGATCAATTGTAGCTTTTTCGATAAATAAGAGTGTCGAACCCAATGAGGAGCTAAAGGTAGAATTAATATTCCCTTCAAGTTCTATCGACCACCGATACATCTCTACGCACGCTTATCGTTCGCTTTACCTAGAACAAGTATGAAACTATTTTGTAGGTGATAGGATAGGTTTGCAAGAATAAAACTAGAAGTACTTAGAGGAAATAAAACTACGAGTAATTTGCAAGATAATAAAAGTTAGTTGTTTAGTAGAAAGCTTTTGTAACACAAGAGAAAGATTTGTCCATAGGCAATCGATAACTAGACCGGTAATCATTATTGCAATTTTATATGAGGGAGAGGCATAAGCTAACATACTTTCCGTACTTGGATCATATGCACTTATGATTGGAACTCTAGCAAGCATCCGCAACTACCAAAGATCATTAAGGTAAAACCCAACCATAGCATTAAGTATCAAGTCCTCTTTACTCCCATATGCAACAACCCCCTTACTCGGGTCTAAGCTTCTGTCACTCTAGCCGCCCACTATAAGAGAATTATGAACGTATTACAAACCCTACAGCGGGAATCCCTCATGCTTGCGCGACACGGAGGGCACCATAGGACAGCACCAAAATAAAACATACAACTCAAACCAATCACGATCATCAATCCACCCATAGGACAAAAGAAATCTACTCAAACATCATAGGATTGCCATACATCATTGGATAATAATATATAGCATTAAGCACCATGTTTATGTAGAGATTATAGCGGGGAGAAGAGGTGTTACACCGCTGCATAGAGGGGGAGAGAGGTGGTGTTGACGGCGGCGAAGTTGTTGGGGTAGATCGCCGTCACGTTGGTTCCCCCGGCGGCGCTCCGGCGCCACCGGAAGAGAGGGAGAGAGAGCCCCCCTCCTTCTTCTTCTTGCTTGGCCTCCCCCCTAGATGGGAGAAGGTTTTTCCCTCTGGTCCTTGGCCTCCATGGCACCCGGAGGGGCGGGAGCCCCTCCGAGATTGGATCTCTCTCTCTGTTCTCTTCTGTTTCGCGTTTCTGTTTTCTAGCCTTTCACCGTTTCTTAAATTTCCGGAGATCCGTAACTCCGATTGCGCTCAAATTTTAACACGATTTTTTTCCGGATATTAGCTTCCTTGTGCCTGAAGAAGAGCCCCAACCGACTTACGGTGTGCCCACGAGGCACCACCGCGCGCCAGGGGGCGCGCCCAGGTGGCTCATGGAGGCTGTGGGCCTCCGTTTGTGTTGATTCCACCTCCCAAAAATCACATATATTCCAAAATAATTCTCCGTAAAATTTTATTGCATTTGGACTTCGTTTGATATGGATTTTCTATGAAACAAAAAAAGCAGAAAACAGGAACTGGCACTGGGCACTGGATCATTATGTTAGTCCCAAAAATAATATAAAATGTTGCCAAAAATATATGAAAGTTGTAGAATATTGGCATGAAACAATCAAAAATTATAGATACGACAAAGACGTATCAGCGTCCCCAAACTTAATTCCTGCTTGTCCTCAAGTAGGTAAATGATAAAAAAGATAATTTTTGATGTGGAATGCTACCTAGCATAATCTTGATCATGTAATCTAATCATGGCTTGAATATTAAGACACGAGTGATTCAAAGCAATCACTAGTGGAATCAGAGAATTTGCCATCAGCCAGCTCTTTGCCGTCTGCTAGAGGACGGCATAGAAGGATTTTGCCATCAGCTTACAAAAAGCAGACGGCAAAGATCAGGCTGATGGCAAACATACAGTTTGCCATCAGCCATATCTTTGCCGTCCGCCAGCCGACGGCAAAGGGCCTGAAGGCAGACGGCAAAGAGCCCAGATGGGCCCCACTGGACCGTGAAGCGGGCTAGATCAGGTGGACGGGCTGGATGCCGTCCGCTGGATCTTTGCCGTCCGCTTCAGTGCTCTTTGCTGTCTGCTAGCACACGGCAAAGAAGATGGCCTAACTAACAGCCGTGCCCCCCGGCCCCACCCCTCTTTGCCGTCTGCTAGCAGACCTCTTTGCCGTCTGCTAGCAGACGGCAAATAGGCTGCCTAAGTAACAACCGTGCCCCCCTTTGTCTCCCCCTCGATCTCTCTCTCTCCCCCCCCCCACGTCACCCACCCCACCCGCCGCCCCAGCCCCGCCCGACGCCGCCGAGCCCCGCCGCCGGCCCCTGCGCCCAGCACCGCCGCCGGCCCCTGCGCCCGGCCCGCCCCCTGGCCCCTGTGCCCGCGACGCCGCACCACCGACGAGCCCCGGGCCGAGCCCCGCGACGACCCACCACCGGTGAGACAGGCCGCGGCGCCACCCCCCTCCCCGCGGCCCTTCTCCAGCACCGCAGTGCCGGCGTCCTCCCTGCGGCGGCCCTCCTCCACCGGCCCCCTCCTCCACCGGCGCCTCCGAGGTGAGCTTTTTTTTCCTGTTTTTTTTTCTATTTTTTGTTGTTTAGGTTTAGGTTAGCGTGCTAGGTTTAGGTTTAGGTTTAGGTTTAGGTTTAGATTTACATAATTAGAAGAAGAAAGAAGAAAGATGAAAAAAAATAAGAATAAGTAGAAGAAGAGGAAGAAGAAGAAGAAGAAGAAGAAGAAGAGGAGGAGGAGGAGGAGACGGAAAAACCCTAAATGATAACTCTTTAGGTTAGGGGTTGTTGCGGGGAACGAGCAGTGGGAAGCGTTTTTTTACAACTTGGCAGTGGCATCCTGTTGTAAATATTTAGTTAGGTTGACGGAAAAAACAATAATGCTATGTTACTCATCTTTGGATTTAAATGTGCAGTTGTTTCGTCGCTACGAGGGTCTGGTGTTCGATGACCTCCCCATGCATTTGACGAGCTCCCCTGCGTTCGTGGGTGAGCACAAATGACATCTCCTCCCCCCCCCCCCTTAATTTGCTCTGTTCCAGTCTTCGTGCCGATGAAACTTGCTAGCTATAGGTGTCTTCAATCATCAGTATGCGTGACCAGTATGCGTCTCCCGTTCGAAAGGGCGGCATCTATAAATATGCATGTCTTTGCATATTTATAACCGCCATCCTTTCGAATTGTCCAACGTTATCCATGGACAGCCCGAGTATGTGTAGATTGGGTTCGTTTTCCCATGATCTGCTCCAGATCCGATGCAGAATTTCGTCAGTGCCTCCCTGTTGTTCTCCGGGTACACATCCTCTCTGTTTATTGCCGAGACGTGTATCAGGAGAACAACAGGGAGGTGCTGCCGAAATTCTGCGTCGGATCCGGAGCAGAGCATGGGAAAACGAACCCAATCTACACATACTCGGGTGGGATTAGGACCTATCTTTACCTATTAGCGTGTAGGTTGCATGGGCGTAATAAAATTGACAAACTTAATTAACTGATGAATATATATGATGAATTATATATATATTTCTTGTGCGTTTAGTAGGTAGGCAAGATGAGTGATCGTGCGTGGATGTACACCGGCCACACTAGTCAGGAAGACATGACCACTGAATGGTTAACAAAAACCAAGGGGTTTGTGAAAGCCGCATTTGCAAATGGCCAGAGAAAAACCCGGTGCCCCTGTCTTAGGTGCGACAACTTTAAAAAGAGGACAGAGGATGAAATGGGTAAACACCTGCAGAAGTGGGGTTTTACGCCTGATTATACGGTGTGGACATTTCATGGTGAGTCTGCCCAACGTACCAGAGCTGAGGTGGTTCGTCATCGCACCGACGAGCATGGTACCGGGATCGACGATATGGTGCAAGACTTTGATGATGCTCGGGATTCGGACAAGGAGATGGAGGAATCTGCAAAGGCCTTCAATGAAATGTTGGAGTCTTCAAAATGTCCTCTCCACGAGCACACTGAGCTTTGTCAGCTGGATGCCATCGCACAAGTAATGGCTCTGAAGGCTCAATTCAACTTGGGCAGAGAATGCTACGACGCGATGATGACACTATTTGGACGCTTTCTACCCAAAGGCCATGTAATGCCTACAAACCTGTACCAGTCGGACAAAGTCCTCCGTGCACTTAAGATGCCCTATGAGAAGATAGATGCCTGTGAGACCAGATGTGCCTTATTTAGGCTTGAGTATGCGGACTTGAACTATTGTCCCATTTGCTAGTCTTCCAGGTATGTTGTGGTAGACAACGGTATGGGTGAGAAGAGGCAGACCAAAATCCCCGTTAATGTTCTTCGGTATCTGCCAATCATACCAAGACTTCAACGTCTTTTCATGGTCGAAGAGACGGCCAGACAGATGACATGGCACAAATTGGGCAAAAGAACCAAACTAGATGCAGATGGGAATCAGATGATGGTACACACATCGGATGCTTTTGCGTGGAAGAAGTTCAATGAATTACATGGGGATAAGCGGCAGATCCAAGGCATCCTCGAGTCTGCATCGGCACGGATGGGTTCAATCCGTTTGGTATGACGGCAACCCAATACAGTTGTTGGCCTGTATTTGTCATTCCACTCAGTCTCCCCCCCGGACAGATTATGCAAAGAAAGAACATTTTCCTGACGTTGATAATTCTAGGGCCCAACTATCCAGGGAAGAATATGAATGTGTACATGCAGCCGCTTAAGGATGAATTGCAAGAAGCTTGGGATAATGGGTTCAAGACATACGACGCCGCTAGCAAACAAAACTTCATAATGCGTGTCTGGTACATGTACTCGATGCATGACTTGCCGGCGTATGCGCTATTCGTTGGCTGGTGTGTGCATGGAAGGTTCCCGTGCCCCACATGCAAGGCAGCTCTTCAGTTTCGTTGGCTGGAGGCGGGTCGCAAGTATTCTTGCTTCGACTTGCATAGACCATTCCTGGATCCTCGTCATAAGTTCAGAAAAGACAAGAAGAACTTCATCAAAGGTAGAGTTGTCAAAAACTCTGCACCACCTGCGTTGACAGGCCAACAGATCCTGGATCAGTTAAACGCTCTCGAGCCTGATCTAGAGCGTCCAGGGTATTTCAAGGGGTATAATTCGGAACATGCCTGGAATCACAAGACATGCTTGTGGGATCTGCCTTACTTCAAAGACCTCCTTCTTCCACACAACATCGACGTGATGCACACTGAAAAGAATATCGGCGAGGCCCTTTTTGGTACATTGTTCGGCATAGAGGGGAAGTCAAAGGATAATCCTAAGGCTAGAGTCGATCAGCAGACTCTATGTGATAGACCGTTACAGAACATGCGACAACCGAAAGGAAAGAAGAACTGGACGAAGCCAAAGGCCTGGTTCAATCTTGGAAGGCCAGCTATGAGGGAAATTATCTTGTGGGTGAAAATGCAGTTGATGTTCCCCGATGGGTATGCAGCGAATCTAAAGAGGGGAGCGAGTCTTGAAAAATTGAAAATATTTGGTCTCAAGAGTCATGATTGGCACATATGGCTTGAGCGGGTAATGCGGGTGATGTTGCGTGGCTTTATCCCTGAGGATGAATGGCTAGTACTGGCAGAGCTGAGCTATTTCTTCCGTGTTCTTTGTGCGAAAGAACTATCGCTTGCGGTGATAGATGACATGGAAAAGTTGGCGCCGGAGTTGCTCTGCAAGTTAGAGAAGATCTTTCCACCGGGCTTCTTTAATACAATGCTGCATTTGATTTTACATCTCCCGACCGAGGCAAGATTGGGGGGACCCGTGCAAAATCGTTGGTGCTATGCAACTGAAAGGATGCATAAGACGCTTCGAGCAAAATGTAAAAATAAACGTAGAATTGTAGCATCGATGGCCGAGGCATTCATTACTGAGGAGGCGGCAAACTTCGTGACAGCACACTACGAAGCCAAAAATCGTCATTTGCATAATCCGAAGCCTCGGTACAATGCTGGAGACCCTAAAAAAGGTGGATCCAACCTTAGCCTATTCAAAGGGAAGCTCGCGCCAGCCGGTGCTTCGAAACCAATAGAGTTGGATGTCGAAGAATGGCGGACCATTTCGTTGTATATCTTCAACAACCTAACAGAAGTCCGGCTGTACATCGAGTAAGTTGTCGGTACATTGTTTCGCAAACTTCTAATTATTCCTTTTAACTGCTCTTATTCCCGGATATTTGATACAGTCGATACGTCGCCAAATTCTCGGATGGAGCGGTGATCCAAAAGGATTCCGTCGAAGAGTATGAGCTTCGGGCAAAGCATGGAGGCGGCTATCCCGGTTTCATCTCTTGGTTCAAACAAACGGTAATTAGCATTACCATTTCATTTCTTGGTCTAATTTGCGGCTAATGCAACAATTCTTTCGTATTAAACTTGTAGGCTAATTCAGAGTCTATGGACGCCGAATTGAGGCAAGCCGCTAATGGCTTTGACTATAAGGTCCGTTCATTTGAGAAATACGACATCAACGGGTATCGCTTTCGTACCTTTGGCAAACAGCTATCTATGGCCGACCGAAAATCTACAAATTGTGGTGTCTCTGCTATTAGCGAAGGAGGTACCGAGTATTATGGAAGAGTTGAAGCAATTTATGAACTTCTATTCTATGGTGAAAACCCAACGAACGTCGTAGTCTTCAAATGTTATTGGTTCCAGCCGAAGGAGACTAGAAGGACTCATGAACATATAGGGCTAGTAGAAATCAAACAAAGCACCCATTTAGATGTTCCCGATGTCTATATTACGGCTCAACAGGCGACCCAAGTTTTCTATCTACCGTGGGCATGCCAAACTAATGCAAATCTGAAGGGTTGGGATGTCGTTTATGAAGTGCCGCCACGTGTTAGACCACCTCCCCCCAATGAAGAGGATTATGAACCTCACATTAACCCAGACACATACGATGGAGAATTCTTCCAAGAAACACGTCTTTCCAAAAAAACGTTTCAAGAACCGCTCTACTTCACCCCAGAACATGGAAATAGACAGCGACGGTGAATCCGACAACACCCCTGAGCCGGAACAAGAAGAGTTGGAACAAGAAGAGGTTACTGCTGTGGATGACCTGTCAATGCTTGACCGATTACAGAATGGCCTTCCACATGTTGATGCCGCCGAACCCGATGAGCACGTCATTCATGACGACACGCGTGATAGTGATGATGATGATGATGATCCCGGAGCATATATAGACGATCCAGACTATTATTAGTTTGTATGCATCCCAACTTAAATTATATACATATTATTATTCATGTCAGTTCTTCAAATTTTTTATCTTGTACTAATTTCGTTTACTCTTTGTCATGGCAGGTGTTGAAAGATGGTGGCCGCGGGTCCAGAGCGCGCCGCGGGTACTTCTTCGGCGGCGGCCCACGGGAGGGGTACTTCCATTCCACCCGTACCTCTTCGGAGAGCGTTGTTAGACAGTATGGGGACACCGCCGGGCGCTTCTTCGTCGGCGTCGTTGCCCACCGGGAGAGGAGGTCGGGGAGGAAAGAAGAGAGGAGGTAGATCAGGACGCAGGGGCGGGAGAGGTAGGCAGGCTGCTACGCCTTCCTCGCCGCCACCCCCAGCTGATTCACCCGAGCACAGGACTGCTAGGGTGGACCCGTTTGAGGTGGAGGCTACGGGGACTCCGCACCACGAGCCTCGGGTCGACGGGCCTTCGGCCCATGAGACTCCGGACCCAGAGGCTTCGGCCCATGACACTCCGGACCAGGCTACGTCCCAGGAGACGTCCGGATGGGGTACCTGGCCATGCTGATGGTGGCGGGGATGATCCGTTTACTGATAGTGAGGGCGAGGTGGTTGAGGGGGCCACCGTGTACCAGTGTGGTGGTACACGGCTCCCGCCCGTGCCGGCGACCCGCGAGCTGCGGCCGGTGATTAGCCCTGATGGGGAGAAGTAAGTGAATTTACTCTTTTTGTACCTTTTGCCTTCAGGTTTCTTCAAATATCTAATGCATTGGCCTTGTCATACTGCAGGGGTTGGGTACACGCCAGTGGAGTCCGTAGGCCCAACACCGTCCTTGGTGTGCTTTGCCGGCAAAACTTCCCAGGGTTTGTCACGTTGCCCGGTGAGGGTCAGCTTCCACAGCTAGGATTGAGCTGGGAGCACTACTTGGCTGCCCAGGCCCCGCCGGACCACATGATCGATGGTGTCTTGTGGCACACGATTGCCGAGATGGTGATCAGAAGCTTTTGGGTAATTTCTCCTTTGCACAATTAAAAATTAACAATAGCTAGTTATTTTACTAATTAGTGTTGTCTCGTTTGATTGCAGACCTTCTATAGGTGTGAGGAGGGATACGAGGAGGAGGCGGCACAAGTTATCGATAGCGAGTGCAAGCGCCTACTACAAAACTTATGGCATGAGGCTCGACCGCAGGCTGTTCGAGACTACTACGCCACGCGTGGTATTAAGAAGGACAAGGCGTCGTGCCGGGCTAAGTTTCTGAAGAAGGATCAGTACATGAAGGTAATTAACTATTCTTAAGGCATTGTACTTAGTTTCCTTGATTTGATTCGTAGGCGTAGCGCTCAAATTTCTCTTTACTAACTTAGGTGCCCCCGAGATGGTGTGCAGATAAGGTGGATTGTTGGGAGGCGTTGGTGGATGAGTGGTGCACAGGCCGCTAGCGAGCCGTCCACGACAATGCCAAGGACCGGCGTGCCCAAATGGTTGGTGTGCCACACCATCAAGGCAGCGCCAACTTATTTCAGTTCGGGCGGAACTGGGTATGTGGTTTGCTTCATGATTCATGCAATTCATTCTTCATTCTAGCTTGAGCCCTTTACTAATACTTTGTTCCTCCCTTTTAGGCGGGACACAATAACACGGAGGTGCCAGAGGTTTACGACCTCTATGCCATGGCCCATACTGCCTCGTACAAGAAGGTCAAGGCATTCTCTGAGGCTGACCTCGATAATCCAGAGAACTTCACCAACATCTCCTCCCACCACAAGCTCGTGAGGTACAGAGATGAGGGGAAGGTGAGGAAAGGGGAGGACTTTAACCCGAGCCAGCATCCCTTTGATCCAGAGCTGGTGATGATATCTGGTGGCGGGAGGCCCCATGGCTCGATAGCCATTGGAGATGGACTTATACGTTGTCCTCGCACTCTCCCGGAGATCAAGGCGCGCCAAACGAGCTCCTGTCCTGAGATAAGGCCTCGTCCATGGCCAGTCGATCTCGCCATCGAGGTAAGTTATACGGACTCAGATATCTTTCCTCCATTGCATTGTGTGTGTGCACATCCATGATTAAAATGCTAACGAGGAGTGGTGTTGCAGGCTGCTCTTCATAAAGAGAGAGAGAGAGAGACAACCCAGGCGCTTCTGGAGGAGAGGGACCGGCTGGCGGCGGAGAGGGAACGGCTGGCAGAGGAGAAGACGGCTAGGTTGTTGGAGGAGGAGAGGGCACGGAATGATGCGTCTCACCGGGCCATGTACGAGCTCCTCGTGGTAAGTTTCTTATGCATATTAGCCAAATCATGCATGTAATATGTTCGTTTCATTACTAACCTATATGACTGACTCGTCAAAACCAAATGTGCAGTCTATGTGCGAGAAGACCGGTCAGACCCCTCTGCCGATGTCGGTCATTACTAGAGCGGGAACGGTGAGTTTCATTTGAATGGTCATTAGTTACAAGTCTTAACATTTGAGTGTCATCATGCTAACGAGACTTTGCAAATGATCTTTGGTGCAGCATAACTCTGAAGCCGCATCGCACAACCCTTCTTCCAGGTGAACCCGGCCCGACGAACCCCGATGCTTGACCTCCGGTAAGTTTTCTCTATTATGCCACATACTTAGCTTATTTTCCCCAAAAAAGACATACTTATATAGCTAATTATCCTCCAAAATGACATAATTAGCTTATTTAGTCCATTTATGACATAATTAGCTTATTCATTGCAAAAATGGCATAATAACCTTGGTTACCTCATAAATGTCATATACTTAGCTTATTATCCTTCAAATGACATAATTACCAAAGTTAGCTCTAAAATGACCTATACTTACCTAATTTAGCTCAAAAATGGCATAATTACCTAGGTTAGCACAAAAATGACCTATACTTACCTTATTTTCCTAGGTTAGCACAAAAATGGCATACTTACCTAGGTTAGCTCTAAAATGACACAAATAAGGAATAAGATGAAGAAAAACAAGGAAGAGAAGAAGAAGAAGAAGAAGAAGAAGAAGAAGAAGACTAGAAGAAGAAGAAGAAGAAGAAAAAGAAGAAGAAGAAGACTAGAAGAAGAAGACTAGAAGAAGAAGAAGAAGAAGAAGACATACTTAGCTAATTATCCTCCAAAATGACATAATTAGCTTATTTAGTCCATTTCTTCTTCTTCTTTTTCTTCTTCTAGTCTTCTTCTTCTTCTTCTTCTTAGCTTATTTTCCCCAAAAAAGACATACTTAGCTAATTATCCTCCAAAATGACATAATTAGCTTATTTAGTCCATTTATGACATAATTAGCTTATTCGTTTCAAAAATGGCATAATAACCTTGGTAACCTCATAAATGTCATATACTTAGCTTATTTTCCTCCAAAATGACACAATAAGCTTAGTTAGGTAAAAAATGGCATAATTACCTAGGTTAGCTCTAAAATGACACAAACAAGCAATAAGAAGAAGAAAAACAAGAGGAGAAAAAGAAAGAGAAGAAAAGCTCTTCTTCTTCTACTTCTTCTTCTTATTCTTCTTGTTCTTCTTCTTCTTCTTCTTCTTCTTGTTCTTCTTCTTCTTCTAGTCTTCTTCTTCTTTTTCTACTTCTTCTTCTAGTCTTCTTCTTCTAGCTTTCTTATTTCCCATTTTGCAGATTTGATTCACTTCACGGAAGCTTGCATTGATGGAGTGCTTGTGTTTACTTTTTGTTTTGATTTTGTATCCATGAACAATGTGAAACTTGCTACCTATGGATGAAACTATTGTAATATGGTGAAACTTGCACATTTTGTTTTGGTATATCTGTTGGATGATCATATCCATATGGCAGGGATATAGTTTCTTATGTGTTGGATATCATATACTTCCTGTGAAACTTGCACATACTGTTTGCGCTGTGAAATATATATATATATCATATATTTGCTGTGAAAATGCTTGGATATAACAAAAAACAAATTAAAAAGGGGCAATACAGGCACTTTGTCGTCTGCCAGCGGACGGCAAAGGTCTTTGCCGTCAGCCAGCGGACAGCAAAGGTGCCACGTGGCAGCAATCTGTGCAACCTGGGAGTACTGGGTCTGACCCATTTGGTCATTATGCCGTCCGCTGGCAGACGGCAAAGGCGAGTGGTTCTTTGCTGTCCGCAAGCATACGGCAAAGAAAAAGACCGGCAGACGGCAAAGAGCGTGGAGGAGTGACGTTATGCCACGGGTCTGTTGACGTCAGGAAGCAGACGGCAATGGGGAGAGCACGTTTGGCGTCCGCCGGCAGATGGCAAAGCCCGTTAGCCACCTAATGTGGCTAACGTCTATTCTTTGTCGTCCACTTTCTTTGCCGTCTGCTTGACCAGGAAAGCTAACGGCAAAGGTCTTTGTCGTCCGCTATATGAATGCAGACGGTAAAGAAGCTCATTACCGTAGCTTCTAGTGCCGGAAGCGTTTGCCATCTACGGCAGACGGCAAAGACCTTTGCCGTCCGCTTTCTGGTCCTTTGCCGTCTGCCAATCAGCTGATTCCTGTAGTGAATAGTCTATAATTTGATATAAAGACATCAATTGTCGTGGGTACAACCATCTATGGGGCCATCTAGCCCCTTGTGGTTCGGCAGGGGAGATCGACGTGCACAAAGAGCAGAATCAGCGGAAGGCGCAAGGGATTTACCCAGGTTCGGGCCGCTGAGAAGCATAAAACCCTACTCCTGCTTTGGTGTATTGAGTGTGTATGAACACAAGTACAAGGAGCGCTTCCCCGGCAAGGTGCAGGAGAGGCAGCTACGCATGTGAGTTGTGCAAAGGGTCCCCAAATCCCTCTAACTATTGCCCTGGCCCTCCTTTTATAGCTCAAAGGGGTTACCACAGTGGCAAAACAGTAATTACATAGCGATTAGATAGCAAACAGTGCTATCATACCTAACTCTGCCAGTTTAGGACAAAGGCATTAAATGCACCGTTAGGTGTCATGTGGAGAGGCAGCCCCAGCAAGGTTCCTGCACCGCTCGCCCAGCTACCTCGTATCATTCTGACACGCCTCCTGGACGGGTGTCATTAAAGGTAAATCTTCTCCCTGCGTGCTGACACGTGCCCGACAAACCTCACCAACCAGTCTGCGCGGTCGACACCTCACTGATCAGTGACTAGCTGTCCGTCGAGGTGGAGCGCTGGCGTGCTGGCTGGAGCCTGCCGGTATGGAGCTTGCCGGGTCTTCACCTTGCCGGTTTGGTCTTGCCGGCAAGAAATGTCTTCATCTTCACTACTAGTTGAGTGTTTGTTGACGCTTTGCCTTGAGCTTCTCCCCAGTAGCTTCTGTAATTGGGCCTTGAATCTTGGTCTTGGTGGTTCCCGGCAAGCCTTGGCTGGCAAGGAGGCTGCTGCCGTCTGTGCATAAGTCAGGGTATAAAATACCCATGTTTTATACACCGACAGGAGCCCTCGGGCCTGGGCCATACGCGCGTCCGAAGCGTTGTTGGGCTAGGCCCAAACAATGCACAGACACGCGGAGGGAAAACTACCGCTGTAATTTTTTGTCGTGATGGTTATCTCCTCTTGAGATCTTCTTTGCTTCGTCATTAATCTGGCCTTGAGTATGCTCTTGGTCATTTTCTGGCAACCCTTGCCATTGAACGGACTTGAATAGGTGCATGGCTACGCGTGGCAAGGAATAACTGCCATTCATGCCATGATTCCTCCTTCTTCTGCGCCCCCACCCCCCCCCCCCCCATTACGCGCATTTGCATGCATGCAAGGCAGCGGATTGGTGGAGAAGGGCGGCCGTTGGAGTGATGCGCCGGGGCAGGAACGCAGGGCGTGGGATTGGCGAACGTGGGCGGTTGCTGGAGTAATGCGCCCATACAAAAGCGCAGGGCGCGGGATTGGCGAACGTGGGCGGCCGCCTGAAGATGGTGAAGAGCCAGCCCCCGCGCCCTTCCTATAAAGAGGGGGGCCGCGGGAGACGCTACTCATCCACTTCTTCCCATTCCATTCTTACAGCCTCCGCTATCTTCTTCTTCCACATCCGACGATGGCATGGCGAGGGGAAGAGGCTGCGATCGCGCTTCTGCCGTAGCGGCGAGAGCTTCTCCCCGGCTCCATGCCCATGCCTTGGCCGTGGCTGCAGAAGCCGACTCCAGCGCTCAAGGGAGGGGCGCGGCCCATGGTCGTGGGAGACGCGGTGCCCGCGGTCGGGGCGGCCAAGGTGTAGTGATGGCCGCGCCATCTCCGGCCCTTCCTCCCTTGGCAGAAGGCCACACGGAGGACACGGCGCAGGAGTTTGTCGTCGAGCTGCATGATCGGCCGCAGAGCTGGCTGTGTCTTCCCCGTCCCTTTGCTAGGGAGATGGAAGGCCGTCAACTGCGCGGGTTGTGGCTGCGCGTGGACGGCTGCTGCAACGGCCCCGTCTGGGTGGCTATAGAAACCTCCAACAACGACATCTTGTACCTAACGCGCGGGTGGAAATCCTTTGTTCGTGCCCGTTGCTTAGGGCAAGGGCACCTCCTTCACTTCAGGCTGGACGGGCCAGACACACTCGTCGTGAAGTTCTTCGGGGCTTCAGACGCTCGTCTGGAGTGCTGTGCAGAGAGCTCAAGCGACAGTGACACCGCTTCCTCCAGCGATGCTGAGGATGACGATGATGACGACGGCTCTCCGGGCGTGAAGATCGAAGACGACGACGACGAGTCTGGCTGATCGCTGGCAGCACCATCATCTGGTCTCCCGGGAACGAGCCGGACTCCGCCTAGGCGCCACTATTGCCCTCCTTGCACTCGATGTAAACACTGCGGAGGAGGGTCAATAACATGTAATTGAGTACTCTTTTAGTGAACATCTATCGTTTGCCGGTCTCAGATAAATGTGTGCTGTCCCCCTTGTTTTATTCCGCCTTTGTATGATTGTATCCATACGCTGTTCGGAAACTTGCCAGTGCGCACGCTGATACGTCTCCAACGTATCTATAATTTTTGATTGTTCCATGCTATTATAATATAAATCTTGGATGTTTTTATAATCATTTACAGCAATTATATATCATTTTTGGAGACTAACCTATTAACTTAGTGCCCAGTGCCAGTTGCTGTTTTCTGCCCTGTTTTTGTTTTACAGAAAATCAATACCAAACGAAGTCCAAATGCAACGAAACTTTTTGGAGATTTTTTATTGGACCAGAAGAACACTAGAAGCTACGGGAGGAGGCCAGAAGACCTTTGTGGGGCCCACGGGCCACCAGGGCGCGCCCCAGGGGGGGTGGCTAACCCTGGTGCCTCGTGGGGCCCACAGAGCTCCGTTTGACCTAATTCCAGCACTATAAATTCAGAAAAAATCAGAAACCCTCAGGGGATTTCACGAAATACTTTTTCCGCCGCCACAAGTTTCTGTTCCAGAGAGATCCCATCTGGGGTCCTTCTCCGGTAATCTGCCGGAGGGGGAATCGATCACGGAGGGGTTCTACATCAACCTTGCTGCCCTTCCGATGATGCATGAGTAGTTTACCACAGACCTTCGGGTCCATAGGCAGTAGCTAGATGGCTTCTTCTCTCTTTTTGATCTTCAATGCAATGTTCTCCTCGATGTTCTTGGAGTTCTATCCGATGTAATCACTTTTTGCGGTGTGTTTGTTGGGATCCGATGAATTGTGAGTTTATGATCAGATTATCCATGAAACTATTTGATTCTTTGCTGCACTCTTTTATGCATGATTATTATAGCCTCGTATTTCTTCTCCGATCTATTGATTTGGTTTGGCCAACTAGATTGATTTATCTTGCCATGGGAAGAGGTGCTTTGTAGTGGGTTCGATCTTGCGGTGCTCAATCCCAGTGATAGAAAGGGACATGACACATATGTATCGTTGCTACTAAGGGTAAAAAGATGGGGTTTATTCATACGTGAGTTTATCTTGTCTACATCATGTCATCGTTCTTAAGGCATTACTCCGTTCTTATGTACTTAATACACTAGATGCATGCTGGATAGCGGTCGATGTGTGGAGTAATAGTAGTAGATGCAGGCAGGAGTCGGTCTACTAATCTTGGAAGCGATGCCTATATGCATGATCATTGCCTTGGATATCGTCATGATTATTTGCTTTTCTATCAATTGCCCAACGGTAATTTGTCTACCCACCGTATGCTATTTTCTCGAGAGAAGCCTCTAGTGAAACCTATGGCCCCCGGGTCTATCTATCTAAATCATATTACTAAAACCCTAAACATATTGCTGCCATTTTCTTTTATTTATTTTATTTTGTATTTTTATTTCAATCTATCAATCTATCAAATACAATTTAATCTTGCAATCTTACCGCCGAGAGATTGACAACCTCTCGTTTGCGTTGGGTGCAAGGATTTGTTGTTTGTGTGCAGGTGCTGCTAATGAGGTGTTGTGTGATTCTCGTACTGGTTCAATAACCTTGGTTTCATAACTGAGGGAAATACTTATCTCTACTGTGCTGCATCATCCCTTCCTCTTTGGGGAAATACCAACGCAAGCTACAAGTAGCAGGAAGAATTTCTGGCGCCGTTGCCGGGGAGACATCATCAACATCTATCAAGTACCTTCGCATAAACTCTCATCTCCTTGCATTTACTTTATTTGCCATTTGCCTCTCGTTTTCATCTCCCCCACTTCTAAAACGTTTTTACAAAAATACAAAAATATTTTCCGTTTGCCTTTTTCTCGTTTGCTTGTTTGCTTGCTTTATCATTATGGCTAGTTCTTCGCTCGTTACTATTACTCCTGAAAATGAAGTACTTAATTTTAAACAAAGGGGAGGAGATAATTTAAAAGATGCTTGGTATAGGATTTGCGATGCTCATAATAGATCAACTCGTAAGCAATCCTCCACTATTCTTCTTCGCAATTTTTATGTGGGATTTACTACTTGGTACAGATTTGTGCTTGATACTATTATTGGAGGGAATTTCTTGATGTGTCCCTCTACGGATGCTTTTAATGCTATGGGAAATTTAGCGGGATCACCACCTATCACTATTAATGAAACAACTTTGACTTTGGAACATGTTATGCAAAGGTTAGAGGCTATTGAAAGTAAAATGTCTACTATTGAACACCTTGAGAATTTGGATAAAAAACTTCATAATCATATCACTCAATTTGGTTCTAAGGTAGGCATCGCATTGAAAACCTTAAAAGAAAAGGAACCGGTAGTTAATGAAAGAATAGAACAAAGCCCCGTTAGAATCAATAAGATAGAAGAAATTATTATCAACTTGGGGTCGGCTTTTTCCTCAGTTAAGAATATTGATAAAACTTCTCCCAATAAAAATTGCAAGTTCGTATATGTTCCTAAAACCAATGGTGCCACTTCCAGTAAGGGAAATGAGGATCTTAAAATGATTAGCGTGCATCCCAATTTCATTGATATGATCAAGGAACCTATTCACAAAAGTAAAATTCTTGATTTTGTGCCTAGGAATGTGATGGTGAGAAACACCTATGTTAAATCTATTAGAAAAAATGGATGTGTGTTTGAGGAGTTGGAAACTAAAGATGACAATACTTGAAACTATGCATTATGCCTAGCTAGGGGCATAAAACAATAGCGCTTGTTGGGAGGCAACCCAATGAATAAAATAATTTTTTCTGTTATTGTGTGTTTTCATTGTCATGCTACTGGTATGATTGTGTTTTTGTGTTTTTAATTAGTGTTTGTGCCAAGTAAAGCCTTTGGGATGATTTGGAAGATAGTATAATTGATGCTGTTTGAAAACAGAAAGTTTTGCGTCCAGTGCTGGAATTTTGGTTTTTCTCTGGAACGTCAGAACCTTCTGAATTTTTTACACAATATTGATATATGAATTTCCCACGTCGTCCTAAGTTTTCAGAATTTTTAGAGTTACATAAGTATGACCATAATTCAGATTTCTACAGACTGTTCTGTTTTTGACAGATTCTGTTTTTGATGCACTAGTTGCTTGTTTTGATGAATCTATGGATTGTATCGGGGGGTATAAGCCATGGTGAAGTTAGAGTACAGTAGATTTAATGCAAAAATAAAATATGAATGGGTTTGCAACAGTACTTATAGTAGTGATTTATTTTGTTATACTAACGGATCTCACGAAGGTTTTGTTGAGTTTTGTGTGATTGAAGTTTTCAAGTTTTGGGTGAGATCACGATGGATGAAGGAATAAGGAGTAGCAAAATCCTAAGCTTGGGGATGCCTGAGGCACCCCAAGGTAATATTCTAGGAAGACTCAGCGTCTAAGCTTGGGATGCCCCGGAAGGCATCCCCTCTTTCTTCTACCAACCATCGGTAATTTTACTTGGAGCTATATTTTTATTCGTCACATTATATGAGTTTTGCTTGGAGCGTCTTGTATTATATGAGTCTTTGCTTTGTTTGCTTTTTAGTTTGTCACAATCATCTTTGCTGAACACACCTATCTTGAGAGAGCCACACGTCTATCATCATTTGTTAGAATACTCTATGTGCTTCACTTAAATTTTTTGAGCTAGGCAGTTGCTCTAGTGCTTCACTTAAATCTTTTTGAGCACGGTGGTGGCTATATTTTGAAGAAATAAACTCTCATGCTTCACTTATATTATTTTGAGAGTTGATTAAAATTTTGAAGAAATAAACACTCATGCTTCACTTATATTATTTTGAGAGTTGATTAATATTTTGAAGAAATAAACTCTCATGCTTCACTTATATTATTTTGAGAGTTGATTAAAATTTTGAAGAAATGAATTCTCATGCTTCACTTATATTATTTTGAGAATTGACAAGATTGAAATTTTGAACAAATATTTGCACTCTCATGCTTCACTTAAATCTTTTTGAGAGATGATAATAGTAACGGTAATTTGCACAAGATATGAAATTGGTCCCAAAGTGATGAATATTCAAGAGGGATATAAATAAAAACTTTCATATAGATTATTGGATATGATAAGTGTGATTCCTTGCAATAGTTTTGCGATATGGAAATGATAATATGTGAGCCATGTTGGTAAGTAATTGTGATTTAGTAAGAATATTAGTGTGAAGGTTTGTGATTCCCTATGCATGCACATTGAGTCAATAGTTATGCAATGAAATTATATCCTACTTATGGTGCATTATTCGGTGTTAGTTGTGTTCAATGCATGTTTATGAACGTTTTTGTTTTTTGGTTGGTTGCTTCTCAATCTTTTGCTAGCCTTCATTTGTACTAAGCGGAAATACTGCTTGTGCATCCAAACTCCTTAAACCCAAGTTGTGCCAAATGAGTCCACTATATCTACCTATATGCGGTATTTCAATCCCGTTCCAAGTAAATTTGCGTGTGCCAACTCTAATTTTCAAAATAATTTTTCTATTTTGTGTGCCCGTACCGCTCATGAGGCGGCAGGGGGTGGCCATTATTTTCCATGCTAGGTGTGTTATTCTCACGATGAGTGTTTATTCACTTGTCATTGCATGAGAGAATGGTTGGTAATAGGGATGCCCAGTCCCACAATGAAATCAAATTAAATAACAACAAAATTCCTTGGAAAGTGTTGGTATGGAGGACACCCGTGGATACGGCTAGCCATGGATTGTGAAAGAATGGTGGAAAGGAAATGAACTTTACTTTCTGTTTGGGAACCACCTATGATGTGTCTAGCACGGAAAATATTGGGAATTCTCGGTCATTTTCGTTGACAGGAAAAGCATGCCTCTCAAAATGTTTTTATCTCTTTAATTTCAGCTTTGAGCTCTGGCACATTTGACAAATCTCTGCTTCCCTCTGCGAAGGGCCTATCTATTTACTTTTATTCAATTTTTATTTTATTTGAGTCTCCATCTTCTCTTACAAAAGCACCAACTAGAGAGCACTATTGTCATACTTGTGCGTTGGATGTAGCTAATATTTGAGGGAGTTTCATGAATGGATCAATGATTGAGCATAATGGGCTAGGGATAACTTTCTTTAGCGTTGATATTTTGAAACACCTGGTTGCTTGTTAGCATGCTTGACTATTTATATCTTCATCTCAAATTATAGACTATTGCTTTGAATCATTCAAGTCCAATGTCCATGCTACAAAAGAAAAGAATATGTGATGAATATGTTAGGCAGCATTCCACATCAAAAATTCTGTTTTTATCATTTACCTACTCGAGGACGAGCAAGAATTAAGCTTGGGGATGCTGATACGTCTCCAATGTATCTATAATTTTTTATTGTTCCATGCTATTATAATATCAATCTTGGATGTTTTTATAATCATTTACAGCAATTATATATCATTTTTGGAGACTAACCTATTAACTTAGTGCCCAGTGCCAGTTGTTGTTTTCTGCCCTGTTTTAGTTTTACAGAAAATCAATACCAAACGAAGTCCAAATGCAACGAAACTTTTTGGAGATTTTTTATTTGACTAGAAGAACACTAGAAGCTTCGGGAGGAGGCCAGAAGACTTCTGTGGGGCCCACGAGCCACCAGGGCGCGCCCCAGGGGGGTGGCGCGCCCTGGTGCCTTATGGGTCCCACAGAGCTCCGTTTGACCTAATTCCAGCACTATAAATTCAGAAAAAATCAGAAACCCTCAGGGGAGTCCACAAAATACTTTTTCCGCTGCCACAAGTTTCTGTTCCAGAGAGATCCCATCTGGGGTCCTTCTCCGGTAATCTGCCGGAGGGGGAATCGATCACGGAGGGGTTCTACATCAACATTGCTGCCCTTCCGATGATGCATGAGTAGTTTACCACAGACCTTCGGGTCCATAGGCAGTAGCTAGATGGCTTCTTCTCTCTTTTTGATCTTCAATACAATGTTCTCCTCGATGTTCTTGGAGTTCTATCCGATGTAATCACTTTTTGCGGTGTGTTTGTGGGGATCCGATGAATTGTGAGTTTATGATCAGATTATCCATGAAACTATTTGAGTCTTTGCTGCACTCTTTTATGCATGATTATTATAGCCTCGTATTTCTTCTCCGATCTATTGATTTGGTTTGGCCAACTAGATTGATTTATCTTGCCATGGGAAGAGGTGCTTTGTAGTGGGTTCGATCTTGCGGTGCTCAATCCCAGTGGCAGAAAGGGACATGACACATATGTATCATTGCTACTAAGGGTAAAAAGATGGGGTTTATTCATACGTGTGTTTATCTTGTCTACATCATGTCATCGTTCTTAAGGCATTACTCCGTTCTTATGGACTTAATACACTAGATGCATGCTGGATAGCGGTCGATGTGTGGAGTAATAGTAGTAGATGCAGGCAGGAGTCGGTCTACTAATCTTGGACGTGATGCCTATATACATGATCATTGCCTTGGATATTGTCATGATTATTTGCTTTTCTATCAATTGCCCAACGGTAATTTGTCTACCCACCGTATGCTATTTTCTCGAGAGAAGCCTCTAGTGAAACCTATGGCCCCCGGGTCTATCTATCTAAATCATATTACTAAAACCCTAAAAATATTGCTGCCATTTTCTTTTATTTATTTTATTTTGTATTTTTATTTCAATCTATCAATTTATCAAATACAATTTAATCTTGCAATCTTACCGCCGAGAGATTGACAACCTCTCGTTTGCGTTGGGTGCAAGGATTTGTTGTTTGTGTGCAGGTGCTGCTAACGAGGTGTTGTGTTATTCTCCTACTGGTTCGATAACCTTGGTTTCATAACTGAGGGAAATACTTATCTCTATTGTGCTGCATCATCCCTTCCTCTTCGGGGAAATACCAATGCAAGCTACAAGTAGCACACGCTTGCGGCGAGCGCATTGAGGAGCAGGTCCTTAGCAGCCTGCTGGAAGTGCCGCTTCCGGCAAGGTAACTTGCCGGGCCAGAACGCAGCTGCTAAGTTTGCCGAGCGGACTCGAGGCAAACTAGAGCGCGGACTGACCGCGACAAGATTCCTTCGCGTGCAGGTTTCTCATACAAAACACAGAATCGTTCAAGGGGAAACGCAAAATGTGACAAGGAAAAAGTTTCGAAGTTCTTCAACTTAGCTTTTCCTTGCATTGTTTCTCTCGTTGTATGAAATGATTACTTGAAAGTCGCTAAAATGGTACCCCATCATCACTCCCCCCGGGAAACTTGCACGCGAGGGTTCCTTCTTCCCTTTAAGAAAAAGAAAGAAGAGAAAAGAGCGGGTTGGGAACCTTGACGGTTTATCAGCCACCTGATACAAACTAAAGTGTAATCACAACACCACAAATATCCATATATAAATGAACATGTACGAAGAGTCGCGAAACACTTAGCTTTATTATGCACAGGATCTGCGCCTGGCTTTGTACAAAGGGTTACATGCCTTGCCAGCAAGGTTTGTACAAAAGGGGTTGCCGGGAGACCCGGCAGCCGCGCCTTATGGGTAGAACTTGCGAAGATGCTCAATATTCCATGAGTTCTGCACTGGGGTGCCATCTTCGGTCTCCAGATGGACTCAGCCAGGTCTGGTGACTCGTACTATCCGATAAGGGCCTTCCCACTTCGGCGTCAACTTGTTTGATCTCTTGGCGGACTGAACGCGCCGAAGAACAAGGTCGCCTTCCTCAAGACTTCGGGCATGCACTTTGTGGCTATGATAGCGGCGCAAGGCTTGCTGGTAGCGTGCAGCTCGCACAGCCGCCCGAAGACGATCTTCCTCAAGGAGCATCGCGTCGTCTTGCCGCAGCTGCTCTTTCTCTGCTTCATCATAAGCGAGCACTCGAGGTGACCCATATATGAGTTCCGTGGGGAGCACTGCTTCTACACCATAGATTAGGGAGAAGGGTGTTTGGCCGGTAGCTCGATTTGGTGTCATCCTGAGTGACCAAAGAACCGCCGGCAACTCATCAATCCAGCGCCTTCCACATTTGCGCAGCCTATCAAAGGTTCTTGTCTTGAGGCCACGCAGCACTTCAGCATTCATCCTTTCCGCTTGGCCGTTGCTTCTCGGATGAGCGACAGATGCAAAACAGATTTTGCTGCCAAGGTCTTGGATATATTGCATGAAGGTGCGGCTCGTGAATTGTGTGCCGTTATCGATGATGATTCTGTTAGGAACCCCAAAACGGCAAACTAATCCTTTGAAGAACTTGACGGCTGATTGCGCCGTCACCTTCCTCACTGGCTCCACTTCAGGCCACTTTGTGAACTTGTCGATTGCAACGTACAAGAACTCAAAGCCCCCGGTAGCACGGGGGAAAGGGCCCAAGATATCGAGCCCCAGACCGAAAAGGGCCAGGAGAGAGGGATCGTCTGGAGAGCTTGAGCTGGCTGATGTATATTCTTCGAATGGAACTGGCAGGCTTCACACTTGGTTACTAGCTCAGTTGCATCCTGGAGGGCAGTGGGCCAATAGAAGCCTTGCCGGAAAGCTTTGCCGGCAAGTGCTCTTGAACCTATGTGAGAGCCACATATGCCTCCATGTATTTCCGCTAACAGCTTCAGTCCGTCTTCCCGGCAAATACACTTCAGTTTCACACCATTTGGTCTCTTTCTGTACAGTGTGTTATCCACGAACTAATACATACTTGATTGACGGGCTACTTTTTCAGCTTCTTCCTGCTCACTAGGAAGTTCTCCTGTTTGAAGGAAATGAACTATCTGTTGCGCCCATGCCGGAGCCTGCGGCTCGACGACAAGGACTAAAGGCATCTCTTCGGTTGCGGAAGCGCTTGCCTCTGCGGCAAGAACCTGAGGTTCTGTGCGAAGCCGCTGCTCACCGACATGTTAGGGTAACGCAGCAGAAAACAAAAAATTTCCGACCTACGCACCAGCCCAGGACCACTATGAAGACTACATACAAGGTTTGATCATTTTCGTTACCGACTCATAGCGCAGCGGAAGTAGAGTCGATGACGAACGGCGGTGCAGATCCCCGCAGCTAGGATTTTACAACCTCCCAACCGCGAGGATGAATACCCTCATCTGCCCCGCGGACAGCCCTCCGGGAGGCGGTCGCACAGTCCCCCGGACGGTATCGCGGACAGCCCTTCGGGAGGACCTCCGAAACTCGGACTGTCACTCGGACAGCCCTTCGGGAGGACCTCCAAAACTCGGACGGTCACACGGACAGCCCTTTGGGAGGCACTCTCGAACTAAGACCGAAACTACGATCTCTCTACAGAGTTGCACACATACGGTGTCATCTATCCGGCAGGGCTTCGCCGTCCAGAACTAGTTCCTGCCGGAACCCAGACAGCCTTTCGGCTCTACGAAACTATTTCGCTGGGAGGGAGAGAAGAAGCCAGATCATTGCAATGGCACTTGTATGTGAGAAAGAGTGTGTGAGATGGCAGCCCACTCACCTCCTATTTATAGGAAAACCAAGGGGTAGGGTGGTTTTACAATAAAACCCAAAACCCACATGGATGAAGTCCTTCCACAAGGGCATAATGGTGAAACCAAGGAACAAGAGGGGCTCCAAGGAGGAGCCCCAAGTGTGGCCGGCCACCATCTCTTGGGGGGGGGCCAAGGGGGTTTCTTAGCCCCCAAGCCTTCTAGAAACCTTTCGGGAAAATATCCCAAAAGGCACTTTTCCAAAAATATCCAAAAAGTGCTTTCACTATTCACGACGACATTTTTCAGCGTCTGATCGAACTGAAAATATTCATGTGGGCTTAGAACAATTCTAGTACCCACCAAAATAATTTTCAATGCGAGCCGGAACAATTCCGGTTTAGTGATTTTCATCTGCGAAAAGCATCTGAAGCGGTTTCGGCAGCTCCGGAACATTTCCGGTTTTCATCCCGGAAAATTCCAGAAAGTTTCCAGAATGATTTTGGCACCCTCCAAGAATTATCAGGCATGTGCCAAAACCAATTTGACTTTATGGTATCCTCTGAAACAACTTTTCAGTTTCACCGAAACTCATCCGGTGACCTCTCTCTGTGGAACTTTTCCACTGTCCGAAACTTTTCCGGCGTCTGAAACTTTTTCGGTGTTTTTCTCTCAGACTCCCTGTCTAGTATTCAACAGATAGATGACCCTTAAGCGTGTGACCCTATAGGTTCGGTGAAGCATAGACATGACCCGGAACCCCTTCCGATCAATGATCAACATCGGAGCCGTGGACACCCATATCGATCCCTATACCCACACGAATAAATATTCGAGTGAACCTCCAGTTGCCGTGTGCTATTCCTGTTGCTTCGCGATATGTTACAATTACCTGAGGTGAGACATGTAGGCATCCCCGTGGATCAACAACTTGTCCACTATGCCAGTTACCTCGTTGCCGGTATTGTTCTCTTTTCTCGTTCCCGTGTTCCGGCATCCCCGTGATCAAATCAAAAAGTGTCTGGCCAGACGATGATGGATACCGTAACACCGAGAGGGCCCAGATATATCTCTCCATCGTCGGAGGAGCAAATCCCAATCTTGAGCTATCAAGTTACTTGACATACTTTTCCATGAACCCGTAAGCCGCCGTAATAGCCACCCATTTACGGATGACGTTTAACAAACCCCAAAGTTCATGAAGCAAGCATGAAGAAACTCGATACTCTCATGGTCTAAGGAATCATGCAAACGTTAACCATCTCTGTGTTATAAACCATTAACTAATGACGAATGTATCTCATAGCATAACATCAATTCGGGTTGATTCATCACAAGTGTTCTACCAACAATTGTACCCTCAAAATTGCCGGCATAGTCATGCCCATGATCAGGAAAACAGGATCATCGTGCAATACTTGAGCCAGTCATAGAGTCTTGACTAGGAATACTTTTTACTGTTTATTATCCCACACGTGCACATGAGTTTCCCTCCAAGCCTCGTTTTATTTGCAGACTCGAGAATCATTGCAGTTATAGCATGGAACATAAACCTAATTATGAACAGGGAGATAATCAATAACATTTATTATTGCCTCTAGGGCATATCTCCTACACGACAACCGTGTCATTGTTCCCGGCAACATCCTTGTCGGCGGCTTCTGGGAGCTCTGCCGGAAAGTACTTGCCGGTATTCAACTTCCTTCTCTTACTAGCCTGCGTTGATTGAGTGACTGTTGGTTGATTCAAATGGAGCACAAAAGTTCCTGGTTCCACAGGTAGCTTTTGAGCAGCACACTTTGACAGGTGATCAGCAATGATGTTTTCCGCAAGGGGGATGTGCTCTGTTTGCAACCCGTCAAAGTGTTCTTCCAATTTCCTCACTTCTTCCACATACACTTCCATCAACGGGCTCTGGTAATCTTTGTTTACTTGCTTCACAACAAGCTGCGAGTCACCGCGGATGATCAATTTCTTGATTCCAAGGTCCACCTTGATCCTAAGACCGGCAAGGAGTCCTTCGTACTCAGCAGTGTTGTTTGTAGCTTGCTCCCTGGGAAAGTGCATTTGAACCACATACTTGAGGTGCTCTCCGGTGGGTGCGACAAGCAGCACTCCGGCACCGGCACCTTGCAGCGAGAAGGCACCGTCAAAGTACATGATCCATTCTTTGACTGCTTTTTTGCCGGAGAGAGTCGTTTCTTGAATTTTTTCATCTTGTGTTGGCGTCCATTCTGCAATGAACTCTGCCAAGGCTCTGCTCTGGATGGTTGAAGTGCTTTCAAACTTTAGTGCAAAGCTTGACAGTTCCAACGCCCACTCTACTATCCTGCCAGTTGCCTCTGGATTTCTCAAAATGCGTTGCAACGGGAAGCGGGTGACGACGGTGATCTCATGTGCTTGGAAGTAGTGACGCAGCTTTCTTGAGGCCATAAGAAGGCCGAAAAGCAATTTCTGCACCCCCGAGTATCTTGACCTAGCCCCCTGCAGAAGGGAACTAACAAAATAGACGGGCCGCTGCACCACTTTCTTCTTCGGCATCACTTGTTGGTTAGCTTCATTTGCTTGCGCTGTTTCTGAATTGTTGGCGTCGGACCCTGCTGGAGAAGATTCTGGTTTGTCTCTAGATGAGCTTGCCGCGGTTACTTCCTCATCATCGACTTTCCTCTGTGCCACTAATGCAGCACTAGCCACTTGATTCGTTGCCGCTACGTATAGCAGCAACGGCTCTTGCGGTCTAGGCGCAACTAGTGTTGGCGCGGAGGAGAGGTATCTTTTCAAGTCCTGCAGCGCGGCCTCCGCTTCCGGAGTCCATATCATCGGACCTGCCTTTTTCAAAATCTTGAAAAACGGCAGGGCGCGCTCAGCGGATCTTGAAATGAACGTACTTAAGGCAGGAACACAGCCGGCAAGACGCCGCACATCTTTGACGCTTTTTGGTGCTTGAATCTGCTCAATTGCTTTGATCTTGTCGGGATTCGCTTCAATTCCTCGTTGAGACACAAAGAACCCAAGAAGCTTGCCGGATGGAACGCCAAACACACACTTCTCGGGATTGAGCTTCAAGTTGATTTTGCGCAAGTTTGCAAATGTTTCTTCCAAATCTTGGATGAGGGTCGATTTGTCCTTGGTTTTGACCACTATATCATCCATGTATGCTTCCACATTCCTGTGCAGCTGGGGCTCAAAACCAATCTGGACTGGCCTTGCAAATGTTGAACCAGCACTCTTTAATCCGAAAGGCATACACACGAAGCAGTATGTGCCACATGGAGTAATGAATGCGGTTTTCTCCTCATCCTTCTTGGCCATGAATATCTGATGGTATCCAGAATATGCATCAAGGAAGGAGAGCAAATCATAGCCGGAGGTAGAGTCTACAATTTGATCAATGCGCGGTAAAGGGAAGGGGTCTTTTGGGCATGCTTTGTTGATATCAGTGTAGTCAATACAAAGTCTCCACTTCCCATTTGCCTTGCACACCACCACTGGATTTGCCAACCAAGTGGGATGTAGTACGCCCCTGACTAAGCCTGCTGCTTCAAGTTTCTTGATTTCCTCAGCAATGAACTGTTGCCGCTCCAAAGCTTGTTTCCGGACCTTTTGCTTAACGGGCCGAGCGTGGGGACAGACAGCAAGGTGGTGCTCAATTACCTTCCTGGGAACACCGGGGATGTCAGATGGTCGCCATGCAAACACATCGACATTCGCCCGCAGGAAGGCAATGAGTGCGCTTTCCTATTTACTGTCAAGGGTGGCACTGATGGTGAAGGTACCGTCAGTGCCGTCCTCCCTCACCGGCACCTTTTTGGTTGCCGGTGAAGTAGCTTTGGATTTCTTACTGGCAGAGCACTCCGGCAAGTCTTCAATAGGTGCGCAGCACTCTGAAGAGGTGCGCTTCTCGGAATTCTTGCTAGAGGTCTTACCAGACTTCTTGTTTTCTTTCTTCTTGGCGGGAGCTGGCGCCTTGGCGGCCTCTGCAGCAACCGCGTCTCTGTACATCTTATCGACACAAATGACTGCATCTTTCTTGTCGGAGTTGATGGAAATGACGCCCATCGGCCCTGGCATCTTCAATGTGTTGTAAGCATAGTGAGATGCTGCCATGAATTTTGCCAAGGCTGGGCGGCCAAGAATTCCATTATACGGCAAGGGGATCTTGACAACGTCAAACACAATCCTTTATGTCCGGTAGTTCAACTCCCTGCCAAACGTCACCGGCAATGTGATTTTTCCCTTGGGCTGGCTTCTTCCCGGGTTTACTCCTTGAAACGTGCCTGTCTTTTCAAGTTCTTCATCGGGAATCTGCAGCCTCTTGATTACTTCTAGAGAAATCAAGTTTACGCCGGCCCCACCGTCAACTAACATTTTCGTGACCTGGAGGTTGCGAATTGTTGGTTAAACCAACAATGGCAAACACCCGACCGCGGTTGTGCGATCAGGGTGGTCCTCGGCATCAAAAATGATAGGCGTGTGTGACCATTTGAGTGGCTTTTGAGAGCCCATTGCCGGTTCTGCCACATTGACTTCACGTGCCCACTGCTTAAGTTGGCGGTGAGAGGAGTGCAAAGATGCCCCTCCGTCAACGCACATGGCCTCGGTTGCCTTTTGGAATTCTTGTTCACTGGACTCTCCGTCGTCCTCTTCTTCCTCACTTCCATCATCTTCCTCTTTCTTTTCGCGGCCTCTAGCAGGTTTTTCTTTCTGCTACTTGGCCTTGCCGCGACGGCCTCCTCGACCACCACGGCCCCTTTTGCCGGATCCACCGACACCATCTTGACCCTTCTCTTTGTCACATTTTTCGTACTCAGCCTTTTGTTTCTCAACAAGGTGCTCAACTTGTCCGCACTCTTGGAGATCATGGCCCTTGGTGCGGTGAATCTTGCAGTATAGCCCATCAGATTTGTTGGCCTTCTCATTTGCCGCTGCCTCTTGGCAAGCGGCGCACACGGCAGCCTCCTTGCCGGGGTTCTCATTCTTAGCTTTCTTGGCGGACTCAGAGTTGCTGGAGCCTTCGACGGCCATAACAGTTTTGCCTTTGCGCTTCCTGTTACACTTTCGTCCCTTCTTCCTCGGGGTGGCTGTATCGTCGTCCTCGGAATCCACCTCGGCACCAGCATCTTCCCCAGGAAGCCTTCTTCCTTCCTCATCGCGTGCGCACTTATCCGCCAACGTGTAGAGCTCGTTGACTATTTTCGGCAGCTTGACGTTCATTTTCTCCCGCACCCTTCGATTGCGCACATTCGTGTGAAAGGCGGCAATGATGGCTGTGGGGTGCACATCTGGAATGTTACGGTGCATGTGGCTGAATCTCTGGATGTACTTGCGTAAAGTTTCTCCATCTCTTTGTGGGATCACTTGCAGGTCGCTGGGCTGTCCAGGGGCCTTGTGGCCCCCGATAAAGGCACCAACAAACTCATTACAGAGATCTGCCCATAAAGAAATGGATTTCTCCGGCAAATTCATCAGCCAAGATCTCATGTTGGGCTTCAGTACCAACGGAAAGTAATTGGCGAGGATTTTCTCATCTCTCCCCCCGGCAGCTTGCACGACAATCGTGTATATGCCAAGAAACTCTGCGGGTTCAGTTTGCCGTCGTACTTTTTTGGTACTTCTGGCTTGAAGGCCCGGACGGATGGCCATCGGACTTGCCGCAGATCACGGGTGGAGGCAGGGCACCCAACCTCGTAAGGTAGATATCCGCCAACCCCTGGCACAGGCTCATCAACGATGGGACCGTTGCGCGCGTCGGATTGATGGCGCGCCTCCCGATGCCGTTCAATGGTAGTGCGGGCATCCTCTACCCGCCTGTCTCGCAGCACCTGCCGTTGATCTTGCGCGCTCGCGGATCCGAAGAGGCCATCGACATCTCGTCGGGCTCGAAAGATTGTTGAGCTTGCCGCGGCTGTTGGCGTTGCTGCTGTTGAGACTGTTGCCGCTGGGGTGATTGCACCATTAGCGCAATTCCGTCAACGCGGCCACCAGCTGGAACTACTGGTGCTGTTTGCGGACGCTGTGAGGGCTCCGCATGCTGTGATTTGCTGGCTTCGGCAAACCAAATCAAGCTTTGGATGGTGGCTCTCCACTCGTCCATCTTCTCTGCCGCCGGAGGGAAGTTCAGCAGCATCTGGGCTCGTGCCATTGCTTCTACCGCTGTGGCTGGCATGGCCGGAAGCGAAGAGCGCGACGTCGCTCTACTCCTGGCAGAGCCAGTAGGAGCGCCATCGCGGTCTTGCTGCCGCGGCACATGATCCACAGCGGGTCGCTGTGGCGGAGGTGGTGCCTGAGGATCCAGGATCTGATCAACAGGAGTCTTGCTGTGAGGTCGCCGCTGCCCGGAGTCGTTGGTGCCGCTCGGAGCCGTACCGCGCCCGTTGTGTGAGGGGTGCGGCGTCTGTCCTGAAGCAGCATCTTTGGATGCCGCCGCGGCGGAATCTCAGCTCGCGCCAGCCCGGGCGTTGCCGCTCCGGTGGCTGCGTTCGTCGGCGCGGCGAGGAGGGGGAGGAAGAGGTTTCTGTAATTCAAGATTTGCAAAGTTTCCATGGGCATGAACAAAGTTCAAGGAGCTCCCCCACTTCAACGGTGCTCGTCTTTCTTACTTTCACTTTCCTTTTTGAAAAGTTTTAGGTTCCCCTCTATATTTTTTTGTTTTTAAACTTTTTAAAAGCACACAACAGAATAAAATGACTCTCTAAAACTTCCGGGTTGTCTCCCTGGCAGCGCTTTTTTTAAAGCCATTAAGCTAGGCATATAGTGCTCAAGTAATTGATCCACCCGGATCCCAAGGTATATCAAAGCCAATTTTAATTAACAATGATTTGTATTTTAGTAGTGAGCACAAAGCAACATATATCATGCAATGACGAAGTCTAACTCTCTTCCTATGCATCGGCATGTCATAAAAGAACAATTCATGCACATTAAGTAAAGGCCAATGCATAGTATAAACAGTTTCTTGCAATTTTATCGTATTGAAAACATAGAGAGGTGGAGATGTAGTTCCTCTCTCATAATAATTGCAATTAGGAGCAGCAAGTACATGCATATTATATTCATCAAAATTATCATGTGCAACGGTAAAACGCAACCCATCAATATAATCCTTAATAAGCACAAACTTCTCCGATATAGTGTAGTTGGGAGAATTCAAAAAGATAATAGGACCATCATGTGTGGGTGCAATAGCAACAATTTCATTCTTAACATAAGGAACAATAGCAAGTTCATCTCCATAAGCATCATTCATATTGGCATCATGGCCATAAGCATAGCAAGCATCAATTTCAGCAAAAAGGGATATTTCAAACAAATCCAAGGGATCATAGCAATTATCATAGCATTCATCCTTCGGTAAGTACGAAGGGAAATTAAACAATGTATGAGTTGAAGAGTTACTCTCATTATAAGGTGGGCACGGGTAGCTAATCCGCTCTTCCTCCCTTTGTTCTTCGCTCTCCTCGTCATCTTTTCCATCTAATGAGCTCACAGTGTCATCAATTTCTTCTTCCATAGATTCCTGCAAAATATTAGTCTCTTCTTGGACAGCGGAGACTTTCTCAATAAATTGATCAATATAGGCATTGTATTCATAATTCTCAGAGCAATATTTAAGTATAGCATAATTTTGAGATCTGTAAACAGCATCATCATAATTTTCATACTTTTCAAACAAAGATTCAATTTCATAAGCACCCTTAAAAGCAACAAATTCTTCTATTTGTTCCACATCATAGTAATCATATATACCATTAGCATAAGAAGCGAAGGTTTCATTATCATTAAATTCACATGAAAAGGGAAGGTGTGGAGCCTTCATCCTAGAGAAGCAAGTATAATTATATCTTAAGCATAAATTCCAAGCATACCATTGCAACATTTTAATTTGATCCCATAAGTGTTTCCCTTTTTGAGACAAGTGATAATTCCTAAAGTATTCCCGTTGATCCAAAGTATATCCCATTATCAAGTTGAATGGAGATTTATCAGGATTATCAAAGTAGTATTTAATATTTTCCACATAACCAGCATCGAGGGTTTTAGGAGGTTCCCCATCTCCATGAGTAGCAAGTACAACTAATTTTTTTGGTGTTTCGTGTTCCATATCCATAACTAAAGATATAAAACAACTTAGAACAGAAAATGAAATCGACTTAGTGATAAAGCAAACAAGCACACACGAGAATATCAACCCCACGCTATTGCTCCCCAGCAACGGTGCCAGAAAATGGTCTTGATAACCCACAAGTATAGCGGATCAATTGTAGCTTTTTCGATAAATAAGAGTGTCGAACCCAACAAGGAGCTAAAGGTAGAATTAATATTCCCTTCAAGTTCTATCGACCACCGATACAACTCTACGCACGCTTATCGTTCGCTTTACCTAGAACAAGTATGAAACTATTTTGTGGGTGATAGGATAGGTTTGCAAGAAGAAAACTAGAAGTACTTAGAGGAAATAAAACTACGAGTAATTTGCAAGATAATAAAAGTTAGTTGTTTAGTAGAAAGCTTTTGTAACACAAGAGAAAGATTTGTCCATAGGCAATCGATAACTAGACCGGTAATCATTATTGCAATTTTATATGAGGGAGAGGCATGAGCTAACATACTTTCCGTACTTGGATCATCTGCACTTATGATTGGAACTCTAGCAAGCATCCGCAACTACCAAAGATCATTAAGGTAAAACCCAACCATAGCATTAAGTAGCAAGTCCTCTTTCCTCCCATACGCAAGAACCCCCTTACTCGGGTGTAAGCTTCTGTCACTCTAGCCGCCCACTATAAGAGAATTATGAACCTATTGCAAACCCTACAGCGGGAATCCCTCACGCTTGCGCGACACGGAGGGCACCATAGGACAGCACCAAAATAAAACATACAACTCAAACCAATCACGATCATCAATCAATCCATAGGACAAAAGAAATCTACTCAAACATCATAGGATTGCCATACATCATTGGATAATAATATATAGCGTTAAGCACCATGTTTATGTAGAGATTATAGCGGGGAGAAGAGGTGTTACACCGCTGCATAGAGGGGGATAGAGGTGGTGTTGACGGCGGTGAAGTTGTTGACGTAGATCGCTGTCTCGTTGGTTCCCCCGGCGACGCTCCGGCGCCACCGGAAGAGAGGGAGAGAGAGCCCCCCTCCTTCTTCTTCTTGCTTGGCCTCCCCCCTAGATGGGAGAAGGTTTTCCCCTCTGGTCCTTGGCCTCCATGGCACCCGGAGGGGCGGGATCCCCTCCGAGATTGGATCTCTCTCTCTGTTCTCTTCTGTTTCGCGTTTCTGTTTTCTGGCCTTTCACCGTTTCTTAAATTCCCGGAGATCCGTAACTCCGATTGCGCTGAAATTTTAACACGATTTTTTCCCGGATATTAGCTTCCTTGCGCCCGAAGAAGAGCCCCAACCGACTTACGGTGTGCCCACGAGGCACCACTGCGCGCCAGGGGGGACCCGCGCCGAGGTGGCTCGTGGAGGCTGTAGGCCTTCGTTTGCGTTGATTCCACCTCCCAAAAATCACATATATTCCAAAATAATTCTCTATAAAATTTTATTGCATTTGGACTTCGTTTGATATGGATTTTCTGTGAAACCAAAAACAAGCAGAAAACAGGAACTGGCACTGGGCACTGGATCAATATGTTAGTCCCAAATATAATATAAAATGTTGCCAAAAATAGATGAAAGTTGTAGAATATTGGCATGAAACAATCAAAAATTATAGATACGACGGAGACGTATCAATATACAGTGTAGCATAGAACTGAAGAATTATCTCTCGGTTCCAGGGATGCTCGAATTCAAAGACTTTGGTGAGACAGAAGTCATCCAAGTCCTGAAGCAATTGATCGAAACAGCCAATGTTTCACATGGCAGAAGAGTTCAGATATTCGTGAGGGAATATTTTTCTGCTCTCATAGAGTACACGAGAGTAATAGATAGCCTATTCCCTAGTCCAGAAGCGAGGCGATTCCGAAGTGCGCGGCCCATCGTATGGACTATCCTGGAAGAATTTGGGGTGCGCATTCCGATTGAATAGGGGACCTTTGGCGCCAGCACCAGATGAAAACGATGGCAATGCTTTACGAGGATTTGGATATTTCAGTTCCTCTTCAGGAGTGAGAAATTCATCACCATACACAACTGAGTCAGGATGGCGAGCAGGGGCAGATTTCCATTCGGAGGGACCAGCATCCGTAATCCTTGTAGCTGTATCAATTGTTAACTTTAGTGGGGATGGAGCTGGTGTCACAACAGGTGGACTGACAAAGACAGTTGCAGGTTCATCCACTGGTGGCACGGTGGCCGAATCTTGTACCGGAGGTGGTTGAAGTTGTTCCTCTGGAATCTGTTGTTGCTCGATAATAATATGATCCGAGACTTTTGAGGCGTCATGAGCCTGAGAAGCTTGGGGCTCGGAGCGAGGGATTTCACCTTCCTCTGAAATAGATCGATGCGAGGGAAGTTGAACTCGAGCAGGTGATGCCACAGGCACTGATTCAGTTGGCCTAGGTGAGGGAGGAGCATCCGAGTCCTTTGCTGTGGGTACCGAGGGAATAACTGGAGCAAAAGATTTTTCTTTCTGAGACTTATCAGCTGGGTGTTCAGGCGACTTTTCCTTCGTAGTTGGAGGTATAGTTTTCTTCGCAATCATCTTTCGTTGCTTGTTTTGCAGAACAACTTGATCAATGTGGCCTTTGACCAGATCATTGTAGCCAGTGACCTTTGCTTGATGTTCGTTGCAAATCTTTTGAACCATTGCATCTAGATCGGAATGAAAACGCAATCTCCTGTTGTGAAGGATAGACATGGCACGGTTGACATCCTTATAAGATGCTTCGAGCTCTGTGATGACAAATTTGGACGAGGTGTCTTTTAGGCGATTGTTCGGATCAAGTAGCTCGGCAGACAAAGAATTAATTTCAACGGCATCTTCTCGCATATCATCCACAAGGGAGCGGGCTTGTTCAATAACTTCAGAAGGTATGGGCAAAGATGCCACTTCTCCATCGAAAGGATTCTCAATGAACCGGTCGAGCTGTTCCATGATAAACATGTGATCATAGTTGTGAGGTGCATTTGACTCGGCAATAGGAGCAGTCTGCACAGGAATTTTATCGAAAGGAGCTTTAGAAGTCAGAGGCTGAGTCAAGGGAGGCGCAAACTTAGCAGCCTTCTCTAGAACAGCAACTTGTGGAGCATCGTGTTCGGTAGTAGGTGCCTTGATTTTCTTCAATGCTGGCTTGGGAATTCTTTCACTTGGCTTTGCGGTACTTACAGGGGCATCCACTACCAAATCTTTCAGGTTAATAGCATCTGGATGAGGAGTTGTGTTGACATGTTGTTTCATCGTGACAGTTGTAGCAGGAGTTTTTCTTGCAGTGATCTTCTTCGGAGGAGCTTGAGGAGCCACTTGAGCCCGAAGATCAGGCAGCACAGTTGATGTGGTAATATTTACTTGCTCGCTAAGAGTAGCAGCAACTTCTTCCTTGGTGAGTGGAGGATCATCATCCGAATAGTCACTCATTTCAAAGTCATCAGCTGGTTGAGCCTTTTTCTTCTTTGGTGCACTCTTTCTCTTGGATGCAGCAGTGCTGGGATCATTCTTGCGTTTAGTGCGCCCTTCAGATTTTCCTTCGGCCTTTTTCTTTTCGACATCATTCTTGAGAAGGCGAAGGTTTTCCTCTTCACGAGCTTTTTCTTTTTCAGCCTTCTTAGCTCACTTGATAGCATTTTGCTTACGCTTAGCAAGCTCATCGGGATAAGATTCGGGTGTGCGAAGAGACGACTCATGAGGATTAGGTGGAGGAGGCGGTCTCACTTTGGGATCATTTGGCTTTATGAGAGAAATTTCTCGGCAGTCACCCCATGGTGGATGAAATGCGAAGTTCTGAGCAAACCGAGGATGAACAAATTCATAGTTGAACCATTTTCGCACCCAATGGCGTCGAATCCATTGTTGACGCATAACTCTATGTTGTTTGGTTTCTCCTGGGACAGTGTCGTAGCGGTCATGAGAGATATACTCAGCAGTGTTGGTATAAGCCTGTCTGCCACACTTCTTCTTCTTCGGAGCATTCTCTTCTTGCTCGTTTGCATTTTGCTTGGTTCTTTTTAACTTGCTGATTGATGGGCCTACCGTTGGGCCCTTGGCATTCAGAGCTTTAGATTCATCTATTGTGCCCAAAACGACATCTTCTCGGTCAGCCCGGCCCACTGGTTGAGCCGAATCTTCAACAGACTGCATTTTCCCTAACTTGGTGGTGTGCAGCCACTACGGCGGCGCGGGAGGAGGATGTTCCGCGGCGGCGAGGAATGACTCCAGCGACCTCTTTCCGGCAGCAAAGCGGCGAAGATGATTGGCGTCGTCGAGCTCGAGGTAGAGCTGTACGGGTAGGACTGCAGAAGGAGGAGGTTCAAAGGAGGATGGGGGCGGCAGCATATATAGGATAGAATGACCGCACCCGGTGAATCGGATCAAACGGCCATAGTCAGAGGACACTTGTGATTCAACGGTCCAGATAGAAAGGCAGATGTTGAATCGCACGTGGCAACCGTCACTAAAGAACGTGGTCCTGACTTGGGCGGGAGACCCCAAATTTTGGACGGCTTTCGCCAAATTAGATTAAGTTCGTACCGAAACAAAATCGTGGTCAAGGACACCAGATAAGTTTCGTTACCAGTTGAAATTGTACATTCGTAACTGATCAGCACAGACTAGACGAGATAGAAGTGAGAGAAAACAGGGTCCTAGGTATTTCACTCAGACGAAGAAACACAAACACCCGAGAGAAAAGCTATGAGTGAAGTACATTCGGACGAACTCAAAGCAGCTCAAACGAAAGACAACTCAGCGAAAAGAAATTGTGGTGGCGTTACCCACCGTATAAGAACTGTATGACCCCCAACGTCGCACAATTATCGTGGCACCCAGTTAGTCTAGTTCTTCGTTAATGTATTCACTCTCCGAAACAAAATTTCACTTTGTCAAAATTTTCAAACTCTTTGAGTGTTATGCACCCATTCCTTCTAAGATGTGGAAGTGTTGGTACGGGTGCCGAGTGCAGCTTACTGCACGTTTGCGGAATCTAGGATATTTAGCTCACACCGTAACGCACAGAATCTTTTCTCATCGAGAGGCTTGGTGAAGATATCAGCGAGATTTTCTTCGGTCTTGACGTGAATGATAGCAATATCCTCTCAAGCAACATGATCGCGAAGGAAATGATGTCGGATCTCAATATGCTTGGTGCGAGAGTGCTACACAGGATTGTGCGCAATTTTGATAGCACTCTCATTTTCGCACAATAGAGGGATCTTCTTGACCTTGATGCCATAATCCTTCAGTGTCTGCTTCATCCACAATAACTGAATGCAACAGGCGCCAGCAGCGATATATTTGGCCTCTGCCGTAGAGAGAGAGAGACAAACAGTTCTGCTTCCTTGACGACCAACATACCAATGATCTACCAAGGAAATGACATGTCCCCGAGGTAGATTTCCTATCAATCCGGTCACCTGCATAATCTGAGTCTGAATATCCAACGAGGTCAAACTGTGCTCCTTTAGGGTACCATAAACCTGAGGTGGGGGTGTGAGCCAAATATCTCAGAATACGCTTGACCGCTTGGTGATGCGATTCTTTCGGTGCAGCTTGGAAACGAGCACACATACAAACACTCAACATAATATCAGGTCTAGATGCACATAAGTAGAGCAAAGAACCAATCATCGAACGATAAGCTTTCTGATCGAAATCTTTACCGTACACATCTGCGTCTAGTTGGCCATTCGTGGGCATGGGAGTTTTGTAGCCCTTCTGTTTGCAATCTTGCATTTTGAACTTCTTCAGACAGTCTCTCAGATATTTCTCCTGAGAGATAAAAATTCCATTGTCCTGCTGACGAATTTGCAATCCGAGAAAGAACTTAAGTTCACCCATCATAGACATTTTATATTTCTTGGACATCATTATCCCGAATTCCATGCTGCAAGCATTGTTAGTACAGCCGAAACTAATATCATCCACGTAAATTTTACACACGAATAGATCACCATCAATAGAACGTGTGAAAAGAGTGGAATCAGTGGATCCTGGCTTGAACCCTTTGTCAAGCAGAAACCTTTTCAGAGTATCATACCAAGCTCGAGGGGCTTGCTTTAGCCCATAGAGAGCCTTTTTCAACCTGAAAACTTTTTTAGGAAATTGAGGGTTTTCAAAACCAGGTGGTTGCCTAACATATACTTCCTCATCAATTTCACCATTGAGGAAAGCACTTTTCACATCCATTTGATACAGCAGAATATCATTGTAATTTGCATAAGCGAGAAGAATGCGAATTGCCTCAAGGCGAGCAACAGGAGCATATGTTTCACCGAAATCAATACCTTCTACCTGTGTATACCCTTGAGCAACAAGACGCACTTTGTTTCTCACAACAATGCCATTTTCATCTTGCTTGTTTCGGAAGATCCATTTGGTGCCGATGATGTTGTGCTTCTTAGGATTCCGTTTATTGACCAATTCCCATACATCATTCAATTCGAATTGCACCAACTCCTCTTGCATGGCATTCAACCAATCGGGATCATTCATGGCTTCTTCATACTTGGTAGATTCTGTTAAAGAGACAAAGGAGAAGCTACCACGGTAGTTAGCCAAACGAGTGCGAGAATGAGTTGTGGGTCGGTAACCTGGGTTCTCGAGATCTTCGAGGATTAATACAGGGTCAACTCGATTTGCCACTCGTGGAAGAGGATTTTCTTCCTGATGATCATTTTCATTTTCCCCAGTATCAGCATCAGGATGAGCATTAGTATTGCCATTATCATCGGAATTGCCATTAAGCTCGGCATTTGTATTCGGGTTGCCATTTGTGTTCGGATTGGCATTTTCTTCGGCGGTCGCTTGACGCATTCTTCTTCGATTCAAAGGGGCATCTTCATCCGAAGAGTCAGTAGCATTTCTTTCGACTGGCCTGACATCCCCAATGGCCATTTGCCGAATAGCATCCGAAATCGGTGTTTCATCTATCACAGTTGGCAGGTGCTCTTTTTGAGAGCCGTTAGTTTCATCAAACCGCACATTTACCGTTTCCATAACTTTCCCATGGTGAGAGTTATAGACACGATAAGTATGCGAGTTCGAGCCATAACCAAGAAGAAAACCTTCATGTGCCTTTGGTGCAAACTTGGAATTATGATTCATGTCTCGAATAAAACAAGGTGCACCGAAAACACGTAAATAAGAAACATTCGGTTTCTTGCCAGTGATTAGCTCATATGAAGTTTTCTTAAGGAACTTGTGAAGATAAACATGATTCACAACATGGCAAGCAGTGTTAATAGCATCAGCCCAGAAACGAATGGGAGTTTTGTACTCACTGAGCATTGTTCTCGCCATTTCGATGAGGGTTCTATTCTTTCGCTCAACAACTCCATTATGTTGGGGAGTGTATGCGGCAGAGAACTCATGAGTTATACCATTTTCGTCGAGAAAATCCTCGATATGACTATTTTTGAAATCAGTACCATTGTCGCTTCTGACATGCTTAATTCGCACATCATATTCATTCTGGGCCTTCGTGGCAAATCTTTTGAAGATGTCTTGGGTGCAGGTCTTGTCTTCGAGAAAGAATACCCAAGTGTATCGAGAAAAATCATCAACAATAACCAGACCATAATGACTGCCTTCGAAACTTGCATAGTTCTGAGGCCCGAATTAATCCATATGAAGAATTTCCAGTGGTCTTGTCGTAGTCATGACAGTTTTTGATGAATGGTGCTTCTTGGCCAATTTGCCGGCCTCACACGCACAACAGAGACGATCCTTGTTGAATTTCACATCAGGAATGCCATGAAGATGATTTTTCTTCATGAGAGTCTGCAAATTTCTCATGCCTGCATGACCAAGTCTTCGGTGCCACAGCCATCCTTCGGTTGCTTTTGCAAGCAAAACAAGTTTGGACTGATGGACCCTTAGAGAAATCCACAATATACAAATCACCTTTTCTATTTCCCTCAAAGACGAAGGAATTGTCAGTGGCCATAAAGACAATGCATTTGGATATGGAAAATAGAACTATCATGCCAAGATCACACAGTTTGCCAACCGACATGAGATTGAATCCAAGAGACTGAACAAGTAAAACATCGTCAATGTTCTTGTCTGGATATAGCAATTTTACCTAGCCCAATTACCTTTCCTTTATTGTTGTCGCCGAAAGTAATATACTTCTGAGATGAAGCAGTTAAGTTGGAGTCGACAAACAATGACTTGTCTCCGGTCATATGACTGGTGCATCCACTATCCATTATCCATTCGGTACACCCGGAGACATAGTCCTGCAAAGGAATTAGGCTTTCTTAACCACCCACATCTTTGCAGGTGGCTTCAAAACATGTGAGCGAGTAGGATATGATTTCTTTCGATAATTATATGAATTGTTACTCGAAGAACTGTAAGCATAATTGAAAGAGTAAGCATTGAAATTCTTTCCAGACGAATGAGCATAATGGTTAGATGAGGTATTTATGTACTCATTCTGTCGAACCTTTTCAAGGAAATATCGAGCATTTTCAGCCTGCATGGTTAGTAACATAGTAATAGGCAATGCTTCGATAGTTTTCTTAGGCACCCAGATAGTTTTCTTTGTGGAGCCATTCCTGTTGTTAGGTCCAACATAGTGAGCAACAGCCTCACCACGTTGGTTTTTGAACAACTTATAGTTCTCCAGAGAATCATCATATGAGTATTTGATACGTCTCCAACGTATCTATAATTTATGAAGTATTCATGCCATGTTTATTTTAGTTTTGTATGATTTTGGTGCACTTTTATATGACTTTTATATGATTTTCATGGACTAACATATTGACCTAGTGCCCAGTGCCAGTTGCTGTTTTCTGCTTGTTTTTGGTTTTCCAGAAAATCCATATCAAACGAAGTCCAAATGCAGCGAAACTTTTTGACGATTTTTTCTGGAAGGAAACAGACCCAGGAAGCTTCGGAGGAGCAGCAGAAGAGCCACAGGGGCCCCACGAGCCACCTGGGCACGCCTGCCCCCCCAGGCGCGCCCTGGTGCCTCGTGGGCCCCCTGTGGCCCCTCTTCGCGTAATTCCACCGCTGAAATATCATATATATTCAGAAACCCCCGAAAGTTAACCTAGATGAGTTTTTACGCCGCCGCAAGCCTCTGTACCTCCACGATCTAATCTACAGCCCTTTTCCGGCACCCTGCCGGAGGGGGGAATCATCACCAGAGGCTATCTTCATCATCCCGGCGGTCTCCATAACGAGGAGGGAGTAGTTCACCCTCGAGGCTAGGGGTATGTACTAGTAGCTATGTGTTTGATCTTTCTCTCTCGTGTTCTTGATTTGGCACGATTTTGATGTATCGCGAGCTTTGTTAATATAGTTGGATCATATGGTGTTTCTTCCCTCTCTATCCTTGTTGTGATGAATCAAATCTTTTCCCTTTGAGGTTTCGTTATTGTCAGATTGAATATTTCAGATTTGAGAACACTTGATGTATGTCTTGCATATGAATACCCGTAGTGACAATGGGGTATTATATTGATTCACTTGATATATGTTTTGGCACTCAACTCGCGGATTCCCGCGGTGACATTGGGGTAATCTATGCATAGGGGTTGATGCACGTTTTCATTATCTTTTCTCCGATAGAAACTTTGGGGTGCTCCTTGAAGTTCTTTGTGTGGATTGAATATTATGATTATGAAGTCGTTTGATGCATATCGTATAATCAACTCACGGATACTTGTGGTGACATTGGAGTATCTGGGTGACATTAGAGTTGGTTGATGTGTATCATATGGTGTTATTTTAGTACGAACTCTAGGGCTGTTTGTGACACTTATAGGAATGGCTCAATAGATCGATCGGAAAGGATAACTTTGAGGTGGTTTCGTACCCTACAAACAATTTATATCTTATGTTCTCCGCTAATAGGAACTTTGGAGTGATTCTTTATCGCACGTTGAGGGATTGTTATATGATCCAATTATGTTAGCATTGTTGAGAGATTGCACTAGTGAAAGTATGAACCCTAGGCCTTGTTTTTAAGCATTGCAATACCGTTTGTGCTCACTTTTATCGTTTGCTACCTTGCTATTTTTATTTATTCAGATTATAAAAATATATTTCTACTATCCATACTACACTTGTATCACCATCTCTTCGCCGAACTAGTGCACCTATACAATTTGCCATTGTATTGGGTGTGTTGGGGACACAAGAGATTTCTTGTATTTGGTTGCAGGGTTGCAGGGTTGCCGGGGAGGTGAGTGCTTGAAGGTATATCTTTAGATATTGCAATCGAATCTTTTAGTTTCTTGTTTTATCACTAGTCTGGTTTATAAAAGAAAACTACAAAAAAATATGGAATTGAGGTTGCCTCATATTATTCGTCTTTATAATGTCTTTCTTGAAAATAATGGATCGGAAAATTGTGCTCAATTGATAGAAGAAGAATTCAATAAAATGTTTGGCATAAAATCTTTGAATGATGAGCATGATTGCAATGTTGTTAGTATGAATTCTATAAATATCCAAAATACTAATGATGATTGCACTAGTCATGATAAAAATGTTTCTTATAAGCATGTCAATTTTTGTGGAGTGCATAAAGTTTGTGAAGACATGCCTTATAGGGATGATACATTTTGTAAGAAGCATAAACATGATAGCACTGTTCAAGAATTCATCCGATTAATCAGTTAACGGGCCAGTTAATCGCTACTCGTAGGATGGCCGAATCGAATAGCACCTATTCATCGCGTTAACTTGTCAGGCCGATTAACTTGCCTGTGAGACCGATTAATAGGTCCTTAGACCGATTAATCACCGTTGGCCCATTAACTTAGGTGCAAACAAAGCCCAAATTTTTGGCCCCTAACCCCTCCCATCCCCCTCTCGCTCCTCAATAGCTAGGGTTCGACCAAATCGTAACATATTTGGTATATTACATAGTCGAGAGCATGACAGTATGGTTTCATACCTAAAAAATTAGATATATGTTGGCAGGTTCCTATTTAATCTACCGATTAATGGTCGACCGATTAATCCAGTTAATAGGCCGATTCACTGATTAATCGCTACTCCCAAGCTGACCGAGCAGCTACCAGTTACCGATTTCCTTAACAATGCATGATAGAACCAAGTTTTTGCTCAAAGTGATAGATGAATTTGCTACAAAATTATGTTCTCTTTATCCTATTACTTGTGAACTTTGCAATAAAGTTGGTCACCTTAATTTTCAATGCATACTTTTTCATGATCGAATCATGGCTAAATACTGTAATGACTTGACCGCCCTTGAGCTATATAATGAGCTTTATCTATTTTTTGGGTGTGAGGAATTGTCACATAAAAATAGTTGGTTTGAAGTATTCATTCTCACGGATGACATTGAAACTAATCTAAAGGAAATCTATATGTTTTGTGTGGTAAATTGCAATGAGAATGCTTATATTGCCAACTGTAGAAAGACGGGAAAACCAATAGAATATAAAAGGAACACTAATGAGAATGCTTATATTGCCAACTGTAGAAAGACGGGAAAACCAATAGAATATAAAAGGAACACTAATGAAAGGGTAAAGATTTCCACTTTCCCTCCTATTGTCTCTCATGATGAAACAGGTAACGAGGAGGAGCTTCCTATCCAACCAATCTCTTCAATAAGAAGCTCGGAAGAATTAAATAAACCCACACATAATGTGGTAAAGAAAAAGAAAAGAAGGAAAAGTAGAGGTAAAGAGGTATCTCTCCCAAATAATGTTGCTCCTATTATTGTTGTACCTCATGAGAATGAATCAAAAATAATTGTGGAAGATGATACACTTGATGATGATTTTGTTATGCCTATTGCTTGTTGTGATGATTATGATTGGGAAGATAATGATACTTCTTATGATCTTGAAAATCTTTATGGCACCAACTTGGAGGAATATGATAATAATTGTTATACTATTGGTGCTATTCATACTATTGATGATAATAGTGATAATGCTAATGATATGCAAACCAACAAGCTTGGGGATGCTATGTTTGATGAGAATGACATGTTTGAGAATTTATTTGCTGCAATTAATGTTTGTCCCAAGCTTGGGGATGCTATGCTTAATAAAGATGATCTTTTTATTCCCCTACTTTGAATGATCAAATTTGTTATGATGATTGCATGCCTCCTACTTATGATGATTATTGTGATGATACTTATGTTATAAAAAGTGCTGATGATTATATTTATAAAACTTTTCATAATTATGATTACCCTTTTACTGAACATTACTCTTTTAATGTGGAAACAATTTATAGTATTCGAGTTTCATATGATACTCCCACTTTTATGAATGAGAAGAAATTTGCTTATGTGGAGAGTAATAAAAAATCTATGCTTGTGGATCATGAAAGGAATGCTTTATGTGATAGTTATATTGTTGAATTCATTCATGATGCTACTAAAAATTATTATGAGAGAGGAACATTTGCTTTTACATATCTCAATAATATCAAGTTTCCACTCTATGTATTGAAAGTTTGGAAGTTATGCTTGTTTTGCCTTCCTATGCTAGTTGATTCTTGCTCCCATAAATTGTTTGCTCACAAAATCCCTATGCATAGGAAGTGGGTTAGGCTTAAATGTGCTAGTCATATGATTCATGATGCTCTCTTTTTGCTTCAATTCTTTACTTTTATGTGAGCATCATTAGAATCATCATGCCTAGCTTAAAAAGGCATTAAAGAAAAGCGCTTGTTGGGAGACAACCCAATAATTATCCTTCCTGTTTTAATGTGTTAATATGATTAATATACTGTAGTAATCATGTTTTATATGTTTTCTTTCAATAATGTGCCAAGTAAAGCCTTTGGGATAGTGTGGATGCTTGTTGATTTGATTCTGTGCAAAAACAGAAACTTTTGCGTCCAGTGCTGGAATTTCTATTCTGTACTAGAGAGTGAGAAAAATCTGAAATTTTTACACAGTATTGGGATACAAATTTTTTACGTTTTACTAATTTTTCAGAATTTTTGGAGGTACAAAAGTATGGTTTTTAAATCGCTCACTACACGCTGTTCTGTTTTTGACAGATTCTGTTTTCGGTGCATAGTTTGCTTGTTTTAGTGTTTCCATAGCTTATATTGAGTAATATAAATTGTGGAAATGATAGAATACAGTAGGAATTATGTGAGAACAATTATGAATCCTGTCTTGACAGTACCTAAGTGGATGATTTATTTTTATCATACTAACCTATCTCACAAGTTCCGTTAAGTTTTGTGTGATTGAAGTTTTCAAGTTTTGGGTGAGATATCGATATGAGGAGAATAAGGAGCGGTAAGACCCTAATCTTGGGTATTCTAAAGGCACCCCAAGGTAATACTGAAGGAAGACTCAGGCGTCTAAGCTTGGGGATGCCCCGGAAGGCATCCCCTCTTTCGTCTTCAACATTATCGGTAACCTCACTTGGAGCTATATTTTTATTCGTCACATAATATGAGTTTTGCTTGGAGCATCATTTTCTTTTGTTGATATTTGCTTGCTGTCATAAATAATCATGTTTTGTATCTTTTAGTTCAATAAAATGCCAATTATAGCCTTTACCATGCTCAGTTTGCAAGTTCATGTGTTGCTGTTTGAAAACAGAAAGTTTTCTGTTATGTCCAGAATATTCCTGAATAGTCAGAACATGATAAAAATCTGAAATTTTTAAATGGTAAGAATGCATGAGTTCTCTGTCACATGGTAATTTTTCAGAATTTTTGGAGTTAGGGAAGTATGGATTCTTATTCACCCTTTACAGACTGTTCTGTTTTGGCAGATTGCTGTTATAGTTGCATTGTTTGCATATGTTTGCCTATTTGATATTTCTATTTGTGGATAGGAGTTTTAAATATGCATAGGCATTTAGTATGCAATGTTTAATTATAATTTTAGTAATTTGTTACAATAGAGAATGTTAAGGTTTTGATTTGATTTATACTAACTTATCTCACGAGTTCTTGTTGAGTTTTGTGTGGATGAAGTTTTTTAGATTTAGGGAAACCGTGATATGAGAGGAATTAAGGAGACACAAGAGCTCAAGCTTGGGTATGCCCAAGGCTCCCCAAGATAACATTCCAAGAAGTCTCAAGCAACTAAGCTTGGGGATGGCCCGGTAGGCATCCCACCTTTCTTCATCAACAATTATCTGTTAGTCTTGGTTGAGCCTAAGTTTTTGCTTCTTCACATGGTGTGTGCTATTCTTGGAATGTCATTTTATTTTGTTTTCTTTGCTGTTTGAATAAAATACTTAAGATCTGAATTTTTTTTTTAAATGAGAGAGAGTCCTCACATAGCTAGCTATTTACTTAACTACTCATTTGATCTTCACTTATATCTTTTTGGAGTAGTTTTTCATTTACTCTTGTTCTTCACTTATATCCTATGAGTAAATTGTTGAATAAATTGAATATCATAAATTTGAAATTATATGTGCTTCATATGCTTGTATCATATCTAGTAGTAGTTTCACATTGGGTTTAGAAAGTGAAATCTATTGAAGCTTGACAATCACAATATTGGTCATACAAGCAATTCATGAATGATTAGTATAAGGAAGAGAACTTTCACATATAAATATATTATCTTGGACATCTTTTATGATTGTGAATACCCATTAATTATTTTCACACTTGAGCAAATTAGTTGAAGTTGGACAAGGAAGACAGCGTAATGAGTTATGTTTGGGTATATTTGCATAGAAGTTATATTGTTATGGATCCTCCAACATGTGGTGCTTGCTTAGGATCTTTTGCTAGCAAAAAATTTGTACTAAGTAGAGATACTACTTGTGCATCCAAAAACCCTTAAACCCAGTTTCTTGCCATGAGTGTCCACCATATCTACCTATGGATTGAATAAGATCCTTCAAGTAAGTTGTCATCGGTGCAAAAAGCAATAAAAATTGCTCCTAAATATGTATGATCTTTTATTGCAAGGGAAAATAAGCATTGTACGAACTTGTGATGATAAAGAAATAAAAGCGACGGACTGCATAATAAAGGTTGCTATCACAAGGGGCAATATAAAATGACCTTCCTTTGCATTAAGAGCTTGTGCATCCAAAACTAAAAAGCGCATGACAACCTCTACTTCCCTCTGCGAAGGGCCTATCTTTTACTTTTATGTATTTACTTTTATGTAATTACCTTTATGCAAGAGTCAATAAGTATTCATTCTCATTGAAACCTTAATTATTCTCTAGTTGGCAAGCATCATGTGGTGGGGAAAGATCCAGGCACATATGGCCAGTCAAATATATTTGATCATGAATTATTATTGTTGACAATTATCTCTATGATAAATGAGTTGGGAGGCGAAAATTATGCCCCTATCTTTCTCTGTGTTCGATGGATGCCATTTGTTCTAAAAATATGCTTTGAGTACTAGCAATCATAGAAGACTATATGATAATTGAGTATGTGGAGCTCTTACTTAGACTTTGTTGAAATTAAGTTGAATTGCAATTGTTTGGTGACTAAGAACATAGGTTGTTAAGTTTTAAGAGAATACATTGTTTGAACCATAACATGTGAATGGATTGCTACTTTATCATGATGAGTTTTATGCGAAAAAGTTGCTGTTATGATGCTAGAAAAAGTGATTGAAATTATCATTGATCAAACTTATGCACTATGCTAGCATTCACACTTCATAAATTATTTCTTTTATCATTTACCTACTCGAGGACGAGCAGGAATTAAGCTTGGGGATGCTGATACGTCTCCAACGTATCTATAATTTATGAAGTATTCATGCCATGTTTATTTTAGTTTTGTATGATTTTGGTGCACTTTTATATGATTTTCATGGACTAACATATTAACCTAGTGCCCAGTGCTAGTTGCTGTTTTCTGCTTGTTTTTGGTTTTCCAGAAAATCCATATCAAACGAAGTCCAAATGCAGCAAAACTTTTTGACAATTTTTTCTGGAAGGAAACAGACCCAGGAAGCTTCGGAGGAGCAGCAGAAGAGCCACAGGGGCCCCATGAGCCACCTGGGCGCGCCTGCCCCCTCCCCCCCAGGTGCGCCCTGGTGCCTCGTGGGCCCCCTATGGCCCCTCTTCGCGTGATTCCAACGCTGAAAATTCATATATATTCAGAAACCACCGAAAGTTAACCTAGATGAGTTTTTACGCCGCCGCAAGCCTCTGTACCTCCACGATCTAATCTACAGCCCTTTTCCGGCACCCTGCCGGAGGGGGGAATCATCACCGGAGGCTATCTTCATCATCCCGGCGGTCTCCATGACGAGGAGGGAGTAGTTCACCCTCGAGGCTAGGGGTATGTACTAGTAGCTATGTGTTTGATCTCTCTCTCTCTCTCTCTCTCGTGCTCTTGATTTGGCACGATCTTGATGTATCGCGAGCTTTGTTAATATAGTTGGATCATATGGTGTTTCTTCCCTCTCTATCCTTGTTGTGATGAATCAAATCTTTTCCCTTTGAGGTTTCGTTATTGTCGGATTGAATATTTCAGATTTGAGAACACTTGATGTATGTCTTGCATATGAATATCCGTGGTGACAATGGGGTATTATATTGATTCACTTGATATATGTTTTGGCACTCAACTCGCGGATTCCCGCGGTGACATTGGGGTAATCTATGCATAGGGGTTGATGCACGTTTTCATTATCTTTTCTCCGATAGAAACTTTGGGGTGCTCCTTGAAGTTCTTTGTGTGGATTGAATATTATGATTATGAAGTTGTTTGATGCATATCGTATAATCAACTCACGGATACTTGTGGTGACATTGGAGTATATGGGTGACATTAGAGTTGGTTGATGTGTATCATATGGTGTTATTTTAGTACGAACTCTAGGGCTGTTTGTGACACTTGTAGGAATGGCTCAATAGATCGATCGGAAAGGATAACTTTGAGGTGGTTTCGTACCCTACAAACAATTTCTATCTTCTGTTCTCCGCTAATAGGAACTTTGGAGTGATTCTTTATAGCACGTTGAGGGATTGTTATATGATCCAATTATGTTAGCATTGTTGAGAGATTGCACTAGTGAAAGTATGAACCCTAGGCCTTGTTTTTAAGCATTGCAATACCGTTTGTGCTCACTTTTATCGTTTGCTACCTTGCTGTTTTTATTTATTCAGATTATAAAAATATATTTCTACTATCCATACTACACTTGTATCACCATCTCTTCGCCGAACTAGTGCACCTATACAATTTGCCATTGTATTGGGTGTGTTGGGGACACAAGAGATTTCTTGTATTTGGTTGCAGGGTTGTTTGAGAGATACCATCTTCATCCTACGCCTCCCACGGATTGATAAACCTTAGGTCATCCACTTGAGGGAAAATTGCCGCTGTCCTACAAAACTCTGCGCTTGGAGGCCCAACACGAGTCTACAAGAATAAAGTTGCATAGTAGACATCAGTATTCAGGGATAGGACAGTCATATCCTGAAAGTAAAGCTGGATCGAGCATTTTGCTCTTGGCAGGCACCCACATAGTGCGAGGATATTGATCGGGTTCCTAGTAGGAGCCATTTTCATTCAGTTTCCTTTCGAAACCGATAGCTTCTTTCCTGGGATTTTTGTGGAGAATGGATTTCTTCAGAACATCACAAAGGGTTTGATGCCCTTTAAGACTCTTGAACATTCCTGTCTGAAGAAGATCCTTCAACCTAGCATTTTCATCTGACACAGAACCATTTTCCTCGATAGAGGGGTTAGCATTCACAGAAGTTTCAGCATATGATTCAGTGTTACTACGTTCAAGACATTTTAAGCAAGGTGGTATGAACACTTCAGGTTTCTCTTTGAGTTGTTGGGTGAGAAGAGAATTCTCTCTGATCAAGTCATCATGAGCCTCTCTCAGCGACTCGAGTTCCTGTTTCCTTTTCAGGTAATCATAAGTCAATCTCTCGTGGTCGGCCGAGAGAAAATCATGACGATTTGACAGTTCTTCCATTCGAGACTCGAGAGTGGTATGCTCCTCTATCAATGACTGGTTTTTCTCCATCTCCTCAACCAACAACCCTTCGGATTTCCTGAGGGTTTTCTCAATTTTCTCGAGAGAGTTTTGTTGCTTCTTAGCTATTTTTATCAGTTTAGCATGGTCATCCTCATCACAAGAGAATTGATCACTGGAGTAAACCTTGTGATGCCAAGAAGGTACCTTTTCTTTCAAATCTTTGGCCATGAAGCAGTAGGCAGGAGACTCATTGTCGCTCGAATGATTCTCGAAGAAGTTCGACGCTGGTGTAGAGGCACATGCTATGCCGGCCATGCCAGAATCTGAATCCTCGTCGAATTCATCAACTTCCTCGGAGTCAGATGACTCTTCTTCATCAGAGTCCATCTCCTTGCCGATGTACGCCTTGGCCTTGCGAGAGGTGTTCTTGCGGTTGGATGAGGTCTTGGAAGGTTCCTCGAAGAAGATCCTGATGAAGACTTGGAAGAGGAGCTATTCTTCTTCTTAAAGAACTTCGTTTTCTTCTCATCATCTGAGTCGTAGTTCTTGCTCTTTCCTTTGCCATGATTGTTTCCTGAATCAAATCTTCCACTGGCACGAATCTCAGCTTCCCACAGAGGGCAGTCCGAAATGAAATGTCCTGGCTTTTTGCACTTGAAACAGGTGTACTCTCCAGTAGGTTTTGATGAAGATTTGGAACTGCCAGAGTTGCTGGATCCCTTCTTCTGAAACTGATTTTTCTTTCGAAAGTGTTGGAATCTTTTCGTGATTAATGCGAGATCCTTGCTGATCCTATCTGGGTCATCTGAATCTTCTTCGGCATTTTCTTCAGAGGAGGATTTAGCCGTGGCCTTGAGAGCATGACTCTTTCGATGACTTGAGCCATACAGATCTCTCTTTTCTTCTTCCTGTTCTTCATGTGTGTTCAGCCTTTCCATGATATCAGCAGAGTCCAGAACTTTGAAATCAGCACGTTCATGAATCATCAGAACCAGTGTGTCGAATGAACTGTCAAGGGACCGGAGCAGCTTCTTCACAACTTCGTGATCAGTGATGTCTTTGGCGCCGAGACCTTGCAGCTCGTTTGCAATGTCACTCAGACGATCGAAAGTTTGCTGACAACTTTCATTTCCGATTCGCTTGAACCGATTGAACTTCGCTCGAAGAGTGTCAATGCGAGCTTCTTTCTGAGTTGAAACACCCTCATTTATCTTTTCGAGAATGTCCCACAATTCCTTCGTGGTTTCACACTGACGATAGCGAAGAAATTGAGCACGAGAAAGATGGCCACCAATTTCATCTTTGGCCTGAGCATCCATCTGGATCAGTTTCTTCTCGTGGTCAGTGGGGACCTGAGGCACTTCAACTGTGAATCCATTCTGCACCACGTTCCACATTTCATCGTCAATAGCTCGGAGACGGATCTTCATCTTCTCCTTCCAGAAGGGATAGTCCGTCCCATCGAAGATGGGAATCTTGAGGTGCGACTTGTAGCTCACTGAAGACATACTTAAAACTCCAAGGTTGTTAGACCAAAATGAGCAGAGTCAAGGAGTACCTTGCTCTGATACCAATTGTAGGATCGAAGTATGTCTACCAGAGGGGGCGTGAATGGGAGTTTTTAAATTTTCTTTCGAAACTTCAAAACTCTCGGAACCCAGCAGCGGAGCGAATGAAAATAACATTCAGTGAGCGAATGAAAAACTAGCGAGTGAAAACTAAAAGCATACATCGAGATAAATCACATGATTGAAACAAGTCATACGGCACAGCTCGAATGTAAAGAGGAGAAGTAGAGGTGACCAGTGATGCTCGATGGCGACAGGGTATTTGGTAGACCAGTTCGCCCTTCTGCAAAAGGACTATGTCTGGTTGGAGGGGTTGTGATTTAACACAGAAGATAAACTCTCTTCGCCCTATTCTCCTCGACAATTGGTTCGTCAACCAATGTCGATCACTCGTGGTAGATGCTTGTTACAGACTTCTTCTTCGAGAACCACAATCACTCTTGGTCTCTGAAGAAAGTGACACCTAACCGTCCAGAGAGTTCGCAGCTCTCAAGAGTAATAGGCAGAGCATACTGGACTTAGATTCGAGTGATGCTGAACCACTATCTAATTTTTTGGCTCTGGGGTTTTTCTCTCGGTGGATTTTAAACTCAAATCACTCAGGAGAGGGGGTTGCTCACACAAACTTCTCAGAATCAAACGGAGCAGCCGCCCGACAACGCCGGTGCGGGGTGGCTATTTATAGCCGCAGCCTTCCCTGATGGGAAATGACCATTTTGGACACGCGGTCCACCCAATGGCCAACCGACACGTTCACAATGGTGGGATTTAAAGAGCAACGGTAAAATTACTTGAGGACCAAGTAATGCTAACTCCTCGGTCAGAGACAAATCTCTCGCAGCGAAGAAGATCACAGTCTCTTGCTAGCAAGTATTCGCTCGAAACACAAAGAGATTTCTCTCGCAACTCACATAGGATTGGGTTTAGCATCAGAGAATCAAAGTTTCAAACACTACACCCCTCTTAGTAGTACGGTGGTCCTATGACTCAATAAAGAGAAAGAAGAACAACGAAATAAATACTCCGTCTTCACTTCGTCTTCATTCTTCTCGGCTGCAGTCAATTCCTTCGGACAGACACCGAACCAATTGCTTTGCGTCAACAATTTTTGGGGGTCACTCTTGACAGCATAATCTTCGATGATAATCCTCGCTGCCACGCAGGAGATTATCTTCGGAGTTTGAACCAAACTCCTCGACACCAGGGACCTGTTACTCTGTGTGCACTAGCAAACACATTAGTCCCAAACTGTTTATGTCAACAATCTCCAAAACACAAGGAGGCAAATTATTGCACCAACAACTTCTCACTGATTTAGTCATTCCACGGGTTCTGGGTTGTTTGTCAACCGAGAACACCGATAAGTGAATCGAATTCACGATGAGAAATACCACCCTTGCCCCTAGATAATTTGTGTTGTCATCGACAACATCCTTGCCCTCTTTCCAACCCAGACTTGGTCATCTTTTGGTTATACCTTAAGTTCCTTGCTAATCATAGAATTGTTCCTTGAATATTTCTTGTGATCTTCAAATCCAATGTTTACTTGAAACACCATATCATTGCTACCCCGAAGCATGATTGTGGTATTCCGAATATCAACAAGAACATTGGAAGCGCAATGCTAGATGTTTCTTGATCATTTTTCCAAACACCGTTGTATGGGTAACATCATGAATTTCCTCGCCCCTTTACCTAAATAGTTATCTGCCTCCTATCCTGTCATGAATATCATGCTTTGCCTGTCCTTGGGAAGGATATTCACCTAACACTTGTGAGTGATCACATTTTTCTTTCCATTAGTCTGTTTAATCTGATAAACACATTTTCATTTCCATTGGTTTGTTTAACCTTTCTTGTAATTCATATGATCTAAGCAGTAATGATTCCCTGCTTATGTAAACACCTCGGTGTGCAACTCTGTCAGTAAGGCCCTATTACTATTGTTGTTGACATTCCGGTAACCACCGATGGACGAGAACTTTACCTATTGGTCCACCTCGTCTTAACGAGCAGGAAAATGGTTCTCTTCGTCCCCCGCCCTTGGTACCGACGTTGTTGCCGACATAGCTAACAAGCTATCCTCTGACATGCCTTGCTATCGTGACCGTGCAAGATGTCACCGCCCTTCGTACTCTTAATCCACACTAACCGCAGTTCCACAGGACCTGAAACCTGGCTCTCCTGCACATCCTTGTTTCCGAAGAATCCTTTGCACTTGGCTTCGTATGTAATTCACGAGCCACCTTCCTAGAGATGATCTATTCTGGTATCAGGCGCAATACTTATTCCCGATGCTCTGAACCCCTTTCACCTTCTGGTTAGGCATCGAACGATTGCCTACTCGTTTGAAACATTTTTGTACCTTCTTACATTGCTCTCGATGATTTCCCTGAGTTCCAATTCGAGAGATACCTTGTGCTTCATCCCCCAAGATAAGTACCGGGTACTAATCCTCCGAGACATCCGACCTTATATAGTTCTCCCTTGTAACCTTTTCGTAAGTACGATGAAGATCCCGAAGGAAGGATGACAACTTCGTCACGATGCCCTGATGCAGAGAAATGAAGACTCGAATGTAAAGGACCGACCTCTTCGAGAAGAGCAACAAGGAACGACAAGACATGTTAGAATTCCGTAACCCGACCTTGTCCCCTTTAGTCTACCTCTTAAATCTCAAGACTAGATTTCTTCAAGTGGAGGAGATTTGTAACACCCCTATAATTAAGCTACAGTAAAACTCCTCTAATTATGCCAAGTCACCTTGATTTACAATGCTTGATCATCATTTGCATAATATCTCATTTCAAATTCCACTTTGAAATGGAATTCAATTTTTAAGTGAATTCAAAAGTTGTTCAAATCCAAGAACTAAATAGTTCATAATTTTGGAAATATTCCATAACTATTTATGTTAAGGAAAACAACATCACTAAAAATCCTTTGAGAACTCTTTCAACTTGAAAACAGCAACAGCAGCACCTCTTTTGACAATTTGCATTTATCCAAAATTAAAAAAGGATTCAAATAAATCCCAAACTTGGTGGACAGCTCCTAAATAATGCAGTGTAATTATGTGGCTAAGTCTCATATTTTACAATACTCATTTGGAGTCTAAATAAAATGCAAACAGCAGAGGAATTGAATAACAGAAAAATGAAAAAGGGAAAATGGAAAAGCCACTGTGCACTTCGGCCCAACAGCGCAACAGAGTGACCCGGCCCATTTCCGCTGGCCTTTCCCAAACCTCGCGCCAGAGGCAGGGAGGCCAGGGCGTGCTCGCCGTCCATCACCCGGATGGCGCGCTGTCGAGCATCCCGCGGCTCCCCGGCGTGGATAAGGCTTCCCCCCGGCGTCTCTCTCTTTCCCGCAAACCCTAGGCCCCCCAGAGATCCCCCTCGACAGCTCTCTCCCTCGTTCCCTTCAACCCCGAGCGCTGCCATGGATGCAGCTGGGTGAAACGCGCGGCCATCGCCGTCCCCACATCCCCGGAGCATGTCCAGGAGCTCCGTGGGCCTCGTCTTCGTCAACCCCGCGCACTGGTTCGAGCGGAAGCACGCCACTACGCCGCCCACGCCCGATTCCCCTCGTCGGAATCCGCCTCTGTCCGGTGGTCGATCCACTCGACTCCGACCGCCTCCGGCCTCCCAGAGCCTTCTCTGCATCCGCTGTGAGGCCCTCTCCTTCTCCCCTCTCTCTCTGCGCTCCCGGTCGCCCCCTAGCTAGCCGTCCCGCCATCGAGCTCTGCCCGCCGCCATGGCCGTCGTGCGCGGGCCGTGCGTGCTCCCGAGCACCCGCGCGTGCCACTGGCGCGCTCCAGGGCTCGTGCTGCGTCAAACCCGATGTAACACCCCAAAATATTTTCCTTGGGATTTTCAAAATCTTTTCTTTAAAATAAAATGCTTTGAATTATTTTGGCCCTATTTTTCTTTTTCTCTTTCTTCTGTTCTGAAAAATCAATTTTAATTTTTAATTAGGTTTCAAAAATTTAAATGGTTCTGATTTGGATGGTTTATTAATTGGGAAATTATTTTTGGAGGATCACAAAAATATTTTCACTTAGAAAAGTTTTTGGAATAATTAAAATTATTCCATGGAAATGATCATTTCACTCCTTTCTAGCCCTTCTAAAATCCTCCAATAATTCTTCTGCCACTCCTAAAATATCCCTCAAGTCATTCTCACATTCTAGGACAGTATCCAACTCCTTTCCACCTTACAAAAATATTTCTACAATATTTACTAAATTCCAAAGTTGGAATTTATTTTATTCATGGTTTCTTTGGTTTGCAAAGGAACTATATTTTCTGCAATTCTTCTGCTCCCACCAAAATTATCCTAGCAACTAGGCAGTACCCATAACCCATTTCACCAAAAACATTGGGTTCCACAATTCAAAATTTTCAAATTTCATCCAGTTCAAATTTGGACCAGAAACAATCTTTCTGATACAAACCTATTTTTAATAGCCCAAAAAATTCTGAAACTTTGCCAAGCCCTCTTATATGCATCAACACCTCACCACAAAAATTCCTCAAATTTCCTAAAATACCTAGACCTCTCTGTTATTTCATCAAACACGTGGTGTGCACACTGTTCATCACTGTCAGAATTCAGTTAACTGAATTTTCTTCAGAGGCAGTGGCGATCGATGCCGTGCACTCCTCTCCTTCCTCTCTCCCGCACGGCGTCGCCTCCTTTGCTCATAAATGGGCCGCCTGGGACCCCTGCGCCAGCCTCCCACCGACGACGGCACAGGAGATGGCCGGTGCAGCTACCCTCCCCCCCCCCCCCCCCCCGTGCTCATCCGCGGGGGCCGAAGCGGATTGCCACGGCCACCGGCCTCCTTCACTCCCCTGATGCTCTCCTCCACCTACTTCCTCCACGCGTCGATCCTCTCCGCCTCTCCGCGCGCTGACCCCGCCACCGTCCACACCGCCCAGGGCCCCACTGGCAGTCGCCGGAGCCAGTCCTCGCCGCCGCAACCGTACGGGCACCTCGTCGCGGATAAGGTCGAGGAGCTCGAGCTCGTCCGCGCTAAGCTTCTGGACTGCTCCGTCAACCCTCCTGGATCATTCACAGAACCTCGCCACCGCCCCTAACCTACCTCGCCGGCGGAATTAATTCCGGCGTCATCTGCCCGTACTGGACCTCCCCGGATCGCCTATAAATAGGAGCTCTTGAGCTCCATTCACTTCACGCACCACCTCCACTGCCTCCCAATCGCCCGCCAAGCCACTCACCCGACCTCGGGGAGGCCTTCTTCCCCGTCCCCGATCACCGACCCGCCGCCACCTTCCCCGATCGGCCTGACGCCGTTAGGCCATCTCCACCTTCAAAATCCACCAGTCGTCATCTCTCGCACCAACTCGTCGATTCCGCGCTTCAATTCCGCATCCCGAGCTCTCTCTAGCGAGATCCCACCTCCACCCGAACCACCGTCCGCCGCCGTCGACCTCGCTGTCGTTCAGTTGCTCGCCGGCAACCACCACCGCCACCCACCGACACAGACGAACTCACTAATCACGTCCCGATCATCGCCGCCTCCCAAAATCCCGGCGATCGTCGCCGGTGATCGCCGCCTCCCTTCTGTACACGCGCGCGAGCGCGTTTGAATTTGAACCTGACGGGTGGGGCCCACCCGTCAGCGTTTTCTTTTTTTTGGCGTTTAAAACGAAAGCGTATTCTCTGTTTTATGATTTCCACGCTGGGAAGCGTATTCCCTTCCAAACCGTTTTCTGTTTAATAGCACTGGGACCTGCAGTTTTGCAGAAAGACCCCTGGATTTAAAAGTTTAATAACTTTTAAACCACAACTCTGATTGAGTTGATTCTTTTTTTTGAAGTTCTTATTTTTCTCTCTAGTTTTTTTTAGTATTTATTTGAAAATATTTTGAGACAACTTTTGGTACAGTTGTCAAATTTTTAAATTGAATTCGAATTTGAATTTTTCAGAAAACGAAGAGGGAAACTTTGCCGGGAATTTCTAGGGTTCACTTTCTGACTACTTTGGACAAGGCAAGCATTTTGAACCTGGGATATGGTGGATTGCATTACATGATTGCATTAGTTTGAGTTTGCATCATATGTGTGGAAATTATGCATGCATGCATGGTCATGTCCTTTGTCCATTACTTGCATTTCACTCAAGAGTCTGACTACCGTGGATAAGAATTGTGAGAGACCAGAAGTGTGTCTCCTGCCTTGGGACGTGCCGGTGGGCACGGGTCTCGTTATGACACGACGGTGTCACCGTGGCATGTGAGACATGCCAGACATAATAATAACAACACCTCCCGAGTCGACCTAGATCGAGTCTTGTTCCGTCACACCTAGCTAAACACCGTGCTGCCACGGGTCTTCCCACGAGGGAAGTACGGTTTAGTAAGTTGCTAACCCCTGTCTGTGTACACACCACATAGAGGGCCATGATGAGGGTTTCCACGGCCATGGACTAATTCCCGTCATCAGGTCAGGGGGCATGGGTGTATCTGGTCTGGGACCGAGGGGGTAGCACCCCTGTTTGCGCGCCGATATAAATATTGTGATCCCATGCTATTCGAGATTGTAGTCTCCCCGACTTAGAGTTTTTCTTGAACGATGCTTTGGGTGATTCCGCGCATCCGGAAAGTTAATCTGGTGTGTGCTGGTCAGGTGTGTTTTCAACCCAAAGACCGTAGTGGGAATTAGTCAGTGCTACGGTGTTGACTAAAGAAATCTCATACACGTGGGTAAAGAGTACACCCTCTGCAGAGTTATAACTATTCGAATAGCCGTGTCCGCGGTCAAGGACGTTAGCTGGGAAGGGTCAAGTGTCGGTCCGGTGTCGGTCTTCGGAGGAAATAATTAATTTGAGCATCAATTATTTTACAGAATATTATTATTTCATCACTAACGTTGTCATGGATATTTTTGTTATCATGAATATTATGGTTGTGAATATTATTATAGCTATGCATATTATTGTGGACTAACCCGTTTCTCTTATTTCATTTCCTGAGTGTCTCAGGGGCTGGCTAGACTACCCCGGGCACCCAGTTTTATTTTCAAGACCTCTCGTGGCGTCGCTTGAGTTCTCGGGCGGTCCTGTCTCGCCCGATTCTCGTTTAGACACCCGTTTGGCATTTCTTTTCAAGACCTCTCGTGGCGTCGCTTGAGTTCTCGGGCGGTCCTGTCTCGCCCGATTCTCTTTTAGATACCCGTTTGGCATTTCTTTTCAAGACCTCTCGTGGCGTCGCTTGAGTTCTCGGGCGGTCCTGTCTCGCCCGATTCTCTTTTAGACACCCGTTTGGCAATTCTTTTCAAGACCTCTCGTGGCGTCGCTTGAGTTCTCGGGCGGTCCTGTCTCGCCCGATCCTCTTTTAGACACCTGTTTGGCATTTCTTTTGGATTCTCGGGCGGTCCTGTCTCGCCCGATTATCCACTTTTAACTTTCTTTGTTTGTCACTAACATTTTATTTTCTCATATCTCTGCACATGCTAATATTTATCATGCCCAATTGAATTTCAACCAGCATAAGAATATCATTTAATCCAGCATGAGCATATGCATTCGGTATATCTTTCGTTCATAATGTTTGCGAGTACATTCCAACGTACTCACAGGCTTGTCCCTGGCTTTTAATGTGGCCAGACCTGGAGGAGGACGAGCTTGTGGATGAAGATTGCGCTAGCGAGCCCGACGCTTAGAGGTGTCCCAGTCAGTCAACCTGTGATCTTGGAGTCTACCACATGTATCATCCGCAGTGCTTCCGCTACACCAATAAAATAGTCAAGCCTCACACTGACGCTTGACTTTATTTTATTGTATCAGTGTTGTTCTACCACCACACCACTGTGCTATTCCACCACCGTAGTATATTGGCAAACTTGTAATAATTGTTGAGCCCTATGACTCAACCCTGTGTAATATTATTTTGTACTGGTTATCTATATCAAGGAAGTCTACCAGTTGTTCTTGGGGCTGGTATGACTTGAGGCTCTTCTATGATTTATCCCAGAAATGAGCCTGACACCCGACCCCCAGCTATCCCCCTAGTCCGCTCCCGCCGCATTTTCGATGAAGGCCGTGCTCCGGCCGCCGCCTGCCGTTGTTCCCCCGGTCGACTCCGGCCGTCTCAGCCGCCCGCACCGCCACCGATCGACCCGCCTCGTCGCGCTTGTTCGAATGCCGCAAGTCCCGCTTCAAACCGCGCACCGTAGCCGAAACCCGAGCGTCTCCCGTGCGCGCCGCCGTGCGATTTTGTCGTCGGAGCTCCTCCGGCGCCGCCGCCAGCTGGCGCTGACGTGGCTGCCACGTGGCCACCCAGTGCCACTGACCGCTGGGTCCCGCAGGCCCCGTTGACCAGTCAATGGGTCAACGTTGACTGCTGACCTTGCAGCTCGTTTGCAATGTCACTCAGACGATCGAAAGTTTGCTGACAACTTTCATTTCCGATTCGCTTGAACCGATTGAACTTCGCTCGAAGAGTGTCAATGCGAGCTTCTTTCTGAGTTGAAACACCCTCATTTATCTTTTCGAGAATGTCCCACAATTCCTTCGTGGTTTCACACTGACGATAGCGAAGAAATTGAGCACGAGAAAGATGGCCACCAATTTCATCTTTGGCCTGAGCATCCATCTGGATCAGTTTCTTCTCGTGGTCAGTGGGGACCTGAGGCACTTCAACTGTGAATCCATTCTGCACCACGTTCCACATTTCATCGTCAATAGCTCGGAGACGGATCTTCATATTCTCCTTCCAGAAGGGATAGTCCGTCCCATCGAAGATGGGAATCTTAAGGTGCGACTTGTAGCTCACTGAAGACATACTTAAAACTCCAAGGTTGTTAGACCAAAATGAGCAGAGTCAAGGAGTACCTTGCTCTGATACCAATTGTAGGATCGAAGTATGTCTACCAGAGGGGGGGTGAATGGGAGTTTTTAAATTTTCTTTCGAAACTTCAAAACTCTCGGAACCCAGCAGCGGAGCGAATGAAAATAACATTCAGTGAGCGAATGAAAAACTAGCGAGTGAAAACTAAAAGCATACATCGAGATAAATCACATGATTGAAACAAGTCATACGGCACAGCTCGAATGTAAAGAGGAGAAGTAGAGGTGACCAGTGATGCTCGATGGCGACAGGTTATTTGGTAGACCAGTTCGCCCTTCTGCAAAAGGACTATGTCTGGTTGGAGGGGTTGTGATTTAACACAGAAGATAAACTCTCTTCGCCCTATTCTCCTCGACAATTGGTTCGTCAACCAATGTCGATCACTTGTGGTAGATGCTTGAGGTGATCTCCGAACCTTTACAGACTTCTTCTTCGAGAACCACAATCACTCTTGGTCTCTGAAGAAATTGACACCTAACCGTCCAGAGAGTTCGCAGCTCTCAAGAGTAATAGGCGAAGCATACTGGACTTAGATTCGAGTGATGCTGAACCACTATCTAATTTTTTGGCTCTGGGGTTTTTCTCTCGGTGGATTTTAAACTCAAATCACTCAGGAGAGGGGGTTGCTCACACAAACTTCTCAGAATCAAACGGAGCAGCCGCCCGACAACGCCGGTGCGGGGTGGCTATTTATAGCCGCAGCCTTCCCTGATGGGAAATGACCATTTTGGACACGCGGTCCACCCAATAGCCAACCGACACGTTCACAATGGTCGGATTTAAAGAGCCATGGTAAAATTACTTGAGGACCAAGTAATGCTAACTCCTCGGTCAGAGACAAATCTCTCGCAGCGAAGAAGATCACAGTCTCTTGCTAGCAAGTATTCGCTCGAAACACAAAGAGATTTCTCTTGCAACTCACATAGGATTGGGTTTAGCATCAGAGAATCAAAGTTTCAAACACTACACCCCTCTTAGTAGTACGGTGGTCCTATGACTCAATAAAGAGAAAGAAGAACAACGAAATAAATACTCCGTCTTCACTTCGTCTTCATTCTTCTCGGCTGCAGTCAATTCCTTCGGACAGACACCGAACCAATTGCTTTGCGTCAACAATTTTTGGGGGTCACTCTTGACAGCATAATCTTCGATGATAATCCTCGCTGCCACGCAGGAGATTATCTTCGGAGTTTGAACCAAACTCCTCGACACCAGGGACCTGTTACTCTATGTGCACTAGCAAACACATTAGTCCCAAACTGTTTATGTCAACAATCTCCAAAACACAAGGAGGCAAATTATTGCACCAACAACTTCTCACTGATTTAGTCATTCCACGGGTTCTGGGTTGTTTGTCAACCGAGAACACCGATAAGTGAATCGAATTCACGATGAGAAATACCACCCTTGCCCCTAGATAATTTGTGTTGTCATCGACAACATCCTTGCCCTCTTTCCAACCCAGACTTGGTCATCTTTTGGTTATACCTTAAGTTCCTTGCTAATCCTAGAATTGTTCCATGAATATTTCTTGTGATCTTCAAATCCAATGTTTACTTGAATCACCATATCATTGCTACCCCGAAGCATGATTGTGGTATTCCGAATATCAACAAGAACATTGGAAGCGCAATGCTAGATGTTTCTTGATCATTTATCCAAACACCGTTGTATGGGTAACATCATGAATTTCCTTGCCCCTTTACCTAAATAGTTATCTGCCTGCTATCCTGTCATGAATATCATGCTTTGCCTGTCCTTGGGAAGGATATTCACCTAACACTTGTGAGTGATCACATTTTTCTTTCCATTAGTCTGTTTAATCTGATAAACACATTTTCATTTCCATTGGTTTGTTTAACCTTTCTTGTAATTCATATGATCTAAGCAGTAATGATTCCCTGCTTATGTAAACACCTCGGTGTGCAACTCTGTCAGTAAGACCCTATTACTATTGTTGTTGACATTCCGGTAACCACCGATGGACGAGAACTTTACCTATTGGTCCACCTCGTCTTAACGAGCAGGAAAATGGTTCTCTTCGTCCCCCGCCCTTGGTACCGACGTTGTTGCCGACATAGCTAACAAGCTATCCTCTGACATGCCTTGCTATCGTGACCGTGCAAGATGTCACCGCCCTTCGTACTCTTAATCCACACTAACCGCAGTTCCACAGGTCCTGAAACCTGGCTCTCCTGCACATCCTTGTTTCCGAAGAATCCTTTGCACTTGGCTTCGTATGTAATTCACGAGCCACCTTCCTAGAGATGATCTATTCTGGTATCAGGCGCAATACTTATTCCCGATGCTCTGAACCCCTTTCACCTTCTGGTTAGGCATCGAACGATTGCCTACTCGTTTGAAACATTTTTGTACCTTCTTACATTGCTCTCGATGATTTCCCTGAGTTCCAATTCGAGAGATACCTTGTGCTTCATCCCCCGAGATAAGTACCGGGTACTAATCCTCCGAGACATCCGTCCTTATATAGTTCTCCCTTGTAACCTTTTCGTAACTACGATGAAGATCCCGAAGGAAGGATGACAACTTCGTCACGATGCCCTGATGCAGAGAAATGAAGACTCGAATGTAAAGGCCGACCTCTTCGAGAAGAGCAACAAGGAACGACAAGACACGTTAGAATTCCGTAACCCGACCTTGTCCCCTTTAGTCTACCTCTTAAATCTCAAGACTAGATTTCTTCAAGTGGAGGAGATTTGTAACACCCCTATAATTAAGCTACAGTAAAACTCCTCTAATTATGCCAAGTCACCTTGATTTACAATGCTTGATCATCATTTGCATAATATCTCATTTCAAATTCCACTTTGAAATGGAATTCAATTTTTAAGTGAATTCAAAAGTTGTTCAAATCCAAGAACTAAATAGTTCATAATTTTGGAAATATTCCATAACTATTTATGTTAAGGAAAACAACATCACTAAAAATCCTTTGAGAACTCTTTCAACTTGAAAACAGCAACAGCAGCACCTCTTTTGACAATTTGCATTTATCCAAAATTAAAAAAGGATTCAAATAAATCCCAAACTTGGTGGACAGCTCCTAAATAATGCAGTGTAATTATGTGGCTAAGTCTCATATTTTACAATACTCATTTGGAGTCTAAATAAAATGCAAACAGCAGAGGAATTGAATAACAGAAAAATGAAAAAGGGAAAATGGAAAAGCCACTGTGCACTTCGGCCCAACAGCGCAACAGAGTGACCCGGCCCATTTCCGCTGGCCTTTCCCAAACCTCGCGCCAGAGGCAGGGAGGCCAGGGCGTGCTCGCCGTCCATCGCCCAGATGGCGCGCTGTCGAGCATCCCGTGGCTCCCCGGCGTGGATAAGGCTTCCCCCCGGCGTCTCTCTCTTTCCCGCAAACCCTAGGCCCCCCAGAGATCCCCCTCGACAGCTCTCTCCCTCGTTCCCTTCGACCCCGAGCGCTGCCATGGATGCAGCTGGGTGAAACACGCGGCCATCGCCGTCCCCACATCCCCGGAGCGTGTCCAGGAGCTCCGTGGGCCTCGTCTTCGTCAACCCCGCGCACTGGTTCGAGCGGAAGCACGCCACTACGCCGCCCACGCCCGATTCCCCTCGTCGGAATCCGCCTCTGTCCGGTGGTCGATCCACTCGACTCCGACCGCCTCCGGCCTCCCAGAGCCTTCTCTGCATCCGCTGTGAGGCCCTCTCCTTCTCCCCTCTCTCTCTGCGCTCCCGGTCGCCCCCTAGCTAGCCGTCCCGCCATCGAGCTCTGCCCGCCGCCATGGCCGTCGCGCGCGGGCCGTGCGTGCTCCCGAGCACCCGCGCGTGCCACTGGCGCGCTCCAGGGCTCGTGCTGCGTCAAACCCGATGTAACACCCCAAAATATTTTCCTTGGGATTTTCAAAATCTTTTCTTTAAAATAAAATGCTTTGAATTATTTTGGCCCTATTTTTCTTTTTCTCTTTCTTCTGTTCTGAAAAATCAATTTTAATTTTTAATTAGGTTTCAAAAATTTAAATGGTTCTGATTTGGATGGTTTATTAATTGGGAAATTATTTTTGGAGGATCACAAAAATATTTTCACTTAGAAAAGTTTTTGGAATAATTAAAATTATTCCATGGAAATGATCATTTCACTCCTTTCTAGCCCTTCTAAAATCCTCCAATAATTCTTCTGCCACTCCTAAAATATCCCTCAAGTCATTCTCACATTCTAGGACAGTATCCAACTCCTTTCCACCTTACAAAAATATTTCTACAATATTTACTAAATTCCAAAGTTGGAATTTATTTTATTCATGGTTTCTTTGGTTTGCAAAGGAACTATATTTTCTGCAATTCTTCTGCTCCCACCAAAATTATCCTAGCAACTAGGCAGTACCCATAACCCATTTCACCAAAAACATTGGGTTCCACAATTCAAAATTTTCAAATTTCATCCAGTTCAAATTTGGACCAGAAACAATCTTTCTGATACAAACCTATTTTTAATAGCCCAAAAAATTCTGAAACTTTGCCAAGCCCTCTTATATGCATCAACACCTCACCACAAAAATTCCTCAAATTTCCTAAAATACCTAGACCTCTCTGTTATTTCATCAAACACGTGGTGTGCACACTGTTCATCACTGTCAGAATTCAGTTAACTGAATTTTCTTCAGAGGCAGTGGCGATCGATGCCGTGCACTCCTCTCCTTCCTCTCTCCCGCACGGCGTCGCCTCCTTTGCTCATAAATGGGCCGCCTGGGACCCCTGCACCAGCCTCCCACCGATGACGGCACAGGAGATGGCCGGTGCAGCTACCCCCCCCCCCCCCCCCCCCCCCGTGCTCATCCGCGGGGGCCGAAGCGGATCGCCACGGCCACCGGCCTCCTTCACTCCCCTGCTGCTCTCCTCCACCTACTTCCTCCACGCGTCGATCCTCTCCGCCTCTCCGCGCGCTGACCCCGCCACCGTCCACACCGCCCAGGGCCCCACTGGCAGTCGCCGGAGCCAGACCTCGCCGCCGCAACCGTACGGGCACCTCGTCGCGGATAAGGTCGAGGAGCTCGAGCTCGTCCGCGCTAAGCTTCTGGACTGCTCCGTCAACCCTCCTGGATCATTCACAGAACCTCGCCACCGCCCCTAACCTACCTCGCCGGCGGAATTAATTCCGGCGTCATCCGCCCGTACTGGACCTCCCCGGATCGCCTATAAATAGGAGCTCTTGAGCTCCATTCACTTCACGCACCACCTCCACTGCCTCCCAATCGCTCGCCAAGCCACTCACCCGACCTCGGGGAGGCCTTCTTCCCCGTCTCCGATCACCGACCCGCCGCCACCTTCCCCGATCGGCCCGACGCCGTTAGGCCATCTCCACCTTCAAAATCCACCAGTCGTCATCTCTCTCACCAACTCATCGATTCCGCGCTTCAATTCCGTATCCCGAGCTCTCTCCGGCGAGATCCCACCTCCACCCGAACCATCGTCCGCCGCCGTCGACCTCGCCGTCGTTCAGCTGCTCGCCGGCAACCACCACCGCCACCCACCGACACAGACGAACTCACTGATCACGTCCCGATCATCGCCGCCTCCCAAAATCCCGGCGATCGTCGCCGGTGATCGCCGCCTCCCTTCTGTACACGCGCGCGAGCGCGTTTGAATTTGAACCTGACGGGTGGGGCCCAACGGGTGGGGCCCACCCGTCAGCATTTTCTTTTTTTTGGCGTTTAAAACGAAAGCGTATTCTCTGTTTTACGCTTTCCACGCTGGGAAGCGTATTCCCTTCCAAACCGTTTTCTGTTTAATAGCACTGGGACCTGCAGTTTTGCAGAAAGACCCCTGGATTTAAAAGTTTAATAACTTTTAAACCACAACTCTGATTGAGTTGATTCTTTTTTTTGAAGTTCTTATTTTTCTCTCTAGTTTTTTTTAGTATTTATTTGAAAATATTTTGAGACAACTTTTGGTACTGTTGTCAAATTTTTAAATTGAATTCGAATTTGAATTTTTCAGAAAACGAAGAGGGAAACTTTGCCGGGAATTTCGAGGGTTCACTTTCTGACTACTTTGGACAAGGCAAGCATTTTGAACCTGGGATATGGTGGATTGCATTACATGATTGCATTGGTTTGAGTTTGCGTCATATGTGTGGAAATTATGCATGCATGCATGGTCATGTCCTTTGTCCATTACTTGCATTTCACTCAAGAGTCTGACTACCGTGGATAAGAATTGTGAGAGACCAGAAGTGTGTCTCCTGCCTTGGGACGTGCCGGTGGGCACGGGTCTCGTTATGACACGACGGTGTCACCGTGGCATGTGAGACATGCCAGACATAATAATAACAACACCTCCCGAGTCGACCTAGATCGAGTCTTGTTCCGTCACACCTAGCTAAACACCGTGCTGCCATGGGTCTTCCCACGAGGGAAGTACGGTTTAGTAAGTTGCTAACCCCTGTCTGTGTACACACCACATAGAGGGCCATGATGAGGGTTTCCACGGCCATGGACTAATTCCCGTCATCAGGTCAGGGGGCATGGGTGTATCTGGTCTGGGACCGAGGGGGTAGCACCCCTGTTTGCGCGCCGATATAAATATTGTGATCCCATGCTATTCGAGATTGTAGTCTCCCCGACTTAGAGTTTTTCTTGAACGATGCTTTGGGTGATTCCGGGCATCCGGAAAGTTAATCTGGTGTGTGCTGGTCAGGTGTGTTTTCAACCCAAAGACCGTAGTGGGAATTAGTCAGTGCTACGGTGTTGACTAAAGAAATCTCATACACGTGGGTAAAGAGTACACCCTCTGCAGAGTTATAACTATTCGAATAGCCGTGTCCGCGGTCAAGGACGTTAGCTGGGAAGGGTCAAGTGTCGGTCCGGTGTCGGTCTTCGGAGGAAATAATTAATTTGAGCATCAATTATTTTACAGAATATTATTATTTCATCACTAACGTTGTCATGGATATTTTTGTTATCATGAATATTATGGTTGTGAATATTATTATAGCTATGCATATTATTGTGGACTAACCCGTTTCTCTTATTTCATTTCCTGAGTGTCTCAGGGGCTGGCTAGACTACCCCGGGCACCCAGTTTTATTTTCAAGACCTCTCGTGGCGTCGCTTGAGTTCTCGGGCGGTCCTGTCTCGCCCGATTCTCTTTTAGACACCCATTTGGCATTTCTTTTCAAGACCTCTCGTGGCGTCGCTTGAGTTCTCGGGCGGTCCTGTCTCGCCCGATTCTCTTTTAGACACCCGTTTGGCATTTCTTTTCAAGACCTCTCGTGGCGTCGCTTGAGTTCTCGGGCGGTCCTGTCTCGCCCGATTCTCTTTTAGACACCCGTTTGGCAATTCTTTTCAACACCTCTCGTGGCGTCGCTTGAGTTCTCGGGCGGTCCTGTCTCGCCCGATCCTCTTTTAGACACCTGTTTGGCATTTCTTTTGGATTCTCGGGCGGTCCTGTCTCGCCCGATTATCCACTTTTAACTTTCTTTGTTTGTCACTAACATTTTATTTTCTCATATCTCTGCACATGCTAATATTTATCATGCCCAATTGAATTTCAACCATCATAAGCATATCATTTAATCCAGCATGAGCATATGCATTCGGTATATCTTTCGTTCATAATGTTTGCGAGTACATTCCAACGTACTCACAGGCTTGTCCCTGGCTTTTAATGTGGCCAGACCTGGAGGAGGACGAGCTTGTGGATGAAGATTGCGCTAGCGAGCCCGACGCTTAGAGGTGTCCCAGTCAGTCAACCTGTGATCTTGGAGTCTACCACATGTATCATCCGCAGTGCTTCCGCTACACCAATAAAATAGTCAAGCCTCACACTGACGCTTGACTTTATTTTATTGTATCAGTGTTGTTCTACCACCACACCACTGTGCTATTCCACCACCGTAGTATATTGGCAAACTTGTAATAATTGTTGAGCCCTATGACTCAACCCTGTGTAATATTATTTTGTACTGGTTATCTATATCAAGGAAGTCTACCAGTTGTTCTTGGGGCTGGTATGACTTGAGGCTCTTCTATGATTTATCCCAGAAATGAGCCTGACACCCGACCCCCAGCTACCCCCCCTAGTCCGCTCCCGCCGCGTTTTTGATGAAGGCCGTGCTCCGGCCGCCGCCTGCCGTTGTTCCCCCAGTCGACTCCGGCCGTCTCAGCCGCCCGCACCGCCACCGATCGACCCGCCTCGTCGCGCTTGTTCGAATGCCGCAAGTCCCGCTTCAAACCGCGCACCGTAGCCGAAACCCGAGCGTCTCCCGTGCGCGCCGCCGTGCGATTTTGTCGTCGGAGCTCCTCCGGCGCCGCCGCCAGCTGGCGCTGACGTGGCTGCCACGTGGCCACCCAGTGCCACTGACCGCTGGGTCCCGCAGGCCCCGTTGACCAATCAACGGGTCAACGTTGACTGCTGACTGGGCAGTCAACGGGGCCCACTGTCAGCCACTGTGTTGTTCTGCTGGGTACAATTGATGTGTACCCGTAGCATTTTCACCTTTATTTTTGAATTTGGATTAATTCCAGAAATTCCAGAAAATGTTTAAAACTTTGAAAAATCATATAAAATAATTCGTAACTCGGATGAAAATAATTTATATATGAAAAATGATCAGAAAAATACAAAGAATCTGAATATGTCATTTGCATTCATGTTAGATCACTCTATAGTGGTGACATTGAACTTTTGACCATATTTCAATGAATGAATAGTGCATGACTTTGGGAGAATATTCCCGAATATTTTCCCAGGTCTTTTAAAACATTTAGGGATGCATTAGATCACATCTTCATATCATATTGCCATGCATTGCCTTGTGTTGCATATGTTTGCCGTGTATTCATTGTTTCTTCCCCCCTCCTTCTCTCCGGTAGACCTCGAGACCCCCGCTGACGCCGCTGAGTACAACTACGTCGCCGACGTTTAGCCCCTCTCTGCACAACTTCCAGGCAAGCAAAACCTCCTTGATCATACCTATATCACCCACTCTCTCTCTCTTTTGCTTGCATTGGATTTTGCTACTATTACTGTTCCGATAGCACCTATTCTGATGCATAGCCTGATTTTTGTAACCTGTTGATCATAATTACCTGTTATCCTACATGCTTAGTATAGTTCTGCTAGAGTACCACCAGTGCCCTACACCCTTGTCCATGTTGCCATGCTTACTATCTAGGTGTTTCAAGAAAGTGTTCGATGTATCGAGAACAGAGACCACCATCAGTACCTTGTAGTTGTACGACTCTGCAGAGCGATTATCAAGTGCCGAGGGTGATTCCTCGTATGTCACTCTCGATGATGACTCTGTAGTGTAGCACATCAAGTGTGGCTTATCGAGGGTGATTCCTCGAACCCCACTCTCGATGCTGACTCTGTCGTGCAGTACCTCAAGTGTGAACCTATCGAGGGTGATTCCTCTAAGTTCACCTTGATGGTAAGGACCCGCTGTTACTTTTAAAATGTTACTACGAGACTGAAGGGCAGGTGGTACCACCCTGGTAGAGGTGGACCTGGGTTCCCGACAGTGTTATGGAAGTCGGGTAGGCCCCAAGGGTACCCGCGAGAGATATCGAGGCGGATTGTCCGGGCAGGAGACCAACCGGAAGGGAGGTAGGCCTGATCCCTCGACACTAGGCCGCGTGTTACCAAGTCGGTGCGACAGGGTGTCAGACGAGACTTGAGCCCTGGTCGTCTCCGCGAGTTACTAATAATACGCTAACGGATTTGGATATTTAATCTGAGTGGGTCTTTGACCCTTTCGCACTAACCACCACGCGGGATTAGTTATGGGCCCCTTGCGTCGTACATTCTCCCGAAAGCTCTGTCAGATGTCACAGTTGAGCGGCGCGCGCCCAGATGAGCTGGTTACGTCTGGTGGTGCTTCCACAGTCGCGCTTGGTTCCGGCCGCCCACGCAACGTGCAGGAGTGCTTAGGGTGATTGGCCCATGACCCCTTCGCGCTTAGGATTTAGACCGGCGTGCTGACCTCTCTGGAGAGCCTAGGTAGGACTACGGCGTGTCGATCATTCTGATGCCGGGCATTACCCTGAAAGTGTGTCCGGACAGGGGTAATCGAGCGTGTTGGGCAAGGTTGTGCACCCCTGCAGGGAAGTAAATCTATTCGAATAGCCATGTCCACGGTAACAGGACGCTCGGAGTTGTATCCTGATCTACTACAACTAGAACCGGATAATTTATAATACTATATTGTGATTTGGCTCCGAGGTCGCTTCCTCGCGGGGTAGTCGAGGAGGGATCTCTGGGCGTTGCTATTACTTACAAGTTGCTATATGATATTATAAGCTACTCTCTTCTGATGCTGCAAGATGCTAGTCTTCGATAGGATAGGCTCTTTCCCTCTATTCTGGCATTTCTGCAGTTCAGTCCAAAGATATAGCCCCATTCCTTTGATACCGATGCATACTTAGCATAGTTCTTATGTAAGTCTTGCGAGTACTTTGGATGAGTACTCACGGTTGCTTTGCTACCTCTTTTCTTCTACCCGGTTGCTGCGATCAGATGACGGAGCCCAGGAGCCAGACGATACCGAGCTTGGAGGCTACTACTACGTTGACTTTGCCGATGGCCAGGAGTAGTTCGGAGGCCCCAGGCAGGAGGCCTGCACCTTTTCGATTCAGTTGTCGTTGTTGTGCTCAGCCTTCTTAAGGCAAACTTGTCTAACTATGTCTGTACTCAGATAATTATGTTTGTTGACCTTGTATTCGGGTCCTCGCGACCCTGGTTTGTAATTTAAAGACTTTGTGTTTGAATTTGTGTCTTAGAGTTGTGTTGTGATATCCTACCGTGAGTCTCTGATCTTGATCGTGCATGATACGTGTATGATTAGTGCACGGTCGAGTTCGGGGGCGTCACACCCTCACTTTGGAAGGGCTGGTGCGGGCTGAATCCAAACAGCCCCTTAGTCAAGGGGCAGTAGCTACTACTTACAGTGGTGCAAAGTTGCAGATCAGAGACCCAGCAATTCTTAAGATTAAGAAACTACTTACAACCTCTTTATTCGCGGGATTATGAGAAACGTCAGGAATAGCAAAATGCAAATGCAGGAATGTTTCTCCAAGGATTACGAGGCTTCTTCCGCGGCCTCGAGACTACTTGGCAGAGTTTGGACTGCATCAAGTTACTGAAAACATCAGAGGTGCTAAAAGTGTCATGTAGCAACCCAACTCTGTATGATCAGAGTGACTTAATATTTTGGCAGTTAGTGTTTCTTGTGTAGTAGTACTAATAATCAATCAGTCGTAAGAGAGCTTGTGCACTTGATTCACGAATGAATTTTCTCAACGCTTCCTTTCCATTTTGTGCAATAAACCTCACTTTTGCACACTCACCCGAAGAACTGAATTTGATGACAGATTGATTCTTCCTAATGACTGATGCATTGTCTACTGCCGGAGAAAGCAAACATGTTTGTGTGCAGCCTGGATCCAGCATGCACAATTTTGTGACATACCAGCAGGTCCATATGTACACCAAAGCGAACTGACTTGTCAGCATCAAGCAGTACACCAAAATGAACTGACATTGAAAAATAAACATTAATAACTTTGCCAAAGTTAATAACCATGAGAAGTTAGGGGCGACGAATCAATAGAACACCAAAATATAAGTCTAGAGCATCAAGCAAGATATAGTTTTCAAGTTACTGAAAACATCAAAGATGCTGAAGGATCACGTAGTAACCAAACAATGAAGGTTACACTGTGCATGACCTAATCCCTTTTCTTTGAACTAGGTAACTAAGCAGCAGCACTGGTCCTGTACATTCATTGGTCTGCCTCTGCTGCAAGTGGCAATGCGAGCAGCATTATCACAGTTAGATCACTATACAAAATCAACCCTAGATAGATATATAGGGACTTCACAAAGAAAGTGTGTAAACTGCTCATTAACTTTCCAGTACCTCATTTAACAGAGCCAAGCATTAACCAAAGCAAACTCCACTAGTCACTAACTTGGAACGCAAGTTGACTAATGTCTGCTGATATTAGACAATATACAATAGTCATCAACCAAAGCAAACTCCACTAGTCACTAACTTGGAACGCAAGTTGAGTAATGTCTGCTGATATTAGATAATATACAATAGTCCACCCGATGAAATCCAACAAGTTCCACTTCACAGGCCACGGCATATAAAAGTAGAACAACCTACATACTACATAGAGGAGACATCTCAGCGTCGACCACAACACATGCCACAACATATATAATAAAAGAACCTACAGACTACATAGTGGAACAGTAGTGTCGACCACATCATACAAAATACAAGAACTTCCCTACTCCAAGTGACCATGTCCGCGTCTCAACAACCCGAATCCAACTCTGGATACCTGCAGACCAATGAATATCATCTCAGTCAAACAAATTTGTAATACTCTTTCACAGAAAAATAATTTTTGTATGATCCCCAAAAATAAACATTAATTTTGCCGTAGGTCAAATTATACAATAAATATCCAAAGCTGAATCATCCCAGTGTTATTAGACGAACTAATACTACAAACGGAGAACAGCAAAAGGAGAACATTTAGTTTGTACTGCCACCCATTTGTTGACATATTTTAAAATTCTTGCTATATAACTACATACGAACGCGGTAGAAACTAAAAGATCAGTGGCTCGACGCATATCATCTGAGGCAAAAAACTGAACTTCCAAGATTGTCAACTCAGTCCGGGTTTACTTTGTGTGCCAAGCGGATATGAGAATCTCAGAGTTCAAAGCAAAAATGTCGGGTGTCTCTATTCAAAGGTATGCTTTTTGGAAATATAATAATAGACAATGCAGCATTTTGTAAATTGAGTAACCAAGCAAAAAAAGATATACAAAAAGATAAAATTACCTAGGTTTCTCGACCAAGATAGCACGTTAGCAGATCTTGTGTGATCACAGTTCCTGATCCACCGCTTTCGACCCAACTCCCTTGACTACAAGCATAATAAGCCCAAAAGCAAATGAAAATAACGAGAAGTTGAGTCAACGAAGAAGGCATATGTGCAAACCACTATATACTCACTAGAGTATGAGAAACTAGCTTTTGTGGTGCGGATAGTAAAGAAAGCCATGTCTATTGCCAGGTCCAGAAATGAGTGGTAGGACTGTTTAAATGTTCAGAAAAATGCATTTATCCAGAATTATTGTCGGAGCTTGTACCAGTTATGACCAACATGCCAAAACTAAATATGCACGGATTGGGAAACCTGAGTTACAAAAAAAGCATTACATATATAGTACTTTGTGAAATTAATGAACTAGTATTACGTTTGGATAAAAATTGAAGTGCATGTATTACGAATTGATGATTAGTATCAAGATCGATCAAGATAAATTTTAATCTTGCAAGGAAACATAGTGAATGAGAAAACCTAACAAACTTTAAGCTTCTAGATGTGCCAATTGGTTAACTATTTCACACAGTATATGTTTCACTATATTCTCTTAATTGCTGCAGCTGTTGCCAGTTTACAACTGTTAGAAACCCTCTCATGAAAAGATTAATATAAGCACAAAATCATAGCTAGCATTTAGCTTGTGCAATGTAGATAGGGGGTATTACCTGCAGTATAGAAATTCACGTAGGGATAAAAGGTGTCACGACATATGTTGTTTCTTTTAACAATATGTTTGATCTGCATCGAATCAACTTTGAGCGTGAAGTTGCCAATCATCGTAGAGAGAACAATCACATTTGTGTCCTCATCATACCCAACAAAAAATACATAACTTATTCTCCTTGGAAGCATCCCCTCCAACGGAATGGTTTTCCGCAGTAACACCCATTCATCAATGCCATCACAGTTAAATTTCCTCTCCCATAATTGAATAGTCAGGTCCAACAAAACAGCAAGGCCAAGTCCATCATCCTCCATCCGTAAGAGCTGAAGACACCCGTCGGTAACATAGTAGTCTACCGGCTTCTCAATTACATAAAGGCTCTGAATTTCGAAATCAAACACAAGGACTTCACCTTCAGAAATCAGCCAACAAAACGCATTCCCAACTAGGATGCTGGGCCTTAACCTAGAAATTTCAGTTGTTATCATGGCTGAGAAAATATTTCCCCAAACACCAGATGCCGAGTCATAGAGAGAACAAAATGCCAGTGTATTGAATAATCCAGTGCAGAGCAAAACCAATTTAAACGGGCTCGAGAAGCAATCTCCGTGGACATGCCCGTCGTCGGCATCAACGCACAATACCGCACCATGCCAGAGACATATACTCCCCGTAAAGAAGTCATCTAGCCCTTGAGGAAAAGGCACGGTGTCATGTTGGCCAGTGAGGGGGTCCCACACGACGGTCTTGCGCTCATGCTTGTTGATTACGACAGTGAGGCCGTGGCGGCAGCCCATGTATTCTCCATGGTCGTTGTGGTAGGTATAGGGTGTGCTGATCTTGGGGAGGGAGAAGCATGCAGCACAGTGGCGAAGCCAGCTAGAAAAATCTGTGGGGTCATTGAAATTTTTTGGTATTATTTTCTTCATAATGTACAGTATTTGTACAGTAATTATAGGCTGTTTTCTGGAAAAGCTGTGGGGTCAGTTGACCCCACAGCTTGAACGTGGCGACGCCACTGATGCAGCAGTGATACGGTCGGGCGAGTCCATGATGGGAGCGAAGCGGTTAGCATACCCTTTGAAGAAGCCAAGCAGAGGAGGTTTCCGGTGGTGCTTGCGGAAGCGTTTGAGAAACGCGGGGTCGGAGAGGATGCTGCCCCAGCGCTGGCATACGGCGGATGCGCGGGGCAGCGAGGACGGCTTCGGTGGGAGGCGGACGAGGATCTCGATGAGGAGGTTGTCGTCGTCAAGCACCTCGGACACGGGGCCGGCCTGCAGCACGGAACGCCACAGCCTCCTGCCGTACACACACGGCGGTCTGGGAATGGCATCGACCCTGACACGAAAAGAAAATGTAATCAATCGGCTGGTTTCTCCAATGATCCAACACACATATGCACATCCATCCAGCACATAGCAAGTAGTGCACTCACACATATGTAGATCCAGCACAGCATATAGCATACACAAAGTAAGTAGTGCACCTACGAATATGCACATCCATCCACAAAGTAGCACACTGTGCAACTGGATGGGGAATCTTACCCTTGGCCTTGGGGAATCTTAGCAGCGGGATCCATAATCTCGTCTCCTCCTCTCTCTCTCTCAACTGCTGCAGCAGGGGAGGAATGTTAGGGTTGAATCAGGAGGGAAAATCTGGCTAGGGTTTTCTGCTAGGGAAAAATTAAGAAGAGAGAAGAAGGAATAACTAGTAGATTAGATGGAGAAAGAAGAAGATGGAGTAGGGGTTCCCTGACCTCGAATCTTCCGCCGGTGGCTGCTGGGGACGCGGCGGCGGGGTGAGGGTGAGGTCGCCGGCAGCTCCGCTCCTCCGTTGTGCGTCGGCTGAGCAGTGGAGTCTGAGGAGAGTGAGGGGAGAGCTCAAGTGTAACCACCGAGCAGCCAGCCCTGTAATATTGGGCCATCCAAGTCCAGCCCAATTTATTTGTCAACTAAAAACAGTCCATGGTTCTAACCGCGGCGACTATATCTAGGCGAAATGACTAAGGGAGCAACTAACGAAGGAGCGCTCCTTCGGGAGCCTCCCAACAATCATTTGGGGTGGGCTGAGAGCGCGCCCCTCTAGATTTTTTATTTATTTTTCCGCACACGTTTTCAGCTTTTTAGATGGGTTTTTTTTCTTTTTTTTTGGCTTTTCGGTTTTCCACCAGTCTTTCCTAGCTTTTGGACAAAAAAAAAGTTTTTGAAAAAAAAATTGCGCGAAAAAACATTTTTTTTTGCTTCCGCGAGAGGCACGAACGAAAAAAAAAATGTGTTTTCTTTTTTTTCCTTCAGCAAGAGGCACAGTTTTGCTTCCGCGAGCCGTGCCTCTCGGAAACGAAAAAAAAACGCGTTTTCTTTTTTTTCCTTCCGCGAGAGGCACGGTTTTGCTTCCGAGAGAGGCACGGATTTGCTTTCACGAGAGGCACGGCTGTGTCTCTTGGAAACGAAAAAAAACGCGTTTTCTTTTTTTTTTCCTTCCACGAGAGGCACGGTTTTGCTTCCGCGAGAGGCACGGGCGTGCCTCTCGGAAACGGAAAAGAAAACGTGTTTTTTTCCTTCCGCGAGAGGCACGGGTTTACTTCTCGTGGAGGCACGGATTTGCTTCCGCGAGAGGCACAGTCGTGCCACTTTTCGGAAAGGAAAAAAAAAGTACTCCCGGTTCGGTTTTTTCGTCCGGTTTTTTTCGTGAAAAAAAAAGTTCGTCAAAACCTATCAACATGTATCTAGTTTTGAAGATCTCGACGCGAGGAATCCAACGGTGAAAACGGTTCGAGATTTGGATGTACGGTTTAAGAGATAAAACATTTTAAATAAACGGATCTACAAAAAAAAGTAAAACTCACAGGTTGCGAAGTGCGCCACTTGTCGCAACCTGGGAAGGTGGGACTGATCTTTGGAAGGAGTCCCGTTCAATTAGTGATTTCGAATGACTAATTAAGGAGTACCCTTTGTAACTGCTGCTGTGGTCAGAGCGTGAATCCAAACCCCATGTCGGCATTCCCTAAACGGCGCCATAAGTGCCCGTTTATTCAGTTCCCGCAAACGGGTGCACACCCTCAGTTCCCGCAAACGGGTGCACACCCCTGATCCGCGCTGGCCGGCCCATCTTCACTTTTTTTTCCCTTTCGAAACTACAAAAAATGTGCGCGAGTGTCATTTGAACCCGCAACGCTGAGTTTAGTGGTAGAAGCGATAGATATATAGCTCACGTAGTGTGATTACGTACATATGTTTTCTCCTTTCTTCTTTTTTTTTCTTTTTTTTCCTTTTTCCTTTTTTCTCTTTTCTTTTTCCTTTTCTTTTTTGAATTCACGAACTTAATTATTAAAAACCAACAAACTTTTTTCCAAATTCGTAAACTTTTTTTCAAAATCGGTGAACTTTTTTCAAATATGTGATTTTTTTTACAAATTTGTGATAAAATTTTCAAAATGGATGAAAAAAATTTCAAACTCGATGAACTTGTTTTCAAAACCGAGTTTTTTTTCAGTTTTTTCTACAAAAGTCAAACAGTTGACGTTTTTGGTCAACAGCTGACCGGCAACACTCACTAATAACCCAGTGCGACCCCGAGCGAAAACCTGGTGCAGCGTGTGTGCGCTGGTGGGCCGGCCCACGCGAGGCAGCGCGTGAGCGCCGGAATGCTTACCTGGCGCAGAAGGCACCCTATAAGAGCTCCCGCCCGTGTCCCCTAAAAATATTTTCATGAGGGCAATAGGCGGCACCACGCACAGAAGGCAGCCCGACTAGGCCGGCCCGTTGGCGCGGCATCACACCGAGCGATGTTGCCTGGTTCGCTGTACAGCAGCGCGTACATTAAAGAACCAACCACCGCTGCTGTAGTAAACCGGATTAAGTTACTATAGCTAACCAAAACATGATACCGTAGCGAACCGGAATAAGTTACTGTAGCAATTTTAAAAACAAATTGGGAAACATTTTTGAAAAAATGTACATAATTCTGATATAGCGTATTTTGAAAAAGTGCAAACATTTTTTTAATTTGTGAATAAATTTATGAAAACAGAAACAGTTTTTGAAAGCACGAACATTTTTTGAATATGTGAACAAAAATTTTGAGAAAGCGCAAATTCATGAAATTCCGAACAATTTTTTAAACCGTGAACATTTCTTGAATCTGTGAAAAAATATTTGAAAAATAAAAAAAAATTCCAAACAAAATTTGAAATAGTTAACATTTTTTTAATTTGTGAACAAAAATTTGAAACCACAAACATTTTTTGAAATTCCTGAACGGTTTTTGAATTTATGAACAAATTTTGAAAACAAGTACATTTTTAAAATTTCAAACAATATATGAAATTCTTGAACATTTTTTAAATTCCCAAACATTTTACGAAAAAACAAACATTTTTTGAATTTATGAACAAATTTTGAACATTGAAATAATTTTAGATGTTTTGAACAATTTATGATAAAAGCAAATATACTTTTTTGAAAATTTACGAACATTTTTCCAAAACCACGAACATTTTTTGCAAAGAAAGAAAAATAAACTTGAAAAATAACTAACTTTCTGACATCCGCCTTGTCGACCTGCACTGTAGTCGCCTCATCCAAAATATCCTCCATTTGCACCCCTTTGTCAACGACCACCTTAGTCGCCTGCAATCCCTTGTCATTCTTTAGTTTCTTTATATCTTCCGAGCATGTTATTATGCTTCTTCCAATTCATCTACCAGCAACACAGAAAGATTCACAAAACTACTTAATCAGTACAGAGTTTCAACTACTTTACTTAAATTCTTGTTTTTTGTGCAGTAGTATGTTGTAATGAACTAATTGACCAATACACAGTAGTACTATGAGCGAATTGAACTTTTTTTTTTTTGCGATGGACTGAATTGAGCTATTCAACGTATGTTGAATACTGCATGAACAAGAAAAAAAAGTAATCTACAAGGTCAGGTCAAGTGCAGGACACAACATTGTGAGTGTGATCTCTGTGTACTGCAAGCAAATGGAGCATGGAGCAGGCTGATTCAAAGGTTAAAATGTATAGAACTGAAACTTTGCTAAAAAACTGAACATAGCCCCATGGCAGTCACCGGTGCGGTCAGAAGAAACTGTGCTAAAAAAAGAGAAACATCACGGCCAAAATTTTGATTTTGACAGCAGCAACAATCTAAAGCAGCATTTTCTTATGTGCACATAGCCCCAGACGCTAAGGTGCGGCCGGAAGATCAACGTCGCCGCACCAGTCACCGGTTGGCTCTCTGGCCAGGCCGCTGCGGTCTCTGTTTTTCCTGGAGAACCGACTTTTGAGTGTCGAAAATGGCAAGTCCAAGATCTGAAAAATATCTTCAGTGTAACTCAGGACAAGAAAAATCTCTATGACGGATCCAGAATAGGACTAGCATTTAAGGAAAAATCAGTAATTTTCTCCAGTCAAACAAAGTTCAAACAAAATCTCACAACTCTTCTGATTACGAGCCAAGTCACAAAACTCTTTTAAGTTCAAACAAAAACTGACAACATTTTTTTGATTTGTCTCCTCCAAGAAAGAGCCAAGTCAGTCTCACCCAACTAGGCAAACATCTCCTCTGTGTATCTCGGCCTTGCATCCAGAAATCCAACTAAAGTTAATAACCATGACAAGTTATCGGTGGCGAATGTCCAGACACCAGAATATAAAAGTGTATATGCATCAAGCAGGGGATACTTTTGAAATTACTAAAATTAAACTGGGCAGTAAAACTGGGCACATACAAGCATTGTCTGCCTCTGCTGCAAGTGGTGATGTGAGCAGCATTATCACTAGCAAGACTCACAGTTAGGGACTTCACAAAGAAACTCTGTAAAGTGCCAGAGCCTACTGCTTCTTGTCCCTCCACCTTGCTAGTACCTCGCATCACAGAGCAAAGCATTAACAGGACCAACTCCACGAGTCACTAACCAGGCACACAAATTGACTAATGTCTGCTGATCTTAGATACTAATATATAAGAGTTCAGATGATTAAACCCGGTAAGTTCACTTCACAGCCCACGGTACCTAAAAGTAGAACAACCTACATACTACATAGAGGAGACATCTCAGCATCGACCACATCACATGCCACAGCATACATAGTAGATGATCCAACAGACTACATAGAGGGGCAGTTTAAGCGTTGACCACACCATACAAAATAGAAGAACTTCACTGCACCAACTAGCCATGTCTGCATCTCAGCAAAATAGAAGAACTTCCCTACGCCAACTAGCCATGGCTGCATCTCAGCAACCCGAATTTAACTCTCAATACCTGCAGAACAATCAATGTCAGCTCAGTAAAAACAAATTGGTAATACTCTCTCACAGAAAAGCCAAATTTTGTATGATCACCATAAATAAACATTAACTTTGCCATAGTGCAAATTATACGAAAAATGTCCAGAGCTGAATCATCCCAGCGCTATTTGACAAATTGATACTACAAATGGAGAGCAGCAATAAGAGAACATTTACTTTGTGTGCTACATAACTACATACGATCGCAGTAGAACATAAAAGATCAGTGACAAGATGCCTATCATCTGAGGCAAAAAAATTGTCTGGGATCTCTACTCAAAGGCATGCTTTTTGGAAATCTAAGAATTGCCATGCACCATCTTGTAAATTGGGAAACCAAGAAAAAAAATATACGGGAAGATAAAATTACCTAAATTGTTCGACCAAGATAGCATGTTAGCAGATCTGGTCCAATCACAGTTAGTTCCAGATCCACCCCTATCCACCCAACTGCCCTGCCTTGCTACAAGCAAAAGAAGCCCAAACCAAATGAAAATTCAAAGAGAAGTTGAGCCAAGGTTAGTAAATGTTGCCAGGTCCAAAAAAAAAAAGAATGGTTTGTTTACATGTTCAGAAAAAATTCATTTATCCAGAATTATTTTCGAGTGAGTTTGTACCAGTTATGACCATAAGGCCAAAACAAAATATGCACAGATTGGAAAACCTTAAGTTCCAAAACAAGCATTACATGGTACTATGTGAAATTAATGAACTGGTACTACTCCTCGATAAAAACTAGAGTACATGGTACTATGAATTGACAATAAGTATCAAGATTGATCAAGATAAATTTTAATCTTACAAGGCAAAACAATGAATGAGAAAACATAACAAGCTTTAAGCTTCTAGATGTGCCAATTGGTTAACTATTTCACAGAGCAGATGGTTTCATTCCAATTGTTAGAGACCCTCTGATGACACATAACCATAGTTAGCATTTAGCAATGGCAAGGCATCAAAGCAATAGTTATATTCCTGTTCTAGCTTTAATGTAGCCTAGTAATAATAAGAATTTAGATCACCATAAAATCACCAGACCAACAAAAAACAAACAGCACAATGTATTTATATATATCCTTACTCATAGGAACAATATTACCGCAACCAAGTGCCAAAAGCAACTGCATTGAATCCGAGTGAAAAATACTAATTGGACTTTCTTATTTGTACAATGTAGACAGGGAGGTATTACCTGCAGTATAGAAATTGGTGTAAGGATAAAACGGGTCGTAACATATGTTGTTTCTTTTAACAATATGTTTGAGCTGCATCGAGTCAAGTTGGAGCGTGAAGTTGCCGGTCATCGAAGTGAGAACAATCACATTTGTGTCCTCATCATACCCGACGAAACGTACAGAATTCATTCTCCTTGGAAACATCCCCTCCAGTGGAATGGTTTTCTTCAGCAACACCCATCCGACGACACCATCAGAGTTAGATTTCCTCTCCCACAATTGGATGGTCAGGTCCAACAAAACAGCAAGGCCAAGTCCACCACCCTCCATCCGTAAGATCTGAAAACACCCGTCGGTAACATAGTAGTATGCCGGCTTCTCGATCACATCAAGGCTCTGACATTCGAAATCAAACACAAGGATATCACCTCCAGAAATCAACCAGCAAAGTGCATTACCGACTAGGATGCTGGGCCTTAACAGAGAAATTATACGTGATATCGCGGTCGAGAAAACACCTCCCCAAACACCAGACACCGAGTCATAGACAGAGCAAAATGCCTGTGTATTGTATCCACCGCAGCAGACCAAGACCAATTTAAACGGACTCGAGAAGCAATCTCCGTGCACATGCCCATCTTCGGCATCAGCACACAACACCGCGCCGCGCCACATACAGAAACTCCCCGTAAAGGTGTCGTCGAGCCCGGGCGGAAAAGCCACGCTATGCTGTCGGCCAGTGAGGGGGTCCCACACAAAGGTCTTGCGCTCCTGCTTGTTGACCAGAACAGCGAGGCCGTGGCGGCAGCCCATGTATTCTCGATGGTCGTTGTAGGGTGTGCTTCTCTTGGGCAGGGAGAAGCAGGAAGCAGTGATACGATCGGGCGAGTCCATGACGGGAGCGAAGCGGTTAGCATACCCTTCAAAGAAGCCGAGCAGAGGAGGCTTCCGGTGGTGCTTGCGGAAGCGTTTGAGGAACTCGGGGTTGGAGAGGATGCTGCGCCAGCGCTTGCACACGGCGGATGCGCGGGGGAGCGAGGACGGCTTCGGAGGGAGGCGGAGGAGGATCTCGGCGAGGAGACTGTCGTTGCCGAGCACCTTGGACACGGAACGCCACTGCCTCCTACCGTACACACGCGGCAAGCTGGAAATGGGGCCAGCCCTAAGATGAAAATAAAATGTACTCAATCTTCTGATTTGTCAAATTATCCAACACACAAAGCACACATATGTACATTCATGATCCATACAGCATAGCATAGCATACAACAAGTAATAATCAATCGACCGGTTTCTCCCATTATCCAACATCCAGCCAGCATATGAAGAGAGGGGGGGGGGGGGGGGGGGGGGGGGGGGGGGATGAGCGGGATTCTTACCCTTGACCTTGGGGAGTCTCAGCTGGATCCATCAGGTAGGTAGCACCCTCTCTCCTCTCTCTCTTCACCGCTGCAGCAGGGGGGGAATGTTAGGGTTTGATTAGGAGGGGAAAATCTGGCTAGGGTTTACTACTAGGGAAAAAATAAGATGAGACGAAAAGAAATAACTAGTAGATTAGATGGAGAAGGAGGGGAAGGAGAAGGGGTGGGCTAACCTCGATCGGATCGCCGGGGACGGGGCGGCGGGGTGAGGTCGCCGGCGGATCCGCTCCTCCTTTCTGTCCTTCTGTCCGTCCGCCAGCTGCTGAGTGGAGACTGGGGACTGAGGAGTGAGGGGAGAGATGAGATAGTACGCAGACAGTAAGCAAGGGTGCAGCCCAATCCAAGCCCAGCCCAATCTGTCGATTAGGAAAGCTGGCTCCTATTTGGCGCCATATGCGCCAGTTTCTCTTTTCTTTTTTTTTTCTTTTTTTGAGGGGTTGCGCCAGTTTCAGTTGGTTTCGCAAACTGGCGCACACCCTTCGATCGCGTTGGGCCAGCCCATCAGGCAGATTTTCGCGGGAAGCTCTCCCACTTTTGTGAAGCTTCCAGAAGCTTCCCAAGCCGGTTTTGGGAAGCTTCCAGCCGGTTTTTTAGTTTTTTCTGGACTGTTTTTTGGGTCGGTTTTATTTTTTTTCCTTTTTCTCTTATGTTTTTTTATTTTTCTTTTTTCTTTTCGTTTTATTTATCTTTTTCGTTTTTTGTTTCTCTTTCCTTTTCCTTTTTCGTTCTTTTTCTTTTCTCTTTCTTTTTCATTTTTATATGCACAATTTTTTTTCAAATTCTAATCTTTCTTCAAATTTGTGAACCTTTTTCAAATTCATGAACTTTTGTCAAACATGTGAACTTTTTTTGAATCCCATGAACTTTTTCCAAATGCATGAATATATTCAAATTCACATTTTTTTTCCAAATTTACGAACATTTTTTTAAATCGGTGAACTTTTTTCAGATTCGTGAACTTTTTTTCAAAATCTATGAACTATTTTTTTAATCCGTGAACTATTTTTTCAAAATTGCTGAACTTTTTTTTTCAAAATCCACGAACCTTTTTCAAATTCATGAACTTTTTTTTCAAATCCATGAATTTTTTTCCCGTGAACTTTTTTCAAATGTATGAACTTTTTTGAATCCACGAAATTCATGAACTTTTATTGAATCCATGAACTTGTGTTGCCCGTGGGAGAACATGTGTCTTTCATGCGGGAGCACACCTCCCTTTCCTATTACTGGTTTGGTTGTGCTCCACCGCAGGGAGCACACATGTGGGAGCACAAGTATGCTTCGTGCGGGAGCGCACCTTCCTTTTTCACTTTCTGGTTTGGTTGTACTCCACCGCGGGGGAGCACACCTGTGTTGCTAGTGGGAGCACAGGTGTGCTTCGCGCGGGAGCACACCTCCCTTTTTCACTTTCTGGTTTGGTTGTGAGGACACCTCCCCTTTTCACTTTCTGGTCAGTGGATCACACCTATGTTGCCGGTGGGAGCACAGCTCTGATGCCCGTGGGAGCAGATGTGTTTCGCACAAGAGTACACCATCATTTTTCCCACTTTCTGGTTTGGTTGTGCTCCACTGTAGGGAGCACACCTATGATGTCGATGGAAACACACTTGTGTTGCCCGTGGGAGAACACATGCATTGCGCGTGGAGCAAAGGTACGCTTCGCGCGGGAGCACACCTCCGCTCTGCGGGGAGCACTGGTGTGCTTTGCATGGGAGCACACCTCCGCTCTGTGGGGAGCACTGGTGTGCTTCGCATGGGAGCACACCTTTTTACTTCATATATATCACACGTGAAAAAAGTCAAGAAAATCAAAAAAGGAAAAGAAAACCCAAGAAACCAAAAATAATCCGAGGAAAAAATTTAAAACCAGAAAAAGGGAACAATCTCGAATGTTGCGTCCATTTCCGCAGACCTCTCACTTCCTATGCGGGGTGCACCCAGCGCATGACACGTGGCGATGCTGGAGCGCTCCGCGTGGTCTCTCCAAGTGATCCATGGAAAGTCCATCCAATAGAGTACTATCTAACTAGTTGCCCCCATTTTCCCATTTTTAAAAGGGGCCGGTGCAGGTCATGCTCGTAGACATGGGCCTTTCATCTTTCTCTCATTCGCGTGGGCTGGCCCGTGACCGTCGTTGGTGGAGCGCTCTCGAGGGATGGAAGAATAGGAGCTTCGGCAACAGTCTGTCGAGACCATGCAGGGAATTATTTGGGCTCGTCGGCAGTGGTGTTCAAGGACATAACTCAACCTGCAACGTTAGAAGTGCTTGCGTGTTGAGAAGCCCTAGCCCTAGCACTTGACATATCTCTAGATCGGATTGTTATTTCATGTGATTGCAAACCAGTCGTGGCAGAGATAAAGAACGACACTCAAGGGAGATATAGCGCAATCATCAGAGAAATCATCACAAGGTCAAGAGAGTTCAGTAGTTGCGAATTCATCTTTGAAGGTCGCATTTTAAATTTTGAGGCACATAGTTTAGCTAAATTTTCTTCTTCTTTAGATGTGGGTCGCCATGTGTGGCTGGGGATTCCCAATGATCATATTATCATTCCTGTAAACCGTACTCCTGGTTAATAAAGTTGGTTTACCGCTCAAAAAGGGGAAAAAACGTACGTCTCCTCTGTCTGTGGAATGGAGGACTCATGGAGACCTGCTCCATCATAGAAATATGACCCCGTCAGATGTATGCCCTGTCTGTGGAATGGAGGACTCATGGAGACACTCCGTAATTGATTGCACTACTTGTAGGTGTGTTTGTGCCTTTTGTGTGATGACGAACTGGTGGAACACATGCAAGCCACGATTGAACCGGGAGCGAAGAATTGGATCTTTAGCATGATGGAGTCTTTACCACGTGCAGCCCTTGGTCACATTATGGGCCATCTGGACAGTGAGACGGAAGTTAATCCATGAAGATGAACGGCAGAGCCCCTTGCCTACTCATACGCTCATTACCAGGTATTTGACGGGTAAAAGCTTGAGATCATCAGCAAACCATTGCTAGTTACCTGAGGTGCGCCAAGCAACACAGTCATGCATGCATGTGCCTAGATGGATGCAGCCGAAGGAGGGTTGTTCACACACGAACACGTCACCGTGTACCTTCAACGCCGAGGGTGGTGCACAGCAACTCACGTCGAAGGAGTCTTGCCGGAAGCGCGATTCCCAGGACAGCCGGCGAGAACTTTTGAGGACCCGAAACCCCACACACCCGGGAGGGACCCCGTCAGGGAGTGCGGCGGCTATGGGCTGCCCTAGGTCGGTTTAACCGCCCCTAGAGCCTCGGGATTTGCAGCTCTCCAACACGAAGAACAACGAAGAACGAGGAAGCAAAAACGTGGGAGAGAACGAAAAGTAGATGAAGAAGTAATAAATGTGTTTTACGATTGTGTGTTGTTCAATCGGCCATCACTTCTCATCTATTTATGAGGCGGCTGGACTTACTGTACAAGAAAAGGACTCCAAATCTCGTCCAAATCCTTTCAAAATTAACCGAACTCAGATTTAGGTATGACTGAGACAGCAGTTCGGTTTTTGGTTTTGTACAGGCCATATACTATCTCGGATGGAGACGTTCTCAAAAGCAAATTTAACCGTTTCGACGATACGAACAACTTCCGTGTTGAACACTTTTTCATCCGAGGCCATCTGGATGACTTTACGGGTCCATCTTCAGCTTCTGATCGGATTAGCCGACATCAATCGGGTTTAGAATTCCATGTCACTCGGATTTCAACACCTCGGATTTAAACACCTCGGATTTCAACACCTCGAATTTCCACACCTCGGATTGCATATGACCTCGGATTGCATGGGACCTCGGATTGCCCGATGGGATTTTTCAGCCTGATTTGTTTTGTCCTCATAGGTCGCATACGACCTCGGATTGAGACAATTTTGTTAGCACTCATTTTTGGCAGAAGGCGGCTCAAGGCTGATGACCCGCCGCTAGGACGTGACCCGGCGTGGCAATGACTCAGCTAGCAACGGCTCAAGGATCACTGCTAGAGAGGCGCCATTGTGAAAGAGGTGCAACAGCCTAGAGAGATGGATTATCAGCTCAGCAATTAAGTAACCCGACGACAGGAATCAGCTCAAGACAGGGCCGGCTCATCATGGAAGCAGCTTCACCATGCTGGCGACTCTGACTATGACCCGCCATTAGCTTATTGAGCCGGTGATGTTTAAGGGCTGTTGATTATGGTGTTAGGCCCCAGTTGACGATGACCCGACAAGGCGGCTGACCAGCAAAGCGGCGGATAACGAAGCAAAGAGGACTGGCGTCAACGCAGAAGAGCAACAGGTGACTCAGGAAGCCAAGAGCGAATGGCGACTCAGAAAGCCGGCTCTGTAAGCCGGCTCTACGGCTCTGGAGAGGGAAAACTGACTGCGAGAAGCTAAGGATGGGCTCAGAAGACCAAGGCCGGCCCACGCTGTCGGCGGCTCACACTGTAAGCCGGCCCAACGGAGAGTCCACGCCCAAGACGGCCCTGGCGGGTGCCTTACCTAGTTAGGGCTAGAAACCGACTCTAATTGTAATTTGTAATCCATGTAGGAGTCTCTTACTTGCACGGGAAGTCCAGCCGCCTCATATATATGTAAGAGGTGATGGCCGATTGAAGGGAGCACACAATCGACATATCAATACAATCTACTTTTTACCTCTTAACCCTTGTTCATGCTTCCGTTATTCGGCGACTTAGCATAAGTTCATCAAATATCGACAATCGATCCGGGGGCAAGCGAATTGACCCGATTCAGCCAATCGTCGCCGGCTTCCTCCGACGGGGTCCCTCCCGAGGAACCGGGGCGTCTGGTCCTAAAAGCGCCGGCTTGCTGTCTTGCGTATCGCGCTGTAAGCCGGTCTCCTGCGGGGCGAGTTGCGGTGTATCACCCTCGGTCCTGCGGGTACACGTTGACGTGTTCGTGTGCGAACACACTTTTTGGCGACTCCGCTGGGGACGATTCGATCTAAAAGTTAGACAGCAATGACCAATTCTAAGATCGACTCCGCTGATATCAGCACTGACAACATCATCAAACCGGCTCTTGAGGAGCTGTCAGAAACACAACGCCAAGGCCTTGCGGCTTGGGAGAAGAAGCGTGACGAGGAGTTCAAGGTGCTGCGGCAGAAGCAGGCTGAAGCAGATCGGGAGCTATATCTGGCGAGTCTCAAGAAGGATCGGCAAGGAGTCATCTCGCCGATCAAAGAGCCGGAATACGTACCTCTGAGCATCAAGATCAGCCAACCCGCCGTAAGCAATAGCCTCTTTACTCCTGAGCAATTAGCCGAAATCCAGTATTACGTTGGACAAAGCACAAATAGTATGTATGATCTAATGCTGGAACGTGATAAGGCTAAAGAAAACACGCCGCTAAGCCGGCCATCGGAGTTACAGCCGATGGGCCAAAATAGAGATAACCGACTTGTGCCTATGTTGCCAAGCCCGGCTCCCATCCAAAGCATGCCTTATTCGGCTAGACAGCCGGATCAAGCAGTACGTTTTGGGGATGAGCCGGTGCCGACTCAAAATTTGGCTCTCTAGGCACAAGCCGCCCCTGTGACCAACTCATCCACTGTGCCGGCTCAATCGCTCAACGTGGAAGATGTGATGGCCAAGTTAAGGAGTGAGTTGGACCAGATGGCTTATGATAGATTCGGGGTGACGTTAAAACCTAGAAATTATACTAAACCCTATCCCGAATATTTTGACTTACAGCCTTATCCCCCTGGTTACCGTGTTCCAGAATTTTCTAAGTTCAATGGGGTGGATAATAAGTCAACATGGGAACATATTAGTCAGTATTTGGCTCAGCTAGGTGAAGCCAATCATGAGCATCATAAAGTTCGCTTGTTCTCATTATCTTTAACCGGCACTGCTTTTTCATGGTTTTCTGCTTTAGCTCCCAATTCCATACATACTTGGTTTCATTTAGAGCGGAAGTTTCATGAACACTTTTTTGCCGGAGAAATTGAGTTAAAATTGTCCCACCTTACATCGGTTAAGCAAAAGCATGACGAGTCGGTATCCGACTATGTTAAAAGATTTAGGAACACGAGAAACCGGTGCTATAGTTTAGCTATAACTGAAAGAGATATGGCCGACTTAGTACTTAATGGTTTACGATCCCACTTAAAGGAGAAACTAGAGGGGTATGAGTTCTTAAGTATCGGCCAAGTGCAAGAGAAAGCTCTGGTTCAAGAGAGCCGGGCCAACGAGTTGAAAGACTCACATCGGATGAGCCGGAGCCGGCTTAATACCATTGAGGGAAGTGCCGGCTCAGACGAGGAAACCGATATTTACGCTGCTGAGTTCGTTTGGCCGGGTAAGGCCAAACCTTATGTGTGTGATGATCTTAAGCCGGTTCGTAAGAATCGGGAAGATGAGTTTAAGTGCACTTTCGACGTAGGCAAGTGTGATAGAATATTTGATGCCTTGTTGAAAGATAAAATTATAAAGATTAATCATGTCATACCACCGCTTGAAGAGATAAGACGGCGGGCTTATTGCAAATATCACCATTCTTTCTCTCATGCTACTAACGATTGCAATGTTTTTCGTCGACAGATCCAATCGGCCCTTAATGACGGACGATTGTGCTTTGCTAGCATGGTAATTGATCAACAGCCGTTCCCAATGAACGCGCTAGATCTGGAGGGAAAGAAGGTACTTATTCGGCCAGAGACGGCCGGATCATCTAACAAAGCTAACGTTGTTGTTGGTGAGCCTAGGAACACGCAAGCCGGCAACATGGTGACTGGGAGGAAGGCGACTATAAGTCGGGAACCCGGCGGCAAGGAGGTTATTAAGATCACCATTGGCAATCCTACGCTCGGGGGGCAACAGCAGGATGAGCCACCCAGATCACCGCAAAGGTTCATTAAGCCTAAAAGCCCGGAAGTCGGCCAGTGGCGGGTCAACGCGGATAATGCTACGTACAAACGCATTAAACCGACTTTCGACATGTTGATGAGCAAGTATGTCAGACAAGCCGGCTCAAGCACAAGCCGGCCCTATGGAAAGCGTTCAAAGTCACCAGCAGAGTTCAGTCGGTACGTTAAGCCGGCTGTAGCTAAGACGCCACCTCTGAAAAGCACTTTTGACAAGAGCCGGCTAGGGCCAGCAAGCCGGCTCAAGGAGTGCATGCCAAGTTCAGAGAAAGGGAAGGTGTGGCGTGTCAAGCCGCAAGGTGCAAGGGCTGGTGAGCCGGAAAGCATAACAAGCAGGACATTTGGCGGTTCACTTACCATTGGCAGCCAGATACTGAAGATGAAGGAACCGGTTACAGAACCGGCGAGAGGCAGACCGATACTTATTATTGGGCCTAACGGCGCAGCGAATGACCATGAAGCTAGTTCCAGTCAGGTTAAGCCGCGAGACCCAAAATACACTCAACCAAGATGGTGCCCTGCCGGGTTAACCAAGACGCAGAAGAGAAAACTACAAAGGCTGAGGAATCAAGAAAAGGCCGCAGAAGAGGCTGAACGGCTCAGAGATACAGGTTTTAACAAGGATCGCCCAATGATACATTCTCAAGTCTGGGTGCCTAAGCCGACGGAGCTCATAAATCAAGCACCCAGCGTACCAGTCTCTGCACTGGAGAAGGGCAAAAAGCCGGTTGAAATACCGGCTGTTACTTATTCATCGTGGGCTGATGAGGTTGAAGCTGCGGACCTAGCAAGAGATAAGCCGGCAGCTGATGAGTCGGTAATGTCACAACTCACCTCAGAGGATTCAGCGGTGAATGAGTCAGCAATGACAGAACCAATGCTGAGAGAGCCGGTAATCATAAACTCAGCCATGGATGACCTGTCTGGCGAGTCAGCGGCTGACGAAGAGCTTCCAAGTCTCGAGACAGACGAGCCGCCAGTCCCAGGAGAGTCGGCCATTGATGACCCGCCAGGCAAGTCAGCAGATGATGAAGAGCTTCTGAACTATGAAGGAACGCCGACTCACATGAGCATGGACATCAACATGGTATATTATCTGCCTGATGAGTTTCGCGCTGTTGACCAGATCGGCTCAGTCGCCCAGATTAACTTTGGACCCAAGAACGTCACCTTCGAGAAGCCGGAGGAACCGGTTAAGCATCTCAAGCCTTTGTATATCAAAGGGCACATCAATGGGAAGCCGGTTACCAGGATGATGGTTGATGGCGGTGCTGTGGTTAATCTGATGCCTTATTCAGTCTTCAAAAAGTTACAACTTGATGATGATGATTTGATGAAGACGAACATGGTACTCAATGGGTTCGAAGGCGGAGAAGGAGTGGAAGCTAAAGGGGTTATCAGTCTAGAGCTTACAGTCGGAAGCAAGACCCTGGCTACTGCCTTCTTCGTTGCTGAGGTGCAAGGGAACTACAATGTGTTGCTAGGACGAGATTGGTTGCATGCAAACCAGTGCGTTCCATCTACTCTGCACCAACAGCTGGTTCAGTGGGTCGACGATGAAGTAGAAGTCGTCCCTGCGGATAACTCGGCCTGCATTGCATTGGCCGAGTCATTAGTTGACTGGCAACACTCCACTGCTACATGTCTCTCGGGGCGTGACTTGTCCGGGTTTGACTTCCTGAGTGCAACCCGGAATGGATTCGTGCCAGTATCTCTAAAGCCGGTTGGTGAAAACCGGCTCAGACTCAAGTGAATGGATAACAACGATGAGTGGCTCCAAAGCCGGCTTGACAAGTATCGGGCCAACAGGAACGATATGTTTGAGACTATTGAAGAACCTGGAGACTTACACAAATTGGGGCAAGGCTTTACGTCGGCTGACCCACTTGAAGAGGTGGACCTTGGAGATGGCACGGTGCTAAGGCCGACGTTTGTAAGCCGGAATCTGGAAGCCGGCTATAAGCAAGAGTTAGTCGCCCTAATCAAAGAGTATGCAGACTGCTTCGTGTGGGAATATCATGAGATGCCCGGGTTAAGCCGCCAGCTCGTTGAGCATCGGTTGCCCATCAAAGCCGGCTTTAGACCGTATAAGCAGCCGGCTCGAAAGTTCAACCCACAGATATATGGCCGGGTCAAGGAAGAGATTGGCCAGCTTATAAAAGCTAAGTTCATCCGGCCCTGTAAGTATGCTGAATGGGTCTCAAACATTGTCCCAGTTGAGAAGAAGGGGTCAGGAAAGATAAGGGTATGCATAGACTTCAGAGATTTAAATCGGGCTACACCCAAAGACGAATATCCTATGCCAATAGCCGATATGCTTATCAACGAAGCCTCAGGACACAAGATCATCAGCTTCTTGGACGGTAACGCAGGGTATAACCAGATATTCATGGCCGAAGAGGACTCGGCTAAGACGGCATTTCGCTGCCCCAGTTTTGTTGGTCTATTCGAGTGGGTAGTGATGACCTTTGGATTGAAGAACGCTGGTGCTACTTATCAAAGAGCGATGAACTTAATATTTCATGACCTTCTTGGGGTCATACTGGAAGTCTACATTGACGACGTGGTAATTAAGTCGGACGGCGGGTTAGATCATTTGGCCGACTTACGACTTACGTTTGAAAGGATGAGGAAGTATGGGCTCAAGATGAATCCATTGAAGTGTGCCTTTGGCGTGTCAGCTGGAAGGTTTCTGGGTTTCATAATACATGAGCATGGCATAGAGGTTGACCCGGAAAAGGTTAGAGCTATTCAAAAGGTGCAGGCGCCGGCTTGCAAAAGAGACATGCAGAAGTTCCTCGGCAAGGTCAATTATTTGAGGCGGTTTATTGCTAACCTGTCTGGGAAAGTCGATGCATTTACTCAGATTCTTCGGCTTAAGAACGATGAGGAATTCACTTGGGGGGCAGAACAGCAAGAGGCGTTTGAAAGGATAAAGACGTGCTTATCAACTCCTCCGGTTCTGAAAGCGCCGGCTCACGGTCAGCCATGCCGGCTCTACATTGCTGCTGGAGAGAGGGTGATAGGAGCCGCCTTAACCCAAGAAGCCGAAGGGAAAGAGTATGTCATCACATACCTAAGCCGCCGTTTGATAGACGCCGAGTCAAGATACAGCTTCGTGGAGAGATTATGCTTATCTCTTTATTATGCCTGCACTAAGATATGCCACTACCTCTTATCTAGTGAGTGTAAGGTTGTTGGTCATTCCGATGTTCTCAAGCACATGATTCAAAGGCCGATTCTCAGCGGGCGAATCGGCAAGTGGGCATATGGGTTAATTGAGTATGACTTGGCTTATGAACCTCTCAAATCTGTGAAAGGCCAGGTCGTAGCTGATTTTATAGTTTAGCATCGGATTGACCCGGAGCAAGAAGCTGGCTTACACGTTGTGTCGGCTAAGCCGTGGCGGCTCTATTTTGACGGCTCAGTTTGCAAGAATGGGCAAGGAGCCGGTGTTGCATACATCTCACCCCACGGTACTGTATTTGAAGCCTCCTGCCGGCTTAACTACTTTTGTACTAACAATCAAGCCGAGTATGAAGCACTTCTATTCGGGCTCGAGCTTTTAGTCGATGCAGGAGTTTCTCATATCGAGGCATATGGTGATTCGTTGCTAGTTGTTCAACAAGTGGCGAAGGTGTTTCAGTGCAACGACGAATCACTCAACATGTACCTTGACAAATGCTTAGACGTCATAGCAGGCCTGGATTATTTTTCTATCTCTCACGTGTCTAGGCAGGATAATTGGCTCGCCAACGAGTTAGCACAACAGGCATCAGGCTATCATATCCACAGAGGCATGTTCTTCATAGTAGAAAAGCCGATGCTTATTGCTGCTAACTCAGAGAAGGCCGGCTCAGGTAAGTCGGCTGGCAAAGGGGAAGCCGGCTCAGGCGAGCCGGCTAACAAGGGAGACGCCGGCCCGGATAAGCCGGCTGATAGAGAAGAAGCCGGCTCAGATGAATCGGCTGCTCAGGAAGGGACAACCCGGATTTCTGACTGGAGAGCACCTATCGTGAGTTATTTGAAGGATCCGAGTCAGAAAACAGACAGAGCCGTTCGGCGACTTGCTCTCAAGTATACGCTGGATAATGGCGACTTATGCCGCCGAACGACTGATGGTCTTCTGCTGAAATGCTTAGACGAGGATCAAGCTAGAGTTGCCATGGGAGAGGTACATGACGGCTTATGTGGAACACATCAGTCGGCTCATAAGATGAAGTGGATGCTCCGGCGAGCCGGATTTTATTGGCCGACGATGATCGGTGACTGCTTCAAGTACTACAAGGGGTGCGAGGCTTGCCAGAAGTTTGGGGATATCCAGCTAGTTCTGGCTTCTAAGCTAAATCCTATCATAAAACCGTGGCCTTTCCGGGGATGGGCGCTTGACTTTATCGGTATGATTCACCCGGCTTCATCAAAAGGGCATCGGTTCGTGCTAGTTGCCACAGATTATTTCACCAAGTGGTCTGAAGCGGTACCTCTCAGGAACATGACCCATAAGGAGGTAATTCAATTCATTACTGAGCATATTGTTCACAGATTCGGTATTCCACAGACTCTCACTACGGATCAAGGAACTTCCTTCATGGCAAAGGAGGTTAAACAGTTTGCCGAATCACTTGGGATCAAGATGCTCAGCTCATCTCCATATTATGCTCAAGCCAATGGACAGGCTGAATCTAGCAATAAGATCTTGATCAAGTTGATTAAGAAAAAGGTCAAAGACCACCCAAGGCGGTGGCATGAGGTACTGTCCGAAGCATTATGGGCTCACCGGGTCTCAAGGCATGGGGCTACCAAGGTCACTCCTTTTGAGTTGGTATATGGGCAAGAGGCCGTCTTACCAGTTGAGGTGAATCTGGCCGCCTTAAGGTTCGCTAAGCAGAACGATTTGTCGGCCGAAGACTACTACGGCTTAATGATGGATAACCTAGACGATGTGGCCGACAAACGATTAAAGGCTCTAAGGGATATTGAGAAGGAGAGGTTGCGGGTGGCAAAGACTTACAACAAGAGAGTCCGGCTCAAAGATTTTCAAATTGGCGACTTAGTATGGAAAGTTATACTACCAGTCGGCTCCAAAAGCCGGAAATTTGGCAAGTGGTCACCGAGTTGGGAAGGGCCGCTGCGAGTCGCCAGAATAACACCCGGCAATTCTTATTTGGTGGAAACTTTGGAGGGCGACTTACTACCTCGAGCTATCAACGGGAAATACTTAAAGAAGTTCCACCCAAGTGTGTGGCAATCCGCTTGAGATCGTGGTTATGGCCGATGAGTATAAACATCGCCTTTAGACTTTCTGGCCGATGAGCACAAACATCGCCTTTTAGACCACATGGCCGAGGAACGTAAGCATCGCCCTTAGTCAAAATCCTACGTGGAGTATTTTCTAGCACGCAAGCTCTGCTAGAAAACAGGGGGGCATATGTTAGCACTCATTTTTGGCAGAAGGCGGCTCAAGGCTGATGACCCGCTGCTAGGACGTGACCCGGCGTGGCAATGACTCAGCTAGCAACGGCTCAAGGATCACTGCTAGAGAGGCGCCATTGTGAAAGAGGTGCAACAGCCTAGAGAGATGGATTATCAGCTCAGCAATTCAGTAACCCGACGACAGGAATCAGCTCAAGACAGGGCCGGCTCATCATGGAAGCAGCTTCACCATGCTGGCGACTCTGACTATGACCCGCCATTAGCTTATTGAGCCGGTGATGTTTAAGGGCTGTTGATTATGGTGTTAGGCCCCAGTTGACGATGACCCGGCAAGGCGGCTGACCAGCAAAGCGGCGGATAACGAAGCAAAGAGGACTGGCGTCAACGCAGAAGAGCAACAGGTGACTCAGGAAGCCAAGAGCGAATGGTGACTCAGAAAGCCGGCTCTGTAAGCCGGCTCTACGGCTCTGGAGAGGGAAAACTGACTGCGAGAAGCTAAGGATGGGCTCAGAAGACCAAGGCCGGCCCACGCTGTCGGCGGCTCACACTGTAAGCCGGCCCAACGGAGAGTCCACGCCCGAGACGGCCCTGGCGGGTGCCTTACCTAGTTAGGGCTAGAAACCGACTCTAATTGTAATTTGTAATCCATGTAGGAGTCTCTTACTTGCACGGGAAGTCCAGCCGCCTCATATATATGTAAGAGGTGATGGCCGATTGAAGGGAGCACACAATCGACATATCAATACAATCTACTTTTTACCTCTTAACCCTTGTTCATGCTTCCGTTATTCGGCGACTTAGCATAAGTTCATCGAATATCGACAATCGAGCCGGGGGCAAGCGAATTGACCCGGTTCAGCCAATCGTCGCCGGCTTCCTCCGACGGGGTCCCTCCCGATGAACTGGGGCGTCTGGTCCTAAAAGCGCCGGCTTGCTGTCTTGCGTATCGCGCTGTAAGCCGGTCTCCTGCGGGGCGAGTTGCGGTGTATCACCCTCGGTCCTGCGGGTACACATTGACGTGTTCGTGTGCGAACAGATTTATATATCAAAATTGATCGGCTCGACGAGACGAAGACATTTCATGTAGAGAACTCCTTCATCCGAGGTCGTCTTGGAGGCGTAATCGGCCGAACAGTACTCTGAATGTCAAATCTTAGCACTCCGAGCACATCTTCGGCCCCCAAGATGAGATCGGATGGCAATGACCCAAACATAAAAGTTTCTCATTTTGATGATACGGAACTTTTTCATGTAGAGCACTTATTCATTTGAGGCCATCTTAATTACGTTTACTGCCATGCCAAAATTTGGTGTCAACACATGCCCCCCTGTTTTTCGGCAAAGCTTGCGTGCCGAAAAATAACTTACACGGAGTTTGTTCTAAGGATGATGTCAACACTCCATCGGCCATTTTGTATGTGCTTAGGACGATAAGTATATATCGGTCATCTTTATGCTTAGGTCGATAAGTATATATCGGCCATTTGGATTAGCAAGAAAATTGCAGCTAATCAAATGTATGATGATTTGGTAATACCCTTTTGCGATATAAGAAATTATATTGCATCCATGGATCAAAGTAAGCCCATGAAGAGTAACCAATCATACCTGATGATGAATTCCATGGCATAGGCATTACTGGCATAGTTGAAGAATATGGATAATGTGTGAACTGAAGATTTTGATGTGCAAACCTTCGGCTTGGTTGTTTATAGCCTTCACTCTTTTCCTTCTTCACCTTTATTGCACTTATTGCAATGAAAGCTTGCACATCATTCTTGTTTTGAATGCTTCCTTTGGGAACCCATGCCATTTTCCTCTTTTCAAGTTCTTGTGCACTTAGCTTTTGCAATTTCTTCTTTTGCCAATACGATAAGCCGAGTGGGCGTCCCGGCTGTGATTTTATTTGAAGCAATGGCAATTCTTGTTTTACCTTGTGCACTCTCAATTTCTTCTCTTCAGATTTCGCACTTGATTGACTTATCTCATTGCCTTTAGTAGCCAATGTCAACACTTTAATTGGCTCTTTTTCATTTGAGATCAAAGCTGAAGTAGCACTCTTACGACCATTTCTTTTAACACGGTAAACTTGCGTGACCACCTCTTTCTTCTTCCTTGAGCTCTGGACCGATTCCTTATGATTGAAACGGTCTTTGACATGTGATTGTTCATCAAATGTTGATCTTCTTGGAGCTGCATAATGTTGGTGAGATGGTCTAAAATAAGATGGAGAATGTGTCATTGTATCATATCTGTCCCATGATGGATATGGATTTACATAAGCATAGGGAGGTACCCACGGCATTGGCATTGGCGGCCCAAAATAAGGATATGAATATGCTTCATTGAAATTCTCCCTTTGCCAATACCGGTCCTTAGATTTGCGCCTTGGGGGTGATCTTGATTTCTTTGCATGATTTGGCCGATAAGCATTCTTCTCTTCACTCTTCTTTTGATATTTATCTAATAGCTCAGCGAAGGTGACTTTCGATCTCTTACCCTTGTGCTTATTTCGACCTTTGTTTTCTTTTGGTTTGATTTCATCGATCATTGGATTTTCTTGCTACCCCCCAGTGCTTGGCGTCTTCATTGTAGCTTCGATGGAATTCTTGCCCTCAAAACTATCTTCATTGTGCTCTTGAACAACTTCTTTACTTGAAAACTTGATCCCATCACCTGCAGTTTTTACCTTCTTATCTTTAAATGAATCGTCTTGAAGCAGCCGATTCAAAAACTTTTTGCCATCAAGACCAATCGGAATAGACTGGTCATTCTTTGGTGTTTTAACAAATCTCAATCATCCTTTATCAATGGCCGATTTAACTATTTGACGAAACATGTCGCAATCATCAAAATTATGCTTGAATGAATCATGCAACTTACAATACATTCGTCCTTGGATCGATGGCTTGACATGGTGATCAAGAATTCTAATATAATTGTTTTTCAACAACAAATCAAAGATTTGATCACACATGTTTGAATTGAAGGTATACTTTTTATTCTCTAGCTGATCTTACTATGAGAATGGCTTTGGAAGTAAGCAAACGAATGGTTCAGATTTGACATCCCCCCATTCGGCTATGCATTGTGTTTCGCACTCTATCTCCGATGTCTTTGAATAAGAAATTATATTAGCATCGGTTTTCTCAACATAATTCAAACTTGGCTTTAAATTTCTGAAACAAAAACAGTTAGAACATACATGCCTCAATTGACATCAAATGTAAGCCAAGTAAGAAATAAGCAAAGCTACCCAATTAGATATGAACTTTAGATAAAGCAATGGGGAAAGCCTTGGCTGCAATAATAAGTCACTATCGGTCTTTATAAATGGCACAATGGGTTGACCGATATGCTCTATAATAATTTTATTGCTAACAAGTAAATTACCCTTCTTCATTGGCCTTTCAAAATTACTTATGAGAATTTTTATAATAGATGCATCAACAATAAAGTTGTGACCAAATCTGAAAATAGGTAAATTACTTGCTAGAGATACCTCTTCAAATATGTTGGGAGAGCATGATGGTGGTGTGACTTGAACAATATCTTGCTCCGTCTTCGAATGGCTCCCCAACACCTTGTCATCTTCATTTTCTGGATCCCGTGCCTCATCACTTTGATGGTCTTTGTCAACCGAACTTGGTTCAGCTATATGTCCTTGCTCTTGGTGCTCATCAAGTTCTATGGCACGAAACTCATAGGGCAGAAAGAAGGTTCCATCAACTTCAGAAAAATCAAGCACGGATGTTCTGCTATGCTTTCCATGCCCTTTCTCAATGATGCTTGTCTCTTTGGATTTGATGGATTTGGAACATGCACTATTTGATTCGGCTTTCTCAACCGAAGCACTTTTAGTTTCCGAATCATCATTCTTTTCATCAGTTATATAAATTGGCAAGGCTTCTTTTCTTTGAGCCAATTCTTTTTCTATTTGCTTCGAGTGGCGAGCGACAAAATAGGTTTTAAGCTTTTTCTCAATTCCAGCCCACTCTGGATACGATTGCGCTCCAACGTTTTTAGACTCTTTCGGCAATGAAACATGAGTGTTGCTGAAACTTTGCAATTGTGTAGGGGGTGTATAGTATGCCGCGGTGCTAGGTGAAGGCATATGCATTTTTGTAGAACCATATTCTTGCTCGCCAATTCTATCAATTGGCAAAGATACATCTTCTTGCAAAACTCTAACTTTTATTGCATTATAATCAGGAAACAACCCCTTTTCATGTTGTTCAAGGCAAAGAGCACTAATCCTCTCGTTTTGGGCTATACTCTTTTTTAATGCATCCACATCTACTTCTGAAAGGGATTGCTCCACAATACTTTCAGATTCTTTTGGCAATGATTTGTGAGTGTTGCCGAAATTCTGCAATTGTGTAGAGGATGCATTACATGCTACAATATTATGTAAAGGCATATGTGCTCCTGTATAATTTTCACCTATTTGGCTTTGTCCATGAAGGTGTGGAGCCGAATTATGAATATCCACAGCAGCGCAAGGTGCCGAAAAATTACTAACGTGATGTGTAGCAAATATATGATGGTTGAGGGTAATTGGCCATATAGCTAGTGGTAGCTTGGTCAATTCTCCCATCCATCGGCATGTTTGGATTCACATATTGCAAATTAGTTTCCGATTAATAAAAGGGTGAAACACTTTCTTGCATGGCTTTGGAAATTCTAACATGTGGTGTTTCAAATTTATTAGCCGAACTCATCATGTTGTTCATCGGCATATGAATTTGTGGGGTTGCTGATGCATGAGAGTTGTAATACATATGGTGCATGTTACTAGTATCATAAGAAGTTGAAGCATGCAAATTACTTCGAATCGGCCCTTGCACGTAATTAGATGCATGATTGAAAAAACTAGGGCTGGCCGATAGAGTATACTCATTGAACGATCTAGTAACACCATATGAATTATTTGCATCTACACAAGGGGATTGGGTATTCATATTACCTTTGTAGATAGCAATCCCTTGATGATGATCTCTTCGTAGCAAGAACGGGCTGGAGACCGTTCAAAGCTTCTTCCCCAGTGGAGTTGCCAAAAAGTGTGTTCGCACACGAACACGTCACCGTGTACCCTCGATGCTGGGGGTGATGCACCGCAGCTCACGTCGAAGGAGACCCGGCCGGAAGCGCGGTACGCAAGCAATCCGGCAGGCGCTTTTGTAGACCCGAAACCCCACACGCCCGGGAAGGACCCCATCACGGCGCGCGGCGGCTATGGGCTACCCTAGGTCGACCTAATCGCCCCTAGGGCCTCGTGGATCGCCGCCCTGCAACAAGAAGAACGAACAAAGAACGAGGAAGAAGAAGAACAAGGGAGAAGGAAAAGGTAAAGGTAAAAAGTGATAGATTGATTTGTCGATTGTGTGTTGTTCAATCGGCCGTCACCTCTCATCTATTTATGAGGTGGCTAGACTTTCCGTACAAGAAAAGGACTCCAAATCTCGTCCAAATCCTTTCAAAATTAACCGAACTCGGATTTAGGTATGCCTGAGATAGCAATTCGGTTTTTGGTTTCTACAGGCCATATACTACCTCGGATGGAGACGTCCCCAAAAGCAAATTTAACCGTTTCGACGATACGAACAACTTCCGTGTTGAATACTTTTCCATCCGAGGCCATCTGGATGACTTTACGGGTCTATCTTCAGCTTCTGGTCGGATTAGCCGACATCAATCGGGTTTAGAATTCCATATCACTCGGATTTCAACACCTCGGATTTAAACACCTCGGATTTCCACACCTCGGATTGCATAGGACCTCGGATTGCATGGGACCTCGGATTGCCCGACGGGATTTTTCAGCTTGATCTTGTTTTGGCTCCATAGGTCGCATACGACCTCGGATTGAGACGATTTATATATCAAAATCGATCGGCTCGACGAGACGAAGACATTTCATGTAGAGAACTCCTTCATCCAAGGTAGTATTGGAGGCGTAATCGGCCGAACAGTACTCTGGATGGCAAATCTTAGCACTCGGAGCACATCTTCGGCCCCCGAGATGAGATCGGATGGTGATGACCCAAACATAAAAGTTTCTCATTTCGATGATACGGAACCTTTTCATGTAGAGCACTTATTCATTTGAGGTCATCTTAATTACGTTTACTGCCGTGCCAAAATCTGGTGTCAACAAGGGTACACTCAAGATCAATGTCGATGCTGTTGTTGCATGATCGATCTGGGCTTCGCAAAAATGCCACTGTCAAGATTGGCTTCGTAAAAATGCCACCCAGCTCGTGTGCACTTTGATTAACATGCCATTTTTTATTTTTTCATTGCTTTTCTTTTTCTTTTCCATTTTCTGGCACCTGAATGGACCAAAGTACCCTTGGATCTTTCAACTTATCCGATGCGTTTGTGGACTGGTTGGATCCGATCGGATTGGTCTGAGGCTAGCTCGTCCTTGTCGTTATCAACTGCTCGCCGCCGTACCTCGCTGATACTTGCCCCGTTGCCCGAGCCACTGCAGCTCACCGCCCTAGCTTGCCGACGCCCGTGTGAGCAACCGCAGGTCGCCACCGGTGCTTTGTGCGCGCCGGCGCAGCACGCCCTCGCTTTGCTGATGCCTAAGCAAGCCACTGCAGCTCGCCGCCGGTGCTCGTCCACGCCTGCACGCAGCACGCGTCGGCGCAGCCTCACAGATGCCTGTGCGAGCCACCGCAGCTCGCCACCGGTGCTCGGCCACGCCTGCGCGCGCCAGCGCAGCTCTCCCTCCCCTTTGCGCGTTGGCGCAGCTCGCCCCGAGACATGCTGGTGAAGTGTTCAAGTGGCGAGGGCGGCGCTGAAGTGTTCAAGTGGTGTGATGGCAGCAGCGGCTGGAGGAAGAGATGGATGCGTGCGCAAGTCCTGAAGATGGGGAATGCAAGCAACCAGTGGCGTGACGTTGGTACTTCCAACGGATTCCATACGTCACGCGAGGAGCTTTGCTGAACTAGAATCAAACAAACAAATCAAGGCAAAGGTAAACCATAATACCGTTCGGAAAGATCGGATTCCATGTCGGCAGTGCCGGGCGATGGGCACTACGCGATGCCGAGGAGATCGGCGGCACGCAGCGTCGAGGAAATCGGCAGCGTCGAGAAGATCAGTGTCACGCGGCATCGATGAGATGAGGGCGGCGTCCAACGATTGACGCAAGACGTCCAGACGATCGAGGATACGGCAAGCGCCGTATTCTCGGCGGGCAGCACGCTCTCGTCCGTTTCAAGTGTTGATCCGATGCCCAAGTACGTATAGATCATAACATCAGGGTCAGTTTAGTCTTTTCCGGTGCCTTTAAATGGGAAAAGAAAAATGAAAATCTATAAAAGGAGGGAAATGACATGTTAATTAAAGTGCACACGAGCTGGGTGGCATTTTTACGAAGCCAATCTTGACAGTGACAGTTTTGCGAAGCCCCGTATTGAAAGTGGCAAATAACCAAATTTCTCGTTCATGGGATCGTCTCATGTTTCCTGACATAAAATGATCCAGCTATTCTAGAAGCCTTTAGCTGCGGATCTGGGCATCCAAAATACGATGATTGTTTCGGACTGCAAAAGGTGTGGTGGAAATAAAGCATTCATAGAGGTACTCGAGGTAAAAAAAAAAAAAGGTACGTCTCCTCTGCGCTTGCATTTGCATGTCTGAAGTATTCAAACTTCCTTCGTGCATGCATGGCCATGGCTAAAAACAGGAGCTCCATCGTGATGTGGCAGTGCAGAAATGGCGCCGAGGCCGAGGCTTGCTCCCCACCTCTCCTCCACCTTCCCCGATCGAGCTATTAATATTCCCACGTCTCGCGCTCGCCTCTCGATCTTTCCTCCTCGCTCGCTCCAGCAACCCTTCTTTTGATTGATCGATTCATCAGCCGTAACGTACGTAGCAATGGGGTTCAAGGCGCGACCCGCGGTGTGCATCTTCGGCATCCTCGCCGTCCTCCTGGCGGCGGCGGCCGCGCCGGCGGCGGCGCAGGCGGAGGGCGAGGTGCCGGAGTCGTGCGCGAACCCGGTGAGCGTGGAGGCGGCGTGCCGGGGCGCGTCCGACACGCACCACGGCGTGGACTACGACCACTGCGTGCGCTCCCTCAACGCGGACCCGCGCAGCGCCGAGGCCTCCGCCGCCTCGGGGATCCACGGCCTGGCGGTGCTCGCCACCAGGATCGCCGTCGACCACGCCGCCAGCACGGAGGCCAAGATCGAGGACCTGGCGGACATCGAGGCCGAGGACGCCGGCTCCGACCCGGCGCGGGGGGCGCGGTTCGACCACTGCCTGGAGCAGTACGGCGGCGCCGCCGACCTGCTCCGCGACGCGCTGGACAACCTGCAGGCCAACGTGTACGGCCTCGCCATGCAGCAGCTCATGGCGGCGCTGGGCGCGTCCGAGAGCTGCGAGCGCGCGTGGAGGGGCGCCCCGGCGTACGGCGTCCCCGTCGCCGCGCACGACCACGAGTACGGCCGCATGGCCCACATCGCCATCGGCTTCACCCACGCCGCCGCCGCCTCCGCCTGAGCATGATCGGAGCTCAGCATCGCCTCCATGGATCATCATCATCTTCTTGCGTGGATTGGATTTCTTCATCACCATCACCAACCATTCATTATTGATTACGATTATATATATATAAGTGTAGTTGGAACCCCATTTTCTTCTTCTTTTTACATCTTCGATCGATTGTCCATAAAAGCAAATATTGTAGACCATGATTTACTCATCATCAGATAATAAATAAAGCATTGATAATAACAAGATGAATTTACTGATCACCTCCGTTTTCTCTGTCTGTACAAAGATGAATTTTTGTACTGTCTATCTAATGGGAATTTTTTTACTACTACTGATTTTTTTTTTAGAAAGGAGGCCATTGCCCGGCTTTAAATTAATGAAGCCCTTACAACGACCGATACAACCCACACCACACACAACAACAACAGAAAATAAAAACGGCAAGATACATAGGTGCTGAGGACGAACAACAAAACCCACAAGACTACAAGCAAGCATAAGATTGGATAATGAAGCATCACTTGAAGTCAACGATGCCCTCATCCGCAGACAAGCAAACCGAAGCAAGAACGAGGCTAACTCGATAAGGGGACTAGTCGGCATGAAGCCATGCCACTGCCATCACCTGGGCAACCAGCAACAGTGCCATCCAGCTACATCGTCGAAAGGAGCCCATATGCCCCCTCGCCCTGGCTCAAAGGGCGCCGTACCGTCGAACGATGAGGATGCTCACCCTAGCTTCTGGATGGACACAAACGCCGAGACCACACTAGAGGAATCCGGGCATAACCGCAATGCGAACTAACACACCTTGAGGTCACCATCGTCGAGTCCGCAAAACCGTCAAAGCGACGAGGAAACTGCCGTCCATTACTACACCGTCGGCCACCAGCAATAAGAACTTTGCTCATGAGACGGAGCCTCCAAGAAGAGAACGACATGACAGTGCCGCCACCGCCCAGTCCGGCATGCCGGAACAAGGTTTTCACCCCGAGCACAAGGTGGAGGAGGACAACCCACAGTGACACCTTCAAGGAGGGGAAACGGCGCCTGAGAGCGTCGTCATCACTGGCAACGACACCATCATGCAGAGTTTTCACCTGGAATAACCGCCACCAGCCACCTAAACTCCTATAGCCATCACCTCCCCGGCAGCAAAGGCTCATCGGAGGGGCAAGGTAGCCAGAGGGTGACGCGAGCGACACACGGACCATAGAGCCGCCCAAGCGAGCCACCGTGCCGCCCACACGACCACGGCGACACACCAGCACCGCACAACGACACCCCCCGCAAGGGTGCCGCCATGCCAACCGTCCGGAGCCGCCGCTCCGGGAACCACAAGACCAACCTCATCCGCCTCCCTCGGAGAGACGAGCCACCCACACGTAGCCAGCCAACCTCGCTGCCGTGCTAGTGCTGTTCTGGCACAAACCGCCGCTACATGCCCACCTGCAGCCGGTACCCAATCGACGACGGCGAGGGACTACCCAGTAGCGCTGCCCAGAACGGAAGCCACGAGGGCAACCGGCAATGAAAGGGCCTTGCTTGGTGGAGTCTCGACGACGCCGAGGGACTGCCCAGTAGCGCTGCCCAGAACGGAAGCCACGAGGACAACCGACAATGAAAGGGCCTTGCTTGGAGGAGTCTCGACGACGCCAAGCCGGGCAGGGGACCGCAGCCTCGACCTGCAGTCAACAACCGCCACAACGACCGCGACCGTGCCAACCCGCATCCCTACGGGATGGCACCCATGGCTCAGATCCCGCCGCCGGCGAGGGAAACAACACCATCCAACCGGAGACCATGGCCTGACGCGACCGAGATTCGTCGAAGATGCCGATCTGGAGCAAGAAGAGCCGCCGGAGATGGGGACAGGAGCACATGGGAGGGAGCAGTGAAGGCAGAGAAGGAGGAGGCTGGGGGGGGGGGGAGGGGGGAGTGGAGCGCGAGATGGTCCAGATCCGCCCCGCCGCCGCCATCCTAGGGCCCGACACGGCTTCGCCGGCCGTCCCTCCGGCGGCGGCGATGCGAGAGAGGGCGGCGGAGGGGGTTACCTGGCAGTGGCGGCTAGGGTTCCCCCATGTCGCCAGAGGAGGGCGACGCGCCGGGGGGGGGATTGGATGGGAGTGGAGCGCGAGATGGTCTAGATCCGCCCCGCCGCCGCCATCTTGGGGCCCGACACGGCTTCGCCGGCCGTCCCTACGGCGGCGGCGATGCGGGAGAGGGTGGCGGAGGGGGTTACCTGGCGGCGGCGGCTAGGGTTCCCCCGTGTCGCCAGAGGAGGGCGACGCTGGGGGGGGAGGGGAAGGGGGGATTGGGTGGGAGTGGAGCGCGAGATGGTCTAGATCCGCCCCGCCGCCGCCATCCTGGGGCCCGGCATGGCTTCGCCGGCCGTCCCTCCGGCGGGGGCGATGTTGGAGGCGGCTAGGGTTCCCCAGTGTCGCTAGAGGAGGGCGACGCGCGCGGGGGTGGGGGTGGGGGGGGGGGGGAGGGACTGAGCGTGCTGAGCGTGAAGTTTCTGGTCGGCTTCGATCTCACTACTACTGATTTGACTGGTGAAGCCAGAATGTGTGTCGGCACACACAACCAGGTATACGAATTACAGTTCATTGCAGTAAAAATTTCAGTGATTTAGTTCGTCGAAAAAATCCTGACAGAAATCACCCCTCTGAAAACAAATCCTGACAAAGAGATTCAGAAGATTTGCCTTGAGAATATCTGAATTTGACAGGAAGGGTAGCTTAAAACGGACTAGCCTTTGGTTTCAGTTGCAAGCCACAGCCTCAACCCTGCAACTCCGTCTTCCTCGCACGCTTCACCAACATTTCCTCCTGCAACTTGATTCCTCTACCCTGTCTCTTCCTCTCACTATATGTATAGCAGAAAACAGTGTGGCCGCTGCACCCGAGTAGAGGAGGGAGAAGCGAAGATGTCGCCGCTGCCATGCTACATCTTCCTCCTCACCTCCGTCGCCCTCTTATTCCTGCCGCCACCGGCGATGTCCTCCACCGCCGCCATCATCCTGCTCCCTTACGGCGATGATATCATAGATGAGACCTGCCAGAGGTGCGGCGAGAACAACCACAACGTGGACTACGCCCTCTGCGTCGCCTCCCTCTCTGCCGACCCCTCCAGCCGCGACGCCAACCTCCACGGGCTCGCCCTCATCTCGGCCAAGCTGGTGCGGGCGGGGGTGGCGGGCATGGACTCCGGCATGGCAACCCTCCGGGGCAAGGAGGCGACGGGGTCGACAAGGTGGTCCTGCCTCAACTCCTGCATAGATGTGTTCCGCGACGCCATGGCCGACCTCGACGACTCCATCGCCGCCATCGAGGACGGGAGGTATTCCGACGCCAAGACGAAGATGACCGCCACCACCGACGCGCCGGTGACCTGCAACGACGAGTTCAAGGAGCAGGGTTTGCAGCCGCCCATGGAAGGGGAGAGCCGGCGCCTGTTCCAGCACGCCGTCATCTCCCTCGCCATCATCTCATTACTCTGAATAACAGATTATTAAGCAAGTGTCGCTAGTATATATTGCTCTATTCAAGTATGTAATATAACTCTTATAATCTGTGTTGCAAGCGACAGAGGAAGTATGCAGTATGTATACACATATAAGATACCTGTTACAGTCGTGGAAACGAACGTGCCAATGTAACTGACATGTCTTACATTATGGGACGGAGGGAGTACAAATCTAATTTCGCATCTCAAATATACAACAAAAAATGCCAAGAACTCTCGTGTAAACTTTCTTATACACATTCATTCATCAGCCTTCAAGAATCATGCCAGATCGGTTCACCTCAGACGCTCCAATCACCCTTCAAGATCAACGGTCCACGATCATGTTACGAGTTAATCTTTGGTTAACTTCAAGCGTGGTACAACGTTCATCGATTGCAGTTCCTGAATAGGATGGCCAGACGACAAAATGAGATGAAGTTCAACATATACGACAGGATTCAAGCGTGCGGCAGCACTGGTCCTAGAAATAATGATTCAGAATCTAATAAGGTTTCATAACTACTTTGTTTGGGTATTTGATGGGCAATGAAAGTTTCTGCAGGTAGATTTACAAATAAGGTTTTTCAGAGGTGCACAAGCAACTTAAAAGGAGATGAGGATTATCTGAGCAACAAAATTAGGCAAACAGTTTGGCTTCAGACCCTTGACTAGGAGAGGGCAGGCAAAATCGCAAGAAAACAGTTGATATGGTCACGAAAAGAACCATTCTCGCTTCCCCCTTCTGCAGTAGTACCTGAAACAAAAGCTTGCAGGCATATGGCATCCTCACTTGGGCCATATTTTCTCCATTTTTGCAGAATGAACAGAAGGAAGTCTTGAGTTTATGGTTGTAGTAGCCCAACAAACCGCATGTTCCGCAAACCTGGAGAACATGAGCAACCACAAATAAGACAGTCGACAATCTTTCAGAGTTCTGGGATGCAATTATTCTTTGCTTTTAATGCCAGATTAGCCAATCAACCATGAGTAAGACTACGGATGTGACAACACCAACAATAATAGTATGCATACTTATGCTCCTTGCATGCTACCAGTGGTCAAGCCTACTGAATGTATCACAATCTACTACAAAGATTACCTGCACTTTATATGGGTCACTGCATAGTAGGAGACGCTCAAATATTAGCATGCTGGCACCGTGCGCAATTAAACAATCACGCTCCATCTCACCAACACGCAGGCCTATGAAGAAAAACCATATTTTAAGACGAGGAACAAAATTCTCAACAGGAAACAGTAACCTTAATACTCATTTAACCACGGCATATATATATAAAGGAAGATGTAAAACCTCCATTATGGCTTCGCCCTTCAGTAGGCTGCCTGGTTAGCGTAACTCGTGGTCCACTAGCTCGAGCATGCATCTTATCAAGAACCTGCAGAATTCATATACATGCGGCTATTTACAGAGCTATACAAGAAGTTACAAATGAGATCTCCAGCAAGCTGAAAGGGCAGTAACCCATTAGCTTGAATAAACCCACAAACTATAAGATTACGGAATTGCCGAGCATTGTTCAGGCCTGCTAACACCTTTAAAAAATAATTAATATATCATGCAATGTTCTGACCATGATGCACCAGAATGCTGTTACTGATCTTGACTATAAACTATGAAACTAAGGCACTGTGCGCACCCTGGGGAATAGATCCAGGCTCATTTTGCAATATCCGTAGCATCTCCCAAGAAGCAAAATAGAACGGAACAAAGAAAAGTATGCCTACCATGTGCTTCAGTTTCTGATAGTAGATTGGCCCCATGAAGATACATGTCTCGAGAGGATGGCCTAAAATGCCTGAAAATGGGGGAAACAATTAGTTCTTAGGAACCCTGGCAGGGCCAGGCGGCAGGTGTTGCACATGGATAGAAATTTTGCATGATCAACTATCATGGTTTCTAGTTCAGTTAAATCTAGTCGACACAGAATTGGAGTAACATAAAAATATATAGTTCATCAGAACTTGATATAAGAAACACACCTGAGTACAATAAATCTTTTCCATGATAGTTGAAGCCATGCTTGACAAGAATATAGCTAGTATGCAGTGGAGACAATGTTAAAGAATGATTGAAAAGCCATTCAAGAAGAATAATCATGGCAACCAAAACAATGCTATTACCTCATGTCTTCAACTTTATCAGCATTACCACTTGGTTCACCAAATGCACTGCCATAATGAAATCGACCACACGACACACCAGCCTTCCCCCCAACAAGTTCAAGCATTTTGCCTATTGTCATACGACTAGTGTACAAACCAAGAGTCAGCCTGGCTTGAGAATACTTCCACACTAATTAACCAGAAAAAAAAAAAAGCTAACTAATAGTATCAAGCAAACATAATTTAATCGTGCAAAACCAGTATATAATCCTCTTAATGCCAGTACATATGAGCTGGAAGACTGGATAATCCTTTGACATGTTTACAGCTTGTATCAAGTGTCACAATCAGAACCTAGAACATGGAATGACTATGCAAATTGATTTATTTCTAGGTATCACAATAACAACTCCACAAGTCAAGATCCCATCGCGTGAGTATCTTCAACTTTGTTCTAGAATACGCATTTAAATGCATGTAGTTTTTATCAGAAGACAAAATGCGCATGAGAAAAAATGTAATCTTGACAGAAGAAAAGTCAAGTTTCATATTAAATTGAAGTCGCATAAGAAATGAAGGTTGCAGTTCCAGAGACAAAAAGAACAGCTAATAGATAGATTTAAACGAAATCGACAAAAAAAGGAACCAGGTATACAATATAATCAAGCCAATAAAGAACCTTGGAAATCCATGGGGATTCATGATTAAATCAGGGCATATTCCTCTCCGAGAAGGGGAAGTCTTCCTGCTGAACAATGGTACCACAAACACCTTTCTGTCCATGTCTGCTACTAAATTTGTCACCGACCAGGGTCATAAACAGAACGCACAAATTGACATTCATCATTCTGTACATGAAATTGAAGGGATTCAACGAATAGGCCATACCTCTGGCCTCCTAGTGTGACGGATCATGCATTTAATGGTCAATTGGTCATTTGTATCTGAGGAAAGTATTACACGATCTACTACAGTAGTTTCACCATCATCACCTCGGTAAACAGCAGGTGAGTCCTTGTAATCCCTGGGTGAGTAATGTTTGAAGCGACTGAGAACATATAACATTCTTGAACAGCGAAACTTTGGAGCAAAAAAATAGAAGACGGAGCATGCTAAAAAGAACCATAAAAAAAAGAATTGTTACCTGTTTGTTAATGTAACAGCAGGACTGTTTGCAGTAATATCAGGAATAATCTTGGGAGTTTTCTTATTCACATAAATATCATGATTGCGGATTATTTGACCTGGTGCCGCAAATCCATCTTCATCCAACGCCTGTCACAAAAGTTCCCTGGCTTTTAGGAGCTATAGTGAAAAATGTATACTGAGTAGACAGATTAGAGGATGCGAATAATTTTAGCCAGTTTGGGCCTGGCAAGCCCCTATCAACCAGATCATCCATTACAAATGATACATATATAATGATAATAATAAAAGACACGGACAAAAACTGTTGGAAACAAAGCTCATAAAATACTCGAAACTGCCAGTCAAAAGTCTTTGGAAAGAAGGTCAAGAAATTAATCCATAAATTTCTCTGGATTTTGAGGTAACTATTTGGAAAAAAATATCTCAATCTTTGATAGGCTGTTCCTATGGGGTTCTGCTTTCTTTATTTTCTTGAAAATTTAGATAGCTCAATATGAATGAAAGACCTTCACTGCCAAGAAAATACCTCTTTTCCCTCACATCTCAAGCTCTAGTATTATTCCTTCAAATTCGGCTAATATGCCAATCTACTGAGAAAAAAATGATGGGTCTTATATGCCAATCGGCTAGTATTAGTGTCAGAACTGTCACTGGTCGGTGTTTCTAGTACCTGCATATTCTTTTTCATCAAAACACCATCTTTATCCCTCTCCGGTTTAACATTCTTTTCTGATATATTATTTCCATACTTCTGCATCGTCACCATGTACCTTTAGGATGAGAACCAAAGATACACTATAAGAAGCAAAACAGAGTAAAAGGAAGAGCAACTGTATTTGAAGCATAACATTACTTTTTGATTGCTATGCAGCGACTAAAACCTCGATCAAGGGATGATTTATTCATTACGATTGCATCTTCAATATCATATCCACTGTAACTCATGACAGCAACAGTTGCATTCTGCCCAGCCCCAAGCTTATCATATCCCACCTGAACAAGAAATGCAGTACAATATGTGATACATAAAATTTAAAATGAGGACGGAAGAGGAGGGGGCAGGTGACGAACCAACTCGATTGTTTTTGTCGTAAGCAAGGGACGCTGCGCATACACTAACAAATATAGTAGAGGATCTGCCCGGAACAACTGTAGCACATTCCAAAGGAACATTATTTCACGTTAGCAGGAGAAGCAGCTTATAACAAGGGCCAAAGTATAACAACAGTGTAAATGATTTGATGAGAATAAAATTAATCTATCCAGGCATGTGATTAGATGCTTTTCAATGGTCGAATGTGTACGCAGGTTGCAACCAACTAGGCCACTTCATGCTATGCAAAGAAACAAAAACTAATGCAGCATTTGAATGGTAAAAAACAGCTCAAGCTGCTTCTTACCTGATTATATGCAATATTGCCCATTGCTTGCTTACCCATTGCGCACTGCAGATTAGAAAATGTAAGCGAGGGATTGAATGAATCATCATGTATAGCAATAATTCAAATCCTTACCTGATAAGTGTTACGTGGAGATTGGTTATGGTGTGGATAAGGAATAAGTCCAGCCACAACTCCTAGTATAGTCAAGGGCTCTATTTCAATGTGTGTGATTCTGCTTCTCTGAACATCATCTTGATCCTCATGCTCATACAATGCAATCTGTTTGAATGATCTTGTACACATTATCACAAATTAAATAAACCATAAATAAATTCAGAAGAATCGTGTTATACCAATGCATTATTCTCTTCATTGACATCAAGATATTCAATCAACCCATCACGCAGAAAATCATCAAACGAGAGTATACCATCCTAGAAAGAAAGAAAAACAGTTGAGGACTAGATTACAAATATACAACAGATCAGAAAACATGTGAATTGCTAACCCTCAGTTGTTTCATATGATGCTCTTGGACCCTTGATCTCCCCTTATCAGCGATTATAAGTGGGCGACAAACACGACCACCATCAGAGGCAATGTGAATGCAATGCTAGAAATGGAAGAAACAAGTTAGATCCAAAACATCCTTTGAGAACAAAAATAAATGCAGATCACAAACAAGATACTACCAATACAATCTCAGGGTGGAGCCTACCACAAGGTGCATTATTTATACCATTTGCAATTTCAGGTACAACCACAGAAAGAGCACCATACTCATTTGACTAAGACACCTAGATTATGAGACTGAAAAATATAACCACTGTTTTGCTTCATGTGAGCAACCTAATTATAAGATGAAGAGAATTATCTTCAACAATGTACAGTTAAAAAGGCCGCTACAACATACAACTTCTGGAGGGAGAGATTAACTCAGCAACGGTGGCACAGGATAGTCATACATTAATGAATTTTATAAGAGGGTTATCTTCAGAACAACCAATTTTTTTAGTTAGGTTTGAATTAATTAGGAATTCTCCAAGGAAATGACAGTATTAAGTAGAATCGATTTCTGTTCTTGCTATTTGCTATTCTCAAAACACTGTTATTCCTAGGAATACAAATTTCATTAGCATGATGCTAGTACTCATGGTAAACTAATAGAAATCAAGAGAAAACAAACAATACCTGCTTCTCATTTACAAAAACGCTTACAAACTCCCCAATATGGCCTGACTGGCGCAATGTTCTCATAGCATTAGCAAATACCTGAAAAGCATCATGGATGGCTTAACGGAAAAAAATTAAAACAAATAAGAAAAAAAATGTAAGGTTTATAAGGTAGTGGACCTGAGGTTGCCTATGTTTCCCCAGTATTAATCCATTGAACATGACCAAAAATGAACCTGGTGCATGAATTTCTTCTCCTGATAGAATCGACAAATCTTCCACACCTAGACTATAACACTAGTACATAATGAACAAAAGTGGAAGATATAAGATTGCTCATAACTCGTAGAACTTTTCATATAATGGGTGTAAAAAAGCAAGTGAAAATGAAGAAAGAAAAATTTGCAGCAGGTTGCACCTCAACCAAATTACAGATGTACAGTGATTATGTAGGTGTAACTACCACAATGTGTGTATATGTGAGCATCTGCGATTGTACTGTGTTCAAAAAAATTTTTTTACCACAATGTGGCTGTTGTGTTGTGCGCTGCTGGTATGTACAATCTAGTTACTTGTGTTGTTACAGCTCTAAAAAGATTATTTCAAGTAAAGTTTTTATATCATAACGATGCACATACAATCATGCAGCAACATGCAGACGCAGCCACATAGGCAAAACACAATTTATGGTGGCTAGTATAAATCTACAACTTCATGTAGCGCACACACGATTTCCCACTGGTTCATAAAGGTGACTAATCGCAGTGGGTGAAGTTGTATTCCCACAATACCACCAATCAAGCAAGAGTTTGTATGGGCTCATCAATAGCTCGAGACACACATGAACATGGTCACACACACACACACACGCACAAAGCATTAAAGTCAATAAAAATAAAAATAACTGAAATAGGAGAAAACAAACCAGATTTATGAGTGGGCCATCCTCTTGATCTGTTGTAACATGAGCCAACAAAGCTAAATTTTTTGTCAATCCACAAAGTTCTCCTTCAGGAGTATCACATGGGCAAAGCATACCCCACTGTCACAAAAATAGTTACATAAGAAGCAAATATAAACAGTTTTTAGATTTCTGATCTTCACATGTATTCCCTTTTTTTATGAAGTAAAAAACATAGTTAACATCAATCCTCACCTGACTAGGTTGCAATGCACGAGGTCCACTTGTTTTCCGGGTCTTCTCAAATTGCGGTGATATGCGTGTCATGTAGCCTAAAGATACAATGTAGGATAACCTCGAAAGAGACTGCATAGAAGCAAAAGAAAATAAAAATTAAATCCCAAAATATCTATTGACCAGAGAAGGGGAATCAAAATTCAGAGGACTGAGTAAGTAGATACCTGTGATACTCCCTTTCTACTCATCCCAAATCGGCTTATATCCCAATTTCCTGTGTTAATAGCCCTCTCCAAACCAGAGGTTATGTTATTATTCTTCTCTATTATCTGCAAATGAGGAAGTTATACATCTAAGATACCATGTCTGAGCATCACAAACGGGATCTTTTTACATGGTTACAGATGTTACAACACATTTCTCAGTGAGTCAGTGTTAAAACCGATAAACACGCTCCAATATAATTTGCAGAGCAAGAATAGAAGGGTAACGAATTTTTCCGGTGCATTTTCATATTAGGTTGGCAACTCATTTATCAGACAATATGTTCCCGAGTAGTGGCATTTCAAGGAGTCGAATTTAACTCGATGTCAAAAACAAGGAGACGATTACTTTAAGCTTTAAGCTACACAGTACTATTATGGAAGGAGTAAATTACACCAAGTATTGATTTGCGGCTTTCAAAAAAACGAACTAGTTGTCAGGTCTAAGTTTTGCTTGCAAGGTCAAATAAAAAAATGTGTGTCCAACAGAACATCTAATTTAAGTACATGCAAAATCGATGGGTAAGCCTCCCACCTTAAGAGCAGACAGCTGATCCATTTCATATTTTCACTAAAGATGATAAATACTCTGGATCTGCTTAACAAGCTTTGTAATTGAAAAGCATTTTCATGTGTCGGGTTTATAAGCTTTGCAAAAAATAGTAAGAAAAGATACTTCTTCACTTAGTACGCTCATCAAGGCAAATGCTAGCAGCAATATGAAATTAGATTGCATATAGACCACGATTCAGAGAAATAGTGCAACAAGAATATAGTAGCATCACTGGCTCGCTGCAATAAAATGCAGAAAGGGGGCACAAATGATCATCCAAAAATATGCACCTGCTTAAAACTATCTGTTTGGGCTTTTCTACTTTGTGCGCTCATAGTCTTCACAGCATTAGAATTCATTGTTTTGAACAAATCCTTCACAAAGAAACACTGTAAGAGACAAAATCACATAATGCAATCATCTAATGAAATGATTAGAGAAAATAAACACCTCGAATAGCAGCGATAGTAGTTGACCAGACAGTTCCAGCCTCTTATTTCCTAAGTAATCCTGCAAGCGTGCAAATTTGATGCATTAGATGATCCCCAAACAGAGATGCCAAAGGCCGGATATCATAACATTACCTAGGATATCATAACATTACCCTGCATTACATTTCAGCGATAAATGTACAGTCTTGGTCATGCAGACTATGAATACGAGGTAAGACAAAACAAAGTGATCTGGCGGATGATGGATAGAGACCAAAACAGAGTAAACATGCAGTGAGTTGTCCCAGATCACAATTTGACCATTGGAACGTTCAAACTGACAGTGTTTCACTACAGAGATTCCAATACCAGCAAGATCACTCTGCACAGTCAGGTTTAGCAAGGATCAGTCAGCCACTATGTGTGTTACGCTAACAATTATATAGTACTCCCTCCGTCCCAAAATAAGTATCGCTGATTTAATACAACTTTATACTAAATCAGCGACAGATTTAATACAACTTTATACTAAATCAGCGACACTTGTATTGAGACGGAGGAAGTAGTAACTAGTAAGAATCAGTCATGTTTGGTTCTGCGAGCCCCAGCTGTAAATTACAGAATTTCATTTATTACGAAACATCGCTGAAGGCAGGAAAAATAACTTTTGATAGTTGACTTTTTCAAGGACTCATTCACTAAAGTGATACAAGGGGCAGCTTTGAACTTGCCTTATCATCGAAAGTGTCAGCATTCAAGATTGCATCCATCATGCGCCTTAACATTACGCTAGTGTAAATGCACTTTGCTCTGAAGTTCCCATTCTTGACCTACAGGTGAGATTGCCATGAGAGAGAGGACTGACTGAAAAGCCTAGGTAATAGAGTTCCCATTATTTATCTCACCGGCACATGCGCAAGAAAAACATCACGGAGGATTGATTCTGACCGACTTTCCTGTAAGTGGCAAAAGGAGCGAGATGAAGTAACTTAATGTGAATAAGAATAAAAGTTTGTGGCTCTCCTCGCTAGCCTCCACCAATTAGTTTAAGAACCAAAAAATGTGGAAACTTATAGTTAACAGCATATTTCCTGAATCGTACATAGAAATTAAGAGGAAACAAAATATGAGCTTCGGTTAATACCTTCAGATTTCCTGAATCCGGATACTTCAACTGCAAAGATAGACACATTCAGTACATACATGCAACTAATAACAGATAAAACTTAGTAATGGTAAAAAAATAGTACCCCCCCCCCCCCCCTCATCTGGCCATGAAAAATAGGATACATACGCCCTTTTTACGAACTATACTAAGTAAAATATTTATTCCATAGCTGAGATGAGAGCATAGTAGAAATGTCCAAGGCTGCTATTAGAAGGAAATGTAAAATTCATAACACTACCTCAGTGGACACTGAAGAGAATGCATGACTCGGTAGTGAAGGAATCTACTCTTGCAAAGCTTAGAATGCACTTCAGAAGCTATTTATTACTCCACAAATTGCTCGGCATAATTCAAACAATGACGACAGGTTCAAATCAAGGATGATAGTAAGGAGTGCTTATCAGTTTGAAGTTTCACCTTGCCATCCATGTACTGAAGAGCTTGCTCTTGTGTATATATTCCACTGAAAAAAATAGCGCGCTATAGCGTCGCTAATAGCACGCTATAGCATATTGAGAATTGCCCCGCTAAATATATCAGTGTACAATGTCTCGCTAATAGCACGCTATAGCGCGATATAGCACGCTAATAGCATATTTTGAGGTCGGCGCTATTTTGCTGTAGCACGATATATTCTCTCGGAGGCACATTCCTAAGAAAGTAAAAAAACGTTCAAATAGGCTAAAATATAAAAGATGTCCTGAAAAAAAGAACAAGGAAAAAGGATACAAATATAAAATTGTAAATCTGGAGGACAAGAAAAATATTTAACACTTAGCAAAAGATTAAAAGATCAAATGATTATTTAGTCCTTGCGAGGTCTCAGTAACACAACAAACATGTTACCTGAATAGATAAAAATAGAAGGTCACCGTATCTTGGATCTCGTCCAATCATTTGTAGAATCTCTTGATCACTTTCCATTCCCATGGCTTTCATAACAACCATTATAGGAATCTGCAGAATTCAATGCTTAGAAACTGAGATATGAATATCAAATTACTCCTTCCATATCAATATAGGAATCAACGGTCTTATGTACATTTGTTAACAACTCATCAGGTCTGTAACCAATAAAGAAGAGAACTCTATCTAAGGATGTGATTGATTAAATTCACGATAATTAGCTCAGTATGTCGGAAATATATATCAATTGGAAAGTGACATCGACATGACACTGACAGATGGGACGGTGGGCCACACGCCAGTGGTATGCCAATGTTACTTTTCAACTAGCACTATCTTGTGCTCCTAAATTTGTCTCAGTATTGATTCTACATTGGTTGGCTTAATCATAAATGATTGGTTTGGCTCAATTCTATCTATGAGATGAAAGGACTAAAGCAAATAAGCAAGCCTAGAAGATTTCAGCACTAAGCTTTTGATCCCTCATAAAAGCTGCCTATCTAGCAGTCTCTTTCCAGAACCTAGCAATCCCTTCCACCATGACTATAATAAAGTGAAACCATGGAAAAACCCAAGGAGCCATACCACCAGGGCACCAGCCAACAAGTTATTGGTACAACATATTTAAAAATAATTAACACAGAAGGGACTCATTAGATACAACCTTTATTTTGTTGTGATCCTATAATAAACAAGGGCTAAAATGAAAAAAAAGTCTCATATTTGAATGGAAGGAATAGTTCAGACTAACATGATACCGAATGCATACCATCTTAGTAAACTGATTCAACTGTAGATAAATCTTCTCCTTCTCCATAACAACCATGGTCTTGCTTTTTTTTTTGGTGCGTGCTGCTCACAACAGATGCAGTCACCCTAATTGATAGAAAACAAAAATCACATTGTTATAATAGTCGAAGCAGAATGTGTTTAATATTTGAACCGTAGTGCATTTTATACAGGGAACCAAAGTGTATAGAACCCACATGAATACGAAATGAAATATCATGAGGATAAGCTGATAATCACACAGAAAGAAGCAACTTCAGAAATGGCTGGTTGGTTAGACAAATTGTTTTGCTTCAACATTCAACAAGACAATGAACCAAGTTCAAACATGGTGATTCGGGAGAAACAAGGTATATCACATACTAAGGCGGTTGCACTAGGTGACAATACCTTTTAAATGGAGACAGCATGAAACCTATGTAAAGCATAAGCCATTGACACACTACTTTTTACTGCCACATAATTCAAGAACATATACACTACAAAGTTACTATCAGTATCCTCCCCCCTTTACCATTGGTTCTCTTTTTTTATCTTCACAGCAAAAATCATATGAATGTGCAGTCTATCTATTTATAACAGCTGTCTATCCATCAAAATGTTTTACTTAAAGTAAACTACCCAACCAAGTGCACTTACATTATTATGTCGAGAATAGACATAGACACATGTAATTTACAAAAGATTTCAACAGTTTTCAAACCTTAAAAATACAAGGAACTGCTGGATGCTGATACAAAATTCAAAATAGTAGACAAAGGACACAGTAAGTTATTCAGCAAAGATTATGACCTTCCTTTACTGTCGGTCTCAATAATAATACGATTCTTTGATAGTTGTTCTTGTATAATAAGGACCTGGACATGAAAACATATCGTGAGGCATTAATAAACACAAAACCAGTTAGAAACTTGTGTGTCAAAAATAAGCAGTTGGCACTGTTACTATTGCCATCCAAGAGGTAGTAGCAACGCGGAATATTAGTCAATGTCAAGAAAGCAAGACAACTTAGAAAATCGTATCGATGTTTTTAGCTACCTTCTCATTTCCTTTCACAATGAAGTAGCCACCCGGATCAAGAGGGCACTCACCTACAGACTCAATAGTAAAACCATCAAATAACCAAAAAGGTAATATGGTAACTCTGTCCAAGAAAGAATTGCATTTTCCCTTGAAAGAGTCACAAGAGCACAAATAGGCTAACCATATCCTGCTAGTTCATCTTCATCCTTTCCATTCAAAACACAGGCACCACTCCTAAGCATAATAGGCATGTACCCAATGATGGCACTTCCCTGGAGAAAATAGGGAGGAGGCTAAGTTTCTTTGCAAACAAGATTCAAAAGAGGTACTTCAGACTAGGCTGGACATACGCATGGAAAATGAAGACTATTTTGTGTGTGTTGTCAGGGGGGGGGGGGGGGGGGGGGGGGTGTTGGACATTTTAACCAGGCATTAGATGGGTTACCTGCTGTGGATATGTTTTCCCTCGAACTTTTGTGGTGTATTCAATACCAACAGTTACAGGAGCAGAGTAACTGAAGGAAAAAGGAAAATCTTAGGGAAGCACGCACGACGGTTGAACGTAGGTAATGGAGAACTTGTACTAATAGCACAAAGACAGGAATTAAAACAATCGTACGACAATACCACCAAGATGCTCAAACTTACGTGCGATCAATAAGGCGGCAAACTTGCGGTGTGAGAGTCTCAGTGCTAAAGTCTGAACGTATCAAGGGCATGCCGACACGTATTCCAGTGTACCTGCATCAAAGCAAACAATAGAGCGCATGTAAGACAAGACTGGAAACACATAAAGGAAACAGTGCCTGCATATAATATAACTGGAAAGCAGCTTCCTGCCTAAGCCAAACGGATGGGTCTTCGAGCGGCTCAATACGGTCATTTGCCTTCACGATGTTCTCCATTCCTTTGGTGATGAAGTAGTTGAAGGACTCAATGTGCTCCTTCACGAGACCTCTGACCTATGGATTCAATCAACCAGACATACACAGGTGTCAAAGCAAACGAATCGACGCGACCTGAGGCATAAATCAAATGACACACGTGTCAAACCAAACGAACTGACGCGAATTGAGGCATGGATCAGATGACACACGTGTCAAAGCAAAGGAATCGAAGCGAATTGAGGCATAAATCAGATGACACACATGTAGAAGCAAACGAATTGACGCGAATTGAGGCATAAATCAAATGACACGCGTGTCAAAGCAGACGAATTGACGTGAATCGAGGCATAAATCAAATGAGTAACCCCGATGAAAGGGAAGACGACAAGGATCAACCAGAGCACAACAAAGAGGAATCCAAGCCTGTTTAGCATTTTATCAGTTGAATGAATTGAATCTCGCGCCACATGCATATTAATACAAATTCAGAACAGGGCAAAAGAGCTCTGTTTAGGGCAAGAAACAGAGAGGCAAAACAATTACTGTAGATATGATCCATTTGACTTATTATACTAACACTAGCATTTGACATATCAAATCCCGACTAACTGAGCTATGATTCACTTTTGTATTGTGTTGTTCATGCATGCAAAGACAGGCTGGGTGCGGCATTGTCGTGATTTGGTTTATGCCTCAATCAAACAATCAAGAGTAAATGTTTACCTAAAGACTAGACCGAAGACTCCAAAAACATGGTACCATGGTCGATGCGGTTTATGCAATGCCCAATCAAACAATCAAGAGCAAATGTGGCCACAGCCACTGGACACGCAAAATAAAGAACAAGAGTGGCGCGCTTGAGTGGGGATCGAAGGAACAGCATATGACACAGGTTTCCACTGGACCGAGAGCAGGGTGCGCTGCCAATTTGGCAAGGTGGGGAACAGTTTGACCTGAATTGCATGGGTACGGACGGACTGGATTAACGTTGAACGAATGCCGCGGGCACGAGCCGCCTAATCGGGCGCCGGGGCGGGTCGCGGGGTACCTGGAGGAAGGCGGGGAGGAGGGCGAACTTGTCGACGGGGCTGGCGACGGGCGCGGCCAGCGACCGGTAGGTCGGCTGCGGCTGCGGCAGCGCGTCCGGGCCCTCCGCCTCGCGGCTGCGGCGGCAACGAGGAAACAGATTACATGGTTAGTCCAAGGCGGGGGTTCGTCGGAGGGGAAGGGAGGAAGGAGGGGTACCGTATGCTGCTGCGGTGGCCGGAGCCGGCGACGTCCATGGCGGTGCTCACGAGACGAGACGAGACGAGAGGAGGCGGCGGCGTGAGCTGCGACGAGAGAGAGTCTTTTTTTTTCTTTTTTTGAGGGGATGCGACGCGTGAGTGTGGGAGACGATTCATTCGCTCGTGCCCTGCTGGCTGGCCCAAGCCCAATGTGCCCAAGGGAGGAAATTGATCTCAATCGATTCCTTCGATTCTAAATGGCCCGGCCCATGGAGCACAAGACGCCGGCTGGAGTCTGAGGAGAGCGAGGGAGCATTTCTCACCGGTTTTGTGAAGCTTCCAGGACGATTTTGGGAAGCTTTCGGGCCGTTTTTTTTATTTTCTGGACTGGTTTTTATTTTGTTTTTCTTTTTTTTTTGTTTTCCTTTTTTGTTTTCTTTGTTCTTTTTCATTCTTTTTCTTTTCTATATGCACGAATATTTTTTAAAATTCAAACCTTTCTTCAAGTTCGTCAAGTTCTTTTCGAATCCCGCGAACTTTTTTCAAATGCATGAATATATTCAAATTCACAAAAAAAATCCAAATTTATGAACTTGTTTTTCAAAATTCGTGATTTATTTTTTCAAAATCAGTGAACTTTTTCAAGTCTGTGAACTTTCTTTTCAAAATCCACAACACATTTTTCAAATCCATGAACATTTTTTTTAAATCGACGAACTTTTTTCAAATCTGTGAACTTTTTTTCAAAATCCGTGAACTTTTTTCTAAATCGTGACTTTTTTTTTCCAAAATCTCTGTGGATGAATATATGTCGAAATAATCTTGCCCCGGCGTCATATTTTTAATTAGAAAACAACATGCGTCCGCCATAAATGTACTGCTATATATAGGAGTACGAAAGGTTATTTAGGACCATGCATGTGAGTAGAGATAGAAATAAGGTGAGCCATCAGTTGGCACAGATGGGGCGGAATGTGCCCAGAATGGCCGCGTGGATCCATAATACACTACTAGGGAAACCCTAGTAGTAGCGAGGGGTAAAGACCTAGCAGTAGCGCGGGGTCCCTCCCTACTGCTAGCACGCTACAGCTAACTTTTAGCAGCAGTGCGGGTTTGACCCCTCGCTGCTGCTACTTGAGCTAGCAATAGCGTGGGGTATGACCCGCGCTACTGATAGTTACCTGTAGCGCGGGGATGGGCCCATCGCTGCTACTATCTTTATGTAGCAGCAGTGCTTGCCCCACGCTGCTGATATGCTCTTACCCCGCGCTACTACTACTTTTTCTCTATTTTTTTTCTTCTGGCTACACATACATGGTATTTTTACAGGTTTTATACAGTACACATACACATACAAAGAAACTATATGAGAGAATAATCATCATAGTGCTCCAACATAGTCACTTCATCATCATCATCATAATGATCCAACATACACATACACATGTTCATCATCATCATCATAGTGCTCGAACATACACATGTTTCATCATCGATCTAAACTATGATATGATCACATACAAGAGAAGAGCGATCACTATGAGCAAGAGCGGGCTTATGTAGTAGTTCTTGAGCCGGTTCTGATTCCTCTCTCGCGCTAGCGTGAACCTCAAGTAACTAGCTTCCGCTTCGCTTCTGCTTTGAAACCCTTTTTGGCTGCCGCCTGGGAACCGGTACACTTGGGCCTGACACTCTGGCCACTCGTCGTACACTCCTGGAACCCTCCCTATGTACACGGCATAGCACTTCTTTGCCATCGATGATCTATATCCCTGACAGAGATGCATCGTCATCAGGCGAATTCATCGATAATATGCAACATAATATACTTGAGCAACACGAAGAGAAAGAATTAGCAAATAGAAGCAACATATAGTAAACATAATTAACGAAGTTCATCGTACCCGAACTAATTAATTAGAGCGCTACGCAAGTTAAGGAGGACCGTTTACATCACAACAACTCGTCATACAGAAATACAAAGTTTCGTCCTATAGAAAGTACTCATTCAACGGACACATAAGCATCGTCATCGTCAATCACTAGAAGTTCCATGTGTCCATATCCGGGAGGATGCACCCTAGCTTCCTGAAAGGCGTCATGTCCTGACGCTGTAGGCCTATGCGAGTTCGGATGTCAGCCCGCGATACAAGGCCGCCGTGGAACATCCCATTCTCTTCGATGACGTCTTTCACGATGATCGTCGCAATGTCCTGCTGGATGCGGTAGAAGTCATTTCTAAGTTTATGATCCGGTTCGGCTCCTAAGGCTTCGCCCCATTTGCGGATATGGGTCTCGGCTGTAGATGGCATGCTAAGTATTTGGTGATCCCTTCTGTACTCACGTAGAATCCATCCTTTTTGCTTGTTGTCGGTTGCTGGACGCACCAGAAGTTAGTTTTATGGCCGAAACCTGACGATCCCTTCCTTTGTTTCTTGATCTTGATGTAGCCACCCCTCATGCCGAAGCCTCGGAGAGCACTATCCAGAACATTCATTATGTGCGTGTAGTCTTTTCTGCTGCGTGTTCTTGGACGAGTCCAAGTACATAGCGTGGGAGACTTGCGGGTAAAGAACGATAAGGACGGCGCGCCCCTCGCTGCGCAAAATAAATAGACCTCAAATTAGCCTCCATACGTGCAAAGGAATGATTGAAATGTATGAGAGGATGTGTTATAGCGGCTATCCGGGAATGACTTACGAGGGATGATAAGGCAGGAGAATCGTTTCCTTGTCCTTATTCGTTAACATGAATTCTTCTATGTACTGCCTCGCAGCTTCACGTTCCACGTCGCCGCTACTCAAGAAGCCCTCATGCATGTAATAGGGGTCCGCTACCGTGATTTGCCTGATTTGCTCTTTCCTGATGATGTAGTTCATATGTAGCGCAAAAAGGTGGACGAGCGTAAAATCGAGCCGCCTCATGAGATACATCTCGAAGATGTGATCAAACCGCAGGAAGAACAGATCCGCGGGGCAGGTAGCGACGTAGCACTTGCCCATCGGCACATGAACCGCGTAAAGCGGGTATCCGGGATCCTCCGAGACGAGAAGGCTCTTCTCTGTCGACATCACATGGTCATGCAGTCTCCTTAGATCCCCTGATATGGCCTCGAGCGCTTTCGGCGGTAGCATCGGCTTGCCCGTGACATGGAGTAACGACGCATCCATGATCGGTACACTATCTGCAACCCGGGTCGCCGGAGGCGGCAGGCTGCTAGAAGCAGCTTTGGCGGCAGCAGAGCCCTTCTTCGGCGGTCTCTTCCTCTGCTTCTTCTTGGGTTCAGGTACTGAGCCTATCAGACCCTCCTTGACCACCGCCCCCAGTGTGGACGGGCTCAGCACTGCACGATGCTCGACTTGTTGACCCTGGGTTGAGGCGGCATCTGGAGGCATGTCCTGGGAGGATTGCATGAACAGAGACTTCTTGCACTCAACCCGAGGACGTTCCTTCTCTGGTACAGCATCATGCATCTGAGCATCCTGATCTTCACGCTCACTAAGGTCATAGCCCGAGTCATATGGCTGACTCATCATTCCTACGTCGTCGTAGCCAGTATTGAGGTACCGGAGAGGGTCATCCTCCTCCATGTCATCATCGATTTCTTCATCCATGGGGGCGACGTGATCAGCCACCGAAACGCTTGGACCCCCTTCTTCGCGTCGTCCACTCTCACCCGGCAAGACATGTGGTGGTAACAGCTGGGTAGGTGGGGTGGTCATACCTTCCATGGGTGTTGCCGTTGGTGTGCTCTCGGCCACCTCCACACGAAGAAGATTCTTCGGCCAGAGCATCGGCCAATTCTTGCATTGTCCCAGCTGCTCCGGGCTATCGTCGTCCTCTCCCCCGGTTCGTAGCAGAGGAGCCAAACCCTTGAAGCCCGCTTTCACACTAGCCACGGAAACCCTGAAAACGCTATCGGGCATCTGCCGGCCGTGGAACAAGCGATCCTTGGGCTTCATTATCGTGCCCTTTCCCACATCCACCAACTGGCCGTTGATGTTGTAGAGTAGGATGCACGGATTTGATTCGGCCTGCGAAGACATATGTGCGGCGTCAGAGATCTGAAAGGCAAAGGAAACGGAAGATTAGATATGTTGATGAGGGTGCGACGCGTAATTACCGTGAGGGCGTCCAACTCAGCTAATGTCGAAGCCCCGCCTAGCATGCCAGAGACGGAGGACAGGCTGCTATGAGCAGGTGTGGGAGCAGGTGCGGGTGCGAGAGTAGGTGCGGATGCTATGTTCACCGAGTTGCTCCCGACAAAGCTGGGAAGGGGAAAATCCTATGCCCTTGCGGTTGGATTTTCCTTCACCCAGTTGAAAACAGCCGGAATCAAGGAAGTAAACGCAGCTGCCATATCACTTCTGCAGGCATTTATCGCTGCCTCGACTGTCTCAGCTTTGGTCCCAGTTGTGGCTTTCTCGACCTCCTTCGCCACCCTCTCCTGGATAGACACTTCGCTCAACTTCCTTCTCTGCCAACGTGTCTCCTTGTCCTCGTGGTAGTAGTACGTCCACGTGGCGCCATCTCCGGCGGCGTGTACACGTCCATACTGCGGCCGCTGGTGCACCAGGTGTCCCTGCATTATGTTAATGGCCCGGTTGAAAGGGGTGTCCCACTTGTACTTCGTCGACGACTGAGACGACGAGTCGCTTTCTGCTGCAAGCCTGTGTTGCTCTCTCTGCAAAAGGAACGTGAACCATTTACAAATGTGACTAGAACGTAGTCGACTTGATCAGAAGCTAAGGTGGTAAATTAATAATTACCAGTATTCTCATGAACTCCCTCGTCGGCGCGTCCGTGTACCATTGCCCGGTTTCCTTGTCATACTTGTACCGGCCCCTGATGAAGTCACGCTCCTGCGGGTCGGTGAACTCTGCCAAGGGGTCTGGTAGCCCCTTACTTTCACGTTCTGCGTCCTCCTTAGCCCACACGGGCATCTTGCCCGTGTAACCACGGCTTCCGAGGCGGTGGGCCCCGATGTTCTTGGCCTGAAGCTCCTTGAATTTTTCCGACTTGGCCTTGGTTTCTTCGGCAGCGCAAGTCTCCTTGAATTTTTCGTAGTCCGCTTCTGTAATTGTTGGATTCTCTTCGAAAATCTTGGCGTAGGATGAACCTTCTTCTTGAATTGATCTTTTCACCCTAACTTTCCAGGCGCTCATTGTGTTGCTGAACTTGGAAAGGGCTTTTTGGTTTATCTTGTCCATAGGAGCATCTTTCCACGGCTCGACTTCGTCATTCCGGCCGGGGAACTGAAATCTCGCGTGCAACCTGGTTAGGAGGAGGTTCTCCATTTGTGGTTTCTTTCTTATGTCTCTGTCGTTGATGTTGGCGGTATCCCGTAGGATGCATCCTATTTGGTTGCCGTAGCATGATGCTATGTCCTGTGGCTCTACTGGCTCGAATTCGCCAGGGTGCACCTCCGTGACCACCAGTCTTCCGATGCCCAGCTTATTTGGGCGCCGTGGCCTCTTCTTCTTCGATTCAGTGGCTTGGGTACCGGTGTTCTGGTTGCCACCATCTGTGCCGGTGTCGGTGCCATCGGTGCCGTCGGTGCCATCGGTGCCGGTGTCGGCGCCACCACCACCCTCCATGATGAGAAGGGGGCCCCACGACCCTTGTTCTTCCTGACTAGCCAGAAAGTCGAGGTAATCGTTCGCATTCTGTAGAAAGGGGCAGAACCTCCGGCTTCGTCTTTTGACGTATGCTTCATCGTCATCATCATCTTCCCTCATCGGGTCGCCGTACTGGTCGTAGTCTTCCTCGTTGGCGACTCCATCCATTCCGACAATGCTCCTTTTGCCTCTCCTCACGACAACACGACTGGGATTGCTCGGGTCGGTTATGAAGAAACATTGTGTCACGTGCTTAGCGTGTACCCATGGCTCATTTTTGGCGGTGATGTTCACGGTAGCGCTCTTGGCGTCGGGTATAGACCTGGTAGTGAAATACCGGTTTTCTCTTTGGACTGACTTAGCCCATCTGACACGGAACATCGTCGCGTTGTGCAGTCCAGAGTAGTTAAGCTCCCAGATCTCTTCGACCCTTCCGTAGTATCTTTTAGTTACGTCGTCGTCGCTGGTCATGGATTCCATCGTCACCCCTGAGTTCTGGTAATCACTGTTTTTATCTTTGTCCTCCATGTAGAACGTGTATCCGTTGATATCGTATGCCTGATAAGTCGCGAGGTTGACCGCGGGGCCATGTGCTAAGGCGTATATGAGCATTCCGTCCGTACAGCCCTCTTCTGGGGGATTAGCCAGAACTCGTTCTTTGAACCGACGCAAGAAAGTGGAGTTGTGCTCTCTAATAACTTTGGCGTCCGTCTTGCGCAGCCCCCGGTCACGCTAGTTCTTTGCGATGGTGTCTTTGTGCAGTGTCACGAAAGGATCTAGCACATCCAGGTGCTGTAGCACTACTAAGTTTGCTCTGTCAAAGTTGTTGCGTCGACCCGAGTGGTCCACATGCAATTCCCTCCGGCCGTTGGTGTGACCTTCTCCTCTGAGCCTCCCAAGGTGCTTGTTGATGGGCAAACCAACAACAGGGTTTCCGACGCCTAGATAATTCTCGCCGAAGGAGATGCACTCTTGGGTCAGATAGCCCTGGACGATGCTTCCATCCGGACGGGACATGTTACGAACGAATCCTTTGATGACCCCATTCATCCTCTCGAACGGCATCATGCTGTGCAGGAATGTCGGCCCGAGGTCGATGATGTCGTCCACAATGTGGACACACAGATGCACCATGACGTCAAAGAACGCGGGCGGGAAGTACATCGAGCTCACATAGTATCACAACGATCTCTTCCTGTAGCCTTCGGAGCTGCTTCACACTGATCGACTTTCGAGAGATAACGTCGAAAAAGTTGCAGAGACCAGTAAGCGTGTCACGGACGTGCTGATCCATTATCCCTCTAAGTGCAACAGGGAGTATCTGCGTCATCATCACGTGACAGTCATGAGACTTCATCCCGCTAAACCTTTTCTTCTTGGTGTCTAGAAATCTGCTTATCTTCCCACAGTAACCAAAACTAACTTTGATTCCGGTAAGGCAATTGAAGAATTGATCGATCTCCTTCGGACTTAAGGTGAAGCAAGAGGGGGCGGGGGCAATAATGCTCTTCTTTCTTGTTGACTTTTTTGCCAATGTCTTCCGTCTCCGACTCCGCCTCCGTCTCCTCCGATGACTTTTTACGGGGCATGTGGAGATCTTTCCTGATATCCAAAAATTCAAAGTCTTTTCTTGCCTTGGGCCCATCCTTGGTCTTCTCCGGCATGTTCATCAGTGTGCCAAGCAAGCTCTCGAGAACATTGTTCGTGATATGCATTTGATGAAGGCTATGAGGCGTGTCGAGTTTGGGCCAGTACTGCAAGTCCCAGAAAACAGACCTCGTTTTCCATACCTTCAGCAGCGGCTCCGGCGCCTTTTTCGTCTTTCCCGGCACGGGGCACTCTTCCCAGTTTTTCAACAACTCATCGATTTCGACGCCGCTTCTCTTACGTGGAGGTCCTCGATGCTCAGCCTTACCATTGAACAGATCTCCACGCTTTCTCCACGGGTCATCCTTCTCGAGCCATCTTCGATGCCCCATGTACACGGTTTTCGAAAACCCGCCATCTTTCGGTAGCTGCAGAGACGTTGTATCATCCATGCACCTGGTGCATCCACAATGTCCGTGGCACACCTAGGCTGAGACATATCCGTAACCGAGAAAGTCGTGCACCGTCGTGATCAGCGCGGCCCTCATATCGAAATACTCTCCTGCGCTGGCGTCCCATGTCTTGACCGGTTCTGTCCATAACGTGTGTAGCTCCTCTTTCAGTAGCTTGAGATACAGATTAATATCATTTCCCGGTTGTTTCGGCCCTTGAATCGGCATATTCATGTGTATGTACTTTGTCTTCATGCACTTCCATGGGGGGAGGTTGTACATCCATACAAACACGGGCCATGTGCTATGGTTGGTGTTCTGGTTGCCAAACGGATTCATGCCATCAGTACTCGTGCCAAGCACGATGTTCCTTGAATCATCTGTGAAATATGGATATTCAGCGTTTAATGCTCTCCACTGGTTAGCATCTGGGAGGTGTCTCAGCTTCGGATCATCTCCATCGTCGGGGTTCACCCTCTCCGCGTGCCAGCGCATGAGCTTTGGTTCCTTAGGATCTACGAAATACCCCTGCAGACGGGGAGTAATCGGAAAGTACCATACAACTTTCTAAGGAGCTTTCTTTCCGGCCTTCTTGTATCGAGAAGCATTGCACACTGGACAGCTGATTTTTTCCGCGTGCTCGTTCCGATAAATGATGCAATCGTTGATGCATGTGTGGTATCTAATGTGTGGCAGATCAAGAGGGCACACGATTTTCTTGGCCTCCTCGACACTAGTAGGACACAGGCTCCCCGCGGGAAGAACCTTCTTTAGATACTTCAAAAGCTCATCGAGGCTTGCGTCGGTCCATTTGTTTTTGGCCTTCGTCTTTAGAAGTTCGAGCGTGAAACTCAAGCGGGTCACCTCGGGATCGCAACCATCATACAATGGAGTCTTCGAGTCTAGCTCCAGTTGCGCCAGCTTGGCCTCCTCTCTAGAAGCAGCTCTGTCGCTAGTCGTCTTCTTGCGAAGCAGGTCTCGAACATGAGGGTCCGGCACGACTGAACTCAGTGACGAAGACTGCGGCGTGTCCGCGTCTTCTCCGCCATGTCCGGCCGGCGCCCTCTTCTTCGGGTCCATCGGTCATCTCTTCGTCTGGCCCCATGTCGTTATTGGCTGCCCCATCGACGTCCTCATCATCATCTTCACTTATCCACCGAGTATAGCCATCCATGAAATCATGCATGAGCAGGTGCGTCTTCAAACGGCCACCCTTAAAGGGGTCGAGCCAGACTCCTCCTTTGCATCTTCGACACGGACATAAAATCGCCTTCAGGTTATTTTCATACATGTTGTCCACCGCGGATCGCAAGTATCTATCCACCATCCTTCCACTGACCTTCATGATCGCCTGCGCGGTATAAGCAAACGAATTGTAACCACACATGCATGCATGCATCAAAGTCATACAAAAATTCGGCATGACCTACTCTAAAAATAGGACATATCGAGTTTGCCCGAAATTCGCCGAAACGGAAATAAATCGACATTTCGGCAAAACATAGGCAACTCATGTCACGCACGATTCGGCAAATACACATAGGAAACTACTCATGCCACACACAATTCGGTCATATCGCACAATTCAGGCATATCGCACAATTCCATCATATATATCGCACAATTCGGTCATATCACCAAGTTCGGTCATATCACACAAATTCCATTCTTGCACAACACTACTTTTTACTCACCTATCTCGATATGGAGCACGGCCGGTGATGAGGCCTAGAGGGATCGAAGTGGATATAGGTTAGTTCATTAAATGAGTAGATCTACTTGGGAAGAGAGTTGAGTCTAACTAGTGGAGAGGGAGAGAGAGCTAGTGAGTCAATGAAGTGGAGGCCTCATGAAGATGGGAAGAACGCTAGCTAGGGAGAGAGAGAAGAAAAGCAAGTGAGAGGAAGGAGAGAGGAAAGGGGAGCCATTAATGGAGATGGGTGGTGGGGGCAAAGGAGAGCGAGGGAGGAGGGGGAGAATTGAAGGAAGAGAGAAGAAAGCAAGTGGAAGAGGAAAAATAGCTATATATGGGAGAAGGAAAGGGGGAGGGGGAGGGAGGGGGGAAAGGTGGCTGATATTTTGGCTGGTGCCCTTAGCAGTAGCGCGGGGTAGGCAGCTGGCGCTACTGCTATGCGATCACCTGTAGGGTGGTGTTGTAGCCCCGCGCTACTGGTAAGCGGGGCCCACAAGCTGGCTATACGTATAAATAGTAGCAGCGCCAGGTATCTGCCCCGCGCTACTGCTACTGTGGCCTGCCCCGGGGTGCCGTGGGGACCACTTAGTAGTAGCGCAGGGTTGCCTACCAAGCGCTGCTACTAAGTGTTACCTACAGCGCTGGGCCTGGCCCCGCGCTGCTACTAGTTAACAGTAGCGCGTGCCACAATACCATCGCTATTGCTAAGCATCTAGCTATAAGCTTTTCCCTAGTAGTGATAGGCCGGATGAAATTGGCACCTTATGCCAACCGGACTGTATTACGTTGCTTAATTAATTCAAGTCCAATTTCGCAAAAAAGAAAGGTTATTTAGGAACCTACGTAGCTAGCTAGCTATTTCTTCTTGTACTACAACCATCACAAATTGAGTTTCCCACATCGATCGACGAGAAGACGACGAACCCTAGGTCCAGCAAGCTCGAGCTACGACCGGCTATGGCGGTCCACACGGGATGCGACTGGGAGCAAGCCCAGTACCGGAGGAGGCTCGCCTTGCACGACATCAGCTATCGGAGGTAGTTGGAGACGATGGAGATGAGGGAGCACGAGAAGTTCGCTTACTGGATCTCTGTCAGGCGCTTACTGGATCTCTGTCAGGCGTGTGCTGTGGTGGGCCTGGTGGCTCGTGCTGGCCCTCGTCTTCTCCTCGCTCGCCGCCGCCTTCTTCTTTCTCCTCCGCCACACCGCTCTGCGGGCGTGCACCGTGGCCTGCGCACTCTCGTGCGTCGCCGGCTTCGCCGTGGCGGGCGCCCGCCACCTCCGGGTGTTCGGAGAGCCCTCCCTACGCGCGCTGCTCCACGATGGTTGACGAGGTGCGTGCATGCATGCACGCATGCATGAAGCAATAATCAGTTTTTTGTTCTTTTTGCGAAAAAAGCAATATCATGAGTGAGTTAACTGAAAGAAGCAATAATCATGTCATGTTTTTTTTTTTTTTTTGCGGGAAGCTCCATCGGTCTTTGCTCTCCTTGAATCTGCACGTTGGCGCATTTGCGTACCCTGTTTTGCTCTCGACTTCATTTCGTTACGTTAAGCTGGTCTTGTGCTATAAATTTAGATGTTCTTTTTTTAATTTGGACAATGGTGTTCTCATTTCATCATGTGATCTGCTTCATAACTAACGTGCTCGTTGATCGAATTGATTTCTTGACGAACCTCGTTAAAGATGGAAACGATAGGCCAGCACGAAAATTGTTCACCTAAAAAGTGTTTCGTACCATTCAAGAATATTTTTGTGATATATAAAAGAAAATATCACATGTTTCAAAAACTATGTTTGTGACAGTTTTGAAAAAGTTAGCATAATTTACAAAATATTTAGTGCAATTTTAGAAAATGTGCACGCGTTTCAAAAATATGTACGTGACTTTAAAAAAAATGTACTATGCAAGAAAGTTCGCATAATATATATATATATATATATATATATATATATATATTGTAAAATTCAAAAAATTATTCAACATGTATTTGAAAAATGATTAAAATGAGAAAATTTTAAACATGTATTTTTTAAAAAATTCAACATGTATCAAAAAAAATGTTTCATGTACATACAGAAAATGTTTAACGTGTATTATAAAAAATTCTATATTTATTTGAAAAAAATAAAAAGAAAAAAGAGCAAGAAAAAAGATATAACCATAAATAAGAAAATTGATGAAAACCATAGCTAAAATCACAGAAAAGAAAAACCTGCGTGCAACCTTCCGGCCGAAGCCGGTGGAAGGTTTCCATGAACCGTTCCTCCGGATCCTTGCAAAAACGCTGGACTGGGCCGGCCCACCATGGGCGGAGCCACGGTGCAATATGGTTGTACAGATGTACACCCACAAATTTGGGCTCTAATAATGCATAGATGCAAGCTTAAAAAGAGATTTAGTTCATCCAAATTAATCATAATAATAATCTTGAACTTTTTACACCCATCCTATATACCTAAGGAAGTGGTCCCCACTATATCTAATTATCTCAACATGCATGCTTCCACATCATCAAAATTGTTGTAGCCGTTAGATTTACTAGCAAGATTCACGGACATCCGTCCGATCTATGCCTGAGAATCGTCTATCATGCAATATGCATTAGTGGATTCTAAGTGGGTTATAAATTATACTAGACAATTGCCCGTGCGTTGCAATAGGAGTATAAACATTCTAGTAGATTAACCCGTAATTGCACGCATATTATTGCATTGGTGCGCTAAAATCTTGTCAAGCTTTTGTATGCAATTGCCATGATACACCCGTCATATTATTTTTAAGCATTTATTTGGTAAGAATTTATTGACTTATCGAAGAAAATATTACTTAGGAGAAAGATCAGAGATGAAAAATGACATCTTATTGTTAAGCACTTATTTGGTAAAAACTTATTGACCTTTTTTTTTGCGGGGAAAGGAAATTTATTGACTTACCAAAGAGTATTATTATTTGGGAGAAAAAACAGAAATTGGAGGAAAAAATCAAACATGAGAAGGGAAGTGTGGAGAACCTTACGTTCTTTTTAAGTAGTAGAGATTAGATTTAATTGTGACACAACCCACTACATATTTTTTCTGGCCATCCAATACATTAGCATATCCATGCAACACTGCCACATCATCAGTTCATGCATGTAAGTCATCGGTTAATTTCTTTGCATTACATTTTGTGCTCTCATAGACACTTGGGCGCTTGTAGCATACCTATATAACTAGTAGAATGCCCGTGCGTTGCTACGGGCTACAGTGCATATACATGAATCAAACAAGTGATCGATTAAGGTCGTCTCCAAGCTCGACGCTCATTTCTCCCTCATAAGCCCGGACATGTTCGGACATCTAACGGGCGCCCATTGGGCTCCTGAAAATTCAACCGCCTGAACAGTTAGGGCTCCCCAAATCCAGCACATATGTGGGGAGAAATGTGGTTGTCCGGACTATCCAACATGTTATCTCCAACACACGGCCCCACCTCCACGATGCACCCTTCTTATTTTATCCTCTCTTTAAAACCGGATGACGCCCACCTCATCTTTGCCATGTCGCCCTCTCTCCTTCACACCGGACTTCCAAGGAGGAGTCCCCTGCCAACCGCCCTGACCCCCCCCCCCCCCCCTGTTCATGTCGATCCACCACCGCCATCAAGATTGATGAGACGTATGCCGCCCGTGACGCCCCCCGAGCCAAGAAGGCAGATCTGTGTCTCTTGAGCCATTGTCACGTTGTAGCATATACAGTTGAATGTTGTGCATTACCATGAAACAAAAAAAATATGATGTTCGTTGTTGGGCATGCAACTGATACACCACCGTGTCCGTTATAACTCTTGAAGCAACCAGCCAATGCATTTACCATTCTATCTTAACGAAAAAATTATACGACTTGATGAAAAAATATATGAACCGCTCGCTAATGCAATTTGTTGTAAAACCATCTCTAATGAAATGCAATTTGCCACAGACATTCATACCACGGGCATCAGTTTACGAGTCATTCCTAGTATGAAGATGGCACAACAGTTATCATAAATATAGATTATGTATGACATAACAAATGAGGAAGTGGTGGCATTGTTGTAAACCATCGTAAAGGTATATTATCTCATGGTTCTTAGTTTGGATGATTGTCCCAATGGGTGTTAGATTAACCGGTCATTGATATGGTTGCAACCTATAAATATGTAAATGTCCTTTCATCAACAATAATCATCCTTGATAAAATGAAGGGATAGCCACATGTCTATCAGTATTGTAGCATCTCAAATTTCTCTGAAATAATTGGTCTACTAAAAGAAGAAAACAAAATTCACAACAATACCACACTACCACTGCCATAATCCAGTAAGAGACCATATTGTGCAGCTAGAGGAAATGAGCAAATCAGTCATGAAAATTGACTCACAGTAGTCTTCCTGAGGGCATCCAACTCTAGATGCTAGCAAGAATTCCTCATGAACTCTTCGAGCTTCAAGGTAGACACCATCGCCTTTCCGCACACCAGCTAGGACAAAGTCATCTCCTGCACGGGGTAGACACCAAAGTAAATCCCAAGTCCTAACGAAAAGCCAATTTGGTGGTACAGAAAAGGGGGAGCCATGTGGACAGCGGAAGAGACTGATCAAGAAATTTGATATTTGATGCATGCTCATGGAAATACTACATCGCCAACACGATCTTCAGTGGCCTACTCTCTACGTCAGTGTCAGTGTCGGGCCGCGCGGACAACGGCCGTCGTATGCTCCCTATGCCAGTGTCAGTCACATCTTATCTATCTTATTATAGGTTCTGTTTCTTTTGCATTTCCATTGGAATCATGCTATCCAATTAACTATTATTTCAGGTTATGTTTCTTTTGCATTTCCATCGGAATCATGCTTTCCAATTAACTATATTAGGCTTATAGCAACTGAGAGACCCACAAAATTTACATTACCTGTCACATTAAGGAAATCATACTTACATGGCATGTATTAAGCTAGAAAATTATACTAATTGGCTGATCATTTGTCGATCGGCTCTGACTAAAATTAAATCCCTGGAGCAAAATATGTGACCACATATGTTCGACCATGAGGCAAGATTCTTGCATAGAGAATCAAGCAACAAATAATGAGGATCGCACATGAAGAGGTAGCAAAGAAAACCATGCCAAAAACAAATTCTTGGAACACCCAGTTGTAGACTACAGCTAGAAGCCAAAATAAAACATACTTCTACATTCTTACACCATGCAAGCAACTATTGAGATTAAATATCTACTATTAAATTGGAAGTTGTAAATATATAAAACATGTTGCTGAAGTTGTGTTAAGAGAAAGAAGGTACCTGACTAAAGAATTCAGAACACAATAATCCAATATGTTGAAATGTGTCCAATGATTTATATATCTCATCTAACCAGAACAATGAATCCCATGCCATACCTGCTGATATTTTATGACTTTAACCAGCACAAAGAATCCCATCAACAAACATAACTTTCCAAACTTGCATGCTCCTCTACTAATATGCTGGAAATGAGACACTCAACAGTAAACATTTAGGAGGACTACTATAAATGCAAAAGTAAATTATGGTAAACACCATGTACTTATCTATGCAGGGGGGTGCCAGATCGCAAATGGCTAAGGGAGAGGTAGGATTTAGATTTACCGCAACCCAAATTTTATGTAGATAACTAACCCCATCTCTTCCAAGATGCCATCCTATATGAACATGAGGCTTGTGCTTTGCAGCTTCTCAGTACAACAAAGCATAGTACATCAAGTTGCATGACATTAGGTTACGATGATATATTTTTGTACAAAACATGCTATGTCTCCATGGATCAAAAGTTTAGAACATGGCAATGTGCATAAACAGTAACTGAAACCTGAAGTTGTACTTAAGCATTTGTAGCATAGCTTAAAAAAGGAGAAATATTGATGTGTACTGAAGACTGAAGTATCAGCCTAAAAGGAGAAATATGTGCCAGCTCTTCCTGAAATGAAATTGCACTTAAGTTCCCTCTGCAAATGGAGTTCGCAAAACCTGCAAAAGGGGATAAGGAAACAAATGAAATCCTCACAGATTGAATCTCAAAATCGAACAGTAAGAAGATTCGTGGTCGATTTACTGAAGGCTGGCGGCGGCGACGAGGTGACCGAGGAGCGGGTTGTGTAGGGCGGTGAGGGAGGGTGGCGGCCACAAAGGTGCGGCATCCGCGGTTGGATGCATCGGCCTCTCCTTGGCTGTCAGATTTATCCTGACCGCCCTTTGGTTTGCATTCCCCTCTTCATTAGTTTTATTTTGTCTAGCTGATCTCCAACGTGCATTCATTTTCTCTCTCTGCTCAGGTGTTAGACTATCTCGTCGAGCTTTATCACGGTCTCGCCTTTGTTGACTTTTGTCTTGTGTAATACTCGCATTGAAAGCAACGTGTTCAGTGTTCCTTGAAGTGATGTAGCGCTCTCTGCAGGGACAATGTTTAAACTGTTAAATCCAAGACCAAGATTTGAATCAATACACCTAGTTTATCAACATGAGGTAGATATAGGCATATAAAGGATTGGAAAACATAAACTATGAAGCAGACCAACAATAGACATGCTTCTGAAACCTTGAAACAGTAGCAACCACCAAGGCAAGAATCAAGCACTAAGTTAATTCTAAACCCAATGTAAATTGTCATCAGCAGCAGACATCTGAATACCTTGCATCACTTTATTTGTTTCCAAAGTAGAAAGTTAGTCCAATTCAACACTTCAACTTATATGACAAAGTTTTTCTTTCTCCTTTAGCCGTCCACATTTTTCAAAGTGGATATGCATTCCAGAGATATGTGAACTTTTTTCTCAAACAATTATCTATCATTTTCTCAACTCTAACTACATTTACAGATGTGGCAGAAAAGAAGCCCGAAACACTGAAGCTAGTACAGTACAAGGATCTTAGGAGTAGCATGCTGACTAAACAGCACATGAAATTCAGGTCAATTTTACCAGCATCTAACGCAATAGTAGTTGTCTATTGGGCCTTTTCCCCTTTTTTCTGTTTATAACTATAGGGATTTCTTTTTCAATTCAGAGGGAAAAATTATTTGTCTGATAATGCTCAGCGCATAGTGTTTACCATGTTTAATCAACCTGCTGCCTTCAAACCCACTACATATATCTGTGTTTATTATCCACTTGATCTAAAAACCAGAAACCATTCGATCTCCATTTAAATTGCTTTCTGCAGCAAATTAATATCACATCACAAGTCATGACGCCGAATGAATCATGCTGTGCTCACCATGGCAAAGAGGCAAGCAAGTTCTGAGTCAGAAAGAAAATTCTAAAATACGAGAGCAACACCCGCTACTGACATTGGAACGAAGACGATGCCAATTTAGGAGAAGATCAAGATCGATGTACCTGTAAAGTCCTCGACGTTGGGCAAGTCTGAGTTGTTGGACATCCATGCGACCTCGTATGTCACCTGCTCTTCCGCACGCGCACTTGACAATAGCCGCCGCCTGCGACGAGGACGACACGCCGGATCCTCATAGGGAAGGCTCCCCCAAATCACGGAAGCTGGCGTGGTCGCGTGGAGGACGACGATGACGGCTGGATGAAGTGGGTGAGGTGGAGCTCCTCCGCACGCGCACTTGCCAACAGCCGCCACCGCCTGCGATGAGGACGACGCGCCGGCTCCTCATAGGGAATGCTCCCCCAAATCGCGGAATCTGGCGTGGCCACACGGAGGATGACGATGACGGCGGGATGAATTGGGGGAGGTGTAGCTTCGCCATGGCCGAGTCGAGCGAAGGAGGCCGGCGGTGGGGATTTTTTTGGAGAGAGAGATCCGATCGAGAGCGAGGGGAAGTGGAGGTGCAGGCGTGCGTGCGTGCGTGCGTGGCAGCGTGGGTCGCGGCTGGGTTTCCGGTCTTTCTATTTTTTTATCGTGGGAAGGAAGTGCGGGAACGACGTGAGGAGTGGGCGATGGTTTTCTTGGATAAGCCGGGGATGGGTAAGGGGGTTGCAGGGTTTTTTAGAGGAAAAGAAAATTTGTGGGAGGGGGGATCGAGGGGGAGTCCTAACGAGACGAAACGACAACGGACTGCTCCATTAGGAGTAGAGATTTATCCTTCACTTGAATTTTCAGAAATGACACTCTTTTTCTCTATTGCTAAATATCTACAACCCACTACCTATTATTCGTAGCCATACAATCATGCCACATCAGTAAGCCATGCATGTAAGTCATACGTTATATTTTTGTATATCCATGCAAAAGTGCTGCCATGCAACATAAATTTTTTACACTAAGTTTTTGTGCTCTCATGGACACGGTCTATTTGTTTGGGCGCTTGGAGCATACCTATATAGTTGATCTTTCACTTTTTTATATATAAATGACACTCTTTTAATTGTAATTTTTTTTCTTCTTTTCGACATGCTTTTGTTATATGTTTCATATTTTTTAATTTTTTGAAAGTGTATATCAAGAAATACTCTTACATTTTATTTTCATTAGTTACAGTTTGTATATCAAGAAATACTATTTTTCATGTTTTTATTAGTTATAGTTGTTTATGTGGCACTTAATAAAGCATTTTTATAAACAAGATTACCTCATCAACGCGTGGGATACCATCTAGTTTCTATAAATCTGGCGTCACCATTGCGGCCCACTAAGGTGGCGCATCAACAAGCGCCAGAGGCGAGGCGTGGCTACGTCTCGCAATAGGCGTGATATAACTCCTGTAAACTGTCAACCTCCCTCTCAACATATAGAGGTTGATGCATGAACCTTTTACCAGAAGGAATATATGGAGAAGGCTAAAGTTTCCATGCCACTTAGGCCGTGGGCTTTGGACCTATCTATCTGCATATATATAAGAACAAATAGTAGCCCTCTTTGACGGGTGCTGATCCTGCTCAACGTCCATTTTTTTTTTAAGAAATGTACTACAAACATAGATGCTCACAGTACACACACCCTCACTTTTATGAACATGCACACACCCTACCCCAATGAGAAATTGGGCAAAGTACTGGAGGAAAACATTGTCCGGTCTCAGTTTCAAAAGGGTGAATTCCATATATGCCACTCAAAACTTGCCCGTAACCTCATATGCCATTGGAAAATTCCCTCTCCCAAATATGCCATTGAAAATTTGCACCGCGTACAGATATGCCACTACGGGCCAGTTGACCGTTAGTTGACTGTCAAGCGGCACTTGAAAAGACGATTTTGCCCCTGGTCATTCCTTGTGCCCATTTGACGCACTGTAGCGGCACTGCGCTACGGAGTGTCACTGTAGCGTTCCAAAAAAAGTGCCCGTTTTTTGAAATTGCAAACAAATTTCGAATTCCGAACATTTTTTTGAACTGCAATATAGAGCGGCACTGTAGCGTCCGACGCACTGTAGCGTTCGGCGGTACTGTACCGTCGACACACTGTAGCGTTTCGGCGGCACTGTAGCGGCCGACGTACTGTAGCGTTCCGAACAAATTTTTTACAAAAAAGTGAACAAAATTTGAATTCCGAACAATTTTTTGAAAAAGTGAACAAAATTTGAAAAACGTGAACAATTCAGTACTTCACATTTTACAATTCAGTACTTCACATTTTGTTCACTTTTTAAAAAAATTGTTCACAATTCAAAAAAAATGTTCGGAATTCGAAATTTGTTTGCAATTTCAAATAACGGGCACTTTTTTCCGAACGCTACAGTGTCGCTCCGTATCACAGTTGCCGCTACAGTGCGGCAAAACGGACACAAGGAATGACCAGGGGCAAAATCGTCTTTTCAAGTGTCGCTTGACAGTCAACTAACGGTCAACTAGCCCGTAGTGGCATATCTGTACGCGGTGCAAATTTTCAATGGCATATTTGGGAGAGGAAAATTTCCAATGGCATATGAGGGTACGGGCAAGTTTTGAGTGGCATATATGGAATTCACCCGTTTCAAAATGCATGAATTTTAGGGCTTCTCTAGTTCAGGATTTGAAAAACACAGAAATATGAAAAATGTATGTCATCTTTGTTTGAATCATTATATAGTAACTAGAAACACATGAATGAGTAATAGAGGGTGTTTGGTTGCTATCTTCTGAATTTCATTTGGTAACCCAACCAAGGCACGACAAACATCTTGTGGCAACCATTGATCACTACCGAGGCTATCTCAAATGGGCACTGATCAAATCCAGTTCATGTAACATTACAGATATGTACGTGTCTGTACACACACTGAGTACTCCAAATATGTTACAACATGACATGATACCCCAAGATATGTTAAACCTAATAATTCCGACAACACAAGTTGGATCAACCTGCTCACTTTCAGCTCCAAAAAAAAAACTGCTCACTTTATTCCCTAAGACAGGCCCTGCTCGAAAGTCGAAACGGAAAGGGTGACTTGTCTTGCCGCCTCCTGCTAAATAAATGGCCAACTCCAACAACAGAGAGAACGCAAAACCTTTGCGTCTCCGTTCACACATACAAAGAAAAAATGAGTTACTGTACACTGGATGAGGTTGGAACCCGTGGCCAAGTTCCTAAACTCCAGCATGTAGGGGAACGCAGCAGAAAACAAAAATTTTCCGACCTACGTACCAGCCCAGGACCACTATAAAGATTGCATACAAAGTTTGATCTCTTTCGTTACCGACTCGTAGCGCAGCGGAAGTAGAGTCGATGACGAACGGCGGTGCAGATCCCCGCAGCTAGGATTTTACAACCTCCCAACTGCGAGGATGTATACCCTCATCTGCCCCGCGGACAGCCCTCCGGGAGGCGGTCGCACAGTCCCCCGGACGGTGTCGCGGACAGCCCTTCGGGAGGACCTCCGAAACTCGGACTGTCACTCGGACAGCCCTTCGGGAGGACCTCCAAAACTCGGACGGTCACACGGACAGCCCTTCGGGAGGCACTCGCGAACTAAGACCGAAACTACGATCTCTCTACAGAGTTGCACACATACGGTGTCATCTATCCGGCAGGGCTTCGCCGTCCAGAACTAGTTCCCACCGGAACCCAGACAGCCTTTCGGCTCTACGAAACTATTTCGTGGGAGGGAGAGAAGAAAGGCAGATCATGCATGCCATGTGTGTGAGAGTTAGAGTGTGGATGGAGAGCTCCTCTCCACCTCCTTATATAGTGGTGGGAGGGGTGATGGGGGGGGCTGAAATTTCAGCCCACTAAACATGCACCCACCAAACAAGGAAGCATGTTCCCACCAAACATGGAGAAAACATGTTCCCTTGTCCATGGTGTTCCCCCATGGGGCCCCACCTTCCTCCCAACACTCTCCACCATTTGTGGGGGCTGCCCCCCACCATGGGGGCCCCACCCAACACTTTGTCCAGCCACAAGGGGGCTGTCCCCTAAAGGGGGCGCCCCCAAAAACAGCCCCCACGATCCGTGGGATCTTGTCCCCTCTCGCTGGGACAAGATGTTTTCCGAAACTATTTCTTCTGAAAATTCCAGAAGGTCCCAGAACATTTCCGGCACCCTCTAAAATTATCTGGACACGCTCCGGAACATTTCCAGTATGGTGGTTTAATTTAAAACCATCTTCGTTTACCCGCTAAACAATTCCGGCAGCTCCGAAAACTTTTTTCGGTTTTTTCTCCAGAAAAATTCTAGAAATTACCAGACCAATCTGGCAACCTCCAAAACATTCCCGGTGCTTGCCGAAACCTTTTTGGATCAATGGTTTTATCCGAAACAACTTTTCGGTTTTACCGAAACTTTTTCGGTGTTCTCTCCGGAACTTTTCCGTTGTCTCCGAAACTATTCCAGTGACTTTCTCTCGGACTCCTTGTCTAGTATTCAGCAGATAGATGACCCTTAAGCGTGTGACCCTATAGGTTCGGTGAAGTATAGACATGACCGGAACACTTTCCGATCAATGATCAGCATCGGAACCGTGGACACCCATATTGACCCCTATACCCACACGAATAAATATTCGAGTGAACCTCCAGTTGCCGTGTGTTATTCCTGTTGCTTCGCGATATGTTACAAATACCCGAGGTGAGACATGTTGGCATCCCTGTGGATCAACACCTTGTCCACTATGCCAGTTACCTCGTTGCCGGTATTGTTCTCTTTTCTCATTCCCGTGTTCCGGCATCCCTGTGATCAAATCACCCTGTGTCTGGCCAGACGATGATGGATACCGTAACACCGAGAGGGCCCAGAGATATCTCTCCATCGTCGGAGGAGCAAATCCCAATCTTGAGCTATCAAGTTACTTGACATACTTTTCCATGAACCCGTAAGCCGCCGTAATAGCCACCCATTTACGGATGACGTTTAACAAACCCCAAAGTTCATGAAGCAAGCATGAAGAAACTCGATACTCTCATGGTCTAAGGAATTATGCAAACATTAACTTCCTGTGTTATTAACCATTAACTTATGACGAATGTATCTCATAGCATAACATCAATATTGGGTCGATTCAACACAAGTGTTCTATCAACAATTGTGCCCTCAAAATTGCCGGCATAGCCATGCCCATGATCAGGAAAACAGGATCATCATGCAATACTTGAGCCAGTCATAGAGGCTTGACTAGGAATACATTTTACCGTTTATTATCCCACACGTGCAAATGAGTCTTCCTCCGAGCCTCGTTTTATTTGTAGACTCGAGAATCATTGCAGTTATAGCATGGAACATAAACATAATTATGAACAGGGAGATAATCAATAACATTTATTATTGCCTCTAGGGCATATCTCCTACACAGCAATGGTGCTTTAGCATATGCTGCACAATTAAAAAAGGACAAATAGAATGTCATCGAAATTATGTATAAGTACCAGCAGGCAGCAGTGTGCAAAAATGTCGGCGCGATACTGAGGTTGTTTGGTGTCTTAGGCTTTTGCAGTAAGATAGATCGCGATTCTACCAAAGAAGTTGCAACGAAATTGCTGATTTCACTAATTTCAAATTAGATGAGCACAGGTCCCATAACACTTTTCAGCCTACCCTGCATGAACGCCAAGTTGGTAGCTGCTAGAAATTCCCATAATCTCTTAACTAACCTAGAAATTTCCATATTACTCACAAGGACTGGAAACGTGTACACCGTTTATAGTGCAGATTCATCTGATCAAAATAGATGCCTATATTTGAATTTCAAAACGGATACAGACTCTTGTATAATCTGCCAGAAGAATCACATGGGACATATGTTCCTTAGTTATTTAAAAAAAATAGTAACTCATAACTAGCCAAATACCAAGCGTAGTTTCTAAACATGTTTCCTGAAATGTTTCTCAGTCACAGCTAGAATCAATCCCCACAAAAAAAGGAGCTTCAATGGAAAAAAGGAGAAACAACATTAAGAAGAAATGTGCATTTGTTAACTGTCTGAACAAGCATCACAGCATGTACGATGGGAGCTTGATTCTAGTATAGCATGAAGATGGAATCCCTCTAGTATATGTAAACTAGCCATGAGGTTAATTTGAAGCATTTCAGTTTAATCAAAAGAGAAAAACAATCTCCAGTGTTTATTTGGTAAAACCTGATTATAACAGATCAGATTAATGAAAAAATGCATTAGAGCCACTACCATGAGCTTACAGATGTGAGCTACCTATATGAGTTTACTATTGAATACAACTTGTTTTAACAAAAAGATATACATAATTTTGGTGTACTGTTGTGTCATAATCATGTAATTATGAGGTACTTACAGCTAGCTAGTTTCACAGATGTTGCTAAGCAACTGAAAATAGTGAATGTGTATCCTATCTCAGAAATGTGCTAAGATGGAATCTGACTGAACACAAAAAAGCACATGAACATGCAAAGGGTCAACATAACTGACAGGTTCCTCACCTTGCAGAAGGAGGCATCACACTGTTCCCAGCACTGGACAGCTCGGGTGCAGCCGGAGGGGGTGCTGAAACTTTTATTTTCTTCATAGCTGAATTGAGTTTGCTCATTGAACTGGATTGATCTAAACTGATTATGCATTCGTTCTGCAACATATTCTGCGTTAACTGAACTTGATTGAACTCAATGGAGGATGCCTTCTCACGTATTGGTCCGTCTGTTGCCACATATTTCACAGTGGACTTAGTTTCGCTTGGATCAATCCTTTTGAGAAACAGAACTTTTGGTCTCTTGGGATGCTTCTTCGCTGCAGTTTCCCACATTTCTACTGTTTTTGTACTGACCATAGAATCCAGAGCAACTTCCTGCAGGTGATGGTGGTATTCGATCTTGATCCCTGAAAGACCAACAAGATCTTTACAAAGCAGCTGAAGCGAGACAAGACGCGGCAGAGCACCTTCTCTGATTGTAGGGAGCACGGGTATTTGCACGGTAAGGCATAAGTGTTGCAGGCTTGGGAAATCACCCTTCTGTATGATGAAGCCGCTAAGGTCAGCTTCAACCAGTTTGAGATAAAGCAAGTAGCGCATCTTACACAGGTTTGATAGATCTTTCCCCATTAGATTAGTTGAGGAAAGGCACAACTCCGTAAGGCCACATAAGGATGTAACAAACTGAGGCAGTAGACTCAGCCTGCCACGCAGTTTCAGCGAGCAGAGATAACAATATTCTTGTATAGAACCCAGGAAGTCCCCGAAGGAATTTCCAAAATCAAGTGACAGAGAACGGACGTCTGCCGTGTCCATACCATCCTGAGCAAACTTCTGAACTGCCTCTGGAATGTGAGGCATGCTCTCATTGTTTGCATCAGTTGACTCACAACACCATATCTTAACCTTTTTCAATTCTTTCATATGAGACATGAGTTGTAGAAATCCAGGGTTCTCGTCTGCAACGAATCCTGCAAGGGTCTGCAACTTACATTTCTTGGGTAATGACTTCTTCTCCAGTTCACCCACTTTCAAGTCCTTCCCAAGCTTAAACTTTCCAAACAGGTGAGCTAGGTGAGGCAACCCAATGATTTCTGCAGGCAATATCTCTATCTTTGTCTTCCTCAGGTCCAGTGTCTCTAAACAGTGTAACTTATCAAAATTCCTTGGGAGGCTGTTGATGGTACCCCCAAGGCTCAGATATTTTAGATGCCACAGCTTATGTATGTCCCTGAGATGATCGCCCTCCAAATCGTTGCATTCCTCCAGATCCAACACCCGCAGCAGCTCGCACCTGCAAAACTCAGAAGCAGCTTCTCCCACATCCCCAAAGATTGTCAGAGACCGGGCACGGAATTTTTCACTGCTACCAGATACTTTGTCGCTTGCCGGACTTGTATGCTGGTGGTTCAGGCCCAAGGTGTTGCCACCTTCAGGGTTCTGGATGAACAGGTGACGGAATTTACTTCGATTTTGATCATGAAGAGATGTGATGAAGTTATCAGACATGGACTTGTGCAGCATGAACTCGTGCATAATACCATGAGTTTTGCACGTCTTCACTTTTGTGTTGTTGCTACCATTGATCGGCCGAATGATATTCCGATCGACAAGTTTCCGGAAGTTTTCGTCTGCTACCTCCAGGTCACTGCGTTTGTACCTACATTGTACATACCCTTCTGCTAACCATCGCCTGATTAATGTATTCTTCCTGATTGGACGACCGTTTGGGAACACACTTGTGTATAGCAGGGAGGTCTTGAGAGGATAGTCAGACAGGCTTCTGTAGTTATTTACAAGAAGCTGTTGCAGTTTTGTGAAGTCTGCATCCTTCTCCATATGAAGCCCGAGGTTGCGGCAAACTTGCGCACAGTGTCTTCCTGTGAGCTCATTCTCGCCTAGCAAAAATTTGGCCACGCTAACAAGAGCAAGTGGGAGGCCGTCACACTTGTCCACAATTGCTGTTGAACCCCGCTCCAATTCAGGTGAACATCCTCCAAAGAAAACCTTCTTCATTAGCAAAACCTTGGAGAGTTCTGCATCAAGAACGCTCATCTTGTAAACATAACCATCACCTGAGCTGCAAGCATTAGCTACTGAGTGAAGAGCCGTGGTTACAATGATTCTGCTTTTTGTTTCAGTATGGAACATAGCTTTTACAGCATCCCAGTGTTGCTTGTTGATGTCATCGATTACAATTAAGCACCTGGCAGGCAGACAAATTGAGAAATGAACCAAGTTATTATATCTGTCGTCTGGAAGAAATTGGTTGCCAATTCACTGATTTGCTATATGCACATACAAACATGCATAAGCAGTCAAGCGTACAAAGTAATAATCATATAGGTACGTAACCTGAAAGAATGCAAATTAACACTTGAATTTACAAGTGCTAAATTCTTGTTTTCCGAAACAGAGGGTTGCTACATTACTGTTCCTCCAAGTACAGAGCTATACTTCTATTGGTTGGGGGGGGGGGGGAGGGGGGGGGGGAGGGGGGCAGTAAACCATATATGTTGTTTACACCATTTTTTAAGATGGCTGACTCTTGGATTGTAACTAATCAGTAATATTAAGCTTATACAAGAGGTAAATATGTCGCAGCATAATGTTAATGTGGCAATCAGTCTGAATGGATGACAAATCTTCCAATACAGGCACTCTGAAAACAGAAGGTGACTAATCATATTTTGCTCCTAAATTCAGTTTTTCACTACATTTCACTGATTCATCTCTCCTTTTATCGACGATGGATCTTCAATCAAGCACCCACAAACTTTGTAATATGTTCATATCACAATATGGCAAGATTAAATTACGAGCGGACAACTCTTCTTCCAAAGCCAAAACGATTCTTGTCCCCTAAAAAAACGATTCTTGTCAGGTCGGAAGGAAGTTAGTGCAGAAAAATCCTCACTCTGTAGTCCCCAGGAAATTATTGACGGAATCTTGGTCCTGTGGCACATCGGCGGTGTGGTGGAGCTGCCGGAGTATGGTCGTCAGGAGCCCGTCGGCGTCTGTGTGCTCGGACCCTGAGGCCCAGGCGCGGCCAGCGAATCTCTGGACAACACAGGGGCAACAGTACACCGCCCTGGCGAGCGCCGCCGAACCCCACGATGGCTATCACACTGGGAGTCCCCGGCCCGCGGTCCAGCAGCAGCTCAACCAGCTCCTGTCTGGGCTTCTCGATCCCCACAGGGTCAGTTTCGGCCGCATCTACGGCAGCGGGAGGAGCAGCTCCGGCGGCGGATCTCCCGCCGTTGACGTCGTAGTTGACCCTTCGCTCGTGCGCGTCCTTGACCCTCTTCCTGAGCTTCGGGATCGCCGCCGCGAAACGGGATCTGGTGCTGGTCACCGCCTTCTTGACACGGCGGAGGACCGACGATGCTTCCCCCTCGCAGGCGGCGCAGGGGAGGAACCGGTCGATGCAATCCTCGATGTCGTGCGCCAGATCGCGCATCTCCTCCATGGACACCACCTGCGGCCGCCGCGTCGGATCACCCGGGTGGTGCTAGTCCATGTCGCACAGGATCATGTCGAGCTCGGTGTGGATGAAGCGGAGGTCGTCCTTGAGGCCCTTGGACAGCTTGTGCCACCGCAGCCTCCATGCCTGCTGCCGGCCCCGCCCAGCTCCGGCGACCGCATGAGCCTCGATCAAGCAGCCAGCTTTGTCAGCCGTATGATCACTCGTCCGTGCTGGCCCATGAGCCATCGCTTTCACACATCACGTGAATACGTGATATCTTGGGCCCATAGGAGATACGAGTGGTTCGTTTCAAATACGTAACGTGTAGTGATCTAGCTAGCTACTCTGTTTCTACGAGAAAAATTCCCTTCTCCCAGCAAGAAAATTTGAGAAAATTGAGAATATACAGTGAGAAAATGGTCGCAACATACACAATATGAAAAATAAAACACAAGTTGCCATGGATGGTCGTTGGATTAATCTCGTCTTGCAGCCAAATTATATGCGATTGCACCTTGCACCAGCACCTCTATGCGTGTGTTGCGATCACTGTCGAGGAAGAAGCTCGTCCGCAATGGTAACGTCCGGAGCATGCAGTCCGGCCTTGCAGCAGCAAAGAAAAAAAAGACAACGGTAACTGACCTTGTAGCATCACGCGTGCAGATTGCAACATTCGGTTGTCCTTGCGCCGTCCGCATGGTTGGTTTCGCAACGTCCCACATCCGACTTATACCAGTGTTGACCGTCCTTGTAGCGTCCGCGCGGCCGGCCTTGAAGCGTCGCATGCCCCGCTTGCAACATTGGCGGGTGATCTTGTAGTGTCGCGTGTCCCGCCTTTAACATCGGTAGCCGGCCGTGCAACATCACATGTTTTGCTTGCAGCAACAATGTCTGGCACATGTTGCGTGTGCCTCGCATCAGGGTTAACAAACATTGAAGCGTCGCACATCTCTCCTTTAATGCGACGGTCGGCCTTGCAACGTCACATGTTGCGCTTGCAACAACGATATCAGACTGATATTGTGTGTGGCTTGCAACAAGGCTAGTTGGCATTGTAGCGTCACATGTTTCGCCTTTAACGTTAGTGTCCAGCCTTGCAGCGTCACATGTTTCAGTTGCGGCAACAATGCTAGACCGATGTTTCGTATGTCTCACAGTTGGGTTAACCGACATTGCAATGTCGCGCGTCTTGCCTTTAACGTCGGCGGACGGCCTTGCAACATCACATGTTTCAGTTGTAGCAACGATGCCAGGCCGATGTTGTAGCATGGCTAACCGACATTGAAGTATCGTGCGTCCCACCTTTAACGTTGGCGGTCGGCTTTACAGTGTCATATGTTTCACTTGCAAATGATGCCAGAACTATGTTTCATGTGGCTCGCAGCAGGGCTAACCGGCATTGCAACGTCATGTGTCCCGCCTTTAATGTCGGCGCTCGGCCTTGCGTCACATGTTTTGCTTGCAACAACGATGCCGGACTGATGTTGGTGTGGCTCGCAGCACGGCTAACCGCGCCCTGATCCATCCTACTTGCAACAAGGCCAGCCTACCTTGCAGCGTCGTGCGGCCCAACAACATCCAAACTACAACGCCGACTAGCTTACAACATCAGCGTACTTTCGGCTATGCAGCAACGAGAGGTCAGGATTGCGGCATCGGCGTGCTTCCGGGTTTTGCGGTTGCAATGTTTCCAGTGTCGCATGTTCCGCTTGTGGCAGCAATGTCCAGCGTTGCAATGTCACATGTCCAACTCCAGCGGCAGTACGCCATATGGTGATGTCGTGGTGTCGGCCGGTGGAGCTGGGCGCAAACCTCTTTTTACCGGTGGCGGTAGGTACCGGCGATGCATCCACCGTTGGCCTAGTTTGCGATTCGTGCTGTTGGATGGCCCACATCTTTGTATCTCAGCGTATTCCAACTTAGCCTGGCCGGTATTCACCATTATGTCACATCATCCTTTGGGCCCACCTCTTTTAACTCCTTCTCTTTACTCCCCCCCACCACAGCCTTCTCAATTTTACCGCACGCATCTCTCTCTTCTTCCTCCTTGGTTCTCCATGATCCATCCGCCGACCGCCTCCCCGCCGCCGGGCAGCATTCTGCACGGCTGACCGGGCGGTCCTCGCTCACCTCCTCTGCCGGTTCCTGCATTTGCTCAAGTTTGTCCTCACGGTAAGATATTCCCTCATTTGGTACTCTCTTTTTTTGCATATTCAGCTCACTTCCCTCTTTGGTTTGTTGATTTCTTAGGATAGATCTCCGTAACTTTCTAATTCTATAACCCTGAATCCTGTATCCCTTCTAGAATCCGAAATGAGGGAGCGGATGTATGGTTTCCTGTTGCTTACTCTGTCCTACTCTGTAACGATAGATCCCCATTTTCTCCGTAATCAACAAAGCACTGCTTTAAAACTAGGTAGTGTATGTTATAATTACTTTAGAGTGTTACTTGTGGTCCATACATAATTATCATCCATTTATATAATTTTGGATTGTAGCCCACATTTGTTCTAGGTTGGTGAATAAATGTTCTACAGTACTATAACTGAAATTCACTACTTATGGCATCATGCTAATGAAATATAAAACGGATTCTATAACTACTGAAATAGGATTTTCCAGTACTGGCATCATGCTAATGAAATATAAAATGGAGATGTTCTAGGGAACTTTGGATTGTAGACCAAACTGCATTTCACATGACATTGAAATAGGATTTAGCAGTACTGGCATTATAACTACTGAAATTCTATAACGTACGCTAGCAGCCTTACTGAAATTTGAAATCCACGTATACTAAGAATGTGTAGTGAATTGATAACTGAAATTTCTTACTGCTCGTTCAATTAAATTTCATACTGCTCGTTCAATTAATGCTACAATATCTGATGCTTTACACAAAACTAATTGACAGATGACCAATTCGGCACGCCGTCGGCGGAAATCAGCCAGCTTAGAGAAAACTAACTCTGATGGAAACATTAGTGTGGACATGACCGATAGTGATGTTTCTTCTCAGTCAAAATCAAGCATGCATAGCCGGAGAACATCTCCAAAGAAGCTTAATAGAGCTGCTACATCAGATATTAAGCAGGTATTTACTTACTGCACTGGAAGTACAGTTTGCAAACAAAATTCCGCAATCATGGCCCAACTAACATTGCTATTTCTGAATTTTCATCTAGAAAATCAACTGGAGATGTGATCTGAAGAAGATACTGGACATGTTAGCAGAACTAAGCCTACAAACTGAATGCGTTTACTAATGCTTACAAATTAATGATATAAAACTAGAAAATAAGATTCGACAGTACTACAAAATTAACAATAAATAAATACGGCAGGAACATGGTTCAATCAACTCTTATTACAGTACTGAGCAGCTGATTGATTTGGATAAAAACATAGCAGCTTCAAGATCCGAAGCAAAAATAATTAGGAGGCGGCGTGAACTGACCTGATTGGGTTTGTTGAATAACCGATGGCTAGATGGGCGGAATAGAAGTAGGCCAGATCAAAGGATGAGAGATCCAAGGATGTGGCTGTCTTGAATTTCCGCCGCCAATCAGATCGGAAATTTCCTACGGCAGGTTCATGCCTTCAAACATAGCATAGCTCCTGATTTCAAATCGAATCTTCAACAAAATCTATTTGTGTTCCCCTCTTATCTTAGACACAGGAAGAACTTGAGGAAGAACAATGGCGTCGGAGAGAGAACGAATCGGGATAGAAAGGAGAGGGAAGTGTGGCGGAGAATGAGAGTAAGATTAGATATTCCCGCACTGGTGGGGTCCACAATATTGTATTTTCTACAACGTGTCAGTCCTGTCAGTTGTATTAAGTCTGTATAGCAGAGGAGATGGATTTACAACCTTATACGGCGGAAGCATGCACGGATCTTGACGAAAGCGACGAAGGGTCGATTGACCACTGGTACATACCGGCACCGGTAAAATTACTTATTCCTGGAGCTGGGCGGCTACACGCACGGGCGCGAGGCAAAAGCAGCAGCCGGCGAGCGTGTAACTTCTGTCCTTGTGTAGCAAACACGAAGACGCCAGTATTACATGGCAGCAAAAACTCCGCTACTGTGCCATGCAAAATCAAAAGCAAACCCACTATCCAGTACTGCATAGCTGGTTGCATGCAAATCAAAGCAAATCTACAAGTACTCGTACTAGACAATAGTGAAGTCACACACACATGCACGGAAGGTTTGCATGCAGCGCTCTTCGTCAAGGGACGCGCGCAAAGTGGGCAATCCGACGGTAGAGCAGGCGGTTGACGCGACCGTAACATCAGCCGGATGATTATAATCGTTTTCCTTCAATTTTCGTATTACTCGTGCGCGAGCTAGAGTAAAATCCACACAACCATCACATTTGTATCCCGATTAGCAAAGAACCATCACTTTACAATTCGTGGCATTTTACATCACACCGAATTTCTTATAGTGGCAAAATACACTGAGCAAAATTTTGATCGCGTTTTGACGTGCCAAATCGGTCGCGTGGCAAGTCGAAGATGACGTGCGAGTAACAACGGTTAACATCCGGTCCAACCGCGCTGGTCAGAAGTTTCCGTAGAGTTGGCAAGCTTGTTCCTAGTTTCTGTGGCTATCTATGGAGTTCACTATCTGTCATGTTGTTGCTAAAAAGGATCATAACAGGGTGCATAATTGGGGTCACTGATGGGGAACGAAGCATGAAAATCAAAAAAATTCCTACGAACACTCAAGATCAATCTAGGAGATGCATAACTACGAGAGGGGAGTGAGTCTACATACTCTTGTAGACCAAAAGCGTTAACGATCTAGAGATCGTGGTTGGCGTAGTCGTACTCACGTCGCGATCCAATCCGATCCAAGCACCGCATGTGCGGCACCTCCGAGTTTAGCACACGTACGGTTCGGTGGCGTCTCCTCCTTCTTGATCTAGCAAGCGAGGGAGAAGAGATAGATGAGATCTGATCCAACACGGCGGCGTGGTGATGGTGGTGGCAGCGAAACTCCGGCAGGGCTTCGCCAAGCGCTACACGGACGAGAAGTGGAGGGAGAGGGCAGCCGCCGTGGTAAGGGATGGGCTGCCCCTTGCGCCTCCTCTCTATTTATATAGGGGGAGGGACATGGCCAGCCCTTGCCCCTCCTCCAAGGGAGGGGTGGCGGCCGAGGAGGGGAGGAGTGCCCTCCAAGTCAAGTGGAAGGCCCTCTCCTTTAGGGTTTTCCACCCCTAGGCGCATGGGCCTTGTAGGGGCTGGTACCCCTGGCCCATTTAAGGTCAGGGCACCCCCTCTACAGCCCATGCTACTGTATGGGACGTGGTGGAACCCTTGGTGGACTTCCGGACCCCTCTGGAACCTTCTGGAAGCTTCCCGGTACAGTACCGAAAAAATCCAAACTTTTTCCGGAACCCCGATAACAACTTTCCATATATAAATCTTAACCTCCAGACCATTCCGGAACTCCTTGTGACGTCCGGGATCTCATCCGGGACTCCGAACAACCTTCGGTCATCAATGTTAATATATCTCATTACTACCCTAGCGCTACCGAACGTTAAGCGTGCGACCTTACGGGTTCGAGAATCATGTAGACATGACCGAGACACCTCTCCGGTCAATAACCAATAGCGGGACCTGGATGCCCATATTGGTTCCTACATATTCAACGAAGATCTTTGTCGGTTGAACCACGATGTCAAGGATTCAGTCAATCCCGTATGCAATTCCCTTTGTCCGGCGATATGTTACTTGCCCGAGATTCGATCGTCGGTATCTTCATACCTAGTTCAATCTCGTTACCGGCAAGTATGTTTACTCGTTCCGTCATACAAGATCCCGTGACTAAACTCATTAGCCATATGAAGCTTCTTGTGATGTTGTATTACCGAGAGGGCCCAGAGATATCTCTCCGTCACATGGAGTGACAAATCCCAGTCTCGATCCATGCAACTCCACAGACACCTTCGGAGATACCTGTAGAGCACCTTTATGATCACCCAGTTGCGAAGTGATGTTTTATAGCACACAAAGTATTCCTTTGGTATCCGGGAGTGGCATGATCTCATGGTCTAAGGAATTGATACTTGACATGAAGAAAGCTGTAGCAAATAACTAAACGATCTGATGCTAAGCTTACGGTTGGGTCTGTCCATCACATCATTCTCCTAACGCTGTGATCCCGTTATCAAATGACAACTCATGTCTATAGTCAGGAAACCATAACCATCTTTGATCAACGAGCTAGTCTAGTAGAGGCTTACTAGGAACACGGTATAGTTTATGTATTCACAAATGTATTTAAGTTTCCGATCAATACAATTCTAGCATGAATAATAAACATTTATCATGAACGGGAAATATGATAATAACTATTTTATTATTGCCCCTAGGACATATTCCCAACAGTCTCCCACTTGCACATAACTATATTCATAGTTAAGTCTTAGAGCATACAGAGGTGTCCATATTAGAAATAAATAAAAATGATAATATTCATAGGCGGCACATAACTCAACCTACCGACAAAAGATATTAAAGATGGCAGCTTGTGACCTTTCGAGAGGGGGGGGGGGGGGGGGGGGGGCGAGGAGCACCTACATCATATAGACAAGGAAGGAGGGGTCAGGTTGGGGAGGATCTCGTCGAGCGCAGCCACTATAGATGCCATCATTATAACTGAGAGTAAAAAAACGCCTTCTGTTCGATGGCTACATCTATTAATGAGAGTTGTTCAATCACTATAGACGCATTTAACATGTAGATACTGATATAATAGCAATTAACTTTGATGATCTAATGCAAGCATTCCCCTAGTGCAGAAGCAAGCCAACTGCAAGGTTCATGGCAAACAAATGGAAATTATTTCTCCAATATTATGTTTTCAATCTTCGTAACAAAATATACTGCAGAAGATAGCAGAAAAGGTGCAGTTGTGCTTTATCAGACATATTACCTTTAGTTCCTGAATAATTCCTCTGTCTGGAATATATTCAGAATCCACCTGAACAGAAAAAGAAAAGGTACAATAATAAGATAATCAAACATACTGCATTTTTCTGTCTGTACTTGCAAAATTGTGTCCCACCTTCCATCCATCCGATCCTGCATAAAAGTATGTTATGGTCATATAGACGATGATAAGTAGTAAGTACAGTATAATCCACATCTGTACACTGCCTGGAAAGATAATCTGAACTGTCTAATATAGAACAGTGCAACATAAAGTGCCTAATAAAGGACAAAAACGTGATGCAAGCAAAAACTGCAGAATCAAATTTACAGCAGTCTATAAAGGTAAGGGCATAGTTTTTTTTATATCATAAGCATCCTATGAAATTCAGAAAACTAAGTAACTTTTATATCAATAGGGCATGATGCAAAAAGTAATGTAATTAACATGCAGACTCACTTCAAAATCATCGAGATGCTTTGTAGTTGTAGCATCAATGGAGATGTTTGCCACTATTGTATTTGAAGCTTTCCTGAACCACTTAAGTATTCGACTCTCAGTTGATCATGGATAAGAAGTTCAGGGAAAAAGATACCATCATGAATATTTAGTAACTTGACTTCAATAAATCCTGCATTTGTCGTTAATTAATCCAATTAATGCATACAATAAACAGGTCGGTCAACAGTTGATTGCTGAAAGATGTATTGCGTATATCTCCAAATCATTAATATAAATAGTACTGTTATTAAATTAGCACAACTAAAAATTAGATTAAATCATATGATGCTCATGGATTAATTTCTCTAGCTTCTATTGTCGAGATAGTAGCTCTGCTCTCTTTAGTGTTGAAGTTTCTTCATGATACACGAGATGAACTTGCATCTAAAGAAACTGAGTTGAGATCTCTTTTTATTTGGTCTGGCATCCATACACTAACAACCATGAACTGGAAGGTAAATAGAAGCAACAACAATAGAAAATCATGACATTACCTAGTGCCCCAACAATTTATCCTCATGTTGGATCCATAACAGGGAGGAGAGACGAGAGGCAAGTTGTACCTTAGGCGTGCATGCGACCAAGAGCACGCACGAACAGATCGATGAAGAACCCAAGGCTCACAAGACGCCTCTGCTTCTCCTGCAGCATGTGTCCATTTCAACATCAATCTTCTTCACACTATCGAAGACGAGGAGGAGAGAGGCTGCGGCCAGCGAGCCAGCCTCAACACCCTTCACCGATCCGGCTCGACCTTGTTCTCCTCCACATCCTCGTTGACAGCGCCTTCCCCTCACTACTAGGACTGATTACATTAGGGTGAGAGACTGCAAGTAAACTCGCATGCCCAACTTCACTGCCCTCGTACATATTCAAACTTGGTCTTCAAGCAGTTTCACCTGTAGGTGGCCAGAGATTTGCATCAATGTCACATGTTCAACAATCTCACCAGTGACTAAAATATTCTTATCCACGGGTTGGAAGCAACAAAGTATATCCAATGAATAGTGCTGAAGCAATACACTAAAATCTAAAATACGAAGACATGTTCCAGAAAACCAATTCAGTTTGCAAGAAAATACGTTCCTATAACAGAGACCTGAAAAACCAGAATATTTTCAGTTTGCAAACGCATGCCAACAAACAGGTAGAGGCCAGCAACAAACAAGAACATAGCACACTTGCATATTAACTGAGGCTTCACTACCTTGCGACGGGAGGGGAGGAGACGAATCGGAAAGGAGTCCGGCGGCGATGCAGTGGGGCTAGGAACGAGAGGAGGAGGCGGCGGACTCCCTTCAGATTCGAGAGGAGGAGGCGGCGATGCAGAGAGCGAGAGGAGGAGGTTGCATGTCTGGTGGAAGCGATGACTGGGACGTTGGCATGCGTGGGGAGTTGCCTTCTTAACGAAGGAACCGGTCGCGAGAAAATATCGCAGCATTTCTCTCTCTCTCTTTTTTTAACCGATGCACTGTTCCTAGACCGCCCACGTGGATGCAACGAGCGAGCGCCCCTTCCGCGTAGCTTATTGTGTTTGATTAGGCACAATACCCCTTTTTACTCCTCATCAATCTTTACTCCTTGACCCTAAATCCTCATCAACCTTTTTTTATTTTTTGTTCTGTTCTTCTCTAATCTCAAATCGGTAGGGCTGCATATCAGTGTTTTTCTCAACCACTTGGCCTCTCGCGAAAGCCAAACGAGTGAAGTCTATTTTAAACCTTTGAGGTTGTAGGGCTCGTCGCAAACAAACCCTCACCTCCAAATCCCTGAAGTTTATACCCTGTCCTCTGTTATCCCGGTCGTTTTTAACCCTACTCCAACCCTAGACTGTTTGTAAGCACAATCCCGGCCGGGATCACTCCTTCCTCTCACTGACAACCCGAGCTTACGTGTCATCTCCATCTTCTTTATCATCCATCTCTCCTCTTCTCTTTCTCTTTGGCGGGAGCCCATACGCACCGGGCAGCAAGGCAGCATACGTGGTTTTTGTTGGCGATCTGGGCGAGTGTGTCGACCACATGCTGGAGCACTCGAAAGGAGGTGGCGTTTGTCTGATCGTTACATCGATCGAGCTCTTGGATTTTACTACATGCAAAGCGGCCAGATTGCAGTGCTACAACTGAGTGCCACGCATGTGTATCTCTACTACTATTAAACAAGCAAACATATTCATCGCTAAGTGCACCCAGCTAACGTACACATAAAGATAGGGACCAATTACAGCCTCACGATCAGGACCATTTAATTTGATCTAGCCGTTAAGATTATACTAACCCTCAACGAAAATTGTGTTTAGCAGTTTACACGGGCGGACGAAAATTCTGCCCAACGAAACGTCCCGCGCCTCGCGCCCACCCGATACATCGCTTCCCTTATCCCTTACCTCAAAAAAAGAAAAAAAAATACATCTCTCCCGAAGGAAAACACAACACAACACAATCGCGCAGGAACCATGGTTAGCGGTGGAAGTTAGGGTCAGGGCACCGCGGCACTGCCCCATCCCTTCGGCCGCCATCCGTCCTGCTCCCCCTCCCACCATCGCTCCGCCGCCGCTTCCGTGCTCCACCCGATTCGCCACCACGGCGCGACCCGCAGCCCGGTCTTGCCTTGCCGTCCACCCGCACATCTCCTCCCTCGGGTTCCGGCGAGCTGCGTCGACAGCCACGGTGAACTGCCATGGGTGCGGCCAATCCGAGCTCCAGTTCAGGCAGGTCGACCGGGTCCCGACGGTGGCGCGGGCCAGCCCGGTGGCGCCGGACGCTGCCAGTCTCGGCCGTCACGCGATTGTGCGGATGACGCTCCGCATGTCCCTGTAAGCGCCGGCTACTGCTGCTCCCCGCCCCCATGTAATTATCCAACGCTTGGAAACTATTTTTTTTGTTCAGACTGACCTGCTCTTGAATTCTCGCTGATTTGTGGTTTTCAGACCCACCCAATCAGGTTCGTGCTGATGGAGGAGAACCTGTTGTTCCTGGAGGCCTGGCAGGCAGTCGACCACACTACTACCAAAATCCCATCCGTGACGAGCTGGTGAACACGTGGGACATGACATGTATGATTCCAGTTGTGCAAAGTCTGCTTGTACTGCTATCCATACTGCCCCTAGCAATATAATTTATCTGCTGCCTCAACGGCTCACACAAGTCATTACATGCCACTTAGTACTGTAGAAAGTACAACCGAATTTGATATTTGGATCAAAATCAAATGCAGTTGTCATGCACATCCTTTGGTTGAATCTGAAATACTATTAGAAACATGATGGTGTCGTGTTTTTGCAGTTCTTATGCCGTCTAACGAATTTTCTTATCTCACATTTTATCTCAAGATGCTGCAACCTTGGTCGATCCGTTCACTTGATTATTGAAACTGTGTGCGTTTTATGAAGTAATAAATCTGGCACACGAGGTGCCCTCTTGGGTGTAGATTTATCCATTGGCTACCCATTGGAGCATCACTTGCAGGACTCTCTATTTACACGCAAAATTGATGTAGCTTTTCTAGCCTTCTGTGTATAACTAGCTTTTTTTCTTAATTGTATTCAGTAAGGATTACTTTATCCATACATTGTTTGCATAAAATTGATGCTCAGTCGTGTGGCAGACTTCCTGCATTAGAAGACACTTGCCCCAGATCCAATTCGTCGATGGAGTTAGAACAATTCCGTACAGCATAGTCTTAGGTAATTTATGTTCTAACCACGTTATTATTATTGCAAAACCAAATACGAATGCTTAATCTGAGCTATTTCTCACTCCATTTCCTCTAGGTCTCTACCAATTATTGTTTGTCTTTTGAGGTGAATGCAGCTGCTGGTCATACTTTAACCACACGTCAATTGCAGGAGTATGACAGCGGCATCCTGTGCCACAAACCATGCGAAGAATGATGGGTGGTGTAATCTTATGCTAGCTAGAGTGCTAGACAGATTTAATAAACTCTTTGGAGCTCATCTTTTGGCCTGAAACACTAAGAACTAACCTGCCACAGCAGTGAATAATGATTAATACAACGGAGTGCATTTGATCCATCTGATAAAAATACCTATTGGGGAATAAGAATGAAAAGTAATCACCCACTCTTTCTGCAGTGGAATTCAGGTATACCCGCTCCTCTGTTTATTTGACTGTTGTTAGATTGGTTCATCCTGGTCTGACGTGTTAATGGAGTTGTTTCATTCCTCAGACGACCCCTTTCAATTGGATCAGTTTTCCTTTTTGGGTTACTCTATATTCCCTACATATATCTTTATTATGTTCATCGAGACTTCAGAGTAAGACATTTATTTTGTTCATATTACCTTCAAGGTAACATGGTACCTACAACGCAGGGGGACTAATGGCAATCAGTTCTAAATCTAATCAAGTGTAAGCTTCTCTGTTGTCTGTACTGCAGCCGTGCTGATCAGAAGTTCAGGACCCCACTACAGGCAGGAAAAAAAGAATAATCTTTGTAAGCTACAGTCTTCTGATCACAATCTTACTTTTTTTTGTTAGTGCTTCCATTACTTTCTGTTGAAAAATGCTCAATGGGCTAGGGAGTTATATGTTGGCAGTGAGGTGCATGTAATACATTGAAAACTTGCTGCTATCGGCAAAGACGATATGCGTTTATTTGTAGGCAGAGTTGTTTATTGTTTATTTTGGTTGCATCAGGCAATGTGTGAATTGAGCTTTTGCCGTTGCTGATCGTGTATTCTCTCTGTGCTAGGAAGCATGGTTTCAACTTACCCCCTAGATCAGTGTAAGTATGCCTAACTCACATATACTTGGCATTTGATATGAGAAAAGTATGTTTTTGGTCCCTCAAGTTCCCACAAAGTATAGACTTGGTCCCTCAAGATTTTTTGATATACATTTGGTCCCTCAAGTCTCAAAACCGGATAAGGATCATTTGGTCCATATGTTCGACCATGAGGCAAGATTCTTGCATAGAGAATCAAGCAACAAATAATGAGGATCGCACATGAAGAGGTAGCAAAGAAAACCATGCCAAAAACAAATTCTTGGAACACCCAGTTGTAGACTACAGCTAGAAGCCAAAATAAAACATACTTCTACATTCTTACACCATGCAAGCAACTATTGAGATTAAATATCTACTATTAAATTGGAAGTTGTAAATATATAAAACATGTTGCTGAAGTTGTGTTAAGAGAAAGAAGGTACCTGACTAAAGAATTCAGAACACAATAATCCAATATGTTGAAATGTGTCCAATGATTTATATATCTCATCTAACCAGAACAATGAATCCCATGCCATACCTGCTGATATTTTATGACTTTAACCAGCACAAAGAATCCCATCAACAAACATAACTTTCCAAACTTGCATGCTCCTCTACTAATATGCTGGAAATGAGACACTCAACAGTAAACATTTAGGAGGACTACTATAAATGCAAAAGTAAATTATGGTAAACACCATGTACTTATCTATGCAGGGGGGTGCCAGATCGCAAATGGCTAAGGGAGAGGTAGGATTTAGATTTACCGCAACCCAAATTTTATGTAGATAACTCACCCCATCTCTTCCAAGATGCCATCCTATATGAACATGAGGCTTGTGCTTTGCAGCTTCTCAGTACAACAAAGCATAGTACATCAAGTTGCATGACATTAGGTTACGATGATATATTTTTGTACAAAACATGCTATGTCTCCATGGATCAAAAGTTTAGAACATGGCAATGTGCATAAACAGTAACTGAAACCTGAAGTTGTACTTAAGCATTTGTAGCATAGCTTAAAAAAGGAGAAATATTGATGTGTACTGAAGACTGAAGTATCAGCCTAAAAGGAGAAATATGTGCCAGCTCTTCCTGAAATGAAATTGCACTTAAGTTCCCTCTGCAAATGGAGTTCGCAAAACCTGCAAAAGGGGATAAGGAAACAAATGAAATCCTCACAGATTGAATCTCAAAATCGAACAGTAAGAAGATTCGTGGTCGATTTACTGAAGGCTGGCGGCGGCGACGAGGTGACCGAGGAGCGGGTTGTGTAGGGCGGTGAGGGAGGGTGGCGGCCACAAAGGTGCGGCATCCGCGGTTGGATGCATCGGCCTCTCCTTGGCTGTCAGATTTATCCTGACCGCCCTTTGGTTTGCATTCCCCTCTTCATTAGTTTTATTTTGTCTAGCTGATCTCCAACGTGCATTCATTTTCTCTCTCTGCTCAGGTGTTAGACTATCTCGTCGAGCTTTATCACGGTCTCGCCTTTGTTGACTTTTGTCTTGTGTAATACTCGCATTGAAAGCAACGTGTTCAGTGTTCCTTGAAGTGATGTAGCGCTCTCTGCAGGGACAATGTTTAAACTGTTAAATCCAAGACCAAGATTTGAATCAATACACCTAGTTTATCAACATGAGGTAGATATAGGCATATAAAGGATTGGAAAACATAAACTATGAAGCAGACCAACAATAGACATGCTTCTGAAACCTTGAAACAGTAGCAACCACCAAGGCAAGAATCAAGCACTAAGTTAATTCTAAACCCAATGTAAATTGTCATCAGCAGCAGACATCTGAATACCTTGCATCACTTTATTTGTTTCCAAAGTAGAAAGTTAGTCCAATTCAACACTTCAACTTATATGACAAAGTTTTTCTTTCTCCTTTAGCCGTCCACATTTTTCAAAGTGGATATGCATTCCAGAGATATGTGAACTTTTTTCTCAAACAATTATCTATCATTTTCTCAACTCTAACTACATTTACAGATGTGGCAGAAAAGAAGCCCGAAACACTGAAGCTAGTACAGTACAAGGATCTTAGGAGTAGCATGCTGACTAAACAGCACATGAAATTCAGGTCAATTTTACCAGCATCTAACGCAATAGTAGTTGTCTATTGGGCCTTTTCCCCTTTTTTCTGTTTATAACTATAGGGATTTCTTTTTCAATTCAGAGGGAAAAATTATTTGTCTGATAATGCTCAGCGCATAGTGTTTACCGTGTTTAATCAACCTGCTGCCTTCAAACCCACTACATATATCTGTGTTTATTATCCACTTGATCTAAAAACCAGAAACCATTCGATCTCCATTTAAATTGCTTTCTGCAGCAAATTAATATCACATCACAAGTCATGACGCCGAATGAATCATGCTGTGCTCACCATGGCAAAGAGGCAAGCAAGTTCTGAGTCAGAAAGAAAATTCTAAAATACGAGAGCAACACCCGCTACTGACATTGGAACGAAGACGATGCCAATTTAGGAGAAGATCAAGATCGATGTACCTGTAAAGTCCTCGACGTTGGGCAAGTCTGAGTTGTTGGACATCCATGCGACCTCGTATGTCACCTGCTCTTCCGCACGCGCACTTGACAATAGCCGCCGCCTGCGACGAGGACGACACGCCGGATCCTCATAGGGAAGGCTCCCCCAAATCACGGAAGCTGGCGTGGTCGCGTGGAGGACGACGATGACGGCTGGATGAAGTGGGTGAGGTGGAGCTCCTCCGCACGCGCACTTGCCAACAGCCGCCACCGCCTGCGATGAGGACGACGCGCCGGCTCCTCATAGGGAATGCTCCCCCAAATCGCGGAATCTGGCGTGGCCACACGGAGGATGACGATGACGGCGGGATGAATTGGGGGAGGTGTAGCTTCGCCATGGCCGAGTCGAGCGAAGGAGGCCGGCGGTGGGGATTTTTTTGGAGAGAGAGATCCGATCGAGAGCGAGGGGAAGTGGAGGTGCAGGCGTGCGTGCGTGCGTGCGTGGCAGCGTGGGTCGCGGCTGGGTTTCCGGTCTTTCTATTTTTTTATCGTGGGAAGGAAGTGCGGGAACGACGTGAGGAGTGGGCGATGGTTTTCTTGGATAAGCCGGGGATGGGTAAGGGGGTTGCAGGGTTTTTTAGAGGAAAAGAAAATTTGTGGGAGGGGGGATCGAGGGGGAGTCCTAACGAGACGAAACGACAACGGACTGCTCCATTAGGAGTAGAGATTTATCCTTCACTTGAATTTTCAGAAATGACACTCTTTTTCTCTATTGCTAAATATCTACAACCCACTACCTATTATTCGTAGCCATACAATCATGCCACATCAGTAAGCCATGCATGTAAGTCATACGTTATATTTTTGTATATCCATGCAAAAGTGCTGCCATGCAACATAAATTTTTTACACTAAGTTTTTGTGCTCTCATGGACACGGTCTATTTGTTTGGGCGCTTGGAGCATACCTATATAGTTGATCTTTCACTTTTTTATATATAAATGACACTCTTTTAATTGTAATTTTTTTTCTTCTTTTCGACATGCTTTTGTTATATGTTTCATATTTTTTAATTTTTTGAAAGTGTATATCAAGAAATACTCTTACATTTTATTTTCATTAGTTACAGTTTGTATATCAAGAAATACTATTTTTCATGTTTTTATTAGTTATAGTTGTTTATGTGGCACTTAATAAAGCATTTTTATAAACAAGATTACCTCATCAACGCGTGGGATACCATCTAGTTTCTATAAATCTGGCGTCACCATTGCGGCCCACTAAGGTGGCGCATCAACAAGCGCCAGAGGCGAGGCGTGGCTACGTCTCGCAATAGGCGTGATATAACTCCTGTAAACTGTCAACCTCCCTCTCAACATATAGAGGTTGATGCATGAACCTTTTACCAGAAGGAATATATGGAGAAGGCTAAAGTTTCCATGCCACTTAGGCCGTGGGCTTTGGACCTATCTATCTGCATATATATAAGAACAAATAGTAGCCCTCTTTGACGGGTGCTGATCCTGCTCAACGTCCATTTTTTTTTTAAGAAATGTACTACAAACATAGATGCTCACAGTACACACACCCTCACTTTTATGAACATGCACACACCCTACCCCAATGAGAAATTGGGCAAAGTACTGGAGGAAAACATTGTCCGGTCTCAGTTTCAAAAGGGTGAATTCCATATATGCCACTCAAAACTTGCCCGTAACCTCATATGCCATTGGAAAATTCCCTCTCCCAAATATGCCATTGAAAATTTGCACCGCGTACAGATATGCCACTACGGGCCAGTTGACCGTTAGTTGACTGTCAAGCGGCACTTGAAAAGACGATTTTGCCCCTGGTCATTCCTTGTGCCCATTTGACGCACTGTAGCGGCACTGCGCTACGGAGTGTCACTGTAGCGTTCCAAAAAAAGTGCCCGTTTTTTGAAATTGCAAACAAATTTCGAATTCCGAACATTTTTTTGAACTGCAATATAGAGCGGCACTGTAGCGTCCGACGCACTGTAGCGTTCGGCGGTACTGTACCGTCGACACACTGTAGCGTTTCGGCGGCACTGTAGCGGCCGACGTACTGTAGCGTTCCGAACAAATTTTTTACAAAAAAGTGAACAAAATTTGAATTCCGAACAATTTTTTGAAAAAGTGAACAAAATTTGAAAAACGTGAACAATTCAGTACTTCACATTTTACAATTCAGTACTTCACATTTTGTTCACTTTTTAAAAAAATTGTTCACAATTCAAAAAAAATGTTCGGAATTCGAAATTTGTTTGCAATTTCAAATAACGGGCACTTTTTTCCGAACGCTACAGTGTCGCTCCGTATCACAGTTGCCGCTACAGTGCGGCAAAACGGACACAAGGAATGACCAGGGGCAAAATCGTCTTTTCAAGTGTCGCTTGACAGTCAACTAACGGTCAACTAGCCCGTAGTGGCATATCTGTACGCGGTGCAAATTTTCAATGGCATATTTGGGAGAGGAAAATTTCCAATGGCATATGAGGGTACGGGCAAGTTTTGAGTGGCATATATGGAATTCACCCGTTTCAAAATGCATGAATTTTAGGGCTTCTCTAGTTCAGGATTTGAAAAACACAGAAATATGAAAAATGTATGTCATCTTTGTTTGAATCATTATATAGTAACTAGAAACACATGAATGAGTAATAGAGGGTGTTTGGTTGCTATCTTCTGAATTTCATTTGGTAACCCAACCAAGGCACGACAAACATCTTGTGGCAACCATTGATCACTACCGAGGCTATCTCAAATGGGCACTGATCAAATCCAGTTCATGTAACATTACAGATATGTACGTGTCTGTACACACACTGAGTACTCCAAATATGTTACAACATGACATGATACCCCAAGATATGTTAAACCTAATAATTCCGACAACACAAGTTGGATCAACCTGCTCACTTTCAGCTCCAAAAAAAAAACTGCTCACTTTATTCCCTAAGACAGGCCCTGCTCGAAAGTCGAAACGGAAAGGGTGACTTGTCTTGCCGCCTCCTGCTAAATAAATGGCCAACTCCAACAACAGAGAGAACGCAAAACCTTTGCGTCTCCGTTCACACATACAAAGAAAAAATGAGTTACTGTACACTGGATGAGGTTGGAACCCGTGGCCAAGTTCCTAAACTCCAGCATGTAGGGGAACGCAGCAGAAAACAAAAATTTTCCGACCTACGTACCAGCCCAGGACCACTATAAAGATTGCATACAAGGTTTGATCTCTTTCGTTACCGACTCGTAGCGCAGCGGAAGTAGAGTCGATGACGAACGGCGGTGCAGATCCCCGCAGCTAGGATTTTACAACCTCCCAACCGCGAGGATGTATACCCTCATCTGCCCCGCGGACAGCCCTCCGGGAGGCGGTCGCACAGTCCCCTGGACGGTGTCGCGGACAGCCCTTCGGGAGGACCTCCGAAACTCGGACTGTCACTCGGACAGCCCTTCGGGAGGACCTCCAAAACTCGGACGGTCACACGGACAGCCCTTCGGGAGGCACTCGCGAACTAAGACCGAAACTACGATCTCTCTACAGAGTTGCACACATACGGTGTCATCTATCCGGCAGGGCTTCGCCGTCCAGAACTAGTTCCCACCGGAACCCAGACAGCCTTTCGGCTCTACGAAACTATTTCGTGGGAGGGAGAGAAGAAAGGCAGATCATGCATGCCATGTGTGTGAGAGTTAGAGTGTGGATGGAGAGCTCCTCTCCACCTCCTTATATAGTGGTGGGAGGGGTGAGGGGGGGGGCTGAAATTTCAGCCCACTAAACATGCACCCACCAAACAAGGAAGCATGTTCCCACCAAACATGGAGAAAACATGTTCCCTTGTCCATGGTGTTCCCCCATGGGGCCCCACCTTCCTCCCAACACTCTCCACCATTTGTGGGGGCTGCCCCCCACCATGGGGGCCCCACCCAACACTTTGTCCAGCCACAAGGGGGCTGTCCCCTAAAGGGGGCGCCCCCAAAAACAGCCCCCACGATCCGTGGGATCTTGTCCCCTCTCGCTGGGACAAGATGTTTTCCGAAACTATTTCTTCTGAAAATTCCAGAAGGTCCCAGAACATTTCCGGCACCCTCTAAAATTATCTGGACACGCTCCGGAACATTTCCAGTATGGTGGTTTAATTTAAAACCATCTTCGTTTACCCGCTAAACAATTCCGGCAGCTCCGAAAACTTTTTTCGGTTTTTTCTCCAGAAAAATTCTAGAAATTACCAGACCAATCTGGCAACCTCCAAAACATTCCCGGTGCTTGCCGAAACCTTTTTGGATCAATGGTTTTATCCGAAACAACTTTTCGGTTTTACCGAAACTTTTTCGGTGTTCTCTCCGGAACTTTTCCGTTGTCTCCGAAACTATTCCAGTGACTTTCTCTCGGACTCCTTGTCTAGTATTCAGCAGATAGATGACCCTTAAGCGTGTGACCCTATAGGTTCGGTGAAGTATAGACATGACCGGAACACTTTCCGATCAATGATCAGCATCGGAACCGTGGACACCCATATTGACCCCTATACCCACACGAATAAATATTCGAGTGAACCTCCAGTTGCCGTGTGTTATTCCTGTTGCTTCGCGATATGTTACAAATACCCGAGGTGAGACATGTTGGCATCCCTGTGGATCAACACCTTGTCCACTATGCCAGTTACCTCGTTGCCGGTATTGTTCTTTTTTCTCATTCCCGTGTTCCGGCATCCCTGTGATCAAATCACCCTGTGTCTGGCCAGACGATGATGGATACCGTAACACCGAGAGGGCCCAGAGATATCTCTCCATCGTCGGAGGAGCAAATCCCAATCTTGAGCTATCAAGTTACTTGACATACTTTTCCATGAACCCGTAAGCCGCCGTAATAGCCACCCATTTACGGATGACGTTTAACAAACCCCAAAGTTCATGAAGCAAGCATGAAGAAACTCGATACTCTCATGGTCTAAGGAATTATGCAAACATTAACTTCCTGTGTTATTAACCATTAACTTATGACGAATGTATCTCATAGCATAACATCAATATTGGGTCGATTCAACACAAGTGTTCTATCAACAATTGTGCCCTCAAAATTGCCGGCATAGCCATGCCCATGATCAGGAAAACAGGATCATCATGCAATACTTGAGCCAGTCATAGAGGCTTGACTAGGAATACATTTTACCGTTTATTATCCCACACGTGCAAATGAGTCTTCCTCCGAGCCTCGTTTTATTTGTAGACTCGAGAATCATTGCAGTTATAGCATGGAACATAAACATAATTATGAACAGGGAGATAATCAATAACATTTATTATTGCCTCTAGGGCATATCTCCTACACAGCAATGGTGCTTTAGCATATGCTGCACAATTAAAAAAGGACAAATAGAATGTCATCGAAATTATGTATAAGTACCAGCAGGCAGCAGTGTGCAAAAATGTCGGCGCGATACTGAGGTTGTTTGGTGTCTTAGGCTTTTGCAGTAAGATAGATCGCGATTCTACCAAAGAAGTTGCAACGAAATTGCTGATTTCACTAATTTCAAATTAGATGAGCACAGGTCCCATAACACTTTTCAGCCTACCCTGCATGAACGCCAAGTTGGTAGCTGCTAGAAATTCCCATAATCTCTTAACTAACCTAGAAATTTCCATATTACTCACAAGGACTGGAAACGTGTACACCGTTTATAGTGCAGATTCATCTGATCAAAATAGATGCCTATATTTGAATTTCAAAACGGATACAGACTCTTGTATAATCTGCCAGAAGAATCACATGGGACATATGTTCCTTAGTTATTTAAAAAAAATAGTAACTCATAACTAGCCAAATACCAAGCGTAGTTTCTAAACATGTTTCCTGAAATGTTTCTCAGTCACAGCTAGAATCAATCCCCACAAAAAAAGGAGCTTCAATGGAAAAAAGGAGAAACAACATTAAGAAGAAATGTGCATTTGTTAACTGTCTGAACAAGCATCACAGCATGTACGATGGGAGCTTGATTCTAGTATAGCATGAAGATGGAATCCCTCTAGTATATGTAAACTAGCCATGAGGTTAATTTGAAGCATTTCAGTTTAATCAAAAGAGAAAAACAATCTCCAGTGTTTATTTGGTAAAACCTGATTATAACAGATCAGATTAATGAAAAAATGCATTAGAGCCACTACCATGAGCTTACAGATGTGAGCTACCTATATGAGTTTACTATTGAATACAACTTGTTTTAACAAAAAGATATACATAATTTTGGTGTACTGTTGTGTCATAATCATGTAATTATGAGGTACTTACAGCTAGCTAGTTTCACAGATGTTGCTAAGCAACTGAAAATAGTGAATGTGTATCCTATCTCAGAAATGTGCTAAGATGGAATCTGACTGAACACAAAAAAGCACATGAACATGCAAAGGGTCAACATAACTGACAGGTTCCTCACCTTGCAGAAGGAGGCATCACACTGTTCCCAGCACTGGACAGCTCGGGTGCAGCCGGAGGGGGTGCTGAAACTTTTATTTTCTTCATAGCTGAATTGAGTTTGCTCATTGAACTGGATTGATCTAAACTGATTATGCATTCGTTCTGCAACATATTCTGCGTTAACTGAACTTGATTGAACTCAATGGAGGATGCCTTCTCACGTATTGGTCCGTCTGTTGCCACATATTTCACAGTGGACTTAGTTTCGCTTGGATCAATCCTTTTGAGAAACAGAACTTTTGGTCTCTTGGGATGCTTCTTCGCTGCAGTTTCCCACATTTCTACTGTTTTTGTACTGACCATAGAATCCAGAGCAACTTCCTGCAGGTGATGGTGGTATTCGATCTTGATCCCTGAAAGACCAACAAGATCTTTACAAAGCAGCTGAAGCGAGACAAGACGCGGCAGAGCACCTTCTCCGATTGTAGGGAGCACGGGTATTTGCACGGTAAGGCATAAGTGTTGCAGGCTTGGGAAATCACCCTTCTGTATGATGAAGCCGCTAAGGTCAGCTTCAACCAGTTTGAGATAAAGCAAGTAGCGCATCTTACACAGGTTTGATAGATCTTTCCCCATTAGATTAGTTGAGGAAAGGCACAACTCCGTAAGGCCACATAAGGATGTAACAAACTGAGGCAGTAGACTCAGCCTGCCACGCAGTTTCAGCGAGCAGAGATAACAATATTCTTGTATAGAACCCAGGAAGTCCCCGAAGGAATTTCCAAAATCAAGTGACAGAGAACGGACGTCTGCCGTGTCCATACCATCCTGAGCAAACTTCTGAACTGCCTCTGGAATGTGAGGCATGCTCTCATTGTTTGCATCAGTTGACTCACAACACCATATCTTAACCTTTTTCAATTCTTTCATATGAGACATGAGTTGTAGAAATCCAGGGTTCTCGTCTGCAACGAATCCTGCAAGGGTCTGCAACTTACATTTCTTGGGTAATGACTTCTTCTCCAGTTCACCCACTTTCAAGTCCTTCCCAAGCTTAAACTTTCCAAACAGGTGAGCTAGGTGAGGCAACCCAATGATTTCTGCAGGCAATATCTCTATCTTTGTCTTCCTCAGGTCCAGTGTCTCTAAACAGTGTAACTTATCAAAATTCCTTGGGAGGCTGTTGATGGTACCCCCAAGGCTCAGATATTTTAGATGCCACAGCTTATGTATGTCCCTGAGATGATCGCCCTCCAAATCGTTGCATTCCTCCAGATCCAACACCCGCAGCAGCTCGCACCTGCAAAACTCAGAAGCAGCTTCTCCCACATCCCCAAAGATTGTCAGAGACCGGGCACGGAATTTTTCACTGCTACCAGATACTTTGTCGCTTGCCGGACTTGTATGCTGGTCGTTCAGGCCCAAGGTGTTGCCACCTTCAGGGTTCTGGATGAACAGGTGACGGAATTTACTTCGATTTTGATCATGAAGAGATGTGATGAAGTTATCAGACATGGACTTGTGCAGCATGAACTCGTGCATAATACCATGAGTTTTGCACGTCTTCACTTTTGTGTTGTTGCTACCATTGATCGGCCGAATGATATTCCGATCGACAAGTTTCCGGAAGTTTTCGTCTGCTACCTCCAGGTCACTGCGTTTGTACCTACATTGTACATACCCTTCTGCTAACCATCGCCTGATTAATGTATTCTTCCTGATTGGACGACCGTTTGGGAACACACTTGTGTATAGCAGGGAGGTCTTGAGAGGATAGTCAGACAGGCTTCTGTAGTTATTTACAAGAAGCTGTTGCAGTTTTGTGAAGTCTGCATCCTTCTCCATATGAAGCCCGAGGTTGCGGCAAACTTGCGCACAGTGTCTTCCTGTGAGCTCATTCTCGCCTAGCAAAAATTTGGCCACGCTAACAAGAGCAAGTGGGAGGCCGTCACACTTGTCCACAATTGCTGTTGAACCCCGCTCCAATTCAGGTGAACATCCTCCAAAGAAAACCTTCTTCATTAGCAAAACCTTGGAGAGTTCTGCATCAAGAACGCTCATCTTGTAAACATAACCATCACCTGAGCTGCAAGCATTAGCTACTGAGTGAAGAGCCGTGGTTACAATGATTCTGCTTTTTGTTTCAGTATGGAACATAGCTTTTACAGCATCCCAGTGTTGCTTGTTGATGTCATCGATTACAATTAAGCACCTGGCAGGCAGACAAATTGAGAAATGAACCAAGTTATTATATCTGTCGTCTGGAAGAAATTGGTTGCCAATTCACTGATTTGCTATATGCACATACAAACATGCATAAGCAGTCAAGCGTACAAAGTAATAATCATATAGGTACGTAACCTGAAAGAATGCAAATTAACACTTGAATTTACAAGTGCTAAATTCTTGTTTTCCGAAACAGAGGGTTGCTACATTACTGTTCCTCCAAGTACAGAGCTATACTTCTATTGGTTGGGGGGGGGGGGGGAGGGGGGCAGTAAACCATATATGTTGTTTACACCATTTTTTAAGATGGCTGACTCTTGGATTGTAACTAATCAGTAATATTAAGCTTATACAAGAGGTAAATATGTCGCAGCATAATGTTAATGTGGCAATCAGTCTGAATGGATGACAAATCTTCCAATACAGGCACTCTGAAAACAGAAGGTGACTAATCATATTTTGCTCCTAAATTCAGTTTTTCACTACATTTCACTGATTCATCTCTCCTTTTATCGACGATGGATCTTCAATCAAGCACCCACAAACTTTGTAATATGTTCATATCACAATATGGCAAGATTAAATTACGAGCGGACAACTCTTCTTCCAAAGCCAAAACGATTCTTGTCCCCTAAAAAAACGATTCTTGTCAGGTCGGAAGGAAGTTAGTGCAGAAAAATCCTCACTCTGTAGTCCCCAGGAAATTATTGACGGAATCTTGGTCCTGTGGCACATCGGCGGTGTGGTGGAGCTGCCGGAGTATGGTCGTCAGGAGCCCGTCGGCGTCTGTGTGCTCGGACCCTGAGGCCCAGGCGCGGCCAGCGAATCTCTGGACAACACAGGGGCAACAGTACACCGCCCTGGCGAGCGTCGTCTTCCCCGAGCCGCCGAACCCCACGATGGCTATCACACTGGGAGTCCCCGGCCCGCGGTCCAGCAGCAGCTCAACCAGCTCCTGTCTGGGCTTCTCGATCCCCACAGGGTCAGTTTCGGCCGCATCTACGGCAGCGGGAGGAGCAGCTCCGGCGGCGGATCTCCCGCCGTTGACGTCGTAGTTGACCCTTCGCTCGTGCGCGTCCTTGACCCTCTTCCTGAGCTTCGGGATCGCCGCCGCGAAACGGGATCTGGTGCTGGTCACCGCCTTCTTGACGCGGCGGAGGACCGACGATGCTTCCCCCTCGCAGGCGGCGCAGGGGAGGAACCGGTCGATGCAATCCTCGATGTCGTGCGCCAGATCGCGCATCTCCTCCATGGACACCACCTGCGGCCGCCGCGTCGGATCACCCGGGTGGTGCTAGTCCATGTCGCACAGGATCATGTCGAGCTCGGTGTGGATGAAGCGGAGGTCGTCCTTGAGGCCCTTGGACAGCTTGTGCCACCGCAGCCTCCATGCCTGCTGCCGGCCCCGCCCAGCTCCGGCGACCGCATGAGCCTCGATCAAGCAGCCAGCTTTGTCAGCCGTATGATCACTCGTCCGTGCTGGCCCATGAGCCATCGCTTTCACACATCACGTGAATACGTGATATCTTGGGCCCATAGGAGATACGAGTGGTTCGTTTCAAATACGTAACGTGTAGTGATCTAGCTAGCTACTCTGTTTCTACGAGAAAAATTCCCTTCTCCCAGCAAGAAAATTTGAGAAAATTGAGAATATACAGTGAGAAAATGGTCGCAACATACACAATATGAAAAATAAAACACAAGTTGCCATGGATGGTCGTTGGATTAATCTCGTCTTGCAGCCAAATTATATGCGATTGCACCTTGCACCAGCACCTCTATGCGTGTGTTGCGATCACTGTCGAGGAAGAAGCTCGTCCGCAATGGTAACGTCCGGAGCATGCAGTCCGGCCTTGCAGCAGCAAAGAAAAAAAAGACAACGGTAACTGACCTTGTAGCATCACGCGTGCAGATTGCAACATTCGGTTGTCCTTGCGCCGTCCGCATGGTTGGTTTCGCAACGTCCCACATCCGACTTATACCAGTGTTGACCGTCCTTGTAGCGTCCGCGCGGCCGGCCTTGAAGCGTCGCATGCCCCGCTTGCAACATTGGCGGGTGATCTTGTAGTGTCGCGTGTCCCGCCTTTAACATCGGTAGCCGGCCGTGCAACATCACATGTTTTGCTTGCAGCAACAATGTCTGGCACATGTTGCGTGTGCCTCGCATCAGGGTTAACAAACATTGAAGCGTCGCACATCTCTCCTTTAATGCGACGGTCGGCCTTGCAACGTCACATGTTGCGCTTGCAACAACGATATCAGACTGATATTGTGTGTGGCTTGCAACAAGGCTAGTTGGCATTGTAGCGTCACATGTTTCGCCTTTAACGTTAGTGTCCAGCCTTGCAGCGTCACATGTTTCAGTTGCGGCAACAATGCTAGACCGATGTTTCGTATGTCTCACAGTTGGGTTAACCGACATTGCAATGTCGCGCGTCTTGCCTTTAACGTCGGCGGACGGCCTTGCAACATCACATGTTTCAGTTGTAGCAACGATGCCAGGCCGATGTTGTAGCATGGCTAACCGACATTGAAGTATCGTGCGTCCCACCTTTAACGTTGGCGGTCGGCTTTACAGTGTCATATGTTTCACTTGCAAATGATGCCAGAACTATGTTTCATGTGGCTCGCAGCAGGGCTAACCGGCATTGCAACGTCATGTGTCCCGCCTTTAATGTCGGCGCTCGGCCTTGCGTCACATGTTTTGCTTGCAACAACGATGCCGGACTGATGTTGGTGTGGCTCGCAGCACGGCTAACCGCGCCCTGATCCATCCTACTTGCAACAAGGCCAGCCTACCTTGCAGCGTCGTGCGGCCCAACAACATCCAAACTACAACGCCGACTAGCTTACAACATCAGCGTACTTTCGGCTATGCAGCAACGAGAGGTCAGGATTGCGGCATCGGCGTGCTTCCGGGTTTTGCGGTTGCAATGTTTCCAGTGTCGCATGTTCCGCTTGTGGCAGCAATGTCCAGCGTTGCAATGTCACATGTCCAACTCCAGCGGCAGTACGCCATATGGTGATGTCGTGGTGTCGGCCGGTGGAGCTGGGCGCAAACCTCTTTTTACCGGTGGCGGTAGGTACCGGCGATGCATCCACCGTTGGCCTAGTTTGCGATTCGTGCTGTTGGATGGCCCACATCTTTGTATCTCAGCGTATTCCAACTTAGCCTGGCCGGTATTCACCATTATGTCACATCATCCTTTGGGCCCACCTCTTTTAACTCCTTCTCTTTACTCCCCCCCACCACAGCCTTCTCAATTTTACCGCACGCATCTCTCTCTTCTTCCTCCTTGGTTCTCCATGATCCATCCGCCGACCGCCTCCCCGCCGCCGGGCAGCATTCTGCACGGCTGACCGGGCGGTCCTCGCTCACCTCCTCTGCCGGTTCCTGCATTTGCTCAAGTTTGTCCTCACGGTAAGATATTCCCTCATTTGGTACTCTCTTTTTTTGCATATTCAGCTCACTTCCCTCTTTGGTTTGTTGATTTCTTAGGATAGATCTCCGTAACTTTCTAATTCTATAACCCTGAATCCTGTATCCCTTCTAGAATCCGAAATGAGGGAGCGGATGTATGGTTTCCTGTTGCTTACTCTGTCCTACTCTGTAACGATAGATCCCCATTTTCTCCGTAATCAACAAAGCACTGCTTTAAAACTAGGTAGTGTATGTTATAATTACTTTAGAGTGTTACTTGTGGTCCATACATAATTATCATCCATTTATATAATTTTGGATTGTAGCCCACATTTGTTCTAGGTTGGTGAATAAATGTTCTACAGTACTATAACTGAAATTCACTACTTATGGCATCATGCTAATGAAATATAAAACGGATTCTATAACTACTGAAATAGGATTTTCCAGTACTGGCATCATGCTAATGAAATATAAAATGGAGATGTTCTAGGGAACTTTGGATTGTAGACCAAACTGCATTTCACATGACATTGAAATAGGATTTAGCAGTACTGGCATTATAACTACTGAAATTCTATAACGTACGCTAGCAGCCTTACTGAAATTTGAAATCCACGTATACTAAGAATGTGTAGTGAATTGATAACTGAAATTTCTTACTGCTCGTTCAATTAAATTTCATACTGCTCGTTCAATTAATGCTACAATATCTGATGCTTTACACAAAACTAATTGACAGATGACCAATTCGGCACGCCGTCGGCGGAAATCAGCCAGCTTAGAGAAAACTAACTCTGATGGAAACATTAGTGTGGACATGACCGATAGTGATGTTTCTTCTCAGTCAAAATCAAGCATGCATAGCCGGAGAACATCTCCAAAGAAGCTTAATAGAGCTGCTACATCAGATATTAAGCAGGTATTTACTTACTGCACTGGAAGTACAGTTTGCAAACAAAATTCCGCAATCATGGCCCAACTAACATTGCTATTTCTGAATTTTCATCTAGAAAATCAACTGGAGATGTGATCTGAAGAAGATACTGGACATGTTAGCAGAACTAAGCCTACAAACTGAATGCGTTTACTAATGCTTACAAATTAATGATATAAAACTAGAAAATAAGATTCGACAGTACTACAAAATTAACAATAAATAAATACGGCAGGAACATGGTTCAATCAACTCTTATTACAGTACTGAGCAGCTGATTGATTTGGATAAAAACATAGCAGCTTCAAGATCCGAAGCAAAAATAATTAGGAGGCGGCGTGAACTGACCTGATTGGGTTTGTTGAATAACCGATGGCTAGATGGGCGGAATAGAAGTAGGCCAGATCAAAGGATGAGAGATCCAAGGATGTGGCTGTCTTGAATTTCCGCCGCCAATCAGATCGGAAATTTCCTACGGCAGGTTCATGCCTTCAAACATAGCATAGCTCCTGATTTCAAATCGAATCTTCAACAAAATCTATTTGTGTTCCCCTCTTATCTTAGACACAGGAAGAACTTGAGGAAGAACAATGGCGTCGGAGAGAGAACGAATCGGGATAGAAAGGAGAGGGAAGTGTGGCGGAGAATGAGAGTAAGATTAGATATTCCCGCACTGGTGGGGTCCACAATATTGTATTTTCTACAACGTGTCAGTCCTGTCAGTTGTATTAAGTCTGTATAGCAGAGGAGATGGATTTACAACCTTATACGGCGGAAGCATGCACGGATCTTGACGAAAGCGACGAAGGGTCGATTGACCACTGGTACATACCGGCACCGGTAAAATTACTTATTCCTGGAGCTGGGCGGCTGCACGCACGGGCGCGAGGCAAAAGCAGCAGCCGGCGAGCGTGTAACTTCTGTCCTTGTGTAGCAAACACGAAGACGCCAGTATTACATGGCAGCAAAAACTCCGCTACTGTGCCATGCAAAATCAAAAGCAAACCCACTATCCAGTACTGCATAGCTGGTTGCATGCAAATCAAAGCAAATCTACAAGTACTCGTACTAGACAATAGTGAAGTCACACACACATGCACGGAAGGTTTGCATGCAGCGCTCTTCGTCAAGGGACGCGCGCAAAGTGGGCAATCCGACGGTAGAGCAGGCGGTTGACGCGACCGTAACATCAGCCGGATGATTATAATCGTTTTCCTTCAATTTTCGTATTACTCGTGCGCGAGCTAGAGTAAAATCCACACAACCATCACATTTGTATCCCGATTAGCAAAGAACCATCACTTTACAATTCGTGGCATTTTACATCACACCGAATTTCTTATAGTGGCAAAATACACTGAGCAAAATTTTGATCGCGTTTTGACGTGCCAAATCGGTCGCGTGGCAAGTCGAAGATGACGTGCGAGTAACAACGGTTAACATCCGGTCCAACCGCGCTGGTCAGAAGTTTCCGTAGAGTTGGCAAGCTTGTTCCTAGTTTCTGTGGCTATCTATGGAGTTCACTATCTGTCATGTTGTTGCTAAAAAGGATCATAACAGGGTGCATAATTGGGGTCACTGATGGGGAACGAAGCATGAAAATCAAAAAAATTCCTACGAACACTCAAGATCAATCTAGGAGATGCATAACTACGAGAGGGGAGTGAGTCTACATACTCTTGTAGACCAAAAGCGTTAACGATCTAGAGATCGTGGTTGGCGTAGTCGTACTCACGTCGCGATCCAATCCGATCCAAGCACCGCATGTGCGGCACCTCCGAGTTTAGCACACGTACGGTTCGGTGGCGTCTCCTCCTTCTTGATCTAGCAAGCGAGGGAGAAGAGATAGATGAGATCTGATCCAACACGGCGGCGTGGTGATGGTGGTGGCAGCGAAACTCCGGCAGGGCTTCGCCAAGCGCTACACGGACGAGAAGTGGAGGGAGAGGGCAGCCGCCGTGGTAAGGGATGGGCTGCCCCTTGCGCCTCCTCTCTATTTATATAGGGGGAGGGACATGGCCAGCCCTTGCCCCTCCTCCAAGGGAGGGGTGGCGGCCGAGGAGGGGAGGAGTGCCCTCCAAGTCAAGTGGAAGGCCCTCTCCTTTAGGGTTTTCCACCCCTAGGCGCATGGGCCTTGTAGGGGCTGGTACCCCTGGCCCATTTAAGGTCAGGGCACCCCCTCTACAGCCCATGCTACTGTATGGGACGTGGTGGAACCCTTGGTGGACTTCCGGACCCCTCTGGAACCTTCTGGAAGCTTCCCGGTACAGTACCGAAAAAATCCAAACTTTTTCCGGAACCCCGATAACAACTTTCCATATATAAATCTTAACCTCCAGACCATTCCGGAACTCCTTGTGACGTCCGGGATCTCATCCGGGACTCCGAACAACCTTCGGTCATCAATGTTAATATATCTCATTACTACCCTAGCGCTACCGAACGTTAAGCGTGCGACCTTACGGGTTCGAGAATCATGTAGACATGACCGAGACACCTCTCCGGTCAATAACCAATAGCGGGACCTGGATGCCCATATTGGTTCCTACATATTCAACGAAGATCTTTGTCGGTTGAACCACGATGTCAAGGATTCAGTCAATCCCGTATGCAATTCCCTTTGTCCGGCGATATGTTACTTGCCCGAGATTCGATCGTCGGTATCTTCATACCTAGTTCAATCTCGTTACCGGCAAGTATGTTTACTCGTTCCGTCATACAAGATCCCGTGACTAAACTCATTAGCCATATGAAGCTTCTTGTGATGTTGTATTACCGAGAGGGCCCAGAGATATCTCTCCGTCACACGGAGTGACAAATCCCAGTCTCGATCCATGCAACTCCACAGACACCTTCGGAGATACCTGTAGAGCACCTTTATGATCACCCAGTTGCGAAGTGATGTTTTATAGCACACAAAGTATTCCTTTGGTATCCGGGAGTGGCATGATCTCATGGTCTAAGGAATTGATACTTGACATGAAGAAAGCTGTAGCAAATAACTAAACGATCTGATGCTAAGCTTACGGTTGGGTCTGTCCATCACATCATTCTCCTAACGCTGTGATCCCGTTATCAAATGACAACTCATGTCTATAGTCAGGAAACCATAACCATCTTTGATCAACGAGCTAGTCTAGTAGAGGCTTACTAGGAACACGGTATAGTTTATGTATTCACAAATGTATTTAAGTTTCCGATCAATACAATTCTAGCATGAATAATAAACATTTATCATGAACGGGAAATATGATAATAACTATTTTATTATTGCCCCTAGGACATATTCCCAACAGTCTCCCACTTGCACATAACTATATTCATAGTTAAGTCTTAGAGCATACAGAGGTGTCCATATTAGAAATAAATAAAAATGATAATATTCATAGGCGGCACATAACTCAACCTACCGACAAAAGATATTAAAGATGGCAGCTTGTGACCTTTCGAGAGGGGGGGGGGGGGGGGGGGGGCGAGGAGCACCTACATCATATAGACAAGGAAGGAGGGGTCAGGTTGGGGAGGATCTCGTCGAGCGCAGCCACTATAGATGCCATCATTATAACTGAGAGTAAAAAAACGCCTTCTGTTCGATGGCTACATCTATTAATGAGAGTTGTTCAATCACTATAGACGCATTTAACATGTAGATACTGATATAATAGCAATTAACTTTGATGATCTAATGCAAGCATTCCCCTAGTGCAGAAGCAAGCCAACTGCAAGGTTCATGGCAAACAAATGGAAATTATTTCTCCAATATTATGTTTTCAATCTTCGTAACAAAATATACTGCAGAAGATAGCAGAAAAGGTGCAGTTGTGCTTTATCAGACATATTACCTTTAGTTCCTGAATAATTCCTCTGTCTGGAATATATTCAGAATCCACCTGAACAGAAAAAGAAAAGGTACAATAATAAGATAATCAAACATACTGCATTTTTCTGTCTGTACTTGCAAAATTGTGTCCCACCTTCCATCCATCCGATCCTGCATAAAAGTATGTTATGGTCATATAGACGATGATAAGTAGTAAGTACAGTATAATCCACATCTGTACACTGCCTGGAAAGATAATCTGAACTGTCTAATATAGAACAGTGCAACATAAAGTGCCTAATAAAGGACAAAAACGTGATGCAAGCAAAAACTGCAGAATCAAATTTACAGCAGTCTATAAAGGTAAGGGCATAGTTTTTTTTATATCATAAGCATCCTATGAAATTCAGAAAACTAAGTAACTTTTATATCAATAGGGCATGATGCAAAAAGTAATGTAATTAACATGCAGACTCACTTCAAAATCATCGAGATGCTTTGTAGTTGTAGCATCAATGGAGATGTTTGCCACTATTGTATTTGAAGCTTTCCTGAACCACTTAAGTATTCGACTCTCAGTTGATCATGGATAAGAAGTTCAGGGAAAAAGATACCATCATGAATATTTAGTAACTTGACTTCAATAAATCCTGCATTTGTCGTTAATTAATCCAATTAATGCATACAATAAACAGGTCGGTCAACAGTTGATTGCTGAAAGATGTATTGCGTATATCTCCAAATCATTAATATAAATAGTACTGTTATTAAATTAGCACAACTAAAAATTAGATTAAATCATATGATGCTCATGGATTAATTTCTCTAGCTTCTATTGTCGAGATAGTAGCTCTGCTCTCTTTAGTGTTGAAGTTTCTTCATGATACACGAGATGAACTTGCATCTAAAGAAACTGAGTTGAGATCTCTTTTTATTTGGTCTGGCATCCATACACTAACAACCATGAACTGGAAGGTAAATAGAAGCAACAACAATAGAAAATCATGACATTACCTAGTGCCCCAACAATTTATCCTCATGTTGGATCCATAACAGGGAGGAGAGACGAGAGGCAAGTTGTACCTTAGGCGTGCATGCGACCAAGAGCACGCACGAACAGATCGATGAAGAACCCAAGGCTCACAAGACGCCTCTGCTTCTCCTGCAGCATGTGTCCATTTCAACATCAATCTTCTTCACACTATCGAAGACGAGGAGGAGAGAGGCTGCGGCCAGCGAGCCAGCCTCAACACCCTTCACCGATCCGGCTCGACCTTGTTCTCCTCCACATCCTCGTTGACAGCGCCTTCCCCTCACTACTAGGACTGATTACATTAGGGTGAGAGACTGCAAGTAAACTCGCATGCCCAACTTCACTGCCCTCGTACATATTCAAACTTGGTCTTCAAGCAGTTTCACCTGTAGGTGGCCAGAGATTTGCATCAATGTCACATGTTCAACAATCTCACCAGTGACTAAAATATTCTTATCCACGGGTTGGAAGCAACAAAGTATATCCAATGAATAGTGCTGAAGCAATACACTAAAATCTAAAATACGAAGACATGTTCCAGAAAACCAATTCAGTTTGCAAGAAAATACGTTCCTATAACAGAGACCTGAAAAACCAGAATATTTTCAGTTTGCAAACGCATGCCAACAAACAGGTAGAGGCCAGCAACAAACAAGAACATAGCACACTTGCATATTAACTGAGGCTTCACTACCTTGCGACGGGAGGGGAGGAGACGAATCGGAAAGGAGTCCGGCGGCGATGCAGTGGGGCTAGGAACGAGAGGAGGAGGCGGCGGACTCCCTTCAGATTCGAGAGGAGGAGGCGGCGATGCAGAGAGCGAGAGGAGGAGGTTGCATGTCTGGTGGAAGCGATGACTGGGACGTTGGCATGCGTGGGGAGTTGCCTTCTTAACGAAGGAACCGGTCGCGAGAAAATATCGCAGCATTTCTCTCTCTCTCTTTTTTTAACCGATGCACTGTTCCTAGACCGCCCACGTGGATGCAACGAGCGAGCGCCCCTTCCGCGTAGCTTATTGTGTTTGATTAGGCACAATACCCCTTTTTACTCCTCATCAATCTTTACTCCTTGACCCTAAATCCTCATCAACCTTTTTTTATTTTTTGTTCTGTTCTTCTCTAATCTCAAATCGGTAGGGCTGCATATCAGTGTTTTTCTCAACCACTTGGCCTCTCGCGAAAGCCAAACGAGTGAAGTCTATTTTAAACCTTTGAGGTTGTAGGGCTCGTCGCAAACAAACCCTCACCTCCAAATCCCTGAAGTTTATACCCTGTCCTCTGTTATCCCGGTCGTTTTTAACCCTACTCCAACCCTAGACTGTTTGTAAGCACAATCCCGGCCGGGATCACTCCTTCCTCTCACTGACAACCCGAGCTTACGTGTCATCTCCATCTTCTTTATCATCCATCTCTCCTCTTCTCTTTCTCTTTGGCGGGAGCCCATACGCACCGGGCAGCAAGGCAGCATACGTGGTTTTTGTTGGCGATCTGGGCGAGTGTGTCGACCACATGCTGGAGCACTCGAAAGGAGGTGGCGTTTGTCTGATCGTTACATCGATCGAGCTCTTGGATTTTACTACATGCAAAGCGGCCAGATTGCAGTGCTACAACTGAGTGCCACGCATGTGTATCTCTACTACTATTAAACAAGCAAACATATTCATCGCTAAGTGCACCCAGCTAACGTACACATAAAGATAGGGACCAATTACAGCCTCACGATCAGGACCATTTAATTTGATCTAGCCGTTAAGATTATACTAACCCTCAACGAAAATTGTGTTTAGCAGTTTACACGGGCGGACGAAAATTCTGCCCAACGAAACGTCCCGCGCCTCGCGCCCACCCGATACATCGCTTCCCTTATCCCTTACCTCAAAAAAAGAAAAAAAAATACATCTCTCCCGAAGGAAAACACAACACAACACAATCGCGCAGGAACCATGGTTAGCGGTGGAAGTTAGGGTCAGGGCACCGCGGCACTGCCCCATCCCTTCGGCCGCCATCCGTCCTGCTCCCCCTCCCACCATCGCTCCGCCGCCGCTTCCGTGCTCCACCCGATTCGCCACCACGGCGCGACCCGCAGCCCGGTCTTGCCTTGCCGTCCACCCGCACATCTCCTCCCTCGGGTTCCGGCGAGCTGCGTCGACAGCCACGGTGAACTGCCATGGGTGCGGCCAATCCGAGCTCCAGTTCAGGCAGGTCGACCGGGTCCCGACGGTGGCGCGGGCCAGCCCGGTGGCGCCGGACGCTGCCAGTCTCGGCCGTCACGCGATTGTGCGGATGACGCTCCGCATGTCCCTGTAAGCGCCGGCTACTGCTGCTCCCCGCCCCCATGTAATTATCCAACGCTTGGAAACTATTTTTTTTGTTCAGACTGACCTGCTCTTGAATTCTCGCTGATTTGTGGTTTTCAGACCCACCCAATCAGGTTCGTGCTGATGGAGGAGAACCTGTTGTTCCTGGAGGCCTGGCAGGCAGTCGACCACACTACTACCAAAATCCCATCCGTGACGAGCTGGTGAACACGTGGGACATGACATGTATGATTCCAGTTGTGCAAAGTCTGCTTGTACTGCTATCCATACTGCCCCTAGCAATATAATTTATCTGCTGCCTCAACGGCTCACACAAGTCATTACATGCCACTTAGTACTGTAGAAAGTACAACCGAATTTGATATTTGGATCAAAATCAAATGCAGTTGTCATGCACATCCTTTGGTTGAATCTGAAATACTATTAGAAACATGATGGTGTCGTGTTTTTGCAGTTCTTATGCCGTCTAACGAATTTTCTTATCTCACATTTTATCTCAAGATGCTGCAACCTTGGTCGATCCGTTCACTTGATTATTGAAACTGTGTGCGTTTTATGAAGTAATAAATCTGGCACACGAGGTGCCCTCTTGGGTGTAGATTTATCCATTGGCTACCCATTGGAGCATCACTTGCAGGACTCTCTATTTACACGCAAAATTGATGTAGCTTTTCTAGCCTTCTGTGTATAACTAGCTTTTTTTCTTAATTGTATTCAGTAAGGATTACTTTATCCATACATTGTTTGCATAAAATTGATGCTCAGTCGTGTGGCAGACTTCCTGCATTAGAAGACACTTGCCCCAGATCCAATTCGTCGATGGAGTTAGAACAATTCCGTACAGCATAGTCTTAGGTAATTTATGTTCTAACCACGTTATTATTATTGCAAAACCAAATACGAATGCTTAATCTGAGCTATTTCTCACTCCATTTCCTCTAGGTCTCTACCAATTATTGTTTGTCTTTTGAGGTGAATGCAGCTGCTGGTCATACTTTAACCACACGTCAATTGCAGGAGTATGACAGCGGCATCCTGTGCCACAAACCATGCGAAGAATGATGGGTGGTGTAATCTTATGCTAGCTAGAGTGCTAGACAGATTTAATAAACTCTTTGGAGCTCATCTTTTGGCCTGAAACACTAAGAACTAACCTGCCACAGCAGTGAATAATGATTAATACAACGGAGTGCATTTGATCCATCTGATAAAAATACCTATTGGGGAATAAGAATGAAAAGTAATCACCCACTCTTTCTGCAGTGGAATTCAGGTATACCCGCTCCTCTGTTTATTTGACTGTTGTTAGATTGGTTCATCCTGGTCTGACGTGTTAATGGAGTTGTTTCATTCCTCAGACGACCCCTTTCAATTGGATCAGTTTTCCTTTTTGGGTTACTCTATATTCCCTACATATATCTTTATTATGTTCATCGAGACTTCAGAGTAAGACATTTATTTTGTTCATATTACCTTCAAGGTAACATGGTACCTACAACGCAGGGGGACTAATGGCAATCAGTTCTAAATCTAATCAAGTGTAAGCTTCTCTGTTGTCTGTACTGCAGCCGTGCTGATCAGAAGTTCAGGACCCCACTACAGGCAGGAAAAAAAGAATAATCTTTGTAAGCTACAGTCTTCTGATCACAATCTTACTTTTTTTTGTTAGTGCTTCCATTACTTTCTGTTGAAAAATGCTCAATGGGCTAGGGAGTTATATGTTGGCAGTGAGGTGCATGTAATACATTGAAAACTTGCTGCTATCGGCAAAGACGATATGCGTTTATTTGTAGGCAGAGTTGTTTATTGTTTATTTTGGTTGCATCAGGCAATGTGTGAATTGAGCTTTTGCCGTTGCTGATCGTGTATTCTCTCTGTGCTAGGAAGCATGGTTTCAACTTACCCCCTAGATCAGTGTAAGTATGCCTAACTCACATATACTTGGCATTTGATATGAGAAAAGTATGTTTTTGGTCCCTCAAGTTCCCACAAAGTATAGACTTGGTCCCTCAAGATTTTTTGATATACATTTGGTCCCTCAAGTCTCAAAACCGGATAAGGATCATTTGGTCCATATGTTCGACCATGAGGCAAGATTCTTGCATAGAGAATCAAGCAACAAATAATGAGGATCGCACATGAAGAGGTAGCAAAGAAAACCATGCCAAAAACAAATTCTTGGAACACCCAGTTGTAGACTACAGCTAGAAGCCAAAATAAAACATACTTCTACATTCTTACACCATGCAAGCAACTATTGAGATTAAATATCTACTATTAAATTGGAAGTTGTAAATATATAAAACATGTTGCTGAAGTTGTGTTAAGAGAAAGAAGGTACCTGACTAAAGAATTCAGAACACAATAATCCAATATGTTGAAATGTGTCCAATGATTTATATATCTCATCTAACCAGAACAATGAATCCCATGCCATACCTGCTGATATTTTATGACTTTAACCAGCACAAAGAATCCCATCAACAAACATAACTTTCCAAACTTGCATGCTCCTCTACTAATATGCTGGAAATGAGACACTCAACAGTAAACATTTAGGAGGACTACTATAAATGCAAAAGTAAATTATGGTAAACACCATGTACTTATCTATGCAGGGGGGTGCCAGATCGCAAATGGCTAAGGGAGAGGTAGGATTTAGATTTACCGCAACCCAAATTTTATGTAGATAACTCACCCCATCTCTTCCAAGATGCCATCCTATATGAACATGAGGCTTGTGCTTTGCAGCTTCTCAGTACAACAAAGCATAGTACATCAAGTTGCATGACATTAGGTTACGATGATATATTTTTGTACAAAACATGCTATGTCTCCATGGATCAAAAGTTTAGAACATGGCAATGTGCATAAACAGTAACTGAAACCTGAAGTTGTACTTAAGCATTTGTAGCATAGCTTAAAAAAGGAGAAATATTGATGTGTACTGAAGACTGAAGTATCAGCCTAAAAGGAGAAATATGTGCCAGCTCTTCCTGAAATGAAATTGCACTTAAGTTCCCTCTGCAAATGGAGTTCGCAAAACCTGCAAAAGGGGATAAGGAAACAAATGAAATCCTCACAGATTGAATCTCAAAATCGAACAGTAAGAAGATTCGTGGTCGATTTACTGAAGGCTGGCGGCGGCGACGAGGTGACCGAGGAGCGGGTTGTGTAGGGCGGTGAGGGAGGGTGGCGGCCACAAAGGTGCGGCATCCGCGGTTGGATGCATCGGCCTCTCCTTGGCTGTCAGATTTATCCTGACCGCCCTTTGGTTTGCATTCCCCTCTTCATTAGTTTTATTTTGTCTAGCTGATCTCCAACGTGCATTCATTTTCTCTCTCTGCTCAGGTGTTAGACTATCTCGTCGAGCTTTATCACGGTCTCGCCTTTGTTGACTTTTGTCTTGTGTAATACTCGCATTGAAAGCAACGTGTTCAGTGTTCCTTGAAGTGATGTAGCGCTCTCTGCAGGGACAATGTTTAAACTGTTAAATCCAAGACCAAGATTTGAATCAATACACCTAGTTTATCAACATGAGGTAGATATAGGCATATAAAGGATTGGAAAACATAAACTATGAAGCAGACCAACAATAGACATGCTTCTGAAACCTTGAAACAGTAGCAACCACCAAGGCAAGAATCAAGCACTAAGTTAATTCTAAACCCAATGTAAATTGTCATCAGCAGCAGACATCTGAATACCTTGCATCACTTTATTTGTTTCCAAAGTAGAAAGTTAGTCCAATTCAACACTTCAACTTATATGACAAAGTTTTTCTTTCTCCTTTAGCCGTCCACATTTTTCAAAGTGGATATGCATTCCAGAGATATGTGAACTTTTTTCTCAAACAATTATCTATCATTTTCTCAACTCTAACTACATTTACAGATGTGGCAGAAAAGAAGCCCGAAACACTGAAGCTAGTACAGTACAAGGATCTTAGGAGTAGCATGCTGACTAAACAGCACATGAAATTCAGGTCAATTTTACCAGCATCTAACGCAATAGTAGTTGTCTATTGGGCCTTTTCCCCTTTTTTCTGTTTATAACTATAGGGATTTCTTTTTCAATTCAGAGGGAAAAATTATTTGTCTGATAATGCTCAGCGCATAGTGTTTACCGTGTTTAATCAACCTGCTGCCTTCAAACCCACTACATATATCTGTGTTTATTATCCACTTGATCTAAAAACCAGAAACCATTCGATCTCCATTTAAATTGCTTTCTGCAGCAAATTAATATCACATCACAAGTCATGACGCCGAATGAATCATGCTGTGCTCACCATGGCAAAGAGGCAAGCAAGTTCTGAGTCAGAAAGAAAATTCTAAAATACGAGAGCAACACCCGCTACTGACATTGGAACGAAGACGATGCCAATTTAGGAGAAGATCAAGATCGATGTACCTGTAAAGTCCTCGACGTTGGGCAAGTCTGAGTTGTTGGACATCCATGCGACCTCGTATGTCACCTGCTCTTCCGCACGCGCACTTGACAATAGCCGCCGCCTGCGACGAGGACGACACGCCGGATCCTCATAGGGAAGGCTCCCCCAAATCACGGAAGCTGGCGTGGTCGCGTGGAGGACGACGATGACGGCTGGATGAAGTGGGTGAGGTGGAGCTCCTCCGCACGCGCACTTGCCAACAGCCGCCACCGCCTGCGATGAGGACGACGCGCCGGCTCCTCATAGGGAATGCTCCCCCAAATCGCGGAATCTGGCGTGGCCACACGGAGGATGACGATGACGGCGGGATGAATTGGGGGAGGTGTAGCTTCGCCATGGCCGAGTCGAGCGAAGGAGGCCGGCGGTGGGGATTTTTTTGGAGAGAGAGATCCGATCGAGAGCGAGGGGAAGTGGAGGTGCAGGCGTGCGTGCGTGCGTGCGTGGCAGCGTGGGTCGCGGCTGGGTTTCCGGTCTTTCTATTTTTTTATCGTGGGAAGGAAGTGCGGGAACGACGTGAGGAGTGGGCGATGGTTTTCTTGGATAAGCCGGGGATGGGTAAGGGGGTTGCAGGGTTTTTTAGAGGAAAAGAAAATTTGTGGGAGGGGGGATCGAGGGGGAGTCCTAACGAGACGAAACGACAACGGACTGCTCCATTAGGAGTAGAGATTTATCCTTCACTTGAATTTTCAGAAATGACACTCTTTTTCTCTATTGCTAAATATCTACAACCCACTACCTATTATTCGTAGCCATACAATCATGCCACATCAGTAAGCCATGCATGTAAGTCATACGTTATATTTTTGTATATCCATGCAAAAGTGCTGCCATGCAACATAAATTTTTTACACTAAGTTTTTGTGCTCTCATGGACACGGTCTATTTGTTTGGGCGCTTGGAGCATACCTATATAGTTGATCTTTCACTTTTTTATATATAAATGACACTCTTTTAATTGTAATTTTTTTTCTTCTTTTCGACATGCTTTTGTTATATGTTTCATATTTTTTAATTTTTTGAAAGTGTATATCAAGAAATACTCTTACATTTTATTTTCATTAGTTACAGTTTGTATATCAAGAAATACTATTTTTCATGTTTTTATTAGTTATAGTTGTTTATGTGGCACTTAATAAAGCATTTTTATAAACAAGATTACCTCATCAACGCGTGGGATACCATCTAGTTTCTATAAATCTGGCGTCACCATTGCGGCCCACTAAGGTGGCGCATCAACAAGCGCCAGAGGCGAGGCGTGGCTACGTCTCGCAATAGGCGTGATATAACTCCTGTAAACTGTCAACCTCCCTCTCAACATATAGAGGTTGATGCATGAACCTTTTACCAGAAGGAATATATGGAGAAGGCTAAAGTTTCCATGCCACTTAGGCCGTGGGCTTTGGACCTATCTATCTGCATATATATAAGAACAAATAGTAGCCCTCTTTGACGGGTGCTGATCCTGCTCAACGTCCATTTTTTTTTTAAGAAATGTACTACAAACATAGATGCTCACAGTACACACACCCTCACTTTTATGAACATGCACACACCCTACCCCAATGAGAAATTGGGCAAAGTACTGGAGGAAAACATTGTCCGGTCTCAGTTTCAAAAGGGTGAATTCCATATATGCCACTCAAAACTTGCCCGTAACCTCATATGCCATTGGAAAATTCCCTCTCCCAAATATGCCATTGAAAATTTGCACCGCGTACAGATATGCCACTACGGGCCAGTTGACCGTTAGTTGACTGTCAAGCGGCACTTGAAAAGACGATTTTGCCCCTGGTCATTCCTTGTGCCCATTTGACGCACTGTAGCGGCACTGCGCTACGGAGTGTCACTGTAGCGTTCCAAAAAAAGTGCCCGTTTTTTGAAATTGCAAACAAATTTCGAATTCCGAACATTTTTTTGAACTGCAATATAGAGCGGCACTGTAGCGTCCGACGCACTGTAGCGTTCGGCGGTACTGTACCGTCGACACACTGTAGCGTTTCGGCGGCACTGTAGCGGCCGACGTACTGTAGCGTTCCGAACAAATTTTTTACAAAAAAGTGAACAAAATTTGAATTCCGAACAATTTTTTGAAAAAGTGAACAAAATTTGAAAAACGTGAACAATTCAGTACTTCACATTTTACAATTCAGTACTTCACATTTTGTTCACTTTTTAAAAAAATTGTTCACAATTCAAAAAAAATGTTCGGAATTCGAAATTTGTTTGCAATTTCAAATAACGGGCACTTTTTTCCGAACGCTACAGTGTCGCTCCGTATCACAGTTGCCGCTACAGTGCGGCAAAACGGACACAAGGAATGACCAGGGGCAAAATCGTCTTTTCAAGTGTCGCTTGACAGTCAACTAACGGTCAACTAGCCCGTAGTGGCATATCTGTACGCGGTGCAAATTTTCAATGGCATATTTGGGAGAGGAAAATTTCCAATGGCATATGAGGGTACGGGCAAGTTTTGAGTGGCATATATGGAATTCACCCGTTTCAAAATGCATGAATTTTAGGGCTTCTCTAGTTCAGGATTTGAAAAACACAGAAATATGAAAAATGTATGTCATCTTTGTTTGAATCATTATATAGTAACTAGAAACACATGAATGAGTAATAGAGGGTGTTTGGTTGCTATCTTCTGAATTTCATTTGGTAACCCAACCAAGGCACGACAAACATCTTGTGGCAACCATTGATCACTACCGAGGCTATCTCAAATGGGCACTGATCAAATCCAGTTCATGTAACATTACAGATATGTACGTGTCTGTACACACACTGAGTACTCCAAATATGTTACAACATGACATGATACCCCAAGATATGTTAAACCTAATAATTCCGACAACACAAGTTGGATCAACCTGCTCACTTTCAGCTCCAAAAAAAAAACTGCTCACTTTATTCCCTAAGACAGGCCCTGCTCGAAAGTCGAAACGGAAAGGGTGACTTGTCTTGCCGCCTCCTGCTAAATAAATGGCCAACTCCAACAACAGAGAGAACGCAAAACCTTTGCGTCTCCGTTCACACATACAAAGAAAAAATGAGTTACTGTACACTGGATGAGGTTGGAACCCGTGGCCAAGTTCCTAAACTCCAGCATGTAGGGGAACGCAGCAGAAAACAAAAATTTTCCGACCTACGTACCAGCCCAGGACCACTATAAAGATTGCATACAAGGTTTGATCTCTTTCGTTACCGACTCGTAGCGCAGCGGAAGTAGAGTCGATGACGAACGGCGGTGCAGATCCCCGCAGCTAGGATTTTACAACCTCCCAACCGCGAGGATGTATACCCTCATCTGCCCCGCGGACAGCCCTCCGGGAGGCGGTCGCACAGTCCCCCGGACGGTGTCGCGGACAGCCCTTCGGGAGGACCTCCGAAACTCGGACTGTCACTCGGACAGCCCTTCGGGAGGACCTCCAAAACTCGGACGGTCACACGGACAGCCCTTCGGGAGGCACTCGCGAACTAAGACCGAAACTACGATCTCTCTACAGAGTTGCACACATACGGTGTCATCTATCCGGCAGGGCTTCGCCGTCCAGAACTAGTTCCCACCGGAACCCAGACAGCCTTTCGGCTCTACGAAACTATTTCGTGGGAGGGAGAGAAGAAAGGCAGATCATGCATGCCATGTGTGTGAGAGTTAGAGTGTGGATGGAGAGCTCCTCTCCACCTCCTTATATAGTGGTGGGAGGGGTGAGGGGGGGGCTGAAATTTCAGCCCACTAAACATGCACCCACCAAACAAGGAAGCATGTTCCCACCAAACATGGAGAAAACATGTTCCCTTGTCCATGGTGTTCCCCCATGGGGCCCCACCTTCCTCCCAACACTCTCCACCATTTGTGGGGGCTGCCCCCCACCATGGGGGCCCCACCCAACACTTTGTCCAGCCACAAGGGGGCTGTCCCCTAAAGGGGGCGCCCCCAAAAACAGCCCCCACGATCCGTGGGATCTTGTCCCCTCTCGCTGGGACAAGATGTTTTCCGAAACTATTTCTTCTGAAAATTCCAGAAGGTCCCAGAACATTTCCGGCACCCTCTAAAATTATCTGGACACGCTCCGGAACATTTCCAGTATGGTGGTTTAATTTAAAACCATCTTCGTTTACCCGCTAAACAATTCCGGCAGCTCCGAAAACTTTTTTCGGTTTTTTCTCCAGAAAAATTCTAGAAATTACCAGACCAATCTGGCAACCTCCAAAACATTCCCGGTGCTTGCCGAAACCTTTTTGGATCAATGGTTTTATCCGAAACAACTTTTCGGTTTTACCGAAACTTTTTCGGTGTTCTCTCCGGAACTTTTCCGTTGTCTCCGAAACTATTCCAGTGACTTTCTCTCGGACTCCTTGTCTAGTATTCAGCAGATAGATGACCCTTAAGCGTGTGACCCTATAGGTTCGGTGAAGTATAGACATGACCGGAACACTTTCCGATCAATGATCAGCATCGGAACCGTGGACACCCATATTGACCCCTATACCCACACGAATAAATATTCGAGTGAACCTCCAGTTGCCGTGTGTTATTCCTGTTGCTTCGCGATATGTTACAAATACCCGAGGTGAGACATGTTGGCATCCCTGTGGATCAACACCTTGTCCACTATGCCAGTTACCTCGTTGCCGGTATTGTTCTCTTTTCTCATTCCCGTGTTCCGGCATCCCTGTGATCAAATCACCCTGTGTCTGGCCAGACGATGATGGATACCGTAACACCGAGAGGGCCCAGAGATATCTCTCCATCGTCGGAGGAGCAAATCCCAATCTTGAGCTATCAAGTTACTTGACATACTTTTCCATGAACCCGTAAGCCGCCGTAATAGCCACCCATTTACGGATGACGTTTAACAAACCCCAAAGTTCATGAAGCAAGCATGAAGAAACTCGATACTCTCATGGTCTAAGGAATTATGCAAACATTAACTTCCTGTGTTATTAACCATTAACTTATGACGAATGTATCTCATAGCATAACATCAATATTGGGTCGATTCAACACAAGTGTTCTATCAACAATTGTGCCCTCAAAATTGCCGGCATAGCCATGCCCATGATCAGGAAAACAGGATCATCATGCAATACTTGAGCCAGTCATAGAGGCTTGACTAGGAATACATTTTACCGTTTATTATCCCACACGTGCAAATGAGTCTTCCTCCGAGCCTCGTTTTATTTGTAGACTCGAGAATCATTGCAGTTATAGCATGGAACATAAACATAATTATGAACAGGGAGATAATCAATAACATTTATTATTGCCTCTAGGGCATATCTCCTACACAGCAATGGTGCTTTAGCATATGCTGCACAATTAAAAAAGGACAAATAGAATGTCATCGAAATTATGTATAAGTACCAGCAGGCAGCAGTGTGCAAAAATGTCGGCGCGATACTGAGGTTGTTTGGTGTCTTAGGCTTTTGCAGTAAGATAGATCGCGATTCTACCAAAGAAGTTGCAACGAAATTGCTGATTTCACTAATTTCAAATTAGATGAGCACAGGTCCCATAACACTTTTCAGCCTACCCTGCATGAACGCCAAGTTGGTAGCTGCTAGAAATTCCCATAATCTCTTAACTAACCTAGAAATTTCCATATTACTCACAAGGACTGGAAACGTGTACACCGTTTATAGTGCAGATTCATCTGATCAAAATAGATGCCTATATTTGAATTTCAAAACGGATACAGACTCTTGTATAATCTGCCAGAAGAATCACATGGGACATATGTTCCTTAGTTATTTAAAAAAAATAGTAACTCATAACTAGCCAAATACCAAGCGTAGTTTCTAAACATGTTTCCTGAAATGTTTCTCAGTCACAGCTAGAATCAATCCCCACAAAAAAAGGAGCTTCAATGGAAAAAAGGAGAAACAACATTAAGAAGAAATGTGCATTTGTTAACTGTCTGAACAAGCATCACAGCATGTACGATGGGAGCTTGATTCTAGTATAGCATGAAGATGGAATCCCTCTAGTATATGTAAACTAGCCATGAGGTTAATTTGAAGCATTTCAGTTTAATCAAAAGAGAAAAACAATCTCCAGTGTTTATTTGGTAAAACCTGATTATAACAGATCAGATTAATGAAAAAATGCATTAGAGCCACTACCATGAGCTTACAGATGTGAGCTACCTATATGAGTTTACTATTGAATACAACTTGTTTTAACAAAAAGATATACATAATTTTGGTGTACTGTTGTGTCATAATCATGTAATTATGAGGTACTTACAGCTAGCTAGTTTCACAGATGTTGCTAAGCAACTGAAAATAGTGAATGTGTATCCTATCTCAGAAATGTGCTAAGATGGAATCTGACTGAACACAAAAAAGCACATGAACATGCAAAGGGTCAACATAACTGACAGGTTCCTCACCTTGCAGAAGGAGGCATCACACTGTTCCCAGCACTGGACAGCTCGGGTGCAGCCGGAGGGGGTGCTGAAACTTTTATTTTCTTCATAGCTGAATTGAGTTTGCTCATTGAACTGGATTGATCTAAACTGATTATGCATTCGTTCTGCAACATATTCTGCGTTAACTGAACTTGATTGAACTCAATGGAGGATGCCTTCTCACGTATTGGTCCGTCTGTTGCCACATATTTCACAGTGGACTTAGTTTCGCTTGGATCAATCCTTTTGAGAAACAGAACTTTTGGTCTCTTGGGATGCTTCTTCGCTGCAGTTTCCCACATTTCTACTGTTTTTGTACTGACCATAGAATCCAGAGCAACTTCCTGCAGGTGATGGTGGTATTCGATCTTGATCCCTGAAAGACCAACAAGATCTTTACAAAGCAGCTGAAGCGAGACAAGACGCGGCAGAGCACCTTCTCCGATTGTAGGGAGCACGGGTATTTGCACGGTAAGGCATAAGTGTTGCAGGCTTGGGAAATCACCCTTCTGTATGATGAAGCCGCTAAGGTCAGCTTCAACCAGTTTGAGATAAAGCAAGTAGCGCATCTTACACAGGTTTGATAGATCTTTCCCCATTAGATTAGTTGAGGAAAGGCACAACTCCGTAAGGCCACATAAGGATGTAACAAACTGAGGCAGTAGACTCAGCCTGCCACGCAGTTTCAGCGAGCAGAGATAACAATATTCTTGTATAGAACCCAGGAAGTCCCCGAAGGAATTTCCAAAATCAAGTGACAGAGAACGGACGTCTGCCGTGTCCATACCATCCTGAGCAAACTTCTGAACTGCCTCTGGAATGTGAGGCATGCTCTCATTGTTTGCATCAGTTGACTCACAACACCATATCTTAACCTTTTTCAATTCTTTCATATGAGACATGAGTTGTAGAAATCCAGGGTTCTCGTCTGCAACGAATCCTGCAAGGGTCTGCAACTTACATTTCTTGGGTAATGACTTCTTCTCCAGTTCACCCACTTTCAAGTCCTTCCCAAGCTTAAACTTTCCAAACAGGTGAGCTAGGTGAGGCAACCCAATGATTTCTGCAGGCAATATCTCTATCTTTGTCTTCCTCAGGTCCAGTGTCTCTAAACAGTGTAACTTATCAAAATTCCTTGGGAGGCTGTTGATGGTACCCCCAAGGCTCAGATATTTTAGATGCCACAGCTTATGTATGTCCCTGAGATGATCGCCCTCCAAATCGTTGCATTCCTCCAGATCCAACACCCGCAGCAGCTCGCACCTGCAAAACTCAGAAGCAGCTTCTCCCACATCCCCAAAGATTGTCAGAGACCGGGCACGGAATTTTTCACTGCTACCAGATACTTTGTCGCTTGCCGGACTTGTATGCTGGTCGTTCAGGCCCAAGGTGTTGCCACCTTCAGGGTTCTGGATGAACAGGTGACGGAATTTACTTCGATTTTGATCATGAAGAGATGTGATGAAGTTATCAGACATGGACTTGTGCAGCATGAACTCGTGCATAATACCATGAGTTTTGCACGTCTTCACTTTTGTGTTGTTGCTACCATTGATCGGCCGAATGATATTCCGATCGACAAGTTTCCGGAAGTTTTCGTCTGCTACCTCCAGGTCACTGCGTTTGTACCTACATTGTACATACCCTTCTGCTAACCATCGCCTGATTAATGTATTCTTCCTGATTGGACGACCGTTTGGGAACACACTTGTGTATAGCAGGGAGGTCTTGAGAGGATAGTCAGACAGGCTTCTGTAGTTATTTACAAGAAGCTGTTGCAGTTTTGTGAAGTCTGCATCCTTCTCCATATGAAGCCCGAGGTTGCGGCAAACTTGCGCACAGTGTCTTCCTATGAGCTCATTCTCGCCTAGCAAAAATTTGGCCACGCTAACAAGAGCAAGTGGGAGGCCGTCACACTTGTCCACAATTGCTGTTGAACCCCGCTCCAATTCAGGTGAACATCCTCCAAAGAAAACCTTCTTCATTAGCAAAACCTTGGAGAGTTCTGCATCAAGAACGCTCATCTTGTAAACATAACCATCACCTGAGCTGCAAGCATTAGCTACTGAGTGAAGAGCCGTGGTTACAATGATTCTGCTTTTTGTTTCAGTATGGAACATAGCTTTTACAGCATCCCAGTGTTGCTTGTTGATGTCATCGATTACAATTAAGCACCTGGCAGGCAGACAAATTGAGAAATGAACCAAGTTATTATATCTGTCGTCTGGAAGAAATTGGTTGCCAATTCACTGATTTGCTATATGCACATACAAACATGCATAAGCAGTCAAGCGTACAAAGTAATAATCATATAGGTACGTAACCTGAAAGAATGCAAATTAACACTTGAATTTACAAGTGCTAAATTCTTGTTTTCCGAAACAGAGGGTTGCTACATTACTGTTCCTCCAAGTACAGAGCTATACTTCTATTGGTTGGGGGGGGGGGGGGAGGGGGGGGGGAGGGGGGCAGTAAACCATATATGTTGTTTACACCATTTTTTAAGATGGCTGACTCTTGGATTGTAACTAATCAGTAATATTAAGCTTATACAAGAGGTAAATATGTCGCAGCATAATGTTAATGTGGCAATCAGTCTGAATGGATGACAAATCTTCCAATACAGGCACTCTGAAAACAGAAGGTGACTAATCATATTTTGCTCCTAAATTCAGTTTTTCACTACATTTCACTGATTCATCTCTCCTTTTATCGACGATGGATCTTCAATCAAGCACCCACAAACTTTGTAATATGTTCATATCACAATATGGCAAGATTAAATTACGAGCGGACAACTCTTCTTCCAAAGCCAAAACGATTCTTGTCCCCTAAAAAAACGATTCTTGTCAGGTCGGAAGGAAGTTAGTGCAGAAAAATCCTCACTCTGTAGTCCCCAGGAAATTATTGACGGAATCTTGGTCCTGTGGCACATCGGCGGTGTGGTGGAGCTGCCGGAGTATGGTCGTCAGGAGCCCGTCGGCGTCTGTGTGCTCGGACCCTGAGGCCCAGGCGCGGCCAGCGAATCTCTGGACAACACAGGGGCAACAGTACACCGCCCTGGCGAGCGTCGTCTTCCCCGAGCCGCCGAACCCCACGATGGCTATCACACTGGGAGTCCCCGGCCCGCGGTCCAGCAGCAGCTCAACCAGCTCCTGTCTGGGCTTCTCGATCCCCACAGGGTCAGTTTCGGCCGCATCTACGGCAGCGGGAGGAGCAGCTCCGGCGGCGGATCTCCCGCCGTTGACGTCGTAGTTGACCCTTCGCTCGTGCGCGTCCTTGACCCTCTTCCTGAGCTTCGGGATCGCCGCCGCGAAACGGGATCTGGTGCTGGTCACCGCCTTCTTGACGCGGCGGAGGACCGACGATGCTTCCCCCTCGCAGGCGGCGCAGGGGAGGAACCGGTCGATGCAATCCTCGATGTCGTGCGCCAGATCGCGCATCTCCTCCATGGACACCACCTGCGGCCGCCGCGTCGGATCACCCGGGTGGTGCTAGTCCATGTCGCACAGGATCATGTCGAGCTCGGTGTGGATGAAGCGGAGGTCGTCCTTGAGGCCCTTGGACAGCTTGTGCCACCGCAGCCTCCATGCCTGCTGCCGGCCCCGCCCAGCTCCGGCGACCGCATGAGCCTCGATCAAGCAGCCAGCTTTGTCAGCCGTATGATCACTCGTCCGTGCTGGCCCATGAGCCATCGCTTTCACACATCACGTGAATACGTGATATCTTGGGCCCATAGGAGATACGAGTGGTTCGTTTCAAATACGTAACGTGTAGTGATCTAGCTAGCTACTCTGTTTCTACGAGAAAAATTCCCTTCTCCCAGCAAGAAAATTTGAGAAAATTGAGAATATACAGTGAGAAAATGGTCGCAACATACACAATATGAAAAATAAAACACAAGTTGCCATGGATGGTCGTTGGATTAATCTCGTCTTGCAGCCAAATTATATGCGATTGCACCTTGCACCAGCACCTCTATGCGTGTGTTGCGATCACTGTCGAGGAAGAAGCTCGTCCGCAATGGTAACGTCCGGAGCATGCAGTCCGGCCTTGCAGCAGCAAAGAAAAAAAAGACAACGGTAACTGACCTTGTAGCATCACGCGTGCAGATTGCAACATTCGGTTGTCCTTGCGCCGTCCGCATGGTTGGTTTCGCAACGTCCCACATCCGACTTATACCAGTGTTGACCGTCCTTGTAGCGTCCGCGCGGCCGGCCTTGAAGCGTCGCATGCCCCGCTTGCAACATTGGCGGGTGATCTTGTAGTGTCGCGTGTCCCGCCTTTAACATCGGTAGCCGGCCGTGCAACATCACATGTTTTGCTTGCAGCAACAATGTCTGGCACATGTTGCGTGTGCCTCGCATCAGGGTTAACAAACATTGAAGCGTCGCACATCTCTCCTTTAATGCGACGGTCGGCCTTGCAACGTCACATGTTGCGCTTGCAACAACGATATCAGACTGATATTGTGTGTGGCTTGCAACAAGGCTAGTTGGCATTGTAGCGTCACATGTTTCGCCTTTAACGTTAGTGTCCAGCCTTGCAGCGTCACATGTTTCAGTTGCGGCAACAATGCTAGACCGATGTTTCGTATGTCTCACAGTTGGGTTAACCGACATTGCAATGTCGCGCGTCTTGCCTTTAACGTCGGCGGACGGCCTTGCAACATCACATGTTTCAGTTGTAGCAACGATGCCAGGCCGATGTTGTAGCATGGCTAACCGACATTGAAGTATCGTGCGTCCCACCTTTAACGTTGGCGGTCGGCTTTACAGTGTCATATGTTTCACTTGCAAATGATGCCAGAACTATGTTTCATGTGGCTCGCAGCAGGGCTAACCGGCATTGCAACGTCATGTGTCCCGCCTTTAATGTCGGCGCTCGGCCTTGCGTCACATGTTTTGCTTGCAACAACGATGCCGAACTGATGTTGGTGTGGCTCGCAGCACGGCTAACCGCGCCCTGATCCATCCTACTTGCAACAAGGCCAGCCTACCTTGCAGCGTCGTGCGGCCCAACAACATCCAAACTACAACGCCGACTAGCTTACAACATCAGCGTACTTTCGGCTATGCAGCAACGAGAGGTCAGGATTGCGGCATCGGCGTGCTTCCGGGTTTTGCGGTTGCAATGTTTCCAGTGTCGCATGTTCCGCTTGTGGCAGCAATGTCCAGCGTTGCAATGTCACATGTCCAACTCCAGCGGCAGTACGCCATATGGTGATGTCGTGGTGTCGGCCGGTGGAGCTGGGCGCAAACCTCTTTTTACCGGTGGCGGTAGGTACCGGCGATGCATCCACCGTTGGCCTAGTTTGCGATTCGTGCTGTTGGATGGCCCACATCTTTGTATCTCAGCGTATTCCAACTTAGCCTGGCCGGTATTCACCATTATGTCACATCATCCTTTGGGCCCACCTCTTTTAACTCCTTCTCTTTACTCCCCCCCACCACAGCCTTCTCAATTTTACCGCACGCATCTCTCTCTTCTTCCTCCTTGGTTCTCCATGATCCATCCGCCGACCGCCTCCCCGCCGCCGGGCAGCATTCTGCACGGCTGACCGGGCGGTCCTCGCTCACCTCCTCTGCCGGTTCCTGCATTTGCTCAAGTTTGTCCTCACGGTAAGATATTCCCTCATTTGGTACTCTCTTTTTTTGCATATTCAGCTCACTTCCCTCTTTGGTTTGTTGATTTCTTAGGATAGATCTCCGTAACTTTCTAATTCTATAACCCTGAATCCTGTATCCCTTCTAGAATCCGAAATGAGGGAGCGGATGTATGGTTTCCTGTTGCTTACTCTGTCCTACTCTGTAACGATAGATCCCCATTTTCTCCGTAATCAACAAAGCACTGCTTTAAAACTAGGTAGTGTATGTTATAATTACTTTAGAGTGTTACTTGTGGTCCATACATAATTATCATCCATTTATATAATTTTGGATTGTAGCCCACATTTGTTCTAGGTTGGTGAATAAATGTTCTACAGTACTATAACTGAAATTCACTACTTATGGCATCATGCTAATGAAATATAAAACGGATTCTATAACTACTGAAATAGGATTTTCCAGTACTGGCATCATGCTAATGAAATATAAAATGGAGATGTTCTAGGGAACTTTGGATTGTAGACCAAACTGCATTTCACATGACATTGAAATAGGATTTAGCAGTACTGGCATTATAACTACTGAAATTCTATAACGTACGCTAGCAGCCTTACTGAAATTTGAAATCCACGTATACTAAGAATGTGTAGTGAATTGATAACTGAAATTTCTTACTGCTCGTTCAATTAAATTTCATACTGCTCGTTCAATTAATGCTACAATATCTGATGCTTTACACAAAACTAATTGACAGATGACCAATTCGGCACGCCGTCGGCGGAAATCAGCCAGCTTAGAGAAAACTAACTCTGATGGAAACATTAGTGTGGACATGACCGATAGTGATGTTTCTTCTCAGTCAAAATCAAGCATGCATAGCCGGAGAACATCTCCAAAGAAGCTTAATAGAGCTGCTACATCAGATATTAAGCAGGTATTTACTTACTGCACTGGAAGTACAGTTTGCAAACAAAATTCCGCAATCATGGCCCAACTAACATTGCTATTTCTGAATTTTCATCTAGAAAATCAACTGGAGATGTGATCTGAAGAAGATACTGGACATGTTAGCAGAACTAAGCCTACAAACTGAATGCGTTTACTAATGCTTACAAATTAATGATATAAAACTAGAAAATAAGATTCGACAGTACTACAAAATTAACAATAAATAAATACGGCAGGAACATGGTTCAATCAACTCTTATTACAGTACTGAGCAGCTGATTGATTTGGATAAAAACATAGCAGCTTCAAGATCCGAAGCAAAAATAATTAGGAGGCGGCGTGAACTGACCTGATTGGGTTTGTTGAATAACCGATGGCTAGATGGGCGGAATAGAAGTAGGCCAGATCAAAGGATGAGAGATCCAAGGATGTGGCTGTCTTGAATTTCCGCCGCCAATCAGATCGGAAATTTCCTACGGCAGGTTCATGCCTTCAAACATAGCATAGCTCCTGATTTCAAATCGAATCTTCAACAAAATCTATTTGTGTTCCCCTCTTATCTTAGACACAGGAAGAACTTGAGGAAGAACAATGGCGTCGGAGAGAGAACGAATCGGGATAGAAAGGAGAGGGAAGTGTGGCGGAGAATGAGAGTAAGATTAGATATTCCCGCACTGGTGGGGTCCACAATATTGTATTTTCTACAACGTGTCAGTCCTGTCAGTTGTATTAAGTCTGTATAGCAGAGGAGATGGATTTACAACCTTATACGGCGGAAGCATGCACGGATCTTGACGAAAGCGACGAAGGGTCGATTGACCACTGGTACATACCGGCACCGGTAAAATTACTTATTCCTGGAGCTGGGCGGCTGCACGCACGGGCGCGAGGCAAAAGCAGCAGCCGGCGAGCGTGTAACTTCTGTCCTTGTGTAGCAAACACGAAGACGCCAGTATTACATGGCAGCAAAAACTCCGCTACTGTGCCATGCAAAATCAAAAGCAAACCCACTATCCAGTACTGCATAGCTGGTTGCATGCAAATCAAAGCAAATCTACAAGTACTCGTACTAGACAATAGTGAAGTCACACACACATGCACGGAAGGTTTGCATGCAGCGCTCTTCGTCAAGGGACGCGCGCAAAGTGGGCAATCCGACGGTAGAGCAGGCGGTTGACGCGACCGTAACATCAGCCGGATGATTATAATCGTTTTCCTTCAATTTTCGTATTACTCGTGCGCGAGCTAGAGTAAAATCCACACAACCATCACATTTGTATCCCGATTAGCAAAGAACCATCACTTTACAATTCGTGGCATTTTACATCACACCGAATTTCTTATAGTGGCAAAATACACTGAGCAAAATTTTGATCGCGTTTTGACGTGCCAAATCGGTCGCGTGGCAAGTCGAAGATGACGTGCGAGTAACAACGGTTAACATCCGGTCCAACCGCGCTGGTCAGAAGTTTCCGTAGAGTTGGCAAGCTTGTTCCTAGTTTCTGTGGCTATCTATGGAGTTCACTATCTGTCATGTTGTTGCTAAAAAGGATCATAACAGGGTGCATAATTGGGGTCACTGATGGGGAACGAAGCATGAAAATCAAAAAAATTCCTACGAACACTCAAGATCAATCTAGGAGATGCATAACTACGAGAGGGGAGTGAGTCTACATACTCTTGTAGACCAAAAGCGTTAACGATCTAGAGATCGTGGTTGGCGTAGTCGTACTCACGTCGCGATCCAATCCGATCCAAGCACCGCATGTGCGGCACCTCCGAGTTTAGCACACGTACGGTTCGGTGGCGTCTCCTCCTTCTTGATCTAGCAAGCGAGGGAGAAGAGATAGATGAGATCTGATCCAACACGGCGGCGTGGTGATGGTGGTGGCAGCGAAACTCCGGCAGGGCTTCGCCAAGCGCTACACGGACGAGAAGTGGAGGGAGAGGGCAGCCGCCGTGGTAAGGGATGGGCTGCCCCTTGCGCCTCCTCTCTATTTATATAGGGGGAGGGACATGGCCAGCCCTTGCCCCTCCTCCAAGGGAGGGGTGGCGGCCGAGGAGGGGAGGAGTGCCCTCCAAGTCAAGTGGAAGGCCCTCTCCTTTAGGGTTTTCCACCCCTAGGCGCATGGGCCTTGTAGGGGCTGGTACCCCTGGCCCATTTAAGGTCAGGGCACCCCCTCTACAGCCCATGCTACTGTATGGGACGTGGTGGAACCCTTGGTGGACTTCCGGACCCCTCCGGAACCTTCTGGAAGCTTCCCGGTACAGTACCGAAAAAATCCAAACTTTTTCCGGAACCCCGATAACAACTTTCCATATATAAATCTTAACCTCCAGACCATTCCGGAACTCCTCGTGACGTCCGGGATCTCATCCGGGACTCCGAACAACCTTCGGTCATCAATGTTAATATATCTCATTACTACCCTAGCGCTACCGAACGTTAAGCGTGCGACCTTACGGGTTCGAGAATCATGTAGACATGACCGAGACACCTCTCCGGTCAATAACCAATAGCGGGACCTGGATGCCCATATTGGTTCCTACATATTCAACGAAGATCTTTGTCGGTTGAACCACGATGTCAAGGATTCAGTCAATCCCGTATGCAATTCCCTTTGTCCGGCGATATGTTACTTGCCCGAGATTCGATCGTCGGTATCTTCATACCTAGTTCAATCTCGTTACCGGCAAGTATGTTTACTCGTTTCGTCATACAAGATCCCGTGACTAAACTCATTAGCCATATGAAGCTTCTTGTGATGTTGTATTACCGAGAGGGCCCAGAGATATCTCTCCGTCACACGGAGTGACAAATCCCAGTCTCGATCCATGCAACTCCACAGACACCTTCGGAGATACCTGTAGAGCACCTTTATGATCACCCAGTTGCGAAGTGATGTTTTATAGCACACAAAGTATTCCTTTGGTATCCGGGAGTGGCATGATCTCATGGTCTAAGGAATTGATACTTGACATGAAGAAAGCTGTAGCAAATAACTAAACGATCTGATGCTAAGCTTACGGTTGGGTCTGTCCATCACATCATTCTCCTAACGCTGTGATCCCGTTATCAAATGACAACTCATGTCTATAGTCAGGAAACCATAACCATCTTTGATCAACGAGCTAGTCTAGTAGAGGCTTACTAGGAACACGGTATAGTTTATGTATTCACAAATGTATTTAAGTTTCCGATCAATACAATTCTAGCATGAATAATAAACATTTATCATGAACGGGAAATATGATAATAACTATTTTATTATTGCCCCTAGGACATATTCCCAACAGTCTCCCACTTGCACATAACTATATTCATAGTTAAGTCTTAGAGCATACAGAGGTGTCCATATTAGAAATAAATAAAAATGATAATATTCATAGGCGGCACATAACTCAACCTACCGACAAAAGATATTAAAGATGGCAGCTTGTGACCTTTCGAGAGGGGGGGGGGGGGGGGCGAGGAGCACCTACATCATATAGACAAGGAAGGAGGGGTCAGGTTGGGGAGGATCTCGTCGAGCGCAGCCACTATAGATGCCATCATTATAACTGAGAGTAAAAAAACGCCTTCTGTTCGATGGCTACATCTATTAATGAGAGTTGTTCAATCACTATAGACGCATTTAACATGTAGATACTGATATAATAGCAATTAACTTTGATGATCTAATGCAAGCATTCCCCTAGTGCAGAAGCAAGCCAACTGCAAGGTTCATGGCAAACAAATGGAAATTATTTCTCCAATATTATGTTTTCAATCTTCGTAACAAAATATACTGCAGAAGATAGCAGAAAAGGTGCAGTTGTGCTTTATCAGACATATTACCTTTAGTTCCTGAATAATTCCTCTGTCTGGAATATATTCAGAATCCACCTGAACAGAAAAAGAAAAGGTACAATAATAAGATAATCAAACATACTGCATTTTTCTGTCTGTACTTGCAAAATTGTGTCCCACCTTCCATCCATCCGATCCTGCATAAAAGTATGTTATGGTCATATAGACGATGATAAGTAGTAAGTACAGTATAATCCACATCTGTACACTGCCTGGAAAGATAATCTGAACTGTCTAATATAGAACAGTGCAACATAAAGTGCCTAATAAAGGACAAAAACGTGATGCAAGCAAAAACTGCAGAATCAAATTTACAGCAGTCTATAAAGGTAAGGGCATAGTTTTTTTTATATCATAAGCATCCTATGAAATTCAGAAAACTAAGTAACTTTTATATCAATAGGGCATGATGCAAAAAGTAATGTAATTAACATGCAGACTCACTTCAAAATCATCGAGATGCTTTGTAGTTGTAGCATCAATGGAGATGTTTGCCACTATTGTATTTGAAGCTTTCCTGAACCACTTAAGTATTCGACTCTCAGTTGATCATGGATAAGAAGTTCAGGGAAAAAGATACCATCATGAATATTTAGTAACTTGACTTCAATAAATCCTGCATTTGTCGTTAATTAATCCAATTAATGCATACAATAAACAGGTCGGTCAACAGTTGATTGCTGAAAGATGTATTGCGTATATCTCCAAATCATTAATATAAATAGTACTGTTATTAAATTAGCACAACTAAAAATTAGATTAAATCATATGATGCTCATGGATTAATTTCTCTAGCTTCTATTGTCGAGATAGTAGCTCTGCTCTCTTTAGTGTTGAAGTTTCTTCATGATACACGAGATGAACTTGCATCTAAAGAAACTGAGTTGAGATCTCTTTTTATTTGGTCTGGCATCCATACACTAACAACCATGAACTGGAAGGTAAATAGAAGCAACAACAATAGAAAATCATGACATTACCTAGTGCCCCAACAATTTATCCTCATGTTGGATCCATAACAGGGAGGAGAGACGAGAGGCAAGTTGTACCTTAGGCGTGCATGCGACCAAGAGCACGCACGAACAGATCGATGAAGAACCCAAGGCTCACAAGACGCCTCTGCTTCTCCTGCAGCATGTGTCCATTTCAACATCAATCTTCTTCACACTATCGAAGACGAGGAGGAGAGAGGCTGCGGCCAGCGAGCCAGCCTCAACACCCTTCACCGATCCGGCTCGACCTTGTTCTCCTCCACATCCTCGTTGACAGCGCCTTCCCCTCACTACTAGGACTGATTACATTAGGGTGAGAGACTGCAAGTAAACTCGCATGCCCAACTTCACTGCCCTCGTACATATTCAAACTTGGTCTTCAAGCAGTTTCACCTGTAGGTGGCCAGAGATTTGCATCAATGTCACATGTTCAACAATCTCACCAGTGACTAAAATATTCTTATCCACGGGTTGGAAGCAACAAAGTATATCCAATGAATAGTGCTGAAGCAATACACTAAAATCTAAAATACGAAGACATGTTCCAGAAAACCAATTCAGTTTGCAAGAAAATACGTTCCTATAACAGAGACCTGAAAAACCAGAATATTTTCAGTTTGCAAACGCATGCCAACAAACAGGTAGAGGCCAGCAACAAACAAGAACATAGCACACTTGCATATTAACTGAGGCTTCACTACCTTGCGACGGGAGGGGAGGAGACGAATCGGAAAGGAGTCCGGCGGCGATGCAGTGGGGCTAGGAACGAGAGGAGGAGGCGGCGGACTCCCTTCAGATTCGAGAGGAGGAGGCGGCGATGCAGAGAGCGAGAGGAGGAGGTTGCATGTCTGGTGGAAGCGATGACTGGGACGTTGGCATGCGTGGGGAGTTGCCTTCTTAACGAAGGAACCGGTCGCGAGAAAATATCGCAGCATTTCTCTCTCTCTCTTTTTTTAACCGATGCACTGTTCCTAGACCGCCCACGTGGATGCAACGAGCGAGCGCCCCTTCCGCGTAGCTTATTGTGTTTGATTAGGCACAATACCCCTTTTTACTCCTCATCAATCTTTACTCCTTGACCCTAAATCCTCATCAACCTTTTTTTATTTTTTGTTCTGTTCTTCTCTAATCTCAAATCGGTAGGGCTGCATATCAGTGTTTTTCTCAACCACTTGGCCTCTCGCGAAAGCCAAACGAGTGAAGTCTATTTTAAACCTTTGAGGTTGTAGGGCTCGTCGCAAACAAACCCTCACCTCCAAATCCCTGAAGTTTATACCCTGTCCTCTGTTATCCCGGTCGTTTTTAACCCTACTCCAACCCTAGACTGTTTGTAAGCACAATCCCGGCCGGGATCACTCCTTCCTCTCACTGACAACCCGAGCTTACGTGTCATCTCCATCTTCTTTATCATCCATCTCTCCTCTTCTCTTTCTCTTTGGCGGGAGCCCATACGCACCGGGCAGCAAGGCAGCATACGTGGTTTTTGTTGGCGATCTGGGCGAGTGTGTCGACCACATGCTGGAGCACTCGAAAGGAGGTGGCGTTTGTCTGATCGTTACATCGATCGAGCTCTTGGATTTTACTACATGCAAAGCGGCCAGATTGCAGTGCTACAACTGAGTGCCACGCATGTGTATCTCTACTACTATTAAACAAGCAAACATATTCATCGCTAAGTGCACCCAGCTAACGTACACATAAAGATAGGGACCAATTACAGCCTCACGATCAGGACCATTTAATTTGATCTAGCCGTTAAGATTATACTAACCCTCAACGAAAATTGTGTTTAGCAGTTTACACGGGCGGACGAAAATTCTGCCCAACGAAACGTCCCGCGCCTCGCGCCCACCCGATACATCGCTTCCCTTATCCCTTACCTCAAAAAAAGAAAAAAAAATACATCTCTCCCGAAGGAAAACACAACACAACACAATCGCGCAGGAACCATGGTTAGCGGTGGAAGTTAGGGTCAGGGCACCGCGGCACTGCCCCATCCCTTCGGCCGCCATCCGTCCTGCTCCCCCTCCCACCATCGCTCCGCCGCCGCTTCCGTGCTCCACCCGATTCGCCACCACGACGCGACCCGCAGCCCGGTCTTGCCTTGCCGTCCACCCGCACATCTCCTCCCTCGGGTTCCGGCGAGCTGCGTCGACAGCCACGGTGAACTGCCATGGGTGCGGCCAATCCGAGCTCCAGTTCAGGCAGGTCGACCGGGTCCCGACGGTGGCGCGGGCCAGCCCGGTGGCGCCGGACGCTGCCAGTCTCGGCCGTCACGCGATTGTGCGGATGACGCTCCGCATGTCCCTGTAAGCGCCGGCTACTGCTGCTCCCCGCCCCCATGTAATTATCCAACGCTTGGAAACTATTTTTTTTGTTCAGACTGACCTGCTCTTGAATTCTCGCTGATTTGTGGTTTTCAGACCCACCCAATCAGGTTCGTGCTGATGGAGGAGAACCTGTTGTTCCTGGAGGCCTGGCAGGCAGTCGACCACACTACTACCAAAATCCCATCCGTGACGAGCTGGTGAACACGTGGGACATGACATGTATGATTCCAGTTGTGCAAAGTCTGCTTGTACTGCTATCCATACTGCCCCTAGCAATATAATTTATCTGCTGCCTCAACGGCTCACACAAGTCATTACATGCCACTTAGTACTGTAGAAAGTACAACCGAATTTGATATTTGGATCAAAATCAAATGCAGTTGTCATGCACATCCTTTGGTTGAATCTGAAATACTATTAGAAACATGATGGTGTCGTGTTTTTGCAGTTCTTATGCCGTCTAACGAATTTTCTTATCTCACATTTTATCTCAAGATGCTGCAACCTTGGTCGATCCGTTCACTTGATTATTGAAACTGTGTGCGTTTTATGAAGTAATAAATCTGGCACACGAGGTGCCCTCTTGGGTGTAGATTTATCCATTGGCTACCCATTGGAGCATCACTTGCAGGACTCTCTATTTACACGCAAAATTGATGTAGCTTTTCTAGCCTTCTGTGTATAACTAGCTTTTTTTCTTAATTGTATTCAGTAAGGATTACTTTATCCATACATTGTTTGCATAAAATTGATGCTCAGTCGTGTGGCAGACTTCCTGCATTAGAAGACACTTGCCCCAGATCCAATTCGTCGATGGAGTTAGAACAATTCCGTACAGCATAGTCTTAGGTAATTTATGTTCTAACCACGTTATTATTATTGCAAAACCAAATACGAATGCTTAATCTGAGCTATTTCTCACTCCATTTCCTCTAGGTCTCTACCAATTATTGTTTGTCTTTTGAGGTGAATGCAGCTGCTGGTCATACTTTAACCACACGTCAATTGCAGGAGTATGACAGCGGCATCCTGTGCCACAAACCATGCGAAGAATGATGGGTGGTGTAATCTTATGCTAGCTAGAGTGCTAGACAGATTTAATAAACTCTTTGGAGCTCATCTTTTGGCCTGAAACACTAAGAACTAACCTGCCACAGCAGTGAATAATGATTAATACAACGGAGTGCATTTGATCCATCTGATAAAAATACCTATTGGGGAATAAGAATGAAAAGTAATCACCCACTCTTTCTGCAGTGGAATTCAGGTATACCCGCTCCTCTGTTTATTTGACTGTTGTTAGATTGGTTCATCCTGGTCTGACGTGTTAATGGAGTTGTTTCATTCCTCAGACGACCCCTTTCAATTGGATCAGTTTTCCTTTTTGGGTTACTCTATATTCCCTACATATATCTTTATTATGTTCATCGAGACTTCAGAGTAAGACATTTATTTTGTTCATATTACCTTCAAGGTAACATGGTACCTACAACGCAGGGGGACTAATGGCAATCAGTTCTAAATCTAATCAAGTGTAAGCTTCTCTGTTGTCTGTACTGCAGCCGTGCTGATCAGAAGTTCAGGACCCCACTACAGGCAGGAAAAAAAGAATAATCTTTGTAAGCTACAGTCTTCTGATCACAATCTTACTTTTTTTTGTTAGTGCTTCCATTACTTTCTGTTGAAAAATGCTCAATGGGCTAGGGAGTTATATGTTGGCAGTGAGGTGCATGTAATACATTGAAAACTTGCTGCTATCGGCAAAGACGATATGCGTTTATTTGTAGGCAGAGTTGTTTATTGTTTATTTTGGTTGCATCAGGCAATGTGTGAATTGAGCTTTTGCCGTTGCTGATCGTGTATTCTCTCTGTGCTAGGAAGCATGGTTTCAACTTACCCCCTAGATCAGTGTAAGTATGCCTAACTCACATATACTTGGCATTTGATATGAGAAAAGTATGTTTTTGGTCCCTCAAGTTCCCACAAAGTATAGACTTGGTCCCTCAAGATTTTTTGATATACATTTGGTCCCTCAAGTCTCAAAACCGGATAAGTTTGGTCCTAAACCAGATTTTGAGCCCGTTGACCGGGTTTGACTGCCAGAAAACCGCCCGGTGAACAGTAAATACGAAAAAACTTCAAAAAAATCTGAAATTTTTTGGGGTCCAATATGCTTACATGCACAAGGTCCGACCAAAATTTCATGGTCTTTCGACACTCGAGGAGCGCGTGGCAAAAAAAAAAAAAATATGTATGTCTGATGAACAGTAAAATCGAAAAAAAATCAAAATAATTCAAAAAAATCTGAAATTTTGTGGGGCATAATATGCTTACATTCTCAAGGTGCGTCCAAAATTTGGTGATCTTTTGACACTCGAGGAGCTCGTGACAAAAAAAACAACTTTTCACTCACGAAAAAATAGCCAAAATTTGTTTTTTTTTGCTAGAGCCCGTCCGATGTCATTTCGTGACAAAATTTTGGTCGCACCTTGTGCATGTAAGCCTATTGGACCCCAAAAAATTTCAGAATTTTTTGAATTTTTTTCGAATTTACTATTCATCAGACCGTTATTTTGTTTTTTTTGCCACGAGCTCCTCGAGTGTCGAAAGACCACGAAAATTTGGTCGCACATTACGCATGTAAGCATATTGGACCCCAAAAAATTTCAGATTTTTTTGATGTTTTTTTTCAAAAAAAATCGAAGTTACTGTTCACCGGGCGGCGCTCGGCCTTGCGTCACATGTTTTGCTTGCAACAACGATGCCGAACTGATGTTGGTGTGGCTCGCAGCACGGCTAACCGCGCCCTGATCCATCCTACTTGCAACAAGGCCAGCCTACCTTGCAGCGTCGTGCGGCCCAACAACATCCAAACTACAACGCCGACTAGCTTACAACATCAGCGTACTTTCGGCTATGCAGCAACGAGAGGTCAGGATTGCGGCATCGGCGTGCTTCCGGGTTTTGCGGTTGCAATGTTTCCAGTGTCGCATGTTCCGCTTGTGGCAGCAATGTCCAGCGTTGCAATGTCACATGTCCAACTCCAGCGGCAGTACGCCATATGGTGATGTCGTGGTGTCGGCCGGTGGAGCTGGGCGCAAACCTCTTTTTACCGGTGGCGGTAGGTACCGGCGATGCATCCACCGTTGGCCTAGTTTGCGATTCGTGCTGTTGGATGGCCCACATCTTTGTATCTCAGCGTATTCCAACTTAGCCTGGCCGGTATTCACCATTATGTCACATCATCCTTTGGGCCCACCTCTTTTAACTCCTTCTCTTTACTCCCCCCCACCACAGCCTTCTCAATTTTACCGCACGCATCTCTCTCTTCTTCCTCCTTGGTTCTCCATGATCCATCCGCCGACCGCCTCCCCGCCGCCGGGCAGCATTCTGCACGGCTGACCGGGCGGTCCTCGCTCACCTCCTCTGCCGGTTCCTGCATTTGCTCAAGTTTGTCCTCACGGTAAGATATTCCCTCATTTGGTACTCTCTTTTTTTGCATATTCAGCTCACTTCCCTCTTTGGTTTGTTGATTTCTTAGGATAGATCTCCGTAACTTTCTAATTCTATAACCCTGAATCCTGTATCCCTTCTAGAATCCGAAATGAGGGAGCGGATGTATGGTTTCCTGTTGCTTACTCTGTCCTACTCTGTAACGATAGATCCCCATTTTCTCCGTAATCAACAAAGCACTGCTTTAAAACTAGGTAGTGTATGTTATAATTACTTTAGAGTGTTACTTGTGGTCCATACATAATTATCATCCATTTATATAATTTTGGATTGTAGCCCACATTTGTTCTAGGTTGGTGAATAAATGTTCTACAGTACTATAACTGAAATTCACTACTTATGGCATCATGCTAATGAAATATAAAACGGATTCTATAACTACTGAAATAGGATTTTCCAGTACTGGCATCATGCTAATGAAATATAAAATGGAGATGTTCTAGGGAACTTTGGATTGTAGACCAAACTGCATTTCACATGACATTGAAATAGGATTTAGCAGTACTGGCATTATAACTACTGAAATTCTATAACGTACGCTAGCAGCCTTACTGAAATTTGAAATCCACGTATACTAAGAATGTGTAGTGAATTGATAACTGAAATTTCTTACTGCTCGTTCAATTAAATTTCATACTGCTCGTTCAATTAATGCTACAATATCTGATGCTTTACACAAAACTAATTGACAGATGACCAATTCGGCACGCCGTCGGCGGAAATCAGCCAGCTTAGAGAAAACTAACTCTGATGGAAACATTAGTGTGGACATGACCGATAGTGATGTTTCTTCTCAGTCAAAATCAAGCATGCATAGCCGGAGAACATCTCCAAAGAAGCTTAATAGAGCTGCTACATCAGATATTAAGCAGGTATTTACTTACTGCACTGGAAGTACAGTTTGCAAACAAAATTCCGCAATCATGGCCCAACTAACATTGCTATTTCTGAATTTTCATCTAGAAAATCAACTGGAGATGTGATCTGAAGAAGATACTGGACATGTTAGCAGAACTAAGCCTACAAACTGAATGCGTTTACTAATGCTTACAAATTAATGATATAAAACTAGAAAATAAGATTCGACAGTACTACAAAATTAACAATAAATAAATACGGCAGGAACATGGTTCAATCAACTCTTATTACAGTACTGAGCAGCTGATTGATTTGGATAAAAACATAGCAGCTTCAAGATCCGAAGCAAAAATAATTAGGAGGCGGCGTGAACTGACCTGATTGGGTTTGTTGAATAACCGATGGCTAGATGGGCGGAATAGAAGTAGGCCAGATCAAAGGATGAGAGATCCAAGGATGTGGCTGTCTTGAATTTCCGCCGCCAATCAGATCGGAAATTTCCTACGGCAGGTTCATGCCTTCAAACATAGCATAGCTCCTGATTTCAAATCGAATCTTCAACAAAATCTATTTGTGTTCCCCTCTTATCTTAGACACAGGAAGAACTTGAGGAAGAACAATGGCGTCGGAGAGAGAACGAATCGGGATAGAAAGGAGAGGGAAGTGTGGCGGAGAATGAGAGTAAGATTAGATATTCCCGCACTGGTGGGGTCCACAATATTGTATTTTCTACAACGTGTCAGTCCTGTCAGTTGTATTAAGTCTGTATAGCAGAGGAGATGGATTTACAACCTTATACGGCGGAAGCATGCACGGATCTTGACGAAAGCGACGAAGGGTCGATTGACCACTGGTACATACCGGCACCGGTAAAATTACTTATTCCTGGAGCTGGGCGGCTGCACGCACGGGCGCGAGGCAAAAGCAGCAGCCGGCGAGCGTGTAACTTCTGTCCTTGTGTAGCAAACACGAAGACGCCAGTATTACATGGCAGCAAAAACTCCGCTACTGTGCCATGCAAAATCAAAAGCAAACCCACTATCCAGTACTGCATAGCTGGTTGCATGCAAATCAAAGCAAATCTACAAGTACTCGTACTAGACAATAGTGAAGTCACACACACATGCACGGAAGGTTTGCATGCAGCGCTCTTCGTCAAGGGACGCGCGCAAAGTGGGCAATCCGACGGTAGAGCAGGCGGTTGACGCGACCGTAACATCAGCCGGATGATTATAATCGTTTTCCTTCAATTTTCGTATTACTCGTGCGCGAGCTAGAGTAAAATCCACACAACCATCACATTTGTATCCCGATTAGCAAAGAACCATCACTTTACAATTCGTGGCATTTTACATCACACCGAATTTCTTATAGTGGCAAAATACACTGAGCAAAATTTTGATCGCGTTTTGACGTGCCAAATCGGTCGCGTGGCAAGTCGAAGATGACGTGCGAGTAACAACGGTTAACATCCGGTCCAACCGCGCTGGTCAGAAGTTTCCGTAGAGTTGGCAAGCTTGTTCCTAGTTTCTGTGGCTATCTATGGAGTTCACTATCTGTCATGTTGTTGCTAAAAAGGATCATAACAGGGTGCATAATTGGGGTCACTGATGGGGAACGAAGCATGAAAATCAAAAAAATTCCTACGAACACTCAAGATCAATCTAGGAGATGCATAACTACGAGAGGGGAGTGAGTCTACATACTCTTGTAGACCAAAAGCGTTAACGATCTAGAGATCGTGGTTGGCGTAGTCGTACTCACGTCGCGATCCAATCCGATCCAAGCACCGCATGTGCGGCACCTCCGAGTTTAGCACACGTACGGTTCGGTGGCGTCTCCTCCTTCTTGATCTAGCAAGCGAGGGAGAAGAGATAGATGAGATCTGATCCAACACGGCGGCGTGGTGATGGTGGTGGCAGCGAAACTCCGGCAGGGCTTCGCCAAGCGCTACACGGACGAGAAGTGGAGGGAGAGGGCAGCCGCCGTGGTAAGGGATGGGCTGCCCCTTGCGCCTCCTCTCTATTTATATAGGGGGAGGGACATGGCCAGCCCTTGCCCCTCCTCCAAGGGAGGGGTGGCGGCCGAGGAGGGGAGGAGTGCCCTCCAAGTCAAGTGGAAGGCCCTCTCCTTTAGGGTTTTCCACCCCTAGGCGCATGGGCCTTGTAGGGGCTGGTACCCCTGGCCCATTTAAGGTCAGGGCACCCCCTCTACAGCCCATGCTACTGTATGGGACGTGGTGGAACCCTTGGTGGACTTCCGGACCCCTCCGGAACCTTCTGGAAGCTTCCCGGTACAGTACCGAAAAAATCCAAACTTTTTCCGGAACCCCGATAACAACTTTCCATATATAAATCTTAACCTCCAGACCATTCCGGAACTCCTCGTGACGTCCGGGATCTCATCCGGGACTCCGAACAACCTTCGGTCATCAATGTTAATATATCTCATTACTACCCTAGCGCTACCGAACGTTAAGCGTGCGACCTTACGGGTTCGAGAATCATGTAGACATGACCGAGACACCTCTCCGGTCAATAACCAATAGCGGGACCTGGATGCCCATATTGGTTCCTACATATTCAACGAAGATCTTTGTCGGTTGAACCACGATGTCAAGGATTCAGTCAATCCCGTATGCAATTCCCTTTGTCCGGCGATATGTTACTTGCCCGAGATTCGATCGTCGGTATCTTCATACCTAGTTCAATCTCGTTACCGGCAAGTATGTTTACTCGTTTCGTCATACAAGATCCCGTGACTAAACTCATTAGCCATATGAAGCTTCTTGTGATGTTGTATTACCGAGAGGGCCCAGAGATATCTCTCCGTCACACGGAGTGACAAATCCCAGTCTCGATCCATGCAACTCCACAGACACCTTCGGAGATACCTGTAGAGCACCTTTATGATCACCCAGTTGCGAAGTGATGTTTTATAGCACACAAAGTATTCCTTTGGTATCCGGGAGTGGCATGATCTCATGGTCTAAGGAATTGATACTTGACATGAAGAAAGCTGTAGCAAATAACTAAACGATCTGATGCTAAGCTTACGGTTGGGTCTGTCCATCACATCATTCTCCTAACGCTGTGATCCCGTTATCAAATGACAACTCATGTCTATAGTCAGGAAACCATAACCATCTTTGATCAACGAGCTAGTCTAGTAGAGGCTTACTAGGAACACGGTATAGTTTATGTATTCACAAATGTATTTAAGTTTCCGATCAATACAATTCTAGCATGAATAATAAACATTTATCATGAACGGGAAATATGATAATAACTATTTTATTATTGCCCCTAGGACATATTCCCAACAGTCTCCCACTTGCACATAACTATATTCATAGTTAAGTCTTAGAGCATACAGAGGTGTCCATATTAGAAATAAATAAAAATGATAATATTCATAGGCGGCACATAACTCAACCTACCGACAAAAGATATTAAAGATGGCAGCTTGTGACCTTTCGAGAGGGGGGGGGGGGGGGCGAGGAGCACCTACATCATATAGACAAGGAAGGAGGGGTCAGGTTGGGGAGGATCTCGTCGAGCGCAGCCACTATAGATGCCATCATTATAACTGAGAGTAAAAAAACGCCTTCTGTTCGATGGCTACATCTATTAATGAGAGTTGTTCAATCACTATAGACGCATTTAACATGTAGATACTGATATAATAGCAATTAACTTTGATGATCTAATGCAAGCATTCCCCTAGTGCAGAAGCAAGCCAACTGCAAGGTTCATGGCAAACAAATGGAAATTATTTCTCCAATATTATGTTTTCAATCTTCGTAACAAAATATACTGCAGAAGATAGCAGAAAAGGTGCAGTTGTGCTTTATCAGACATATTACCTTTAGTTCCTGAATAATTCCTCTGTCTGGAATATATTCAGAATCCACCTGAACAGAAAAAGAAAAGGTACAATAATAAGATAATCAAACATACTGCATTTTTCTGTCTGTACTTGCAAAATTGTGTCCCACCTTCCATCCATCCGATCCTGCATAAAAGTATGTTATGGTCATATAGACGATGATAAGTAGTAAGTACAGTATAATCCACATCTGTACACTGCCTGGAAAGATAATCTGAACTGTCTAATATAGAACAGTGCAACATAAAGTGCCTAATAAAGGACAAAAACGTGATGCAAGCAAAAACTGCAGAATCAAATTTACAGCAGTCTATAAAGGTAAGGGCATAGTTTTTTTTATATCATAAGCATCCTATGAAATTCAGAAAACTAAGTAACTTTTATATCAATAGGGCATGATGCAAAAAGTAATGTAATTAACATGCAGACTCACTTCAAAATCATCGAGATGCTTTGTAGTTGTAGCATCAATGGAGATGTTTGCCACTATTGTATTTGAAGCTTTCCTGAACCACTTAAGTATTCGACTCTCAGTTGATCATGGATAAGAAGTTCAGGGAAAAAGATACCATCATGAATATTTAGTAACTTGACTTCAATAAATCCTGCATTTGTCGTTAATTAATCCAATTAATGCATACAATAAACAGGTCGGTCAACAGTTGATTGCTGAAAGATGTATTGCGTATATCTCCAAATCATTAATATAAATAGTACTGTTATTAAATTAGCACAACTAAAAATTAGATTAAATCATATGATGCTCATGGATTAATTTCTCTAGCTTCTATTGTCGAGATAGTAGCTCTGCTCTCTTTAGTGTTGAAGTTTCTTCATGATACACGAGATGAACTTGCATCTAAAGAAACTGAGTTGAGATCTCTTTTTATTTGGTCTGGCATCCATACACTAACAACCATGAACTGGAAGGTAAATAGAAGCAACAACAATAGAAAATCATGACATTACCTAGTGCCCCAACAATTTATCCTCATGTTGGATCCATAACAGGGAGGAGAGACGAGAGGCAAGTTGTACCTTAGGCGTGCATGCGACCAAGAGCACGCACGAACAGATCGATGAAGAACCCAAGGCTCACAAGACGCCTCTGCTTCTCCTGCAGCATGTGTCCATTTCAACATCAATCTTCTTCACACTATCGAAGACGAGGAGGAGAGAGGCTGCGGCCAGCGAGCCAGCCTCAACACCCTTCACCGATCCGGCTCGACCTTGTTCTCCTCCACATCCTCGTTGACAGCGCCTTCCCCTCACTACTAGGACTGATTACATTAGGGTGAGAGACTGCAAGTAAACTCGCATGCCCAACTTCACTGCCCTCGTACATATTCAAACTTGGTCTTCAAGCAGTTTCACCTGTAGGTGGCCAGAGATTTGCATCAATGTCACATGTTCAACAATCTCACCAGTGACTAAAATATTCTTATCCACGGGTTGGAAGCAACAAAGTATATCCAATGAATAGTGCTGAAGCAATACACTAAAATCTAAAATACGAAGACATGTTCCAGAAAACCAATTCAGTTTGCAAGAAAATACGTTCCTATAACAGAGACCTGAAAAACCAGAATATTTTCAGTTTGCAAACGCATGCCAACAAACAGGTAGAGGCCAGCAACAAACAAGAACATAGCACACTTGCATATTAACTGAGGCTTCACTACCTTGCGACGGGAGGGGAGGAGACGAATCGGAAAGGAGTCCGGCGGCGATGCAGTGGGGCTAGGAACGAGAGGAGGAGGCGGCGGACTCCCTTCAGATTCGAGAGGAGGAGGCGGCGATGCAGAGAGCGAGAGGAGGAGGTTGCATGTCTGGTGGAAGCGATGACTGGGACGTTGGCATGCGTGGGGAGTTGCCTTCTTAACGAAGGAACCGGTCGCGAGAAAATATCGCAGCATTTCTCTCTCTCTCTTTTTTTAACCGATGCACTGTTCCTAGACCGCCCACGTGGATGCAACGAGCGAGCGCCCCTTCCGCGTAGCTTATTGTGTTTGATTAGGCACAATACCCCTTTTTACTCCTCATCAATCTTTACTCCTTGACCCTAAATCCTCATCAACCTTTTTTTATTTTTTGTTCTGTTCTTCTCTAATCTCAAATCGGTAGGGCTGCATATCAGTGTTTTTCTCAACCACTTGGCCTCTCGCGAAAGCCAAACGAGTGAAGTCTATTTTAAACCTTTGAGGTTGTAGGGCTCGTCGCAAACAAACCCTCACCTCCAAATCCCTGAAGTTTATACCCTGTCCTCTGTTATCCCGGTCGTTTTTAACCCTACTCCAACCCTAGACTGTTTGTAAGCACAATCCCGGCCGGGATCACTCCTTCCTCTCACTGACAACCCGAGCTTACGTGTCATCTCCATCTTCTTTATCATCCATCTCTCCTCTTCTCTTTCTCTTTGGCGGGAGCCCATACGCACCGGGCAGCAAGGCAGCATACGTGGTTTTTGTTGGCGATCTGGGCGAGTGTGTCGACCACATGCTGGAGCACTCGAAAGGAGGTGGCGTTTGTCTGATCGTTACATCGATCGAGCTCTTGGATTTTACTACATGCAAAGCGGCCAGATTGCAGTGCTACAACTGAGTGCCACGCATGTGTATCTCTACTACTATTAAACAAGCAAACATATTCATCGCTAAGTGCACCCAGCTAACGTACACATAAAGATAGGGACCAATTACAGCCTCACGATCAGGACCATTTAATTTGATCTAGCCGTTAAGATTATACTAACCCTCAACGAAAATTGTGTTTAGCAGTTTACACGGGCGGACGAAAATTCTGCCCAACGAAACGTCCCGCGCCTCGCGCCCACCCGATACATCGCTTCCCTTATCCCTTACCTCAAAAAAAGAAAAAAAAATACATCTCTCCCGAAGGAAAACACAACACAACACAATCGCGCAGGAACCATGGTTAGCGGTGGAAGTTAGGGTCAGGGCACCGCGGCACTGCCCCATCCCTTCGGCCGCCATCCGTCCTGCTCCCCCTCCCACCATCGCTCCGCCGCCGCTTCCGTGCTCCACCCGATTCGCCACCACGACGCGACCCGCAGCCCGGTCTTGCCTTGCCGTCCACCCGCACATCTCCTCCCTCGGGTTCCGGCGAGCTGCGTCGACAGCCACGGTGAACTGCCATGGGTGCGGCCAATCCGAGCTCCAGTTCAGGCAGGTCGACCGGGTCCCGACGGTGGCGCGGGCCAGCCCGGTGGCGCCGGACGCTGCCAGTCTCGGCCGTCACGCGATTGTGCGGATGACGCTCCGCATGTCCCTGTAAGCGCCGGCTACTGCTGCTCCCCGCCCCCATGTAATTATCCAACGCTTGGAAACTATTTTTTTTGTTCAGACTGACCTGCTCTTGAATTCTCGCTGATTTGTGGTTTTCAGACCCACCCAATCAGGTTCGTGCTGATGGAGGAGAACCTGTTGTTCCTGGAGGCCTGGCAGGCAGTCGACCACACTACTACCAAAATCCCATCCGTGACGAGCTGGTGAACACGTGGGACATGACATGTATGATTCCAGTTGTGCAAAGTCTGCTTGTACTGCTATCCATACTGCCCCTAGCAATATAATTTATCTGCTGCCTCAACGGCTCACACAAGTCATTACATGCCACTTAGTACTGTAGAAAGTACAACCGAATTTGATATTTGGATCAAAATCAAATGCAGTTGTCATGCACATCCTTTGGTTGAATCTGAAATACTATTAGAAACATGATGGTGTCGTGTTTTTGCAGTTCTTATGCCGTCTAACGAATTTTCTTATCTCACATTTTATCTCAAGATGCTGCAACCTTGGTCGATCCGTTCACTTGATTATTGAAACTGTGTGCGTTTTATGAAGTAATAAATCTGGCACACGAGGTGCCCTCTTGGGTGTAGATTTATCCATTGGCTACCCATTGGAGCATCACTTGCAGGACTCTCTATTTACACGCAAAATTGATGTAGCTTTTCTAGCCTTCTGTGTATAACTAGCTTTTTTTCTTAATTGTATTCAGTAAGGATTACTTTATCCATACATTGTTTGCATAAAATTGATGCTCAGTCGTGTGGCAGACTTCCTGCATTAGAAGACACTTGCCCCAGATCCAATTCGTCGATGGAGTTAGAACAATTCCGTACAGCATAGTCTTAGGTAATTTATGTTCTAACCACGTTATTATTATTGCAAAACCAAATACGAATGCTTAATCTGAGCTATTTCTCACTCCATTTCCTCTAGGTCTCTACCAATTATTGTTTGTCTTTTGAGGTGAATGCAGCTGCTGGTCATACTTTAACCACACGTCAATTGCAGGAGTATGACAGCGGCATCCTGTGCCACAAACCATGCGAAGAATGATGGGTGGTGTAATCTTATGCTAGCTAGAGTGCTAGACAGATTTAATAAACTCTTTGGAGCTCATCTTTTGGCCTGAAACACTAAGAACTAACCTGCCACAGCAGTGAATAATGATTAATACAACGGAGTGCATTTGATCCATCTGATAAAAATACCTATTGGGGAATAAGAATGAAAAGTAATCACCCACTCTTTCTGCAGTGGAATTCAGGTATACCCGCTCCTCTGTTTATTTGACTGTTGTTAGATTGGTTCATCCTGGTCTGACGTGTTAATGGAGTTGTTTCATTCCTCAGACGACCCCTTTCAATTGGATCAGTTTTCCTTTTTGGGTTACTCTATATTCCCTACATATATCTTTATTATGTTCATCGAGACTTCAGAGTAAGACATTTATTTTGTTCATATTACCTTCAAGGTAACATGGTACCTACAACGCAGGGGGACTAATGGCAATCAGTTCTAAATCTAATCAAGTGTAAGCTTCTCTGTTGTCTGTACTGCAGCCGTGCTGATCAGAAGTTCAGGACCCCACTACAGGCAGGAAAAAAAGAATAATCTTTGTAAGCTACAGTCTTCTGATCACAATCTTACTTTTTTTTGTTAGTGCTTCCATTACTTTCTGTTGAAAAATGCTCAATGGGCTAGGGAGTTATATGTTGGCAGTGAGGTGCATGTAATACATTGAAAACTTGCTGCTATCGGCAAAGACGATATGCGTTTATTTGTAGGCAGAGTTGTTTATTGTTTATTTTGGTTGCATCAGGCAATGTGTGAATTGAGCTTTTGCCGTTGCTGATCGTGTATTCTCTCTGTGCTAGGAAGCATGGTTTCAACTTACCCCCTAGATCAGTGTAAGTATGCCTAACTCACATATACTTGGCATTTGATATGAGAAAAGTATGTTTTTGGTCCCTCAAGTTCCCACAAAGTATAGACTTGGTCCCTCAAGATTTTTTGATATACATTTGGTCCCTCAAGTCTCAAAACCGGATAAGTTTGGTCCTAAACCAGATTTTGAGCCCGTTGACCGGGTTTGACTGCCAGAAAACCGCCCGGTGAACAGTAAATACGAAAAAACTTCAAAAAAATCTGAAATTTTTTGGGGTCCAATATGCTTACATGCACAAGGTCCGACCAAAATTTCATGGTCTTTCGACACTCGAGGAGCGCGTGGCAAAAAAAAAAAAAATATGTATGTCTGATGAACAGTAAAATCGAAAAAAAATCAAAATAATTCAAAAAAATCTGAAATTTTGTGGGGCATAATATGCTTACATTCTCAAGGTGCGTCCAAAATTTGGTGATCTTTTGACACTCGAGGAGCTCGTGACAAAAAAAACAACTTTTCACTCACGAAAAAATAGCCAAAATTTGTTTTTTTTTGCTAGAGCCCGTCCGATGTCATTTCGTGACAAAATTTTGGTCGCACCTTGTGCATGTAAGCCTATTGGACCCCAAAAAATTTCAGAATTTTTTGAATTTTTTTCGAATTTACTATTCATCAGACCGTTATTTTGTTTTTTTTGCCACGAGCTCCTCGAGTGTCGAAAGACCACGAAAATTTGGTCGCACATTACGCATGTAAGCATATTGGACCCCAAAAAATTTCAGATTTTTTTGATGTTTTTTTTCAAAAAAAATCGAAGTTACTGTTCACCGGGCGGCGCTCGGCCTTGCGTCACATGTTTTGCTTGCAACAACGATGCCGAACTGATGTTGGTGTGGCTCGCAGCACGGCTAACCGCGCCCTGATCCATCCTACTTGCAACAAGGCCAGCCTACCTTGCAGCGTCGTGCGGCCCAACAACATCCAAACTACAACGCCGACTAGCTTACAACATCAGCGTACTTTCGGCTATGCAGCAACGAGAGGTCAGGATTGCGGCATCGGCGTGCTTCCGGGTTTTGCGGTTGCAATGTTTCCAGTGTCGCATGTTCCGCTTGTGGCAGCAATGTCCAGCGTTGCAATGTCACATGTCCAACTCCAGCGGCAGTACGCCATATGGTGATGTCGTGGTGTCGGCCGGTGGAGCTGGGCGCAAACCTCTTTTTACCGGTGGCGGTAGGTACCGGCGATGCATCCACCGTTGGCCTAGTTTGCGATTCGTGCTGTTGGATGGCCCACATCTTTGTATCTCAGCGTATTCCAACTTAGCCTGGCCGGTATTCACCATTATGTCACATCATCCTTTGGGCCCACCTCTTTTAACTCCTTCTCTTTACTCCCCCCCACCACAGCCTTCTCAATTTTACCGCACGCATCTCTCTCTTCTTCCTCCTTGGTTCTCCATGATCCATCCGCCGACCGCCTCCCCGCCGCCGGGCAGCATTCTGCACGGCTGACCGGGCGGTCCTCGCTCACCTCCTCTGCCGGTTCCTGCATTTGCTCAAGTTTGTCCTCACGGTAAGATATTCCCTCATTTGGTACTCTCTTTTTTTGCATATTCAGCTCACTTCCCTCTTTGGTTTGTTGATTTCTTAGGATAGATCTCCGTAACTTTCTAATTCTATAACCCTGAATCCTGTATCCCTTCTAGAATCCGAAATGAGGGAGCGGATGTATGGTTTCCTGTTGCTTACTCTGTCCTACTCTGTAACGATAGATCCCCATTTTCTCCGTAATCAACAAAGCACTGCTTTAAAACTAGGTAGTGTATGTTATAATTACTTTAGAGTGTTACTTGTGGTCCATACATAATTATCATCCATTTATATAATTTTGGATTGTAGCCCACATTTGTTCTAGGTTGGTGAATAAATGTTCTACAGTACTATAACTGAAATTCACTACTTATGGCATCATGCTAATGAAATATAAAACGGATTCTATAACTACTGAAATAGGATTTTCCAGTACTGGCATCATGCTAATGAAATATAAAATGGAGATGTTCTAGGGAACTTTGGATTGTAGACCAAACTGCATTTCACATGACATTGAAATAGGATTTAGCAGTACTGGCATTATAACTACTGAAATTCTATAACGTACGCTAGCAGCCTTACTGAAATTTGAAATCCACGTATACTAAGAATGTGTAGTGAATTGATAACTGAAATTTCTTACTGCTCGTTCAATTAAATTTCATACTGCTCGTTCAATTAATGCTACAATATCTGATGCTTTACACAAAACTAATTGACAGATGACCAATTCGGCACGCCGTCGGCGGAAATCAGCCAGCTTAGAGAAAACTAACTCTGATGGAAACATTAGTGTGGACATGACCGATAGTGATGTTTCTTCTCAGTCAAAATCAAGCATGCATAGCCGGAGAACATCTCCAAAGAAGCTTAATAGAGCTGCTACATCAGATATTAAGCAGGTATTTACTTACTGCACTGGAAGTACAGTTTGCAAACAAAATTCCGCAATCATGGCCCAACTAACATTGCTATTTCTGAATTTTCATCTAGAAAATCAACTGGAGATGTGATCTGAAGAAGATACTGGACATGTTAGCAGAACTAAGCCTACAAACTGAATGCGTTTACTAATGCTTACAAATTAATGATATAAAACTAGAAAATAAGATTCGACAGTACTACAAAATTAACAATAAATAAATACGGCAGGAACATGGTTCAATCAACTCTTATTACAGTACTGAGCAGCTGATTGATTTGGATAAAAACATAGCAGCTTCAAGATCCGAAGCAAAAATAATTAGGAGGCGGCGTGAACTGACCTGATTGGGTTTGTTGAATAACCGATGGCTAGATGGGCGGAATAGAAGTAGGCCAGATCAAAGGATGAGAGATCCAAGGATGTGGCTGTCTTGAATTTCCGCCGCCAATCAGATCGGAAATTTCCTACGGCAGGTTCATGCCTTCAAACATAGCATAGCTCCTGATTTCAAATCGAATCTTCAACAAAATCTATTTGTGTTCCCCTCTTATCTTAGACACAGGAAGAACTTGAGGAAGAACAATGGCGTCGGAGAGAGAACGAATCGGGATAGAAAGGAGAGGGAAGTGTGGCGGAGAATGAGAGTAAGATTAGATATTCCCGCACTGGTGGGGTCCACAATATTGTATTTTCTACAACGTGTCAGTCCTGTCAGTTGTATTAAGTCTGTATAGCAGAGGAGATGGATTTACAACCTTATACGGCGGAAGCATGCACGGATCTTGACGAAAGCGACGAAGGGTCGATTGACCACTGGTACATACCGGCACCGGTAAAATTACTTATTCCTGGAGCTGGGCGGCTGCACGCACGGGCGCGAGGCAAAAGCAGCAGCCGGCGAGCGTGTAACTTCTGTCCTTGTGTAGCAAACACGAAGACGCCAGTATTACATGGCAGCAAAAACTCCGCTACTGTGCCATGCAAAATCAAAAGCAAACCCACTATCCAGTACTGCATAGCTGGTTGCATGCAAATCAAAGCAAATCTACAAGTACTCGTACTAGACAATAGTGAAGTCACACACACATGCACGGAAGGTTTGCATGCAGCGCTCTTCGTCAAGGGACGCGCGCAAAGTGGGCAATCCGACGGTAGAGCAGGCGGTTGACGCGACCGTAACATCAGCCGGATGATTATAATCGTTTTCCTTCAATTTTCGTATTACTCGTGCGCGAGCTAGAGTAAAATCCACACAACCATCACATTTGTATCCCGATTAGCAAAGAACCATCACTTTACAATTCGTGGCATTTTACATCACACCGAATTTCTTATAGTGGCAAAATACACTGAGCAAAATTTTGATCGCGTTTTGACGTGCCAAATCGGTCGCGTGGCAAGTCGAAGATGACGTGCGAGTAACAACGGTTAACATCCGGTCCAACCGCGCTGGTCAGAAGTTTCCGTAGAGTTGGCAAGCTTGTTCCTAGTTTCTGTGGCTATCTATGGAGTTCACTATCTGTCATGTTGTTGCTAAAAAGGATCATAACAGGGTGCATAATTGGGGTCACTGATGGGGAACGAAGCATGAAAATCAAAAAAATTCCTACGAACACTCAAGATCAATCTAGGAGATGCATAACTACGAGAGGGGAGTGAGTCTACATACTCTTGTAGACCAAAAGCGTTAACGATCTAGAGATCGTGGTTGGCGTAGTCGTACTCACGTCGCGATCCAATCCGATCCAAGCACCGCATGTGCGGCACCTCCGAGTTTAGCACACGTACGGTTCGGTGGCGTCTCCTCCTTCTTGATCTAGCAAGCGAGGGAGAAGAGATAGATGAGATCTGATCCAACACGGCGGCGTGGTGATGGTGGTGGCAGCGAAACTCCGGCAGGGCTTCGCCAAGCGCTACACGGACGAGAAGTGGAGGGAGAGGGCAGCCGCCGTGGTAAGGGATGGGCTGCCCCTTGCGCCTCCTCTCTATTTATATAGGGGGAGGGACATGGCCAGCCCTTGCCCCTCCTCCAAGGGAGGGGTGGCGGCCGAGGAGGGGAGGAGTGCCCTCCAAGTCAAGTGGAAGGCCCTCTCCTTTAGGGTTTTCCACCCCTAGGCGCATGGGCCTTGTAGGGGCTGGTACCCCTGGCCCATTTAAGGTCAGGGCACCCCCTCTACAGCCCATGCTACTGTATGGGACGTGGTGGAACCCTTGGTGGACTTCCGGACCCCTCCGGAACCTTCTGGAAGCTTCCCGGTACAGTACCGAAAAAATCCAAACTTTTTCCGGAACCCCGATAACAACTTTCCATATATAAATCTTAACCTCCAGACCATTCCAGAACTCCTCGTGACGTCCGGGATCTCATCCGGGACTCCGAACAACCTTCGGTCATCAATGTTAATATATCTCATTACTACCCTAGCGCTACCGAACGTTAAGCGTGCGACCTTACGGGTTCGAGAATCATGTAGACATGACCGAGACACCTCTCCGGTCAATAACCAATAGCGGGACCTGGATGCCCATATTGGTTCCTACATATTCAACGAAGATCTTTGTCGGTTGAACCACGATGTCAAGGATTCAGTCAATCCCGTATGCAATTCCCTTTGTCCGGCGATATGTTACTTGCCCGAGATTCGATCGTCGGTATCTTCATACCTAGTTCAATCTCGTTACCGGCAAGTATGTTTACTCGTTTCGTCATACAAGATCCCGTGACTAAACTCATTAGCCATATGAAGCTTCTTGTGATGTTGTATTACCGAGAGGGCCCAGAGATATCTCTCCGTCACACGGAGTGACAAATCCCAGTCTCGATCCATGCAACTCCACAGACACCTTCGGAGATACCTGTAGAGCACCTTTATGATCACCCAGTTGCGAAGTGATGTTTTATAGCACACAAAGTATTCCTTTGGTATCCGGGAGTGGCATGATCTCATGGTCTAAGGAATTGATACTTGACATGAAGAAAGCTGTAGCAAATAACTAAACGATCTGATGCTAAGCTTACGGTTGGGTCTGTCCATCACATCATTCTCCTAACGCTGTGATCCCGTTATCAAATGACAACTCATGTCTATAGTCAGGAAACCATAACCATCTTTGATCAACGAGCTAGTCTAGTAGAGGCTTACTAGGAACACGGTATAGTTTATGTATTCACAAATGTATTTAAGTTTCCGATCAATACAATTCTAGCATGAATAATAAACATTTATCATGAACGGGAAATATGATAATAACTATTTTATTATTGCCCCTAGGACATATTCCCAACAGTCTCCCACTTGCACATAACTATATTCATAGTTAAGTCTTAGAGCATACAGAGGTGTCCATATTAGAAATAAATAAAAATGATAATATTCATAGGCGGCACATAACTCAACCTACCGACAAAAGATATTAAAGATGGCAGCTTGTGACCTTTCGAGAGGGGGGGGGGGGCGAGGAGCACCTACATCATATAGACAAGGAAGGAGGGGTCAGGTTGGGGAGGATCTCGTCGAGCGCAGCCACTATAGATGCCATCATTATAACTGAGAGTAAAAAAACGCCTTCTGTTCGATGGCTACATCTATTAATGAGAGTTGTTCAATCACTATAGACGCATTTAACATGTAGATACTGATATAATAGCAATTAACTTTGATGATCTAATGCAAGCATTCCCCTAGTGCAGAAGCAAGCCAACTGCAAGGTTCATGGCAAACAAATGGAAATTATTTCTCCAATATTATGTTTTCAATCTTCGTAACAAAATATACTGCAGAAGATAGCAGAAAAGGTGCAGTTGTGCTTTATCAGACATATTACCTTTAGTTCCTGAATAATTCCTCTGTCTGGAATATATTCAGAATCCACCTGAACAGAAAAAGAAAAGGTACAATAATAAGATAATCAAACATACTGCATTTTTCTGTCTGTACTTGCAAAATTGTGTCCCACCTTCCATCCATCCGATCCTGCATAAAAGTATGTTATGGTCATATAGACGATGATAAGTAGTAAGTACAGTATAATCCACATCTGTACACTGCCTGGAAAGATAATCTGAACTGTCTAATATAGAACAGTGCAACATAAAGTGCCTAATAAAGGACAAAAACGTGATGCAAGCAAAAACTGCAGAATCAAATTTACAGCAGTCTATAAAGGTAAGGGCATAGTTTTTTTTATATCATAAGCATCCTATGAAATTCAGAAAACTAAGTAACTTTTATATCAATAGGGCATGATGCAAAAAGTAATGTAATTAACATGCAGACTCACTTCAAAATCATCGAGATGCTTTGTAGTTGTAGCATCAATGGAGATGTTTGCCACTATTGTATTTGAAGCTTTCCTGAACCACTTAAGTATTCGACTCTCAGTTGATCATGGATAAGAAGTTCAGGGAAAAAGATACCATCATGAATATTTAGTAACTTGACTTCAATAAATCCTGCATTTGTCGTTAATTAATCCAATTAATGCATACAATAAACAGGTCGGTCAACAGTTGATTGCTGAAAGATGTATTGCGTATATCTCCAAATCATTAATATAAATAGTACTGTTATTAAATTAGCACAACTAAAAATTAGATTAAATCATATGATGCTCATGGATTAATTTCTCTAGCTTCTATTGTCGAGATAGTAGCTCTGCTCTCTTTAGTGTTGAAGTTTCTTCATGATACACGAGATGAACTTGCATCTAAAGAAACTGAGTTGAGATCTCTTTTTATTTGGTCTGGCATCCATACACTAACAACCATGAACTGGAAGGTAAATAGAAGCAACAACAATAGAAAATCATGACATTACCTAGTGCCCCAACAATTTATCCTCATGTTGGATCCATAACAGGGAGGAGAGACGAGAGGCAAGTTGTACCTTAGGCGTGCATGCGACCAAGAGCACGCACGAACAGATCGATGAAGAACCCAAGGCTCACAAGACGCCTCTGCTTCTCCTGCAGCATGTGTCCATTTCAACATCAATCTTCTTCACACTATCGAAGACGAGGAGGAGAGAGGCTGCGGCCAGCGAGCCAGCCTCAACACCCTTCACCGATCCGGCTCGACCTTGTTCTCCTCCACATCCTCGTTGACAGCGCCTTCCCCTCACTACTAGGACTGATTACATTAGGGTGAGAGACTGCAAGTAAACTCGCATGCCCAACTTCACTGCCCTCGTACATATTCAAACTTGGTCTTCAAGCAGTTTCACCTGTAGGTGGCCAGAGATTTGCATCAATGTCACATGTTCAACAATCTCACCAGTGACTAAAATATTCTTATCCACGGGTTGGAAGCAACAAAGTATATCCAATGAATAGTGCTGAAGCAATACACTAAAATCTAAAATACGAAGACATGTTCCAGAAAACCAATTCAGTTTGCAAGAAAATACGTTCCTATAACAGAGACCTGAAAAACCAGAATATTTTCAGTTTGCAAACGCATGCCAACAAACAGGTAGAGGCCAGCAACAAACAAGAACATAGCACACTTGCATATTAACTGAGGCTTCACTACCTTGCGACGGGAGGGGAGGAGACGAATCGGAAAGGAGTCCGGCGGCGATGCAGTGGGGCTAGGAACGAGAGGAGGAGGCGGCGGACTCCCTTCAGATTCGAGAGGAGGAGGCGGCGATGCAGAGAGCGAGAGGAGGAGGTTGCATGTCTGGTGGAAGCGATGACTGGGACGTTGGCATGCGTGGGGAGTTGCCTTCTTAACGAAGGAACCGGTCGCGAGAAAATATCGCAGCATTTCTCTCTCTCTCTTTTTTTAACCGATGCACTGTTCCTAGACCGCCCACGTGGATGCAACGAGCGAGCGCCCCTTCCGCGTAGCTTATTGTGTTTGATTAGGCACAATACCCCTTTTTACTCCTCATCAATCTTTACTCCTTGACCCTAAATCCTCATCAACCTTTTTTTATTTTTTGTTCTGTTCTTCTCTAATCTCAAATCGGTAGGGCTGCATATCAGTGTTTTTCTCAACCACTTGGCCTCTCGCGAAAGCCAAACGAGTGAAGTCTATTTTAAACCTTTGAGGTTGTAGGGCTCGTCGCAAACAAACCCTCACCTCCAAATCCCTGAAGTTTATACCCTGTCCTCTGTTATCCCGGTCGTTTTTAACCCTACTCCAACCCTAGACTGTTTGTAAGCACAATCCCGGCCGGGATCACTCCTTCCTCTCACTGACAACCCGAGCTTACGTGTCATCTCCATCTTCTTTATCATCCATCTCTCCTCTTCTCTTTCTCTTTGGCGGGAGCCCATACGCACCGGGCAGCAAGGCAGCATACGTGGTTTTTGTTGGCGATCTGGGCGAGTGTGTCGACCACATGCTGGAGCACTCGAAAGGAGGTGGCGTTTGTCTGATCGTTACATCGATCGAGCTCTTGGATTTTACTACATGCAAAGCGGCCAGATTGCAGTGCTACAACTGAGTGCCACGCATGTGTATCTCTACTACTATTAAACAAGCAAACATATTCATCGCTAAGTGCACCCAGCTAACGTACACATAAAGATAGGGACCAATTACAGCCTCACGATCAGGACCATTTAATTTGATCTAGCCGTTAAGATTATACTAACCCTCAACGAAAATTGTGTTTAGCAGTTTACACGGGCGGACGAAAATTCTGCCCAACGAAACGTCCCGCGCCTCGCGCCCACCCGATACATCGCTTCCCTTATCCCTTACCTCAAAAAAAGAAAAAAAAATACATCTCTCCCGAAGGAAAACACAACACAACACAATCGCGCAGGAACCATGGTTAGCGGTGGAAGTTAGGGTCAGGGCACCGCGGCACTGCCCCATCCCTTCGGCCGCCATCCGTCCTGCTCCCCCTCCCACCATCGCTCCGCCGCCGCTTCCGTGCTCCACCCGATTCGCCACCACGACGCGACCCGCAGCCCGGTCTTGCCTTGCCGTCCACCCGCACATCTCCTCCCTCGGGTTCCGGCGAGCTGCGTCGACAGCCACGGTGAACTGCCATGGGTGCGGCCAATCCGAGCTCCAGTTCAGGCAGGTCGACCGGGTCCCGACGGTGGCGCGGGCCAGCCCGGTGGCGCCGGACGCTGCCAGTCTCGGCCGTCACGCGATTGTGCGGATGACGCTCCGCATGTCCCTGTAAGCGCCGGCTACTGCTGCTCCCCGCCCCCATGTAATTATCCAACGCTTGGAAACTATTTTTTTTGTTCAGACTGACCTGCTCTTGAATTCTCGCTGATTTGTGGTTTTCAGACCCACCCAATCAGGTTCGTGCTGATGGAGGAGAACCTGTTGTTCCTGGAGGCCTGGCAGGCAGTCGACCACACTACTACCAAAATCCCATCCGTGACGAGCTGGTGAACACGTGGGACATGACATGTATGATTCCAGTTGTGCAAAGTCTGCTTGTACTGCTATCCATACTGCCCCTAGCAATATAATTTATCTGCTGCCTCAACGGCTCACACAAGTCATTACATGCCACTTAGTACTGTAGAAAGTACAACCGAATTTGATATTTGGATCAAAATCAAATGCAGTTGTCATGCACATCCTTTGGTTGAATCTGAAATACTATTAGAAACATGATGGTGTCGTGTTTTTGCAGTTCTTATGCCGTCTAACGAATTTTCTTATCTCACATTTTATCTCAAGATGCTGCAACCTTGGTCGATCCGTTCACTTGATTATTGAAACTGTGTGCGTTTTATGAAGTAATAAATCTGGCACACGAGGTGCCCTCTTGGGTGTAGATTTATCCATTGGCTACCCATTGGAGCATCACTTGCAGGACTCTCTATTTACACGCAAAATTGATGTAGCTTTTCTAGCCTTCTGTGTATAACTAGCTTTTTTTCTTAATTGTATTCAGTAAGGATTACTTTATCCATACATTGTTTGCATAAAATTGATGCTCAGTCGTGTGGCAGACTTCCTGCATTAGAAGACACTTGCCCCAGATCCAATTCGTCGATGGAGTTAGAACAATTCCGTACAGCATAGTCTTAGGTAATTTATGTTCTAACCACGTTATTATTATTGCAAAACCAAATACGAATGCTTAATCTGAGCTATTTCTCACTCCATTTCCTCTAGGTCTCTACCAATTATTGTTTGTCTTTTGAGGTGAATGCAGCTGCTGGTCATACTTTAACCACACGTCAATTGCAGGAGTATGACAGCGGCATCCTGTGCCACAAACCATGCGAAGAATGATGGGTGGTGTAATCTTATGCTAGCTAGAGTGCTAGACAGATTTAATAAACTCTTTGGAGCTCATCTTTTGGCCTGAAACACTAAGAACTAACCTGCCACAGCAGTGAATAATGATTAATACAACGGAGTGCATTTGATCCATCTGATAAAAATACCTATTGGGGAATAAGAATGAAAAGTAATCACCCACTCTTTCTGCAGTGGAATTCAGGTATACCCGCTCCTCTGTTTATTTGACTGTTGTTAGATTGGTTCATCCTGGTCTGACGTGTTAATGGAGTTGTTTCATTCCTCAGACGACCCCTTTCAATTGGATCAGTTTTCCTTTTTGGGTTACTCTATATTCCCTACATATATCTTTATTATGTTCATCGAGACTTCAGAGTAAGACATTTATTTTGTTCATATTACCTTCAAGGTAACATGGTACCTACAACGCAGGGGGACTAATGGCAATCAGTTCTAAATCTAATCAAGTGTAAGCTTCTCTGTTGTCTGTACTGCAGCCGTGCTGATCAGAAGTTCAGGACCCCACTACAGGCAGGAAAAAAAGAATAATCTTTGTAAGCTACAGTCTTCTGATCACAATCTTACTTTTTTTTGTTAGTGCTTCCATTACTTTCTGTTGAAAAATGCTCAATGGGCTAGGGAGTTATATGTTGGCAGTGAGGTGCATGTAATACATTGAAAACTTGCTGCTATCGGCAAAGACGATATGCGTTTATTTGTAGGCAGAGTTGTTTATTGTTTATTTTGGTTGCATCAGGCAATGTGTGAATTGAGCTTTTGCCGTTGCTGATCGTGTATTCTCTCTGTGCTAGGAAGCATGGTTTCAACTTACCCCCTAGATCAGTGTAAGTATGCCTAACTCACATATACTTGGCATTTGATATGAGAAAAGTATGTTTTTGGTCCCTCAAGTTCCCACAAAGTATAGACTTGGTCCCTCAAGATTTTTTGATATACATTTGGTCCCTCAAGTCTCAAAACCGGATAAGTTTGGTCCTAAACCAGATTTTGAGCCCGTTGACCGGGTTTGACTGCCAGAAAACCGCCCGGTGAACAGTAAATACGAAAAAACTTCAAAAAAATCTGAAATTTTTTGGGGTCCAATATGCTTACATGCACAAGGTCCGACCAAAATTTCATGGTCTTTCGACACTCGAGGAGCGCGTGGCAAAAAAAAAAAAAATATGTATGTCTGATGAACAGTAAAATCGAAAAAAAATCAAAATAATTCAAAAAAATCTGAAATTTTGTGGGGCATAATATGCTTACATTCTCAAGGTGCGTCCAAAATTTGGTGATCTTTTGACACTCGAGGAGCTCGTGACAAAAAAAACAACTTTTCACTCACGAAAAAATAGCCAAAATTTGTTTTTTTTTTGCTAGAGCCCGTCCGATGTCATTTCGTGACAAAATTTTGGTCGCACCTTGTGCATGTAAGCCTATTGGACCCCAAAAAATTTCAGAATTTTTTGAATTTTTTTCGAATTTACTATTCATCAGACCGTTATTTTGTTTTTTTTGCCACGAGCTCCTCGAGTGTCGAAAGACCACGAAAATTTGGTCGCACATTACGCATGTAAGCATATTGGACCCCAAAAAATTTCAGATTTTTTTGATGTTTTTTTTCAAAAAAAATCGAAGTTACTGTTCACCGGGCGGTTTTCTGGCGGTCAAACCCGGTCAATGGGCTCAAAATCTGGTTTAGGACCAAACTTATCCGGTTTTGAGACTTGAGGGACCAAATGTATACCAAAAAATCTTGAGGGACCAAGTCTATACTTTGTGGGAACTTGAGGGACCAAAAACATACTTTTCTCATTTGATATTTATAAGGTGCCACTGTGTCCTCTTGCCACGCTCAATCTGCCGTAAAGGCCGCCAGGAACCGCGCCAATTTGAACAATGGAGCCATTGGCCTGTTTCTATTGCGAGGGTGGACGTGGTCCTAGGAGCATCAGTACATACCTATGTATACGGGCATAGTTTTTAAATTGAGTTATAGTTTTTATACTACTTATGTCATCCTCAGAATATTATTTTGTCAATATTTTGACATGTGCAACATATATGTAAATGTATAAACACAAGGTAAAAGGTCAGTCAATTCGCAGGGTCTAACCTTGTACTGCTGCTATTTGTCCCAACCATCTAATACTCATAACTAACTTCATTGCATCCATTGTTAGGCTAAAATCTGGAGCCGATAACGGAGCAATTACTAACCATCAGTTCACAGAAACGCAATCTTGCCCGAAGTTACAGAGTAGTCAAGGGTGATATACTGATATGCCATGACCATCTGATAAGAAGAAAGCAGAATATCTAAAGAAGCAATACATATCCCGCTAGCAAGAGAAAGTTGTGGCGGCCAGTGAGAATATCGATGGACCTAGCTCGAAACCCCACGATTTTCTTTCTCCATATATATTTTGCCTTCTAAAGATTAGTTATTGCTAATTGAGAGTCAATAGTATGTCCAGATGCATGAGTATTTGACATCTGCCTTTGTTCTGATCTATAGCAGTAGTGGAAATAATACTTGATTTATCATTCAGTGAGAAATCACTAAATTTTCATTAAATCTCATATCTTCAGCAATTTGCTGGCAGGAGAGCGATGACTGTGGCAGCAAGCTCGCTAGGGATGGAGGAGAGCACTGCACAGAGCAGGAAGGGAGCGTGAATGGGATTGGGCATTGGTGTGAGTGTTAGGCTGCCCACCATGTGTGTGTTTCAGCTGAAACACCATAAAGCTATTTAATTATGCATGTTTATTTATCTTTCATGTGATCAAATTAAAATGTCTAATCATAATTTTGTAATCACGTAGGTGGATTATATTGGGGTTTATGGATGTTAAACTTCTGGATAGGAATATTTCATTTGACTATTTTGAGCATGTATATTTCACTCAGAATCCCCACCATTGTTCTTTGTGGACTAATTCTGATTAATACTTGGCAAAAGCATATTAGACTATTCTTTTATAATTAAATTCTGATTACTATATTTTGGGTAATCCTTTTTTTTAAACGCTATTTTGGGTAATTCTGAGTACTACGCATTTGGCAGGAGCATAGGACACACTTCAGAACAAAATTATTTACCATTTTAGTGGACTTAGAATTGAATGATGATACAATGAGAAGTAGAAATATGAAAGTGATGAGCACAACAGTGAACTCTTATATCGTGTGATTTTGGACAGCCATCCTAGAAGAGGTCACTAGATCAAACTCATCTTGTAACACGAACTCCTAATACCATCATTGCTGACCTGTCATCAAACCTACAAACTTAGCTTAATAGATGAACTTTGCTACTTATTGTCTATATTATAGACGTGCGTTGCACGTGCATACTTACTAGTAAACACATAAAAGGAGAAACACATACATGCATGGTCTATTAGCAATCAATGCACGCGTGCATGATCGATCTTGGATAATGTCGCTATAGCAGGACTCTGAACAAGAATCATCTATGACTGTGACAATGTGTTCGATCCTCTCCGACAGCCCTTCGCCAGGAACCCAGGCTACTTTCTGATCGCCAGCAACAACATCGCCATCGATGGGATGCGTGTGGCCGTCTTCGGCGCGCTCGTGGTCGGCGTCGGCCTTGCCACCACTATCGTCAATAGCAGCAGCCAGCAGGTGTTCCACCGTGGACGCGCTGCCACATTTCGTGTACGGCGAGCTGTCCGGCTCGGGTGTGAAGGGAGACTGCACAGACAGTTGCATTTTTGGGGAGAGAGAGGATAGCAGCCGTGCATTGAAGATGAACATGACATGTGGGCCAGTGCAGTAAGTGAGAGTAAAGATTGATCCCGGCCGGGATAATCTTTTTCCTGATGTGCCAAACGGGTTCAAGGTCAAGATAGACCGGGATCAGTGAGTACAGGGTACATATTTCAGGGATTGAAGGTGAGGGTTCATTTGCGACGAACTTTACAACCTCAAGGTTTAAAACAGACTTCACTCAAGCCAAACCGTACCTCTCGCGGAAGCAAAACCATGCCTCTGCGAAAGAAAAAAAAAGAAAATGCGTTTTTTTTTTCGTTTCCGGAGGCACGGCCGTGCCTCTCGCGAAAGCAAAACCGTGCCTCTCGCGGAAGACAAAAAAAAAGAAAATGCATTTTTTCGCGTAATTTTTTTTCGTCCAAAAGCTAAGAAAGACCAGTGAAAAACCAAAAAGCCGAAAAAACCCAGGAAAAAACCCAATGAAAAAGCCGAAAACGCGTGCAGAAAAATAAAAAGATAAAATTCGGAGGGAGCATTCAAAGTGCGACACGTGACGACGGCGGAGAGCGTGCCACAGTGCCACCCCAAATGATTGTTAGGAGACTCACGAAGGAGCGCTCTCGAGAGCGAAGATTCGTTTGGGGCGCAGAAGAAGAAAAGATAACTCACGTGAAAAAAGGAAGAAAGAAGAAAAGATAAGGTTATGCGTGGTGTGATCCTGGCCATCCGTCAGTCCGGACATGTTTACCCTTACCTTGTGTCGTTGACTTGTGGTGTTTCCACAAACAAGATAAGCAACCCACCTTGCGCTCACCTCGCCGACCAAAATTCCCCGGCCGCCGCGCCTCGCCGAATCCAAGCCACCGGAATCGAGAGAGACACACATGGAGCTGTTCGGGCACGGCAAGGTGGTGCGGCTGAAGAGCCGGCACGGCAAGTTCCTCTACGCGGACGAGGACGAGCTGCAGGTCACGCAGCACGGGGACGGCTCCTCGCCCGGCGCGTGGTGGGAGGTGGAGCCGCTCCCGCCGGGGGCCGTGCGGCTCAGGAGCAGGTACGGCCGCTACCTGGCGGCGTCCAGCCAGCCGTTCCTGCTGGCGATGACGTCCCGCAAGGTGCTGCAGTGGCCGGCGGCGGTGGACGCATCCGTCGAGTGGGAGCCCGTGCGGGATGGGCTACAGCTGCGCCTCAAGTCCCGCCGCGGGGGCGACACCTACCTCCGCGCCAACGGGGACCTCCCGCCGTGGTGGAGCTCGGTCACGCACTCCGTGCCGCTCCCCGCCGCCACGCGGGAGGACTGGCTTCTGTGGGACGTCGAGGTCGTGCAGGTGCTCACCCCCAGACTGGCCGCTTCCGTGCCCGCCTCCGTCCTCGCGCCGGACTTGCCGCCGGCGCCCAAGCTCAGGCTGGAGCACCACCGGCCAACCAATCCCCAAACCGCCCCGCCGGAGCGCAGGCTCTCCAATCTCGAGTCGTCAAAAGGTATTTTCGTCATTTCTAGTTCCTTTGATTGTGCTAATTAATTCCATTTAAACTATCTGAATGCTCTAAATTTGTCCCTTCTAGTCTTGATTAGCATTTGGGATCTGGGATGGCTGCTATGATTTACTCTGATAGAAATCATAGATCCCTTCTTCTGTATGATAGATCCCTTCTATTCTATGATAGTAGGCCCGATCCCTTCTTCTGTATGCTTCATCTCTCTTCTACTTTTAACCTGAATCTGTACAAAGTGGGGTAGCGAAATTTCACATCTAACTGATATGTGTTCTGCCGACAGAGATGGACATGGAGCTGACTCCAATTAGTGCTTCCTTGGGCGCCATGGGCTCCCTTCCGCACAAGCTCGACGAGCTCCTCGCGACCAAACACGGGGCTCTGCAGGGGATCTCATCCATCAACTCACGGCTGATCTTTGCATCCTATACAACTTCATGCTGAAGCTCTCAGATGCGCCGCAGGACCCTCCTATGGCCGCGAGGTACTGGATGAAGGATGTGCGCGAGCTGTCCTATGACATGGAGGACTTTGCCGACCAATTTGTCCATGCTCATAGCCGTGCCAAGATCCCTAGAGCTAATCACCGCAAAAATAAAACCATTTCTCGGGTAAAGATTGACCGCCTTTCAAAGAGGCGCAAGTGGCAACCTGGGATCACCGATAAGGTCTCAGAATTCAGGACTCGAGCACAGGAGGCGATTCAGCGATACAGGCAGTACAAGTTTGATGACTGTGCCTCCAATCCTGGATGCTCACGTATTGGCCGTGGCCGTCACCCTATTTTGCCAGATCCTGATGATCTTGTTGGCATAGAGGGCCCAACGAATGAGCTTGAGCGGTGGTTGATCGATGGAGAGGAGCAGCTCAAGGTGGTTTCGATTGTCGGTGTTGCAGGAATCGGTAAGACCACTCTTGCCTTAAAGTTGTGGGGTAAGCTCCGTGGACAATTTCAGTGCGGGGCATTTGTGCGGACGGCCCAAAAACCAGATATGAGGGGTATCCTCAGGAACATACTCTTGCAAGTTCAACCACACCAACCTCCCAACCATGGCGAGATGCGCCACCTGATCAACGACCTCAGGAAATATCTACAAGACAAGAGGTAGTTCACTGTAGCCATTTCTTTTACTGTTATATTAGTAGTGTATAATCATTGCCCAAATATATGCACATTTCATTTCGTGACATTGATCCTTTTTTTTTTGGCAATTACCGCGTTAGCATGTAAGCCCATTGCAAAAATCAACTTACAATATTCCAGTTATCTACCTCCACTTTATTTAATATGGAAAAGTAGTGTCATGTGGGGCCAACAATGCATCCGAGATTCCGAGGACATAAGCCACAAGAGACATCAGATGTGGCGAGGGCTTAGAGATAAGCCGAATTACTTTGTTTCCAAGTTAAACCCAGTTTCTTTGGGCTTCATCTTATTCCCTTAGACTGTCCGTAATGGGAGTATCATAGGTAGTATAATGCATGCCAACTAGGCAATTTTGATGATGTGGCATAGAATTAAATGAAGAAAGAGAGGGTTGAGTATCATATCATGATACCCTATCATATTAAATGATGTGCTACTATTTGTCATGCATGACAATAAATGAACTATCCTATGATATCAACATATGATACTATGCACTACGGATGTAATACTATACACTAGTATCATATACATGATACTAGTATATTATACTCCCCACTACGACTAAGAAAATTACACACATCTCGAGGAGCCATGTTGCTTCTCAGATCTCAATACAGCTAAAGAAACTCCACTCAAAACACCTTAGAAGATCTACTGATAAAACATAAGTTTGTTGGTTTATTTTAAATTAGGATTGATCATATTGCTTTGGCTAGGAAAGGTCCTATATTTTCGCAAAAAAAAGAATGGTCCTATATTTTTTGCAAAAAAAGGAATGGTCCTATATAAAGGGATTAGGCACTTCGTATGTTTATGCCACTAAAACCTTCTCGAGGGGCTCGCCTATATAAAGGGCTGGTACGCTCCCAGTCGACGTCCACCATTGAGGGATGATTTCGCCGCCAGGAGGGCCGCGAAGTCATCCTTGCCTTCCGTCGGTGATGGCGTGCCACTGGGGAGCTCGCCCCTTGTCCGGTGGGGCAGGGCGGGGCGGTGGTGGCCTGTTCTGGCCGATCCAGGGGTGGGTTTCGGGGCTGGGGGGCGCACAGGAGTGGTATAGGAGGGGCCTTTTCCGCTCATCTCTTCGTTCGTCATAGCTGCACGTCTCGGGTGGGGTGGTGTCGGGGTCTTGGATGCCGGGGCGGCGGCCTTGGTGGTGGGAGCCGCGGTGCTCGTTGGCGGAGGTCGTGGCTCGGGTGTGGACTGTCTGCCATAGTCGTGTGGGCGGCGTGGTGGTCTGGGGGCGACGACTCAGCGGTGGCTTCGTGTAGCCTGTCTGGATGATGAAGGGGGCTTACCAGGGTGAAAACCATTCTGGTCCTGCCAGGTCGACGGCGGCGGCGTCTATGGTGTCGTCCTCTTCTTGAAGGCGTCATCATGGTTCCTCTTCGTTCCCTTGATGCTGCGGGGGAAACCCCGATCCCTGGATCAGGCGGTGGCGACACTACGGTGTCGTATCCTTCCTGAAGGCACCGTCTTGGAGCTCCTGGTTCGTCTTGCTCGGCTTCCCTTTGGTCAGGAGTAGTAGAGTGCTTATAGCTGTTCTTATCACCCTTGTATCTTGCCTTGAGTGTGTGTGTTGTGGTGCCGAGTGGTGTGTGTTGAGTTGTATGCTGGATTGGTCCTTGCTTTATATATAAAGCGGGGCGTGAGCCTTTTTCGGTAAAACCTTCTCGAAATCATTTTTGTGAAGAGTGAAGAGAAGAGCCACCAAGGCTCTCCCTACTGTTAAATACGAAAAAGAAAAAAAGCTAGAAGAGTCAACATCTAGGAATTTCACTGATGCCGTTTGCTATGGATTTCTTGGTTAATATTTTTCTGATCACCTAACACAGTGGAAAATATGATCATGTTAATTATGCTATGCAAAGAGTGCCAGAAAGAGTATCTAATCATAAAAATAATTTACATTCCATTAAACAGGTGTGCTGACATAATTGAAAACAGAAGTCAAAGCATGATCTCCGATGCGCTTTATACTAGAATTCTCTTAATCGTATGAAGAAACTGATCCTCTTGAAAAATATTAAATGTTAAATTGTTTCTATTTATATTCTATTCTTGGTGTTTGGCTAACAAGCATGCTACACACACAATATCTGTCAGGTACTTTGTTATAATTGATGATTTATGGGCTACATCAGTATGGGATGTGGTTAGTCGCGCATTTCCAAAGAGTGGCTTCAGCAGAATAATAACTACGACAGCAATTATGGATGTAGCTCTCGCATCCTGTTGTTTTTTCCCTGAGCATATTTTTGAAATGGAACCTCTTAGTGATAATGACTCACAGAAATTACTGCTCCAAAGAATTCTTGTCTCAGGAAATCAAAGTCCTCAACAGTTTGAAGATTTTATACCACAGATTATCAGAAGTTGTGGTGGCTTGCCACTAGCAATCATCATTGTAGCCAGAATTTTAGCAAGCCAACCTGAGAAACTAGTGCAATGGGGCAGTGCACAGAATTCATTCGATACCATTTTTGGGTCAAAGCTTACCATGGAAGGGTTTATGGGACAAATATTGAACATTTGCTTCATTAGTCTTCCACATTATTTGAAGACATGTCTGCTATATCTTAGTACTTATCCAGAGGGCTACCTATTCTCGAAAGATGATTTAGTGAAGCAATGGGTAGCTGAGGGCTTCATATGTGCAAACAAAGGTGCAGACATGGAGGAAGTTGCCAGGAGCTATTTTGATGAGCTTGTCAGTATGGGCCTCATCCAGCTTATGGATATTAACAGTGATTATGAGTTGTTGTCTTATTCAGTACACCAGCTGGTACTTGATCTCATTACATACAAATCCATTGAAGAGAACTTCATCACTGTAGTGGATTATTCACAAACAACAATATCACTTCCTGATAAAGTTTGGCGATTGTCACTCCACTTTGGTAGTGCAACATATGCAACTACACCAGAAAGTACCGGATTATCACAAGTTCGATCACTCTTCTTTTCTGGCCTGTTTAACTGCATGCCTTCATTCATGGTGTTTAAGCTTCTTCGAGTTCTAATCCTTGATTTTTGGGATGATACTGGATCCAAGGCGTTGAACCTTACAGGAATCTGTGAACTTTTTTGGTTGAGATATTTGCAGGTAACATGTAATGTCACTGTAAAGCTACCAGATAAGATTGACGTGATGAAACACCTGGAAACACTGGAAATAAATGCACGAGTACTCGATGTTCCACCGGACATTGTTAGACTTTCAAGCTTGTTGCATCTCCATCTTCGAGGTGCAAATCTACCCAGTGGGATTGGGTCCATGAGATCTCTACGTACACTCATGCATTTTGACCTTGGCAATAGCTCTGAAGACCACCTATGTGGCCTTGGTGAGCTGACAAACCTGCGGGATCTTTATCTCACATATTCTTCATCACTCTCTAGTGAACATTTGAAGAGAAATCTGATAGCTCTGGCCTCTTCAGTTGGGAAACTAAGCAACCTCAAATCTTTCACTCTGGTTCCTGGCACTGCTGGAATTGTTGTTCTTTTTGATGGCTTGAGTGGTATGTCTACCCCTATCTTTCTCGAGAGACTTGAGCTGTTGCCGCCCATTTGCATTTTTTCCAGACTTCCCAAGTGGACTGGACAACTCTGCAAAATCTGCATTATGAAAGTTGTTGTCAGAGAACTGCCGACGAGTGATATTGCAATCCTAACAGGATTACCTTCCCTCACAATTCTCTCGCTGTCTGTTCAAAAAGCTCCTGAGGAAAGGATTGTCTTCATTGATAGGGCATTCCCTGTTCTCAAGTGTTTCAAGTTTAGATGTGGTGTACTTTGCATGTCTTGCATGGCTGGTGCCATGCCCAATCTTCATGGGCTCAAGCTACGTTTCAACGCCCATATCGGGGAGGAGTATGGCAATATGCTTGTCGGAATTGAGCACCTTTTAAATCTCCAGGACATTGTTGTACAAATTGGAGCTACCACCGAATCTGAATGGAGGGCTGCAGAGTCAGCAATCAACAATGCCATAAACAAGCACCCAAGGTTTCCTAGACGTAACTTACAAAGGGTGGATCCGGTCGAGGAAGAATGTTGTCCTTCAGATAAACATCATTTGAGACAAGAAAAAGGCTCAGTAGGTGAAAAACATGGGGTTCTAGAGAAAGCGAATGATATGAACAAACATGCGGACACTGGGTATGAGTCTTCCTCGTTAAAGTAGCAATTGCTTGCAACTTTTCCTTTATTCATTCGTTTCTTTTCCTCCACTATTAGCATGATTTGTCAGAAAAACAGACTATTAAACGAAAGACCAAACAACAAATCTTTCTAGGCCATTTCCCAGCACTGTACAACATCTCACAATGTGGTTTCTACAAAATCAAAGTTCGCTATAGTATATTGTCATTCCATGTTATCTATAATGTTTTGACAATTTTTATCTTTCTATACTCCAGGTTCTCTCAACTTCCTAATCTGCCGTCAACTGTCGCTTCAGGTCGCCTGAAGTCAGGTAGTTTAGTTGAGGAATTAAAAGAGTCGCGAGCACCATCATTGCCCTGTAAGGTGAGTTCCCTCAGACAAGTTGTATGTAAAACCTATGATATTTCTAAGTACTACTTATGGCTAGTTGTCTTCTCGTTATACTTGCAAATTGTATACACACATCTCCTTAGCTTGTTCGCCTTTTCTTCTACATGTAAATTAGAAAAATACATTTCTTTTGCTATGATATTTTTTAATCGCAACTGAAACTGGGAGTCAATGCAACATTGCTTTCCATAGGAACAAGAGGAGTGAAATGCACGGGCTCCAGGATTTTGTTAACACCTTATGTTGTTTTTCTTCTGCTGAACAATATGCATCTCCTCGAATGCAGGTAAATTGCCCCCTTTGCAAAGAAACCGTACAACGGGAGGTATTGGATCTTCATAAAAGTGAACAGTGCACAAAGAGGTTGGTTATATGTCAATATTGTGAGTACCAATTGCCTGCACACCAGGTATAATTTATCGTTTACCTTTGAAGCTACATATTTATTTAAATTTTCTTGATGCATATCAATATGTTCTGATCATAGTAGTTTGAGATACAGGCTGATTGTGTACTCGCAACTGAGTTTTGTGAAACATGCAAGAAGTATATTAGACATCGTGAGTTGATAGGCCACGAAATGCAGTGTTACGTGGACTCGAATGATTCTGCAAAATCATCAAGGTAAACACATTTCCACATGTCCAAGGAATGGTGAGTTTTGTTATTTTGGCTATCGTACAATGTATGGTCCTCCCATTTAAAGATTAGTGTTGCACAGTCCATAATCCTTTTAGTCTTTGACCTTTTGTTTTCAATGAATCTTCCACATTCAAGCGGCAAATCCTCGCAACATTGCCTTTATTCACTCTTTCTTCATCTAATATTACCATTTTCTTCAAGACAGTTTCTAAAAAAAATGTCTTCAAGAGAAGAACACTAGTGCTATAACAATTCTTTTTGGACATTTCCCGGTGCTGTAAAACGTACCACAATGTGTGTGTGTGTGTTTATGCTAAACCATACCATGCTATAAGAGTATTGTCATTTTTTCTTCTTGTGTTCAGATTTTTCTTTTTGGTTATTTCCAGATTGTCTCAGCTGTCTCAGCTTCTCAATCTGCCATCAACTGTGGCTTCAGGTTGCCTGAAGTCAGGTATGGTTCTTGAGGAATCAAAAAATAAGTTGCCAGCACCATCGTGGCCCCGCAAGGTGAGTGCCCTCAGACAAACTGTACATAAAACCTGTTAAAATATGTGCCAAATATTAGGTTTATGAGTTGTGCTATAGTTGGATTTGTAATTAGTAGAGCGTTAGGTGTTTGAGTTGGACACATGTAACCCGGGCCTATTATAGAAGGGCACCGCAGAGTAGCCAAATAGACTAGACATGGGCTGGCAGGCTAGACAAAGCTCATGAGTGGGATGGTTCGGCGCCGCGGTTGTCAGAGCGCTGTTTGACAGCCTTGGCAGGCTTATCGTCGATTGTACTATCATGCGATTTTGTACATGGGAGGAGAGTGAACCTCGTTAACAAATCTTGATGTCGTAGTCGTATTTGTGTGATAGCTTGTCCTCGACGGATTGGCGTGCGCCTCGGATTATTCTAACAGAATCTATGATTTTTCTAAGTAACCTGAAAAGAAGGTAGTTGTATCAATCTGATTTATTAGAAGGAAATTAAGTAGTTATAATAACTTCTGGTTTGGAAAAGGTGTGCATGGATTCATTTGCAAGTTTACTTTCATCGATCATCCTTTCCGCTGGTCTGTTGTGTTTTGCAGGTTTGGGGCTCGGCAGAAGAGGAGAAGTTCATGCCGTATGGGGGAGAAGCCGACAGTATTGCTGTCATAAAGTCTAGGCACGCCCACGAGCTCATCTTAAAGATTCTGGAGGCGGCGGTGACGGCCCGCCAGCACAGGCTCGAGTGCGACAGCCTCGCGTGGTGCCTGCGGGAGATCAATGCCATGTTCCCTGGCCTGCGGCTGGATGATCCAGAGATGGTGCAACCACTGGCCAGGTTGATCGATGCGCTCCGAGAGGCATGCAACCTCGTCGTCGCTTGCCAGAGCTGGAAGTTCTTTTTTACCGGCGGCGTCGACGCCGAGAGGTTCAGGGACGTCAAGCGCAGGATCCTAGACTTCCACATGTTTGTCAAAGGGAGGGAGCTCCCTTGGGCAAAAGAGATGTCCCAATCCGCCGGGGAAAATGAAAACCACGAATTGGATATGATGTCGGATGTTCTACAGTACGGCTAAGGCTGAAACCAGATCGGATTCAGACGGATAATGCTTTTATCATATCCTATTTCATATTATTTTTCGTATTAAAAGCGGGGTAGATACGGTGCAGCTAGAAAAAACAAATACGGAATACGCCACAATATATCGGATATGGACATGGTATGGGAGGTGATATTCTTAGTTCGTTTTGCAGAAAAGTTCGGACATTTTTGGTCATCAACCTGCAGTAAAAAAAGGTTCGTCATGGAATTTCGTGCGTATGTCTCCCGCTGGGTCGCGCGTAGTTTTTTTTTATGTCCACCGCATGGGTCGAGTTGTTGGGCCTCCTTCACATTTTTTTTCGTCGACTGGGGAACAACGACGGAATATATATGGGGAGGTCCTGTTCAGCGGGACCATATCTGGTGCACTGGGGCAATTGGTGCTACCGGTGCACCAACCCCGTTGCACATTAAAAAATGTTCAAAAAAATCCGGAAAAAGTTTAGTGCATTGACACAATATCAGAAAAATTCAAATCAAAATTTGAAACATTGCTCGAGATACAAAAATGAGAAATTTGACATCATTGTGCTAATGGGCCAAAACTGAAGCCCAACCTGTGTTATGTACTATTCAGTGTCAAATTTGTTATTTTTATTTCTTGAGCAAAGTTTCGAATTTTTGTGACAACATACATTGATGTTGCGTCAATGTACTAAATATTTTCCGGATTTTTTTGAACATTTTTGAATGTGCAATGGGGGACCGGTGCACCGGTAGCACCAATTGCCCTGGTGCACCAGATACATCCCCCCTGTTCAGCGCTTCAGGCGCCAGGGAAGCTCCCTGGCGCCCACGCGCCGGTGCTGGTGGGCCGGCCCATGTACAAGTTCGCCTTTGAGAAAAAAAAGGGGAAAAAGCAAAAAAAATTGTAAATTAAAAAAAGTTCACAGATTTTTAAAAAACGTTCATGAAGTTGAAAAAAAGTTCATCGAATTTGAAAAAAGTTCACCGATTTTGTAAAATTTTTATTGATTTTAAAAAAGTTCATCGATTTTGAAAAAAGTTCATTGAACTTTATAAAAAATTCATCGATTTTTAAAAAGTTCATCAAATATGAAAAAAAATCATCAGATTTGAAAAAAGTTTCATCGATTTTGAAAAAAAGTTCCATGGATTTTGAAAAAAATATCAATTTGAAAAAAAACTTCATCAAATTTGGAAAATTCATCGAATTTCAGAAAAAACTTCATCGATTTGAAGAAAACGTTCACGTATTTGCGAACAATTCATTGAACCTGGAAGAACAAAAAGAAAAAAAACAGAAAACGAAAAATGAAAAAGAAAAACGAAAAACGAAAAAAAAGGAAAAAGAACAAATAAAAGAAGAAATAAGTTATAGCTACCAGATCCTGCTGAGTGTCGTGGTGGTTACACGATGCTACCTCGACGATGGAGGTCGTAGGTTCGATACACGAACAGCACGACGCACTCCGTTTGCAAAAACAATAGTAACGGGCGCCAAACAGGGGCTGCCATATATATGTGCGTAAGGAAATCGAGTCTAGACCTTGACTTATGTTCTGATCGAGCAACCAACTGATCTAGCCTATGATTTATGTTGGAACCAAGGGTCTTTACTTTCCGTAAAAAAGAGTATTTACCTAATTAAATACTCTCACCTTGCTCTTTTATAGAAAATTTCATCAATTTTTATATGTTCACGAGTTGCCTGAGAGCAGCAAAGAGCGAGAGAGGTCTCAGGAAAAGGGGCGGGACTTCTAGCAGTTGTTCGTTCCAGGACTAATAAACATAGGAAGAAGAGTGAGGCTTGCCTGCCAGAGCAGCAGATCGCGCCGTGGCGGCGCCTCCATATAGGCGATTCCACAAGATCATGATGTTGTATTGGCGGCAACAGACCGGGTATAGAGAGTTTCTCCTACAATTGAGGACAGGGGCGGTTAGGTAGGTCGAATGGATGGCGCACGGGAGGAATTGGATGGAGAACTGAACCCCGCCATGGTGTCGACATCGACTTCGTCCCGTGGTAGAGCTATTCACCGTGGTTGGAGGAGAAAACAGGGAGAAGGGGAAACCGGTGCGGCGGTGCCCAGGATAGACGAGCAGAGCACCGTGGTGAGGCGAGCAGAAGGTATCTCCGAGAAGAGGGATGCTGAGGACCCACCTCCGCGTGCACGCGATCCCACTTCGTTGTTGGGCACTTTGGATCGGCATCTCACACCGTCGTCGCCTCACGAGCATCGGATTCCCTGTGCCTAGACACCTGGTCATCTAAAGGAGGCCAGGTGTTTGGAATTTGCTAAATGAAAGCTCTTACATAGACCCTTCCTGAAAATAAGATGAATTGCAATTGTTTGATGACTGAGAACATAGTTTGTTAGTTTTCAAGAAAGTTTATGGTCTATACTTTAGCATGTGAATAACTTACTACTTGATCGTGAGAAGTTTTATGAGATGAGCTATTGTTTATAGTGATGCTAGAAAAAGTGATTGAAATTATCATTGATCAAACTTGTGCACTATGCTAGCATTCACACTTCATAAATTATTTCTTTTATCATTTACTTACTCGAGGACGAGCAGGAATTAAGCTTGGGGATGCTGATACGTCTCCAACGTATCTATAATTTATGAAGTATTCATGCCATGTTTTTAACAATTTTATATGGTTTTGGTATAATTTGAATGGAACTAACCCGGACTGACGCTGTTTTCAGCAGAACTACCGTGGTGTTGTTTTTTGTGCAGAAATAAAAGTTCTCGGATTGGGCTGAAAATTTACGGTGATTTTTTATGGACCAAAAGAGTCCCCCGAAGCTTCGAGGAAGGACCAGAAGCCTCACGAGGAAGCGACAAGCTCAAGTGGCGCGGGTCCCCCCTAGGGCGCGCCTACCGAGCTTGTCGCTCCCTCGTGCCCCCCCCCGGCGTGATTCCAACGCTGAAAAATCGTATAAATATAGAAAACCCCAAAAATAAACCTAGAACTTCCACGCCGCCGCCGCAAGCCTTTGTACCGAAGCGATCTCATCCGGAGCCCTATTTCGGCACTCTGCCGGAGGGGGAAATCATCGCCGGAGGCCATCTTCATCATCCCGGCGGTCTCCATGACGAGGAGGGAGTAGTTCACCCTCGGGGCTGAGGGTATGTACCAGTAGCTATGTGTTTGATCTCTCTCTCTCTCTCGTGTTCTTGATTTGGCACGATCTTGATGTATCGTGAGCTTTGTTAATATAGTTGGATCATATGGTGTTTCTTCCCTCTCTATCTTCTTGTGATGAATTGAGTCTTTCCTTTTGAGGTTTCGTTATTGTCGGATTGAATACTTTGGATTTGATAACACTTGATGTATGTTTTGCATGTGGATACCCGTGGTGACAATGGGGCATTCTATTGAGTCACTTGATGTATGTTTTAGTAATCAACTTGCGGATTCCCGTGACCTTGGGGTAATCTAGGCATATGGGTTGGTACACGTTTTCATCCTTCTTTCTCCGATAGAAACTTTGAGGTACTCTTTGAAGTTCTTTGTGTGGATTGAATATTATGAATCTGAGATTGTTTGATGCATACCAAATAATTAACTCACGGATACTTGTGGTGACATTGGAGTATCTAGGTGACATTAGAGTTAATTGATGCGTATCATATGGTGTTATTTTAATACAAACTCTAGGGCTGTTTGTGACACTTATAGGGATGGCTCAATAGATTGATCGGAAAAGATAACTTTGAGGTGGTTTCGTACCCTACAACAATTTCATCTTATGTTCTCCGCTAGATAAGAACTTTGGAGTGATTCTTTGTCGCACGTTGATGGATTGTTATATGATTCAATTATGTTAGCATTGTTGAGAGATTGTACTAGTGAAAGTATGAACCCTAGGCCTTGTTTCCAAGCATTGCAGTACCGTTTGTGTTCCGTTTTATCACTTGCTACCTTACTATTTTTATATTTTCAGATTATAAAAATCTATATCTACTATTCATACTACACTTGTATCACCATCTATTCGCCGAACTAGTGCACCTATACAATTTACCATTGTATTGGGTGTGTTAGGGACACAAGAGATTTCTTGAATTTGATTGCAGGGTTGTTTGAGAGAGACCATTTTCATCCTACGCCTCCCACGGATTGATAAATCTTAAGTCATTCACTTGAGGAAAATTTGCTACTGTCCTACAAAACTCTGCGCTTGGAGGCCCAACAGAGTCTACAAGAATAAAGTTACGTAGTAGACATCAGGTGTCTCTCCAACACACCCCTTCATCATGTATATAAGTGGGTCTCCCACATTGCAATGGAATGAGTGAATCATTTGGACTCTTTGTTTGTCTCTTTTACTTTCGCTCTACAACATATACTAAAACAATGTGAATATCCGCATGAAGAAAGAAAAAAAAGTAGACTACAAAAGGACTCCAATAGCCTCACGTTAAAAGGAATCAGACACACGTACATAAATCTCTCCCTAATGTCTCCAACATATCATCATTGCTGAGCTTATTTATTAAATATATGAAATCATCTTATTGTGACACAAGAAGGAAATTATGCATTAACTGTCACGCGTCAAAAAATATTATATGAACTTAAACCCGTTAGGAAATATAATAGAATGAATATCATTTTTTTTTTGTGGTGGTTCAAATACTATTTTTTTTGCTAGGGTTTGGAAAACAGATCGTTGAGTATTTTAAATTGGGGCATCAACCAGCTCCTTTAAAATGTAATTTTGAGAGGTAAAACATTTTGAAGTATTATGAGATAAATATGCATAAATTTTCACACACTGAAAAATCATATATTAATATAAACCAGTTAATTAATATCAGTTGAAAGAATATCATTAATTTTTCTTCTAGGGGTTGGCAATGCAGACTGTTAGATTTTCAAATAGGTATATTCCACAACCACATCCATTAAATTTAATATTATAAGGCAAAACTAATTTTCAAGTGTTACGAGACACACTACTGTATATAGACACATTCTCAATAAGTATACCACTGTTTTTTTAAGTTGAGGAAGGAGGAATGCCAAATGCATTAGGAAGAACCAAGCATTGCGTAAATAATCTATGGTGGTATATATATCCACTGACCGCGAAAAAGAAACATAATCTTAGATAATGGAATTCATCACTAAATGGAACACATATCCAACAAGAATTATCTCTAGAAAACATTCAGTACCTCTTTTAATAAAAAAAATGATGTAATTGTTTTGTAATATACGTCATCTTTGGAAAAACTAGCCCATGCGGCTTATGCCTCTCATTGCAAATATTGTTGAGCAGTGGGTGTGTCGGTGTACCAAGCCATGGGTGCCTTGGTACCCTGACTTGTGCACAGGCAGTTGTAGCCTTCCTGACGGCAGGGCTTGCCGGAGAACTACTATATCCAAGACTCAAGACTTGATGAACAAGACCAAGAAGAAGACCTCAAGGTGGGTCATCGAGAAGTACTAGTTTAGTACCGAAGACCAAGACTTTGGTTGCCGGCAAGCTGCTTGCCGGCAAGCTTCCATTATCTGTCCACCGCTCCACCTCAGCGACACGCCAGTCTCCTGTCAAATAGGTGTCGAGTGGGCAGGCTGTTTGGTGAGCTCTGTCTGGGCACGTGTCAGCTCACCGCCGAAGATACAACTTTAATGACACCCGTCCAGGAGGCGTGTCAAGATAATAAGAGGTAGCTGGGCGAACGACACAGAAGGAGAGACAACCCTTGCCGGCAAGCTTCACCAGTGTGACACCTCACGACGCATTTAATGCGTTTGTCCTAACCCGTCTGGCGTGGGTGCAAGCCTGACAGTAGTGTGTAGGGGTACGGATGAGAGGGCAGAGCCTAGCTACGGCGAAGGTGTTACACTCGGATTTACGAGTTCAGGCCCCTCAGCGGTGGAGGTAACAGCCCTACGTCTCGGTGCTCTGGAGCTTGATTTCTTGAGTGTATGAGTTACAAATGGATTGCGAACCCTTGGAATGGAGCTGGGGGGTGGCTTATATAGTGTCCGCCAGCCCTCCCATGAATGCCGCCATTACCAGGGGTTAAGAGGGGGTTTAAGGGCACCAGGTAACGGGCGCATTGATTACAATTAATACGAGCGAGCGCACGTCCTGACCGTTACGCTACTGGAGCCTCCTGGTCTTCTCTGGTCGAGTGACTGTCAGGTGTTCCGAGTGAAATAGACGGTCGAGTGCTCTCCTGCTATCCGAGTGATTCATTGAACTCTGAGTGAATGTCAGTCTGCGAAACTCTTGGTTGCTAATCTAGCCCTGGGGCCCAGTATAAGGCGTGTGGAGTCCTAGGGTAGGGTCTGTAGGTCAGGCCTGTTACCCCATCCCTAGTACATGCCCTCGTCATTATCCCCCGAATCGGTCGAGGTTAGGCGGGTCGAGTCAAGGCGAATTCCCAGGCGAGTTGAGCGCTACGGAGGCGCTCAAGAACTCTTACTGGTCCTTAAACGCCCTTGTCTTCGTGCGGCACCTTGACGGATTCTGGACCATATGACGTCCGAGTGAAATGAGTAGTCTCCATCCGAATGAGTAGTTTCCATCCGAGTGAAATGAGTAGTCATATGCCGTGTGCCGGAGCGGATCCGAGCGTACATGGCACGTCTTCAAAGTGAAAGCAATTGGGTTGCTGGATTCTGGATTTCACGGGATCCGAAACCATATTTGAGCGCGCGCGAACGGTTGCAGGGGAAAGTGGGGCGAGACGCCTCGATTTTCGCCCCGCTTTCCGCCACGTACCGCTGGATCTTCGACGGCGCGATTTGAGGAGATCTGCGGGCCCACGATTCAGCGGCGCAGATTGGGGAGTGGAGCGGGCAGCGATATAAAGAGCTGCCTCGTCGGAGAGGGAGAGAGAGACATATATCTTTTTCCCCAACTTCTCCAGTCCGCCCAATCCCTTCTCCCGCAACCCACTCCGCGCGAATCCTCCTCGGTGCTGGAGAGCTCGGCGACGATGGCGAAGGACAAGACGGCGAATCTTGAGAAGGCGAAGAAGGCAGCGAAGGGAAGGAAGGCGTCGAGCTCCAGAGCTGCGCCCCCGCGCGGGTGGATCCAAGGCGACTGGCTTCCGCCGACCACCACGGTCAACGACATCAGCGGGCTCGTCGTGGACGGGCTGGTTTGTGACGGGACGTGGAGGCTGCCGGAGGAAGGGGAGACTGAGCCCGCGCCGCGCCCCGGGGAGCGAGTGCTCCTCACCACACATGTGGAGCGAGGTTTCTCCATGCCACCTCACCCCTTTTTTCGCGCATTTTTGAACTTCTTCGGTGCTCAGCTCCACCACTTGCCCCCGAATGCCATAGTGTACCTCGCCGCATTCGTTTCCTTGTGCGAGAATTTTTTAGGCTGCCAGCCGCACTAGGGATTGTTCAAACACATCTTCACGTGTAGATCTCAGTCGGTTAAAAAGGCTGATCCCAATGGAGATAGGACTCACGTGACCCAGATGTGCGGTGGCTTAGGTATCCAGATGAGGGGTAAGAGTGCGTTCCCATCCATGTCTTTTCCCGATTCAGTTAGGGGTTGGCAGTCGACCTGGTTCTACTACAACGACCTGCCTTGCTCTGGCTCGTCGACTGGACTTCCTCCTTACACGAGTGAAAGAGTCAAGACCCCTCCCTCGCTGACGATTGATAAGGGGGAGAAGACTGACGTGGGGATCCTGGTGAGCGCCGTGGTCGGTCTGATTCAGGGTGGAGTGACTGGCCTGGATCTTCTGGAGGTCTTCCTCTGTCGGAGGATCCAGCCGCTACAGGAGCGGGCTCACCCTATGTGGCGCTACACTGGGGCCAACGACTCGACCCGAGTGCATCCAGAAGATGTCGAGGACAAAACGGTGGAACAGTGGATCAGGTGCATCATTGGTGCGCGCGACAATCCGCGAGGGTCGAGACGGATCCCGCCCTACGACGCCAATAACTTGTCGTTGGAGGTACAACACGTACCTCCGAGTGAATTTCTCATCCTCAAATTATCCGAGTGAATTTAATAATCCGACTGAACTGACTGGACTGGCTGTTTATGCTCTTCGTGTCTTGCAGGAGTTCCAGAAGATGGTTTCACCCGTGCCGAATGGCGAACACCTTGCAGGGGGCGTGGAGAGTGAACATGGCAGCGCCGACGACAGTTACGCGGAGGATAGCTTGGATGAAAGCGACGAATCGGGAGGGAGTGACGAGGACGAGTCTTCCCTGTCTCCAGAGTTGGGCTCTGAGCGCCGCTCTAAACAGACCCACGATCCGAGTGTTGACTCGGGGAAGGCGGCGGCTCCGAGTATGAAGGCTCCAAAGCGCACTCGGACGCCGACACCGGACCCGGCGGAGAAGACCGCCAAGCAGCTCAAGATTGCTTCTCCCAAGCCTCGGAAGGCTCTGCCGAGGATCAAGGTCACCGTGCCCGTCGCCTCAACGTAAGCGCCAAGCATTTCCTTTCTGTCTTTGTCGACTTTCGGGATTCTTCTGACCGAGTGAATCTTATGAATCAGTGCCGCAACCTCGACGACGTATCCCATGCAGATTGATGGGGACCGTACCGAAGCCGAGTCAGCAGACGCGACAACTTCTCGTAGAGGTAACAATGACTTCACCTTTACTTCGACCTGTCATTTGACTGAAATGTCTTCATCCGATTGAATTGCGTACTGCGACTGACTGCGTCGAGTGAACGTAGCGCTTGCAGAGGTCATTCACGTCGGGGACGATGATGAAGACCCGCCGCGGAAGGACGCCGAGAAGGGGACCGCAGCTCCGACTGCTTCTCAGACTACCACGCGGAAGACGCCGTTGAGCAAAGCACCTCAAGATCCTACTGCACCTGCCGTGACCTTGCCTCTGGGGCAGGGTTCTTCTCAGGCCGGAGCTGGTTCTGCTGCGGCTCCGTCGACTGCTCTGGCTTCGGTTCCGACTCCTCCCGTCAATATCTTCAGTCTGTACAAGGTGCCGGAGGACCAAATTGGGGCCAGCAAGGAGGCGATGATCCAGGCGGAGCTGATGACCCAACGGCTCAAGGAGATGTGCGCAGCTGGGAAGCTGGCATACGATGCCAGTGCTGCTCTCCAGGAGAACGTTCGAGTAAGTGGCCTTGTAAGTTGATCTCCAAGTCATTTTTCTTTAGTAGGAATTTCAGTCGGAAAATATCTGGTACACCCACTGGGTTTTTTTTGTGTTCGGCCGTCACTCGGATCGGGCGGACCGTTCCGAGTGGATACCGTTCCAGTGGGGGCACGCTGAGTGCACCCACTGGGTGTAGTCCCCGAGACTGCCGTCGACTGCAGGCAGTCGGCGGGAGTCTTAGAACTTAAACTTTGTTCTGTTGTTGCTGTTGTTTTTTATTTTTTGTTCGGCCGTCACTCGGATCGGGCAGACCGTTCCGAGCGGATACCATTCCAGTGGGGGCACGCTGAGTGCACCCACTGGGTGTAGTCCCCGAGACTGCCGTCGACTGCGGGCAGTCGGCGGGAGTCTTAGATCTTTTTGTCTTGTTTTTTTTGTGTTTGGCCGTCACTCGGATCGGGCGGACCGTTCCGAGTGGATACCGTTCCAGTGGGGGCACGCTGAGTGCACCCACTGGGTGTAGTCCCCGAGACTGCCGTCGACTGCGGGCAGTCGGCGGGAGTCTTAGAACTTAGAATCTGATACTGGTCAAACTTGTTCCTCCCTGACAAAGGGTACTTCAGGATCTGATACTGGTCAATCTTGTTCCTTCCAGGAGTACTGGTCTTTGAGCACTCGAAATATTTCTTGACATTAACTGTTCTGTTCTCTCTTGTTTTTCAGAAAACTTGCGAGCTTGGGACTCAGTACGTGGCACTGGAGAAGGAGACGGCCCAGCTCCGACTGGATCTGGAGGTGGAGAGGAGGAACACAGTGCGCGCTCAAGCGGAGCTCAAGACCATGGGAGGTAAGCTTCAATCCCTGAGCATTCCGCTTTCATCTCTCACCGTTCTTTGAACCGAGTGACTTCACTCGACAGATGTGCGTAGTGAAAACCATCAACTCCAAGTGCGGCTCAGAACCTCTGTTTCTTTAGAAACTATGAAGCAGGCACTCGAGAATAAGGACAACGAGCTGGCGGGAGCACAGAAAGTGGCGAAGGAAAAGACCAAGGCCGCCGAAGAGAAGCTGGCCTCACTCGAGAAGCTTGAAGCAGAGAACACGTCACTGAAGGCCACCGTCAAGGAGGCGAACAAGGAGGTGGCCGAGCTCAAGAAGCAGAAGGCCGAGTGGGACAGCAAGCTCAAGGCCCAGCTGGAAGTCTACGAGCAAGAGAAGAAGACTCTGAACGAGAAGATCACCCAGCTGGTCGAGAAGAAGAACGCTCTGGAAAGGTACATAGAAGAGTTCACAGAGGAAATGTACACCAAGCTTGCAGGTAACCTGTAACACCCGAGTGGACTTTTATCCGAGTGAACTTCATGCATGTTGATCTTTAACTCTGCTCTTTTCTTGTCCACAGAGTACTGCCGAGACTTCGAGCTGGAAACTGACAGAATCGAGAGGGATCTGGATCCTTCCAGGTCACTCGTCGGTGACAAGGCTGCTCTTGGCATCTTGCGGGTCAAATCTCGCATCGAAGACGTCCAAGGGTACATCATCAGTCTGCGGGGTGCACTCGGAAGGATCGACAAGGAGCTGTGGCCATAAGACACGCTCGACACCGACCTAGAGGCGATGATGACTCACCTCAATGAGATACCCAACCGAGTGCAGGCATGGAAGAAATCGGCTGCTCGCTGCGGAGCCGACGTGGCGCTCTCTCTCGTCCGTGTGCACTGCAAGGATGCCAAGGAAGAGAAGCTGAAGACTCCCCAAGTTGCCAACACGAAGAAACTCAAGTTTGAGGACTTCATGGAGACGTTCATCGAAGCGGTCACTCGGATCGCAAACGGCATCGACCTGGATTCCTTCGTTGAGCCGGCCAGCCCCACAGGAGCGTGAGAAAACTTTAAGTCCTACCTATTAGCCTCGGTATGCCGAGTGGAACTGTATTCGTTAAACTCTTTCGGGCTTCGGGCCCGCGTACTCGTATTCGCTTTTGAACTTCAGGAGTTATTTGAATGCTTCCCTTCGAGTCTTTCGAGTCTTTGAAATGTGTTTTAACTCAGGCGAAAGCTGGTGCGCAGCTAAGCCTCCGAGTGAGAGGGAAGCTCTTCACTCGGAGCGACGTTTTAACTTGGGGGAAAGCTGGTTCGCAGCCAAGCCCCCGAGTGAGAGGGATGCTCTTCACTCGGAGTAGCGTTTTTAACTTGGGCGAAAGCTGGTTCGCAGCCAAGCCCCTGAGTGAGAGGGATGTTCTTCACTCGGAGTAGCGTTGTAACTTGGGCGAAAGCTGGTTCGCAGCCAAGCCCCCGAGTGAGAGGGATGCTCTTCACTCGGAGTAGCGTTTTAACTTGGGCGAAAGCTGGTTCGCAGCCAAGCCCCCGAGTGAGAGGGATGCTCTTCACTAGCCAAGCCCCCGAGTGAGAGGGATGCTCTTCACTCGGAGGCCAGCAAGGAGGCGATGATCCAGGCGGAGCTGATGACCCAACGGCTCAAGGAGATGTGCGCAGCTGGGAAGCTGGCATACGATGCCAGTGCTGCTCTCCAGGAGAACGTTCGAGTAAGTGCCCTTGTAAGTTGATCTCCAAGTCATTTTTCTTTAGTAGGAATTTCAGTCGGAAAATATCTGGTACACCCATTGGGTTTTTTTTGTGTTCGGCCGTCACTCGGATCGGGCGGACCGTTCCGAGTGGATACCGTTCCAGTGGGGGCACGCTGAGTGCACCCACTGGGTGTAGTCCCCGAGACTGCCGTCGACTGCAGGCAGTCGGCGGGAGTCTTAGAACTTAGACTTTGTTCTGTTGTTGCTGTTGTTTTTTATTTTTTGTTCGGCCGTCACTCGGATCGGGCAGACCGTTCCGAGCGGATACCATTCCAGTGGGGGCACTCTGAGTGCACCCACTGGGTGTAGTCCCCGAGACTGCCGTCGACTGCGGGCAGTCGGCGGGAGTCTTAGATCTTTTTGTCTTGTTTTTTTTGTGTTTGGCCGTCACTCGTATCGGGCGGACCGTTCCGAGTGGATACCGTTCCAGTGGGGGCACGCTGAGTGCACCCACTGGGTGTAGTCCCCGAGACTGCCGTCGACTGCGGGCAGTCGGCGGGAGTCTTAGAACTTAGAATCTGATACTGGTCAAACTTGTTCCTCCCTGACAAAGGGTACTTCAGGATCTGATACTGGTCAATCTTGTTCCTTCCAGGAGTACTGGTCTTTGAGCACTCGAAATATTTCTTGACATTAACTGTTCTGTTCTCTCTTGTTTTTCAGAAAACTTGCGAGCTTGGGACTCAGTACGTGGCACTGGAGAAGGAGACGGCCCAGCTCCGACTGGATCTGGAGGTGGAGAGGAGGAACACAGTGCGCGCTCAAGCGGAGCTCAAGACCATGGGAGGTAAGCTTCAATCCCTGAGCATTCCGCTTTCATCTCTCACCGTTCTTTGAACCGAGTGACTTCACTCGACAGATGTGCGTAGTGAAAACCATCAACTCCAAGTGCGGCTCAGAACCTCTGTTTCTTTAGAAACTATGAAGCAGGCACTCGAGAATAAGGACAACGAGCTGGCGGGAGCACAGAAAGTGGCGAAGGAAAAGACCAAGGCCGCCGAAGAGAAGCTGGCCTCACTCGAGAAGCTTGAAGCAGAGAACACGTCACTGAAGGCCACCGTCAAGGAGGCGAACAAGGAGGTGGCCGAGCTCAAGAAGCAGAAGGCCGAGTGGGACAGCAAGCTCAAGGCCCAGCTGGAAGTCTACGAGCAAGAGAAGAAGACTCTGAATGAGAAGATCACCCAGCTGGTCGAGAAGAAGAACGCTCTGGAAAGGTACATAGAAGAGTTCACAGAGGAAATGTACACCAAGCTTGCAGGTAACCTGTAACACCCGAGTGGACTTTTATCCGAGTGAACTTCATGCATGTTGATCTTTAACTCTGCTCTTTTCTTGTCCACAGAGTACTGCCGAGACTTCGAGCTGGAAACTGATAGAATCGAGAGGGATCTGGATCCTTCCAGGTCACTCGTCGGTGACAAGGCTGCTCTTGGCATCTTGCGGGTCAAATCTCGCATCGAAGACGTCCAAGGGTACATCATCCGTCTGCGGGGTGCACTCGGAAGGATCGACAAGGAGCTGTGGCCATAAGACACGCTCGACACCGACCTAGAGGCGATGATGACTCACCTCAATGAGATACCCAACCGAGTGCAGGCATGGAAGAAATCGGCTGCTCGCTGCGGAGCCGACGTGGCGCTCTCTCTCGTCCGTGTGCACTGCAAGGATGCCAAGGAAGAGAAGCTGAAGACTCCCCAAGTTGCCAACACGAAGAAACTCAAGTTTGAGGACTTCATGGAGACGTTCATCGAAGCGGTCACTCGGATCGCAAACGGCATCGACCTGGATTCCTTCGTTGAGCCGGCTAGCCCCACAGGAGCGTGAGAAAACTTTAAGTCCTACCTATTAGCCTCGGTATGCCGAGTGGAACTGTATTCGTTAAACTCTTTCGGGCTTCGGGCCCGCGTACTCGTATTCGCTTTTGAACTTCAGGAGTTATTTGAATGCTTCCCTTCGAGTCTTTCGAGTCTTTGAAATGTGTTTTAACTCAGGCGAAAGCTGGTTCGCAGCTAAGCCTCCGAGTGAGAGGGAAGCTCTTCACTCGGAGCGACGTTTTAACTTGGGGGAAAGCTGGTTCGCAGCCAAGCCCCCGAGTGAGAGGGATGCTCTTCACTCGGAGTAGCGTTTTTAACTTGGGCGAAAGCTGGTTCGCAGCCAAGCCCCCGAGTGAGAGGGATGTTCTTCACTCGGAGTAGCGTTGTAACTTGGGCGAAAGCTGGTTCGCAGCGAAGCCCCCGAGTGAGAGGGATGCTCTTCACTCGGAGTAGCGTTTTAACTTGGGCGAAACTGGTTCGCAGCCAAGCCCCCGAGTGAGAGGGATGCTCTTCACTCGGAGTAGTGTTTTAACTTGGGCGAAAGCTGGTTCGCAGCCAAGCCCCCCCGAGTGAGAGGGATGCTCTTCACTCGGAGTAGTGTTTTAACTTGGGCGAAAGCTGGTTCGCAGCCAAGCCCCCCGAGTGAGAGGGATGCTCTTCACTCGGAGTAGCGTTTTAACTTGGGCGAAAGCTGGTTCGCAGCCAAGCCCCCGAGTGACAGGGATGCTCTTCACTCGGAGTAGCGTTTTTAACTTGGGCGAAAGCTGGTTCGCAGCCAAGCCCCCGAGTAAGAGGGATGCTCTTCACTCGAAGTAGCGTTTTTAACTTGGGCGAAAGCTGGTTCGCAGCCAAGCCCCCGAGTGAGAGGGATGCTCTTCACTCGGAGTAACGTTTTTAACTTGGGCGAAAGCTGGTTCGCAGCCAAGCCCCCGAGTGAGAAGGATGCTCTTCACTCGGAGTAGATTTTTGACTTAGGCAAAAACTGGTTTGCAGCTAAGTTGAACGGCGTACACCCACTGGGGGTTGTAGGCCAAAGAATGCGTACGAGTGAACTCAACGTGGAACTGGAAAAGTCATGCTTTTATTCACCAAATATCACTCGAGTACTTTTATTACATCTCATCATCAAGTATAAAATTGTCGCAGCAAATCCGCATTCCAAGCACGGGGCTCGTCTGCTTGCTTCTGAAGGTTGTACAGGTGGTATGCTCCGTTGTGCAGAACCTTTGAAATGACAAAAGGACCTTCCCACGCAGGAGCAAGCTTGTGAGGTCGCTGCTGATCCACTCGGAGCAAAAGATCTCCTTCCTGAAAGGTCCGACTTCTGACGTGTCTGCTGTGAAAACGTCGTAGATCTTGCTGATAAATGGTCGAGCGGATAAGAGCCATCTCTCTCTCCTCTTCCAGGAGATCAACCGCGTCTTGCCGCGCCTGCTCTGCTTCAGCTTCGGAGTATAGTTCCACTCGGGGCGAATTGTGGAGTAGGTCACTCGGCAAGACGGCTTCAGCTCCGTACACCATGAAGAAGGGAGTACGGTTGGTAGACCGATTGGGGGTCGTCCTCAAGCCCCAAAGAACTGATGGCAACTCGGTGACCCAGGCTCTAGCCGCGTGCTCCAAATCGGGCACGAGTCGTGGTTTTAACCCCTGAAGGATCAGTCCGTTTGCTCTCTCAGCCTGTCCATTCGACTGCGGGTGTGCCACAGATGCATAGTCGACCCGGGTGCCTTGTGCGGCACAGAATGCCCTGAACTCTTCCGAGTCGAAGTTTGAGCCGTTGTCAGTGATAATGCTGTGGGGTACGCCATATCTGAAGACTATCTCCTTCATAAACTTGATTCGCCATGCGAGAGTCTAGCTTCTTGATGGGTTTGGCTTCGATCCACTTGGTGAACTTATCGACTGCAACCAGCAAGTGAGTGAATCCACTCGCCCCTGTCCGGAGGGGTCCCACCATGTCGAGTCCCCAAACTGCGAACGGCCAGACGAGTGGAATCGTCTTTAGAGCAGACGCAGGCTTGTGTGACAAGTTTGCATAGAACTGGCATCCGGCACAGTGTTGGACTATCTCCTGCGCAGCTTCATTGGCACGTGGCCAGAAGAAGCCGGCTCGGTACGCTTTAGCCACGATTGTCCGAGAGGACGCGTGGTGTCCACAAGTTCCCGAGTGAATCTCTTCCAGGATCAATCGACCTTCTTCCGGAGAAATGCAGCGCTGAGTCACACCGGTGACGCTCTTCCTGTATAACTGATCGCCCATCACTGTAAAGGCTTTGGACCTGCGAACAATCTGGCGGGCTTCAGCTTCATCTTCTGGAAGTTCCTGCCTGAGCAGGTACGCAATGTAGGGCGCTGTCCACTCGGGCGTGATTGCTAGGACCTCCATGACCAAATCAATGACAGCCGGGACCTCGACTTCAGTCGGATCGGACGGACCGACCACTTGCGGGGGCTCTTCCGTGAAGGGATCTTCTTTCACCGTAGGAGAACGTAAATGCTCGAGGAACACATTGCTGGGTATGGATTTCTGAGTGGACCCGATCTTTGCCAGGTCGTCTGCCTCCTGATTCTTGGCTCGGGGGACGTGATGCAGCTCCAGACCTTCAAATTTCTTCTCCAACTTTCTCACAGCGTTGCAATATCCGGTCATAGCAGGACTTCTGATATCCCACTCCTTCATCACTTGGTTCACAACTAGATCCGATTCTCCGTAGACCATCAGGCGCCGGCCGCCGAGTGAGATGGCCATACGTAGACCATAAAGGAGCGCCTCGTACTCGGCTTCATTGTTGGAGGAATCAAAGTGAATCTGCAGAACATATCTGAGACGATCGCCCTTCGGAGATACTAACACAACTCCAGCTCCTGAACCATTCAGCATCTTGGAACCGTCAAAGAACATGGTCCAGTGTTCCGGGTGACTCTGAGTCGGTTGCTGCTGTTCAGTCCACTCGGCTAATGCTTGGGACTTGATCGCCTTCTTCGCCTCGAACTTGATGTCCAGGGGCAAGAGCTCGATAGCCCATTTCGCCACTCGACCAGTCGCATCCCGATTGTTCATGATCTCAGACAACGGGGCGTCGCTGACGACTGACACAGTGTGCTCTTGGAAGTAATGGGCTACTTTCTTCACGGTCAGGTAGATGCCATAGACGAGCTTCTGGTAATGAGGATACCTCTGCTTGGACGGAGTGAGAACTTCAAAAATGTAATAGACTGGGCGCTGGACTTTGTAAGTTTTGCCCTGTTCTTCTCGCTCGACTGTGAGGACAGTGCTGACAACCTGACCAGTGGCCGCGATGTACAGGAGCAACGGCTCGTTGCTGTTTGGAGCGGCGAGCACCGGCTGGGTGGAAAGCAGGGCTTTGAGCTCAACAAACGCTGCTTGTGCTTCAGCAGTCCACTCGAACGAATCAGATTTCTTCATCAATCGGTATAGGGGCAAAGCCTTCTCGCCGAGACGGGAGATGAATCGGCTCAGAGCTGCAAGGCAGCCCGTGAGCTTCTGTACATCATGAAGCCATTCAGGACGTTTCATTCGTACAATCGCCCCGATCTTCTCAGGATTGGCATCTATCCCTCGTTCGGAAACGAGGAAACCGAGTAGTTTGCCCCCGGGAACTCCGAAAGTGCACTTTGCTGGATTCAACTTGATATCGTACTTCCGCAGGTTTGCGAAAGTTTCAGCTAAGTCAGCCAGCAGGTCGGAACCCTTTCTGGACTTGACCACGATATCGTTCATGTATGCTTCGATGTTCTGACTGATCTGTTTCTGCAAACACTTCTGCACCATGTGCATGAAAGTGGTGCCAGCATTTTTAAGACCGAATGGCATGCTGATATAGCAAAAGCACCCGAATGGGGTGATAAAAGCTGTTTTTATTTCATCTGGCCCATACAGTCGGATCTGGTGGTACCCGGAGTACGCATCCAGAAAAGACAGTCGCTCACAACCCGCGGTGGAATCTACGATTTGATCTATGCGGGGGAGTGGGAAATGATCCTTGGGGCAGACCCGATTGATGTGCTTGAAATCGATGCACATTCGGAGAGACTTATCCTTCTTAGGGACCATGACGACGTTGGCGAGCCACTCGGAGTGGTACACCTCACGGATGAACTCGGCTGCCAGGAGCCGAGCAACTTCTTCGCCAATGGCCTTCCTCTTTTGAGTAGCAGAGCGACGGAGATGCTCCTTCATAGGTTTTTCCTTCGGGTCGACTCGCAAACGGTGCTCAGCCAGCTCCCTGGGTACACCTGGCATGTCGGATGGTTTCCATGCGAAGATGTCCCAGTTCTCACGGAGGAACTGGATGAGCGCTTCTTCCTATTTGCTGTCCAGTGTCGTTGATATGTTGGTGGGAGCAGCATTGGGATCTTCCGGGTGGATGTGCACAGGCTTCGTATCTCCGGCCGACTGAAACGCAGATTCTGCAGCTGGCTTCTTGGAGCGCAGCAGATCACTCGGATCAGCATTTTTCTTGTACTCCTCCAGCTCCACCATGGCCATCTGCTCATCAGCGATCTTGGACCCTTGTTGCAAACATTCCTCCGCGCGCTGTCGACTGCCAATGACCGTGATCACACCTTTGGGGCCGGGCATCTTCAGCTTGAGATACACATAACACGAACGGGCCATGAAACGTGTGTAAGCCGGCCGACCAAGGATGGCATGGTAGGCGCTGCGGAAATCGACCACTTCGAAGGTCAGCCTTTCTTCCGGAAGTTCTTGTCGTCTCCAAAGACCACATCCAGGGCGATCTGCCCGATTGACTTTGCTTTCTTGCCGGGGATCACTCCGTGGAACTGCATGCTGCTCTCGCTGAGTCGGGACATCGGAATGCCCATCGCTTGCAGAGTATCAGCGTACAGTATGTTCAGTCCGCTTCCACCATCCATGAGGACCTTTCGCAATCGGACGCCTCCCACGACTGGATCGACCACCAGCGCCTGTCGCACAGGGGTGGCAATGTTGGCTGGGTGGTCCGATTGATCAAAGGTGATCGGAGTCTTCGACCAGTTCAGAAACTTTGTTGTCGCCGGCATGGCCATGTTCACTTCTCGGTTGATAACCTTCAACCGGCTCCTGCTCTCTACATCCGCAAAGATCATCAGGGTTGCATTGACACTGGGAAAAGGTTCATCTTTGTCTCCATCATCAGCATCTTCTGGGTTCTTCTCACTCGACTGGCCCTCTCGGAACTGCTGTATCAACAGTCTGCACTGTCGAGTGGTATGCTTGGGCAATATCAGATTGCCCTCCTCATCCTTTCTGGTATGGATGTGACACGGCAAATCGAGGACATCTTGGCCCGACTGATCTCTCTTTTTCTTCGGGACCCACTTTTCCTTAGCCTTCCCCTTGTTCTTGGCTTGACCGGCCAGAGCGGCAGCCTCGGCCTAAGTCGAACCATCAGCCTTGTGCTTCGGCTTCCGATTGGGATTACTGTTTCCGGGGTTGGGCTCGCTGGTTTTCCCTTTGCCGTTATGGAGACAGTCTTCCTCTTCTCCGTTTGCGTACCGAGTGGCAATCTCCATCATTCGGCTCATGGTCAAAGATCCTGACCGACCAAATTTCAGGATGAGCTCCCGATATCTGACTCCTACCTTGAAGGCGCAGACGACTTGATGCTCTGTGACGTTCTCCACCGCGTGATGCAAGGTTGTCCACCGCTGGATGTACTCCCTCAATGTTTCATTCGGTTTCTGCACGCAGTGCTGCAACTCAGTCAATCCAGCCGGGCGTTTGCACGTGCTCTCGAATGTTTTGATGAACACTCGGGCCAAATCTTCCCAGCAGTATATGCTGGCCGGAGTGAGCTGGTTGAGCCAGGCACGGGCGGACCCTTCCAGCATCAAAGGCAAATGCTTCATAGCCACATAGTCATTTCCTCCTCCAATCTGCACAGCCACTCGGTAATCCTCTAACCAAGTTTCTGGCTTGGACTCACCGGTGAACTTGCTTACTCCAGCTGCCAATCTGAAGTTAGGCGGGATCTCAGCGGCCCGGATGGACCTGCTGAAACACTCGGGCCCGGAGATGAATGCTCCACTCCCACTCGGACGATCTCTGTCCAAGTTCTCTCTCAGAGCTCTGCCTCTGTCGACCAGGTTCTGAGTGAGAACGGATCTCGCGTTGAACCGCGGGTCACGGTAGTCGACTGGCTCTCTCTGGCGATAACCGTCACCATGACGGGGAGGGCTGGCCCTCCGATCGTTGCCGTAAGGACACCTGGCGTCTACGGCCGGGGCGCGTACGAGCCATCCCTGGGAGGGGGCGACTGCATGCGGCGACGATCATCCTGACGCCGCGGAGGCGTATTCCGACTGCGACCCTGCTCCGAGTACTGGTCTCGGTGGCGGTCTTGGTCGTTTCGCCGCGGAGGCGAGTGTCTGTTTCTCCTTGGAGACACTGGGCTGTGGGCCGACTGAACGGTGTCAGCCCTAACGGATCTGTTGTGAATCCGGTTGCGCGACTGGGATACTGCCGAATTTTGCTCCTCTGCCGCCTTGAGCAGGGCCCAGATCTACCGAAGACCCTCCCCCGCCTCGGATCGGGACGGCTCAATGGAATCTGCTATCCGAGTGGCCGCCGCCAGATTCTGGACGGGAGTGCGGAAAACCTGGAAACTCTGCTGCTGGTCATTCGAGAACAACTGCCGCTGCCGCCGACTGGAACTGGGCTGATGCTGCCTGCGGGCGCGATCGTCGAGTGACTTTTGGAGCGCTTCCAGACGATTGCGCTTAGCCAAGTTGGCCTGGCGCACGGCCTCCAAAGCCTGAGCCTCGGGGGTCATCCCAATGATGGGCGTCTGAAGGGCCTGCTCGGTCCTGCGCTGCTGTTCCTCTCTCTGCTGCCGAGTGAGAGGTCGGGGAACGTACTCGTCGTCATGTCGGTCCCTGCCGCCGCCAAGATCAGGGCGCGACGGGTCACCATTCTCCGCGCCGCCGCGGCCGTACCCAGGAGGACTGGGCGGGGAATCGGCCATCAGCACCTCCGCAGCGGGATCGCTGCTCTCGCACTCGGATAAGCTTTCCGAGTGCTCATGCACGGAGGCGAACAGATCGAAGACAGGTTCATCGGGCTCGATTACCGCGATCTGCGGGGCTGCAGCCTGAAGGGCCACTGCGTGCCTGATCCACCGCTGAAGCCGCGAGCGTCCGGAGCGCTTGCGACGACGGCTGGTGGAGAGGGAAGAGGTCGACTGATAAGGAGTCGACGGTTGCCGAAGAAGGACGCCGAAAGTACTCGCGCGGAAGTGCGCCGCGCCGCGGACGAGCAACGCCTCGACATCCAGCGGGGCTTCTTGGAGCCACGCCGAATCGTCGGCGATGAAACTGAGGACGCCGAAACGGATCTCGCCGCCCAGAGTCAGTCCGCCGCCGGAAACCATGGTGATGGTGGAAAAAATGCAACTACGCCGGAAGTCGCTAGACGCCTGCCCCACGGTGGGCGCCAACTGTCGTGGGTGCAAGTCTGACAGTAGTGTGTAGGGGTACGGATGAGAGGGCAGAGCCTAGCTACGGCGAAGGTGTTACACTCGGATTTACGAGTTCAGGCCCCTCAGCGGTGGAGGTAACAACCCTACGTCTCGGTGCTCTGGAGCTTGATTTCTTGAGTGTATGAGTTACAAATGGATTGCGAACCCTTGGAATGGAGCTGGGGGGTGGCTTATATAGTGTCCGCCAGCCCTCCCATGAATGCCACCATTACCAGGGGTTAAGAGGGGGTTTAAGGGCGCCAGGTAACGGGCGCATTGATTACAATTAATACGAGCGAGCGCACGTCCTGACCGTTACGCTACTAGAGCCTCCTGGTCTTCTCTGGTCGAGTGACTGTCAGGTGTTCCGAGTGAAATAGACGGTCGAGTGCTCTCCTGCTATCCGAGTGATTCATTGAATTCCGAGTGAATGTCAGTCTGCGGAACTCTTGGTTGCTGATCTGGCCCTGGGGCCCAGTATAAGGCGTGTGGAGTCCTAGGGTAGGGTCTGTAGGTCAGGCCTGTTACCCCATCCCTAGTACATGCCCTCGTCACTGTCAGAGTTAGGTATTTGGCACTGTAGCTACAATTTACCCTGTGTAAAGACTGTTTTGTCACTGTGGTGACCCCTTTCTCTATAAAAGGAGGCCCATGGCTACGTTTACAAGGGTCGGCTCTTTGCTCAATTGCATGTGTAGCCGTACTTCCCGCACACTCTTGCCGGCAAGCTGCGCTCCTTGTACTTGAGTTCATACACATCCAATACAACAAAGCAAGAGTAGGGTTTTACGCCTCACGGCGGCCCGAACCTGGGTAAAACACTTGTGTTGGTTGCTGGATCTGCTCTTTGTGCTTGCGCATCCCCACAGTCGAACCGCAAAGGGGCCCTTTCGGTCCCATAGATCGTCGTACGCACGACAGGGTGTGTGCAGTCTATCTTCCTCGGAACTCTTACTGAGTTGTCATATATGCTACAATGTGGATCGAAATTATACTATAATTATGTAAGTCATGAAGATGTGGACCTTCCATATGGAGCAAATAAATAAATAATTTCTCCATCCCATAGCAAGTGGCAAAAAATACATGAATAGTCGTATCTTTGGACTAAGATAGAAAAAGTTAGATTCACACCAATGATAGCAGTTTGCAAAACATTCATGGGAAAACAGACGCACTCCATCCAATAATGGAGCCTATAATGCATGTGTTTATTGTTTGTTACAATTGTTTAAGTGACTTAGCATATGTCCAGTTGTTTGATATCTAAAATTTAACGTCCTTAATTTTACATGTTAATAGAACTTTGTTAATAATTATTTATCCCTATAATAACTAGGCCATGCAGGTGCACGGGTTGATGACTAGTTCTTTTTAAATGGTTTGTCTTGCTTGTAAAAGCCCGCATATATACCAAAAGTTCAATTAGCATCCCGAACAACTTACAAACAAAATTCAATATAGGTAAAACTGCTAGAGTAGTTTTTTTTTTCTAACAATGTGAATGCCAGCACGAAAATAAATTGTAATACATGAAAAACTGAAAGAAAGCATGATAGTAAATAAATTGAATGAGAATATTCATGAATGATTAAGGACAATTAGAATAACATCATTTTTTTGGGTGAGCCAAGCAGGAACGGTCATCTACAGCCGGCGGACTGATCACATCAGGAGAATCCTGGCCGTTAACTGAAGTGCTTGCCTCTTTATTGGAGTTTCACATGAAGGGTGAAATACTAATACTCCCTCCGTTCCATAATGTAGTGCCTATAGATTTTTCCAAAAGTCAAACATTACAAGCTTTGACCATATTCATAGAGAAAAATGGGCACATCTAGAATACCAAATACACATCATTGGATACATCATAAGTTATATTTTCAGAATATACATGTTTGATATTATAGATGTAGACAGTTTTCTCTATACACTTGGTCAAAGTTGGCAAAATTTGACTTTCAGAAAAATCTATAGGCACTACATTGTGGAATGAAGAGAGTAATATTTGTGGCATACTGGCTTAAATACATTGCTCCACATCATCCATATAAACCAAACAAAATGATAAAACAATCATCGCTGTAACATCCCCGATAGTTGTGAGGGTTCGGATGATTGACAGATAAACGGTGCTCGACTCCATGTTGTGAGCTTCTATTCTGACGAAGGCCGCGAGCAGTTTTAGAGTGAAGTGCATTTTTCATCCCTCGACGCACTGAGAAGTGTGGCGTTCGTCGACAAACCTTTTGTGGTGCAAGTTTTGACTCTCAACTCTTAACACGGGGCAGATTTAGCCCTAAACAGCCCCTTTGACTTGGACAAACCTGGTTTAGCTCGTACGCGGAATAGTCAAAGCGGTATTGCACGGGGGCCCAGCTGACAACTTGCAAAATGGATTGGAGTTAATATAATTTGTCACCTTATCTCCTTCTAAAACGCCAGCTTGCACTGACAAAGGAAAGTAAACGAGGTGTGATAGGTTGGTTAAGTCCATCTAGTTACCACTAGCTACTCCACTTGTACACACAATTAAAGTTGCCTCGAACGCAGTTCACCCAACTGGTCTTGAGGAATCTTGAAAAAGTCTACTACTGGTTGTAAGATGCTATCATCAATCCTGTATATATATAAACCCAAGGGCTTGCTTTCTCCCTCCAAAACAGACCAACAAAGCCAGCCATGACGCTCGGACGACGACTCTCCTTGTCCCCATGCCTCCTATTCCTTTGTTTCCATCTGTTACACCCAACCTCCGGTGCCGATCCAGGCTCATTGATTCTTCAAGACGTCTACTGCTCCACGCCGGGCAACTACATCGCCACCAGCGCCTACGCCGCCAACCTGAACCAGTTCCTCGCCGCGCTTCCCGAGAACGCCGTTGTGAAGAACGGCGGCTTCTATAACGGCACCGTCGGGGAGGGCATGGACACTGTCTATGGCCTCGCCATGTGCCCCGCCGACTACTCGCGTGCTGACTGCGGCGACTGCCTCACCACCGCCACCGCTGCCAGCAACGCTGATAGCCTGCTGAGTCGCTGCCCCGGCAGCACCACAGTGCTCGCCATGTTTGAACGGTGCCTCGTCCGCTACTCGGACGTCAACTTCTTTGGTGCACCGGAAATAGGTACTCCCTCTGTTTCATGTTAGTTCTCGCTTATTTTTAGTAGTAATGTGGATAAACCTTATGTATCTTTCCGGCCGCCAATCCAATATAATTAAATGATCCGACTAACCTATTTATCTCGGCATGTAAATATACTATCTCAATATGCAATCGTACATAGGAATCTCCATTCTTTTATGCTAATTATTTTTAATAAATATTTTACAATTATGCAATAAGCAAATAAAATAAATTATACTATATATTTTTAGTTGTGGTTCTCATAATATGTATTGATCAAATATTCATGTTTCATACAACAAAATCTCACTAAAATATATATATTGTAACCAATTCCCGCAGCAAAGCTTCAGGTATCGTCTATCAGGAGTGCTAGTTAAGAACTCCTATATACTCTTGTGCGTGCAGGCATAGTAAAGGCGGTCGACGGTGAAACGCTTTGGACGACGCCGGCGGGTCCCGAGGTGGCGCATAGCTTGAAGAAGAGCACCGACGATGCGATTCTCGTGCCGCAGCGGTTCGCGGCAAACTCGGTGGCCCCGTTCGTGCTTGTGCAGTGCACGTGGGACCTATCGGCTGACAAGTGCAAGCAATGCCTGGACGAGCTGACGGCAAAGGCGACGGACATGTTTGCCATCAAAACGCAAGGCCAGCGAAAGAGTTACAGCTGCTCTATTAGGTACAGCAACACGAGCTTCATGGTGGTGCCGTTCAGCGCTGCTCCAGCTTCCGCACCTACGTCGCAATCCAATGATCCAGCAGGCACGTCAACCCCTGATGGTGAGTACTTTACAATACCAACAAATATATTATTGGATACATTTCACGGTGGATCTAAAGATGCCAATTTGGTGCTGTACATATTATTCTTTCTCTAATTTTTTTGTTAAACATTTAAAGTTTTATGTTCGGAAAAATTAATTAACGCTAATTTTTTAAACGGTTGAAGTAACAGAATTATGTTCGAATGAATTTTAGAGTAAGTTCCACTTTTTATACTCCCTAAGTGTCTCACATTGACACAATTTATTCCATGTTATTGTTTCTACCTTTTTCGTCTAAACTGTTTATTGCTTTACTTAGTTTAGTGCTTGCCTCCTAATTGGTCGGTGCTGACAAAGCAAGCGCCCACATTTCAAGAATGTACGAATGGTGTAAATCCAAATTTTAAAAACGCCTAGCTGTCGATGGCTTGTGGTTCGACCGGCAAGTTACGTTTGCCCGTTGAATAGGTCACACTGGTTAGGGCATATGCAATGTTTTGATTTCACTGATGAAGAGGGAGGGAAAAGTTACCTCACAAAATTACAGCTAGAGATTACAGAAAGCTAAAAAGGGTGTTGGGGCACAATATATATACGCAGCCAGCACAACTACATATGCAGTGTTTGATGAGACGATCTTCTCAGATACATTCAACATAATTTGAGAAAGAAAAAGTACTAGCCATATTTATATTAGTGTCACCTCTTACCATTAATGATCACATGCATATAAAACTATAAGTTGTCTAAAATTAATTAAAATAAGGTGTGATGAAAAACACGGCATCTCGTATAATTGAGAGAATTGTTATACATGGTTTAGGTTGACTCGCTTAGTTCTGCACCAATGATTCAATGTTGCACTGCATTTAGGCTAACCAGGACGTACGCTCGAATTAATGCCAGCTCCTTTTATATAAAAATAAGCAATGGAGAGGCTTTAATAAGTTTTGTATTCGGTTCTTGCTTTTCAACAGGTGAAGGTCATGGTCGAGCGTTGATTATGGTAGGAGTAGTGGTGCTTGCGTTGACCCTGATGGTGGTAATTTGGTCGATGGTGTCATGGTGTATGTTCATACAAACACGCGACTCCTTTGGGTCAGAAACTGCAATTAAGCGATTCGAGTACCGCGATCTGTGCATCGCAACGGACTGGTTCTCCGAGAAAAATAAGATTGGAGAGGGTGGCTTCGGCATGGTGTACAAAGGAAGTCTCAAGAAGGAGCATGTGGCTGTCAAGAGAATCGACAAGGACTCCAGGGGAGATTTCAAGGACTTCCTTGCAGAGCTGGTCACCATTGGTCAAACGGGCCATGGGAACGTGGTGAGGCTCAAAGGCTGGTGCTGCAACATAAGCAATTTCATGTTTTGGTGGTCACACAAACAGAATGTCAAGCTCTTCCTTATCTATGAACTTGTGACTAATGGCAATCTCCACTACCACCTACACGAAAGCAAGGATGTACTGCCATGGGAAATGAGGTATATCCGAATATACACACATACATAAATTCCGTTCTCCCTTTTGTCGCACAATGCATACATCGATCCATGCTGTCAGACGACTGACTGTCCTACTCCTATGCTCCGTTATTCTTTGGATATATAGTGTATGGGAAAAAAATGTGACAGTGCTATGCTAGTTAGTTCTAACTAAATAGTGCATGCATGCAGGTACAAAATAGCCAAGGGCATAGGGACCGCTCTTCATTACCTCCATCACCAATGTAGCCCATACATCTTGCACAGAGATATCAAACCAGGCAACATACTCCTGGACCATGAATTCAACGCCAAGCTTGGCGACTTTGGGCTGTCCAGGGTTGCCCAAGACAACCACCATACATCACAGGTGACGCGAGTCACTGTTGGAACCTCGGCCTACATGGATCCACTGTTAATAACGGATGGAGATGGCAATTTGCGCCTGAGCTCCGATGTCTATAGCTTCGGGGTGGTCCTGCTAGAGATAGCGCACGGGAAAAATTGCCCGGACCATGTCCGGAAGCTGGCGGAAACATTCATGGAGGATGTTCCTGACAAGAAGCTGGCTGGTCAGTTTGACAAGGTGGAGATGGAGCGCGTCATTGTCCTGGGCCTCTGTTGTTGTGACCGAGATAAGAACAAACGGCCTTCAATGGTTGGTGCAATAAAATACCTGGAGAATGGCGGGGAGTTGTGGTCTGCCACGCCCGAGGAACGCCATGATACTGCTCCTGCTCCTCACATAGTTATTACTTCTTCGTGAAACTTGATTGAATCCTGGCTTTGCTCCAGTCATTATGGCCCCTAGAGGGCGTGTATTGAGTAAGTACAATTGTCGCCGTTATACATGGAACTTAATTTGTATATATTGCTATTGGGATTCGTCTTATAGTTTAAGATTTTTTTTTGACTTTTCTGCTATATTTTTTTTTCATTTTACTGTTTGCCGGGTGCAGATGAGCCCGGCACCATTTTCGAATTATCGTATGTTTGACTTACAACTAACTTGCCTTTTCCCTTCAAGTCTATATAGATAGATATAGAAAAAAAGGCATTCTGGGTATCCATGCTCAATGCAGTGGCAAGATCCGAAATGCCAGTTGCTTTTGAATATGAGTAGGACTTCTAGTCTAGGCAGCGCCTTCGTGAAATCAGACTGGATTCTTAAGGCCAAAAGTAAAAGTTCTTCAAACCTTGTTTGTGCGTTCGTCCCCACTCCCCTTACACATTTCCTATATGATGCTCTTTGCGTCGATTTGTTGACAAACGCACCGACAGAGCGAGGCGAGCGACTAATTGGACCGGAAAATTTAATCTTTTTGGTATCGGTCAACCTTGTAGAAGTTTTTGACCCGATTTTCTTATTTTACTGGTTTTTTAGGTTTCCTTTCTTTTTTTCAGAAAGTTCGCAAATATGAAAAGTGTTCCCGTTTTCAAAAAATGTTCGCAATTTTGAAAAATGTTCGTGTTTTAAAAAAATATCTATGTTTTAGAAAAGTTCAAAAATGTTAACCATTTCAAAAAAATCATATTGTTCGAAAAATGTTAACCATTTATGAACTTGTTTTTCAAAAATTGTGATTTTTTTTTTCAAAATCACTGAATTTTTTCTAGTCCGCAACTTTCTTTTCAAAATCCACAACCCTTTCTTCAAATCCATTAACATTTTTTTCGAATATGCAAACTTGCAGCAAACCATTATTTAATGATTGTATATGGATAGGACATCCTACATCCTAGGCAACTCTTTTTAAACTTTTTTTACTTCTTCCTGGACTTGTTGGCTGTGTGCATCTTGTTATGGAAAGGCCGGGCATTCTCTCATTGCGGTTTTATCAGCTCGATATAACGTTTGGATGAAAATGCTCTTTGTAAAAAAGAACTCATTCCCCTAAAAGGAAAAGATATCCTAATAGCAGCAATGAAGCTACAAGTAAAACTGCTATCCATGCAGGGGGAGAGAATGATCAGAGTCACCAGGGGTTCATCGGAGTAGATGCCGAGCACGTGGCCCGGGAAGTGAAATTCTCCCCCAATTTTTAAGGGTAGTTAGAAGGTATGCCTCCCAGGGCTCCCAGGGCGACCGTTGCGGCGTCCTCCGGGGCGGGCACTCCGGCGGATCTATCAGCCCGTTCACTGGCCAGTCGGCCGCGGACCGGGGGCCGTTTCTAGGCGCTTGAGACGGAAGGCGAGGACGGCGAGGAAGATGACGAGGAGCTGGCCGGAGATCCATCCGGGACGGCGTCACCGACGCCATCGGATAATGTGTGCCTTCTTTTGTCTGAGGGTTACGACGAGAAGGAGCTGGCCGGGATCATCGATGAGCTCCTGCCCGCGGATGATCCGGCGAGGGTTGGATTGCAGGAGACGGAGGGCGACGAGGTAATCCGGCGGGTCGCGCAGCGGCGGATGGCGGCGACGTCTATTCGGCCATGGATCGGGCCGATACCCAAGGTATGTTTACCTCAGCTCACTCTGTGTGACATGATACATCCGGAGATGTGGACGACGGTGGTTCGTCGGAAGAAGGGCCGCCGGCCTCCGGTGGAGACGGCGCCGCCGCGATCTCCGGCGAATTCACAGGCGGTCAGATCACATCGTTTGAAATTTTTGATGGGCTTGGTTGGGCCGAATTCTTCGTTGGACTCAGGGCATGCGGCCCAAAATGAGCTAACGCAAGGGCAGGAGGAGGACTGCGCACCGGCGAGGCGAGATGGCTCGAGCGTGCCGGCGGTGTCGGGCCTGGGAGGTTCCCGACCCAACATGGCTAGCCTTGTAGCGCTGCATGATGTGGGCCAGAGGTGCGCTCGGCCCAACATGGCGTCTACTAGGGTACGTCCTCTGCGTCCATCGCCCGGGTTTCGATCGATTGGAGAAGGAAAGGCGCCACGAGTTTGGCTGTCAACGGCGGCGGGGGATTCGCGATCCTTCGTTTCCGCGGTGATGAGCTCGGGAGGTGGCGGCGACTGGTCTCCCCAGCGGGCCGCCGACGGCAATAACATGCAGGGGCGACCCGACGCCGGGGCCAATCGCGGCGGAGCTACGGGGGGTCGTGACGCTGTTCGTGGCACGCCGAACGGCGGGGCGGCGCAGGCGGCAGCCACTGGCCGGCAAGTTGGCGGGCTGACGCGACCTGAGCAACATGGCGGAGGTGGCCGTGGAGCCTATGGTGGTTTTCGTAATAACGGCGGTGGCGGCGGCTATAATGGCGGGCGCTCGAACTGGAATCGCCAATGGGGTGATGATGGTTACGGGGCATATGGTGACGGGCAGTTTGCTGGCTCTTCATCAGGTGGACAGAGAGCGGCACCTGATGGGTATGGTGGCTTCCAGGGTCCAGTCGGAGGTTTCGTCGAGGGACCTGCTGGCCCGCAACAGTACCAGCCGCGTCGGGGTGGTCCGGCAGGCAAGGGCGGCCGATTCGGGAGGACTGGGGGCCGGAACCCACGCCCAGTTTTCCCGAGGCGGGATCCTCCGCCGCGGCGTGATCCGGCGTTGGTGACTCCGTCGGCGGTGGCGGATGCCAGTTTGCAGCCACCGGTGGTCGCGGCATCAACAGGGACTCAGCCGGCAGCGGTGGTGCCCGCGGTTGGTGCAACTGCTGCGGGCGCGACGGCTGCTACGAGCTCGACGGCAGTGACGGTGACGTCTGCTGATGGCGCGGCAAGGCTGCCGGGGGAGGCCATGGCTACGGTGGCTGCCCTTGCTGTCGTTCCAGTCGAAAAGGTGAAGAACGCTGCGGACACAGGTGATAAAGCAAATCAGCGCAAGAAAGAGAAATTATACTGTTACCGATGTGGCGAGCCTGGCCACTTCTCAGTTGGATGTACCACAGAGTTGTGCAACATATGTCAGAAGCCAAAACATGACACGGAGTGTCCACTTTTGTCTGTACCGGTGCCGACGGTATCTATTTATGGAGTGTGTGATGCTGCACTCATGTTCTTCGAGACGCCTGTGATGCATTCTTGCAGGCCTCGTCTGGAGAATGCCAGGACGGGCTTGATTAGAGTTACACATGGTACATTGGCTGAGGATCAGATTATTGCTCAATTTAGACGGGTGGTATCGAGTTCTTTTCAGTGGGCTCTAGAGAGGATTGGAGATCAAGTGTACAAGGTTGATTACCCGACTAAGGTTGATCTAGATAGGATCAACAACTTTGACATTTGCAAGGTTCCTGGCAGCTCTTGTCGCCTTGAGTTTGATGAGTGGAAACAGAACGAGCCGGTTGGGGTTCCTCTTAAGAAAATCTGGGTGAGATTCTCGGGAGTTCCTCCTAAACCACTTAATGAGTATCTTGTGGTGGCGAGTCTTGGCTCCCTGATTAGTAAAACTCAGGAGGTGGACATGGATTTCACACGTAAGCATGGGATTGCACGGCTGCGAGTTGGGGTGATTGATGTGGATTTGGTGCCTGCTATGTTACCGTGATTTTATGATGATTTGGGATATTATCTGAAACTAGAGATTGAGGGTCAGCCTATGGCTTTGGATGCGGACAGAGCTAGGGGACCAGGGGACGGCGCGGATGATTCTGATGAGAGTCGAGATGATTTGATGGACCAGGATAAGAGAGGAGATCCACCTCCCTCATCTGGGGGAACTGGACAGTCAGATTCTTCGCCAGGAACGGCGGCTCCAGTTTCCGTGTCGACGCCCATGACTGGGCTTCGTTTCTGTTCCTTCGGGGCGGCTTCGGCGCCTGCTCGCCTATGGGCTGATAGGATGGACATTGCAGACCCGGCGGAGGGTGAGTTACCTCCGTTGTCACCTGTTCGCTTCTCTTATGCGGTGGGAGGCACCAGTTTGGGTTCGTCCCCGAGGTCACCGTGGGAGAGGAGCCCCGGACGGGTGGTTACCCCTGATGTGACTAAGGATGCTATGATTTCTTCGGATTCTACTGAGGATAGGTCTCCTATACTAACACAGGAGGTGGAGTTGGTGGGAGAGTTATTCTCGGCAGGCGAGCGCCCGACACCAGTTGTGGTTCGGATTCCCTCTCCATCGCCTTTGCAGGTGTCACAGGCGGTGACACCTGCACAGGAGGATGCTGCTTCGCGGATTCAGACGGCATCACTCCCACCGCAGGAGGCGGCACGAGTGTTGCCTTTGGAGACTTGTGTCCAGCCACACACTGCTGACCGACAGGAGGCTTCGGTCGAGGAGGTGGTGGCATTTGGTGGCATCCCTGATCCGACATCTGGGGGGAGACGGACCAGCAGGCGCATCCAGGAGCAGCCGGACGCGGATGACTTTCAGATGGGGCGAGCCATGCGGGCTGCCAAGATTCGAGATGTCGAGGCCGTTTCAGGTTTGTCAGTTAACACTGAGTTTTCAGTTTTGCATTTTTCCGAGAATGATATTATGCATAGGGCTGATAGTTTAGGTGTTTCTTTGGGTAGTAGCAAAAGTGAGGTTGCAACTTCCATTAATGATTTACTTGATCTAGAGGCTGATCGCGCACTTAATATGCTTAAAACCATAGCAACTGTCAAACCAATGAAAGAAAGCAAAATTAATGAACTAGGAGTTAATGAATTGGAGGTGTTATGTGAGGATTTAGTCCCGAGTAATTTATTAGAAGGGGAGACCGTGGATGTGGATGGGCATGCGGCCGATCTACAACCATATGATGGTCTTGGCAACGAGCACGGTCATGCGGATTGTGAACTCGAGCCGTCAGCACCTAGGCGTAAACGGCAGAAGAAGAGTTACGATCTTTCTGCGGTACGGCGAAGTGCTCGAGTTAGAGCTAGAAGGAAATTTCATGATGAAAAATGAAAGGTATCTTCTGGAATAGCAGAGGTCTGAGGGACTTGGCTAAACGAAGATTTCTAGCTGACGCTTCTAGGGAACACAAGCTGGATTTTGTCGCACTGTTAGAGACAGGACGTGACAAATTCACATCACAATTTTTGGAGACGATATCAGGGGGGTTGGATTTTGACTGGCATTGCTTGCCACCTCGGGGAAGATCAGGTGGGATTCTCCTTGGAGTTAATTGTGAGACTCTTGAGGTGCTAAATGTTTTCTTGGGAGAATTCGCTGTTAAATTCCATGTTCGGTCTAAGGTGGACGGATTCAGATGGGCTCTTGTGGCTGTGTATGGCGCGGCACAGCCGGAGCTCAAACCGGACTTTCTTGCCGATCTTGCCAGAATTTGTGGAGGGGAGACTCTACCCATTCTGGTAGGTGGGGATTTCAACATTATTAGAAGAAGAGAGGAGAAAAACAATGATAATTTTGATGCCAGATGGTCCTTTATGTTTAACGCGATCATTGAAAGTTTGGACCTACGTGAGATTGCGCTCACTGGTAGGCAATTTACTTGGGCAAATAATCTTCCTACCCCGACTTATGAAAAGCTGGATCGGGTTCTCACAAGTGTTGAGTGGGAACAAAAATTTCCTCTAGTGTCAGTACAGGCATTGCCTAGAGGAGTTTCTGATCATACGCCACTTCTTGTTGATTCAGGTGAGGCGACTCACTTGGGCAATAAGAGTGTTTTTTCTTTCGAAAATGCGTGGTTCGAGAGAGAGGACTTCCTTGAGTTGGTAGCAAGGGAGTGGGCGGCTGAGCAAAGAGGTGCCTCTGCGGAGGAAAGATGGCAATACAAGATTAGACATCTTAGACAGTTCCTTAGAGGCTGGGCTAAGAATAATAGTGGAGTTTATAGACTTGAGAAGGAGAGACTTCTCAAGTTGATTGATGATCTAGACATTAAGGCAGAGAGTGTGCCTCTAGCCATAGATGACCGAGTATCTAAGAGAGAAGCTGAGGTCAGTCTGACAAAGCTTCTTAGAGAGGAAGAAATGAAGTGGGCGCTGTTCGACGAGTTTTTGTCCACTGTTGCATAAAAGAATATATTTTTTTAATGAGTTTTTGATGCAGGCTATATATACAAAGGCAAAATTCATTTAGCATGGCACAAGCATGCATGGCAAGCTGACCACGTTCTTGCACATGCACGTGCATGAAATGTTGGTGCAAGAAATACGTGTGCATGCGCACGTCCTGGCCACATGCACGTAGGCTAGATGTAGTAGTCTAGCTTTGTACGTATACGTATTCGGGTGTCCCGACCGGCCGCCAAGCTCGCGTGCGTACATACCCGAATACCCGTTCGTATGTATACATCATATATGTATGTATTTGGTTATCTACGGCCGGTCGGCAAGGGCACACATACGTATCCGAATACCCGGTGCAAGTTAATTACATGCACGGGAGCAGCCGGATGTGTGCTCGTATAATTGGCAAGCTACCAAGATAGAAAACCAAAGACTCAACCGACCTCGTTGATTTCTGTTGAAAGGCATGCTGGAAGCAACAAGGTATGAATTGGTTTGTTTCCTTTTCTTTGTGCAGACTTGGACCTCCCGTCCTATAAATACAGGAGCCACCACGTCTCGGCCACAACTCACGTAGCAGCTAGCAACACCGCCGGACATTACGCAGGACACCCAGCGAGAGAAGAACTAAGGCACGAGGAGAAGGAGAGGATCACATCTCTCTCGAGGCGTACAAACGCATCCGGCCGGAGGCATCCAAGGCACAGAAGGGGATCGACTTCCATCCATACAAGGGCGGCAAGGATCTCGCCGACATGAACAACAAGCTCGTGTTTCCGGCAGGTGAGACGATCGGCTAATTCCTTTGTCTCTCTCTCACATCCAGCATGCATACACTACACGGAGTCGTCATCGGAGACAACGTTCGTGTGATCCCACCGTCGCCGCCGGAGACGACTTCATTGAACCTGAAGACTACGCCGATGCAGTCCAGCCACTAGCTCCGGTGCTCGACCATGGCGGCCTAGGCGTACGGGTGGCATGATCTTTGTCTCGGCAGACCATCGAATACGGCGTCTAGCTGAGACAAGGCATCTACTCCGCTCCTTCATGCCTCCACCGGTGCTCTACTATGGCGGTCTACATGTCCATGGTGTACAGGTCACGGCGGCAGGCAGTGTGATCCTTGTCTTAGCAGACCACCGAATACGGCGTCTAGCTGAGACGAGGCATCAACCACGCCCTTCCACGACGACAGCTTTCTTCGGCATTGGGATGTGTTTCCTTTGTCTTGACGGACCACCGAATACGGCGTCCAGTCGAGACAAGGTGCACCCTTCATGGTGTACAGGTCACGGCGTCAGGCAGTGTGATCCTTGTCTTAGCAGACCACCGAACACGGCGTCTAGCTGAGACGAGACATCAACCACGCCCCTCCACGACGACACCTTTCTTCGGCATCGCGATGTGTTTCCCTTTGTCTTGACGGACCACCGAATATGGCGTCCAGTCGAGACAAGGTGCACCCTTCATGGCGTACAGGTCACGGCGTCAGGTGGTGTGATCCTTGTCTTAGCAAACCACTGAATACGGCGTCTAGCTGAGACGAGGCATCCATGATGCTCCTCCATGATGTCCCCCATTCTTCAGCATCACGATCACGATGTGTTTCCTTTGTCTTGACGGACCACCGAATACGGCGTCCAGTCGAGGCAAGGTGCACCCTTCATGGCGTACAGGCAGTGTGATCCTTGTCTTAGCAGACCACCGAATACGGCGTCTAGCTGAGACGGGGTGTCAATCACGCCCCTCTATAATGACTCCTTTATTCGGCATCGTGATGTGTTTCTCTTGTCTTGACGGACCACCGAATACGGCGTCCGGTCGAGACAAGGTGCACCCTTCATGGTGTACAGGCGGCGCGATCCTTGTCTTAGCAGACCACCGAATACGGCGTCTAGCTGAGACGAGATGCCACCCACACCGGCTATGCCGATGCGAGTGTGTGTTGGTTTTACACCGACGCCGGTCTCCACAATCAATACTCCCGCAAGGCGAACCCCTTGCATACCGCGACGCAGCCGCTACCAGTCGTCAAGAAATCCGAGCCAAGCAGGACCCATGCTACTCCAACACCAACATCAACGCTATCAAGACCGATGAGGCGCGATGGCGAGGGCGAATGTGGCTAGCAAAAAGTCATGTTTTGAGCGGCACGTGTACCGACGAGGACACGGGCTTAGCCGCCGCCCACACCACACACATACACACCATCATCATCATGCATGGAGAATGTGAAGCGAAGACGACGAAGACGACCACACGGCTTAATCGGAGGTTTCTCGCGGAGCAACCCGCGGGAGTATTTAACCGGGAGCCTTCCGAGGCCCCGGGAACCAGGAGACCGCACATCGCTAGTCAGGCTGGCCGCGCTAGTAGGCCACGGAGCGCATATCGGGAATTGTATATGTTATCCTTGAGATTAATAAAATACTGTTCCCATCTCTTTGTTTTCTTTGTGTACTTCGGTACACTGGCACGCCCGCATCATCTTTTTCCCGGCACATGAGAGAAATCAAACTCCTTCCCTTCCCTTCTCACGGAGGACACATGTAGATTTTTCTCGTGTCAAACAGGCGCGTAGAGCAAAAGTACGCCAAGTGGTTCAAGGGGACAACAACGCTCAATTTTTCCACATGATTGCTAATGGAAAACATAAGAAAAAGAAAATCGTCCAACTTGAACAGGATGAGGGAACGATTGTAGGCCATGAGAACCTTAAGCTTTACATCTCTAATTTCTATAAACAATTGTTCGGGGCTCCAGTTGAGAATTTTGTCAACCTGGATGAGGACAGAGTTGATGACATTCCTCAACTTCGAGATGATGAGAATGAGATTCTCACAGCCCCTTTTTCGGAGAAGGAGGTGTATGAAGCGATTGCTCAAATGAAAAACAACAAAGCTCCTGGTCCGGATGGTTTTCCAGCGGAATTTTATAAGAACTGCTGGGGTATCATTAAAGGTGACTTGATGCCTATGTTCAATGATCTTTTTAATGGACACCTGCAACTTTTCAAATTAAACTTTGGGACTATCACTTTGCTGCCAAAGAAGGAGGGAGCGGTCCGCATTGAGCAATTCAGGCCGATCTGTTTGCTCAATGTGAGCTTTAAAATTTTCACGAAGGTTGGCACAAACCGTCTCACACAGATTGCGCACAGTGTGGTGCAGCCAACACAAACCGCTTTCATGCCAGGACGACATATCCTAGAGGGGGTGGTTGTCTTGCATGAGACCCTTCATGAAATCCACTCGAAGAAACTTGATGGAGTGATTTTCAAAGTGGATTTTGAAAAGGCCTACGATAAAGTCAAGTGGCCTTTTTTGCAACAAGCTTTGCGCATGAAAGGATTTGACGCAGCCTGGAGAAAACAGGTCGAATCCTTTGTGCAGGGAGGTAGCGTTGGTATTAAAGTTAATGACGATATTGGTCATTACTTTCAAACGCTTAAAGGATTAAGACAGGGCGATCCCATGTCACCGCTCCTTTTTAATATTGTGGTTGATATGTTGACCGTGCTTGTTAACAGAGCGAAACAAGATGGTCAGGTAGGTGGTCTTATCCCACATCTAGTGGATGGTGGGGTATCTATCCTATAATACGCAGACGACACAATTATTTTCATGGAGCATGACCTCGCGAAAGCAAGGAACATGAAGTTAGTTCTTTGCTTATTCGAACAACTGTCCGGACTCAAGATTAATTTTAATAAGAGCGAATTGTTCTGCTTTGGACGCGCCAAGGAGGAGCACGAAAGATATAAACAGTTGTTCGGGTGTGAATTAGGTGCGCTTCCCTTTACGTCTCTAGGGATACCAATTCATCATCGCAAACTTACTAATAAAGAATGGAAATGTATTGAGGATCGGTTTGAGAAGAAATTAAGTTGCTGGAAAGGCAAACTTTTATCGTACGGAGGAAGGCTAATTCTTATTAATTCGGTGCTAACGAGCATGCCGATGTTCCTCCTCTCTTTCTTTGAAGTACCAGTAGGAGTACGGAAAAGATTAGACTTCTACCGATCCAGATTCTTTTGGCAAATTGATGAGAATAAGGCCAAGTATAGGCTCGCCAAGTGGGAGATGATTTGTAGACCAAAGGACCAGGGCGGATTGGGTGTTGAGAATTTAGAAGTGAAAAATAGGTGCTTAGTGAGCAAATGGTTATACCGCCTTTCAGTGGAGACTGAGGGGGTGCGGTTGCAGTTACTTCGAAACAAATACTTATACGCTAAGTCTTTGGCTCAGGTAACGGCACAGCCGTCGGACTCACCTTTTTGGAAAGGACTTATGAGGACGAAGGTTGCTTTCTTTAACAGAGTGACATTTAAAGTGGGGAATGGGCAACGAACTCGATTCTAGGAGGATACCTGGTTAGGGGACACTCCATTAGCGGTATAGTATCCAGTTTTATATCACATTGCACAACGGAAAGAAGTTTCTGTTGCGTCTGTGTTGCAGTCCATTCCCCTTAATATTCAATTTCGACGGGCACTTGTGGGTCCACGCTGGGATACATGGTTGCATCTTGTGCGTAGGTTAATGGAGATTAATCTTTCGGATGCCAATGACACGATAAGTTGGAAGTTAACGGGGTCAGGTGTTTTCACGGTTAAATCAATGTATACGGATTTAATCAATACTGGAGACATCCCAAGGTCGGGCCATATCTGGAAAATTAAGGTGCCGTTGAAAATAAAAGTGTTTATGTGGTTTGTTCACAAAGGTGTAATCTTAACCAAAGATAATCTAGCCAAACGCAATTGGGAAGGGAGTCAACGATGTTGCTTTTGTGACCAGAATGAAACAATTGAACATCTACTTATTAAATGTCCGATTGCTAGATTACTTTGGAGAACTATTCATGTTGCTTTTAACATTACTCCGCCAACTTCAATATCACAGTTTTTTCATGACTGGCTGGATGGGGTGGTACCTCAGACAACTGCACAAATCAGAGTCGGAGCATGTGCGTTGCTTTGGGCGATATGGAATTGTCGGAATGATGTTGCCTTTAACAGACAAAACATTACTAATTTTTTGCAGGTCATCTTCAGAGCGTCTACATGGATCCATACGTGGTCCTTGCTGAGCCATACGGACCATAGGGCGCACATGGCTATTGGGTGCAACCGATGGGAAACGGTTGCACGGGATACATACAACCGATATGGATGGCGGTCCAGTAATAGGCTAGGTGTGTAGACATCTTGATCTATTATAGCCGGTTGTGGCTTTTTTTATTTTTGGCCGCGTGTGGCATTTGTTTCTTCTTAATATTTTGAGACCACTTGAGGAGACTTTTGGACCTCTTTTACTTAATAAAATGGCTGTGTGCATCGAATGATGCAGAGGCCGGGGGTGAACCTCCTTTTCTAAAAAAATGCAGGGGGGGAATGGATATGGAGAAAGGCCACGGATCTTGATTGGCAAGTTGCAAAGAATTGACACTTTGAGCCTGTACCGACAAGTACAGAAAAGTTGACACTTGCATCCTTAACATCAGAATGTTATGTTGACAAGTAGTCAAGCACAACTAGTAAAATAATCAGACGAAAGACATATTTCAAGCCGCCTTGCCCTGACCGACAGGTAGTTTCCGGTGTGACAAGGAATAGTTGACCCAAAAAGCTATCTTCAACCAACCTTCCTGAAGCTCAAACAAGACTAAAAATAATACATATATACCTCATGTCTCAGTTTTCAGACACCACGTGTCAACATCCGCATTTAATTTCTTTGGCAAGAGTATAATCATAATATCAATGTATTCAGCAAAATAATTTTTGGCCGGATGTAGATCAGGAGAACTATGAAAAATACGACATGGTTGGCATTGATTGAAACGATTCAAGAGATCTAAGTACACTGCCGACGCTAATGCTAAGGGACGGCAAATGGCATTTTCAGACTGAATATAATCATGAGGTAGCAACAAGTCAGGAGCAAACGGCTAAAAGGCTCCTTGATCTGATTCTGTCCACCAGATCTGATCTTGGCTCACTCTGAGATGAACTTCCTTCAGGGTTTTCTGTACATACATGCAACTGAGAGTTCTACCAACGCCGCATAACTGTTTCAGTCTTTTGACGTCCTACCAGCAGATGGAATGTCATGATATGACACTATGACAGGTAGATGATGAGAGCTCTCAGCGGATCATGGGCGACATACTTTTCTCTGCAACTAGAGTCATGTGTAGCAGTAATGTGATATAGTGAACAACTTTTTTTTTCCTGTAAACTGAAATAAGTCCCAAATTGTGATCTAACGAACAGTTTTTTTCCTGTTAACTGAAATCAGATGGAATAGACATGGAAGATCAAAACTGAAGCAGTGACGATGTAGTTTTGTTTGCTGAAATTAATACAGGAAGGAGAGTGCTACCCACCAGGTACACTCCCCGGTGTCACGCTAGGGTTTGGTTCATCGAAGGCCAAAGAAGAGAGTGACGTGGGGAAGAAGAAGATCAGGAGGGAAGATACCCCGCTTAGGAAGAGTCAATATCTGTTATACAGACCAAAATGAATCATGCCCAGCCACAGGCTGTCAACGGCTATTTATCCTATCGACTCACACACACTTACACGGGCCAAGCCCACAGCCAACCGGCCCAGTCCCATACCGAAAAAGGCTTTCGCCCCGATTTATATATAAAGCAAAATAAACCAGAGCCACAAGATCCCACAAATGTTCACACCGCACACACACACAAAGGTAGCAAACAGACAAAGTACGAGAGGGTTCTGCTGAGGGCACAACTCAACAAGCCCTAAATAAAACGAAAAGAAAGGCGGTAGCTCAGGCCTCGAAGAGGCCAATCCGGCTCGGGAGGTGGTGGAGGAAGCGGCGGCGCCACGCAGAGAGCCATCACGCGAAGATCTGCAATGATGATGTTGATGGCGTCTCGGTCCTGAGGGCGGCTAAGCGTCCGCCAGAGCTGCAAATAGCCACACAATTTGATAACCGCGTCAGTAGCACGTCGAAGAGGCACACGCTGGATCACAAGTTTATTGCAGACCGTCCAAAGCGTCGAAGCGAGAACCCCAATACCCAGCCACCTAATGTGGCGGACACGTTGAGGAGAGGCCTGGATTTCTGTGAAGAGGTTGGGGAAGTTGTTGTTGCACCAATGACCACCGACCACCTCCCGGAAGTAACTCCAAAGGAATTGCGTGGACACGCACGTGAAGAAGATGTGATTCGAGTCCTCCTCCGTCCCACACAAGGGGCAAATCCCATCCCCTGGGCCATTCCTCTTGAGTACCTCCACTCCTGAGGAAGATCTGAATCTTCAGTGGCAGTCTAATCGCCCAGATATGAACTAGGGGCTCTGGACCAGGAGCAGCCGCAATGGCCTAGTAAAGCGATTTGGTGGAGAACTGACCTGAAGACTCCAGATTCCAGGAGATGCGATCGCTCACCTGATCAACGTCAGGTGACTGTAGGGCGATGCACTCAAGGAGGTCCTGCCAGGCGGCAAGTTCCAGCGGCCCAAATGGCCTCCGGAAAGCGAGGCGTCCTAAGTCGATAAGGGCCACCTCGACGGAGATCCTAGGCTCCACCGGGATGGAGAACAAGTCCGGGAATCGGGCGGCGAAGGGGCGATCCCGCACACACCTGTCAAACCAGAATAGGGTCGACACGCCCGACCCCACCGCGATGGAGGTTCCGATGAAGAGGACCGGAAGCAGTTGTATGATGGACTGCCAGAATTGCGAGCCGCCAGACCGCCGATAGAAGGCGAGCGGTTGACCTCGGAGATATTTGTTCCGGATGATGTCTAGCCAAAGGCCGTCCTCCCCATTTGCAATCCGCCACAACCAACGAGTCAGCAAAGCAATGTTCATGCGCTTGGACGGCATGATACTGAGACCCCCCTGGTCGCGTGGTTTGCAAATATGGGGCCAGCGAACCATATGGTATTTCTGCTTATCGCCCTTACCATCCTAGAAGAATCTCGCCTGATACTTGGCGATATCATGATTAGGGTCTCATGGAGGCTATAGAAGCTCATGATGTACAAGAGCATGCTGGAGAGGGAGGAGTTGATGAGCACTGTCCTAGCCGCCTTGGATAGCCATCTGCCCTGCCAAGGTTCGATACGGTGTTGGAGCTTGGCCACAGACGGGCGTAAGTCCGCCACGGAAAGTCGAGTGTCACTAATGGGTATCCCTAGGTAGGAAGCAGGGAAGGAACCCAGCTGATAGTTAAGCCGGTCAGCGATGCTCTGGCGCTCGGCAGGCGAGTATCCCATAACCATCACTTCGCTCTTGTCGAAGTTGATCATGAGACCGGACATTTGTTGAAAAGCAGAGGAGGAGGAATTTCAAATTTGCGATGGTTGTTGCAGAGAGCAGGTAAACTAACCTAGTTAATTACTAGTACAACAAACCTAATATAGATCAACTAACCTACTTGTACGAAAATGAACATAATTTGAAAAGACAAAGAGGTGGAAAGCCCTGTATTAATCCATAATGTCATCTCAAACAAAAGAGGCACAAATACAAGGACATGCCGTTATCAATACATAATGGAAGATTGAACCAAAAACAGCATGAATACTGCTCATGAACCAAAAACAAGGACCTGTACCAAGAATTGAGCAGCGGCCGCACGCACGGGATTCTAAACGGGAACAAACAAACAGAGCTATCCTATTCCTGCGGCCTGCTGGATGGAAATAAAACACCTCATGAAACATCGACAATCTTATGCTTTTTTTTTTTGCGGGGGTCGACAATCTTATACTAAATGACTTTACAAAACCAGATGACATACTGCTCCCAATTCAGCACGACAAAATCTTGGAGAGTATTTACACATCAACCAACCAGGATCGGTGATGCTGAGCCAGCACACCCGATAGTATTTTGCAGTTTGCACAGCCAGGCACAAGATGCGCGCTCCTCTCCTCTCTAGAAGACAGTAGCCACATTAGCAAGTATACAAATTTCACATGAGAGGTAAGAGTATATAATAGATCTGAGCCATTAATCTCATTAATTAGTGATCTGATTAACTCTTACCTTCTTACCTTACATGTAAAAAATGGGGGTAAGAGGGAGCATGTTAAAATTTGCCCGAAAAATTACATACATGAAACAATGGAGCAGACGAGGAATAACCTTACGGTGTCGTGCCCTCGGAGCTGACGGGGAATATATAAGAGGCTTCTCTGATTGATTGCTTGCTTGCCCCACCAGAAGCTACGTATCATGCGAGTGAGGTCGTTCGTGAGTTCCGCAGTCTTAGTTCAACAAATAATTTCCTGCTAACTGTTGGATGTAATACGCAAGCTTTGCGTATTCGTGAAAAAATGTATATCCCTTAAATTGTGTTCAAAAAAATAGTCTATTTATTTTATTTTAATTCTGCGGGTAAAACGTGTAGACTATATTAATATTGTTATACAGCGATGGAACAAACAAAGTGTGGCATCCTATTCCTTTTTCCTGCCTATGTACCTAACTACGCACTCGAAATTGTTAATGCGCCAGGAATATTAGATCAATCATTGCTCGTATCGTATATATACTAGCAAAAGTGCCCGTGCGTTGCAACGGGAGAAACAAATTATCACCCCTAGCGCCCCCATCCCTGTTACCACTTCTTTTCTTTGTCATCATTGTCGGTCACGATGTCCACTACACGGCGAACGTTCCACCTAAGCTTGGAACCAATAAAGAATGTTAATGCGCCAGGAATATTAGATCAATCATTGCTCGTATCGTATATATACTAGCAAAAGTGCCCGTGCGTCGCAATGGGAGAAACAAATTATCACCCCTAGCGCCCCCATCCCTGTTACCACTTCTTTTCTTTGTCATCATTGTCGGTCACGATGTCCACTACACGGCGAACGTTCCACCTAAGCTTGGAACCAATAAAGAATTGCATCGCCTGCATGGTCAGACCAGCGAACGGTCGCGTTTGAGATCCCGGCCACATATGCACAATCTAATGCTTGTGCCTTGTGTTTGTGTTATCCGGATTTTACATCGTAGTACTTTAGTACCAGTCCGTGAAGGACACAAACAAACATCAAATTCAACTTTAGTTTAAAACGATCAACATCTTTTTTTGCGGGGTAACACGATCAACACAATGGAATAGCCTAGCTCAATATGAAGAAACGCCATGGACATACGAAATGGGAGGACCAATAATATTATACCTCCATTTATATAAAAAAAATAGTATATATGCCCGTGGGTTACAACGGTAGAAACAATTGACAATAAATTTAGTGAGGATTGTATGCGCAAACATAACATTCAATGTGTTATAAAATTGGCGCAAGGTTAGTAAGGATTATAAGTGCAAGGAAAACATGTCATGCTGTCGTTCAATGTGTTATTTTTTTTGTAACCGACTTTTCACCTGCAGGTCAGTAGGCCTTTTAGGAGGCGAACAAATCTGTAATTACCGTATTTCCTTCCTCTCTCTTTCCTTTCTCCTTCCTTCCTTCTTTATTTCTCATGCAATTAGTATCTATTTTCTTTCTCTTTCTTTCCTTATATCATGCATGTACAGTCTATTTCCTTCCTCTCTCTTTCCTTTCTCCTTCCTTCTTTTCCTTTCTTGCCGGCTTAATTATGCATAATAGCTATTGCTCTGCCCCTCACTTGTTCCGTTAAGGACAAATCTTATTCATGCCTTATTCTTTGCTTAATTTCCGAAGCAGCTCCTTGATGCCTGACAACCTAAGAACGTATATAAACTGGTAAAAATTAATGTAAAATAGCAAGGTGGGACTATTTAATAAGTAAACAAATATGAAAAACAGCCTCCAGCCTGCTCCCCTTGTCCGTCCCGTGGGCCGCAGCAGCCGTCCCGGCCCAGCACGCCCGTGCCCATTGCCTCGGCCCGAGTACGCCTGGTCCTCTATTCTTAAGGAGCCAGACGCCCACATTAGCACACTCACGAGCCTAGCCCAATAACACACGCTCTTAACCCAATAATCATGACTCAAGACTCTAATAGGTCCACGTCCTTTATTTTCACATGGCATCACATTTGTGTTGCCGATGGTGCCCTCAGTGCTCACACAACAAAAACGCGTTTGAATGTGGCAGTCCTAAAGCCTATCTCTCTCTTTCTCTCTCTCTCTCTCTCTCTCTCTCTCTCTCTCTCTCCCTCCCTCTCCCTCTCCCTCCCTCTCCCTCTCTCTCTCTCTCGCGCACGCACACTCGAAATAAGATGAGAAATATGTTGTTTTTCCCCGACGAGGTTTTTCAAAGGAAAGGCCGAAGCGGTGGGCTAACCAGCATTAATAACCTCTTCAAAAGCCAATAAGGTTAAAGAAGTATACACCTAAATAACTAATCATGCACATACACAAATAGATATGGGATCTAAACATTTTGTTTACGACAGCCTGAGCTTCCCATGTAAGCGGCTTCTCATGTAAGGCGGCTATGTGAGACTCTCATAGTTATTCACGTTTGCTAGTTACCTATGGTTTTTAGACAAACAAAAATAAATAGGTGTTCCTTTACGAAAAGGGTGCATACCATAAACTGTAGAAATTGAATATTCATTACAGGAAACAGAAGTAGAAGAGCTAGATTCAAAACAGTGATGACAAACTGCAACCAGTTATTCTATCTGTATGTATCTATGGATCGAAGTTTATCACAATATTTTGAACCATACCAAGCTTTGATGACAAACAATATTACAGGACAGGAAATAACTACAGTTCTAGTCATGGAAAGGCAGAACCCAAACTCGCTAGGTCAAATCTACAGTTAAGTGACTGACTGTTTTTGATTGAACTAAATCAACTACGAAGGGGAAGAAATCACAAACTTTTAGTGGTAGAAACCATCCAAGAGATACACCATCAACTACACATTTATCACACGCAATGTGCTAGATATTTTACCTAACTGGGGGCAACGGAACAGAAGAGCACAGTAGTAAACCCATAGTGATACACTGAACAGTACACACCAAAAAGCAAGATCAGTCTAAGCTTTCAGTTAAACAGTAAACCCATAGTGATATTACATACCTGACAAACTGTGCAAAAAACCCTTTTTGGAAAGAGTTAATGTAAACTCAAGTAACTCTCAGTTCAAAGCCGAACTTTTGCTTTGCAACATCAATCATTATAATATACTTTCCTACCAATTCCATAGATGCAGGCGAAGCTCCTCCATCTAAGGATGCATACCCAAAAAAAAACAGAAGAAGACGCCACAGAAATAAAGATATCACAATCCCTCATATTGCAAACTCATAGATTTCAGTGGCAGTGGCATCAGTAAAGCCGGTGAATTGTAATTAGAACATCAGAGGTCCTATTTAAATTTGAAACGAAATGGCTATAGTATGCGCACATCTAAGATCTAAACACTCAAAAACAAATCCCACTTGTTTTTTAAGCTCTACTGAATTACATTCTTTCACCTCCACATCAATTCCCACATGGTATAAAAAGATTAAAAATCATGTGCAAGTATTATATTAAGTGTTGTTTTACCACTGACTTTATTATAAAGCTCAAGGAGGCCAGATGCAAGCATTATACTAAGTGTGTTCTAACCTGACTTGTTTGCAAATCTTCATAGCTATAACTCTACATCATCCAAGAAAACATTTTCTCTCGTATACATTACAAAAACCGAGTCTTGAGGAACATTTAAGGTCACATGGCGGCAGATGATGGGCAGGAACGGAGATAGGGACCTACAGTAGCAAGAACCAAATGAGCAGCAGCAGCAAACCAGAATGATGACCCTAAGAAACCCAACAGAGCTCATAATCATGCACAGTAAACAAAACTGAACCGACTGCACGGTATATGAAAAATAAACCTGAACGTTAGTATACAGAGTAAACAAAACTAATATTCAACATCTCACTATCCAAAAATAAACTGAAACATCAGTAAACAGAGTAAACAAAACTAAACAGAATAAACTCTATTTAACACTTCATTATCCATTCATCCAGCAGCAACACACATCTCAGTAGGCAAGTACGAAAACCAACAACAATGCATCCGTTCATTAACAAGCCCATAACAATAGGAGGCAAGAACGGAAACCAGTAATGCATGAGCAGTTAAATCAACAGTAGGACATGCTCATGCTGTAGATCAGCAGGTAAGAACAAAAACCAGTAACAATGCATGAGCTGTTAAATTAATAGCAGGAAGTAGAAAATAGAAGGAAGTAATCCACCTGAGAAAGAGTTGTTCCTGAAAGAAATGACCAAGGACTGAAGGAACAGCAGCAGCAACAACCACCCCCGCCACCGGTGAACACACACCACGGACCAATAACCAGAGCAGCAATGAACCTACCACCAAACCATAACCACAGCCCTGTGCAACAACAAAGAAAAACTACATGAGCTATGGATGGGTAGTCCTCACCACAGCCATGTGCCCCTGCTTGTTCTTTGCTCCTATTCTGTTGCCCACCGCCAGCTACTCCTCACCAGGCAATGCAAATTGCAAAATTCGTGCACTTGTACAGACCACAATACCTGAAATTCTAACAAATAACTTGCATAAAGGAGAACTGAACCCATGAGTGGAAATATATGTAGGGAAAATGAATCAGTTCAGAGTATAGAAGAAAATCATTAGTGCAAACCATAATTGTGGTATTATGGTTTATTGACATATCGGTTCTAGCTGGTGCCAAAATGCATCATAATCCCAGAGTAGAGAAGAAAATCATCTGAAAATCTTCTGCAGTTTGGGTCCAAAAGTCACCAGCAAGTTATTTCTGAAATCATAGTACTCGTCAAATGATCTATGCACATTCTTCCACACATGGCAAGAAGTAGAACATTTCTCTAGGTAAATCAAATTCATACTCAACCCACTTGACCCAATCACTACTTTTCTGTTGTAAAAATTTGCATTGCATTTTACTAAATTGTACACCTAAAACAGGGTAGCCATATATATAATCATTTGATAACTCTTGTCTATTGCAGAAACACAAGATCTACGAACAGTATATATTAGTGACGTAGTAATGTTTGGTTGCTAGTTTCTGGAAACATAAGATAATTTGATATTGTATTTTAAATACAGTAAGCCAGTAAACCAGAAGAAAAGGAGGTGAAGTCGTCACAGTTTCCTCATCATTTTACCAAGGCTAATTCCAGTCCTGACACTAACTTGACATCACATCGCCATGTTCAGATTAGCCCGGTGTGAAGCACATATAATATATACTTATTTCCGCAAGCTTACTGAATTGTGTATGCTCTTGAAAGAAACAATTGAGCAGGTGATTTACGCTTGGCACTTAAAAGTACTACTGTACAGACCAAGAGGAGACCCCATATCAGTTCACCCGCTATACAGAAAAGAAGAAACACAGAATAAAAATAATACAAGAATAATACGAACCTGCAGCAGTAGAGGTGGTAGGCTGGCTTGCGTCCTTGGAGGAGTAGAGGCGAACTGGATGGGTCGCCTCGGATCCTCGAGTTTGGCGCTCGTCTCACGGACGGGGCGGGGCGGAACGGAGACGGCCGCGGCGTCGACTGTCGCTGGCGGTGGAAGGCCGCGGGTGTGGGGGCACTTGGGTTAGGAGTAGGCGCACCGGCGGGGTAGGCGGTGAAGGCGCGCGGCGGCGACCGGCGGGGTAGGCGGTGGCGGCGCGCGGCGGCGGGCGGCGGTGAGGCGGGGCGGGGCGTGGGAGGAGGTCGAGATGGGATCGGGTCGTGCGGGTGGCTAGGCTTTTTTTCTCTCGTACGTGCCGGTTCAGTTGACTTATTACGAGGACCGCGGGTTGAATACCCAAAACTTCAGGGACTTTTATGCAAAAACGCCACGACGGGTACGCAAGCAGAAGCGATTCGTGCTTTATTTTTTTTTTTTTTTTAACACAGTACAGACGCAAGCGCTCATATACACGCGCATACACTCACCCCTATGAACACACACGCACACCCTACCCCTATGAGCACCTCCGAGAGACTGAGCATATGAGTACCTCTTGCTATTTTATTCATGGGCCACTATTTGAGATTTCAGAAATTGTTATGGGCCTAACCCATTAATTCTAACAATCCCCCACCAGATCTCAAATACCCATTTAGATAGTTGCCTTCTCTCACTATTTAATATACCAGTGTTTTAGCAGAGACTGTTAAGTTGAACTTCTGCCTAGAACTTTAAGCTACATCCGTCCACAACTTGACAATGGACTATGCCTTGAATTGCTAGTTTTGTGTGAACAGGTTTCACTCAAAGTCTTAACCAGTACCTGGCTGCCAGTAGGCTACCCCGCGGTTTGGAGCATATACGTCGTACTCCCTGTTCTCTTCGTGAGCTTACTAGAGATCACCCAAGTCTCATAGATTGCGACGTTTACAATCGGAGCTCATATAGGTGCGTTCTTTCAAGACTGCTCCGTAGGACAGCATCTTTGCTAATCATAGCCAATAGAACCACATTAAGGCATGTTGCCAACCTGCCTTACAGCTCTGAGCCTTACAGCTCTGAGAGTTTTGCATCTTCACTTAGAGACGGTCACTAGTTACTCTCCTTTGTTAACCAATGGCTTGTTCTTCTCAGGTCCTAATTCACGGGATCTCCGATCACAAAGGTTGGGTTACTACTATGGTATAATATCTATGGGTCTTATACCCATCTCCCTCGATGCAATATCTATCACATTTCGTGATAGTCCCTTTGTAAAGGGATCTGCCAGGTTTTTGTCTGTTTGAATATACGTAACAGTTATTACTCCGGAGTTTCTCAATTTCCTGACAGACTTCAAACGTCTCTTCACATGTCTTGATGACTTCGCATTATCCTTAGAATTGTTCACTTTAGTGATAACCGTTTGGTTGTCACAATTCATAAGAATAGCCGGTACAGGTTTTTCAACCACAGGCAAGTCCATCAAGAGCTCACGCAGCCATTCTGCCTCAACAGTGGCTGTGTCTAAAGCAGTTAGTTCTGCTTCCATAGTTGACCTCGTCAATATGGTTTGTTTACAAGACCTCCATGACACTGCGCCACCTCCATGAGTAAATACATACCCACTTGTGGCGTAGAGTACATCAATATCGGAAATCCAATTCGAATCACTAAATCCTTCTAGCACAGCAGGATGCCCTGAATAGTGAATTCCGTAACTCATAGTACCTCTCAGATAGCGCAAGACCCTTTCTAGTGCATGCCAATGATCATCATCCGGGTTGGACATGAACCTACTCAGTTTGCTCACAGCAAAAGAGATATCTGGTCTTGTAGCGCTGGCTAAGTATATGAGTGAACCAACAATTTGAGAGTATCTTAATTGATCTCTCGTTTCTTTCTTGTTCTTTCTGAGTGTCACGCTGGGATCGTAAGGTGTTGGAGAAGGCTTGCTATCCATAAAGCCGAACCGGCTCAAGACCTTCTCAACATAGTGAGATTGCGTTAGAGTAATCCCACTCTCATCCTTAATAAGTTTGATGTTTAGTATCACATCAGCTTCTCCCAGATCTTTCATATCAAAACTCTTTGATAGAAAAGACTTGACCTCATTGATCGCATCAATGTTTGTACCAAAGATCAGTATGTCATCCACATACAAACATAATATGACACTATTGCCCCCACCATGGCGATAGTAAACACACCTATCAGCCTCATTAATGACAAATCCTGCAGAAGTTAGAGTTCTTTCAAACTTCTCATGCCATTGCTTAGGTGCTTGTTTTAGACCATACAAAGATTTTAACAACTTGCACACCTTTCTCTCTTCACCCTTTACCACAAACCCATCAGGCTGATCCATATAGATTTCCTCTTCCAACTCTCCATTTAGGAAAGATGTCTTTACATCCATTTGATGAATGATAAGACCATAAGAGGCAGCCAGGGAAAGTAGCACCCGAATGGTGGTCATTCTAGCAACAGGTGAATAGGTGTCAAAGTAATCTTTGCCTTCTTTCTGAGTGTAGCCCTTGGCCACAAGACGCGCCTTGTACTTATCAATAGTACCATCAGGCCTTAGCTTCTTTTTAAATACCCACTTACAGCCCACAGGTTTACAACCATATGGTCTATCAGTTAGTTCCCAAGTTCCATTAGAAAGAATTGAGCCCATCTCATTATGAACAGCTTCTTTCCAATCATCTACATCCGGAGATGCATATGCCTCTGCAATAGACTTGGGAGTATCGTCCACAAGGTATACAATGAAATCATCACCAAAGGATTTTGCGTCTCTTACTCCTCACAGGAGCTTCATTGTTATTCTTCTCAAGGACTTCCTCATGTGATTGTTCGAAATATTCATCATATGTACTAGATTCAGGAATTATCTCGGAAGAAAATCTAGCAATGCTATGCATATCTTTCATAGGAAATATATTCTCAAAAAATGTTGCATCACGAGATTCCATTATAGTATCAACATCATATCAGGTACCTTGGATTTAACCACTAAAAATCTATAAGCAATGCTCTGTTGAGCATAACCTAGAAAGACACAATCCACTGTCTTGGTTCCGAGTTTGCGTTTCTTAGGAATAGGAATATTGACCTTTGTCAAGCATCCCCAAGTGCGCAAGTAAGAAAGTGATGGTTTTCTCCCAACCCACTCCTCATAAGGGGTTTTCTCTTTATTCTTGTTAGGAACTCTATTGAGGACATGACATGAAGTCAATAGAGCCTCCCCCCACCATGCCTTAGATAAACCAGCAGTGTCTAACATGGCATTCACCAAATCAGTCAGCGTGCGATTTTTCCTCTCGGCAACCTCATTTGATTGGGGTGAATAGGGAGGCGTCCTCGCATGAATAATACCATGTTCCTCACAAAATTCATCAAATAATTTGGGAAAATACTCTCCACCACGATCGGACCTAAGACGCTTGATCTTTCTCTCTAGTTGATTTTCAACTTCAGCTTTATAGATTTTAAAGTAGTCTAAAGCTTCATCTTTAGTTTGCAACAAATAAACATAGCAAAATCTAGTCGCATCATCAATCAACGTCATGAAATATCTCTTTCCACCTTTTGTCAACACACCATTCATCTCACAAAGATCAGAATGTATGAGTTCTAGAGGTGCCAAGTTTCTCTCCTCGGCAGCCGTGTGAGGCTTTCGAGGTTGCTTCGATTGCACACAACTATGGCACTTAGAACCTTTGGCAACAGTGAAATTCGGAATTAAACTCATACTGAATAGCCGAGACATTAAACCAAAATTAATATGACATAAACGAGAGTGCCAAACACTTGCATCATCATTAACACTAGCACAAATTTGGTTTACTGACTTATTGCAAAAATCTGAAAGAGAAAAATGGAACAAGCCTCCGCACTCATAGCCTTTGCCTATAAATTGCCCAAATCTTGACACAATCACTTTATTCGACTCTAAAACTACCTTAAACCCATCTCGACATCGAAGGGAGTCGCTAACTAGATTCTTGTTCATAGTAGGGACATGCTGCACGTTCTTTAGTTGCACGATCTTTCCCGAAGTAAACTTCAGATCCACCGTGCCAATGCCACGAACAGAAGCATGTGACCCATTCCCCATTAGGACGGAAGAATCCCTTGCGACCTGATAAGAAGTAAACAAGGAGACGTCAGCACATACATGAACGTTAGCACCCGAATCAATCCACCATGAAGATGATTGAAATACTGAAAGCACAATAGGTAAATTACCATACCCATCAGTATTGCTAGCGGTCACCATGTACAGTCTTGGAGCTCGTTTTCCCTCTGCGGTCTGCACGTTCTGGGCATTCCTTGGAAAAGTGTCCGGGCTTCCCACAGGCGTAGCACTCTAGTTCAGCCTTGTTAAACTTCTTCTTCTTGAAGGTAGTAGTCTTGGTAGGCTTGTTGAAAACAGGCTTGTTCTTCCCTTTGTTCTTGTTCTGTGGGTAGCTTTGCACCATATTGGCGCTAGGCTGAACCTCACCTTCTTTCTCAGTAGTATCTTTAGCCCGAGCTTTCTCTTCAACATCAAGAGATGCAATCAGATTTTCAACTGATATCTCCTGTCTCTTATGATTCAGAGTTGTGGCAAAATTCCTCCATGAAGGAGGCAACTTTGCAATCATGCACCCAGCCACGAATTTGTCAGGTAGAACACACTTAAGGAGTTCCAGTTCCTTCACAATGCACTGTATCTCATGAGCTTGTTCAACCACAGAACGGTTATTCACCATCTTATAGTCATGGAAACTCTTCATGATGTACAGTTCACTGCCTGCATCTGTTGCACCGAATTTAGCATTCAGTGCATCCCACGGAGTCTTTCCGTCATCTATGTGCATGTACACATCACACAGACGGTCAGCAAGAACACTCAGAATGCATCCCACAAACACAGTATTGGCTTCCTGGAATTTTCTCTGATCTTCGTCAGACATTCCCTCTGGAGCCCCAACACTAACGTAGAAAACTTTCAGAGCAGTAAGCCAGAGCGTGGTCTTCACCTGCCACCTCTTAAAGTGCACACCGGTAAACTTATCCGGTCTCAGTGCATCAGCGAATCCAGCCATAGTTAACTCAGGAAATTGCCTACAATTAGGTTTTTGGAATGTTGGAAAATTAGGCAAGTTCATGATTAATTCCAGTAAATAATTCATGACTAGAACAAAGACTAGCATGTAACAATCTAGCAAACTAGAAAAACAGCAAAACATGCACAACAGCAGCGCACACGAAACAACAGCTGTAGAGAGAGACATGAACAGATGATGATGAATGTACTGTTCGTTAGCTGGTGTAGGGGCGACGGTGTTGATGACGATGTTGGCGATGATCTGCTGCTGACGGCGATGAAGACGACGATGAGTAGCACCGCCCGACTTGGACGGAAGACGACCCGTGATGATGAACTTGAGCAGTCGCGCAGAGCGCTTCCCAAAAACCTAATTCGTCCTCTCCCGGTGCAGGATCGCAAGGACGAACGGTTCCGGAGACCTGCTCTCCCGCACGCCGATGCACGCCGGCGTTTGGGATGGAGTAGACTACAGTGGCGGCGCAAGTTGCGAGATGAGGCAAAACCCTAGGTGTTTTTGGTGTGTCTTTTGGCCGCAACCGGTAGTAGTATATACTCCCTCCGTTCCTAAATATAAGTCTTTTTAGATATTTCAATACGAACTACATACGGATGTATATAGACATATTTTAGAATGTAGATTCACTCATTTTGCTCCGTATGTAGTCTGCATTGGAATCTCTAAAAAGACTTATATTTAAGAACGCAGGGAGTATATTAGGACCAGAGGTCCAACTCTTCTTCAACTAGCGGTATGGGACTAACCTTTAGCACCACCTCTTGCTATTTTATTCATGGGCCACTATTTGAGATTTCAGAAATTGTTATGGGCTAAGCCCGTTAATTCTAACAGTTTGAAATGTCAGGCGACGACCAAGTACAAGTACAAGTAGACCACGCCGGCGGCGCCGGTGAGAGCTCGGGGACGAAACAGAAGCACCAGGAATGGCTCAAGGAGATGCATGGGTGGTTGATGGTCCTGGCCACGCTTGCCGCGTCGGTGGCGTACCAGGCGGGGCTCAACCCTCCCGGCGGCTTCTGGCAGGAGGACGACGACGATAAGGGGCACGTCGCCGGCAACCCGGTGCTGCGGGACCTGAACGCGTCTCGGTACCTGACGTTCCACTACCTGAACGCGACGGCCTTCGCGACGTCGCTGGTGATCATCCTCCTGCTCCTGAACGAGCAGGTGTACCAGACGGAGGCCATGGTGGCGGCCCTCGTCCTCACCACCATGGTCGACCTGATGAGCCTCGTCGGCGCGTACATCGCCGGGTCAACCCGCGACATGCCCTCCTCCATCTACATAATCGTCGTCACCTGCTTCCTCTTCGTCTGTGTCGTCTACATGGCGAGGTACCTGAACCTACCTCCGTAGTTTCAAATTTCAATAAGGTAAACCTCCCTTTGCTTGACCTCCCTGGTTTATATATACATGTATAGGGTGCTGCCGAACCTGTGCTTCATGGTGCTCTACATGGCGCCGCCGCTGCTGACGTTGGCCAACAAGGGGTGGCTGCCGGTGACGGCCAACATGAGGAAGAGGGTGGAGGCCACGAAGCAGCGGGAAGAGCAAGAGCGGGACATGAGCCACAAGGATCGCTGCCTTTGCTGCGCCTGCTTTACGGCTCCTAATTAATTAACCACGCTAATCATCAGGAGGCAGCAGCTTAATACTCCTACTTGGTATACGTTATTAGTAGGAGTACTTGTTTGCATGCATGTATGGTCTGTAAATTATTTCTCCTACTTCATATCTCTAGCTGCTGCCGGTTCGGGGACAAAAATGTATGGTGTGTTTTGCCAAAGACGTGAACAATACTATATATCAGGGTTTTTTTTTTAGAAACATATATCAGGTATACACTGCTTCTTACGTTCCTTTATGGATTCTATATCTTCCCTTGTAATTTTTACGTTCCACACAAATAAGGTAAATTTGCATGAGCCCACAACTCCATGTGTGCGGCCGTGCCCTAGTTAGGGCATCAGCCCCAACAAGCTGGTACCGGCGTAGTAAGCGTAGCGGGCGTTGTTGCCAGCTCGATTTCATGATCATGGGATGGCTCGACTAGATCAGATTGTGGCTTGGCATTAGTGTTTTCCCTTTGCCATTCTGTTGGATAAAAAAAGGAAAAGAAGTGTAGAGAAGTTGCAAGGTTTACGCAGCACAAAACAGCAAAATCTTCTTCAACCTCCCAGACAATATGTCGTCTAGATCACGTGTCAGGAAATTAAATTTACCCGACTCAGTAATGGCCACAAAGTCTAATACATGATCCGTTACACAATTGTGAGAGACTGATTTAACATGAACGATAGACTACTCATATCAAGAAGGAATTCCTTATTTTCCGAAAGCTCATTCGAAAAGAACCCTAAAGTTAAGCGTTCTTTGCTTGGAGTAATTCTAAGATGGGTGACCGATCAGAAAGTTGGTCCCAGATATGCACGAATGAGGACAAAGTGCACAGTAAAGACTAGTGTTGATCTGTGGGGCCAGTATAGATCCCGCTAGGCGTAACGGCTGAGAACCGGTGGCTAAGGCTAGGGCGTTACAACAATCGATAATGTATTTGTGCTTAGCCAAGTCATCAAGACCTCTGCTATTTCAAAACATACCACTCATGATAAATCATTCTTAGATTTAGAAACATTTGTCCACTTAGATGGGCACCCTCTTTTCTTCATAGAGGTAGACTTATTTTTTCTTGCCGACATGATAATCTCACTTAACATGGTATCACGTACAGTATCGTCTAAGTCAACTTTCGTAGTGTCATCAACCAGATAGGAGAGAAGGTTGCCATCATGTTCGACATCAGCTTCCTCCTCATCTGACACAAGTGTCCGAAGTAGTCAAAAACTTTAGAGCAACATCAGCGATGGCGTGTCGTCCACTCTGTAGCAGAGGCGAAGCCGTCACCATAGAGGAGTCCGCAACCCCACCACATGCCATCGTTAGTGGTGCAGGTGGCTGCATGGGCGAAGCAGAAGACTTGGAAGCGGGCGAGGCAGGTAGAGAGGGCACCGACCTCGGCAAGGAACCGACGTGGTAATTCTCGTAGTCGATAGGGACCGACTGTGCGTGATAACGACACTGCACATGTAGTAAAATAAAAACCGTGTCTCAAAAAAATGATTTGTTTCCTCCCTTCAAAAGTAAAAAAGAAAAAATATCTTAATTAGTACCAAAGTGGATGGGTGAAGAATGAATCCTCTACTAATAAAATGAATAAAGGAAGAGAAGAAACTTGGAGGCGCGGGGAATCGAACCCCGTGCCTCTCGCATGCGAAGCGAGCGCTCTACCATATGAGCTACACCCCCAAGGCGTGTGTTGCGATGCTTAAACCAGTTACATGTTTAATTAGTCGCAGCAGTAGGCACTAATGCATGTACCACATGGAGCACCTGATTAACGTATGCATGCTTTGTGGATCGATGCGATGGCGCAGCACACTTATCCAATCTTTCTACGCAGATAAACATCATGGAGTATGCATGTATTTGCTGGTTGTCATCGTAAAAGCAAGTAGTACATATCCGCGAAATTTCATGTGCAGTGACAAAAGGAAAAGGGAAGCGACGAATAAGATTGGGCGGCTCGGCATCGGTGGTGGTTAGTTAGGTGGTCGAGGGGCCGCAGAAGTGATGTTGCCGATGGAGCAGCGGAAACCACCAAACTAAGTAGTCATGGTCCTAAGGCCACATGAGACGAGACAATTCGTTGGTCGAGGGGCCGCAGAAGTGATGTTGCCTCCTAGGCTCACCAGCGGAGGGAGAGAAGTATGTGGCTTAGGGCGGTAGCCTTCATGTGTGAAGGAAGCGCGTGAAGCTATTTGCTTGAGGGGATACCACCAATAGAGTAGTGGTCCAAACTAAGTATGCGTGTAAGCGCTTACACGATTAGTTTGCTTTGACATGAAATGAAAAGTATGTGGCAATGTTTATAAAGATGCCCTCTATGCATCTGGATTCTGAAATTTATTGCCCATAATTCGAGCCGAAATCGTGTTTGTAGTCTTGAAAATACAATGCCTTTTAGCAAGTCGTGTGTCTCTCCTCCCCCTTCGTCCTGGTGGTGCATCTAGCATCGTCGAAGGGCGTGTGGAGTTGTGTCTCCGGCGGATCTCGCAGGATTCAGTCTGTGGTTGTCTTTGGTGGATCTGCTCATATTCGGTCTTCGTTTGTCTATGTTTGTGTGTCTTCAGATTGGATCTTTTCGATCAATGCTTCTCTTCATCGGCGGCGTTTGTTGTTTTGGTGCCTGGTCCTATACGGCCTTAGCACGATGACTTCTCGATTGTCTACTACAACAATTTTCACGGCTCCGAAGAGTGAGGGGCGATGATGGCGGCATGCCTTCGGCTCTCTTATGTGCTTGTAGTCATGGTTAGGTGGTCCATGAATCTAGATATATTTTTTATTATTTCTAGTGTTTATTGTACTACCATGATTGAAGATGCATAGATCGAAAGTTTCCCCGCAAAAAAATAAGTATTAGAGCCTAAATCATGTTTGTTGTGTTTGTAGTCTTGAACATATAATGCCTATTAGCAGTTGGATCCTGGAACACAAAACTCATCGGACACCTGGACTAATTTTATTCATGATTTGGACCGTAACTTGTAGACGATGGCATACGCGGATCTTATCTTGATTACCAACATGGTCCTGGTAGACACCGTTATGATGTTCTCAATGTCTAGATGCGGGGGATGCGTCGAAATAAAGTCAGGACCGATCAACAATCTTCATCGACTTCTCCGACACGACACGGCATCGACACTTTGTCGCTGCAGGGATGCCTTCAAGCGACGCATCATCGTCGACACACCGCTGCAATGCCATTGCCGACACTTCATCGCGAAGGTCTACATCAAGTTGGTCTTCATCGACAACCTCGTCAACACACTGCCTCCGCCTCTACAACCTCGTCCACAAGGATGGACATGCGTCCTCTGACAGTACTACTGGAAGACGTGCACGACACCGATGATGGTATTGACCGCGTCCGACGGCTAAGACTGCATCGACACGCCGGCATCACTATTGTGAAAGCTACTACAACCGCGCACATGGTTCTAGCAAAACCGTTGTGTGCTCGGTGGGCTTCCTACAGTCTTGGCAAAACTGGTGGTCTCACCTACAATCGCGTCCTCTGATATTTGCAAGAAGCCCACGACGGCACCTCTCAAGATGCAAAACATCGCCCCTGATGGTACCTCTCCAGGTGCAAAACGTCGGCTACACAATTGCCGCTCCGTCATACACATCGCGCAATTTTTTTTGCGTCTCCGGCGATTGCGGCTACACCAACTATGACGAATTCTACATCGACCATGACTACTTCGACCACGGCTGCATCACGACCGGCGACCTCGACATCGACCACACAACTACGTCTACAGCAACACATCAGCAACAACTCCAGTCAACAGCGTCCGTGTCGTCAGTAGCATCCACGCCACTCCCACTGTGACTGCGGGAGGGAACACGGGAGAGGCGAGGAAGGCACCACATATGAGAGTCAGACAAACAACACAAACATTAGTCATCCAACAATTTTTCACATTATCATGTACGAATCATAGTAGATGTTTTACAATCATGATCAGCATTTTCAAAATTTTCAGCAGGAAAATTAGCAATCAATTCGACATGGAAAAGTACAAAGAAAAGAGGTAGACACACAACGCTGAAGACATCTCCAAGGCGCTCAATGTGATCGAGTTCCCAGTGTTTGTAGAGGCCCCGAAGACTTCCTTGCTTTCCATGCTTATGATTCATCACCAGTCCTTGAAGAAGCCATGATGGGAGAAAAGGAGGTTCAACTCCTGGTCGATGATTGATCCTTCATGTCACTAACTGAGTGCCCTGACCTGATGTTCCTCCCGGTAGCTGACTGGTGCGCTCTAGCCACCAGATATAGCTCCAGGTCACCTTGTTGATCGGCTTCACATGCATGATGCTGCTCCAGAATCAACTCCTTAGATGTAGAGATTGGGTGCAGCCTGTATTTTCATGCGTTAGTGCCTGAAGAAAAGATTTTTCCTTATGTGTTACTTCCTTCGTTCACAAATATAAAAGATGTTTTGGATATTTCAATATGAACTACATACGAACTGAAATGAGTGAACAAACATACTAAGACGTTTCTATATACATCTGATTCACAAAAAAGTTATAACATTTTATATTTGTGACGAAGGGAGTATGTTTTATTGTCATGCGAGTATTACGGGCTATATATCGCATAAAAAAACGCTAGGTGGGAGAAAGAGTGGGAATCGCTGGATAGTTGCCCCGTAGCAGGGGAGCACGGATGGGAGCGGGCAAGCCCCGTCTGTAATGGTGATCGATAGTCCTTCCTCCTCCCCGGTTGATTGCCTTAAAAAATCACTTTTGGATTCTCTGAATTCGGTTGGAAGATTTATTTGAAAACAACATGGCAAATACTGGATTAAACGGAGAAAATCATTGCGGTGAAAACAACACATGCCGAAAGGTATAGTCCACTTTATGTGAGGAGTATTACACTGGACGAAATGGGAAGCCTCTAACGTGCTAATCATTGTGGCGGTCTCATCTAAAAAAACATGTGGTTACTTTTTTATAGTAGAAACATGTGTTTACTTGGTATATAAGGTACTCCCTCCATTCCTAAATATAAGACCTTTTAGGGATTTCACTATAGACTACATACGGAGCAAAATGAGTGAATCTACACTCTAAAGTATGTCTATATACATCCGTATGTAGTTCATAGTGGAATCTCTAAAAGGTTTTATATTTAGGAACGGAGGGAGTAAGAAACATCGTCCTGACCAACACAAAAAAAGATACCATCGGCATGCACATTCCTATTGTATTTCTGAAACTTGATTCAATTAAAGATTGTTATTCACAACGATAGCTTTGAAGTGCTTTGCAAGCACACCCTCTATCATGCACTGTGCCCAACAAAACCCAACCATGAACATAATCAAGGAATGACAAGAGTTTTAAACATGAAGAGCCAACCATTGAAAGTCGGTGAAGAGATCTCAAAGAAAATTTCACTCTTGTTACATTTACTGCCTTTCAAATTCTTGATACACCTCCAACCCTATGCATGGTGGTGAAGAATTGCAAGCTTGCGTTGTGCGGGGATATACCCTAGCCATATTACTTCGGTGGTTACTAGATCTCGTTTCTAGCGGCGAGTGGTTATTGTGATCTTCAAAGCCTGGTATGATGATGACGTTTGGAAGTGTTCCTTTCCCTTATTGTTGTTTCTGTGCATTTTCTAAGCTCCAATGGGTGGGGTACAATCGAAGGAATAAGATGGCAAGTATGGTTTTCGATGTAGTTTTATTTTTTTTACTAGTCCTTTGTGTCTTGTTTTATTTCCATCATACTGACACTGTTTTCATTCATAGAATTTAGGTATAAGATGCCCTTTGGGTATCTTTCCTCAAACAAAAAAAAAAATCCTAGATACACCTCTATTTATTATTTTATCTTTGGTTTTTTAGGTGCGTAAACCACCATGTAAATATTTTTAAAATAAAAATTTACAGTAGCATCCTTTCGTACTGTGTTTCCTGTTCAAAACAACTGGGAAAAGAAACATAACTAAAGCATGTGCTAGGCCATTGCAACAAGCAGTCAAAAGCATCGGGTAACAGTGAGCTGATGCCTACATGTTAAAGCAAGCATCTTTGCTTTTTCTTTTCCTGTTGCAGGGAAAAGCAACCACAATCGATGTGACGGCTGCCCACACAATGTAATCATAAACACAATAGCATTGAACTTGTTAGTCTAGAGAACCAACATGTGGTTGGATGGTTTAGGAAGGCGCCCACCATGGATTAAACTTCAGATTTGACATTTTGGTGTCTCGTAAAAGCGGGAATACTCTTTGTGGGAGGAGATACCCATGGATAAGGCATCTGTGATGACCTCGTCAATCTCAAGACCGGTTGGCTCAGTCTTTCGGAGGTTCTCATAGTGCTCGTACGTGCATGCATTCATAAAGGTGAGTGTATGTACGTGTTTGTGAGCATCTATGTTTAAAAAAAAAGTTTGCTAATCCAATAAGAAATAAATTTGGCAGTCGAACAAAAATTAAACTAAGGCAGAAAATATATATATCAATCTTTCAAAAGTGATGCATGTAAAATCCATCAGCATAAATCCAGCAAAATGGAAACGTACAAAAGCTGCAACCAAGCAAAGCACCACTCCTCTCTTTAGTTTGTGGACCCAGCGGAAACAGCTAGCCAGCATTATTCGTTGATGGTGAATGCAGCTTTGTGGCCACAAAAGATGGAAAAGAACAGGTTGATTCCTGACGATCGAGATGGAAAAGAACAGGTTGATGGTGAATGCAGCATTATTGCCTGTGATCGAGATCGACGAAAGCAGAAAGCACTACCCTTTGTCAAAGCACAAAGCACTCCATTCGACTTACGCAATGAATATATGTTTTCTTCCTTGCAGATGCTTTCCTCCTCATAAACCCATTTCCAGTGCTGAGTTGCTACCTTGAACCACACAACAAACACCCTACCCTACTGTAGAGAGAGAGAAAGAGAGAGCTTCCACTGAGAGAACAAACAAACAATGGCGGAGTTCGCGCTTGGGCTGACCAAGACGGCGGTGGAGGGAACCTTGAGCAGGGTCAAGTCGGCGATAGAGGAGGAGGCGAGGCTCAAGGAGGCGGTGCAGCACGACCTGGTGTTCATCACCGCCGAGTTCCAGATGATGCAGTCCTTCCTCAACATCGCCAACAAGGAGCGCGCCGAGAACCAGGTGGTGCGGACCTGGGTGAGGCAGCTTCGGGACCTGGCCTTCGACGTCGAGGACTGCGTCGAGTTTGTTGTCCATCTGGACAACAAGTCGACATGGTGGTGGCGGGTTGTGCCATCATGTATGGCACCGCCGCGGCACCGGCACCTCGACGAGGCCGCTGCCGAGATAAAGCGGCTCAAGGAAAGGGTCGAGGAAGTTAGCCAGAGGAACACACGCTACAACCTCATCAGCGACTCTGGCTCCCACACCAAGGCCATTTCAGTGGCGGAGCAGCCGGCCCTGGCCACTGCCAACCCATCAGCATCTGTTTTCCCCCTCCTGCGGGAAGTGTGGAGTGCTGCTGGGAGGATAAGCAAAATTCACAACCTCCAAGAATTGATCACTAGTGAAAGCAGTGAACTTCAGGTGATCTCGTTATGGGGAAGTACAGGGGGTGATCTTGGAGCCACATTCATCTTCAGGGAGGTGTATTACAACAAACAAATCTGCCAAGAATTCAAAAGCCGAGTCTGGATAAAGCTGATGCACCCCTTTAACCGGGAGGAGTTCCTCAAGAGCTTCATGATTCAGTTATGCACAAGCTCTCACCAAGCTACTGTTGGAATAATGGAGGATTTCGGGACAAGGATGAAAGCAGCAAGAGTGGTTACTGAAGAGGATCTACTCAAGGCCGAGCAACTGATGAAAGAGAATAGGTATCTCGTCGTCCTGGAAGAAGTATCCACCCTGGCAGAGTGGGATGCTATCAAAATCTACCTGCCTGACTGTAAGAATGGCAGCCGGATTGTCATGTCTACGCAGGACTTAGGGGTTGCACTTATGTGCACTGGGGATCCATACCAAGTATCGGAGCTCCGGCATTTCTCTCACGGTCAAGCTATTTGTGCCTTTTTCAAGACGGTAAGTCCATAAACATAGAACCATCTCAACTACTTCCACGAACTTAAAATTAAGCTAGCAGATAAATATACTCAAATTCTCAAAAGCAGGACGTGACGTGTACCTCATACTTTAACCATTTTTCTATAAACATTCATGCATTTTGATATAGCATTATACTGCTTGTCCATTGAGATACATGGATGGATTGTAGATCCAAATGTCGGAATACCTTTTTATTGTTATTGCTTAGTGGAAGGTATATTTACAAGCAGCCTCCAAATATTATCTAAACAATTCTTGTGCTAATTGGGAAGGGCATAAATCGTTTCTGGAAATGTGTTGAAAGAATGAAACGACCATAATAAAGACGCTTACTATCTACTCTTGATTCAACACACTTCCACTGTAGTGTTTGAGTGGATCCTGCTACCTCCTCTCGAACCATAATAGACTAGTATTATTATTTTATCATTGAATCGTTTATTTCTCTTGAAAGTTGAAAGCGGGTCAATTCTTTTACAGACGTCTTTTTTTAGGCGGTCGACATCCATTATGCGACATAGGTCTTACATCGCGTATACAACTTAATCGCACACCACTTTTAGCAATGGCTCGTAATGCGGCATCTCTTCCACTACCATCGCCCTTTACCATAACTTCTGCTCGTTGCAAACCTACTGTACGAATAGCATCTACTGCTGTTCTTTGACCAGCATAGGGTGATGCTTTTCTTGAGCTTTTGAATCCACAAGTACCGGCCGAGGACCAGAAACCCACCCGACCTTGTGGGTCTGTAACAGTTATAATGGTATTATTGAAGCTAGCTTGAGTTCCGTTACAATAAATATATATTTCCAAAATTATGATATTTGCACTTTCAAAAGTTTGAGCAGAAATATAATTGTTTGTACATTATCTTTGTACAAGTTTTAACAAAACTTGTAACAGTTCTTTCTCCCTTCATTTTTCATGTTTTTTAATTATATGTCCTTTCACATAGTTGTAGTGGGTTAGGCTATTCCACCATTTTTGTGGATTAACTTAATCGTGGGTTATAAAACTTTTGCATTCCTTGAATTAATCCGGATGTGCTTCTTGTCTGTAGCTTATTTTGGGTATCATGTTGTCAAGACGCAGCACTGCTGAAGTGATGTAACTTTATTATGCATCCTAGTTGATAAAATGATATACTCTGATATGATATATCCACCAATCTGCTAACCTTTTTCTGCAAAGTAGGTGATAGATACCGATCTGCTACCTATCGCATTTATTTAGTACCCTCGTCACTGGTCGAGGATTTATGTAATTAATCTCAACATCGAGATTGGTTTGGTAAAACTAGCATACCGGCTGACTTAGATCTCTTTCCCAATCATTAAGGTTTTGCTAATTTAATATTTTTGTTCCTTACTTGTAGGTCTCCTCTAGTCGTCGCCGTGATATGAGTGAACTTAAACGGCTGATAAGACGAGGCGGTGTGATCTCTGTGCATGGTCGCACGCGGAGCAAGTTAGAACTTGTCAAAGAGTTGTACCACTGCATAAAGGATATTGATGAGGAACAGTATTTTATCTTCCAGTTTGGAAATTATCGATGGGTCAATGTTTCTAATGGACTGAATAGGATGGACTTTCCTCGATGCTTACATTTGGATTTGGATGGTGATGATGATGATTATGATGACTCAGCCGATAATGATTCAGATGGTTCTCGAAGCAACGAAGTTGACCAGGATGATTCACATGGTCTTCAAGCCAACGAAGTTGCAGCAGTTGACCAAGACTTAATTGAACGTTGTTGTAAGACTCTGCATGAAAAGGATTGCCTTGTTGTCATTGATGGTCTGCAGTCTACAGAAGACTGGGACTGGATCAAAGATACCTTCTTATCGCAGCCTATTAAAGGTTGTATTGTTGTCATCACAAATGAAGAACGCGTGGCCAAGCATTGTGTAGATGATGAAGAATATCGGGCCATCAATTGTGAATATCTGGAGCCCAAGGTATGTTTACTCGCGATCCTTTCTTTATTATCTTGTTGAATTTATAGGAGGAAAACTTCAACCTGCAATCTCATCTCTCCATGTTTACTTGATCTCTTCTTTTGTATTCCCCATGTATACTCTCTTGTTGCAATCTACAAATTTCTAGGGAAAGGAATGAATTCTCTGTACCTTGCAGGGTCGCAGAATGGAAGAGGCACATGACTGGACCAACAAGTTCCAACTTGTTGGGCATGACGGTGAGGGGGAACTTCCATCCGATAAGGTGACTGCGGTGTGGGGGATTGCTGGTATTGGGAAATCAGATTTCGTCAGAAACACTTGCTACAACCGCATCCTTGGTATCTTAGGATTAGCATATGTCGGAAGCATTTTTAGCTACTATAGCTGGGTCGATGTGCCCTATCCCTTCAATTTGACAGAATTCTCTCGGCGCCTGCTTCTAGATTTCCATTCTGATGATATTCAAGCCAAGGAAGCGGCATCAATTAGTATAATAGAAGGCCAGGACCCAATTCAAGGGTGTCGTAATATCATGAGTCAGTATTCCTACTTAGTAGTTTTTGATGGCCTGCGGTCCAGCGATGAATGGGACTTGATAAAAGCCACTTTCTTATCTGAGTTACCTGGGCATTCTGCACTAAGCACTATTGTTGTCATTACAAATGAAGCAACTGTGGCCAGATACTGTGTAGATAATAAGGATGAATGTGTGGTCAACGTCAAAGGTCTAGAAGCTGGTGAGGCCCTTGGTCTATTCAAAAAGGTGTGTTTACTTTCAACCTTTGGCATGTTATTTTCTGATTGAAATCATGAGAATATTCCATATATTGTAGGACTATTCACCTATATATGTATTATACGTTGAAATAATAAGAAAAAAAATTGAGTTAAGAATTTAATCCATATCAACATCATCACAATAGTGCTAGAATTATTAATCACATACGTGAAACTAGAAATGTGAGTACACGCATAACAATGAACTAGCACACCTAGGAAATTTGCATGAAAAATAAGCATATGACCACAACATTAGTGTTGTTGCCAACCATGGAGATGAACACGGTGTAGTCAAAGTAGTCAAAGCTATCCTGGAGTCATGGAATTGCTCCATAGCATACTGTTCATTGCCTGCACTGGTTTCCCCGAACTTAAGCTTCGAGTGCATAAAAAAAAGAGTGCATTCCCTAGTTCCTTGTGATAAAACATATGTAAATATACTTCCACCAACTTGTCTACGATCACCTGGGACCCGCAGAGAGCACAACGGCATCCTTGAACACATTAATAGTTTATAGGAGTAAGACCCACACAAGCACAAGCCGAAACCTTGTGCACGTTAATAGCAGTGAGCCACACGTTGGATTTGGTTTGCCAACAGTGAAAGTGCACACCCCGCGAATGGTCTTGGTTTCAAAGCAACATCAAAGCCTTGAAGTGAAAATTCGAAAGGAGCAGTTGATCAGATACGAGCATTAGCACCGAGACGCTCCCCAAAAACATTATCATCGTCCATCCTTTGTAGGTTCACAAGAGGTGCAGTTCCGAAGGCTGCTCTCCTATGTGTCCATGCACGCGGTTGTCCAGATGGGGAAGCCGAAAGCAGCATATTGAGATGAAACCGATAGCGGTGGGGTGTGTGTGCTCAGGTGAATACAATGATGGGTGATGGATACGGATAAACCGGAAACATTCTCATTGACACCCCCTTGATGTGTAATCAGCTGCGACTCGCTGAGTACTTTCCGGCAACTCGCACGTATGCAGCAAAGCTGCTTTCCGTCGATTACTTTCCGGCGAGAAGCTAGATGCGTACGTAGTAGCTAGCAAAGCTAGCTAACCCTGGCTTTATCAATTCTAGGCTTGATTGATACGAGTACGCAAAGCGCCGCAACCGATCCATAACCAAGGGCACATGACGAGCCTTGTTCTTTGTTTTATTTCTCAATAGGTGTTTAATTACAGGGGGTGCTACACGTATTTATATTGGGCTAGAGCACCTAACCTGACCGACTAGAATATGTATATGTATCTACATGGACATGTACACCTAAGACGTGTTTAACTCCAACAAAGTACACCTTGTCTCTCTCTCTTGAGAGAGAGAGATTACCACCCATCGCAAATCTTCTTTATGCATACCATATAATCACCCATTGCACAAACAAACGTCATCCGTGACTCATGCAATTTTTCTATGTTCTAGTTTTGTTGATATATAGACCCTATGGGCTGAAAAGCCATGTATTCTACAACATGATCCCTCCCAAGGTCGCGAGGTTTTCCTTTTCCAAAAAAGGCGTTTTTTATTAACTCATAATGAAGCATGAAGAAATACAAAACACCATGAGCATACACCCGGCCTCTGCTCGCGAGGTTTTCCTATGTTCTAAGAAAGAAGGAATCCATGTACTCTCCTAGCATGGACGTAATGCCTGATGGTTCTCTCTATGTCTAGTCAATTTTCATTTTAGCTATAAGCACTTCTTGTTAATTACAATGTTAAAGTACGTTTCCATGCCTGCTTTGACAATTTAGGTCCTCTTTGATTCATGGGATTCCAACAAAACATGAATAGGAAAAATACATGATTGCAATATCATGCCTATTTTGGTCCTATAGAATTTTGTTTGCACCAAAGTTTGTTTGATTGCACCACATGAAAACAAAGGATATTTCTTCAAACTTAACTAGTGATCTATTGCCCATTTGACAATTAAACCTCAATTTTAATTTGGTAATGAATTTAGCTTAAATTGTAAAAGTTAAATTTATACTTACCATCAGTTCCAAAGTGAATTTGTATATATTTCAGAGTCTGATTTATATTTTAATTGTAGGTACTTGGTCCCGACAAGATATTGACTCCGAAGGAGATGAAACTTACAAAAGATATCTTGGCCAAGTGTGGCGGACTTCCCAAAGTGGTAGTTGCAATAGGCGAGTATTGTCGTCGTTGCAATAAGGTGGAGGATATAAAGGAAAACTTTATGGACATGTTGGAAAATGACGCCGAATTTGACTGTTTAAGGGGTCTATTTTCTTGGATGCACTCCTACTTTGAAGACTGCAACGATTCACTCAAGCCATGTATCTTCTATTTGCCAGTATTCCCTACAAACCACAACATTAGGCGGAGGCGTTTAATGAGGCGGTGGATCGCAGAGGGTTATTCCAGGGACACATCTAGTGGTACTGCAGAGGAGAATGGAGAAAGGTTGTTCGCTGAACTTGTCGACTTGAGCATAATCCAACAACCATCAAGTAAGTCCATGTGTCGAGTCAATGGTTTCTTCCATGAGTACATTATCTCACGGCCAATGGAAGATAATCTTGTCTTTGCACTGGAGGGGCATTGTAGTCTGAACTCGCAACTTGTGGGAAAGCACCTCACCATAAGAAAAAGCTGGGATAGGGACATCAATGTGTTTGAGAACATTGATTTCTCATCACTAAGGTCTTTGTCAGTGTTTGGGGAATGGAAGCCGTTCTTCGTATCTACCAATAATAATATGAGACTTCTTCGGGTGCTGGATCTAGAGGACACGACAAATGTAACAGATCATGACCTTGAGCAGATCGGGAAGCTAGTGCCTCGCCTCAAGTTCCTCTCCTTACGAGGACGCATAGGGATTACCCGATTGCCGAATTCATTAGATGACCTGAGGCAACTTCAAACTTTGGATGTCCGACACACCTCCATAGCCACACTCCCACAAGGTATCATCAAGTTGCAAAAACTGCAATACATACGTGCCGGCACAAGTAAACAACCATGGAATGAAGGTGGTAGAGTCATAAGCCTAACAGCACCAGATTATGACAGAACATTGACACCAGCACAAGATGGCGATGGTACTCCCCCAAGCCAACAACCAACAGCAGCAGCACCAACACAAATAGAAGAAGGTGTTGGCAGCAGCCGAAGCCAAGCAGCAGCAGCAGGTGTGGTCAGGACATCAATAGCATCAAGGCGCAAGCCACATACTTTGGTATCTAGCTGGTTTTCCAACTTGTGCTTCACAGCACCACGACTTAATAGTCTCGGCGTTGAGGTTCCCGCAGGAATCGGGAAATTGACGGCCTTACATACTCTTGGTGTTGTTAACGTCAGTGGTGTAGGCGGGAAGGCCATCCTGGTGGAGCTCAAGAATCTTTCCCGACTGCGCAGGCTTGGTGTGTGCGGCATCAATCGGGGAAACTTGAAGGAGTTGTGTTCAGCCATCTCTGGTCACGCCCATTTGGAGTCTTTGTCAGTCCAAGTTGACAAGGATGAGGAGCAGGGTTTGTTCTGCTGTTTCGATGACACAATCTCCCAGCCACCCAAGAACCTAAAGACACTCAAGTTGTATGGTTGTGCACACATATTGCCAGGCAGCTGGATGAAGCATCTTGATAACCTCAAAAGGTTGGATCTTGAGATGACCGTATTCGGGCAAGAGGACCTACACGTCCTTGATGAACTGCCAAATAGTAAAGCCCTAGGTCGTCTTTGTGTGAAGCTGGTTCAAGATGCTGAGCTTCATTTTACAACCCCAAAAGATCTTCCTTACAACGACCTACATCCGCGTGTGCTCGAGATCGACTGTACCTCCAAAGTGCAGGTATCTTTTTTGCCGCCAGCTCGGATGATGGTATATGTTGAGGTGCTTAAGGTTCACTGCTCTAGTGGGTCGTCTCTGCGGTTCTCTGGGCTAGAGCATCTGGTGTGTCTCAAGGAAGTGTGGCTCAAGGGTTCCTACGGCGACGAACTCAAGCAAGAACTGCAGCAGCAAGTTTCCAAGCTTCAGAAGAAACCTGTATTGAAGCTGGTGCAGTCCTGACTCCTGAACCGATCATTGAAGAATATTAATATATATATATATGTGTGTGCTTTCTGTACTGTATATAGTTTCTGTTGCTGAATAAGAACTTTTTTTTTGTGAGGGGAGAACTTTTTTGTTTGCGAGAGGAATGAGAACTTATCTGGTGAGCAGAAGAGTATGGATGTCGACTTGTGCTAAACAATCTTCTTATATTGCCGCTTGCATCTTATCTTAGGACAAAAAGATTCAACAAAGTAGAAAGAACTAACTCATGCATGTATATATGTCCCAAATAGATCAAGAAGGACGTTGGAGAGAATTCACAGTTTCAAACAAAACGTGCACACCATGAGACGAGAACGTATGCTGCTCAAGTAAACTAATTAACAAGAAACAAGTCTTGCTCCCTCCTAACTCCATCCATGACACCAGACATACTGACTGATTCTGGAGGAAGGCAAAGCAAGCCCTCTTCCCATCAATAAGCAGCATCCACATTGAACCGAGTAGAGCGAGGTTGGTTGGCACCCATATATGTGCAAGTTTTGTAACTAACTATTGCTGAATGCGGGTTGTGTACATGCATGTTGCCATCGTCTCTTGCCTATCCCCTTATTGTCAGTAATATGTAGGTTTGACGGTAACCCTCCGTTGGGATTGCAACAATTGTTGGTCAAAACATGAAATCTTGAACAAGTAACCCCCTGAGAAGTAATCTGGGTATTTTTGCTAGTTGATTTTTCCTACGGTGTGGATACTGGATACTCGTCAGAAAAACATTCAGGCAGAGGCAGCTTAGGTTAACAAACAAAATCTCATCAAGAGAAAAGAACATGCGTCGGCTGGCTCTCTGAACAATTTCAGTTTTCATCAGCAGTTGTCATAAAGCAATTGCAAAAGGCAATCCGCATGTTAATTAATTACTCCCTCCGTTCCATAATATAAAATTGTTTTGCAAGTTGTTTTAGCTTGCAAAACGATCTTATATTATGAGAAAGAGGGAGTAAATCTTTCTAATTTTGTAGTTCGAAAGGCATGGATCAATCTAATTATGAAAGATAAGGCAAGGGCTAACCCACGAGAGGATGAGAAACGAGACTAGCCTAACCTGTTCTTCCTTATTCTGTAGTTCTTTCTTGCTCGCTGCCGCTCAAAGGCTAACTCAAGTCGGCACAATGATCGCCCTTGCCCTTTCAGCATTTCTAGTCTTCAGTAAGATTGAAACGGCGCCAGATCAAGAGCTTCTTTTTTTTTGAGGGGTCGATCAAGAGCTGCCCTAGACCTCAGCGACTGCCACTGTACGCAAGAAAATTAAACGATCTGATTGCCGGGTGCGTCTATGTACCACCCGCAGCGAGTCCTAAGCCACGGCTCGCCGGTAGGGAACCGGTACTGGGAGGGCATTGATGTAGATTCACTCATTTTGCTCCGTATGTAGATTCACTCATTTTGCTCCGTATGTAGTCTGCATTGGAATCTCTAAAAAGACTTATATTTAAGAACGCAGGGAGTATATTAGGACCAGAGGTCCAACTCTTCTTCAACTAGCGGTATGGGACTAACCTTTAGCACCACCTCTTGCTATTTTATTCATGGGCCACTATTTGAGATTTCAGAAATTGTTATGGGCTAAGCCCGTTAATTCTAACAGTTTGAAATGTCAGGCGACGACCAAGTACAAGTACAAGTAGACCACGCCGGCGGCGCCGGTGAGAGCTCGGGGACGAAACAGAAGCACCAGGAATGGCTCAAGGAGATGCATGGGTGGTTGATGGTCCTGGCCACGCTTGCCGCGTCGGTGGCGTACCAGGCGGGGCTCAACCCTCCCGGCGGCTTCTGGCAGGAGGACGACGACGATAAGGGGCACGTCGCCGGCAACCCGGTGCTGCGGGACCTGAACGCGTCTCGGTACCTGACGTTCCACTACCTGAACGCGACGGCCTTCGCGACGTCGCTGGTGATCATCCTCCTGCTCCTGAACGAGCAGGTGTACCAGACGGAGGCCATGGTGGCGGCCCTCGTCCTCACCACCATGGTCGACCTGATGAGCCTCGTCGGCGCGTACATCGCCGGGTCAACCCGCGACATGCCCTCCTCCATCTACATAATCGTCGTCACCTGCTTCCTCTTCGTCTGTGTCGTCTACATGGCGAGGTACCTGAACCTACCTCCGTAGTTTCAAATTTCAATAAGGTAAACCTCCCTTTGCTTGACCTCCCTGGTTTATATATACATGTATAGGGTGCTGCCGAACCTGTGCTTCATGGTGCTCTACATGGCGCCGCCGCTGCTGACGTTGGCCAACAAGGGGTGGCTGCCGGTGACGGCCAACATGAGGAAGAGGGTGGAGGCCACGAAGCAGCGGGAAGAGCAAGAGCGGGACATGAGCCACAAGGATCGCTGCCTTTGCTGCGCCTGCTTTACGGCTCCTAATTAATTAACCACGCTAATCATCAGGAGGCAGCAGCTTAATACTCCTACTTGGTATACGTTATTAGTAGGAGTACTTGTTTGCATGCATGTATGGTCTGTAAATTATTTCTCCTACTTCATATCTCTAGCTGCTGCCGGTTCGGGGACAAAAATGTATGGTGTGTTTTGCCAAAGACGTGAACAATACTATATATCAGGGTTTTTTTTTTAGAAACATATATCAGGTATACACTGCTTCTTACGTTCCTTTATGGATTCTATATCTTCCCTTGTAATTTTTACGTTCCACACAAATAAGGTAAATTTGCATGAGCCCACAACTCCATGTGTGCGGCCGTGCCCTAGTTAGGGCATCAGCCCCAACAAGCTGGTACCGGCGTAGTAAGCGTAGCGGGCGTTGTTGCCAGCTCGATTTCATGATCATGGGATGGCTCGACTAGATCAGATTGTGGCTTGGCATTAGTGTTTTCCCTTTGCCATTCTGTTGGATAAAAAAAGGAAAAGAAGTGTAGAGAAGTTGCAAGGTTTACGCAGCACAAAACAGCAAAATCTTCTTCAACCTCCCAGACAATATGTCGTCTAGATCACGTGTCAGGAAATTAAATTTACCCGACTCAGTAATGGCCACAAAGTCTAATACATGATCCGTTACACAATTGTGAGAGACTGATTTAACATGAACGATAGACTACTCATATCAAGAAGGAATTCCTTATTTTCCGAAAGCTCATTCGAAAAGAACCCTAAAGTTAAGCGTTCTTTGCTTGGAGTAATTCTAAGATGGGTGACCGATCAGAAAGTTGGTCCCAGATATGCACGAATGAGGACAAAGTGCACAGTAAAGACTAGTGTTGATCTGTGGGGCCAGTATAGATCCCGCTAGGCGTAACGGCTGAGAACCGGTGGCTAAGGCTAGGGCGTTACAACAATCGATAATGTATTTGTGCTTAGCCAAGTCATCAAGACCTCTGCTATTTCAAAACATACCACTCATGATAAATCATTCTTAGATTTAGAAACATTTGTCCACTTAGATGGGCACCCTCTTTTCTTCATAGAGGTAGACTTATTTTTTCTTGCCGACATGATAATCTCACTTAACATGGTATCACGTACAGTATCGTCTAAGTCAACTTTCGTAGTGTCATCAACCAGATAGGAGAGAAGGTTGCCATCATGTTCGACATCAGCTTCCTCCTCATCTGACACAAGTGTCCGAAGTAGTCAAAAACTTTAGAGCAACATCAGCGATGGCGTGTCGTCCACTCTGTAGCAGAGGCGAAGCCGTCACCATAGAGGAGTCCGCAACCCCACCACATGCCATCGTTAGTGGTGCAGGTGGCTGCATGGGCGAAGCAGAAGACTTGGAAGCGGGCGAGGCAGGTAGAGAGGGCACCGACCTCGGCAAGGAACCGACGTGGTAATTCTCGTAGTCGATAGGGACCGACTGTGCGTGATAACGACACTGCACATGTAGTAAAATAAAAACCGTGTCTCAAAAAAATGATTTGTTTCATCCCTTCAAAAGTAAAAAAGAAAAAATATCTTAATTAGTACCAAAGTGGATGGGTGAAGAATGAATCCTCTACTAATAAAATGAATAAAGGAAGAGAAGAAACTTGGAGGCGCGGGGAATCGAACCCCGTGCCTCTCGCATGCGAAGCGAGCGCTCTACCATATGAGCTACACCCCCAAGGCGTGTGTTGCGATGCTTAAACCAGTTACATGTTTAATTAGTCGCAGCAGTAGGCACTAATGCATGTACCACATGGAGCACCTGATTAACGTATGCATGCTTTGTGGATCGATGCGATGGCGCAGCACACTTATCCAATCTTTCTACGCAGATAAACATCATGGAGTATGCATGTATTTGCTGGTTGTCATCGTAAAAGCAAGTAGTACATATCCGCGAAATTTCATGTGCAGTGACAAAAGGAAAAGGGAAGCGACGAATAAGATTGGGCGGCTCGGCATCGGTGGTGGTTAGTTAGGTGGTCGAGGGGCCGCAGAAGTGATGTTGCCGATGGAGCAGCGGAAACCACCAAACTAAGTAGTCATGGTCCTAAGGCCACATGAGACGAGACAATTCGTTGGTCGAGGGGCCGCAGAAGTGATGTTGCCTCCTAGGCTCACCAGCGGAGGGAGAGAAGTATGTGGCTTAGGGCGGTAGCCTTCATGTGTGAAGGAAGCGCGTGAAGCTATTTGCTTGAGGGGATACCACCAATAGAGTAGTGGTCCAAACTAAGTATGCGTGTAAGCGCTTACACGATTAGTTTGCTTTGACATGAAATGAAAAGTATGTGGCAATGTTTATAAAGATGCCCTCTATGCATCTGGATTCTGAAATTTATTGCCCATAATTCGAGCCGAAATCGTGTTTGTAGTCTTGAAAATACAATGCCTTTTAGCAAGTCGTGTGTCTCTCCTCCCCCTTCGTCCTGGTGGTGCATCTAGCATCGTCGAAGGGCGTGTGGAGTTGTGTCTCCGGCGGATCTCGCAGGATTCAGTCTGTGGTTGTCTTTGGTGGATCTGCTCATATTCGGTCTTCGTTTGTCTATGTTTGTGTGTCTTCAGATTGGATCTTTTCGATCAATGCTTCTCTTCATCGGCGGCGTTTGTTGTTTTGGTGCCTGGTCCTATACGGCCTTAGCACGATGACTTCTCGATTGTCTACTACAACAATTTTCACGGCTCCGAAGAGTGAGGGGCGATGATGGCGGCATGCCTTCGGCTCTCTTATGTGCTTGTAGTCATGGTTAGGTGGTCCATGAATCTAGATATATTTTTTATTATTTCTAGTGTTTATTGTACTACCATGATTGAAGATGCATAGATCGAAAGTTTCCCCGCAAAAAAATAAGTATTAGAGCCTAAATCATGTTTGTTGTGTTTGTAGTCTTGAACATATAATGCCTATTAGCAGTTGGATCCTGGAACACAAAACTCATCGGACACCTGGACTAATTTTATTCATGATTTGGACCGTAACTTGTAGACGATGGCATACGCGGATCTTATCTTGATTACCAACATGGTCCTGGTAGACACCGTTATGATGTTCTCAATGTCTAGATGCGGGGGATGCGTCGAAATAAAGTCAGGACCGATCAACAATCTTCATCGACTTCTCCGACACGACACGGCATCGACACTTTGTCGCTGCAGGGATGCCTTCAAGCGACGCATCATCGTCGACACACCGCTGCAATGCCATTGCCGACACTTCATCGCGAAGGTCTACATCAAGTTGGTCTTCATCGACAACCTCGTCAACACACTGCCTCCGCCTCTACAACCTCGTCCACAAGGATGGACATGCGTCCTCTGACAGTACTACTGGAAGACGTGCACGACACCGATGATGGTATTGACCGCGTCCGACGGCTAAGACTGCATCGACACGCCGGCATCACTATTGTGAAAGCTACTACAACCGCGCACATGGTTCTAGCAAAACCGTTGTGTGCTCGGTGGGCTTCCTACAGTCTTGGCAAAACTGGTGGTCTCACCTACAATCGCGTCCTCTGATATTTGCAAGAAGCCCACGACGGCACCTCTCAAGATGCAAAACATCGCCCCTGATGGTACCTCTCCAGGTGCAAAACGTCGGCTACACAATTGCCGCTCCGTCATACACATCGCGCAATTTTTTTTGCGTCTCCGGCGATTGCGGCTACACCAACTATGACGAATTCTACATCGACCATGACTACTTCGACCACGGCTGCATCACGACCGGCGACCTCGACATCGACCACACAACTACGTCTACAGCAACACATCAGCAACAACTCCAGTCAACAGCGTCCGTGTCGTCAGTAGCATCCACGCCACTCCCACTGTGACTGCGGGAGGGAACACGGGAGAGGCGAGGAAGGCACCACATATGAGAGTCAGACAAACAACACAAACATTAGTCATCCAACAATTTTTCACATTATCATGTACGAATCATAGTAGATGTTTTACAATCATGATCAGCATTTTCAAAATTTTCAGCAGGAAAATTAGCAATCAATTCGACATGGAAAAGTACAAAGAAAAGAGGTAGACACACAACGCTGAAGACATCTCCAAGGCGCTCAATGTGATCGAGTTCCCAGTGTTTGTAGAGGCCCCGAAGACTTCCTTGCTTTCCATGCTTATGATTCATCACCAGTCCTTGAAGAAGCCATGATGGGAGAAAAGGAGGTTCAACTCCTGGTCGATGATTGATCCTTCATGTCACTAACTGAGTGCCCTGACCTGATGTTCCTCCCGGTAGCTGACTGGTGCGCTCTAGCCACCAGATATAGCTCCAGGTCACCTTGTTGATCGGCTTCACATGCATGATGCTGCTCCAGAATCAACTCCTTAGATGTAGAGATTGGGTGCAGCCTGTATTTTCATGCGTTAGTGCCTGAAGAAAAGATTTTTCCTTATGTGTTACTTCCTTCGTTCACAAATATAAAAGATGTTTTGGATATTTCAATATGAACTACATACGAACTGAAATGAGTGAACAAACATACTAAGACGTTTCTATATACATCTGATTCACAAAAAAGTTATAACATTTTATATTTGTGACGAAGGGAGTATGTTTTATTGTCATGCGAGTATTACGGGCTATATATCGCATAAAAAAACGCTAGGTGGGAGAAAGAGTGGGAATCGCTGGATAGTTGCCCCGTAGCAGGGGAGCACGGATGGGAGCGGGCAAGCCCCGTCTGTAATGGTGATCGATAGTCCTTCCTCCTCCCCGGTTGATTGCCTTAAAAAATCACTTTTGGATTCTCTGAATTCGGTTGGAAGATTTATTTGAAAACAACATGGCAAATACTGGATTAAACGGAGAAAATCATTGCGGTGAAAACAACACATGCCGAAAGGTATAGTCCACTTTATGTGAGGAGTATTACACTGGACGAAATGGGAAGCCTCTAACGTGCTAATCATTGTGGCGGTCTCATCTAAAAAAACATGTGGTTACTTTTTTATAGTAGAAACATGTGTTTACTTGGTATATAAGGTACTCCCTCCATTCCTAAATATAAGACCTTTTAGGGATTTCACTATAGACTACATACGGAGCAAAATGAGTGAATCTACACTCTAAAGTATGTCTATATACATCCGTATGTAGTTCATAGTGGAATCTCTAAAAGGTTTTATATTTAGGAACGGAGGGAGTAAGAAACATCGTCCTGACCAACACAAAAAAAGATACCATCGGCATGCACATTCCTATTGTATTTCTGAAACTTGATTCAATTAAAGATTGTTATTCACAACGATAGCTTTGAAGTGCTTTGCAAGCACACCCTCTATCATGCACTGTGCCCAACAAAACCCAACCATGAACATAATCAAGGAATGACAAGAGTTTTAAACATGAAGAGCCAACCATTGAAAGTCGGTGAAGAGATCTCAAAGAAAATTTCACTCTTGTTACATTTACTGCCTTTCAAATTCTTGATACACCTCCAACCCTATGCATGGTGGTGAAGAATTGCAAGCTTGCGTTGTGCGGGGATATACCCTAGCCATATTACTTCGGTGGTTACTAGATCTCGTTTCTAGCGGCGAGTGGTTATTGTGATCTTCAAAGCCTGGTATGATGATGACGTTTGGAAGTGTTCCTTTCCCTTATTGTTGTTTCTGTGCATTTTCTAAGCTCCAATGGGTGGGGTACAATCGAAGGAATAAGATGGCAAGTATGGTTTTCGATGTAGTTTTATTTTTTTTACTAGTCCTTTGTGTCTTGTTTTATTTCCATCATACTGACACTGTTTTCATTCATAGAATTTAGGTATAAGATGCCCTTTGGGTATCTTTCCTCAAACAAAAAAAAAAAATCCTAGATACACCTCTATTTATTATTTTATCTTTGGTTTTTTAGGTGCGTAAACCACCATGTAAATATTTTTAAAATAAAAATTTACAGTAGCATCCTTTCGTACTGTGTTTCCTGTTCAAAACAACTGGGAAAAGAAACATAACTAAAGCATGTGCTAGGCCATTGCAACAAGCAGTCAAAAGCATCGGGTAACAGTGAGCTGATGCCTACATGTTAAAGCAAGCATCTTTGCTTTTTCTTTTCCTGTTGCAGGGAAAAGCAACCACAATCGATGTGACGGCTGCCCACACAATGTAATCATAAACACAATAGCATTGAACTTGTTAGTCTAGAGAACCAACATGTGGTTGGATGGTTTAGGAAGGCGCCCACCATGGATTAAACTTCAGATTTGACATTTTGGTGTCTCGTAAAAGCGGGAATACTCTTTGTGGGAGGAGATACCCATGGATAAGGCATCTGTGATGACCTCGTCAATCTCAAGACCGGTTGGCTCAGTCTTTCGGAGGTTCTCATAGTGCTCGTACGTGCATGCATTCATAAAGGTGAGTGTATGTACGTGTTTGTGAGCATCTATGTTTAAAAAAAAAGTTTGCTAATCCAATAAGAAATAAATTTGGCAGTCGAACAAAAATTAAACTAAGGCAGAAAATATATATATCAATCTTTCAAAAGTGATGCATGTAAAATCCATCAGCATAAATCCAGCAAAATGGAAACGTACAAAAGCTGCAACCAAGCAAAGCACCACTCCTCTCTTTAGTTTGTGGACCCAGCGGAAACAGCTAGCCAGCATTATTCGTTGATGGTGAATGCAGCTTTGTGGCCACAAAAGATGGAAAAGAACAGGTTGATTCCTGACGATCGAGATGGAAAAGAACAGGTTGATGGTGAATGCAGCATTATTGCCTGTGATCGAGATCGACGAAAGCAGAAAGCACTACCCTTTGTCAAAGCACAAAGCACTCCATTCGACTTACGCAATGAATATATGTTTTCTTCCTTGCAGATGCTTTCCTCCTCATAAACCCATTTCCAGTGCTGAGTTGCTACCTTGAACCACACAACAAACACCCTACCCTACTGTAGAGAGAGAGAAAGAGAGAGCTTCCACTGAGAGAACAAACAAACAATGGCGGAGTTCGCGCTTGGGCTGACCAAGACGGCGGTGGAGGGAACCTTGAGCAGGGTCAAGTCGGCGATAGAGGAGGAGGCGAGGCTCAAGGAGGCGGTGCAGCACGACCTGGTGTTCATCACCGCCGAGTTCCAGATGATGCAGTCCTTCCTCAACATCGCCAACAAGGAGCGCGCCGAGAACCAGGTGGTGCGGACCTGGGTGAGGCAGCTTCGGGACCTGGCCTTCGACGTCGAGGACTGCGTCGAGTTTGTTGTCCATCTGGACAACAAGTCGACATGGTGGTGGCGGGTTGTGCCATCATGTATGGCACCGCCGCGGCACCGGCACCTCGACGAGGCCGCTGCCGAGATAAAGCGGCTCAAGGAAAGGGTCGAGGAAGTTAGCCAGAGGAACACACGCTACAACCTCATCAGCGACTCTGGCTCCCACACCAAGGCCATTTCAGTGGCGGAGCAGCCGGCCCTGGCCACTGCCAACCCATCAGCATCTGTTTTCCCCCTCCTGCGGGAAGTGTGGAGTGCTGCTGGGAGGATAAGCAAAATTCACAACCTCCAAGAATTGATCACTAGTGAAAGCAGTGAACTTCAGGTGATCTCGTTATGGGGAAGTACAGGGGGTGATCTTGGAGCCACATTCATCTTCAGGGAGGTGTATTACAACAAACAAATCTGCCAAGAATTCAAAAGCCGAGTCTGGATAAAGCTGATGCACCCCTTTAACCGGGAGGAGTTCCTCAAGAGCTTCATGATTCAGTTATGCACAAGCTCTCACCAAGCTACTGTTGGAATAATGGAGGATTTCGGGACAAGGATGAAAGCAGCAAGAGTGGTTACTGAAGAGGATCTACTCAAGGCCGAGCAACTGATGAAAGAGAATAGGTATCTCGTCGTCCTGGAAGAAGTATCCACCCTGGCAGAGTGGGATGCTATCAAAATCTACCTGCCTGACTGTAAGAATGGCAGCCGGATTGTCATGTCTACGCAGGACTTAGGGGTTGCACTTATGTGCACTGGGGATCCATACCAAGTATCGGAGCTCCGGCATTTCTCTCACGGTCAAGCTATTTGTGCCTTTTTCAAGACGGTAAGTCCATAAACATAGAACCATCTCAACTACTTCCACGAACTTAAAATTAAGCTAGCAGATAAATATACTCAAATTCTCAAAAGCAGGACGTGACGTGTACCTCATACTTTAACCATTTTTCTATAAACATTCATGCATTTTGATATAGCATTATACTGCTTGTCCATTGAGATACATGGATGGATTGTAGATCCAAATGTCGGAATACCTTTTTATTGTTATTGCTTAGTGGAAGGTATATTTACAAGCAGCCTCCAAATATTATCTAAACAATTCTTGTGCTAATTGGGAAGGGCATAAATCGTTTCTGGAAATGTGTTGAAAGAATGAAACGACCATAATAAAGACGCTTACTATCTACTCTTGATTCAACACACTTCCACTGTAGTGTTTGAGTGGATCCTGCTACCTCCTCTCGAACCATAATAGACTAGTATTATTATTTTATCATTGAATCGTTTATTTCTCTTGAAAGTTGAAAGCGGGTCAATTCTTTTACAGACGTCTTTTTTTAGGCGGTCGACATCCATTATGCGACATAGGTCTTACATCGCGTATACAACTTAATCGCACACCACTTTTAGCAATGGCTCGTAATGCGGCATCTCTTCCACTACCATCGCCCTTTACCATAACTTCTGCTCGTTGCAAACCTACTGTACGAATAGCATCTACTGCTGTTCTTTGACCAGCATAGGGTGATGCTTTTCTTGAGCTTTTGAATCCACAAGTACCGGCCGAGGACCAGAAACCCACCCGACCTTGTGGGTCTGTAACAGTTATAATGGTATTATTGAAGCTAGCTTGAGTTCCGTTACAATAAATATATATTTCCAAAATTATGATATTTGCACTTTCAAAAGTTTGAGCAGAAATATAATTGTTTGTACATTATCTTTGTACAAGTTTTAACAAAACTTGTAACAGTTCTTTCTCCCTTCATTTTTCATGTTTTTTAATTATATGTCCTTTCACATAGTTGTAGTGGGTTAGGCTATTCCACCATTTTTGTGGATTAACTTAATCGTGGGTTATAAAACTTTTGCATTCCTTGAATTAATCCGGATGTGCTTCTTGTCTGTAGCTTATTTTGGGTATCATGTTGTCAAGACGCAGCACTGCTGAAGTGATGTAACTTTATTATGCATCCTAGTTGATAAAATGATATACTCTGATATGATATATCCACCAATCTGCTAACCTTTTTCTGCAAAGTAGGTGATAGATACCGATCTGCTACCTATCGCATTTATTTAGTACCCTCGTCACTGGTCGAGGATTTATGTAATTAATCTCAACATCGAGATTGGTTTGGTAAAACTAGCATACCGGCTGACTTAGATCTCTTTCCCAATCATTAAGGTTTTGCTAATTTAATATTTTTGTTCCTTACTTGTAGGTCTCCTCTAGTCGTCGCCGTGATATGAGTGAACTTAAACGGCTGATAAGACGAGGCGGTGTGATCTCTGTGCATGGTCGCACGCGGAGCAAGTTAGAACTTGTCAAAGAGTTGTACCACTGCATAAAGGATATTGATGAGGAACAGTATTTTATCTTCCAGTTTGGAAATTATCGATGGGTCAATGTTTCTAATGGACTGAATAGGATGGACTTTCCTCGATGCTTACATTTGGATTTGGATGGTGATGATGATGATTATGATGACTCAGCCGATAATGATTCAGATGGTTCTCGAAGCAACGAAGTTGACCAGGATGATTCACATGGTCTTCAAGCCAACGAAGTTGCAGCAGTTGACCAAGACTTAATTGAACGTTGTTGTAAGACTCTGCATGAAAAGGATTGCCTTGTTGTCATTGATGGTCTGCAGTCTACAGAAGACTGGGACTGGATCAAAGATACCTTCTTATCGCAGCCTATTAAAGGTTGTATTGTTGTCATCACAAATGAAGAACGCGTGGCCAAGCATTGTGTAGATGATGAAGAATATCGGGCCATCAATTGTGAATATCTGGAGCCCAAGGTATGTTTACTCGCGATCCTTTCTTTATTATCTTGTTGAATTTATAGGAGGAAAACTTCAACCTGCAATCTCATCTCTCCATGTTTACTTGATCTCTTCTTTTGTATTCCCCATGTATACTCTCTTGTTGCAATCTACAAATTTCTAGGGAAAGGAATGAATTCTCTGTACCTTGCAGGGTCGCAGAATGGAAGAGGCACATGACTGGACCAACAAGTTCCAACTTGTTGGGCATGACGGTGAGGGGGAACTTCCATCCGATAAGGTGACTGCGGTGTGGGGGATTGCTGGTATTGGGAAATCAGATTTCGTCAGAAACACTTGCTACAACCGCATCCTTGGTATCTTAGGATTAGCATATGTCGGAAGCATTTTTAGCTACTATAGCTGGGTCGATGTGCCCTATCCCTTCAATTTGACAGAATTCTCTCGGCGCCTGCTTCTAGATTTCCATTCTGATGATATTCAAGCCAAGGAAGCGGCATCAATTAGTATAATAGAAGGCCAGGACCCAATTCAAGGGTGTCGTAATATCATGAGTCAGTATTCCTACTTAGTAGTTTTTGATGGCCTGCGGTCCAGCGATGAATGGGACTTGATAAAAGCCACTTTCTTATCTGAGTTACCTGGGCATTCTGCACTAAGCACTATTGTTGTCATTACAAATGAAGCAACTGTGGCCAGATACTGTGTAGATAATAAGGATGAATGTGTGGTCAACGTCAAAGGTCTAGAAGCTGGTGAGGCCCTTGGTCTATTCAAAAAGGTGTGTTTACTTTCAACCTTTGGCATGTTATTTTCTGATTGAAATCATGAGAATATTCCATATATTGTAGGACTATTCACCTATATATGTATTATACGTTGAAATAATAAGAAAAAAAATTGAGTTAAGAATTTAATCCATATCAACATCATCACAATAGTGCTAGAATTATTAATCACATACGTGAAACTAGAAATGTGAGTACACGCATAACAATGAACTAGCACACCTAGGAAATTTGCATGAAAAATAAGCATATGACCACAACATTAGTGTTGTTGCCAACCATGGAGATGAACACGGTGTAGTCAAAGTAGTCAAAGCTATCCTGGAGTCATGGAATTGCTCCATAGCATACTGTTCATTGCCTGCACTGGTTTCCCCGAACTTAAGCTTCGAGTGCATAAAAAAAAGAGTGCATTCCCTAGTTCCTTGTGATAAAACATATGTAAATATACTTCCACCAACTTGTCTACGATCACCTGGGACCCGCAGAGAGCACAACGGCATCCTTGAACACATTAATAGTTTATAGGAGTAAGACCCACACAAGCACAAGCCGAAACCTTGTGCACGTTAATAGCAGTGAGCCACACGTTGGATTTGGTTTGCCAACAGTGAAAGTGCACACCCCGCGAATGGTCTTGGTTTCAAAGCAACATCAAAGCCTTGAAGTGAAAATTCGAAAGGAGCAGTTGATCAGATACGAGCATTAGCACCGAGACGCTCCCCAAAAACATTATCATCGTCCATCCTTTGTAGGTTCACAAGAGGTGCAGTTCCGAAGGCTGCTCTCCTATGTGTCCATGCACGCGGTTGTCCAGATGGGGAAGCCGAAAGCAGCATATTGAGATGAAACCGATAGCGGTGGGGTGTGTGTGCTCAGGTGAATACAATGATGGGTGATGGATACGGATAAACCGGAAACATTCTCATTGACACCCCCTTGATGTGTAATCAGCTGCGACTCGCTGAGTACTTTCCGGCAACTCGCACGTATGCAGCAAAGCTGCTTTCCGTCGATTACTTTCCGGCGAGAAGCTAGATGCGTACGTAGTAGCTAGCAAAGCTAGCTAACCCTGGCTTTATCAATTCTAGGCTTGATTGATACGAGTACGCAAAGCGCCGCAACCGATCCATAACCAAGGGCACATGACGAGCCTTGTTCTTTGTTTTATTTCTCAATAGGTGTTTAATTACAGGGGGTGCTACACGTATTTATATTGGGCTAGAGCACCTAACCTGACCGACTAGAATATGTATATGTATCTACATGGACATGTACACCTAAGACGTGTTTAACTCCAACAAAGTACACCTTGTCTCTCTCTCTTGAGAGAGAGAGATTACCACCCATCGCAAATCTTCTTTATGCATACCATATAATCACCCATTGCACAAACAAACGTCATCCGTGACTCATGCAATTTTTCTATGTTCTAGTTTTGTTGATATATAGACCCTATGGGCTGAAAAGCCATGTATTCTACAACATGATCCCTCCCAAGGTCGCGAGGTTTTCCTTTTCCAAAAAAGGCGTTTTTTATTAACTCATAATGAAGCATGAAGAAATACAAAACACCATGAGCATACACCCGGCCTCTGCTCGCGAGGTTTTCCTATGTTCTAAGAAAGAAGGAATCCATGTACTCTCCTAGCATGGACGTAATGCCTGATGGTTCTCTCTATGTCTAGTCAATTTTCATTTTAGCTATAAGCACTTCTTGTTAATTACAATGTTAAAGTACGTTTCCATGCCTGCTTTGACAATTTAGGTCCTCTTTGATTCATGGGATTCCAACAAAACATGAATAGGAAAAATACATGATTGCAATATCATGCCTATTTTGGTCCTATAGAATTTTGTTTGCACCAAAGTTTGTTTGATTGCACCACATGAAAACAAAGGATATTTCTTCAAACTTAACTAGTGATCTATTGCCCATTTGACAATTAAACCTCAATTTTAATTTGGTAATGAATTTAGCTTAAATTGTAAAAGTTAAATTTATACTTACCATCAGTTCCAAAGTGAATTTGTATATATTTCAGAGTCTGATTTATATTTTAATTGTAGGTACTTGGTCCCGACAAGATATTGACTCCGAAGGAGATGAAACTTACAAAAGATATCTTGGCCAAGTGTGGCGGACTTCCCAAAGTGGTAGTTGCAATAGGCGAGTATTGTCGTCGTTGCAATAAGGTGGAGGATATAAAGGAAAACTTTATGGACATGTTGGAAAATGACGCCGAATTTGACTGTTTAAGGGGTCTATTTTCTTGGATGCACTCCTACTTTGAAGACTGCAACGATTCACTCAAGCCATGTATCTTCTATTTGCCAGTATTCCCTACAAACCACAACATTAGGCGGAGGCGTTTAATGAGGCGGTGGATCGCAGAGGGTTATTCCAGGGACACATCTAGTGGTACTGCAGAGGAGAATGGAGAAAGGTTGTTCGCTGAACTTGTCGACTTGAGCATAATCCAACAACCATCAAGTAAGTCCATGTGTCGAGTCAATGGTTTCTTCCATGAGTACATTATCTCACGGCCAATGGAAGATAATCTTGTCTTTGCACTGGAGGGGCATTGTAGTCTGAACTCGCAACTTGTGGGAAAGCACCTCACCATAAGAAAAAGCTGGGATAGGGACATCAATGTGTTTGAGAACATTGATTTCTCATCACTAAGGTCTTTGTCAGTGTTTGGGGAATGGAAGCCGTTCTTCGTATCTACCAATAATAATATGAGACTTCTTCGGGTGCTGGATCTAGAGGACACGACAAATGTAACAGATCATGACCTTGAGCAGATCGGGAAGCTAGTGCCTCGCCTCAAGTTCCTCTCCTTACGAGGACGCATAGGGATTACCCGATTGCCGAATTCATTAGATGACCTGAGGCAACTTCAAACTTTGGATGTCCGACACACCTCCATAGCCACACTCCCACAAGGTATCATCAAGTTGCAAAAACTGCAATACATACGTGCCGGCACAAGTAAACAACCATGGAATGAAGGTGGTAGAGTCATAAGCCTAACAGCACCAGATTATGACAGAACATTGACACCAGCACAAGATGGCGATGGTACTCCCCCAAGCCAACAACCAACAGCAGCAGCACCAACACAAATAGAAGAAGGTGTTGGCAGCAGCCGAAGCCAAGCAGCAGCAGCAGGTGTGGTCAGGACATCAATAGCATCAAGGCGCAAGCCACATACTTTGGTATCTAGCTGGTTTTCCAACTTGTGCTTCACAGCACCACGACTTAATAGTCTCGGCGTTGAGGTTCCCGCAGGAATCGGGAAATTGACGGCCTTACATACTCTTGGTGTTGTTAACGTCAGTGGTGTAGGCGGGAAGGCCATCCTGGTGGAGCTCAAGAATCTTTCCCGACTGCGCAGGCTTGGTGTGTGCGGCATCAATCGGGGAAACTTGAAGGAGTTGTGTTCAGCCATCTCTGGTCACGCCCATTTGGAGTCTTTGTCAGTCCAAGTTGACAAGGATGAGGAGCAGGGTTTGTTCTGCTGTTTCGATGACACAATCTCCCAGCCACCCAAGAACCTAAAGACACTCAAGTTGTATGGTTGTGCACACATATTGCCAGGCAGCTGGATGAAGCATCTTGATAACCTCAAAAGGTTGGATCTTGAGATGACCGTATTCGGGCAAGAGGACCTACACGTCCTTGATGAACTGCCAAATAGTAAAGCCCTAGGTCGTCTTTGTGTGAAGCTGGTTCAAGATGCTGAGCTTCATTTTACAACCCCAAAAGATCTTCCTTACAACGACCTACATCCGCGTGTGCTCGAGATCGACTGTACCTCCAAAGTGCAGGTATCTTTTTTGCCGCCAGCTCGGATGATGGTATATGTTGAGGTGCTTAAGGTTCACTGCTCTAGTGGGTCGTCTCTGCGGTTCTCTGGGCTAGAGCATCTGGTGTGTCTCAAGGAAGTGTGGCTCAAGGGTTCCTACGGCGACGAACTCAAGCAAGAACTGCAGCAGCAAGTTTCCAAGCTTCAGAAGAAACCTGTATTGAAGCTGGTGCAGTCCTGACTCCTGAACCGATCATTGAAGAATATTAATATATATATATATGTGTGTGCTTTCTGTACTGTATATAGTTTCTGTTGCTGAATAAGAACTTTTTTTTTGTGAGGGGAGAACTTTTTTGTTTGCGAGAGGAATGAGAACTTATCTGGTGAGCAGAAGAGTATGGATGTCGACTTGTGCTAAACAATCTTCTTATATTGCCGCTTGCATCTTATCTTAGGACAAAAAGATTCAACAAAGTAGAAAGAACTAACTCATGCATGTATATATGTCCCAAATAGATCAAGAAGGACGTTGGAGAGAATTCACAGTTTCAAACAAAACGTGCACACCATGAGACGAGAACGTATGCTGCTCAAGTAAACTAATTAACAAGAAACAAGTCTTGCTCCCTCCTAACTCCATCCATGACACCAGACATACTGACTGATTCTGGAGGAAGGCAAAGCAAGCCCTCTTCCCATCAATAAGCAGCATCCACATTGAACCGAGTAGAGCGAGGTTGGTTGGCACCCATATATGTGCAAGTTTTGTAACTAACTATTGCTGAATGCGGGTTGTGTACATGCATGTTGCCATCGTCTCTTGCCTATCCCCTTATTGTCAGTAATATGTAGGTTTGACGGTAACCCTCCGTTGGGATTGCAACAATTGTTGGTCAAAACATGAAATCTTGAACAAGTAACCCCCTGAGAAGTAATCTGGGTATTTTTGCTAGTTGATTTTTCCTACGGTGTGGATACTGGATACTCGTCAGAAAAACATTCAGGCAGAGGCAGCTTAGGTTAACAAACAAAATCTCATCAAGAGAAAAGAACATGCGTCGGCTGGCTCTCTGAACAATTTCAGTTTTCATCAGCAGTTGTCATAAAGCAATTGCAAAAGGCAATCCGCATGTTAATTAATTACTCCCTCCGTTCCATAATATAAAATTGTTTTGCAAGTTGTTTTAGCTTGCAAAACGATCTTATATTATGAGAAAGAGGGAGTAAATCTTTCTAATTTTGTAGTTCGAAAGGCATGGATCAATCTAATTATGAAAGATAAGGCAAGGGCTAACCCACGAGAGGATGAGAAACGAGACTAGCCTAACCTGTTCTTCCTTATTCTGTAGTTCTTTCTTGCTCGCTGCCGCTCAAAGGCTAACTCAAGTCGGCACAATGATCGCCCTTGCCCTTTCAGCATTTCTAGTCTTCAGTAAGATTGAAACGGCGCCAGATCAAGAGCTTCTTTTTTTTTGAGGGGTCGATCAAGAGCTGCCCTAGACCTCAGCGACTGCCACTGTACGCAAGAAAATTAAACGATCTGATTGCCGGGTGCGTCTATGTACCACCCGCAGCGAGTCCTAAGCCACGGCTCGCCGGTAGGGAACCGGTACTGGGAGGGCATTGATGTAGATTCACTCATTTTGCTCCGTATGTAGATTCACTCATTTTGCTCCGTATGTAGTCTGCATTGGAATCTCTAAAAAGACTTATATTTAAGAACGCAGGGAGTATATTAGGACCAGAGGTCCAACTCTTCTTCAACTAGCGGTATGGGACTAACCTTTAGCACCACCTCTTGCTATTTTATTCATGGGCCACTATTTGAGATTTCAGAAATTGTTATGGGCTAAGCCCGTTAATTCTAACAGTTTGAAATGTCAGGCGACGACCAAGTACAAGTACAAGTAGACCACGCCGGCGGCGCCGGTGAGAGCTCGGGGACGAAACAGAAGCACCAGGAATGGCTCAAGGAGATGCATGGGTGGTTGATGGTCCTGGCCACGCTTGCCGCGTCGGTGGCGTACCAGGCGGGGCTCAACCCTCCCGGCGGCTTCTGGCAGGAGGACGACGACGATAAGGGGCACGTCGCCGGCAACCCGGTGCTGCGGGACCTGAACGCGTCTCGGTACCTGACGTTCCACTACCTGAACGCGACGGCCTTCGCGACGTCGCTGGTGATCATCCTCCTGCTCCTGAACGAGCAGGTGTACCAGACGGAGGCCATGGTGGCGGCCCTCGTCCTCACCACCATGGTCGACCTGATGAGCCTCGTCGGCGCGTACATCGCCGGGTCAACCCGCGACATGCCCTCCTCCATCTACATAATCGTCGTCACCTGCTTCCTCTTCGTCTGTGTCGTCTACATGGCGAGGTACCTGAACCTACCTCCGTAGTTTCAAATTTCAATAAGGTAAACCTCCCTTTGCTTGACCTCCCTGGTTTATATATACATGTATAGGGTGCTGCCGAACCTGTGCTTCATGGTGCTCTACATGGCGCCGCCGCTGCTGACGTTGGCCAACAAGGGGTGGCTGCCGGTGACGGCCAACATGAGGAAGAGGGTGGAGGCCACGAAGCAGCGGGAAGAGCAAGAGCGGGACATGAGCCACAAGGATCGCTGCCTTTGCTGCGCCTGCTTTACGGCTCCTAATTAATTAACCACGCTAATCATCAGGAGGCAGCAGCTTAATACTCCTACTTGGTATACGTTATTAGTAGGAGTACTTGTTTGCATGCATGTATGGTCTGTAAATTATTTCTCCTACTTCATATCTCTAGCTGCTGCCGGTTCGGGGACAAAAATGTATGGTGTGTTTTGCCAAAGACGTGAACAATACTATATATCAGGGTTTTTTTTTTAGAAACATATATCAGGTATACACTGCTTCTTACGTTCCTTTATGGATTCTATATCTTCCCTTGTAATTTTTACGTTCCACACAAATAAGGTAAATTTGCATGAGCCCACAACTCCATGTGTGCGGCCGTGCCCTAGTTAGGGCATCAGCCCCAACAAGCTGGTACCGGCGTAGTAAGCGTAGCGGGCGTTGTTGCCAGCTCGATTTCATGATCATGGGATGGCTCGACTAGATCAGATTGTGGCTTGGCATTAGTGTTTTCCCTTTGCCATTCTGTTGGATAAAAAAAGGAAAAGAAGTGTAGAGAAGTTGCAAGGTTTACGCAGCACAAAACAGCAAAATCTTCTTCAACCTCCCAGACAATATGTCGTCTAGATCACGTGTCAGGAAATTAAATTTACCCGACTCAGTAATGGCCACAAAGTCTAATACATGATCCGTTACACAATTGTGAGAGACTGATTTAACATGAACGATAGACTACTCATATCAAGAAGGAATTCCTTATTTTCCGAAAGCTCATTCGAAAAGAACCCTAAAGTTAAGCGTTCTTTGCTTGGAGTAATTCTAAGATGGGTGACCGATCAGAAAGTTGGTCCCAGATATGCACGAATGAGGACAAAGTGCACAGTAAAGACTAGTGTTGATCTGTGGGGCCAGTATAGATCCCGCTAGGCGTAACGGCTGAGAACCGGTGGCTAAGGCTAGGGCGTTACAACAATCGATAATGTATTTGTGCTTAGCCAAGTCATCAAGACCTCTGCTATTTCAAAACATACCACTCATGATAAATCATTCTTAGATTTAGAAACATTTGTCCACTTAGATGGGCACCCTCTTTTCTTCATAGAGGTAGACTTATTTTTTCTTGCCGACATGATAATCTCACTTAACATGGTATCACGTACAGTATCGTCTAAGTCAACTTTCGTAGTGTCATCAACCAGATAGGAGAGAAGGTTGCCATCATGTTCGACATCAGCTTCCTCCTCATCTGACACAAGTGTCCGAAGTAGTCAAAAACTTTAGAGCAACATCAGCGATGGCGTGTCGTCCACTCTGTAGCAGAGGCGAAGCCGTCACCATAGAGGAGTCCGCAACCCCACCACATGCCATCGTTAGTGGTGCAGGTGGCTGCATGGGCGAAGCAGAAGACTTGGAAGCGGGCGAGGCAGGTAGAGAGGGCACCGACCTCGGCAAGGAACCGACGTGGTAATTCTCGTAGTCGATAGGGACCGACTGTGCGTGATAACGACACTGCACATGTAGTAAAATAAAAACCGTGTCTCAAAAAAATGATTTGTTTCCTCCCTTCAAAAGTAAAAAAGAAAAAATATCTTAATTAGTACCAAAGTGGATGGGTGAAGAATGAATCCTCTACTAATAAAATGAATAAAGGAAGAGAAGAAACTTGGAGGCGCGGGGAATCGAACCCCGTGCCTCTCGCATGCGAAGCGAGCGCTCTACCATATGAGCTACACCCCCAAGGCGTGTGTTGCGATGCTTAAACCAGTTACATGTTTAATTAGTCGCAGCAGTAGGCACTAATGCATGTACCACATGGAGCACCTGATTAACGTATGCATGCTTTGTGGATCGATGCGATGGCGCAGCACACTTATCCAATCTTTCTACGCAGATAAACATCATGGAGTATGCATGTATTTGCTGGTTGTCATCGTAAAAGCAAGTAGTACATATCCGCGAAATTTCATGTGCAGTGACAAAAGGAAAAGGGAAGCGACGAATAAGATTGGGCGGCTCGGCATCGGTGGTGGTTAGTTAGGTGGTCGAGGGGCCGCAGAAGTGATGTTGCCGATGGAGCAGCGGAAACCACCAAACTAAGTAGTCATGGTCCTAAGGCCACATGAGACGAGACAATTCGTTGGTCGAGGGGCCGCAGAAGTGATGTTGCCTCCTAGGCTCACCAGCGGAGGGAGAGAAGTATGTGGCTTAGGGCGGTAGCCTTCATGTGTGAAGGAAGCGCGTGAAGCTATTTGCTTGAGGGGATACCACCAATAGAGTAGTGGTCCAAACTAAGTATGCGTGTAAGCGCTTACACGATTAGTTTGCTTTGACATGAAATGAAAAGTATGTGGCAATGTTTATAAAGATGCCCTCTATGCATCTGGATTCTGAAATTTATTGCCCATAATTCGAGCCGAAATCGTGTTTGTAGTCTTGAAAATACAATGCCTTTTAGCAAGTCGTGTGTCTCTCCTCCCCCTTCGTCCTGGTGGTGCATCTAGCATCGTCGAAGGGCGTGTGGAGTTGTGTCTCCGGCGGATCTCGCAGGATTCAGTCTGTGGTTGTCTTTGGTGGATCTGCTCATATTCGGTCTTCGTTTGTCTATGTTTGTGTGTCTTCAGATTGGATCTTTTCGATCAATGCTTCTCTTCATCGGCGGCGTTTGTTGTTTTGGTGCCTGGTCCTATACGGCCTTAGCACGATGACTTCTCGATTGTCTACTACAACAATTTTCACGGCTCCGAAGAGTGAGGGGCGATGATGGCGGCATGCCTTCGGCTCTCTTATGTGCTTGTAGTCATGGTTAGGTGGTCCATGAATCTAGATATATTTTTTATTATTTCTAGTGTTTATTGTACTACCATGATTGAAGATGCATAGATCGAAAGTTTCCCCGCAAAAAAATAAGTATTAGAGCCTAAATCATGTTTGTTGTGTTTGTAGTCTTGAACATATAATGCCTATTAGCAGTTGGATCCTGGAACACAAAACTCATCGGACACCTGGACTAATTTTATTCATGATTTGGACCGTAACTTGTAGACGATGGCATACGCGGATCTTATCTTGATTACCAACATGGTCCTGGTAGACACCGTTATGATGTTCTCAATGTCTAGATGCGGGGGATGCGTCGAAATAAAGTCAGGACCGATCAACAATCTTCATCGACTTCTCCGACACGACACGGCATCGACACTTTGTCGCTGCAGGGATGCCTTCAAGCGACGCATCATCGTCGACACACCGCTGCAATGCCATTGCCGACACTTCATCGCGAAGGTCTACATCAAGTTGGTCTTCATCGACAACCTCGTCAACACACTGCCTCCGCCTCTACAACCTCGTCCACAAGGATGGACATGCGTCCTCTGACAGTACTACTGGAAGACGTGCACGACACCGATGATGGTATTGACCGCGTCCGACGGCTAAGACTGCATCGACACGCCGGCATCACTATTGTGAAAGCTACTACAACCGCGCACATGGTTCTAGCAAAACCGTTGTGTGCTCGGTGGGCTTCCTACAGTCTTGGCAAAACTGGTGGTCTCACCTACAATCGCGTCCTCTGATATTTGCAAGAAGCCCACGACGGCACCTCTCAAGATGCAAAACATCGCCCCTGATGGTACCTCTCCAGGTGCAAAACGTCGGCTACACAATTGCCGCTCCGTCATACACATCGCGCAATTTTTTTTGCGTCTCCGGCGATTGCGGCTACACCAACTATGACGAATTCTACATCGACCATGACTACTTCGACCACGGCTGCATCACGACCGGCGACCTCGACATCGACCACACAACTACGTCTACAGCAACACATCAGCAACAACTCCAGTCAACAGCGTCCGTGTCGTCAGTAGCATCCACGCCACTCCCACTGTGACTGCGGGAGGGAACACGGGAGAGGCGAGGAAGGCACCACATATGAGAGTCAGACAAACAACACAAACATTAGTCATCCAACAATTTTTCACATTATCATGTACGAATCATAGTAGATGTTTTACAATCATGATCAGCATTTTCAAAATTTTCAGCAGGAAAATTAGCAATCAATTCGACATGGAAAAGTACAAAGAAAAGAGGTAGACACACAACGCTGAAGACATCTCCAAGGCGCTCAATGTGATCGAGTTCCCAGTGTTTGTAGAGGCCCCGAAGACTTCCTTGCTTTCCATGCTTATGATTCATCACCAGTCCTTGAAGAAGCCATGATGGGAGAAAAGGAGGTTCAACTCCTGGTCGATGATTGATCCTTCATGTCACTAACTGAGTGCCCTGACCTGATGTTCCTCCCGGTAGCTGACTGGTGCGCTCTAGCCACCAGATATAGCTCCAGGTCACCTTGTTGATCGGCTTCACATGCATGATGCTGCTCCAGAATCAACTCCTTAGATGTAGAGATTGGGTGCAGCCTGTATTTTCATGCGTTAGTGCCTGAAGAAAAGATTTTTCCTTATGTGTTACTTCCTTCGTTCACAAATATAAAAGATGTTTTGGATATTTCAATATGAACTACATACGAACTGAAATGAGTGAACAAACATACTAAGACGTTTCTATATACATCTGATTCACAAAAAAGTTATAACATTTTATATTTGTGACGAAGGGAGTATGTTTTATTGTCATGCGAGTATTACGGGCTATATATCGCATAAAAAAACGCTAGGTGGGAGAAAGAGTGGGAATCGCTGGATAGTTGCCCCGTAGCAGGGGAGCACGGATGGGAGCGGGCAAGCCCCGTCTGTAATGGTGATCGATAGTCCTTCCTCCTCCCCGGTTGATTGCCTTAAAAAATCACTTTTGGATTCTCTGAATTCGGTTGGAAGATTTATTTGAAAACAACATGGCAAATACTGGATTAAACGGAGAAAATCATTGCGGTGAAAACAACACATGCCGAAAGGTATAGTCCACTTTATGTGAGGAGTATTACACTGGACGAAATGGGAAGCCTCTAACGTGCTAATCATTGTGGCGGTCTCATCTAAAAAAACATGTGGTTACTTTTTTATAGTAGAAACATGTGTTTACTTGGTATATAAGGTACTCCCTCCATTCCTAAATATAAGACCTTTTAGGGATTTCACTATAGACTACATACGGAGCAAAATGAGTGAATCTACACTCTAAAGTATGTCTATATACATCCGTATGTAGTTCATAGTGGAATCTCTAAAAGGTTTTATATTTAGGAACGGAGGGAGTAAGAAACATCGTCCTGACCAACACAAAAAAAGATACCATCGGCATGCACATTCCTATTGTATTTCTGAAACTTGATTCAATTAAAGATTGTTATTCACAACGATAGCTTTGAAGTGCTTTGCAAGCACACCCTCTATCATGCACTGTGCCCAACAAAACCCAACCATGAACATAATCAAGGAATGACAAGAGTTTTAAACATGAAGAGCCAACCATTGAAAGTCGGTGAAGAGATCTCAAAGAAAATTTCACTCTTGTTACATTTACTGCCTTTCAAATTCTTGATACACCTCCAACCCTATGCATGGTGGTGAAGAATTGCAAGCTTGCGTTGTGCGGGGATATACCCTAGCCATATTACTTCGGTGGTTACTAGATCTCGTTTCTAGCGGCGAGTGGTTATTGTGATCTTCAAAGCCTGGTATGATGATGACGTTTGGAAGTGTTCCTTTCCCTTATTGTTGTTTCTGTGCATTTTCTAAGCTCCAATGGGTGGGGTACAATCGAAGGAATAAGATGGCAAGTATGGTTTTCGATGTAGTTTTATTTTTTTTACTAGTCCTTTGTGTCTTGTTTTATTTCCATCATACTGACACTGTTTTCATTCATAGAATTTAGGTATAAGATGCCCTTTGGGTATCTTTCCTCAAACAAAAAAAAAAAATCCTAGATACACCTCTATTTATTATTTTATCTTTGGTTTTTTAGGTGCGTAAACCACCATGTAAATATTTTTAAAATAAAAATTTACAGTAGCATCCTTTCGTACTGTGTTTCCTGTTCAAAACAACTGGGAAAAGAAACATAACTAAAGCATGTGCTAGGCCATTGCAACAAGCAGTCAAAAGCATCGGGTAACAGTGAGCTGATGCCTACATGTTAAAGCAAGCATCTTTGCTTTTTCTTTTCCTGTTGCAGGGAAAAGCAACCACAATCGATGTGACGGCTGCCCACACAATGTAATCATAAACACAATAGCATTGAACTTGTTAGTCTAGAGAACCAACATGTGGTTGGATGGTTTAGGAAGGCGCCCACCATGGATTAAACTTCAGATTTGACATTTTGGTGTCTCGTAAAAGCGGGAATACTCTTTGTGGGAGGAGATACCCATGGATAAGGCATCTGTGATGACCTCGTCAATCTCAAGACCGGTTGGCTCAGTCTTTCGGAGGTTCTCATAGTGCTCGTACGTGCATGCATTCATAAAGGTGAGTGTATGTACGTGTTTGTGAGCATCTATGTTTAAAAAAAAAGTTTGCTAATCCAATAAGAAATAAATTTGGCAGTCGAACAAAAATTAAACTAAGGCAGAAAATATATATATCAATCTTTCAAAAGTGATGCATGTAAAATCCATCAGCATAAATCCAGCAAAATGGAAACGTACAAAAGCTGCAACCAAGCAAAGCACCACTCCTCTCTTTAGTTTGTGGACCCAGCGGAAACAGCTAGCCAGCATTATTCGTTGATGGTGAATGCAGCTTTGTGGCCACAAAAGATGGAAAAGAACAGGTTGATTCCTGACGATCGAGATGGAAAAGAACAGGTTGATGGTGAATGCAGCATTATTGCCTGTGATCGAGATCGACGAAAGCAGAAAGCACTACCCTTTGTCAAAGCACAAAGCACTCCATTCGACTTACGCAATGAATATATGTTTTCTTCCTTGCAGATGCTTTCCTCCTCATAAACCCATTTCCAGTGCTGAGTTGCTACCTTGAACCACACAACAAACACCCTACCCTACTGTAGAGAGAGAGAAAGAGAGAGCTTCCACTGAGAGAACAAACAAAACAATGGCGGAGTTCGCGCTTGGGCTGACCAAGACGGCGGTGGAGGGAACCTTGAGCAGGGTCAAGTCGGCGATAGAGGAGGAGGCGAGGCTCAAGGAGGCGGTGCAGCACGACCTGGTGTTCATCACCGCCGAGTTCCAGATGATGCAGTCCTTCCTCAACATCGCCAACAAGGAGCGCGCCGAGAACCAGGGTGGTGCGGACCTGGGTGAGGCAGCTTCGGGACCTGGCCTTCGACGTCGAGGACTGCGTCGAGTTTGTTGTCCATCTGGACAACAAGTCGACATGGTGGTGGCGGGTTGTGCCATCATGTATGGCACCGCCGCGGCACCGGCACCTCGACGAGGCCGCTGCCGAGATAAAGCGCTCAAGGAAAGGGGTCGAGGAAGTTAGCCAGAGGAACACACGCTACAACCTCATCAGCGACTCTGGCTCCCACACCAAGGCCATTTCAGTGGCGGAGCAGCCGGCCCTGGCCACTGCCAACCCATCAGCATCTGTTTTCCCCCTCCTGCGGGAAGTGTGGAGTGCTGCTGGGAGGATAAGCAAAATTCACAACCTCCAAGAATTGATCACTAGTGAAAGCAGTGAACTTCAGGTGATCTCGTTATGGGGAAGTACAGGGGGTGATCTTGGAGCCACATTCATCTTCAGGGAGGTGTATTACAACAAACAAATCTGCCAAGAATTCAAAAGCCGAGTCTGGATAAAGCTGATGCACCCCTTTAACCGGGAGGAGTTCCTCAAGAGCTTCATGATTCAGTTATGCACAAGCTCTCACCAAGCTACTGTTGGAATAATGGAGGATTTCGGGACAAGGATGAAAGCAGCAAGAGTGGTTACTGAAGAGGATCTACTCAAGGCCGAGCAACTGATGAAAGAGAATAGGTATCTCGTCGTCCTGGAAGAAGTATCCACCCTGGCAGAGTGGGATGCTATCAAAATCTACCTGCCTGACTGTAAGAATGGCAGCCGGATTGTCATGTCTACGCAGGACTTAGGGGTTGCACTTATGTGCACTGGGGATCCATACCAAGTATCGGAGCTCCGGCATTTCTCTCACGGTCAAGCTATTTGTGCCTTTTTCAAGACGGTAAGTCCATAAACATAGAACCATCTCAACTACTTCCACGAACTTAAAATTAAGCTAGCAGATAAATATACTCAAATTCTCAAAAGCAGGACGTGACGTGTACCTCATACTTTAACCATTTTTCTATAAACATTCATGCATTTTGATATAGCATTATACTGCTTGTCCATTGAGATACATGGATGGATTGTAGATCCAAATGTCGGAATACCTTTTTATTGTTATTGCTTAGTGGAAGGTATATTTACAAGCAGCCTCCAAATATTATCTAAACAATTCTTGTGCTAATTGGGAAGGGCATAAATCGTTTCTGGAAATGTGTTGAAAGAATGAAACGACCATAATAAAGACGCTTACTATCTACTCTTGATTCAACACACTTCCACTGTAGTGTTTGAGTGGATCCTGCTACCTCCTCTCGAACCATAATAGACTAGTATTATTATTTTATCATTGAATCGTTTATTTCTCTTGAAAGTTGAAAGCGGGTCAATTCTTTTACAGACGTCTTTTTTTAGGCGGTCGACATCCATTATGCGACATAGGTCTTACATCGCGTATACAACTTAATCGCACACCACTTTTAGCAATGGCTCGTAATGCGGCATCTCTTCCACTACCATCGCCCTTTACCATAACTTCTGCTCGTTGCAAACCTACTGTACGAATAGCATCTACTGCTGTTCTTTGACCAGCATAGGGTGATGCTTTTCTTGAGCTTTTGAATCCACAAGTACCGGCCGAGGACCAGAAACCCACCCGACCTTGTGGGTCTGTAACAGTTATAATGGTATTATTGAAGCTAGCTTGAGTTCCGTTACAATAAATATATATTTCCAAAATTATGATATTTGCACTTTCAAAAGTTTGAGCAGAAATATAATTGTTTGTACATTATCTTTGTACAAGTTTTAACAAAACTTGTAACAGTTCTTTCTCCCTTCATTTTTCATGTTTTTTAATTATATGTCCTTTCACATAGTTGTAGTGGGTTAGGCTATTCCACCATTTTTGTGGATTAACTTAATCGTGGGTTATAAAACTTTTGCATTCCTTGAATTAATCCGGATGTGCTTCTTGTCTGTAGCTTATTTTGGGTATCATGTTGTCAAGACGCAGCACTGCTGAAGTGATGTAACTTTATTATGCATCCTAGTTGATAAAATGATATACTCTGATATGATATATCCACCAATCTGCTAACCTTTTTCTGCAAAGTAGGTGATAGATACCGATCTGCTACCTATCGCATTTATTTAGTACCCTCGTCACTGGTCGAGGATTTATGTAATTAATCTCAACATCGAGATTGGTTTGGTAAAACTAGCATACCGGCTGACTTAGATCTCTTTCCCAATCATTAAGGTTTTGCTAATTTAATATTTTTGTTCCTTACTTGTAGGTCTCCTCTAGTCGTCGCCGTGATATGAGTGAACTTAAACGGCTGATAAGACGAGGCGGTGTGATCTCTGTGCATGGTCGCACGCGGAGCAAGTTAGAACTTGTCAAAGAGTTGTACCACTGCATAAAGGATATTGATGAGGAACAGTATTTTATCTTCCAGTTTGGAAATTATCGATGGGTCAATGTTTCTAATGGACTGAATAGGATGGACTTTCCTCGATGCTTACATTTGGATTTGGATGGTGATGATGATGATTATGATGACTCAGCCGATAATGATTCAGATGGTTCTCGAAGCAACGAAGTTGACCAGGATGATTCACATGGTCTTCAAGCCAACGAAGTTGCAGCAGTTGACCAAGACTTAATTGAACGTTGTTGTAAGACTCTGCATGAAAAGGATTGCCTTGTTGTCATTGATGGTCTGCAGTCTACAGAAGACTGGGACTGGATCAAAGATACCTTCTTATCGCAGCCTATTAAAGGTTGTATTGTTGTCATCACAAATGAAGAACGCGTGGCCAAGCATTGTGTAGATGATGAAGAATATCGGGCCATCAATTGTGAATATCTGGAGCCCAAGGTATGTTTACTCGCGATCCTTTCTTTATTATCTTGTTGAATTTATAGGAGGAAAACTTCAACCTGCAATCTCATCTCTCCATGTTTACTTGATCTCTTCTTTTGTATTCCCCATGTATACTCTCTTGTTGCAATCTACAAATTTCTAGGGAAAGGAATGAATTCTCTGTACCTTGCAGGGTCGCAGAATGGAAGAGGCACATGACTGGACCAACAAGTTCCAACTTGTTGGGCATGACGGTGAGGGGGAACTTCCATCCGATAAGGTGACTGCGGTGTGGGGGATTGCTGGTATTGGGAAATCAGATTTCGTCAGAAACACTTGCTACAACCGCATCCTTGGTATCTTAGGATTAGCATATGTCGGAAGCATTTTTAGCTACTATAGCTGGGTCGATGTGCCCTATCCCTTCAATTTGACAGAATTCTCTCGGCGCCTGCTTCTAGATTTCCATTCTGATGATATTCAAGCCAAGGAAGCGGCATCAATTAGTATAATAGAAGGCCAGGACCCAATTCAAGGGTGTCGTAATATCATGAGTCAGTATTCCTACTTAGTAGTTTTTGATGGCCTGCGGTCCAGCGATGAATGGGACTTGATAAAAGCCACTTTCTTATCTGAGTTACCTGGGCATTCTGCACTAAGCACTATTGTTGTCATTACAAATGAAGCAACTGTGGCCAGATACTGTGTAGATAATAAGGATGAATGTGTGGTCAACGTCAAAGGTCTAGAAGCTGGTGAGGCCCTTGGTCTATTCAAAAAGGTGTGTTTACTTTCAACCTTTGGCATGTTATTTTCTGATTGAAATCATGAGAATATTCCATATATTGTAGGACTATTCACCTATATATGTATTATACGTTGAAATAATAAGAAAAAAAATTGAGTTAAGAATTTAATCCATATCAACATCATCACAATAGTGCTAGAATTATTAATCACATACGTGAAACTAGAAATGTGAGTACACGCATAACAATGAACTAGCACACCTAGGAAATTTGCATGAAAAATAAGCATATGACCACAACATTAGTGTTGTTGCCAACCATGGAGATGAACACGGTGTAGTCAAAGTAGTCAAAGCTATCCTGGAGTCATGGAATTGCTCCATAGCATACTGTTCATTGCCTGCACTGGTTTCCCCGAACTTAAGCTTCGAGTGCATAAAAAAAAGAGTGCATTCCCTAGTTCCTTGTGATAAAACATATGTAAATATACTTCCACCAACTTGTCTACGATCACCTGGGACCCGCAGAGAGCACAACGGCATCCTTGAACACATTAATAGTTTATAGGAGTAAGACCCACACAAGCACAAGCCGAAACCTTGTGCACGTTAATAGCAGTGAGCCACACGTTGGATTTGGTTTGCCAACAGTGAAAGTGCACACCCCGCGAATGGTCTTGGTTTCAAAGCAACATCAAAGCCTTGAAGTGAAAATTCGAAAGGAGCAGTTGATCAGATACGAGCATTAGCACCGAGACGCTCCCCAAAAACATTATCATCGTCCATCCTTTGTAGGTTCACAAGAGGTGCAGTTCCGAAGGCTGCTCTCCTATGTGTCCATGCACGCGGTTGTCCAGATGGGGAAGCCGAAAGCAGCATATTGAGATGAAACCGATAGCGGTGGGGTGTGTGTGCTCAGGTGAATACAATGATGGGTGATGGATACGGATAAACCGGAAACATTCTCATTGACACCCCCTTGATGTGTAATCAGCTGCGACTCGCTGAGTACTTTCCGGCAACTCGCACGTATGCAGCAAAGCTGCTTTCCGTCGATTACTTTCCGGCGAGAAGCTAGATGCGTACGTAGTAGCTAGCAAAGCTAGCTAACCCTGGCTTTATCAATTCTAGGCTTGATTGATACGAGTACGCAAAGCGCCGCAACCGATCCATAACCAAGGGCACATGACGAGCCTTGTTCTTTGTTTTATTTCTCAATAGGTGTTTAATTACAGGGGGTGCTACACGTATTTATATTGGGCTAGAGCACCTAACCTGACCGACTAGAATATGTATATGTATCTACATGGACATGTACACCTAAGACGTGTTTAACTCCAACAAAGTACACCTTGTCTCTCTCTCTTGAGAGAGAGAGATTACCACCCATCGCAAATCTTCTTTATGCATACCATATAATCACCCATTGCACAAACAAACGTCATCCGTGACTCATGCAATTTTTCTATGTTCTAGTTTTGTTGATATATAGACCCTATGGGCTGAAAAGCCATGTATTCTACAACATGATCCCTCCCAAGGTCGCGAGGTTTTCCTTTTCCAAAAAAGGCGTTTTTTATTAACTCATAATGAAGCATGAAGAAATACAAAACACCATGAGCATACACCCGGCCTCTGCTCGCGAGGTTTTCCTATGTTCTAAGAAAGAAGGAATCCATGTACTCTCCTAGCATGGACGTAATGCCTGATGGTTCTCTCTATGTCTAGTCAATTTTCATTTTAGCTATAAGCACTTCTTGTTAATTACAATGTTAAAGTACGTTTCCATGCCTGCTTTGACAATTTAGGTCCTCTTTGATTCATGGGATTCCAACAAAACATGAATAGGAAAAATACATGATTGCAATATCATGCCTATTTTGGTCCTATAGAATTTTGTTTGCACCAAAGTTTGTTTGATTGCACCACATGAAAACAAAGGATATTTCTTCAAACTTAACTAGTGATCTATTGCCCATTTGACAATTAAACCTCAATTTTAATTTGGTAATGAATTTAGCTTAAATTGTAAAAGTTAAATTTATACTTACCATCAGTTCCAAAGTGAATTTGTATATATTTCAGAGTCTGATTTATATTTTAATTGTAGGTACTTGGTCCCGACAAGATATTGACTCCGAAGGAGATGAAACTTACAAAAGATATCTTGGCCAAGTGTGGCGGACTTCCCAAAGTGGTAGTTGCAATAGGCGAGTATTGTCGTCGTTGCAATAAGGTGGAGGATATAAAGGAAAACTTTATGGACATGTTGGAAAATGACGCCGAATTTGACTGTTTAAGGGGTCTATTTTCTTGGATGCACTCCTACTTTGAAGACTGCAACGATTCACTCAAGCCATGTATCTTCTATTTGCCAGTATTCCCTACAAACCACAACATTAGGCGGAGGCGTTTAATGAGGCGGTGGATCGCAGAGGGTTATTCCAGGGACACATCTAGTGGTACTGCAGAGGAGAATGGAGAAAGGTTGTTCGCTGAACTTGTCGACTTGAGCATAATCCAACAACCATCAAGTAAGTCCATGTGTCGAGTCAATGGTTTCTTCCATGAGTACATTATCTCACGGCCAATGGAAGATAATCTTGTCTTTGCACTGGAGGGGCATTGTAGTCTGAACTCGCAACTTGTGGGAAAGCACCTCACCATAAGAAAAAGCTGGGATAGGGACATCAATGTGTTTGAGAACATTGATTTCTCATCACTAAGGTCTTTGTCAGTGTTTGGGGAATGGAAGCCGTTCTTCGTATCTACCAATAATAATATGAGACTTCTTCGGGTGCTGGATCTAGAGGACACGACAAATGTAACAGATCATGACCTTGAGCAGATCGGGAAGCTAGTGCCTCGCCTCAAGTTCCTCTCCTTACGAGGACGCATAGGGATTACCCGATTGCCGAATTCATTAGATGACCTGAGGCAACTTCAAACTTTGGATGTCCGACACACCTCCATAGCCACACTCCCACAAGGTATCATCAAGTTGCAAAAACTGCAATACATACGTGCCGGCACAAGTAAACAACCATGGAATGAAGGTGGTAGAGTCATAAGCCTAACAGCACCAGATTATGACAGAACATTGACACCAGCACAAGATGGCGATGGTACTCCCCCAAGCCAACAACCAACAGCAGCAGCACCAACACAAATAGAAGAAGGTGTTGGCAGCAGCCGAAGCCAAGCAGCAGCAGCAGGTGTGGTCAGGACATCAATAGCATCAAGGCGCAAGCCACATACTTTGGTATCTAGCTGGTTTTCCAACTTGTGCTTCACAGCACCACGACTTAATAGTCTCGGCGTTGAGGTTCCCGCAGGAATCGGGAAATTGACGGCCTTACATACTCTTGGTGTTGTTAACGTCAGTGGTGTAGGCGGGAAGGCCATCCTGGTGGAGCTCAAGAATCTTTCCCGACTGCGCAGGCTTGGTGTGTGCGGCATCAATCGGGGAAACTTGAAGGAGTTGTGTTCAGCCATCTCTGGTCACGCCCATTTGGAGTCTTTGTCAGTCCAAGTTGACAAGGATGAGGAGCAGGGTTTGTTCTGCTGTTTCGATGACACAATCTCCCAGCCACCCAAGAACCTAAAGACACTCAAGTTGTATGGTTGTGCACACATATTGCCAGGCAGCTGGATGAAGCATCTTGATAACCTCAAAAGGTTGGATCTTGAGATGACCGTATTCGGGCAAGAGGACCTACACGTCCTTGATGAACTGCCAAATAGTAAAGCCCTAGGTCGTCTTTGTGTGAAGCTGGTTCAAGATGCTGAGCTTCATTTTACAACCCCAAAAGATCTTCCTTACAACGACCTACATCCGCGTGTGCTCGAGATCGACTGTACCTCCAAAGTGCAGGTATCTTTTTTGCCGCCAGCTCGGATGATGGTATATGTTGAGGTGCTTAAGGTTCACTGCTCTAGTGGGTCGTCTCTGCGGTTCTCTGGGCTAGAGCATCTGGTGTGTCTCAAGGAAGTGTGGCTCAAGGGTTCCTACGGCGACGAACTCAAGCAAGAACTGCAGCAGCAAGTTTCCAAGCTTCAGAAGAAACCTGTATTGAAGCTGGTGCAGTCCTGACTCCTGAACCGATCATTGAAGAATATTAATATATATATATATGTGTGTGCTTTCTGTACTGTATATAGTTTCTGTTGCTGAATAAGAACTTTTTTTTTGTGAGGGGAGAACTTTTTTGTTTGCGAGAGGAATGAGAACTTATCTGGTGAGCAGAAGAGTATGGATGTCGACTTGTGCTAAACAATCTTCTTATATTGCCGCTTGCATCTTATCTTAGGACAAAAAGATTCAACAAAGTAGAAAGAACTAACTCATGCATGTATATATGTCCCAAATAGATCAAGAAGGACGTTGGAGAGAATTCACAGTTTCAAACAAAACGTGCACACCATGAGACGAGAACGTATGCTGCTCAAGTAAACTAATTAACAAGAAACAAGTCTTGCTCCCTCCTAACTCCATCCATGACACCAGACATACTGACTGATTCTGGAGGAAGGCAAAGCAAGCCCTCTTCCCATCAATAAGCAGCATCCACATTGAACCGAGTAGAGCGAGGTTGGTTGGCACCCATATATGTGCAAGTTTTGTAACTAACTATTGCTGAATGCGGGTTGTGTACATGCATGTTGCCATCGTCTCTTGCCTATCCCCTTATTGTCAGTAATATGTAGGTTTGACGGTAACCCTCCGTTGGGATTGCAACAATTGTTGGTCAAAACATGAAATCTTGAACAAGTAACCCCCTGAGAAGTAATCTGGGTATTTTTGCTAGTTGATTTTTCCTACGGTGTGGATACTGGATACTCGTCAGAAAAACATTCAGGCAGAGGCAGCTTAGGTTAACAAACAAAATCTCATCAAGAGAAAAGAACATGCGTCGGCTGGCTCTCTGAACAATTTCAGTTTTCATCAGCAGTTGTCATAAAGCAATTGCAAAAGGCAATCCGCATGTTAATTAATTACTCCCTCCGTTCCATAATATAAAATTGTTTTGCAAGTTGTTTTAGCTTGCAAAACGATCTTATATTATGAGAAAGAGGGAGTAAATCTTTCTAATTTTGTAGTTCGAAAGGCATGGATCAATCTAATTATGAAAGATAAGGCAAGGGCTAACCCACGAGAGGATGAGAAACGAGACTAGCCTAACCTGTTCTTCCTTATTCTGTAGTTCTTTCTTGCTCGCTGCCGCTCAAAGGCTAACTCAAGTCGGCACAATGATCGCCCTTGCCCTTTCAGCATTTCTAGTCTTCAGTAAGATTGAAACGGCGCCAGATCAAGAGCTTCTTTTTTTTTGAGGGGTCGATCAAGAGCTGCCCTAGACCTCAGCGACTGCCACTGTACGCAAGAAAATTAAACGATCTGATTGCCGGGTGCGTCTATGTACCACCCGCAGCGAGTCCTAAGCCACGGCTCGCCGGTAGGGAACCGGTACTGGGAGGGCATTGATGTAGATTCACTCATTTTGCTCCGTATGTAGATTCACTCATTTTGCTCCGTATGTAGTCTGCATTGGAATCTCTAAAAAGACTTATATTTAAGAACGCAGGGAGTATATTAGGACCAGAGGTCCAACTCTTCTTCAACTAGCGGTATGGGACTAACCTTTAGCACCACCTCTTGCTATTTTATTCATGGGCCACTATTTGAGATTTCAGAAATTGTTATGGGCTAAGCCCGTTAATTCTAACAGTTTGAAATGTCAGGCGACGACCAAGTACAAGTACAAGTAGACCACGCCGGCGGCGCCGGTGAGAGCTCGGGGACGAAACAGAAGCACCAGGAATGGCTCAAGGAGATGCATGGGTGGTTGATGGTCCTGGCCACGCTTGCCGCGTCGGTGGCGTACCAGGCGGGGCTCAACCCTCCCGGCGGCTTCTGGCAGGAGGACGACGACGATAAGGGGCACGTCGCCGGCAACCCGGTGCTGCGGGACCTGAACGCGTCTCGGTACCTGACGTTCCACTACCTGAACGCGACGGCCTTCGCGACGTCGCTGGTGATCATCCTCCTGCTCCTGAACGAGCAGGTGTACCAGACGGAGGCCATGGTGGCGGCCCTCGTCCTCACCACCATGGTCGACCTGATGAGCCTCGTCGGCGCGTACATCGCCGGGTCAACCCGCGACATGCCCTCCTCCATCTACATAATCGTCGTCACCTGCTTCCTCTTCGTCTGTGTCGTCTACATGGCGAGGTACCTGAACCTACCTCCGTAGTTTCAAATTTCAATAAGGTAAACCTCCCTTTGCTTGACCTCCCTGGTTTATATATACATGTATAGGGTGCTGCCGAACCTGTGCTTCATGGTGCTCTACATGGCGCCGCCGCTGCTGACGTTGGCCAACAAGGGGTGGCTGCCGGTGACGGCCAACATGAGGAAGAGGGTGGAGGCCACGAAGCAGCGGGAAGAGCAAGAGCGGGACATGAGCCACAAGGATCGCTGCCTTTGCTGCGCCTGCTTTACGGCTCCTAATTAATTAACCACGCTAATCATCAGGAGGCAGCAGCTTAATACTCCTACTTGGTATACGTTATTAGTAGGAGTACTTGTTTGCATGCATGTATGGTCTGTAAATTATTTCTCCTACTTCATATCTCTAGCTGCTGCCGGTTCGGGGACAAAAATGTATGGTGTGTTTTGCCAAAGACGTGAACAATACTATATATCAGGGTTTTTTTTTTAGAAACATATATCAGGTATACACTGCTTCTTACGTTCCTTTATGGATTCTATATCTTCCCTTGTAATTTTTACGTTCCACACAAATAAGGTAAATTTGCATGAGCCCACAACTCCATGTGTGCGGCCGTGCCCTAGTTAGGGCATCAGCCCCAACAAGCTGGTACCGGCGTAGTAAGCGTAGCGGGCGTTGTTGCCAGCTCGATTTCATGATCATGGGATGGCTCGACTAGATCAGATTGTGGCTTGGCATTAGTGTTTTCCCTTTGCCATTCTGTTGGATAAAAAAAGGAAAAGAAGTGTAGAGAAGTTGCAAGGTTTACGCAGCACAAAACAGCAAAATCTTCTTCAACCTCCCAGACAATATGTCGTCTAGATCACGTGTCAGGAAATTAAATTTACCCGACTCAGTAATGGCCACAAAGTCTAATACATGATCCGTTACACAATTGTGAGAGACTGATTTAACATGAACGATAGACTACTCATATCAAGAAGGAATTCCTTATTTTCCGAAAGCTCATTCGAAAAGAACCCTAAAGTTAAGCGTTCTTTGCTTGGAGTAATTCTAAGATGGGTGACCGATCAGAAAGTTGGTCCCAGATATGCACGAATGAGGACAAAGTGCACAGTAAAGACTAGTGTTGATCTGTGGGGCCAGTATAGATCCCGCTAGGCGTAACGGCTGAGAACCGGTGGCTAAGGCTAGGGCGTTACAACAATCGATAATGTATTTGTGCTTAGCCAAGTCATCAAGACCTCTGCTATTTCAAAACATACCACTCATGATAAATCATTCTTAGATTTAGAAACATTTGTCCACTTAGATGGGCACCCTCTTTTCTTCATAGAGGTAGACTTATTTTTTCTTGCCGACATGATAATCTCACTTAACATGGTATCACGTACAGTATCGTCTAAGTCAACTTTCGTAGTGTCATCAACCAGATAGGAGAGAAGGTTGCCATCATGTTCGACATCAGCTTCCTCCTCATCTGACACAAGTGTCCGAAGTAGTCAAAAACTTTAGAGCAACATCAGCGATGGCGTGTCGTCCACTCTGTAGCAGAGGCGAAGCCGTCACCATAGAGGAGTCCGCAACCCCACCACATGCCATCGTTAGTGGTGCAGGTGGCTGCATGGGCGAAGCAGAAGACTTGGAAGCGGGCGAGGCAGGTAGAGAGGGCACCGACCTCGGCAAGGAACCGACGTGGTAATTCTCGTAGTCGATAGGGACCGACTGTGCGTGATAACGACACTGCACATGTAGTAAAATAAAAACCGTGTCTCAAAAAAATGATTTGTTTCCTCCCTTCAAAAGTAAAAAAGAAAAAATATCTTAATTAGTACCAAAGTGGATGGGTGAAGAATGAATCCTCTACTAATAAAATGAATAAAGGAAGAGAAGAAACTTGGAGGCGCGGGGAATCGAACCCCGTGCCTCTCGCATGCGAAGCGAGCGCTCTACCATATGAGCTACACCCCCAAGGCGTGTGTTGCGATGCTTAAACCAGTTACATGTTTAATTAGTCGCAGCAGTAGGCACTAATGCATGTACCACATGGAGCACCTGATTAACGTATGCATGCTTTGTGGATCGATGCGATGGCGCAGCACACTTATCCAATCTTTCTACGCAGATAAACATCATGGAGTATGCATGTATTTGCTGGTTGTCATCGTAAAAGCAAGTAGTACATATCCGCGAAATTTCATGTGCAGTGACAAAAGGAAAAGGGAAGCGACGAATAAGATTGGGCGGCTCGGCATCGGTGGTGGTTAGTTAGGTGGTCGAGGGGCCGCAGAAGTGATGTTGCCGATGGAGCAGCGGAAACCACCAAACTAAGTAGTCATGGTCCTAAGGCCACATGAGACGAGACAATTCGTTGGTCGAGGGGCCGCAGAAGTGATGTTGCCTCCTAGGCTCACCAGCGGAGGGAGAGAAGTATGTGGCTTAGGGCGGTAGCCTTCATGTGTGAAGGAAGCGCGTGAAGCTATTTGCTTGAGGGGATACCACCAATAGAGTAGTGGTCCAAACTAAGTATGCGTGTAAGCGCTTACACGATTAGTTTGCTTTGACATGAAATGAAAAGTATGTGGCAATGTTTATAAAGATGCCCTCTATGCATCTGGATTCTGAAATTTATTGCCCATAATTCGAGCCGAAATCGTGTTTGTAGTCTTGAAAATACAATGCCTTTTAGCAAGTCGTGTGTCTCTCCTCCCCCTTCGTCCTGGTGGTGCATCTAGCATCGTCGAAGGGCGTGTGGAGTTGTGTCTCCGGCGGATCTCGCAGGATTCAGTCTGTGGTTGTCTTTGGTGGATCTGCTCATATTCGGTCTTCGTTTGTCTATGTTTGTGTGTCTTCAGATTGGATCTTTTCGATCAATGCTTCTCTTCATCGGCGGCGTTTGTTGTTTTGGTGCCTGGTCCTATACGGCCTTAGCACGATGACTTCTCGATTGTCTACTACAACAATTTTCACGGCTCCGAAGAGTGAGGGGCGATGATGGCGGCATGCCTTCGGCTCTCTTATGTGCTTGTAGTCATGGTTAGGTGGTCCATGAATCTAGATATATTTTTTATTATTTCTAGTGTTTATTGTACTACCATGATTGAAGATGCATAGATCGAAAGTTTCCCCGCAAAAAAATAAGTATTAGAGCCTAAATCATGTTTGTTGTGTTTGTAGTCTTGAACATATAATGCCTATTAGCAGTTGGATCCTGGAACACAAAACTCATCGGACACCTGGACTAATTTTATTCATGATTTGGACCGTAACTTGTAGACGATGGCATACGCGGATCTTATCTTGATTACCAACATGGTCCTGGTAGACACCGTTATGATGTTCTCAATGTCTAGATGCGGGGGATGCGTCGAAATAAAGTCAGGACCGATCAACAATCTTCATCGACTTCTCCGACACGACACGGCATCGACACTTTGTCGCTGCAGGGATGCCTTCAAGCGACGCATCATCGTCGACACACCGCTGCAATGCCATTGCCGACACTTCATCGCGAAGGTCTACATCAAGTTGGTCTTCATCGACAACCTCGTCAACACACTGCCTCCGCCTCTACAACCTCGTCCACAAGGATGGACATGCGTCCTCTGACAGTACTACTGGAAGACGTGCACGACACCGATGATGGTATTGACCGCGTCCGACGGCTAAGACTGCATTGACACGCCGGCATCACTATTGTGAAAGCCACTACAACCGCGCACATGGTTCTAGCAAAACCGTTGTGTGCTCGGTGGGCTTCCTACAGTCTTGGCAAAACTGGTGGTCTCACCTACAATCGCGTCCTCTGATATTTGCAAGAAGCCCACGACGGCACCTCTCAAGATGCAAAACATCGCCCCTGATGGTACCTCTCCAGGTGCAAAACGTCGGCTACACAATTGCCGCTCCGTCATACACATCGCGCAAATTTTTTTGCGTCTCCGGCGATTGCGGCTACACCAACTATGACGAATTCTACATCGACCATGACTACTTCGACCACGGCTGCATCACGACCGGCGACCTCGACATCGACCACACAACTACGTCTACAGCAACACATCAGCAACAACTCCAGTCAACAGCGTCCGTGTCGTCAGTAGCATCCACGCCACTCCCACTGTGACTGCGGGAGGGAACACGGGAGAGGCGAGGAAGGCACCACATATGAGAGTCAGACAAACAACACAAACATTAGTCATCCAACAATTTTTCACATTATCATGTACGAATCATAGTAGATGTTTTACAATCATGATCAGCATTTTCAAAATTTTCAGCAGGAAAATTAGCAATCAATTCGACATGGAAAAGTACAAAGAAAAGAGGTAGACACACAACGCTGAAGACATCTCCAAGGCGCTCAATGTGATCGAGTTCCCAGTGTTTGTAGAGGCCCCGAAGACTTCCTTGCTTTCCATGCTTATGATTCATCACCAGTCCTTGAAGAAGCCATGATGGGAGAAAAGGAGGTTCAACTCCTGGTCGATGATTGATCCTTCATGTCACTAACTGAGTGCCCTGACCTGATGTTCCTCCCGGTAGCTGACTGGTGCGCTCTAGCCACCAGATATAGCTCCAGGTCACCTTGTTGATCGGCTTCACATGCATGATGCTGCTCCAGAATCAACTCCTTAGATGTAGAGATTGGGTGCAGCCTGTATTTTCATGCGTTAGTGCCTGAAGAAAAGATTTTTCCTTATGTGTTACTTCCTTCGTTCACAAATATAAAAGATGTTTTGGATATTTCAATATGAACTACATACGAACTGAAATGAGTGAACAAACATACTAAGACGTTTCTATATACATCTGATTCACAAAAAAGTTATAACATTTTATATTTGTGACGAAGGGAGTATGTTTTATTGTCATGCGAGTATTACGGGCTATATATCGCATAAAAAAACGCTAGGTGGGAGAAAGAGTGGGAATCGCTGGATAGTTGCCCCGTAGCAGGGGAGCACGGATGGGAGCGGGCAAGCCCCGTCTGTAATGGTGATCGATAGTCCTTCCTCCTCCCCGGTTGATTGCCTTAAAAAATCACTTTTGGATTCTCTGAATTCGGTTGGAAGATTTATTTGAAAACAACATGGCAAATACTGGATTAAACGGAGAAAATCATTGCGGTGAAAACAACACATGCCGAAAGGTATAGTCCACTTTATGTGAGGAGTATTACACTGGACGAAATGGGAAGCCTCTAACGTGCTAATCATTGTGGCGGTCTCATCTAAAAAAACATGTGGTTACTTTTTTATAGTAGAAACATGTGTTTACTTGGTATATAAGGTACTCCCTCCATCCCTAAATATAAGACCTTTTAGGGATTCCACTATAGACTACATACGGAGCAAAATGAGTGAATCTACACTCTAAAGTATGTCTATATACATCCGTATGTAGTTCATAGTGGAATCTCTAAAAGGTTTTATATTTAGGAACGGAGGGAGTAAGAAACATCGTCCTGACCAACACAAAAAAAGATACCATCGGCATGCACATTCCTATTGTATTTCTGAAACTTGATTCAATTAAAGATTGTTATTCACAACGATAGCTTTGAAGTGCTTTGCAAGCACACCCTCTATCATGCACTGTGCCCAACAAAACCCAACCATGAACATAATCAAGGAATGACAAGAGTTTTAAACATGAAGAGCCAACCATTGAAAGTCGGTGAAGAGATCTCAAAGAAAATTTCACTCTTGTTACATTTACTGCCTTTCAAATTCTTGATACACCTCCAACCCTATGCATGGTGGTGAAGAATTGCAAGCTTGCGTTGTGCGGGGATATACCCTAGCCATATTACTTCGGTGGTTACTAGATCTCGTTTCTAGCGGCGAGTGGTTATTGTGATCTTCAAAGCCTGGTATGATGATGACGTTTGGAAGTGTTCCTTTCCCTTATTGTTGTTTCTGTGCATTTTCTAAGCTCCAATGGGTGGGGTACAATCGAAGGAATAAGATGGCAAGTATGGTTTTCGATGTAGTTTTATTTTTTTTACTAGTCCTTTGTGTCTTGTTTTATTTCCATCATACTGACACTGTTTTCATTCATAGAATTTAGGTATAAGATGCCCTTTGGGTATCTTTCCTCAAACAAAAAAAAAAAATCCTAGATACACCTCTATTTATTATTTTATCTTTGGTTTTTTAGGTGCGTAAACCACCATGTAAATATTTTTAAAATAAAAATTTACAGTAGCATCCTTTCGTACTGTGTTTCCTGTTCAAAACAACTGGGAAAAGAAACATAACTAAAGCATGTGCTAGGCCATTGCAACAAGCAGTCAAAAGCATCGGGTAACAGTGAGCTGATGCCTACATGTTAAAGCAAGCATCTTTGCTTTTTCTTTTCCTGTTGCAGGGAAAAGCAACCACAATCGATGTGACGGCTGCCCACACAATGTAATCATAAACACAATAGCATTGAACTTGTTAGTCTAGAGAACCAACATGTGGTTGGATGGTTTAGGAAGGCGCCCACCATGGATTAAACTTCAGATTTGACATTTTGGTGTCTCGTAAAAGCGGGAATACTCTTTGTAGGAGGAGATACCCATGGATAAGGCATCTGTGATGACCTCGTCAATCTCAAGACCGGTTGGCTCAGTCTTTCGGAGGTTCTCATAGTGCTCGTACGTGCATGCATTCATAAAGGTGAGTGTATGTACGTGTTTGTGAGCATCTATGTTTAAAAAAAAAGTTTGCTAATCCAATAAGAAATAAATTTGGCAGTCGAACAAAAATTAAACTAAGGCAGAAAATATATATATCAATCTTTCAAAAGTGATGCATGTAAAATCCATCAACATAAATCCAGCAAAATGGAAACGTACAAAAGCTGCAACCAAGCAAAGCACCACTCCTCTCTTTAGTTTGTGGACCCAGCGGAAACAGCTAGCCAGCATTATTCGTTGATGGTGAATGCAGCTTTGTGGCCACAAAAGATGGAAAAGAACAGGTTGATTCCTGACGATCGAGATGGAAAAGAACAGGTTGATGGTGAATGCAGCATTATTGCCTGTGATCGAGATCGACGAAAGCAGAAAGCACTACCCTTTGTCAAAGCACAAAGCACTCCATTCGACTTATGCAATGAATATATGTTTTCTTCCTTGCAGATGCTTTCCTCCTCATAAACCCATTTCCAGTGCTGAGTTGCTACCTTGAACCACACAACAAACACCCTACCCTACTGTAGAGAGAGAGAAAGAGAGAGCTTCCACTGAGAGAACAAACAAACAATGGCGGAGTTCGCGCTTGGGCTGACCAAGACGGCGGTGGAGGGAACCTTGAGCAGGGTCAAGTCGGCGATAGAGGAGGAGGCGAGGCTCAAGGAGGCGGTGCAGCACGACCTGGTGTTCATCACCGCCGAGTTCCAGATGATGCAGTCCTTCCTCAACATCGCCAACAAGGAGCGCGCCGAGAACCAGGTGGTGCGGACCTGGGTGAGGCAGCTTCGGGACCTGGCCTTCGACGTCGAGGACTGCGTCGAGTTTGTTGTCCATCTGGACAACAAGTCGACATGGTGGTGGCGGGTTGTGCCATCATGTATGGCACCGCCGCGGCACCGGCACCTCGACGAGGCCGCTGCCGAGATAAAGCGGCTCAAGGAAAGGGTCGAGGAAGTTAGCCAGAGGAACACACGCTACAACCTCATCAGCGAGTCTGGCTCCCACACCAAGGCCATTTCAGTGGCGGAGCAGCCGGCCCTGGCCACTGCCAACCCATCAGCATCTGTTTTCCCCCTCCTGCGGGAAGTGTGGAGTGCTGCTGGGAGGATAAGCAAAATTCACAACCTCCAAGAATTGATCACTAGTGAAAGCAGTGAACTTCAGGTGATCTCGTTATGGGGAAGTACAGGGGGTGATCTTGGAGCCACATTCATCTTCAGGGAGGTGTATTACAACAAACAAATCTGCCAAGAATTCAAAAGCCGAGTCTGGATAAAGCTGATGCACCCCTTTAACCGGGAGGAGTTCCTCAAGAGCTTCATGATTCAGTTATGCACAAGCTCTCACCAAGCTACTGTTGGAATAATGGAGGATTTCGGGACAAGGATGAAAGCAGCAAGAGTGGTTACTGAAGAGGATCTACTCAAGGCCGAGCAACTGATGAAAGAGAATAGGTATCTCGTCGTCCTGGAAGAAGTATCCACCCTGGCAGAGTGGGATGCTATCAAAATCTACCTGCCTGACTGTAAGAATGGCAGCCGGATTGTCATGTCTACGCAGGACTTAGGGGTTGCACTTATGTGCACTGGGGATCCATACCAAGTATCGGAGCTCCGGCATTTCTCTCACGGTCAAGCTATTTGTGCCTTTTTCAAGACGGTAAGTCCATAAACATAGAACCATCTCAACTACTTCCACGAACTTAAAATTAAGCTAGCAGATAAATATACTCAAATTCTCAAAAGCAGGACGTGACGTGTACCTCATACTTTAACCATTTTTCTATAAACATTCATGCATTTTGATATAGCATTATACTGCTTGTCCATTGAGATACATGGATGGATTGTAGATCCAAATGTCGGAATACCTTTTTATTGTTATTGCTTAGTGGAAGGTATATTTACAAGCAGCCTCCAAATATTATCTAAACAATTCTTGTGCTAATTGGGAAGGGCATAAATCGTTTCTGGAAATGTGTTGAAAGAATGAAACGACCATAATAAAGACGCTTACTATCTACTCTTGATTCAACACACTTCCACTGTAGTGTTTGAGTGGATCCTGCTACCTCCTCTCGAACCATAATAGACTAGTATTATTATTTTATCATTGAATCGTTTATTTCTCTTGAAAGTTGAAAGCGGGTCAATTCTTTTACAGACGTCTTTTTTTAGGCGGTCGACATCCATTATGCGACATAGGTCTTACATCGCGTATACAACTTAATCGCACACCACTTTTAGCAATGGCTCGTAATGCGGCATCTCTTCCACTACCATCGCCCTTTACCATAACTTCTGCTCGTTGCAAACCTACTGTACGAATAGCATCTACTGCTGTTCTTTGACCAGCATAGGGTGATGCTTTTCTTGAGCTTTTGAATCCACAAGTACCGGCCGAGGACCAGAAACCCACCCGACCTTGTGGGTCTGTAACAGTTATAATGGTATTATTGAAGCTAGCTTGAGTTTCCGTTACAATAAATATATATTTCCAAAATTATGATATTTGCACTTTCAAAAGTTTGAGCAGAAATATAATTGTTTGTACATTATCTTTGTACAAGTTTTAACAAAACTTGTAACAGTTCTTTCTCCCTTCATTTTTCATGTTTTTTAATTATATGTCCTTTCACATAGTTGTAGTGGGTTAGGCTATTCCACCATTTTTGTGGATTAACTTAATCGTGGGTTATAAAACTTTTGCATTCCTTGAATTAATCCGGATGTGCTTCTTGTCTGTAGCTTATTTTGGGTATCATGTTGTCAAGACGCAGCACTGCTGAAGTGATGTAACTTTATTATGCATCCTAGTTGATAAAATGATATACTCTGATATGATATATCCACCAATCTGCTAACCTTTTTCTGCAAAGTAGGTGATAGATACCGATCTGCTACCTATCGCATTTATTTAGTACCCTCGTCACTGGTCGAGGATTTATGTAATTAATCTCAACATCGAGATTGGTTTGGTAAAACTAGCATACCGGCTGACTTAGATCTCTTTCCCAATCATTAAGGTTTTGCTAATTTAATATTTTTGTTCCTTACTTGTAGGTCTCCTCTAGTCGTCGCCGTGATATGAGTGAACTTAAACGGCTGATAAGACGAGGCGGTGTGATCTCTGTGCATGGTCGCACGCGGAGCAAGTTAGAACTTGTCAAAGAGTTGTACCACTGCATAAAGGATATTGATGAGGAACAGTATTTTATCTTCCAGTTTGGAAATTATCGATGGGTCAATGTTTCTAATGGACTGAATAGGATGGACTTTCCTCGATGCTTACATTTGGATTTGGATGGTGATGATGATGATTATGATGACTCAGCCGATAATGATTCAGATGGTTCTCGAAGCAACGAAGTTGACCAGGATGATTCACATGGTCTTCAAGCCAACGAAGTTGCAGCAGTTGACCAAGACTTAATTGAACGTTGTTGTAAGACTCTGCATGAAAAGGATTGCCTTGTTGTCATTGATGGTCTGCAGTCTACAGAAGACTGGGACTGGATCAAAGATACCTTCTTATCGCAGCCTATTAAAGGTTGTATTGTTGTCATCACAAATGAAGAACGCGTGGCCAAGCATTGTGTAGATGATGAAGAATATCGGGCCATCAATTGTGAATATCTGGAGCCCAAGGTATGTTTACTCGCGATCCTTTCTTTATTATCTTGTTGAATTTATAGGAGGAAAACTTCAACCTGCAATCTCATCTCTCCATGTTTACTTGATCTCTTCTTTTGCATTCCCCATGTATACTCTCTTGTTGCAATCTACAAATTTCTAGGGAAAGGAATGAATTCTCTGTACCTTGCAGGGTCGCAGAATGGAAGAGGCACATGACTGGACCAACAAGTTCCAACTTGTTGGGCATGACGGTGAGGGGGAACTTCCATCCGATAAGGTGACTGCGGTGTGGGGGATTGCTGGTATTGGGAAATCAGATTTCGTCAGAAACACTTACTACAACCGCATCCTTGGTATCTTAGGATTAGCATATGTCGGAAGCATTTTTAGCTACTATAGCTGGGTCGATGTGCCCTATCCCTTCAATTTGACAGAATTCTCTCGGCGCCTGCTTCTAGATTTCCATTCTGATGATATTCAAGCCAAGGAAGCGGCATCAATTAGTATAATAGAAGGCCAGGACCCAATTCAAGGGTGTCGTAATATCATGAGTCAGTATTCCTACTTAGTAGTTTTTGATGGCCTGCGGTCCAGCGATGAATGGGACTTGATAAAAGCCACTTTCTTATCTGAGTTACCTGGGCATTCTGCACTAAGCACTATTGTTGTCATTACAAATGAAGCAACTGTGGCCAGATACTGTGTAGATAATAAGGATGAATGTGTGGTCAACGTCAAAGGTCTAGAAGCTGGTGAGGCCCTTGGTCTATTCAAAAAGGTGTGTTTACTTTCAACCTTTGGCATGTTATTTTCTGATTGAAATCATGAGAATATTCCATATATTGTAGGACTATTCACCTATATATGTATTATACGTTGAAATAATAAGAAAAAAAATTGAGTTAAGAATTTAATCCATATCAACATCATCACAATAGTGCTAGAATTATTAATCACATACGTGAAACTAGAAATGTGAGTACACGCATAACAATGAACTAGCACACCTAGGAAATTTGCATGAAAAATAAGCATATGACCACAACATTAGTGTTGTTGCCAACCATGGAGATGAACACGGTGTAGTCAAAGTAGTCAAAGCTATCCTGGAGTCATGGAATTGCTCCATAGCATACTGTTCATTGCCTGCACTGGTTTCCCCGAACTTAAGCTTCGAGTGCATAAAAAAAAGAGTGCATTCCCTAGTTCCTTGTGATAAAACATATGTAAATATACTTCCACCAACTTGTCTACGATCACCTGGTACCCGCAGAGAGCACAACGGCATCCTTGAACACATTAATAGTTTATAGGAGTAAGACCCACACAAGCACAAGCCAAAACCTTGTGCACGTTAATAGCAGTGAGCCACACGTTGGATTTGGTTTGCCAACAGTGAAAGTGCACACCCCGCGAATGGTCTTGGTTTCAAAGCAACATCAAAGCCTTGAAGTGAAAATTCGAAAGGAGCAGTTGATCAGATACGAGCATTAGCACCGAGACGCTCCCCAAAAACATTATCATCGTCCATCCTTTGTAGGTTCACAAGAGGTGCAGTTCCGAAGGCTGCTCTCCTATGTGTCCATGCACGCGGTTGTCCAGATGGGGAAGCCGAAAGCAGCATATTGAGATGAAACCGATAGCGGTGGGGTGTGTGTGCTCAGGTGAATACAATGATGGATGATGGATACGGATAAACCGGAAACATTCTCATTGACACCCCCTTGATGTGTAATCAGCTGCGACTCGCTGAGTACTTTCCGGCAACTCGCACGTATGCAGCAAAGCTGCTTTCCGTCGATTACTTTCCGGCGAGAAGCTAGATGCGTACGTAGTAGCTAGCAAAGCTAGCTAACCCTGGCTTTATCAATTCTAGGCTTGATTGATACGAGTACGCAAAGCGCCGCAACCGATCCATAACCAAAGGCACATGACGAGCCTTGTTCTTTGTTTTATTTCTCAATAGGTGTTTAATTACAGGGGGTGCTACACGTATTTATATTGGGCTAGAGCACCTAACCTGACCGACTAGAATATGTATATGTATCTACATGGACATGTACACCTAAGACGTGTTTAACTCCAACAAAGTACACCTTGTCTCTCTCTCTTGAGAGAGAGAGATTACCACCCATCGCAAATCTTCTTTATGCATACCATATAATCACCCATTGCACAAACAAACGTCATCCGTGACTCATGCAATTTTTCTATGTTCTAGTTTTGTTGATATATAGACCCTATGGGCTGAAAAGCCATGTATTCTACAACATGATCCCTCCCAAGGTCGCGAGGTTTTCCTTTTCCAAAAAAGGCGTTTTTTATTAACTCATAATGAAGCATGAAGAAATACAAAACACCATGAGCATACACCCGGCCTCTGCTCGCGAGGTTTTCCTATGTTCTAAGAAAGAAGGAATCCATGTACTCTCCTAGCATGGACGTAATGCCTGATGGTTCTCTCTATGTCTAGTCAATTTTCATTTTAGCTATAAGCACTTCTTGTTAATTACAATGTTAAAGTACGTTTCCATGCCTGCTTTGACAATTTAGGTCCTCTTTGATTCATGGGATTCCAACAAAACATGAATAGGAAAAATACATGATTGCAATATCATGCCTATTTTGGTCCTATAGAATTTTGTTTGCACCAAAGTTTGTTTGATTGCACCACATGAAAACAAAGGATATTTCTTCAAACTTAACTAGTGATCTATTGCCCATTTGACAATTAAACCTCAATTTTAATTTGGTAATGAATTTAGCTTAAATTGTAAAAGTTAAATTTATACTTACCATCAGTTCCAAAGTGAATTTGTATATATTTCAGAGTCTAATTTATATTTTAATTGTAGGTACTTGGTCCCGACAAGATATTGACTCCGAAGGAGATGAAACTTACAAAAGATATCTTGGCCAAGTGTGGCGGACTTCCCAAAGTGGTAGTTGCAATAGGCGAGTATTGTCGTCGTTGCAATAAGGTGGAGGATATAAAGGAAAACTTTATGGACATGTTGGAAAATGACGCCGAATTTGACTGTTTAAGGGGTCTATTTTCTTGGATGCACTCCTACTTTGAAGACTGCAACGATTCACTCAAGCCATGTATCTTCTATTTGCCAGTATTCCCTACAAACCACAACATTAGGCGGAGGCGTTTAATGAGGCGGTGGATCGCAGAGGGTTATTCCAGGGACACATCTAGTGGTACTGCAGAGGAGAATGGAGAAAGGTTGTTCGCTGAACTTGTCGACTTGAGCATAATCCAACAACCATCAAGTAAGTCCATGTGTCGAGTCAATGGTTTCTTCCATGAGTACATTATCTCATGGCCAATGGAAGATAATCTTGTCTTTGCACTGGAGGGGCATTGTAGTCTGAACTCGCAACTTGTGGGAAAGCACCTCACCATAAGAAAAAGCTGGGATAGGGACATCAATGTGTTTGAGAACATTGATTTCTCATCACTAAGGTCTTTGTCAGTGTTTGGGGAATGGAAGCCGTTCTTCGTATCTACCAATAATAATATGAGACTTCTTCGGGTGCTGGATCTAGAGGACACGACAAATGTAACAGATCATGACCTTGAGCAGATCGGGAAGCTAGTGCCTCGCCTCAAGTTCCTCTCCTTACGAGGACGCATAGGGATTACCCGATTGCCGAATTCATTAGATGACCTGAGGCAACTTCAAACTTTGGATGTCCGACACACCTCCATAGCCACACTCCCACAAGGTATCATCAAGTTGCAAAAGCTGCAATACATACGTGCCGGCACAAGTAAACAACCATGGAATGAAGGTGGTAGAGTCATAAGCCTAACAGCACCAGATTATGACAGAACATTGACACCAGCACAAGATGGCGATGGTACTCCCCCAAGCCAACAACCAACAGCAGCAGCACCAACACAAATAGAAGAAGGTGTTGGCAGCAGCCGAAGCCAAGCAGCAGCAGCAGGTGTGGTCAGGACATCAATAGCATCAAGGCGCAAGCCACATACTTTGGTATCTAGCTGGTTTTCCAACTTGTGCTTCACAGCACCACGACTTAATAGTCTCGGCGTTGAGGTTCCCGCAGGAATCGGGAAATTGACGGCCTTACATACTCTTGGTGTTGTTAACGTCAGTGGTGTAGGCGGGAAGGCCATCCTGGTGGAGCTCAAGAATCTTTCCCGACTGCGCAGGCTTGGTGTGTGTGGCATCAATCGGGGAAACTTGAAGGAGTTGTGTTCAGCCATCTCTGGTCACGCCCATTTGGAGTCTTTGTCAGTCCAAGTTGACAAGGATGAGGAGCAGGGTTTGTTCTGCTGTTTCGATGACACAATCTCCCAGCCACCCAAGAACCTAAAGACACTCAAGTTGTATGGTTGTGCACACATATTGCCAGGCAGCTGGATGAAGCATCTTGATAACCTCAAAAGGTTGGATCTTGAGATGACCGTATTCGGGCAAGAGGACCTACACGTCCTTGATGAACTGCCAAATAGTAAAGCCCTAGGTCGTCTTTGTGTAAAGCTGGTTCAAGATGCTGAGCTTCATTTTACAACCCCAAAAGATCTTCCTTACAACGACCTACATCCGCGTGTGCTCGAGATCGACTGTACCTCCAAAGTGCAGGTATCTTTTTTGCCGCCAGCTCGGATGATGGTATATGTTGAGGTGCTTAAGGTTCACTGCTCTAGTGGGTCGTCTCTGCGGTTCTCTGGGCTAGAGCATCTGGTGTGTCTCAAGGAAGTGTGGCTCAAGGGTTCCTACGGCGACGAACTCAAGCAAGAACTGCAGCAGCAAGTTTCCAAGCTTCAGAAGAAACCTGTATTGAAGCTGGTGCAGTCCTGACTCCTGAACCGATCAGTGAAGAATATTAATATATATATATGTGTGTGCTTTCTGTACTGTATATAGTTTCTGTTGCTGAATAAGAACTTTTTTTTTGTGAGGGGAGAACTTTTTTGTTTGCGAGAGGAATGAGAACTTATCTGGTGAGCAGAAGAGTATGGATGTCGACTTGTGCTAAACAATCTTCTTATATTGCCGCTTGCATCTTATCTTAGGACAAAAAGATTCAACAAAGTAGAAAGAACTAACTCATGCATGTATATATGTCCCAAATAGATCAAGAAGGACGTTGGAGAGAATTCACAGTTTCAAACAAAACGTGCACACCATGAGACGAGAACGTATGCTGCTCAAGTAAACTAATTAACAAGAAACAAGTCTTGCTCCCTCCTAACTCCATCCATGACACCAGACATACTGACTGATTCTGGAGGAAGGCAAAGCAAGCCCTCTTCCCATCAATAAGCAGCATCCACATTGAACCGAGTAGAGCGAGGTTGGTTGGCACCCATATATGTGCAAGTTTTGTAACTAACTATTGCTGAATGCGGGTTGTGTACATGCATGTTGCCATCGTCTCTTGCCTATCCCCTTATTGTCAGTAATATGTAGGTGGGACGGTAACCCTCCGTTGGGATTGCAACAATTGTTGGTCAAAACATGAAATCTTGAACAAGTAACCCCCTGAGAAGTAATCTGGGTATTTTTGCTAGTTGATTTTTCCTACGGTGTGGATACTGGATACTCGTCAGAAAAACATTCAGGCAGAGGCAGCTTAGGTTAACAAACAAAATCTCATCAAGAGAAAAGAACATGCGTCGGCTGGCTCTCTGAACAATTTCAGTTTTCATCAGCAGTTGTCATAAAGCAATTGCAAAAGGCAATCCGCATGTTAATTAATTACTCCCTCCGTTCCATAATATAAAATTGTTTTGCAAGTTGTTTTAGCTTGCAAAACGATCTTATATTATGAGAAAGAGGGAGTAAATCTTTCTAATTTTGTAGTTCGAAAGGCATGGATCAATCTAATTATGAAAGATAAGGCAAGGGCTAACCCACGAGAGGATGAGAAACGAGACTAGCCTAACCTGTTCTTCCTTATTCTGTAGTTCTTTCTTGCTCGCTGCCGCTCAAAGGCTAACTCAAGTCGGCACAATGATCGCCCTTGCCCTTTCAGCATTTCTAGTCTTCAGTAAGATTGAAACGGCGCCAGATCAAGAGCTTTTTTTTTTTTGAGGGGTCGATCAAGAGCTGCCCTAGACCTCAGCGACTGCCACTGTACGCAAGAAAATTAAACGATCTGATTGCCGGGTGCGTCTATGTACCACCCGCAGCGAGTCCTAAGCCACGGCTCGCCGGTAGGGAACCGGTACTGGGAGGGCCCAGTTAATACATGTCATGTCATGTTGCCGTCACACAGACGTCATGAGTTTTTTTTTATCCTACCGTTTTTTCTTCACATTTGTGTTTCGTTTTTTGCTTTACATTTTTACTATTGTTTATGTTTCAAAATATTCGAATTTGCGTGAAGGGCCGTTTCACTAAAGGAAAGCCAGGTCCTTAATTACCTCACCCCTTGAAATCACATTCGACAATAGGCTAGCACTATTTTTTGGAAATAAAATAAGATTCATAGTTTCTGTTGGAATAATCATGTTTGGAAAGTGTGCCCATTGTTCAACAGTCTTGTCCGTACCCAAGCCATCCAACACTAGACACTTGAGTGAAGCAGAGGTAATGAAATTGACCAGTTATGAGTAATTATTTATTTGGATGTCATTGTACATCAATTAATCATAGATATTTGTTAGGATCAACAACGTGTTGAAATAATAAGCATCTCCATCGATTCGAATAATAAGTAGATGAAGTATTGATGTATATTTTATATCTCGAATTTGTGAGTTGGATGGTTTCTTTGTACTCGCAAATTTCATATTTGTTGTGTTCCTTTACAAAATGATATGGACGTTAGTTATTTCATTTTGTTTGAGGGGAAGTTATTTCGTCCATGGATCTCAAGACTAAAAAAAATAATGCAAAGGCAAGAATAACCGTGTAATCACACCGACTGGTACTTGAATGTTGTGAAGATTTATGACAAGGGAAATGGGTTAGCTGATTGATGTGCAATGCTAAAATTTGTTGTTGTCTCTTTTCTCTTGCATACTTTCAATTTCCATTGTGGTTCCGTAGCGTAGCACGGGCATCTTACTTTTTTTTTTTGAAAAGGAGGATGTACCCCCGGCCTCTGCATCTGGACGATGCATGCAGCCATTTTATTAATTATTCACAAAGCCCTTACAAGGTAATACATTAGTAAGCCTGAAGCCACCATCTTGGCAACGCCTGTCGCTACTCCTATCCCCGTGATGAAGGGGTGCCGAATGTCCGAGCCTAATACCAAACATACATGGCACCAACACCTAACATCTAATGCCGGATGCCCCATCCAAGCCACAATACCTGGACTGGGATACACACCGGTCCGGCGCACTTTCAGTGGGCATCACATGCGCACGCTGCAAGGGCCGTCACCTCCTTCATCCATCGATCCATCCTCAGATCAGATACTAACGCATCGACCTTGCCAGGCCTCTCTGCCATCGACGCCACCACGACGCCAGACAGCGTCGTCCTCCTGCGCGAGTCCATCGCCACCCATCGGACGCCGAGTTACTAGTAAATAGAAAGTCTTCAGGCAAAGTCCTCACACACATGAGCAAGCAAAGTCTTCACACACAGTACAAAAGTAAATGAGTGAAGAAATAGAACCAGTAGGTCGGTGAAGACACATGATTTGTTTTACCAGTTCCAGTTGCTATGACAACTGTACGTATGGTTGGAGAGGCTGCGATTTAACTCAGAAGACCAAGTATTCAGCTGATTCTCCTTGAGCTAAGATCACTTAGACCTCGCCCAATCACTCAGGTAAGTCTTCAAGGTAGACTTCCGAAACCATTACAAACTGCTCACTGGCGCTCCAGAATGAACTCTTGGATGCTCATATCATGACACCTAATCGTCTGAAAGATCACAGTCTTCAAGTGTGATAAGTGTTCGATTCACTCAGAACAGAAAGTCTTCAATGCTGCTCAATCACTTTGGGCTCTGGGTGTTTTGGTTTTTCCTCGCAGGAATTCTCTCAAATGCTTCGGAGGATGGGTTGCTCTCAAACGACAATAGCCATGTAATAACTCTGAGCAGCCAACCAACTTATGGTGAAGAGGGTGGCTATTTATAGTCGGGGTAGCAACCCGAGGTGATATGACGGAAATGACTCTGAGCCATCAGCCAACCGACACATGTCCCAATGGTCGGATTTCAAACACAACGTGGCAACTTTACTTGGTCTACAAGCAAAGCAGACTCAACCAACTCTGAACAAATTTTCCTCTCAAAGTCTTCGCTCGAAAACATAGGTATGGGTTGAGCATCATATCAAACATTGTCTTTGTTCGCCTCGACCACACTTAACCGTACAGTGGTTCCTACAACTCAAAGAAAGAACATTAAACTGCCAAAAAGACAAAGTCTTCGTGTTTCAAAGTCTTCACATTGCATTCCCTTTAAGAAGAAAGAAAATTTTAAAAAACTTAGAAAAGCTTGCACACAACTTTGTATTTTTTTAATATGAAAAAAACAAGAGAAAGGTGTAACAGCTCCCGGGTGCCCCTGCACCCTCATGAATAGTAAATTCATAAAAAATTGAAAAAAAATCAAACAAATCTGAAACTTTCAGGGATCAAAGATTTGATGTTCTTGCAAATTTTCAGCAAAAATAACCTTTGTGGAGCCCTCACCAAAAAAAAAAAATCACTACTCAAAAATGTACATAAACTTTGAACAATGATTTTCCTTTTTTAGGTGAGAGCTCCTCGAATGTTATTTTTAGCTAAAACTTTGCAAGATCATCAAAAGTTTGATCATGTTTGATGTCCCAGAGTTTCAGATTTTTTCTGATTTTTTTGAACTTTTTTTGAATTTACTGTTCATATAGGGTGTAGGGGCACCCGGCTGCTGAAAATCTTGTCTCAAAAAATAAACATACAATAGTGCAATTTTCACACCGTAGTGTAATAGAGACACATATTGTATAGTATGTGTGTATATATACATTTCCACTCATCAAACATGCCAAAAATACCATGAGGAAAAAAGGCAATGCGTAAAGGGCTTCAAGCCCAACAAAAACATGCCAAAAATACCCATGAGGAAAAAGGAACTATAAATAAAAATAAAAACAAACGCAAAACACATCTTTACCTACTAATAAAGCACACAGTGCTTCTGGCCGTTCACCGTCGCACACTTTTTGCAAAAAAAAGTCCTTGTGTTTTTTGATAATTGAACCCGCAGTCCTATTTTTTTTATAGAAAAAAGAGGTTTGACCAGAAAAATGTTGCTGCTGTCAGGTATTGAACCCAGAGCCTCGAGTTTTCTCACCAAAGGGCGTGACCAACAGAGCGCTGTTAAAATAGAGGGTTCCCATCTATAATACCTAAGTAGTTCATCCCCACTAAAGTAATTCTCTCGACATGCAGCCTATCCACATCAGCGGCCCCACTATCTCAATATCCTTACTGATGTCATCTCTTTTTTTACCAAAGAATTTTCCTCCACAACGCAACGTTTCCTGTCTTCACGGCATCATTCTTTTTTGCCCTGAGAATTCTTGATGGCAACGGCTCTTAATTTTCCTCTCGCTCTTTGCCTTCTTTAATCTCCATCAAATCGCACTATTTATTCTCCTTCCCCGTGGAGGGTAACCAACGCATGCCTCCCCCGCGAGGCCCCTCGGCTCATCTCCCTTGGGCTTCATCCTCCATAAATACATCATCCTCCTCCTCATTCTCATATCCATGGTGTGTATCTGCCTCCAGCAGTAGCGGCTACTTCCACAGCCTCCTCCTCCATTGCGATGCCCTCGCTTCCTCCCTCAAAGTCATCGTCACCGTCTCCCTAAGCCATCGAGGACACTGGCACCAACAACAGCGATACCTCCAAGTCCACCTTGCCGGCGAGCAGCGGGGCGTCTTCACCAGCATCGCGACAGGACCCTGCTCACCCGCACGCTCCATCGCAAGCTACTCCCACTAGGACGACCTACTACTACAACTACTTAGCGCCTGCCGCTGACAGCAGACTGTCGACAGCGCCGGTGGGGGATCAACACCACCAAGAAGAGCCATCAGAATAAACAGAAGTGCTACTCCTACGACTCCACGGACGACGAGTCGTCAGCCGACATCATCGTTATACAGAAGCAGCACATGCGGCCGTCCTACGATAGCCTCACCACGAGTCCACCACCACTGTCAACGACGCCAAGATCACATGAAGCTGGACCAGGAGCTGGGCATGATGGAGGACGAGTTCCTGGCCGTGCTCAATCTGATATGAATAAACTATTGGGGTAAGAGGAGGCCACAGATTTCCTTGAATTTTATTCCCATCAAACCTTCACCATGGCTCATCTGAAGAAGCCTGGCTGGAGACTCTGCCACCATGGGTGTCTACTCTATGACGCCGACAACATGTAGATGCCATTCGGAAATCCTCTCTGTATACAGTTTTGATGCCGACAACATGTGTATGACATTCGGTTCCTCTCTGGATACATTTTTCCCACTCCGCCTTAATTTGTTGTACGGTATGATGAATCGATACCCTAAACTCCTTTTATGTTTTTAGAACTATGTTGTATTTTTCGAAAAGGGACGCTTTATTACTTAAAAGATTTAAGCATTACACCCGGGCTCTGCATAACTAAGATGCACACAGCTAAACAAAGTCCTCTCGCACAAACGAAAAAAAAAGAGCGAAATACAAAGAAACATGTAGAGTCCGTATAACGCCTAAAGCTGAGGTGGGCAAATCCTAAGATCATGCTGCCACCCATGTTGGGTAAAAGTATCCCTCGCCGTATCCTCCAATCGTGTACACACCTCCGTAAACAGGTCTCGATTCTCCACGCGTTGTAGAGAGGACCATAAACGAAGAGTCCCGGTACATCTATAGATAACCTGCATCAGAGAAATACTTTTATCATTAAAAACCTTATCATTTCTACATAGCCAAAGCGACCAAATAACGGCAAGCACTCCCACCCTAAGAAGAGTTCTAAACCTGTGATCAATCCATGTAACCAGTTGCCAAATACATTAGCAACACTACAAGGAGGATAAAGCCAGAAGCTATCTGGATGACTGACCATTTAGAACGAGCCAATTTGCATTGGAAGAACAAATGTTTTATTGTCTCATCATGGTGACAAAATACACATTGCGGACTTCCATGCCAATTTCTCTTAATAAGGTTATCTTTAGTAAGAATAACTCCGCGACGAAGATACCATGCAAAGATTTTATTCTTAAGAGGTATCTTCATCTTCCAGATCTTCTTGTTATTATCAACTGGCACATCAGACTGGATTAGCGCTCTATACATAGACTCCACTGAGAATTGTCCATTCCCATGTAGGTTCCATCGAAATATATCAGACCCATGTGACAATTGCACCGTGGACAACCGCTGGAGCAAGATGTACCACGATTGGAGTCTGGGTCCAATTAAATCTCTTCTGAACGTCACATTTGGCGGAAATGATTGCATTACCGTGGCGATAGTATCACCCTTGTGACGCACAATGTTGTATAGAGCCGGATATTGTTCCCGGAGTGTGGCATTTCCTAGCCACTTGTCCTCCCAGAATCTAATTTCCGAGCCGTCCTTAATCGAGAAGGATCCATAAGAGAAAAAATATTTCTTCGTAGCCATTAGACCCGCCCAAAAGTGAGAATCCCCAGGCTTCCAGTATACTTGGGATACCGCCTTGAAACCCACATATTTCCTCCTCAGGAGGGTTTGCCATACACCATCTTCGGCCAGTAATTTAAACAACCATTTGCCAAGGAGGGCCCTATTCTTAACCTCAAGGTCATGAATGCCCAACCCGCCTTGGTCTTTGGGACGGCAAACCACACTCCATTTAGCTAGTCGATATTTCTTTCTCTCATTATCTCCTTGCCAAAAGAATCTTGATCGGAAATAATCCAATCTATGTAAAACTCCTTTGGGCAACTGGAAGAAGGAGATCATATATAGTACCATGTTACTTAGTATTGAATTTATGAGGACCAATCTTCCATCAAGAGACAACAGTTTACCTTTCCAACTGCTCAGTCTTTTCTGCAGTCTCTCCTCAACGTGTTTCCATTCAGCATTTGTGAGTCACCGATAATGTATCGGTATCCCCAAATATGTGATTGGAAACTGGCCCAACCCGCATCCGAACAGTTCAGCGTACAGGTGGGCCTCGTCTTGAGCCTCGCCAAAACAAAACAATTCACTTTTATGAAAATTGATCTTAAGACCTGAGAGTTGCTCGAATGCTGATAAAACTAATTTCAGATTTCTCGCTTTCTCAAGGTCATGATCCATGAAGAGAATTGTATCGTCGGCATATTGAAGTATAGAGAGACCACCATCAACTAGATGATTTACTACCCCCTCAATTTGGCCATCAACCTTGGCATGCTCAATCATGACCGCTAGCATATCCGCCACTATATTGAATAGCATGGGCGATAACGAGTCACCTTGTCGCAATCCCTTCTTCGTTTGGAAATAGTGTCCAACATCATCATTGACCTTAATTACAACACTACCTCCAGAAACAAAGCTATGGATCATAGCACGCCACTCTGCAGAAAATCCTTTCATTCTGAGAGTCCGTTGAAGAAATGGCCATTTGACTTTGTCTTTGTCATAAGCTTTTTCAAAGTCTATTTTGAGTACCACCCCATTCAACGTTTTCCAATGTAATTCATGGACTGTTTCATGAAGGATAACAACTCCATCTAGGATGTGTCTGCCTTGCATAAAAGCAGTCTGTGAAGGACGAATCACGTGTTCAGCAACCGAATTTAGCCTAATAGTCGCAACCTTCGTGAATATTTTAAAACTAACATTAAGGAGGCAAATAGGTCTATATTGTTGTATCCTTTCAGCCTCATTAACCTTAGGTAATAAAATAATCTCGCCGAAGTTTAAGCGAAACAATTCTAGTTGGCCAGCATGTAGGTCACTAAACAAAAGTAGGAGATCCTGTTTGATGACTTCCCAGAAGTTCTGATAGAACTCAACGGGAAAACCATCCGGGCCCGGGGCTTTGTTGTACTCCATTAGGAAAACCGCCTTTCTAACTTCCTCCTCAGAGTATGGGGCTGTTAGAAGGCCATTTTCCTCATCAGAGACCTGCGGGATGTCATCTGTTCGGGACTCATCCATCGAGAAGTTTCCTTCCTCTGGGGCTCCGAACAAATTTTTTATAATAATTAGTGATATAAGATTTAAGTTGCTCATGCCTCTCAATCGTGCCCTCATCCTGTTGTAAGGAATGAATAGTTTTTTTCCGGTGTCTGCCATTGGCGACTCCATGGAAATATCTAGTATTCGAATCACCTTTCAGGATAAATTGAGAGTTAGAATGTTGGTACCATTTGAGTTCCTCTTCACGCGGTAACATCCCCATGTAACAACTACAGTGATCACCTTTTGCTAATGCCATGTCACCATGCTTAACAGTGCTTAATCATCATTTGCATCATATCTTATTTCAAATTCTAATTCAAATTTAAAGTGAAAAATAAAAGTTGTTCAAATTGGAAACTAAAATGTTCATTAAAAAGCAAATAATCCATAACTAATTAAGTTAAGAAAAACAACATCACTAAAATTCTCTAAGTGACTCTATCATCAAGAAACAGTACCAAACAGAAATATTTAATACCATTTTAATTAATAGAATTGCAAATGGAATCATATTAACCCCAAACCAATTTCTGGTGATAGGTAATATTGCATTGTAATATTTGGACCAAGTCACATATTTTACAAAAGTGTTACTGTGGCTAAATATTTTGCAAAACAGAAATAAAAAAGAAAACAGAAAAAGAAAAGGAAAAAGGGAAGTGTTTACTGCTTACCTGGGCCTCGAGTGCACAGTGTAAAATGGCCCAGCCTGCCAGGGCCTTCTCCTTCCTCCCGCCGAGGCCGCGCGTCGCCATGGCCGTTCGAACGGCGATGGCCAGCTGTTGGCCATCCCGCGGTTTCCCCGCGTGGATAAGGATGGCCTCGAGCCCCTCTCGCCCTCCCGCGAACCCTAGATGCCCCAGAACCCCCTCTCGTCCCCTCCATCGCTCTTGCGCAAGCTCACCCGAAAGTCGCCGCCGCCGTTGCCGTCGATCCCGCAGCTACCGGCCTCCCCACCCTTCGCCGAGATGCCGTAGCTCTCCGCCGTCGTCCTCTCCGTCGATTACGCCCAGCCATTCAAGCCGGGAGCCACCGAGTCGAGCCCAGCGACCTCTTCTTCAACCTTCAGCCACCGCGACGACAACGACGATTTCGGCGACGGCAAGCTTCCCTGAGCCCATTTGAGCACACCTGCAGGGCCCGGTGAGCAGCCGCCATCTTCTCCTCCTCTTCCCCGTGCGTATCCGTCCCCGTAGCTCGCCGCATTGGAGATGCCCGAACGCTCCGCCACGGATCTCGTCGCCGGCGACCGTCCGGTGACCATTTGGTCTTGGGCTCGTGCCTGTTGTGTTCGCACGCGCACGTAGATCATCTCTAGCTACTTAGATCGCCCGCGCGCGCACCGTTTAGCCATTCCCGTAGCTCGCCCGAATGCCTCTCCGCCGGCGAGGTCGTAGCGCTCGACTCTGGCCGTCTCAGCCGCTCCGGCCACCGCCATTCACTGCGGCATCGTCTTGCCATTCGAAAGAGCCCAGCCGCGCATCAAACGGTGGCCTGTGGCCGTTTTCCGGCCACCTACCGTGCCGCGCCGCCGCGAAACGCGCTCGCCGGCGTGATTCTGGCAAGTCGCCGGTCACCGTCCGACGTGGACTGACGCGTGGGCCCCCTGTGACGCTGACGGGTGGGTCCCGTTGACCAGTTGACTAAGTCAACTGCTGACGTGGCACCCCCAGTCACTGACATGTGGGTCCCGCCGGATTAAAACGATTTTTATAAATAAATAAATTGTTAATTAAACTGTTAATTAAATTAGTTACTAATCAGCCACTGACAGGGCGGTCCCACCTGTTAATTAAGCTAGTTTAATTAAATTAACCTATGTTAATTAGCACAGTCACTGACGAGTGAGACCCACTGGTCAGATTTGACTCTGGTCAGCCAGAGTTGACTGCTGACGCCAGCACTACGTCATGCTGACGTCACCTTTTACTATTCTGGATAATTCAGATTTAATTAATTAAAATAATTCTAGAAAATGTTTAAAACTTTGAAAAATCATATAAATTAAACCGTAACTCCGATGAAAATAATTTATATATGAAAAATGATCAGAAAAATATGAAGAATCCGAATATGAGATCAAAATGCTTGACCATCACTCCTATCTAGGTGAACATGGAACTTTTTGGCCGGATTCGATAAATGAATAGTGCATAGCTTCAATAAAATAAATCCAAATAAATTCCTAAATTAACTAAAACATTTAGATAGGCAATATATCCCATCTGCATACCATTTAGGCATGTCATGCATAGTGATTGCATTTTTGCCGTGAATTTATTGTTTCTTCCCCCCTCCTTCTCTCCCGATAGACGCCGAGACCGACGCCGACGCAGCTGAGTACGACCACGCTCCCGACGAGCAGCCGTCAGACGACCAGCCTCTCTCAGCAGAGCTTCCAGGCAAGCAAACCCCCCTTGACGCATGCCTATATCACCTATTCTCTCTTCCTCCTGCTTGCATTAGAATATTGTTGCTGCTATTGTTTTATCCTATTCTGATGCATAGCCTGTTCTTGTAACCGTTATTGATACCTGCCTGTTATCCTAAACTGCTTAGTATAGGTTGGATGGAAAACCATCTGTGGCCCCTCTTCCTTGCTGTGGTTGCACCGCCTTAGTACCTGTGCCCCGATCGACGTGATCGAATGGGTTAAGAACAACACATCACCGCACATTCCCCCTTAAGTTGCTCGACTCTGCAAAGCTACCATCGAGTGCCGAGGGTGATACCTCTTATCTCACTTCCGATGATGCCTCTGTAGAATAGCTATCCGGTTGTGGGAAAACCGAGGGTGATTCCTATTTCATCACCTCCGATAAAGCTCCTGTCGTGCAACTCCTCGAGTGGGAATCCTTCGAGGGTGATTCCTCGGATCCCTTCTCAATACTTGGACACACGGTTACTTTGACCTTTGTCGCAGGCGGGTCGACCCCGAGGGGTACCCGCAGGGAATTATGAAGTCGGGCTTGCCAGGAGGGCACCCGCGAGAGATTAATGTGGCGGAACGACAGGGCAGGCGGAGTCCTCCCTGATCGATATCCGTGTGTTATCAAGTTGGAGTGACAGGTAGTCTGATCGCCTCTGCGAGTTACTAAATACGCCTAACGGATTTGGGTATTTGATCTGAGTGGGTCGTTGGCCCTATACGCACTACCACCACATGGGATAATGGTTTATGGGACCCTCTGCGTCGTTGTTTCTCCCGAAAGCTCTTCAGATGTCACAGTTCAGAGATGCGGGCTGATTGCTGGGGTGGGCTGGATACGTCACTGTGTATACAGTGTCGCGCCTGGGCCCCGGCCAGTCACGCAACGTGCAGGAGTGCAAAGGGCGATGGGCCCAAGACCCCTTCGCACTTAGGATTTAGACAGGCGTGTTGACCTCTCTGCTGAGCCTAGGTAGGACTGCGTCGTGTCGATTACCCGAGGCCGGGCATTACCCAGTAAGTGTGTCCGGCCAGATGTAATCGAACGTGCTGGGTAACAGTAGTGCACCCCTGCAGGGAAGTTATCTATTCGAATAGCCGTGTCCACGGTAACAGGACGCTCAGTGTTGTATCCCGATCTAGTACTACTTGAACCGGATACTTGTTAAATAATTATAAGCTCCGGGATCGCTTTCTCGCAGGGAGTTGAGGAAGGATCTCTGGGCTTTGCTTCAACATGCTTGTTAAATTAAATATACTAATCTGCACTCTTCTAATGCTGCAAGATTGCTTTAAGATGCTAGTCTTCGATAGGCTAGGCTTCTCCCCCTCTATTCTGGCATTCTGCAGTTCAGTCCAAAGATACAACCACATTCCTTTGATACAGATGCATAATTAGCATAGATCTGATGTCAGTCTTGCGAGTACTTTGGATGAGTACTCACGGTTGCTCTGCTATCTTTTTCCCCATACCCAATTGATGAAATCAGACGACGGAGCCCAAGAGCCAGATGCCACTGCAGGAGCTTACTACCAGGAGGGTCCCGACAGCACGTACTACTGGATTGAGCCAGCCGACCAGGAGTAGATTCGGAGGCTCCCAGGCAGGAGGCCTGCGCCTTTTCGATCAGTGTCGTTGTTATGCTAGCCTTCTTAAGGCAAACTTGTTTAACTTTGTGTCTGTACTTAGATACTGTTGCTTCCGCTGTTGTTTGTATGACTCAAGCTTATGTATTCGAGCCCTCGAGGCCCCTGGCTTGTAATATAAAGCTTGTATGCCTTTTATTTGAGTTTAGAGTTGTGTTGTGATATCTTCCCGTGAGTCTCTGATCTCGATCGTGTACATTTGCGTGTATGATTAGTGCACGGTCGAGCAGGGGCGTCACACACGCAGCATGCTAGCTATCTGTGCATTCGAATGACTCTTGATCTCAATTTCATGCTCAGATAGAGGTCTAACCTCTGTCAAAGCTTCTAATTCATCAATGATAGATGAAAGACGAAGCTTCTCCTTTTTGAGGATACCCACCGTATGCCTAGCCCAACCACCAAGGAATTTGCGTAATACACGCATTTTGTTATTCCATTTGTGAATTGGGGTATGCCCGGCCACCGGTTTCTCCCACACCTCCTTGACCATGTCATGGAAGCCATCCTGAAGCAACCACCCAAGTTCGAACTAGAACTTGCGTCTATGTTATGGTCGTGGCAAACCAGTAGTTAGGAGAATGGGTGCGTGGTCTGATATAGCCTCAATACGAGGTAGAGCACGAACAGACACCATAGGAAATTTAGATTCCCAGTCGGTATCCATTAAAACGCGATCTAATTTCTCATATGTCGGTTCCGGAAGACTGTTCGCCCAAGTGAATTGTCTTCCAATCATGGAAACCTCTCGCAGATCTAGACTGTCGATGACAGCATTGAAAAGGAAAGGCCAATGATTATCAAACCTACAACGGCTTTTCTCATTTGGAAATCGGAGCAAATTGAAATCCCCACCTATAAGAATGGGGTAGGGATTATCTTTCACCAGATTAACCAATTCACGAAGAAAATCGGCCTTGAACTCATCCTGGGCTGCCCCATACACGGCGACAAGGGTCCATGTGAAGTTGTCGGTCTTGTTGCGAATATGGAGTTTAACGTGAAACTCACCATCCGAACTAGCCAAAACATCCATAGTCCCTGTATTTACGCCAAGTAGAATGCCCCCAGAACGACCTATAGGCGGCCGTGAAACCCATGTAAAGTCTATCCCGCCAGAAATACGGTTAAGCAGACTTACTGAGAAATCACGTCTCCTCGTTTCAGAGATAGCCAAAAAATCTAAATTGTATTCCCTATTACGTTCCGCAATGAATAAATGTTTAGCCAAGTCGCGAAGACCTCTGCTATTAAAAAACATTCCATTCATGAGGAAACAATAGGAGATTTAGAACATTTCACCCTCTTATGGGACTTACTATCTTTTTCCGAACGTGCGGTCTTTGATTTACGTCCGGATGCTGTAAGCTCAATCAATGAGCTAAGCCCGGGTTCATCTAGGCCCACGTCCGAAACCGCTCCTACTAAGTGAGAGAGTAGCTGACCATCTGATGTGGCATGCAGCTCCTCCTCCTCAGTATGAGAGGCATAAGACTTGCTAGAAGCATGTGGAGTAACTTTTAATCGGTCATATTCCAAATGTTTCAAAGCGTTAGTCGAAATAGAAATATCCTTCTCATTCTTTCCTAGACTAACACCCACATTATTCAACTTAGAAACGATGGCTGTATTGGAAAAAGCTAAAAAGGATTTGGGTGACGATGTAATACCTTGGTTGTCGAGGTTTTGCGCTGCTTTACGCCGCATAGCCTTGGCCAAGGAGTCCTCATCTGTGTCCATCGAACCGTCGTCGTCAACCGTATGCCGACAACTTCGGCGTGTAGGTGTCACCCCCAGTGGTGGTTGTGGCGCCGGCTCTGCTGCCGGAGGAGGGGATGATGCTGGAGTAGTAACCCCCTCCCCAACAAAGTCTACCACCGGCTCTAGCGACGAGGCCAACGGCGCATCGGCACATGGCTGCACATCCAAAGGCGGGCCAACTAGTCCTAGCCCGTGGGCAGCCAGCGCGGCCGGCATGTCGCTAGCCACCCGTACAACACCACGTGGGTGCACACCCAAGGTCGGCTCCTCCAGAGCCGAGGGCCGGGTGGCCTCCACCTGAGCCTCCGCCCGCGGCCGCTCCGGAGATGCGAGCGCTCGCTCCACCGGTCCGCCGGTGGCCTGTACCGGTGCGCGGGCAGCGGCCTGGGATGCAGCCGACTGTGTAGGCGACGACGGCTGCGACGCAATCAGAGACTGCGGAGTGGTAGGCAACGAGGACTGCTGCTGATGCATCCGCGGAGATACTTCGAGACAACCACGCAATGTGGAGTTAGCTCGAAGTTCCGCGACGATCTCCATGCCCCTCGGTGTCTGCGGCGAGGAGTTAAACGGGGTGACTGCCAAAATCATAGAACTATCTCCCGGAGCACCACGAGAGACCACGTTTGCAGGAGTGTCTTTTGAAGGAGCTGCACTAGACGAAGGTTGGTTGGATGGGTTTCCGGAGTTGTCCGAGGTGTCCATGTCATCGTCCTTCTCCTTCGCACCGCCATCATCATCAGTATCATCACCCTTGCGTCTCCAAATGAACGGTACAAAGTCTGGATCCGGAACATACCCTGCCGGTTCTCTCCTGAACCTAAATGCATAGCCCTTGAGCTTAACCAACACATCTGTAGCAACGAACGGCCCGGCATCATCCTTGTCCTTTGCCAAAATCTGAGTATTCGTCATAGCCACAAGAATACGGACCACCCCACGTCGTCGCAAACTAATGAGGTCGACATCCAGGGTCTTGCCCATCAACGTACCAACAGCCCATAGACCCCAAAAATGGCGCACGGTATGGGGAACCCCGTCAACGTGTAGCCAAATCTGCTGGAGCTCGAGCTTATGTGGAATCTCCTGAGACTTCCAAGCAGAGATGGTGATCTGAGCATTAACTGATGGCACATTCATCTGAATACCGTCAACTCTGTCCAAATCCTCAAAAGAGGGAAAGCTAACAAGGTAGGCATCCTCCCCATACTGAATAGCCTCCCACTTCCACTGGGTCTGGACCGGGCATCTCCTGGCAATCTGACTCTCAACAATAGTAGCAGGAACCATCATACCAGTAACTCGAACACAGGCGATAGGAGTCTGAGTTGGGGCCAAGTGATCCTTCACCACACTATCCGGTAACTGAGCAAAGTAAGTCTCTTCAGCGCCTACTCCCGACACAAAAGCATTGGGCCTAGGGAGCTTAAGAACGGGGCACCTTAGCGTCGTATGAGCAATCTTGTCGCAAATATAACAATAATGTTGAACCGTGCAATCCTTCGCAGCATGTGTGTCGACTGCACACTTCCAAAACCGAACCACTTTTTTGGCTTTACCCTTGGCCATGGGTGGATCGCCCTGCATATTGGCCGTAGGGGCCAAGGAAGGCGGTGCAGCCATGTGAGCGTCTTGTACTTGTCCCTGCGTCAGTTGTGGCATCTGTGACTGCTGAGTACTCTGTGTCTGCACCCCAACTTGCTGGAATTGCCCGTACTGGTGTGGTTGAACAATTTGTTGCGGTGCCATCTGGTTCTGAAACTGCTGCTGAGGCGGTACAAACTGCTGCGGGTACTGGTAACCATGCTGCGAGATTACCCCGGGCTGCGGCTGCTGAACTTGCGGCTTCTTCTTTTTCTTACGCTTTTGAGCTGCGGTCTGTTGGCCCACCGCGAAAGTCGCCTGCTGCTGCAAGACCGGACCCCTCTCTGGGATGAACTGTGTTGTATGGACGGGTGCATCCCTTCTTTCTTCATGCTGGTGATAGTGGTAAGCAATTTTTGGATTCAGTAAAATATTTTTCCCCACAAGAGATGGATAGATAAGCCAATATATACTTGGACACAGTTAAATTTGTTTCAGGAAAGGGAGCACTACTATTAATGAATGTTGATCAAATCTCCGTCAAAGTTACTTTCAATTCTTTTTTTTCTGATATATACTTGCAGGTAGGTTCTTTGACTACTAAGTTGATGCTTCAACTAAGCATGCCTCTTCGGCACACGCAATAGATATTTGCATATATCAGAATGCATTCCCGGCTACAGAGACTTCAGAAACTGTTCAACTATGCAACTCTTCGTTACTTATTTTCATTGAATATATTGTACTTTCACCCCCATTGTATGTGTGTACATTAATTTTCAGTGCGCAACTCTCAAATGGCTTTAACTTTTTCCGTTGCATATTTTTCTGTGAGAAATTATCTGAACCATAATGTGGTAACCATATTTTGCGAGCCCCCAATCTGCTATGTGACAATTTGAGTTATGCCATTCAATTGATGAAAGTTTAACTTCATCATGGAACATGATTGCTTCAGCTTTTTCAAGCAATGCCTCGCCTGGTGTCATACCTTTTTTTCTTCATTCGGTCATTGGCTTCGTTCTTTGTTATACATAAACATCCACAAGATTGAATAAATTTCCCGCAGCAATGCGCGGGGGTATCATCTAGTTTAATCAATAGTTTCGCCTCGCCACTAGCGATCCCAACGATGTGAAGGCGGCCCACCTACGAGGAGGAAGCAATTGCTGACCTGTAGATGTTTCAGCTATTATTAAATAGTCGCACCTCGCCCGCTTACACGAAATCCTCCCAAAGTATATACGCCGTTGATCTTTCTGTGTATCATGGAGACGTGACAAGAAATAAGAGGATTTCAATCGACAAGCAAAGATATAAGGAACGAAAGGAATTTGAGTCTATGTGACAGGAAAATAAGGAAAGGAATTGAGAGGAAGGAAATATAAGGAAGGAGCCGACGAAAGGAAAGCAGCGCTCTGTCCATGCCTTCTATATACTCCCTCCGTTCTCCTAAATACTATAAGTCTTTCTAGAGATTCCAATATGAACCACATACAGAGCAAAATGAGTGAATCTACACTCTAAACTATGTCTATATACATCCGTATGTAGTCTATATTGAAATCTCTAGAAAGACTTATATTTAGGAACGGGGGGAGTATAAACTAAACCTCAACGTGACAGAGAAAAACAATGAAGCAAAAGCAGACCCCACGCCTTCTAAGTAAAAGGCTTGCGACAGGAAAATAAGGAGGGGAGTCGCCTTCTAATTAAAAGGGATTCCTGACATATCAATTAAAACTAAAATGGGTTCTCGCCGCTGCAGGACGTGAGGAAGAGGACGATGTAGCTTGATTCATACAATTCTTCAGTAGCACCAAGTTTTTCATGTACGTTCCTCCACGCTACCTCATCCAGCCGATTCCTCCAGAGTGAGCCCTTGCCACGAGCACATCAATCCACTACAAGCGGCTACCGGTACTCCTCCGCTGCAGGCAGCGAGGTCGTGGTGGTCCATTGCTCATTGCTGCACCATGGGGCAACCCATCGCCGCGCTCACAGCCACCACCGCAGACTTTGTGGTGATTATATATATTTGATGTGTTCTAAAAAAATTGGAGGCAGTGCGTGGCCCAATGTTCGACTCTGGACGTTGACACTGACCACGGACTCAAGCACCACCACACTCTTGGTACGCAGCCCGGCAGTGCTGAGGTCTTAACCAAGATGATTTTTTAGCCATTTAACAACTGATATTGTCATGGGATAAATTTTGATGGAAACGAGTTTAGCAAGCTACAGAGCAATGTAGGTCGAGAGGACACAGGTATGCAAAATGTGCAGACAGAATCTGGACATTTACATTGGCAGGTCTGTTCACTCATTATTTACTCTGTATTCGTCAAAAATTATTTACATTGTAGAATATTCGATGCACGCAAGCAGAGATGGTCATGATGCTAGCTGATAACACTTGCTAACTGAAGAAGTTTACATACCTTTTCTCAAATTAAAAGAAGAGTTTCCTACAAACTAATGAGCCTACCAGTTATGGATCAGTGGCTCTAAAGCCACTACTTGACTTCAGGTCGGTACTTTCCTGTAGAGTATACCTCCATAGTTCTCCATCCAAGATACTAAAGTTTACTGATTATGCTTTGTTTCAGGATATGTGGAGAAGCTATTTGCACGCACTGCAGTTCAAGGCAGATCATATATTACATGACCAACCCACCTATATTGGTAAATCTTTATTGTGTTACTTAAATTCAAATTGTCTATGTATTCTACTGGAGCAGTCACAAGCCGTATTAATTTCAGAAGGCCAATTTCTAATTAGTGGTTAATGTATTGTTGTTTCTAAAATGAAAATTTCCAACAAAAACAATGGCACGGTTTGTATTTATATGATGAATAATGGAAATTTCAATTTCTAAATTTAAAATAAGATTTTAGAATAAATTGTGGTCTCTAAGCTCGTCTCATGTTATCCAGCAACTAAATGTATTGTATTAGCATGTTTAATTCATGAGTGCAGCCAACAATCAGTTTTATTTGATTTGAATTAACAAGGTGGGCTATGCATTATCTATTTATATTCATTATAGTTATTATGGTCTCAATGGCTTAGATTTGAACGCCGTAATTTTGTTTTCCCTTATCCCGTTGCAACGCACGGGCCCTTTTGCTAGTACAAACAAAAAAGACAATGTGTAAGGGCTTCAAGCCAAACAAAAAAAATTGACTTACCCGAACATTCAGCCTAATTTTTTTTACTTACCCCAAACAAGGACAAGTCACACAAAAAGCATAAATCTTGACCATAGAATTAACGCCAGAAAATTGACTTGATCAAATTTAAAAACCAGGCTTACATATTGCATTACAAAAGCCTAAAAGTGAGTAATTATTGTGGGACGTAGAATGTCTCTTTACCAAGGGTGAGGAACACCACGGCGGGAGTGGTGGCTACGATGGCGATGACAAGGTACGCAGGCCACCTTGTGGTGGGCTCCACGGTGATGTAGACGGCGGTCATGAAGGAGACGAGCATGGCAAGGAAGGCGAGGTTTGTGAGCCTGCGACTCCACATGAGCCTGCGGCTCCACATGAGCTGATCGAGCTTGAGCTCGACCTCGACGGGGTCCCGCCACGCCCACATGGTTGGACAGAAGACGACGAGGATGGAGCTGCACATGGCGACGGTGTAGGAGATGAGGAAGATCTTGAAGGCCGTGGATGGCCGTGCCCTCGGTCTGGCTGTAACCCCCCGGCATGGTGAAGGTGGCGGCAAAGCTGACGGTGGCGATCAGCGTGCCCACCAGCGTGTAGGTCCCGACGTTGAACTCGTCGTTGCCAGCCCTCGTCTGCGCACCCACTGCTCAGACCCGACCGGAGGCAGCATCGCGTTCTTGCATGCACCTGGAGGCCTCGGACTCCTTGAGCTTCTTCCACATGTACATCGCGTAGGCGTCCATCTCCTCGATGGTGTCGCGCTTCTCTAGGAGACTGCGCGCAGAGTGGCCGTCCCGGTTGAGGACGCAGGGGTTGACGCGGCGGTCCTTGAGCAGGAGCAGCGTCGACTGGACGTGCGACAGTTCAGCGGCGAGGTGCAGCGGCGTGTTGCCAGCGTGGTCGACATGATTGACGATCTCCTCGGGGCGGACGTGCTTGAGCAGGCACTTGAGGGCGTCCACACTGCCGCTGGTGATGGCCAAGTGGAAGGCGTTCCTGCCGTTGCTGTCCACCATCTCCGCCACGTCAGGGCAATGCCATAGTAGCTCCACCATGGCCTCCGTCGAGCCCTTGCAGGTGTTAGACATAATCTTGTATTAGTCTTGGTCGTAGTGTCAATGTCCAAATTAGTTGTGCACGTGAGGAGAGTTAGTACTAGTCCTGATGTATTACGGTTAGGATTAGTATTTGGTCATGTCACGTGTTGGAGTTGTGGCCGTGGCCTTGCTAACTAGCCGTGTCCTAATCAGTAGTACTAGGAGTCACGTATGAATACTGGTTGGAGTTTTCGGTCGTAGCTAGTAGTGTCCGTGTGCGGGTACTACTAGGATATCTAGTACGTGTAGGTTTAGGAGTTTTGTTTTAGGTCGGTGCTTTAGGTCCGGTTGCTGCATATATATATGCACCAAGGCTGCGTGAAGATTGTAACACCGAGAGAAAAGGAGAAATAAAGAAAATAGAACAAGGCACGACAGGTGCCTTTGGCAAAAGTTTTGTGCGCGTGTGTTCGTCGTACTTTGATGTGATCGATCCTGTGGGCAAAGTTCCAAACAGCAGGCGGCTACGTGCAGCGGCGACTGCAAGTCGCGGTTGCTGTCCACCATCTCCGCCACGTCAGGGCAATGCCATGCAAGACTTATCGGCATCCCCGTGGAAGTGTCCGAAGGGTGTTAGTGAGACTTTCAAGTCTAGGAAGTCCGCGGCTGACGCCACTCTTAAAAGTTGGGTGCTTTTTCTGAGAGTAAGAGATATATTGGGAGTAAAGCTGTTATAAATATAAAGACAAAAAGAGAAAAGACTGGAATGTCCAGCTCATGTATGAATGTCATACAAGTTATTGATGTTTGGAAGGCTGGTCAAAGAAATAGTTCTTGGGAATTGTGATTAAACTATTGGTCACTGATTCTTGGGTATTGTGATTGAAAGTTGATCACAGAAATACCCGTTCAATTGCATTCTCTTGCAACTCGATGTAAGAACTGTTACGGCCTTAAAGACTAGCTGAAAATGAGATTAAAATACGCGTTAGGAACATGGTAAAAGTTACTACACCTTCCATCGTCGTATTACCTCTGTATTTATTTTCATAATTCATTTTAAGTTTTATTCGCTCTAGCCCATTGCATAATATTTGATGCAAGAAGGTTGTTCATGAGAGAACAATTGTTCTTCGATGTTATGAATAACATAAAGGCCATACTTTCATTATGAATGAGATGTATGTTATGAATATTGGTAATAATATAATACATTCGTAACACTGACGCTAAATGTCGCAAGACTAAAAGAATACCACATATATGTGGCACTGCATTTGGTCACATTGGAGAAACCCATGGAGAAATTCTATAATGATGGATTTTGAAGTCATTTGATTATGAATCATCTGACACTTGCAACTTTCGTCCGAAAAGTAAAGTGACTAAAATATTGTTCACAGGCCATAAGGAACAAGTAATGAACTTATTGGTGATCATACATTTTGATGTGTGTAGTCCGATAAATGTTGTTGCTAGCAGTGGATTTGTCTATCTTCATAAATGACTCAAGTAGATATATGGATTTTTACTTGATGAAGGCTAAGTATGTTGACGCTTTAGAAACGACAAAAAAGATGTTAAATCATATAGTTCATTCATGAACTTAGTATGGTTCCAAGATGGCTTTGGTCAATGGATCACTATTGTAGATAGTTGTTACATAGCTCAGTCTGAGGAATTAAGGTTCGACCAGTGATTCACGTATATACAAAGCCAAGTCCACACAAAATATGAATTTTGTGAAAGCGTGAAAATGCGAGGATATGCAAAGATACACACGGACCTGAAGTTGTCAGCTCTGTTAGACAAAGACTATACCACAAGCGAAGCATATTTTACACCGGTATGCCATATGTGTGAAGTGCATTAACGTTGACTAGATTATTGACTCTAGTGCAAGTGGGAGTCTGTAGGAGATATGCCCTAGAGGCAATAATAAATGCTATTATTTATCTCCAAGTTCATAATTGATGTTTATGTTCCATGCTATAACTGCAATGATTCTCGAGTCTGCAATATCCACGAGGCTCGGAGGGAAACTCATGCGCACGTGTGGAATAATAAACGGTAAAATATATTCCTAGTCATGCCTCTAAGACTAGCTCAAGTGTTGCATGATGGTCCTGTTTTCCTGATCATAGGCATGTCTATGCCGGCAACTTTGAGGACACATTGTTAAGAGAACACTTGTGTTGAATCGACCCAATATTGATGTTATGCTATGAGATACATTCGTCACAAGTTAATGGTTAATAACACAGAGAAAGTTAACGTTTGCATAATTACTTAGACCATGAGAGTATCGAGTTTCTTCATGCTTTCTTCATGAACTTTGAGGTTTGTTAAATGTTATCCGTAACTGGGTGGCTATTGCGGCGGCTTACGGGTTCATGGGAAAGTATGACAAGTAACTTGATAGCTCAAGATTGGAATTTGCTCCTCCGACTATGGAGAGATATTCTCTGGGCCCTCTCGGTGTTACGGTATCCATCATCGTCTGGCCAGACACTATCAGCGTGTTTGGCTAGAATGAGTAAAGAGAATGGGAGTTTACATGTGGGAGTTTAGTAGGGGATTAGGCGTGGGAAGTTGAATTTTAGTCCCAATCCCATGTTTGGTGTGTGGTGGAAATTAGTAAAGGGAATTTGAGAGAAAATAACTTCCCACGTGAATTAACATGGGGGAGGCTGGGAAGAGATACGTGGGAATTGACCTCCTTAATTCCCTTTCCCCATCCCACATCAATTCTCTTGCCCCCCAACCAAACAATGGATTATATGTCACGTACCCCTTAAATTCCCATTCCCTACCTCTAATATCCCTCAAGCAAACAGGCTATATGTGATTTGATCACAGGGATGCCGGAACACGGGAACGAGAAAAGAGAACAAAACCGGTAACGAGGTAACTGGCATAGTGGACAAAGTTGTTGATCCACGGGGATGCCGATAAGTCTTGCCTCGGGTGTTTGTAACATATCGCGAAGCAACAGGAATAGCACACGGCAAACTACAGCTTCACTCGAATATTCATTCGTGTGGATATAGGGATCAATATTCATTCAGATGTAACTAAATCTTTCTACTACAGGAGGGGATAACCAATGCAAACCTTGTCTCATGGTAAAAATTTTTGTAGGTTCTACAGAACAAATCTTGTAATTCTAAAGGCACAAGTGTTAACCTAATCTTAAAACAAAAGTCATGGACTACATAATAAAAAAGAGAAACGAGAGTAACCTAACCATCTTTCATGCCTCGTTGCCCCTCATGTTGACTATGTGGCCGGCCGATCGGCTGTGGATCCATGCAAACTATGGATTGATAGAATGGAAGCTGCAGGTCGATGGATCTGGAACTGCCCTAGACGCTCCCCCCTGCAGCAGCAGGTGGCGGCCGACCGGGTATGAGGCATCGATCTTGTAGCAGCGAGGACCCAGGAACATATCGATGATCTGACGGACCTAGGCGTACGTGCGTTCATGACCTAACCCCATTGTCTTCTACGCTGGGCTTTCCTTCTTTTGCTGGAAATTGGGCTTTGCCAATAATCAGATGTACATGGGCTGGCCATGGGAGGGCTTCGCGTTACGTTACAGAGGGACAGGGACCCCTTAAAAAAACAGAGGGACAGGGGGGGAACAAGTCAGGGAGGACGCACGGTTAGGCAAAATCTAATCGCTATTAAGAGGAAATGCCATCGCCATTAAGCCAAAAAGGTTTCTGGCAAGCGCCTGAAACTTTTGGAGGGTGCCAGAATTGTTCTGGGAACTTCTGAAATTTTTCCAGAGAAAAAAACCGGAAATGTTCCGGAGCTGCCGGAAACGCCGTGGTAGCTTTTTGTTGATGAAAATCATTGATCCAGAATTGTTTCGGAACGCGTTCAGAATTATTTTAAGGGGTGCTAGAAATGTTCTGGGCCCACAGAAATATTTTCGGTTTTAACGGTCGCGGAAAAATGTTTTCATGAATAGTGAAAATGCCTTTATGGTTGCTTTTTAGAAAGCCACTTTTTTGGGCTTTTCCCAAAATATCTTGAGGGCATTTTGGTATTTCCAAGTGTCCTCTACCCCTTGGGCTTGACCTATAAATAGGGGTGGTGTGGGCTGTCCAAACTCACTCTTCTCTCACATACAATTGCCATGCATGATCTGGCTTTCTCTCTCCCTCCCATGAAATAGTTTCGTAGAGCCGAAAGGCTGTCTGGGTTCTGGTGGGAACTAGTTCTGGACGGCGAAGCCCTGCCGGATAGGTGACACCGTATGTGTGCAACCCCGTAGAGAGGTCGTAGTTTCAATCTTCTGCACGAGGGACTGTTCGAGTATCTGCCCGGAGGGCTGTCCAAGTGACCCGCCCGTAGGGCTGTCCGAGGATCCGTCCGGTGGGACTATCCGAGGGACTGTCCAGAGGCCTCCCGAAGGGCTGTCCGAGGATCCGTCTGGTGGGACTATCCGAGGGACTGTCCTAAGGCCTCCCGAAGGGCTGTCCGGAGATCCGCCTGGTGAGCTGACGAGGGAGTACATCCTCGCGGTTGGGAGGTTGTAAAATCCTAGCTGCGGGGATCTGCACCAACGATCTACATCGACTCTACTTCCGCTGCGCTACGAGTCGGTAATGATCAGATCAAACCTTGTATGCATCTCCATAGTGATCTTGGGCGTGTTCGTAGTGCGGATTTTTTTTGTTTTCTGTCGCGTTACCCTACAAAATCAAGGTAGGGCGAGCGCCCGACCTCGCCCTACTGCATCCTCTGCCCGTGAATGCGCCCGTGACTACACGGCGCTTCCTTGCGCCCGCGGCTCCACGGTGACTATATCGACACCGGCCATCACCGACTCAACATCGACCACAGCATCTCTCGCACGGCTACCTCTGTTGGAAATATGCCCTAGAGGCAATAATAAATTGGTTATTATCATATTTCCTTGTTCATGATAAAATTTTATTATTCATGCTAGAATTGTATTGACCGGAAACTTAAATACATGTGTGAATATATAAACAACACCATGTCTCTAGTGAGTCTCTACTAGACTAGCTCGTTGATCAAAGATGGTTAAGGTTTTCTAACCATAGACATGAGTTGTCATTTGATAACGGGATCACATCATTAGGAGAATGATGTGATGGACAAGACCCAACCGTAAGCTTAGCATCAGATCGTTTAGTTATTTGCTACAGCTTTCTTCATGTCAAGTATCTGTTCCTTAGACCATGAGATCATGTCACTCCCGGATACCGGAGGAATACTTTGTGTGCTATCAAATGTCACTTCATAACTGGGTGATCATAAAGGTGCTCTACAGGTATCTCCGAAGGTGTTTGTTGGGTTGCATGGATCGAGACTGGGATTTGTCGCTCCGTATGACGGAGAGATATCTCTGGGCCCTCTCGGTAATACAACATCGTAAAGAGCTTGCAAGCAATGTGGCTAATAAGTTAGTCACGGGATCTTGTATTACGGAACGAGTAAAGAGACTTGCCGGTAACGAGATTGAACTAGGTATGGAGATACCGACGATCGAATCTCGGGCAAGTAACATATCGCCGGACAAAGGGAATTGCATACGGGATTAATTGAATCCTTGACATCGTGGTTCAACCGATAAAGATCTTCGTAGAATATGTAGAAACCAATATGGGCATCCAGGTCCCGCTATTGGTTATTAACCGGAGAGGTGTCTCGGTCATGTCTACATGATTCTCGAACCCGTAGGGTCGCACGCTTAACGTTCGTTGATGCTAGAGTAGTATTGGGATATGTACGTTGGTGACCGAATGTTATTCGGAGTCCCGGACATCACGAGGAGTTCCGGAATGGTCCGGAGGTAAAGATTTATATATGGGAAGTCCTGTTTTGGCTACCGAAAAAGTTTGGGGGCATGCCGGCAAGTGTACCGGAGACACCGAAGGGTTCCGGGGGTCCACCGGGGGGTCCACCAGCCCCGGGGACCCACTTGGGCTATAAGGGGGGCGCCCTGGCCTAGTTGGGCCAGGCGCACCAACCCCCCACCAGGCCCATGCGCCTAGGGTGGGGAAACCCTAAGTGGGGAGGGCGCCCCACTTGCCTTGGGGGGGAAGTCTCCCCCCTAGGCCGCCGCCCCCTCCCTTAGAGGAGGGGCTAGGGCCGGCGCCCCCTCCCCCTTGCCCCTATATATAGTGGGGGTGGGAGGGCAGCCGGACCTCTCTCCTAGCTCAGCCCCTCCCCCTCTCTACCACCTCCTCGTCTCGGTATGGCTTGGCGAAGCCCTGCCGGAGTAACTCCACCACCATCTCCACCACGCCGTCGTGCTGGCATCTCCCCCTTCGCTTGCTGGATCAAGGAGGAGGAGACGTCACCGAGCCGCACGTGTGCTAAACTCGGAGGTGCCGTCCGTTAGGCGCTAGATCGGTTGGATCGTGATTGGATCGCGAAGAGTACGACTACATCAACCGTGTTTTACACGCTTCTGCTTTCGGTCTACAAGGGTATGTAGACACACTCCCCTCTCGTTGCTATGCATCTCCTAGATTAGATCTTGTGTGTTCGTAGGAATTTTTTTGATTTTCATGCTTCGTTCCACATCAACCTCGACCATGGCTACACCACTCTCCGCTCTCGTCTATCTCGACAATGACACAAAGGGCTACCGCCTTGCTTGAGCAACCTCGTCGGTTTTCACTCCATCCACAACTTCCACGATGCATCAACTGTTACGACTGTGGGGGGATGTCCGTCGGTTTACAACCTTCGGATTCTTCTCCAGTCTCACAGTCTACGTCGCTACCGTTGTACTGCAGGGGACATTGAGTATCATGATTGCTTAGGAAATATAGGATAGAGTAGTTTTTATTCTATCTTGTCTTGTACTCCAAAAAGATCATGTACTCCTATCATACGCCCATGAGGCTCAAGCAATACATCAATAATTTCACCATCTCCCCTCTAATCCTCTTACAGGATGTATATATGAGGTACTCCTGGGAGTACGTACCCCCACTCTTCATATACAACATAGATTATATCACTATACGTCATTATTATTTTTAATATACCTTTATTTTGTGAGAATTTCCAATCTATTCATCAATCATGGCAGTACAGAGAACACTTGAGGTAATAAAAATTACAACCAGGTCTATGGACTACCTAGCGACGACTACAAACACCGGAGCCATTTGGGTGCATGTACTTTATTTTATATGCCCATAAACTGATTTTTTTTTTTGCACGTACAAATGGTATATTGCGTAAACTATGGGCCTCGATGATATTTTTCATAAAATTTGTATTGAGGTATCTTAGAATAATTAATAAGATATATTGGGAATGAAAAGGAGGTATAAAACATTAGATTATGAGGTATATTGCACGTGGGGTACATACTCCCAGAAATACAGAAAAATTATATTAAAAGGAGTTTCGCATGTGTCGCGCCCTAGGGCGAGAGCGACACGGGATGTCCTAATAAATAGAAGAAGGACAATATGATTTCTGCCTTCTCACCTCCAATTCCCTAACTACCGTATTCTTAATGGGTCCAGCAGCACGTACGAGCTTCTTAATATCCGTACGTTATTTGTTGACAAATAGTTACCTTAGTAATTGCTCATAGACTAACATTAGTCCAATTATAAAAGTAGGCTAGGACGGCGGACGGCTAGAGTTCGCATGTGCAGCGCTATAGGGCGAGAGCGATCGACACGGGGGCTTTCACTTTCCTTTTGACAGTAGTGCAAATCGCAAGAGGTAACATTTCGTATAAATAGCAAGAACCCTCCAGGCTGCTATCCCATCCACTCTTCATTGCAGTCCAGCTGCCAAACATACCATCTCGCGACGCACGCAGACGTGCATGCCAACGTCGACTTGCACGTCGATCGACTGCAGCCTGCCTCCGCCGTCTACCGGGTACGCGCACGGCTGTGTGAAACCATGGACGCTGCTACAGTGATCGAGTGTTTCAGGGACAAGAGCATCCTGATCACCGGCTCGACGGGCTTCGTCGGGAAAAGTATATACGCCTCTTTCTAAGTAGATAGACATACACTTATGCTTCAGAAAAATACAGTAGATATACATTCCAGTTTTACATGTTCCCAAAGAAAAAGAGAACTATCTCAAGAATTTGAAAACAGAACAGGCAATAGCTTGGTTCTAATGTCTCATATAGCTAGCGTGCTATTCATGATCAATATTGAAACGAAAATATGGATATTGTGTGAGGCAGTGCTGGTGGAGAAGATACTGAGGGTTCAGCCGGATGTGAAGAAGCTCTACCTCCTCGTACGCGTACCAGACGCTGCATCCGCCCAGCATCGTGTGCTCACTGAGGTATGCTCATCTCTATCACGATGTTGGATCCCTCTCAAAGCACGTATATATATGCAATCAAATGCTTTCGTCGATCTCATAGGATCACCAAGTCGACCTTGCTTCTCCAAGCTCTTCAATCTCATATATTCGGTATCATGACTATGCTTTGACCATTCAATTCTACAGGTTGTAGGAAAAAATCTCTTTGATGTTCTGAGGAACGATCATAGGGCTAATTTCAACTCCTTCATCCAAGCTAAAATTTCTCCACTACCTGGAGACATTGTGCACGACAACTTTGCACTTAACAGCTCGACCATTGAGCGCCTCTCTGAGGAGATCGATGTCATCGTCAGTGTAGCTGCAACTACCAGCTTCTATGAGAGGTACGTACAATGTATGGTAAGTAGGGCTGTGGGGGAGATCCAATGGTTCATCTCACGAGACACCAGTATGCTAGCTTTACACATTTCTTTACAAAATAAATTTTATTCAATAGTCATATGGAGCTAATACAAGCACTGAGAGAATATCCTGACTCAGCATAACAAGATGTACACAGCTAACACGCATGTTCAAGACCGATTTTTTCTGACTTAGTCTTAGCTTTACACATGACAATTAATAACATGGCTAGCATCCCAGGATCAAATAACTCTCCGAACCCTTCATTTCTAAAATGTTTTTTGACTGCCTATGTTAAAATATATTTTTTGACTTTCTTCTAGGTTTTATTAATTAGAAATAGAAACACAGGTTAGATAGTACCTAGTGTGACAGTTGTACACTCAGCCTATTACGGGATTCCACACACGCTATGTACCATTAAGACAGATTTTTCTGCGTATGGGAAAGTGTATTTTTTGTAAGACCAAATAAAAATAAAGAGTTCCCTAGTTTCTATTTGACTCGTCTATAAATATGTATGCCTTAACAGATCCTACAAAATCTCATCTTCGGTTAGTAGCCTGAACATCCATTGAACCACAAAATGATGTTTTTACACCGAGGTACTAAAGTCATAAACAGCCTTACCCTTTGGGTGGCACATAACATTCCATTTCGCTACATGGTACTTCTTTTGTTGTCTATGGCTTTTGCCGGTAAAATCAAGACCGTTCGTAATCTCTGAAGAATACATGTGGAGTTTCAAAGAAAGATATCAAAATATATGAGTACGTTGGTAAGGACAAACTTGATTAGTACAAGCGGTATGAAATGGATAATTTCTATCGTTTCTCTGACTTCTTTCCAATCCACTTTCCTATTTTTTTATAGGAAATTTTCCATCTCACGGTCAGAAGTCCATTAAATTTCTCAATTGCATCCTTCGCCTCATAAAAGTAGAAGGGTTGGCCAGTTGGGTCATATATAAATTAGGGCACTCTCAGTGCTTGCCACTTAGCGTGGTTTCATAGGCAAAATGTTTAACATGGTTTCTCACATTCTCTTCTCTCTCAACAACAAGACCTCGGCGTTGAGATGCAAGCATGATCCGTAGACCAATTATATGCAACATAAGTTACATGCAACACTAAAGAACATGCATTGGGGTGGTCGCAAAATTTTCCACCACCTAGGATAGTGTACTAAGAGTCAATGCATTGGGAGTGACCTTAATCACCGGGCAAGCAGTTCCTCCACAGCACAAAGTGGGTTCTGATATATTTTATCTGTTTTCCTAATTGGTACACGCATGTAAGATTTGAGTGCGAGGTGTGCTTTTTCAGAATGTTCTTACTTTTCTTTCCTCCAGACATACTATATTTGCGATTTTACCACCTGAACACCATCCAGCACTAGACGTGACACCTGATCCAAAATAGACGGTGCAACATTTTAAAATATTGCTTGAAAATTTGAAAATTTTCTACTTGCAAATGGTGTGTCCAAACCAAAATGAATTTTCATCATTGTCTTTGTTCCGGTGAGATCTTTACAACTAAAATTTATTTTGATATGTTTTCATTTTCTCTATTGCATTTGTTGATAAATCTTATTGCATTTTACACTAGTATTTGTGTTTAGTATTCTATCTATCTTTTGTTGCATTTTTAAGTAGTCCATATCATGTTTTTCTAATGTATCTTTCTACCTCATCTTCAGTACTACTTTTTCTGTTGGCATTTTTAACTACACTTTTACACTAGTTTCTACTCTGTTTTCCTACTATATATTTCAACTATTGTAGAAAACGCAGAGATAAAAAACTACTAGCACAAGCATGGTTAATTTTAAAGAGGGCATTTACCAGATAAGAAACATGTAAAGGTTCATAGGGAAGACAACTCCTATTTTATTACTGGTCACTACACTTGAAACATTTTAGCCTATATTAGAAAAGTGTTGACAATGTTTGATAATCGATGTGTTTATTCTAAAATAACTGTTAGAAACCTTACAAAAGAATAACCATATGAAAACAACATTCCATGAATTTGATATTTTTTGTTTTGAAGACTTAAACTTTCAGTCATGCTCTTCCTTCGTTAATTGGTGCATAGGTACGATGTTGCTTTGGCATCAAATTCCCTAGGGGTCGCCAACCTGTGCCAATTTGCAAACAAGTGTGCTAATCTCAAAATGCTCCTTCATGTTTCCACTGGTATGTAAGTGAGCACATCTGCAGCTCATGCTCCTCGGCTCATTTAAACATTTTTTAATAAATGTTTATGCTATATATGTAGTGAAATATATTTATGAAAAAAATACTATTTATTCTTTTTTTGGTTTTCCAATCAATAGATGTTATATATACTCACAAGCACTACCGATCTTGTCTGGAGTAGCTTATGTAATCGGGGAGCAAGAAGGCCAGATACTAGAGAAGCCATTCAATACAGGAGAAGCGCTAAGGAAGGGTTACCATTTTAACATTCAATCTGAGCTGAAATTAGTTGACAGTGTTAAGTCAAAACTCAGGATACAATCCTCCGCCGATAAACTTGTAAAGAAGACAATGAAGGAACTTGGATTAAAAAGGTTTGCAAGCAGAAAGATAAATATAATTTAAATCCAAAAATTGATGCATCTGAAAGCAATAGACGACATAATTAACATGACACATTGTTCAATTTTTCCAAGGGCTAGGCACTTTGGTTGGCCTAACGTATATTCACTCACAAGGGCTATGGGGGAGATGTTTCTTGGGGACTTGGGACAGGACCTTCCTGTTGTCATAGTGCGCCCAAGTATCATCACAAGCACTTTCCAGGATCCAATGCCTGGATGGACAGAAGGAACTAGGTAAATAAATTAAAGTAAAGTGTTTGTCTCGTCTTCTTATTGCAGCCGTTGCACAGCAGTACAACTGACATGCTGTTTGTCACACTAAGTCGTTGTGTGTCCGCATTAGTAATAATTTTCAGATGTGTAATTTTTTCACTTTGGTTGCAGGACAATTGACATGCTGTATGTTGCATATAATGACCAAAAGCTTCCATGCTTCATCGCAGATCCTAATGTCATATTCGATCTGGTGAGTATTGCACAACAGTACTATAGCAAACTACATACAATACATTTATGTACCAGACATGTACGAGAATTCCAGTAAGTTATCAACAGAGTAGATATCTGTGTGTATTATAGCATTCACAATAACCAGATTCCCAAGAGATGCGTGCTTATATATCGATGTACTATATGGTTTCCATAAATGTGATGTATTTTTCACTGCATACTTTCCAAAATACAAGACCTCTGGGAATAGGTAGTCAAACCTGTTTTTCTTTAAGAACAAATAATTATTTAGATTTGTTTATAAACAGTAGCACTAGATTATCATGAAGTCAAAATATATTAATATGAACTTTTTAGTAATATATATACACATACTTTGAAGACTGTATATATCTGAAATGGCATGCACTTTATAAAAGAGTGGCGAATTCCTTCTATTTTGGGATGTGAATAATTTCAAAAAGCAGAGATTTTTTTTGGAAAATACCGGAATTTCAAGCCAAAAGATATAATACTACAGTTACAAAATTAATACTATGGTTCGCATCCTTTTGAAATTACCGTGTTTAATCATATATTATGGTGCTTCTTATTGGTGGTGTGTTTCATGCTATTGCTGGAAAATTTCATGAGATTACCTTGCATGCATGCACATGTAGAACCATTTATTGGTTATATTTTCTACAAAGAGGCTTTATCCAATAGCTACAAAGTATTCCCATGATTAGCGGTTACAAAAATGATGTTTTTCACCTCAACAAACACAAGAATATTACGGCATCTTCTTCACCCTACTGCCTTCAGTCTCTGCTGGAAAACACTAGTAGAAAAAGGCCCATTAGTCCCGGTTCCAGAGGGGCTTTAGTCCCGGTTCTGGAACCGGGACTAAAGGGTCGGGACTAAAGCCCAAAACCTTTAGTCCCGGTTCGCTTACGAACCGGGACCAAAGGGGCTCCACGTGGCTGCTGTGGGGAGCCCAGGCAGGAGGACCTTTAGTCCCGGTTGGTAACACCAACCGGGACTAAAGGAGCTCCACGTGGCCGCTTCGCAGCACTCAGGCAGGAGGACCTTTAGTCCCGGTTGGTAACACCAACCGGGACCAAAAGGCGCTGGGGTTTTTGTTTTTTTTTTAAATGGGGGGGTTTAGGGGTTTTGGAGGGTTTAGGGGTTTCATATTGTGTTAGCTAGCTAATAGAGAGAAGTGACCTCTCTTTCTCCGTGCTTGATCGACGCTAGCTACTACATATAGAGAGAACTCGACGCTAGCTAGTAAGCAAATGAAGGAAACCATTAATTACACAAGATCGTCATGAACATATACAAAGAGAAGTGACCTCTCTTTCTCCGTGCTTGTTCGAACAACAAGTTTTCGTAAATCTATCCGACGCTACTACATATATACAATATAACATCCCTGACATCATCAAGCGCCAAACTCCCATTGAATTTCCGCATGGTATTCTCCCTTTTCATGTATGACGTGGTCAAGAAAGAATCCCGCCAATTCCTCTTGAATTGCTCGTATGCGATCATGTGGTAGGAGTTCATCCCGCATCTGCCAGATCTAATTTAAAGAAGGGGGTCAATACATATATATGAATGAAACTCAACACAATTGATGGTAATAAAAAAAATTGTGAATATTGTTTACATACTTCAAATTGTTCTTCAGATCTGCCCCGCTCAGAGGTCCTGTGGCGAATGTACTCGCAAACGTAGTATCCACATAAATTATTCCCGGGTTCCTGCCACAAGAACTTTACGAGAATAGAGTTCAATCAAACTGATAATCAAGCATGATAATGGTATTGATGAAACTGGAATCAATGAGAGATGCGCGGAACTAGCTAGTACTACTTACTTTGGGGTGTGTAAATCGCAGCTCGTTCTTCAGACCCGGAACCTGTCCGGTGAACTGTTTCCAAACCCTGCCAGGCAAAGAAAATGATTACTTGATATCAGGAAATGAACGAAAGTTGTCGATATGGTCCCGGTATTGATTGAACTTACTTCTGGAGCATTGCAGTCATGTCCGCATAATCCTTGGGATCTTTACGTCTCGAGTCAAAGACAGTTACTACTCCCCCGTCAAGCTTAATGGATAGCAGAATATAGTGGAAACTGCGCACGCATAACTCATCAATTACAGTACTTAACCTCGAGTAAGCGAAACCGAATATGCACAAGACAGTAACACTCACTTGAAGTTGTAAGGAAAAAGTATTTCCCTTTTGTTTTGATGTCGAAGGAACGCTTTTAGCAAGTTTTCCTCGGTATCTTTAACTCTTTCTTGTACCGCCCATTCATTTACGGTATTTGGGCTAATGAACCCAATGTCATAGATTTGTTTTTTTGGGCATTCGAAGATCTTCAATCTGCATAATATAGTGAGGATAATTATATATACATGCAATGAATTGAGCTAGAGACTTAATTACAGAAGTAATACTTACAGACAGTAGCAAGTCATGATTTGTTTGTCAAGGGCCTTTTGATTGAATAACTGAAATAACTCCACAAATTCAACAGGCATCAGGTCGACTCCAATGAGGTCGTGCTCATCTTTAATTCTCACCAGCAAACTATCGGACCGATTCTTCCTGCAGGTTTCCAAGTACCACTCATGCAATTTGTACATCATCGTTGTTAAAGGAGGATGATCAGGTTTGACGAGAGGCTTTCCGTGCACGTATTTATATTCTTCTTTTGGTACCTCAGCCATTTCAAAAATTACATCATCCCCCAAGTAATCACCAGGATTGGTACCGAGCACCATCCCCGGATGATTAGCGACGATATCGCTAGACACCTTGAGCGGGGGGCACGATTTCTTCTCCTGTTCGCCGAGCTGGGGAATTGTTTTCCCACTTCTTCGTTCTGCTAACCTTGCATCACTAGAAGTACTTCCCGACCGCCGCGCTTCATCATATGTCTTTTGAATAATGTGGTCATAGTTGGATTGCGGCGGAGGCGGTGGTGGTCGCTTCAGGGCATCGATAGTGCGCTTCACTTTCATCGGATCTATTGTTTCCTTCGGAGGTGGAGTTTTCTTTGCAAAATGGGCCCTCACTTGGGCACGAACTATGTCCTCGTTTTCCTGCTCGGTCCTCTCATATGGTAACTTTTCCAGAGGCTTGAGAGATGGACCGTATCTGAATTCCCTCCCGCCTCTGCTTGTACTGCTAGCTGCCGGAGCGGCGGCGTCTCTGTTCCGTCGTTGCTGACGAGGCTGAGAAGGAGGTGGAGTGCTCCGACGCGCCGGAGGAGCCGGACCGGTGGCGTCTGTCTTCCGCCGTTGCCGACGAGGCGGAGGAGGAGGCGGACTGCTCCGACGCGCCGGAGTAGGCGAAGGAGGAGGCGGAGTGCCCTCACACGTCGGAGGAGCCGGAGAAGGAGGCGGAGTGCCCTGATCACTCGCCGGAGGAGGAGGAGGAGGAGGAGGCGGAGTGCCCTGACTCGCCGGAGGAGGAGGAGGAGGCGGAGGCGTCCAGTTTGGAAGCTTGATGTACTCCTTCTGCCATAGACATGTACTCCTCAGAGCACGAACCAGCTGATTCTCCCCTTCACCTGTAGAGTGGTAAAGCTCGAGCTCCTCAAATCCCTCCATTACTTCATCCACCATCACAACAGCATAGCCATGTGGAATCGGAAGACAGTGAAAAGTTCCGTTGGGTTGAGGAGGTGCAACAGAGCCAAGAGCCGCCTTGAAAGTGAGGTTATGGCATTTCGTCATAAGCTCGCAATTTTGAGCCTCCGTGATAGTATCCACGGGGTAGATAGGCTCCGTGAAGTCAGTCTGAACGGGGTAGACGACAACGACGCTCACCCCTCATGTCATGTCCGACGTCCCTCCTCATGTCGAAGTTATCGGGGAGGGGGTAGACAACAACGACGCTCACCCCTCATGTCCGACGTCCCCCCTCATGTCGAAGTTATCGGGGAGGGGGTACAGGTGGCCTCGAGAGTTGGTCGGCCGAGCGGACCGGGAGTAAGTAACTTTTAACTCATTTTAACTCATTTTGAATATATGAACATTTTAACTTTTACGGGTAGGGGCGGGAGGGGGTTGATCGACGTCTCCCCCCCTCATGTCGAAGTTACCGGAGTTTTCTATATGAACAAAAAAAATCCACATGACATGTCCGACGAGCGGACCGCCTCTCTCTCATGCATGTCCGACGTCCCCCCTCATGACAAAAACTTTCTATTAAAAAAAAAGCATACATCTATGAACAAAAAATTTCTATGAACAAAAATAAAATTGTATCAATGCATATATAAAAACTTTCTATGGATCATCATTGCTCATATATCAATGCATATATAAAAACTTTGATCTCATCTACCCTTCTATATTTTTCCTGATCTCATCTACCCTTCTATATGTCACGTTGTCTAGTGTCAAAGGATTCAATAAAACCAAGGCTTCATCATTAGCCGGAAGTAACAGGCGCATAATGGTACGAAGCTCTCCAAAATTGTTTTGGAACGGAGCCCCGGATAGGATAATTAATTAGCTTTTTGGTACAAAGTTCAGCAAGAGCCTTCCGAATATCGCTATTTGGAAGGCCTTTGCTGAAATTCGTACCAAAAAGCAAATTATTCTATCCGGAACTCCGTTCCAAAACAACTTTGAAGAGCTTCATAGCATCATACGCATGTTACTTCCGGCTAATGATGAAGCCATGGATTTCTTCAATACTTTGACAGACAACGTGACATATAAAGAATATATATAGATGAGATCAAAAAAAAATTGGATCAACTTGTGCACATCCATAATGGGGGCATTCTTGATAAATCTATGTTACCGGAGTTATCTATGTTACCGGAGGGGGTAGACAACAACGACGCTCACCCCTCATGTCATGTCCGACGTCCCCCCTCATGTCGAAGTTATCGGGGAGGGGGTAGACGACAACGACGGTCACCCCTCATGTCCGACGTCCGACGTCCCCCCTCATGTCATGTCGGGCGTCCCCCTCATGTCGAAGTTATCGGGGAGGTGGCCTCGACAACGCTCTTTTAACTTGGTAAATTTGGGTGGCCTCAACAACTCTTCTAGGGTTTGGGGTGGCCTCAACAACGCTCTTTTAACTCATTTAACTCATTTAACTTGGTAAATTTGGTTGGCCTCGACAACGCTTCTAGGGTTTGGGGTGGCCTCGACAACACTTCTAGGGTTTGGGGTGGCCTCGACAACGCTTTTTCAGTCTCGGTTTGGCGAGAGGGGGTTGATCGATCGACGTCTCCCCTCATGTTGGAGAGTTACCGGAGTTTTCTATGAACAAAAAAAATACTACCTATCACATCTCAGTCCCGGTTTGGGTGGACTCGAGTGTTTGGTCGGGCGAGAGGGGGTTGATCGACGTCCCCCCTCATGTCGAAGTTACCGGAGTTTTCTTCTAGGGGTTTGGCTGACCTCGAGAGTTTGTCAGGTAGGGGAGGGGGGGTAGGAGATCGACAACGCTTTTTTTCTAGGGTTTGCGTGGCCTCGAGAGTTGGTCGCCCGATATGTCCGACGTCCCCCCTCATGTCGAATTTACCGGAGTTTTCTTCTAGGGGTTTGGGTGGCCTCGAGAGTTTGTCGGGTAGGGGCGGGAGGGGGTAGGAGATCGAGGGCGACGGCGACATACATACATATAGCCACATACATACATGGAAAAAAATGCTATGAACAAAAAAATACATATAGCCACATATATGAAAAAAATACATATATGAACAAAAAAATGCTATGAACAAAAAAACATCATATATACATCCATCCATACATACATATAGCCACATACATATATACATTATATATGAACAAAAACATTCATCATATAAAAAAATCAACATATATATATAAAAAAAATTGCACAGAGCAGGGGCGGCGGCGGCTCACAGCGGGGGCGGCGGCGGCTCACAGCGGGGGCGGCCGGCGAAGGTGACGGCGACGGCGGGGGCGGCGAGGGCACCGGCGACGGCGACGGCGGGGGCGGGCCGGGGCAGGGGCGCGGCCGGGTGCGCTCGGGGGCGGGGCAGGGGCGTGGGCTAGGGGGCGGGGCAGGGCCGCGGGCTCGGGGACGACGACGGCGACGGCGACGGCGACGACGGGGCAGGGGCGTGGGCTCGGGGGCGGGGCAGGGCCGCGGGCTCGGGGACGTCGACGGCGACGGCGACGGCGACGACGGGGCAGGGGCGTGGGCTCCGGGGCGGGGCAGGGCCACGGGCTCGGGGACGACGACGGCGACGGCGACGGCGACGACGGGGCAGGGGCCTGGCGATGGCGACGGCGTGGGCGGTGGACGGCGTCGGGGCAGCCTGGCGGCGTCGAGGAGGTCGGCGTCGTCGGGCGAAGTGGCGATGAAAACTGTGAAATTTCACAAGTGCTGGTTATATACACTCAGCATTGGTCCCGGTTGGTGGCACCAACCGGGACCAATGCCACCCTTTAGTCCCGGTTGGTGCCACCAACCGGGACCAAAGGTCTCTTTTCGTCAGCCCAAAGGGCGGGAAGCAGAGACCTTTGGTCCCGGTTGGTGGCACCAACCGGGACTAAAGGGTGGCATTGGTCCCGGTTGGTGCCACCAACCGGGACCAAAGGTTGGTATTGGTCCCGGTTAGTGCCACCAACCGGGACTAAAGGGTGGTGCTGCCCGGGGCCAAAAGTTTAGTCCCACCTCGCTAGCTGAGAGGGCTCGAGAGTGGTTTATAAGCGCTGCTGCGCCAGCCCTCTCGAGCTCCTCTCAACTGCAGGCTTACGGGCCTAATCGCACACACCTCTGCCTGTGGGCCTTCTGGGCCTTCTGCGGGCCTGAATCCTGGCCCAACTAGATGGTTGGGTTTCTAGTCGTATTCAGGCCGTGGTGGCCCAGTAGGCGGCATTTTTTTTAATTTTTTTCTACTTTTTTTGTTTTCTTTTTTGCTTTATTTATTTTCTTTTGTTTCTACTTACAGTTTTTCAGTGATTCTTTTTGCTTTTAGGTCACAAAAATTATAAACTTTATGAAAATTCTTTTTGCTATTAATGTTTTGAACAAAAAATACTTTGATAACTTTAGTTGCATAAATTTTATATAATTTTAGTTTCATAAATACTAGAGGTTTATAAAATATTTTTAGTTGATTCCTTTTGCTATTAGAGTTTTATAAAAGCTTTTTAGTTGATTCTTTTTGCTATTGAAGAATATTATAGTTTTATTTTAGTTGATCATAACAGAATTTTTTAATTAATTATGTTTAGTTCATTATTTTTGCTATTAGAGTTTCATAAAGGTTTTCTAGTTCATTCTTTTTGCTATTAGTTCATTCTTTGAGCTAAATGACCCTGAAATTGAAAAGCACTTCAAATGAACTCTGAAAAGGTTGAAAGTTGGCATGGTATCATCATTACACCCACATAGCATGTTCTAAAAAGTTGAGAGGGTTACGGCAAAAACTGGATGCACTTCATGTACAAAATGGACAATCTCTTTCGAAGTATCAGGGTTTCGGACGAAAACTCATCTGTTACAAAGGGATTTCATTTTTTTGAACTTATTTGAACTCCAGACTTTTTGTGTGTTCAAAATGCACCATTCAAAGCCACATCATCAATTTTCAACCCTTTCTGACTTCATTTCCTATTTTTCATGCATTTACTGATTTTTTTAAGCTAAATGACCCTGAAATTGAAAAGCACTACAAATGAACTCTGAACAGGTTGAAAGTTGGCATGGTATCATCATTTCACCCACATAGCATGTGCTAAAAAGTTGAGAGGGTTACGGCAAAAAATGGATGCACTTCGTGTACAAAACGGACAATCTCTTTCGAAGTATCAGGGTTTCGGACGAAAACTCATCTGTTACAAAAGGCATTTAATTTCTTCACATGTAACTGCAATGATATAGTTGTGGAGAGAAAGTCTTCACTTTTTCTTCGCTTGTGTCCTTTGCTTATTGCGCCGTAACCATGGATAATCTTCATCGTTTAACAGGGTGCTTGGGTCAGCCTTGACTTTGAAGGGAGGAATTTCATGAAACTTTTCATAATCTTCAGACATGTCTGTCTTGCCCTCCAATCCCACGATGTCTCTTTTTCCTGAAAGAACTATGTGGCGCTTTGGCTCATCGTATGATGTATTCGCTTCCTTATCTTTTCTTTTTCTCGGTTTGGTAGACATGTCCTTCACATAGAAAACCTGCGCCACATCATTGGCTAGGACGAATGGTTCGTCTATGTACCCAAGATTGTTGAGATCCACTGTTGTCATTCCGTACTGTGGGTGTACCTGTACCCCGCCTCCTGACAGATTGACCCATTTGCACTGAAACAAAGGGACCTTGAAATCATGTCCATAGTCAAGTTTCCATATGTCCACTATGTAACCATAATATGTGTCCTTTCCCCTCTTGGTTGCTGCATCAAAGCGGACACCGCTGTTTTGGTTGGTGCTCTTTTGATCTTGGGCGATCGTGTAAAATGTATTCCCATTTATCTCGTACCCTTTGTAAGTCAATACAGTCGAAGATGGTCCCCTGGCCAACGAGTACAGCTCATCAGAAACAGTGTTGTCACCCATGAGACGTGTTTGCAACCAACTGCCGAAAGTCCTGATGTGTTCATATGTAATCCAGTCGTCACACTGCTCCGGGTGTTTGGAGCGCAGAATATTCTTGTGTTCATCGACATACGGGGTCACCAAGGTAGAATTCTGTAGAACTGTGTAGTGTGCTTGAGACCAAGAATGCCCGTCCCTACATATTATTGAGTCCGCTCCTAGCGTGCCTTTTCCAGTCAGTCTCCCCTCATACCGCGATTGAGGGAGACCAATCTTCTTAAGGTCAGGAATGAAGTCAACACAAAACCCAATGACATCCTCTGTTTGATGGCCCATGGAGATGCTTGCTTCTGGCCTAGCGCGGTTACGAACATATTTCTTTAAGACTCCCATGAACCTCTCAAAGGGGAACATATTGTGTAGAAATACAAGGCCCAGAACGACAATCTCGTCGACTAGATGAACTAGGACGTGCGTCATGATATTGAAGAAAGATGGTGGGAACACCAGCTCGAAACTAACAAGACATTGCACCAAATCACTCCTTAACCTTGACAGGATTTCTGGATCGATCACCTTCTGAGAGATTGCATTGAGGAATGCACATAGCTTCACAATGGCTAATCGAACGTTTTCCGGTAGAAGCCCCCTCAATGCAACCGGAAGCAGTTGCGTCATAATCACGTGGCAGTCATGAGACTTTAGGTTCTGGAACTTTTTCTCTGCCATATTTATTATTCCCTTTATATTCGACGAGAAGCCAGACGGGACCTTCATACTGAGCAGGCATTCAAAGAAGATTTCCTTCTCTTCTTTGGTAAGAGCGTAGCTGGCAGGACCTTCATACTGCTTTGGATGCATGCCGTCTTTTTCATGCACACGTTGCTGTTCCTCCCGTGCCTCCGGTGTATCTTTTGTCTTGCCATACACTCCCAAGAAGCCTAGAAGGTTCACGCAAAGATTCTTCGTCACGTGCATCACGTCGATTGCAGAGCGGACCTCTAGGTCTTTCCAATAGGGTAGGTCCCAAAATATAGATTTCTTCTTCCACATGGGTGCGCGTCCCGCATCGTCAGTCGGAACAGATAGTCCGCCAGGACCCTTTCCAAAGATTACTTGTAAATCATTGACCATATCAAGTATGTGATCACCAGTACGGAGGGCGGGCTTCTTCCGGTGATCTGCCTCACCTTTGAAATGCTTTCCTTTCTTTCGACATTGATGGTTGGTCGGAAGAAATCGACGATGCCCCAGGTACACATTCTTCCTGCATTTGTCCAAATATATACTGTCGGTGTCATCTAAACAGTGTGTGCATGCGTGGTATCCCTTGTTTGTCTGTCCTGAAAGGTTACTGAGAGCAGGCCAATCGTTGATGGTTACAAACAGCAACGCATGTAGGTCAAATTCCTCCTGTTTGTGCTCATCCCACACACGTACACCTTCTCCATTCCACAACTGTAAAAGTTCTTCAACTAATGGCCTTAGGTACACATCAATGTCATTGCCGGGTTGCTTAGGGCCTTGTATGAGCACTGGCATCATAATGAACTTCCGCTTCATGCACAACCAAGGAGGAAGGTTATAGATACATAGAGTCACGGGCCAGGTGCTATGATTGCTGCTCTGCTCCCCAAAAGGATTAATGCCATCTGCACTTAAACCAAACCATATGTTCCTTGCGTCACCTGCAAAGTCCCCCCACCTTCTCTCGATTTTTCTCCACTGCGACCCGTCAGCGGGTGCTCTCAACTTCCCGTCTTTCTTACGGTCTTCTTTGTGCCATCGCATCAACTTGGCATGCTCTTTGTTTCTGAACAGGCGTTTCAGCCATGGTATTATAGGAGCATACCACATCACCTTGGCAGGAACCCTCTTCCTGGGGCGCTCGCCCTCAACATCACCAGGGTCATCTCGTCTGATCTTATACCGCAATGCACCGCATACCGGGCATGCGTTCAAATCCTTGTACTCACCGCGGTAGAGGATGCAGTCATTAGGGCATGCATGTATCTTCTGCACCTCCAATCCTAGAGGGCATAGAACCTTCTTTGCTTCGTACGTACTGCCGGGCGATTCGTTATCCTTTGGAAGCTTCTTCTTCATTATTTTCAGCAGCGAACTAAATCCCTTGTCAGATACACCATTGTCTGCCTTCCATTGCAGCAATTCCAGTGTGGTACCGAGCTTTCTGTTGTCATCTTCGCAATTTGGGTACAACCCTTTTTTGTGATCCTCTAACATGCGATCGAACTTCAACTTCTCCCTTTCACTTTCGCATTCTCTCTGTGCATCAACAATGACCCGGCGAAGATCATCATCGGGCACATCGTCTGGTTCCTCTTGATCTTCAGCTTCCCCCATTGCAGCATCACCGTATTCAGGGGGCGGGTAGTTGTCATCATCCTCTTCTTCTTCGTTGTCTGCCATCATAACCCCTCTTTCTCCGTGCTTGGTCCAAACATTATAGTGTGGCATAAAACCCTTCTCAAGCAGGTGGAAGTGAAGGGTTTTAGAGTTGGAGAAAGCCTTCGTATTCTCACAGACAGTACATGGACAATGCATAAAACCATTCTGCTTGTTTGCCTCAGCCGCTTCGAGAAAATTATGCAGGCCCTTAATATACTCGGAGGTGCGTCGGTCACCGTACATCCATTGCCGGTTCATCTGCGTGCGTTATATAGTTCTTATTATTGAACAACATATAACTCTCTAGAGCATCTAATTAAAACACACAAGTAAGAACTTTTTTCTTTTAGAAAGAAGATAAGAAGAAGAGGCTAACCACGGTGTTGCCGGCGCCGAGATGGGCGCGGGCGATCGACGGCGGTGAGGACGGGGACGGGACAGGACGGACCGCCAAACCTAGACAAATCTTGAGGAAAATGGAGCTTGGACAAGGAGCTTCGAGAGGAGAAAGCTTAAGTGTGGCTCGGGCATTTCATCGAACACCTCATGTGCATAGGAGGTGAGCTAGAGCACCACAAAAGCTCTCCCACGGCTGGGCAAAAAAACAGAGCAATGCATTGCTCTGCTCGCGGGAGGGGGCTATATATAGGCCAACCATTGGTCCCGGTTCCAGCCACAAACCGGGACCAATGGTTGTGGGCCAGGAGCGAGGCGCATTGGTCCCGGTTCGTGGCTGGAACCGGGACAAAAGGGGTCACCTTTAGTCCCGGTTCCAGCCACAAACCGGGACCAATGGTTGTGGGCCAGGAGCGAGGCGCATTGGTCCCGGTTCGTGTCTAGAACCGGGACAGAAGGGGTCGGACGAACCGGGACCAATGCCCCACGAGGCCCGGCCGGCGCCCTGGCCTCACGAACCGGGACCGATGCCCCCATGGGTCCCGGTTCGTGAGTGAACCGGGACTAATGGGCTTCTCAGGGGTGGACCGATGCCCTGTTTTGTACTAGTGAAACCTTCCAATTTATAGTGGCATCTTATAGTTATGGTTTTGATATTCAAAGCTTGCAAATTTTGACAGATACCAGGAGATATGGTGATTAATGCAATGATGGTTGCCATGGCTAGTCACTGGGATAAGCAAGGAACTCAAGTGATTTACCATGTGGCCTCCGGTCATCGTAACCCACTACGATGTTCTGTTACGGAGGAATCAATGTATCAATACTTCAGTGAAAATCCCCGCGTAACCAAGGATGGGAGAATCGTCAAGAATAAAAGGGTTATTACTTTCAAAAAATTTGCACACTTTCATCTATACATGATTGTACGGTATAAGTTACCTCTAGAGGTATGGATATTTTTTTGCCAAGTTATACTTTAATTTATATGTGTGAATATATAGAAAGATAATGATGAAATCGCCTAACTTCTATGGATTCAAACTCTATTAAAGTTTGTGATTAGCTTAGAATACATCAGTTTAACTTGAGTAAGACGAGTGTATACTAAAACTTTGGAAGCAGAATATCGGAAAGGAAAAAAAATGTAACTAAAGTGATTTAGAAGGCATATTTCTTGTGAGTGATCACATGTGTCAAACAGAGACATTAATTAAGAATGTGAATAGTGACTTGGGGAAATCTTGTGACCTGCAGATGTTGCATGCGGTGAATGTATTTAGGGGTTTGTTATCTCAGCGTTACAAGAAGCTCAGCCGAGGCTACAATTTCTTAATACTTGTTGCTATGTTGTATGTTCCATATGCATTCTTCAAAGGGCGGTGAGCAACTTCACCTTGACTAATTGCAGTAGATTACCACAGAAGTAACAGTATTTTTCCTTTGTAACAGTCAAGAACTACGTACGTACCACCTCAGTGACCAATCTCATATACCTAGAATTACTCCGATTCAAATTTTACAGAGCTAGATTTTCTTTCATTGTTTCTTGAAATTCACATATGAAGAATTTTGCTTAGCAAACTTTTAAATAATTCATAGATCCTTGAATGTGCAACGAATGGACTCCTAGTAGTAAATTTAAAAAGTTGCTGTCAAAAAATACTTGTAAATTTCATTGGACCCTGCCACTGTTTCCTTGTGTTTTTAAAGTAAAAAATATTCCATATTTGGAACTAGTCATATATATAGCAGTGATTTGTACTTTGCTGTTAGGACAGAATAGTGGTAGTTCAGCAAAATAAAAGTTTCAATATATTTTTTTTTTGTGGGTGAAAAGTTTCAATATATCAGTCCTGCCGAAAGTCATAACAATCATATGGTTAAGAAGTGCACTCTCTATATGGAAGATGAATAATCTAGTCTTCCAAAAATGAATTTGTTGTTATATGTACATGTGTGAACATAGGTGCCTTTTTACCTTCAATAGTCTTGACAAATTTGAAAATATTGTATTGTGCCATTAAGATCGACATGTATATGGCTGTATCCTTCTAGAAAATTGCTTTCCTGTTAGAAAGTATGAACTTATTATCATCATAGAGAATACTTTATTTCTATAAAATATATCAGTTGTAACCCCAATTACCAACTATATATCTCCCTGGAAAACAATTACCAACCTTACAGCAGGTACAATCCCAAAATTAGCATGTATGTGCATGCAACATTTCATGATCACTTCAGCGTAATAAATACCAAATTTCTCAAAATATAGCAAGGAGTTTTTTTTCTTTAGTGACGGATATGTACAAACTTTTCTATTACTCAGTTTAACAGTATTTTTTGATTCAATTATTATCTGCTCATTTGCATCTACACTGCTGATCCAAGTTCTCTCCTCTTCCCTACAAAGCTTTGACAACGCAAATATGAGTAAGCTGTGGGCGGCAACTGCTGCAGGCCAGAATGATGATTCCTTGTTCCGTTGTGATCCTGCGTGCATCAACTGGGTCTTATACCTCGTGAACACACACATCCCGGCTGTTTTGGAGTATGCTAAGAATAATAACCAGATGAAAAAAGCAGGCAGCAGTGCATAAGGGACAGAACATGTGAACATAGTCTCTTCGTCAATTGTGAACGAGCAGCTACCTATATGTTGTATTTGTATGTATTTTAGTATAATAATTCCTCGTGCTACCGACATACGTACATTGAGCATTAATATAGGTGCGTCTACATGTATGTATCATGGCCAGGACCACTATATCTACACCAGCTACGGATATAGGGCATGATAACACACTCTTACGTGGTGTATATAACAAGTACGACATGAAATATGTTTATACACTGATGTTTTATGTGATACTCTCTTCATTGTAAAATAATTGAAGTTCTAGGATTGTCCTAAGTCAAACTTCATTAAGTTCGACCAAGTCTATAAAAATATATCAATATCTACAAAACCAAATTTACTTTGTTAGATTTAGTATGAAATGTATTTTCATATTATATATATGAGATATTGTAGATCTTTGCAAATTTTACTATAGACTTGGTCAAACTTCAAAAAGTTTGACTTAGAAAAATCTTAGAATTTAAATTATTTTTAAACGGAGGAAGTATATCTGTAGTATACTTTAACTATTGAGGCAATCAGTTACTCAGGAACTAGGCTGGACGAAAAAAAATTGGTTGATACTGTATGCAAACTGATTCCTTTTTTGAAGTAATAACCTTGCATTTCAATAACATAAAATATAGATACATGACTCCAGGCTCACGGAAACTACCAAAGATATCATGTAACGACAACTGTCCTGGACATTTTGTAGAAAGAACCCCAAAGAAAAATAAGCAAATAGACCCTCGGGGATCTATGCATACACCATAACTGACAGCCATCTCCAACGGCAAGCATTATCGAGAAGTTCGTCGAAAGAAGAGAAGAATCGTCGCAAGAACCAGGGAAGCACCATCGCCATCAAGGCTTTGCAAACTGAAGATTAGGCCCACCGCAAACGGCAAGGCACATGTCGCTTTGGCATGTCAGTCGGGGATTCTCCCCGTGACTTCCCGGCTCCATATCGAGTGCTCTCCATCGTCAATGACGAGGGGATACACCAGATCTGCTGCTCCCGGGCCACAATCCATGCTCCAGGGCTACCATTTAGACCAGCACGCCAATGCCACAGCCCAAGGCGGCCGTCGTCGGCCATCTCCTGAGTAGAGCCTCCCTGCTTCTCTACGACGATGGAGAAATAGTCGCAGCCATAAAGGCATAGCAGGAGGACAAAAACCTCAAATGGAGTCGCCGCCGCCGCCTCAGCAATAGCATCCATGGACCCAAACACTGCCAGTTGGAAGTACCAGCAAGCACACAGTATGCAGCTAGAATTTTTCATCCCTCAGATTATTAATGTATATATGTGTGTTTTCTGTACTGTATATCAGTATATAATCTGTTGCTGAATGAGAACTTATCTGGTGAGCAGAAGAGTATAAATGTCGGTTTGCGCTAAACAATCTTAATATATTGCCGCATGCATATGTGTCCCAGATAGATCATGAAGAACGTTGTAGGGAATTTATAGTTTCAATTTTTCAACAAAACGTTCACACTATCAGAAGAGAACATATGCTGCTCAAGTAAATTAAGCAGACAGGCTGACTGCTTCTGGAGGAAGCCAAAGCAACCCTCTTCCCATCAATAAGCAACATCCACGAGATGATGAGAAACGAGACTAGCGTAACGACCGTTCTTCTTTGCTCACTGCCGCTCAAGCTGGCCGGCCGTGCATCGGCGCAACAATCGTCCTCGCTCCTTTAGCATTTCTAGTCTTTAGTTAGATTAAAACGGCGCCTGATCAAGAGCTGCCCCAGAGACCTCGGTGACTGGCATCGTACGCAAGAAAATTAAACGATCTAAATGCCAGGTGTGTCTATGTACCGCCCGCAGCGAGTCCTAGCTATGGCTTGCCGGCAGGAAGCTGGAACTAGGAAGGCCCAGTTAATACGTCACGTGTCACGTCATGCTGCCAAGACGCAGACTTCACGAGTTTATGTAAAGACAATTTACTTACATAAATATTTGTAAATGTTCAATGTGTGTAAAAAATGTTTGTGACATTTAAAACATGGCACGCGTTCCAAAAAAATGTATGTGACAGTTAAAATAGTTTATAAAATCTAAAAGAAAATGTTCGTGTAATTTCCAAAAACAGTATGTTACATTTAAAACAATGTTCATGTGTTACAAAAATGTGTTCATAAAATTTCGAATTTTTTTTGTAAAATTTAAAAAATATTTGCATACTTAAAACATATTTTATCAATTTTCCAATGTGTAGATTTTTTCACAGATATTCGGAAAAAAAATTGAAACATGGTCTTGTAAAACATATTATTCATCTATTTGAAAAAATTTAAACGTGTATAAAAGATTGTACAACGTGTATGAAAAAAAGTAGACATCAAAACATATGTTTGAAAAAATATGTTAATCATGTGTTTCAAACAATTTAAATGTGTATATAAAATATTCCTGATGTATATTAAAATGTAGTCATGTGTTTAAAGAAAGAAAAAAAGAAAGGCTGTGAAAACCGAAAAATGAAAAAAAAAAGAGAGAGAAGGAAACAAAGAAAACCAAGGGAAAAAGAAAACAAAAATGAAAAAGGTAAAAGGGTGGAAGAAATCTAAGAAAAATCGAGGAAAAAAAATAAACCATGCAAAACGGTGGAAACCGAAAATGTCGAGTTTCACTGCCTCGAATCGGGCTATATATAGCCCTGGCGTGACTACCCGATATGGACAGGCGCACTACTGTGCGAGGCTGAAGCCGGCCGGCCAGGCGTAAGGGTATAGTTCCCAGTGATTTATATTTCTGATTTTTATCGTTTTCTAAACTGGTTTCTTAGCCGGCTTTTTTTTTCTTGCTGATTTTTTTCTATTTATTTTTAAATATTTTTGGTTCACACAGTATATTTTGTTTCTTTTCACATATTTTCGTTTTTTTTTGTCTTTTCTTTTCTTTTCCTTTTTTTGTTTATGTTGATCGTGTATACAAAATGTTCACATAATTTTTCAAATATGTTTGTTGAGCATTTGAAAAATATTTATATCATATTTTGAGAAAATGTCGCCTCGTATTTAATTTTTTTTGTCATTTACTAAGTAAAATCTCAGCATGTACTTCTAAAAAGGTTGATCACATATTTAGAAATTGTCTATCGTTTATCTAGAATTGTTCGTTATGTATTAAAAATATTCCATCATTGTCCTAAACTTGTTAATCATGTATCTAAAATTGCGCATTGTGTACCAAGAAACTGTTCATCAAGTATTTTCAATACATGCTAAACATTTTTGAATACCCAATGAATTTAAGAAAACACGATGCACAGTTTTTGACAGAATGGGTTTTATTAACACAATGACCAATTATGAAATACACACTGAATTTATAAATGCGGCTAACATTTGTAAATGCTTGGAGAACATTTATTAAATATACGCTAAAGATGTGTTGAGAACCCGGAGAAGGTTTTAAAAAATAGAAGGAAAACATAATTAATGCATGATGCACTTTTTTAAACACAATGAAATTTCTTGAAAGGCGCATCAACATTCTCTAAACAAACGTTGAACGGTCCTTTTTAAAATTGAACATTTTTAAGATGCATGATGAACCTCTTAGGAAAATACGCGAAACATTTTTAGTGAAGTTTTTTACAACAGCCACTAAAATATTTTGAAAACCTAGTAAAATTAAATATTTTTAAATAAATTTTTAATAAAAATTTCAGAATATATATATATGTGGGAGCAACAGAAAAAGGAAAAATAATAATAAGAAATCTATACATTCATTTCTTTTGACACAGATTGGAACACACACGTTTATTATAAGGATGTGGTTTAGCCTGTAGGTACCGAATGGTCAATTATGTACGACGAAAAAAACCAAACTATCAATTACCATTTTTAGGAATTTTTCTGACAAAGAAAAAAACATGAACTGTCAATTACTGAGACGAACCGGCTGGCTGGCGAGTAGAGCGATGGTTGTGCTTAGTGGGCTGGCCCAATAATTGGTGTTTTCCCTAGCTTAAAGCAATTCCTATGGACGCATCTCCTGTAACGTTCCTTAGTTCGGCCTGTGAGAGCTATATCTCGCTCATAGCGAGATGGTAGCTCCGGTCTCCTGAAGCACGCCGCGATAGGTCTGGCTCATCACTCTAGCAGTGTGCTTTTTTTTCTCTCTGTGTTTCTTTTGTTTGCTTTTTCACTGTTGGGCCGATTGTCTTTCTTTGATGTTTTTTTGTTGTTCACTATTTCGGAGTTGGGTTTTCTTGGTTTTTTATGTCTTCTTTTCTTTATCTTTTTTCCTTTGGTTTTTCTTTTTTTGATCTTTTCATCGGTTTTCTTTCGTTTTTCTTTTTCGTCTTCGCTATACGTTGTTTTTTTTTTGTTTCTTCCTCGGTTTCTATGTTTTCTTCGCCTTTCTTTTTGTTTCTTTGTCGGTTTTCACTGATTATTCTTTTATTACTTGTTTTTCTTTGTTTTGTTCATTTTTCTTTGTTTCTTTCTCGGTTTTCACTGTCTTCCAAATACCTGATATATTTGTTTGTTAAATACAAGTTTTGAACACTTTTTTGAATGCATGGTTAACATTTTTCAAATATATGGTTAACATTTTTCAAATATATGGTTAACATTTTCTCAAGTGGAATAAACACTTTTACACACAAATATACATTTCTATATACACATTTAACAGTTTTCTAATAACGAATTATTATTATTAAATATATGTTGTTTGCTGTCTACTTTCATTCAATGCACCATGTACATTTTTGTATACATCATGAACATTTTTTCAGTAAACTTTTAACATTTTCTTAATACATGATCCATATTTTTGTATACACATTCTATATATTTTTGTATACATTTTTTCTATAGATGAGAAACATTTTTTCTACACAGATTTAACATTTTACAAATGCTTATTTAACATTTATTTAATACATGATCAACATCTTTTTGAGTCACATTGTATATTTTTGTATACATTTTTTGTATATGTGATACACATTTTTTCTATACACATTTAATATTTTCAAATGCTTAATTAATATTTTTTAAATGTTTTATTTAAAGTTTTTAAAATATATATGTATAATATTTGGAAAAAAAATAAAAGAAAAAAAACAAGAAGAGAAAAATAGAAAACAAATAAGGCTGTGGCCTATGGACTCCCGTGCTGGGCCGGCTCAGTTTCGCGCGCCTTCAGATGTGACTGCCCGGGCGCAGCTATAGAGAGCAACTAACTAAGGAGCGCTCCATAGGAGCCTCCCCAACGATCACTTGTGGTGGGCTGAGAGTGCGCCACTTGGCGCGCTCTCAGCCACCGCCACGTTTCGCGCTCTGGGCGCTCTCTCCGGAATTTGGTTTTTTTATTTTTCCGCACGCGTTTTCAGCATTTTAAACGGTTTTTTTTCTGGTTTTTTCGGCTTTTTGGTTTTCCATCGGTCTTCCTTAGCTTTTGGACAAAAAAAAATTGATTTTTTTTGCGCGAAAAAATGCTGTTTTTTTTTTGCTCCCGCGAGAGGCACGGTTTTGCTTTCGTGAGAGGCACAGTCTTGCTTTCGCGAGAAGCACGGCCGTGCCTCTCGGAAATGGAAAAAAAAACGCGTTTTCTGTTTTTTCTCTTCCGCAAGAGGCACGGTCTTGCTTTCGCAAGAGGCACAGCTGTGCCTCTCGGAAACGAAAAAAAACGCGTTTTCGTTTTTTTTCTTTCGCGAGACGCATGGTTTTGCTCCCGCGAGAGGCACAGCGGTGCCTCTTGGAAACGGAAAAAAAATGTGTTTTCTGATTTTTTTTTCGCGAGAGGCACGGTTTTTGCTTCCACGAGAGGCACGGATTTGTTTCCGCGAGAGGCACGGCCATGCCTCTTTCGGAAAGGGAAAAGAAAACGTGCCTCCTGTTCGGTTTTTTTGTCAGGTTTTTTTCGACCGGTTTTTTTTTCTGAAAAAAAGTTCGTCAGAACCTATCAACATGGGATCTAGTTTTGAAGATCTCGACGCGAGGAATCTAACGGTGAAAACGTTTCGAGATTTGGACGCACGGTTTAAGAGATAAAATGTTTTGAATAAACGGATCTACGAAAAAAGAGAAAACTCACAGGTTGCGACAAGTGGCGCACATGCAGTGCGCCACTTGTCGCAACCTAGGGAGATGTGAATGATCTTTGAAAGGAGTACTCCTTAATTAGCAATTTCGGCAGCTATACCTCACTTGTAGCGGCACAACCTTGTCGCGCAAGCGTTTGGATCCGGCCCAGGGTGCTGGAGGCTACTGCCTCGTTTTTTTGTTTTTTTTCACATTTTTTTTCTCCTTTTTTCCGGTTCAATTTTTTACTTTCGTTTATACTTCCAAATATTCTAAATACATATATTTAAAAAATACTTTACATGTTCCTTGACAACATCTAGTGTTGATCGTAGGTTTGTGAGACTAAAATCAGTTCCTTTTTCTTGCGGTGTCATGAAGTTAGACAGTTCTGTGTCCTCGCAAATCTAATTATTCGGATCTGATGAGTTTATATTAGTGTATCAAGTGTTTTTTGTTGGTTTGATTCTTTGTGGATGTGAAATCTTCCATCGACACCCTGGTGAAGATATTGTTATTCGACGGCCTGCACTTCTAGGGGATCATCTCCGGCCCAAGTACGTTCATCAGTCAAGGCTTCCCATCTTTTTGGATGGACGACTCATGGGGATTTAAGAAACCTTTATTGGTAATGATCGTGCAGGCAAAAGAGCGACAATATCGTGCTTTGATCTAATTGCAGCTTTTTTACCCCAAGTCCTGAGCGTATTTCGTCTACGAGAGATTGACACCACACAGAAGGTATTTTCAAGATATCTCACTGTAATTCTTAGCCATTGGAGTTACTTGGTATTTTTCTTGGATATAAGATCCAAATCAGTATACCTGTAATAGTTATGGGTATGAATAAATTACGTGTGTTTCTCATAAAAAATTACCCTTGAAATGTCAAAAATAATAATTAGGCTCGATATTAGCCATCTATTCATTTATTTTGGCCAGTGGTCTAATGCGATATATATATAGCTTGCACTCGCCTTTGGTGTGACCTAGTCTGGATTAGGCCCAGTCGCGGCTACCACAGCGGTCTTCAAGGTTTTCCATGGAGTCGGTTCCGAGAGGTTTTGGCGTGCCTTTTTTCCTTTGTTTTTCTCTATGATTCTTTTTCTTATTTTCTTCATTACTACTTTAGTTTTCTAATTTCTTATCTGCTTCTTTGTCCTTTTCTTTTTTGTTCTAGTTATTATTTTTCTTCATCTTTTGATTTTTACCTTTACCTTTTAATTATGTATTTTTCTTTTTTGTTCCTGTTTTTCTAATCTTTCCCCCATTTTCTTTTCTTTTTTCCATTATGTTTTTATTTTTTTTCTGTTTCTTGTTTTCACCATGTATTAAAAATGTTTTATTATATACCAAAACTGTTTATAAAGGTATTCAAAAAATCTTTGTGTATATGAAAAATGTTTCATTATGTGTTTAAAAAAGGTTCATGTGCATTAAAAGTGTTCATCATACATTTAGAAATCAGTATTATAAAATATCAAAGTATACTTCGAAAATGATTATCTTGTTTAATAAAATAGTTGACATGTATTTATAAATTGTTTGTCATGAGTTTTAAATCTCATCAAGCACTATAAATGTTCAACGTGTATTTTAGGAAAGTAATGATGATTTAAAAAAATATTCATCGTCTATAAAAAAAACCATGTATTTTAATTTTTTCCTTGTTTATTTTCTTTTATTTCCCGAATTGTGGTTTTCAATTCTTTTTCTCGTTTCTTTATTCTTTTTCTGCTTTATATTTATTTTCTTCTATTCCATATTTTTTTCCATAGGGTATGAAAAAATGGTCATCATGTACTAAGTTCTTCCTTAGGTTTACATGTTGTCACCCATTATACTATTGTTTCCCCTCCACTGCTATTGAAGGCGACGCCATACTTTCACCATGTTACAACAGAAATTGCGCCAAATAGTAGTTATTACGTATCGTAGTGTGCACCATCTTCGGTTCTGGTCAATTTTTCTCTATTTTTGCCTCAATTGTTTTGGTTGTTTTATTAATTCTTGTCGGGATTTTATCTTTTTAGTTTTTTATAAAATGAGCTTTTAAAATTCATGAGTTTATTTTTGCAAATTCGTGAACATTTTCTTAAATTTGTGAACATTATTTTCCAATTAGCAAATATCTTTCATATCCACAGACATTTTTGCGTTCTTCTGGATCTTGTGCAGTCATTCTTGGATTAGCAGTTGGATAAATTAAATGTTGTTTTTTTATGGGCAATGACTTATGGATGTGTCTATATATGCTATCAACAATGACTTATCCAATATTCTGAAGGAAGCCAAAGAAACCCCTGTTCCCATCAATAAGCAGCATCCACATTGAACCATCTTGGTTGTCGTTGCAAAATTCATCTTGGAACGACACTTTCAAAAAAGGCTCTTCTTCCCCCCCACAAAAAAAAACCCTCTTCTTTGAGCTGTCGAATATTCCCATCAATTTATATTACTGTACAGTGGCCCACTAACATGCCGTACTGAAGCCCACCACCATTCCATGGACATGTTGCTCAAAAGCCATATTGGCATCTTCTATATAAAAAAAAGCCCACAGTGGTCCAGGGGCAACATACCATGTTTGTGTGTGTGGTCAGTGTTTTTTTTGGACAGAGGTGGCGCCAGAGGCGCCTTTTTGTTGTTGTTGAGAAGAAGACACCTTTCATTGATCTCAAGCACAAAGTAAACCAGTAATTTTAAGATGCTTGATGTTCTGATTGCCTAGATTTTGGAGAATAGGACAGTGTTCACGTAAATGAAGCTTGATATAGCAAACCAAACTGGCCTGGCATTGCCAGCAGCATTGTGAGCCTTTTTTTTTTTTTTGCGGGGTGCATTGTGAGCCTTGTTTTTGTGTTCCTTACAGATGTATCTCATATGAGCTGAAATGTGCCTGGTAGCAGCTGGAAATCCTGCTAGTTGACTCCTAATCTCCCAATGCCCAGGACTATTGCGGATGTCTATGGACGCATAGCCTGAGCCAAGGTCAGATTGTGAGTTATTAAGACAATATCACCTGTATTTGATCAGTGTTTAAGGCCTTAAAATTTCATACCACAGCAGCACTAACAATGGGCATATCAATCAATTTCTCCGTCAAAGGGCGATTAATGAGCGATCCGTGCGATTTGAAAAATCTGTTGCATAGTACAGCAAGTTTAATTTTTGCGAAAAAAACTAGCTGATGGTTTTCTGAAACCCTATCACAGTTGTGGTGGTTATTTGTAGTTCTTTTCTTTTTGCAACATTCGTACCAATATCTATAACAGCACTCAGTTGTAATATTGTTGATCTGTTCATAAATCACATTATTCTAGTTGGACCCTCAGAATTATCTCTTAGTTGCACATTTATGTTATAATATTAAATTATGCATAAACCCTAGACAAATATTGGTGTAATCTTGTAAAAGCCAAATTACTATTGCTCTAAGAAAGTAAATAGTTGTTCACATTTGCTGAAAACAGTAAGTACTAAGCACTACGTACTGCAAGAACTAGGTAATCTACTACTCCCTCCGTCCCATAATATACCCTTTGAAATGCAGGCGCACATACCGTAATAGTAAGCCAGTATGCCGCGGACACTACCGGGGCAGATCATCAGCGTCGGCGCCCCATATTGGGACGGCCGTGAGAGGCGGTGGACCGGCGATGGCAGGAGGCAGCCGACCTTGGAGGGCGCTGGCGCCGGATCGAGGCCACGTCGACACTGCCGATGTCGGCGGGGCAGACACGTCGACCGACGATGAGCCGGGTGCCGAGCGGCGGGAACTGGGACAGCGACCACAGCGACAGAGTAGTGGGACCGCGCGCAAACGCCTCCAGGATCGCAGCAGCAGCCCAAAGGCAGTGGCGCCTACAGCAGCTCCATTCTTCTCCCTCTACCCGAAGTGGACGCAGCGGCAGCGGCCACCTTGCCTCCGGCCACGTTGCAGTGAACTCTGGTGATCTACATCCGGCCACCTTGCAGTGAACGCAGCGGCTCGCGTCGTAGTCGTAGCCACGGCCGCCATCGACGACGACCACCTCCTCCAGAAGCTGGGCGTTCCGCGCAAAGTACTTGATGAGCCGCGCCTGGAAGCAGGTGAGCCCCAGCTGCCTGTCGAACCGCACGACCACCCTCCTCAGCGAACGCCGGAGGCACTCCAGCGCCGTGGCCCCGCTCGGACCGGCGGAGAGCTGATCATCAAAACCCTCGTAGGAGCACTCCGACATGGCGCTGGCGGCGGCCATCTGATCCGCTGGGTCGGGATGATTGGTTTCGCGGAGGTACTCCCGGGAGCTGAATTTCAGCTGGGCAGCCGCGCAGCAGGTTAAACAGCGCGGTGACTGCGACGGCACGGTCGGTCAGACACCACCCGCACAGCTCTTCGATCTCGAGGCGCTCGAGTTTGGGAAAGACTGGCAAGTCGGCGGTGGCGAGGTCGGCCATTGAGTATGCCGTGAGCTTGAGAACCCTGGCGTGGCGCGTGGCGGCGAGCATGGAGCAACGCAGCTGCTTGGCCGCGGTGGAGTGGAACTCCAGGTGGACCTGCTCCAGGTGCGTGGTGGGGGTCTTGAAGGAGAAGTTGGTGCCGTCGACGGTGACGACCTGCGCGTACCGGAAGCGGCGGAGGCGCGGCGCGTCGAGCTCGACGCTGCAGCACCCGCCGGAGTACATGTCGGTTTCGGTGAACTCGTGGAAGTTTGCCATGGCGAGGACGGTGACCGCCGGGCAGCGGAGGCTGTAGAGGGGACGGTCGGGAACGAAGATCAGGGCTTCGAGGCGGAGGTCGGAGAGCCTGGGCGCGGCGTCAATCATGTTCTGGAGCGTGTCGAGATCGACGACGCACCGCCGCAGCCGCATCGCCTCCAGGCACGGGAAGTCGAGGATACGACGTCGGCCCTTGAGCTTGCAACCGGTGAGCTCGAGACTCCGGAGCGCAGCGAACGGCAGCAAGCTCAGGGAGAGGCCGTAGTACGACCACTGCGACAGGGCGGCGTGCGTGCAGTGCCGCGGGCCGCCGTAGTCCAGGCACTCGAGCCGGAGCTCCTCCACGCCGGAAGCTTCCCCCACCTCCTGCTCGGCGTCGTCTTCCCTGCTGCAAGCGGCGGACAGGGTGTCGTCGTGCATGGTGCCATCGCGCATGACGACGGCCACCTTCTTCGGGCCCTGGCCGACGGAGTTCTGGAAGGCGATCGCGTGGTCGGCGTTGTCCATGGCACGCCATCGCAGTGGAACGCCGCCGGTGGTGCTGGTGTAGGAGCGGTAGTCGAGGTTGAGGGCGGCGGTGTGGAGCCAGAGCGGGCGGCGCCATCGGCGGGAGAGGGCGGCGGTGCGGGCGGCCTCACGGGAGGGCGCGAAGGAGAGGACGTGGATGAGCAGGTCGTCGGGGAGATCGGAGACACGGTCCGACGGCGCGGCGGCGGCCATCGAGATCGAGATCGAGTTCGATCGGTTAGCTAGGGCTACATTTTGCATGGCTTCGTCCTATATATGACGTACCCGCTAGGAGTGTGACGCAGTCGGCATGGGCCTGAAGAGGAATGCCCAATGGGCATTCTGTCCACAATTGGGCTACCTTCCCAAATAAATTGGCAAGGGCCCAAGGGCTCATTCGATTCTTCGATTGGCAAGGTGATGCCTTCAGCGCCAGTTTGTTTCAGGCTAACCACACACTTTATTTATTGAACAATAATGTTCTGGGTAATACAACTTATACAAAGAGGCTAGGTGCGTGTCTAATGAGGCTATGTGCCTCAATATTTGAGGCCCTTCCTTCAAACATGAAAGAGCAATTTTGAAACTCCGAAGACATGATCTGAATTTCTCGAGTATGATGTGTCCATGGTTTCCTCCGTTTCCTTCCTTGATGCTTGCAATGATTTCTTTGCAGTCCGAGCCAACAACGGTATGTGTTTCCATCAAATTGTTTGCCAGGGCTAAAACTTCCCTGCAAGCTGGAGCTTCGAGAGTAGCTGGGTCAGTTATGCCTGCAAATACTATGGCTGGCGGACACACCCATGTACGAACCCTCGCTATTTTTGTAGATCACATCAATCGCGTCAATATTAGAAGCTTTTGAAACCGCCCCATCAACCTTTAACTTTGCAAACCCCATTGGAGGGGGGATCCAGCAGGCTGAGGGTTGTGACAAGGTAATTTGTGGAGCCGCCGCAGGTTTACATGAGTTGATCTCCTGTATGTATCGATCAACGAAACCAAGGGTGAGGCCGGACTTCAGAATATTTGCTTGTGTAGCGCTTTTAGTCGTGCATGCCATATGACCCATAAGGTAACCAGGACCCGAACAAAATTTGAATGCGAGAGCATCTCCATTACAGTGAAAATCCATCGCTTTGCCTCTAATTCTGTTACTTCAGAGCTATCATTCACTAGGTCTTCATCTTCTAGCGCCCAGACACATCGTGAAGTTGTGCACTCCAACAAAGCATGCTAGTTGTTGCACCTGGCGCTCACGCGCGGCGCTGCTGGGCCGGCCCAGTAACCTGCTCTCAAACACAACAAACGTAAAGATTTTTTTTAAAGAAGTTAAGCGGGACTCGAACTATGCACAGTAGCTTTGATAGTTGTAGCTAATAACCACTACGTCAAGCTCATTAGATCAACAACAATCAGGAAACAATGCTATTTGACCCTTCCTTTAGTTAACATATATTATATACCCAGTATACTAATTTTAAAAAGAATGTATAAATTTTAAAACAATGAGTAAAAATGTTCAAAACAACAAAGAATTTGAAAAAAGGTTCATAGAAATTGGAAAAAGTGCGCGGAAATGAAAATTTTCATGAATTTGAAAAAACGTTTGCGGATTTGATAAAAAGTTCATCAATTTTTTTAAAAACTTCACAAATTTCAAAAAAAATCATCGTTTTTGAAAAAAAAAGTTCATTAATCTCGTAAAAGTTTGTCGATTTTCAAAAAGAGTTCATCAATTTTTTAAACGTTCATGAATTTTAAAATATCATCAATTTTTTTAAAAATTTCATGAATTTGAAAAAAAATCACTGATTTAAAAAAATTAATCGATTTTGAAAAACTGTTCACGGATATTTTACAAGAGTTCACAGATTTGAATTATGGAGAGATATTCATGAATTAGAAAAAAGTTCATCAATTTTTTTTAAAGTTCACCAATGTTGAAGAAATTTCATCGATTTTAAAAAAATATGAATTTGAAAAAGTTCACATATTTTCAAAAAAAATCATGAATTTGAAAAAGTTCATGCATTTTTTAAAATATCAAAAATTGAAGAAAATATTCATGGATTAAAAAAATGTTCACGAATTCGGAAAAGTTCAAGAGTTTAAAAAAATTCCGTGAATTTAAGCCATTTTTTAGCACAATACAATCACAGATGCTCACATACACGCACATACACTCACTGTATGAACGCCCTACCCCTATGAGCACCTCCGAGATACTGCCGACGCAACATCTTGAGATTTACGAAGTCACCATAGGCACCTCATAGTCGATGAAAACTTCTTTTTCCCACTGAACGAACATCTCCGGAAAGCATGAAATAAATGTAGGAACACGCGAGCACGAGTGCCAACTGCCAAGTCTAGGACTTGAACCCTCGTGAGCTGGTTCCACCACAAGGAACCTAACCATCTCAGTTGCTCAGTTCGCAGAAGCAAATCTCATTGAACATGTATTCCCACATAAACACATGTTTTCAAAAACATACAAATGTGGTTGATTTCCTTTGAAATGAAACCAAAATCAACTGGTGTTGAAGAATCTGATTTTTGGCATTTAGTATACTTATTTTCTGCCCACAGTTGTGATGCGGATATGTTTGTCTTCCTCGTCGAAGGCTGGTGCTGGCCACATATCTAGGGATAGAGAATTATGGTGCGTGTGGGGCCAACATTGTTCTTTCGGTGATGACTTTGGTCCTCTCTCTCAGAGACGGGTTGACTATGGCTCACAATCCTATGTGTGACGATGTGCTTCTTGTTCTTCTCTAGCAGCTTATTCAAAATGACGGCATGATGACGTTTGATGACCTTGTGATGCATAAAAGTTCACCATCAATGTTTATGTTCATTTGGTTTTCTCTTTGGTCCTTCATGTATGTTTGCAGCGGCAGTTGTACTGTAATGTTCAGATATGTACTTGTTGTACGTTCTCCTCACATCTCAATATCAATGAGTATGCTATGTTGTGTGTTGTTTAAGATAAGGTCACTATCAGAGTAGGCAACACTATTTATTTTTATTTTGGCAACTCACTCAGTTTTGTCAAAACATTTTTCAATGTTTGCCACAAACAAATTCAGAATTATTTGAATATTTTTTTTCATTTATTTTTAGATTTTAATGTTCACCCAAGCTCATTTGAGCTCGAGCTAAGAAAGATCGCCCCACAGTCAGCCTCTCTAAAGAAAAGAATTGGCTATGAGAGATAGGTTTCAGAATGGCTTGAACTGACAAACAAGTGGTATACAAGGCAGAATCAAAGAGTATGTACATATATAAGCATCTTTTGCAAGACATGCATAAGATTGTATAGGGAGAATAGGTTGATCAATGCCAACGTGTTATTGTTATGCAAGAGATCATATTGTAGCAATAAAACAAAAAATGTTGTGAGATGGAAACAATAATCAGGAATGTTAAGACAATGAGTGAGAGAGAATGACTAACCTGCTATATGAGTTTGGGTTCGGAGAGTGTAGGAAGAAGAGTATCATATTTCTTCCTAGACTACTAGTTCAGAGTACCTCGGGGAATTTACAATCGGTACAAAGGTTTGACGCACCATTTAAAAAAAACAACGTCTGACCCATGACAACAATTTGCAATGAGATGTACCGTTCAAGAAGGATAAGTAGAACCCACAAAAAAAAAAGGATAAGTAGAGCACAATGCTAAAGAGTAGGCAAACTAGTAAATAAGTTGTAGAATTTGAAAATTAACCATGTATTGATATGGTAATCAAACTACACAGAGGCGGACGACAGTGCATTCGTCACAATTACATTGATATTTGTATATCATCTGTTGATTAACATGGAAAACATATATTAGTGGCAAAACATATTGTGAAACAATATAACTAATAAGAATATTTCCGTTGAAATAAGCGAGACACCCCGCTAGCAGTTTTGATTCTCATATATGAAGTCCAAAAAAAAAATCTGATTTTCTAAAAACATATGTTATGGTATTTACAATAGGGAACTGACCAAATTAGCATTTCTTTTGTAAAGTATGCAATGACATCTCAGTGTGTCAAGTCTAAATATAACTAGATGATACCCCGCACGTTGTTGCGAGAATATTTTACAGTACATTTCAATGAGATTTGGTTGTATGGAACATGAATATTTGGAGTAATAATATGAAAAATAAAACTGAAAATACATATGATTTATTGTGTTTGATTATAATATAGTTGTAAAATATTTTTTAAATGTAAATAGCATAATACTGAAAATACATAATACTCATAGCATAATACTCTTCGGGGAAAATCCCAACGCAGTTTACAAGTTGCATGCCCCTAGTGTCGAGAACTCCTTGGTTCTCGAAACCGAAGGCACTGCAGAACTGCTCCAACGTCATGGTGTTAAAAATTATATTATAATCCTAATAATAAAAATAAATTTATAATATTTGTGTGTTATAAACAATACAAATACAATAAAACAACTTACTTAAAAAATGCTCATGTAATTTAAAAATATTCAAATAACTAAAATAATACTTATGATTTAGAAAAATTGTTTATATAATTCCAAAAATTCAAATATTTATTAAAAATATTAATATAACTAACTATTTTTATATATTTAAATATTTTATAGTTTTAAAATTGTTCATATTTTCATAAATATTCACGGAGTATATAAAGTGTTCATGCTTTTAGAAAAAGTTTATGTGATTTTAAAAAGTTTTCACGTGTTTTACTAAAGTTTGTGTGTTTGCCAAAAGATATATTTTGAATAAATTTAAATAGAAAAATATGTATGGAAAAATAATTAGGAGCCTAGTGTTCCCCAAAACTATAGATCCTCAAATGAACACCTTTTCAAATTATACATTCATTTCTATAATTCATAAATATTATTTTGATTATGTGAATATATTTTAGATAATATGTGATTTTTTGAAATAATACGTGAATATTATTTAAAATTACATCAGCATTTTTAAGAAATAAGTTGTTTTGTATGCATATTATTTATAACACAAGAATATTCCAACTTTATTTTTATTACTAAGACTATAATACAAGATATTTGAACTCATGATCTCCTATTCTGCCACGAAATCACATCACATCCAAGAACTTTGATGTAGTTGTTGCATAGTACTGTATCTGTTTGCTACTAGCCACTTTTCTAATTGTGCTCTCACCGTCTGCTTTCATTTCAATACGAATCGAACTATTTTCTAAATAAATAAGAAATACATCACATGCTATTTCACTGCTAGAGAGTAATGCCTCACACTCCAGATGCATTAGCAGCGTGGAACAATGTTAACGGCGCCAGAGACTTGACGACAATGCTCATATTTGGTCGTAAGAACTTCTCGTGCTGTATACAGAGCGCCGTGATTTTAGCCATCTGCTTGCCAGAATGTGTCAATAATCACAAATGCAAATTGTTAACGTTTAGAGAATAATACCGTGAGATTAGAAACACAACATGTTTGAGAACTGCAACAGAGAGAATATGGAGAATACAACTTTCTCTCTTATTCCGGCGACCACGAGCACTAGCATCACTGGACAATTCCCCCCTCTGCAGCATGGCAACGATGATAGAGGGGTGATGGTGTGTTTGTCGTTCGACCACTAGGTGTGGGAGTGTGGCATCGCCTCATCGGCATCCTAGCGGCCGCAGATCGACCCCAAGTGCACATCGCCGTACATGCTAGCCGGGACGAGTTACAACAGCAGCCCCATTTTATTATAAGTCTGTTCTTGGAGTACCGCCGCAGCTGGGAAAGCCGCGTTCACATCATGCATCGGTTATGGTGGCCTGTGTCGGCGTGGTCAGGTCTGAAGCCAACTGGACACGCCCTCGGCGGGGATTTTCTCCATTGTAGCCAGTAAGAGCGGTGGCTCACTCTCCGTAGTGTGGTCTTTTTTGTGACGATACAATGGCGAGGCTTTGCGCCGTTTCCTCACACATACAGATTATGTGCCCGCAAGTAATCTGGATCGGCAGATCATGGTGGTTGCTCATGGCATCGACTACCAATTCGGTTTGTTAGAAGTATCTTGGCCAAGTCCACGACCAATAGGAGTTTTAGTGGTGGCCTAGGGCAACTATCTCCAGAGGATATCATGGTGGATTCGCTAAGAGTAATGTGTGGAGCAAGCTATTGGAAGAACTACCATCCAGACGGAGACTGCAACACTACTTTTATGTACCCTACTTGTAAGATTTTTGGGCCTCGTCGCTTTGCATCTTATTAACAAAAAGATGCATGCATGCATCCACATATCCAGAATCCAGGAAGCGTTATGTTCCTTTTTGAAAAAGAAACATATGGTCTGCACCAAGAAGCTAGAAATCTTCTCATTAACTAGACAAAAGAATGAATGAATCTCTATGGCTTACTATTTGGTAGAGACAAGTTACAACGACCAAGGGTAAACAAATACTCCCTCCGTCCCAAAATAAGTGTCTCAACTTTGTACTAACTTTAGAGTTAGTACAAAGTTGAGACACTTATTTTGGGACGGAGAGAATATAAAGTATGATCAATTGCATAAATTACTGATAGCTTCTCGTTAGAGCATGTGAGTATACAGGCTCAAGAATATACCTTGGCGACAGCCTTGGGAGGGTAATCTCCTCCAAGCCTCCGATCCACGCATTGCCTCAGCTTCCTTTCAGTAATAAGTCTTGGTCTAGCCTGCATGTTGATGTAATTACTGTTTCGCTATTGCATCGTCTGAAGGAATTATATCCGCCAATGCAATTCATACGAACCCATTCCACAAAGGATATGCCATGGGGTAGTGTACGATCATCTGCCTTACGACCAGTTAAAAGTTCCAGCAGCACAATCCCGAAGCTGTAGACATCGCTCTTTGTAGAAATTTCGTCTATTGCCCACCTGCCAGAACCAAAGACTAGATAAGCAGGAGAGTAATGATTTTCCAAACCTGGTGGAAGAATGTGACAACAGTAAAACATTTTGTTGCAAGAAAAAAATATGTTGCATACTCAGGCGCATCATAACATGATCTGGGAATTCCACCCGGACGATCCAAAAGAAGGTTGTCACTGTAATCAGGGACCTCTATGGAAACACCAGGGTAACCAATCTTTGCAACGTCGCTGTCAAAGAGAAATATGTTGCTGGACCTGATGCCAGTGAGGATAACGCAAGGTTGTGCCTTCTCATGGAGGAACTCAAGCCCAGTAGCAGCACTCAGGGCAATCTTCATGCGTTGCGCCCATGATAAAACCAGTCCTTGTTCAGCCCCCCTAACATTCTCTTTACCTGTGATCATAAACCACAAAAATCTCAGCTTATTTCTGAGAGAAACTACTTCTTAATCCAATATCCATAGTAGTTGATCAATTCGATAATACTTGTTACATTATGATGCATGTGATCAATTTGATGATAGTTTTTGGCTCATAGAAGTGCCAGATTGATGTGGCACAAACGTGAACCTTAACACAACAAAGTGCCCCTCTCCCCCAAGTTCCAAAAAGGGAGCCCTCCTTTAAAGGCTAGCTGCCTACGCTTCCAACTCATCATCTCCAAATGACATAAATGTCTTATTGTTTGGAGAGACCAAGTAATAACCAAAGGGGGACGCATCATCCTTCTTTTGGTTGTTTTGGACTCATCCAACACTTACTTCATGTCCACTTTTGGCCTTCCTATGTTTCGAGAGGAGGATCTCAGCTTTAACCTATATCGACGCAGAAAATGGTATGAAATACCCTCTCTTTGTCAACACGTAGAGGCTGATTGATTTTATGCCAAACTTTAGCAAAATCAAAATTTCACAAAATTTGGCAACTTTTTATGAGCTTGGTAAGAAAAAATGGTAACCAATCTAAGCCAATTTTTGGCATCAAATCAATCCTCCCGCCAAAAATCCCAGTTATAAAGTGCCCTTTATATTTCCCCCTCCTTCCTCTAAATATAAAGCCTATAGAGCAGTTTTTAAATGTCCCTTTCAAATTTTAGATATAGAGGGGGCTTTAGGGAAACTACTAGAGTGTGTTTTTACCCTCTTTTCTTTATTGTATTCTGGCAGGTTTGTTAAAGCGTGGGGGAGTTTAGGTAATCTGCTAGAGTTGCTCTAACAACTTAGCAAGTGTGACCAAACTGAAAGTTTCTGAAAGTAACAACTCACCATGCAGAATATCGTGCAAGGATCCCCTGGATGCATACTCGTAAGCAAGAACATGGTTGTCTCCTTCAACACTGTAACTGAGAAGCTGGAGAACATTCTCATGTCTGAATCTTGAGACCAAGGGAACCTGAATCAGAAGGGTGCTAGTTAGAAGGAAAGCCTTGTTATATTGATAATTGAAGAGCATTAACTAGAATGGTGAAGAAAGGCAAGGCATCCAGCTAATACCTCTAAAATAGTAGTAGGAAAAAGCTTCATGATCGCGGATTTATATCCATCTTTCAGCACGCCCAAGAAAACTACACCGTATATGTTCTCTCCTATTAGAGCACGACTGCCAAAATTCCTGGTTATTTTCCTTAGTTCATCCATGGAAATTATCGGTACCACATCCTCTGCCTTTCCACTTTTAGTAAGTCTGGAATTGCTACCTGCATTAGGGGAAATTGAAATAATATGAACATTTGCTTATTTGGTTCTGGTATTTTGCACAATGAAATTTATCTGACAACTTCTGATGTGATAAAGCTGAATGAAATTTGGGTTCTACAAGACGCCTTTTACGATTAGAGAAATGAGAATCACGAAACATATTTATGGCATACAAGGAATTTCGCAATATTGAGTTAATCATTTTAATTGAATTTAAATGTGATACATATTGAGACAGCTGGTGAGATGGACTTAGCATTAGTTGAACGAAGAGAAACTACTAAAACTGTCATGCCAACCGGAAAGGACGATAAAAATTCCTTATTACCTGTAGAATTTGTTCCCTTGCGCAGGTGGTAAGCTTTTCTAATTGTCCTAAGTCTGTCTGCTACTTCAACCATTTCTGGACGCATTTTCTCCTCCAACTTTAAGCATTCAGCTGCTAATTTTGCAACATCTTCAAGAAATTTAATGTTCTTTTTATCATTCGCAATTTCCTCATCAAACATTTGTCTCACTTTTTTCCCTTTTCTCAGGGATTCAGGAAAACTTTTAGCAAGGATGTTATCACCGTCCACAGCTTTCTTTCGGGTGATGATTTCCAGCAAAACGACTCCAAAACTGTATACATCACTTTTGGGAAGTAGAATCCCACTCTGCAAGAACGAAGGGTCCATGTAACCTATGCAGCCAATGACATGTCTGGTATGCTGAGTCTTGTCAGCCGCAAGCAATCTTGCTATCCCAAAATCCGATATCTTTGGCCGAAAATTTTCATCTAGCAGTATATTGGCGGGTTTGATGTCACCATGAAGAACAGGACTATACATTGAATGCATGCATGATAACGCTTCAGCTGACTCAATGGCGATGTCCAAACGTTTGTCCAGAGGGAATGGGACAGAACTCTTAGCATTCTTACTGCAGTGAAGGATGTCGTGGAGATTGCCATTGCATACAAACTCCATAACAATCGTAAGAGCATTTACCTCCGTGCAGCAACCTAATAGTCTGACAACATTCTTGTGATTTATCTGGGAATGCACTATCACCTCTTTGGTGAATTCTTCTTTTTTGGTCCCATTTTTGTATCTCTTCACTGCGACTGGACGAAAATCATCTAAATGTCCTTTATAAACCATACCAAATCCCCCTTCTCCCAACACAGTGCTATACCCACTGGTGCTGTCTTCTATCTCTTTCTGTGTGAAAGATCTTAGATTGTAGTTGTTATCCACTCTCACCACATGTCCATTAGCATGAAGGAAATCCCTCACATTGCTCCCTTGGTAATCCATTTGCAAACGAAGATCGAATTCATAAAATGAGGAGAGGTGTGGCTGGCCTGTGTACGTCAAAATGTCAACTGATATCAATTTGCTTACATGAAACACAAATGTTACTGCCAACAAAATACATCGCAAGATGTGTTTTCAGATTCACATTACACGTAGGTTCATTTATTTTTAACAAAAAGAAAAGTTTGTAAAATGTAATCCGGATAGTCTATATAGAAAATGTTGATATCAATGGGACCTATGTTTTGCATGCATATCCTTACAAGTAGGACATAGTAGCGGTGTGCAGCTTGATGCAAGAACAGTAGAACACAAAATGTTACTAGCGTTATCAGTTTGGAATAGCATTCTTATGGCAGAGAGGCAATTTCCCCTCTTGCTGAGACGGGGGCAAGGGAACACTGAAAAGACCAAGGTGATGTGAATTGGGAGGCAGTGAATCAGGGATTCTAATTGTTATACCTCACACATTTGCATCATTAGCACCTATTTTGGTGTCATACTATTGATTTCAACCCGCAAGATCTGAGGGGCTGGCTGCCCCTTTCCTCGGAGAAACTGGCCATCTGGGTGTTTAGATTGTTCACAAATTGCCACCCCCAAAATAAACCCTTGTAATATAGATTCCACTAGTCTATAATGCAAGATTCATTCATTCTAAATATCCCCTAAATATTGTACGCGCGGACCCATGGCTGGACAACAAAGATTCATAATAATCCCATGAACTGAATATGTCTGATGAGGAGTGAAGCAACGGTTACCTGTTAATTCCTCCGCAGTAGGAGCCACGCGAGAGGTCTGCTCCTATGCTTTCCGGGAAGTTTTTTGCACGAAAATTAAAGCATATCAATGGCTCTGATTAGAGGTGTTAAACCACCAGCTTAGTGCGAGCAAAGGGTAGTTTCGTCCCTCTCAACTTTTGGTTCCAAGTGGCCCGTTCAGTTTGCAGCGAAGCCACGATCCAAAAGAAAAAAAAAAAGAGGGCGTTGCACGATCTCTCCTCGACCCCTCCTGTTCCGAGCGATCCCCTCCCCGTCGCTTCCTTGCCGGCAGCCCTGGATCCTCCTGCAGCCCCTTCCGTGGTCTCCTCCTCGCACACCGCTGGCCGGTCTCTCCTCGCCGGCAGCCCGGGGTCCTCCTGCAACCTCCTCCGCTGTCTCCTCATCTGACGCCGCCGGACGTTCTCTTCCTCGGACGCCGCCGGCCCACCCTCATTCTCCAACGCCGGTGTGCCTCCAACTTTCGAGCTGTTGGCCCCGTCGCCGGTCTTCCATGGACTCTGACAGGTGCGTTTCTTCTCTCATTTAGAATTTCTGCTGCATTTGGTAAGAGCTTGGAGAGATACTCTGTAATAGAAAAACAGAGTGTTTTCCTCTCTTGTAGGATAAACAACCTTGTAGTGAAAGTAGATGCAGCTACTTGATAAGAATTCGTCCACCAGAATAAACAGCAACATTAGTTGTTTCCATCAGCTTTGTCTATTCTCTCACTATTTCTGTATGTTACTGTATTTTTTTCCATGAGCAATTTTGTACGGCTAACAAAATCAGCGAGTGGTTAACACTTGAAATTAATGCTCGGCCACCAGAAGGTGTGTGGTACTGGATTTACAAGAGCTTGAATAAGTTGCACATCAGGCTCTCTTGATAAGAATTCCAGTGAAAAGTTGTTAACAATTTGCACCCTGAAGGCTTAATCTTTGCTCTGTATACAAGCTTTTTGCAAATCATAAAATAACACTTGGTAGGGACTGTTTCAACTTTACAATTACATCAAGTGCATAATCTGACAATTATAAAAGCTGATGGAAACAATTTCATGTTGGCAAATGAACGAACTTTGCTCACCTTGATGTCATTGCATAGCAAATTTGAGTGTACCCTTTCTATGAGCTAGACATCCTTGGCAACATGTAGTTCTTTGTTGTCTTTTGATTTCGTATTTTTCATTTTTACTGCTAGCAGTGAAGATGGGATGGGTGATTTGCATGGTGATTTATTTGGATACAGTACGTCTGACAGCGACAATATGGAGGTTAGATTGTTATGTTATAATTTGTTTACTTATGTTGCTGTTTATGTGTGGTAGGGATAGAAATCATTATGAACTGAACTGATAGGGTAACTGTTTATATTTATGATAGGAAAATAGACATGTGATAGGGTCTCATGTGTCTGAAGCCATTCATGGCATGTGTTTAGTAATTTGGGGGCAGAAAATGAGGCTCTAGATGAGTACTGGAAAATTGTCCAGATGACCTTTGAAAATGAAGAAGACTCCTACAACTTCTATAATGCATACGCTAAAAAGAAAGGGTTCAGTGTTAGGAAGGATATCGCGAGGCGTGAGAAAAAAATAGGAGAGATTTTCTATAGGAGATTTGTTTGCTCAAAGGAAGGGATTCGTGATCCAGCTACGAGGGACATCAAGGACCGAAAAAGAAGGGAAAGAGCTGAGACTCGAGAGTATTGTGGGGCTGAACTGAGCATCAGACTTGATAAGCAGCGTGGAATCTGGTTTGTGGACAATTTTGTAGATGACCATAACCACATATTAACAAGTCCAGATGAAACCCCATTTCTTCGTTCCCATAGAAAAATCAAAGACCATCAGAAATCAGAAATAGTAATGATGGAATCGATGGGCCTCTGTAAGCATCACATAATGGATGTCTTTGAGTGCAAGAGTAGTGGTAAAGGGGGAGCTGGATTTATCGATAAGGACTTGTACAATTTCTCGTCTAGGTACAAGAGGTCCAGAATTGCGGATGGTGATGCAAATGCTACAATACGGGCGTTGAAGGCTAGGCAGGATAAGGATCCAGAGTTCTTTTTCGAGTACCGAGTTAACACAGAAGGTCGTCTGAAGGATCTGTTTTGGTGTGACGGGCAGTCCCGCATGGACTACCAGTCATTTGGTGATGTTGTCGTGTTCGACAGTACATACCGGATGAACAGGTACAAGATGCCTTTTGTTCCATTTGTGGGACTTAACCACCATCGCCAAACCACCATATTTGCATGTGGTATTGTGTCTGATGAGTGTGCTGACTCGTACATTTGGGTGCTTCGTACTTTTTTGAGGGCGATGTGTCAGGTAAAACCAAAGTCGATAATAACAGACAATGACAATGCAATGATCAAAGCAATCCGTCAGGTACTTCCAGGAACAAATCATCGTGTATGCTCTTGGCACATTGAGAAGGGAATCAAGAAGCATCTTCACTTCTCATACCTCGACTTATTCAGGTCATTCATATATGAGGTTTGCTCACCTGATGTCTTTGAGGACAAGTGGAATGCTTTTGTTGGCAATTACCGAACTAGTAGGAACCAAGACTGTTTGAATAGAATGTATAGAAAAAGGAGGTTGTGGGCTGCGGCTTTTTTGTGCGATAAGTATTTCATGTCCATGAAAACTAACCAACGGAGCGAGAGTCTGAATTCAGTTCTGCATCTACATCTCAATGGTTACATGTCCTTGTTTGATATGCTAGAACACTATGAGGTCTGTGTTTCGAACATGCGTCATAGAGAGGCACAATCTGATTCCGTGGCATCACAATCTTGGCCTGTTGCTGTTACGGATAGTCGTGAACTTGAAGAGGCTGCATCACGTATTTTCACATTTGCTAATTTTGAGCTAGTTCAAGAACAGCTACAGAAGGTACACATGTTTGATGTTGGTGAGGTAATTCTCGAGGGAAACTATACGTGATATAATTTGATTTCTAACATCGTACCTGGACGGACATTCTCAGTTGAGTACACATGTCTTGGGGCTGTTTCCGCGTGATGGCTTACCTTGCAAGCATATTTTCCGTGTGCTAAAGCATGTTGGGATGACACATATACCCAAGTGTTGTGTGTTGCAGTGCATGCCCAAAAAAGTGAAAGGTGGCCTTCCTTCGCTTAGGCATAGTGATTAGCATATTTGGACACAGAAGCAAGCACGGTATAATGAGTTGAGATCACTAGGGTCTGAGTTGTTTGACATGGTATCCAACAGTGATGACGCCTTTGCGGAGGTGAAGGACTATCTTCTTAGTCAGTTGTCGAAGAAGAGAAACTGTTCCAAACTAGTCAATGATGCTCGAGCACATGGCAATAAGAATATTGGAAGTGGAGCTGTTCCCGAGCCTGGATGTTTGATCCTACATCCCTTATGTGTAGTCACCAAGGGCGCACCTAAAGGGAGAATAAAATCATTTGATGAAGGCCCAAAACCAAGACTATGCGGTCGATGTCGTGAACCTGATCATAATATCCGTAAGTGTCCTGATGCAATGCAGCAAGAGTAAGTTGTTGCTGCAGGTTAAGTTATATCAGGTACGAATTTGTATTTACATTTTGTAATTTCTTTGTTGCACTAACATTGTGTAGTCTGAAGTCACATAACTTGCATATTTCATTTATTGCCTTCTTCAAGGTTCACTTGACAAAAATAACTGAACCTGTGGGAGGAAGACCATCATTGTTTCCGGCTACTGCTACCGATACCGCAGAATATGTTCATTCTATCCAAGCGGTAATTGGTAATGGCATTAGGGACAACATTTCTGTAAGTGCTGGGCTCTGACTTTGCTATCATTATCTTCTGTTTTTCTTTAGATGTTGTGAACATGACTGCACCTATGACTCTGACTTTGCTATTGTTATCTTTCTTGTTTAGATGTTGTAAACATGAGTGCACGTGTGACCTGTAAGAAGCAGAATGGTGGCTTCCCAACCTGGGCTCTTGCTCGTATAAGTAGACTAGTAAGAAAAGTACTGTTGCGGCAAGATGTCTCCCGTTTGATCTTTGATAATAATGCAGATGTGGGTCTTTGAAATCTTTTTCTTTTTTCAGGACAGGGTTTGGAAATCTTCTAGACCTGACGGATGAGAAAGCAGAGCTGCCTACCATTGGGCTATGGAAACGAACGTGGCAATGTGCTGTGCAGGTGCGGACGTGCGGCATTCGGCATGCTGGCTGGAACGGCTGGCTATGCCTAACGCGCATCAGGGCTAAGGAACCGGGATGCAACCAGCTCAAGCCCGTCCGAAAAATAGGCTTGGCTCGACTCAATGCTAGTATTTTCTTTTTCAATTCTGGAAGGTAGGCTTGCACCTGTTCAAGCCCGTCCGGTAGATTCATGTATCAGCTGGTGAGTTTTGCCAACAGAATTATTGAACCACCGTACCACCATTTTTTACTGGGAGCCAAGCATAGTCCTTATCCACCACATCCCCTTAAGTTGCTAACAAACTAACTAATTGAAGATAAATCCACTCTATCCGAAAATCTGTAACAGAACTTATAGGCTGTTATATATTGCTACTCCCCACGCCATTATCTCATCTTTTCAGGGCATGCTAGGAGTCCTGCCAAGTTTGTGGTTTGGCGAAATCCTTTGCAGAACCTCGGACGCCGAGCAGCTTCCCGGATCTGCACTGTAAGTTCTCTTGAACTGCTCTCCCATTTTTTTTCATTTTCACCTCCTCCATCTTGATTCTATCTGCTGGAGTACTTGTTGTGACGGACGAGAGTAGGAAAGCATGTTAGCGATCGATGTCTTTTTGTTAATAGCTAACGGATCGATGTCATACTTCTCTTTCAGTCTAATTTCTGATGATATGGAGTTTGCTTGCTCACCGAAATCTCTTTGTGAACTCGTCGAAAAATTGACCAATTCTCAAGTTGAAGTTGTTAAAAATCTTGGTTTTGGATGCATATTAAAAATTAGAGAAATTCAACTGCGGCCATGTTTGTTGAAATTTATTATCACTTCGTACAACCCAGCAACTTCAACTTTCAAAATTGGGGATGCGAATTTAGAAATAAACAACAATGACGTTTATTGTATCCTAGGTCTCCCTTTTGCTGGAATGGTAGTAAATAATATTAAACCACTACCCACTGATAGTGCTATGGTCGAGAAGTACATGAACAAACAAAAATAAAAAAATAATGATAAAAGATCTGGTGAAAGAAATAGTAGACACTAAATGTGCAGGCGAGCTGGGAACAGTTTTGGCACCTACATCCCATGAAGAAGTGCCCACATTGTATTTGAGTCTCTTGGAAAATACAGCGAACATAAAAAACATTAATTGGAACAAGTTCACACTGAGATTTCTGATGGACAACATCACTAGTCTGGCTACTGGACATGGGAACCCATATGGCTACAAGAAATGGCCAATTGGTAACTTACTGCTATTGCAGGTGAGTTCAAGATAAGCCGCTCCGTTCTTTTAGAGGGACAATAGGATCAAAGCTATTATCTTGTTTGATCTTTTTGTAGTTGTGGTACTGGGAGCACATACATGTCGTAGATACCGAATATATTTATAGAGATCCATTTATTCCGTTGATGGCACGGTGGGACGAAAATGTAGCTTTAAAAAGAGATAAATATGACATGTCTCAAGGATATGGTGTTGGAAAGGTATTGAATAAAGTTAGAAGAGACAATTGTCTATGTACCGTATTTATTTGTATGGATGCAAAAATGAAACCATGTGCCTTTGTAATTTTTTCAGGTCATAATGGATATGAAAATTCCTGGCGCTAAAGGCTTTGAAGATTCGGTACATGAAATTCTAAAACTGGTGCAAGAAATAAAAACTAGTGTACATGGAGTGGATGGAAAATTGGAACAGACTTTACTACATATCAGTACTTTGGAGGCGACAGTCAGTTCACTTAAGAAAAATCTGGTAAGAATTTTGCAAGTTCATCTTTATTTTACCATTATTAAACTCTAATAATGATACCACACTTTAGCATCACCCTTTAATGAAAAAGGAAACAACTTAAGAATATAATAGTATCGAATCTTTTCCTCTTGAGCAAACAGCGTGGCAAACAGCGATGCAAATGCTACAATACGGGCGTTGAAGGCTAGGCAGGATAAGGATCCAGAGTTCTTTTTCGAGTACCGAGTTAACACAGAAGGTCGTCTGAAGGATCTGTTTTGGTGTGACGGGCAGTCCCGCATGGACTACCAGTCATTTGGTGATGTTGTCGTGTTCGACAGTACATACCGGATGAACAGGTACAAGATGCCTTTTGTTCCATTTGTGGGACTTAACCACCATCGCCAAACCACCATATTTGCATGTGGTATTGTGTCTGATGAGTGTGCTGACTCGTACATTTGGGTGCTTCGTACTTTTTTGAGGGCGATGTGTCAGGTAAAACCAAAGTCGATAATAACAGACAGTGACAATGCAATGATCAAAGCAATCCGTCAGGTACTTCCAGGAACAAATCATCGTGTATGCTCTTGGCATATTGAGAAGGGAATCAGGACGCATCTTCACTTCTCATACCTCGACTTATTCAGGTCATTCATATATGAGGTTTGCTCACCTGATGTCTTTGAGGACAAGTGGAATGCTTTTGGTGGGAAGTACCGAACTAGTAGGAACCAAGACTGGTTGAATAGAATGTATAGAAAAAGGAGGTTGTGGGCTGCGGCTTTTTTGCGCGACAAGTATTTCATGTCCATGAAAACTAACCAACGGAGCGAGAGTCTGAATTCAGTTCTGCATCTACATCTCAATTGTAACATGTCCTTGTTTGATATGCTATAACACTATGAGGTCTGTGTTTCGAACATGCGTCATAGAGAGGCACAATCTGATTCCGTGGCATCACAATCTTGGCATGTTGCTGTTACGGATAGTCATGAACTTGAAGAGGCTGCAGCACACATTTTCACATTTGCTAATTTTGAGCTAGTTCAAGAACAGCTACAGAAGGTACAAATGTTTGATGTTGGTGAGGTAATTCTTGAGGGAAACTATACGAGATATAATTTGATTTCTAACATCATACCTGGACGGACATTCTCAGTTGAGTACACATGTCTTGGGGCTGATTCCGACATCAAATGCAGCTGCCGAAAGATAGAGCGTGATGACTTACCTTGCAATCAAATGTTGGGATGACACATATACCCAAGTATTGTGTGTTGCAGCGCATGTCCAAAAAAGTGAAAGGTGGCCTTCCTTCGCTTAGGCATAGTGATTTGCATATTTGGACACAGAAGCAAGCACGGTATAATGAGTTGAGATCACTAGGGTCTGAGTTGTTTGACATGGTATCCAACAGTGATGACGACTTTGCGGAGGTGAAGGACTATCTTCTTAGTCAGTTGTCGAAGAAGAGAAACTGTTCCAAACCAGTCAATGATGCTCGAGCACATGGCAATAAGAATATTGGAAGTGGAGCTATTCCCGAGCCTGGAGGTTCGATCCTAGATCCCTTATGTGTAGTCACCAAGGGCGCACCTAAAGGGAGAATAAAATCATTTGATGAAGGCCTAAAACCAAGACTATGCGGTCGATGTCGCGAACCTAGTCATAATATCCGTAAGTGTCCTGATGCAATGCAGCAAGAGTAAGTTGTTGCTACAGGTTGAGTTATATCAGGTACGAATTTGTATTTTCATTTTGTAATTTCTTTGTTGCGCTAACATTGTGTAGTCTGAAGTCACATAACTTGCATATTTCATTTATTGCCTTCTTCAAGGTTCACTTGACAAAAATAACTGAACCTGTGGGAGGAAGACCATCATTGTTTCCGGCTACTGCTACCGATACCGCAGAATATGTTCATTCTATCCAAGCGGTAATTGGTAATGGCATTAGGGACAACGTTTCTGTAAGTGCTGGGCTCTGACTTTGCTATCATTATCTTCTGTTTTTTTAGATGTTGGGAACATGACTGCACCTATGACTCTGACTTTGCTATCGTTATCTTTCTTGTTTAGATGTTGTAAACATGACTGCACGTGTGACCTGTAAGAAGCAGAATGGTGGCTTCCCAACCTGGGCTCTTGCTCGTATAAGTAGACTAGTAAGAAAGGTACTGTTGCGGTAAGATGTCTCCCGTTTGATCTTTGATACTAATGCAGATGTGGGTCTTTGAAATCTTTTTCTTTTTTCAAGACACGGTTTGGAAATCTTCTAGACCTGACGGATGAGAGAGCAGAGCTGCCTACCATTGGGCTATGGAAACGAACGAGGCAGTGTGCTGTGCAGGTGCGGACGTGCGGCATTCGGCGTGCTGGCTGGAATGGCTTGCTATGCCTAACACGCATCTGGGCTAAGGAACCGGGATGCAACCAGCTCAAGCCCGTCCGGAAAATAGGCTTGGCTCGACTCAACGCTAGTATTTTTTTTCCAATTCTGGAAGGTAGGCTTGCATCTGTTCAAGCCCGTCCGGTAGATTCATGTACCAGTTGGTGAGTTTTGCCAACAGAATTATTGAACCACCGTACCACCGTTTTTTACTAGGAGCCAAGCAGATCGTCCTTATCCACCACATCCCCTTAAGTTGCTAACAAACTAACTAATTGAAGATAAATCCACTCTATCCGAAAATCTGTAACAGAACTTGTAGGCTGTTATATATTGCTACTCCCCACGCCATTATCTCATCTTTTCAGGGCATGCTAGGAGTCCTGCCAAGTTTGTGGTTCGGCGAAATCCTCTGCAGAACCTCGGACGCCGAGCAGCTTCCCGGATCTGCACTATAAGTTCTCTTGAACTGCTCTCCCATTTTTTTTCATTTTCACCTCCTCCATCTTGATTCTATCCGCTGGAGTACTTGTTGTGACGAACGAGAGTAGGAAAGCATGTTAGTGATCGATGTCTTTTTGTTAATAGCTAACGGATCGATGTCATACTTCTCCTTCAGTCTAATTTCTGATGATATGGAGTTTGCTTGCTCACCGAAATCTCTTTGTGAACTCATCGAAGAATTGACCAATTCTCAAATTGAAGTTACGGACGATCTCCCAACATCGTGCCGTCAATGTTGCCGGCATCATCGTTACACTTAACTATGCCCATGATCAGGAAAACAGAACCGTCATGCAACACTTGAGCTAGTCCTAGAGGCAAGACTAGGAATCTTATTTTACCGTTTATAACTCTACACGTGCATATGAGTTTTCCTCTGAACCTCTTGGTTTTCGCAGGTTTGAGAGCCATAGCAGTTATAGCATAGAATATAAACATTAATCATAAACCTGGAAATAAATAATAACACTTTTATTATTGCCTCTAGGGCATATTTCCAACCGTCTCCCACTTGCACTCGAGTTAATAATCTAGTCAATGCTAATGCACTTTACACCTATGGCATATCGATGTAAAATATGCTTCGCTTGTGGTATAGACTTCGTGCAACGAATCTGACAAATTCAGGTCCGTGTGTATCTTTGCATATCCATGCGTTTTCACGCTTTCATAAAATTCATAATTTATGTGAAACTAGCTTCTTCTGACCTCCGTCTTCACTTGTCAACTAACATGCAGAATGTCTACGAAGCTCTTCAAAATGGCACTCCGGCTCCACCAATGGGACCACCACCACCACATCGTGGACCGTACCCAAAGCTGATAACGTTCGAAGAATTCTTGGCACGTGGCACAGGGACTCCGGTTAGTACATTGCCAAACTAGTCAAGCACTACCTATCGTTCATTCAACACATATAGATTTCTCCTTACTATCTCTTTCTAAAACATGTAGGGATCCCACAGATCAAACATTGGTGGTGGTGCTCGTTCTTCTACTCCTGGTCCTGGTGGTGCTACTCCTGATTCACAGAGCCCAATCACCCCAGTTTGGAACGGTGGTTGTGGTGGTGCTTCTACCTCGACCCGTGGCTCGCCCCTTCTCGTTGGTCCCCTACTCGAAAAATGCATCAACTTATAGTTAGAACATTTGCCAAGCCGCAAACTTAGAACTAGACCAACTGCCATGCTAAACGGTTGTCCTTCTTAATTTTGTAGTGATGATACTCTTGTCGGTGGACTTCGTGTTTTGGCGGTGCTCGAAGGCCGACAGCCGACTTTAAATTGCCCATGTATGTCATGGTATGCTATGTGAACTTGACGTGCGATGGTGGTGTCATGTAAATAAGACTATGTCAACTTGTCATGGATTATGCGATGGATGTGATGCTATGTATGTCGATTTGATGCTATGTGTGACGCGTCCATCGGAGCTTAGCTCGACCCCGTCGTGGACGAAGCGCTGCGAGCTTTCTTACAAGAAAACTGGGACATATTCGCCTGGCATCCTTCTGATATGCCCGGCATCCCACGACGGCTGGCAGAACATAGTCTGAACATCATGGCAGGCTCTAAACCCGTCAAGCAGACTCTGTGCCATTTCTCCGAGCCCAAACGACAAGCTATGGGTGAAGAACTGGCTAAATTGCTAGAGGCCGGATTCATTCGGGACATTAAGCACCCCGAATGGTTGGCAAACCTGGTTATGGTACCAAAGAAAGATAAATCCTGGCGGCTGTGCGTCGACTTTAAAGACCTTCGTTTGGACGACCTCGATGAATTTGATGATATGCATGACTTTGTTGGGACAATGTGATGGATCTGATGTTATATATGTGGTTTTGATGATGATCCCTGTTGTATTTGGGCCTGTAGCTATTTTAATTTGCAGGGCAGAAGCAAAACAGCCAAAAAAAAATTTGACCAAAACTATGCCGACGGCTTTGCCGTCGGCATAACTCCAAGCTATGATGCCCACCAGAAACACCCAGGCAATGACACGTGGCCTGTGTATGCCGACGGTAAAGCCGTCGGCATAAACCACCACCAGGAGCACCCAGGCGCGTGGCAGATCTATGACGGCAGCTTTGCCCCTAGCTTTGCCATCGGCATAGATCTGCCACATGGCACACCCAGGCAGTGGCACGTGGCCGGACGGCGTCAGACGGGCGTGCCGTCTATCTATACCGACGGCCAGCCGGCTATATGCCGACGCGATCGAAGACGATTGCTGTATGCCGACGGTTTTCTGGCCTTTGCCGACGGCCAAGCCGTCGGCGTATAAAATGATTCCCGTAGTGATATATGCTAAATCGGAAGGGCTCTTGAGCAGCGGGCATTTCAAATTTTACAAACAGGTGATGTCGATTATGATATGAATTTGCATACGACGAACAGAGAAAAACCATCAGATAAGAACCAAGCCGAACAATAAGCGATATTTCCAAAACAAACATGTCAAGATCAACGAACATTCAAAGAGAAAAAAGGAGTCTCAACTCTCAAGTAGTACCAACCGTGACAAAAAAGGATCCACAATCACTCCTAGTCAAAGATTCCTATTTGGCCTGGTTGTAGACCCAAGCAAACTACTCGGCGCGATGATACAGACAAAATATGAGAATTTTATTTACTTGTGAATTCGTGAAATACATTGTTCATTTGTTCTACATTAAAAACAAGGGATGGAGGGCTAATATAGCACATACATGTAGTAGTACTTTTTTTTCTTCTATAAAAGGACGCCAATGGACATAATTTTCCCAAATAAATTGCAAGCGCACATTATGTACGTATGTGAATTCATTTTTTTGGGGATTCACTTCTTTTTCTGGACCGGGAGCATAAATGTACTTCCCAGTGAGTGCCGAGTGAGCCTGCTGGATCTAGTATCTCCAGTCTTCTGGTGTACATGCTGCCTCTATGAACACCAAATAACTGTGAAGCAAATCATCTTTGTTGTCGCCCATTTTATTCTTGTGAGACAAATATTTGTCCCCAAACATATATGGCTGACATGAAAAGCCATGATACAGAACTCTGCAATTGTGTGGCACATATGTATGTATATATTGTCCTCTTCTCCAGCTACATTTTCATTCATCTCGCTAGTCTAATGCAATGCTGTAATGCGACCGACCGACCGTGATACGGAGATTGCTGTCAAGTTTGGTCACGATGAAGGAGAGGCCCTGTGCTCGATTTCGACGGGCAGGCCAAGCAGCGGCGACGGCATGGGGTCCCTCACAAAAGTGTTGTCCTTGCAGCAGAGCTTCCATCTGAACTGCCTCACAAGGTGGTGCATCGTCACCAGCGTCTCGATCCTGGAGAACTCTATCCCGGGGCATATCCTCGGGCCACCGCCAAAGGCGACAAAGGAGCACGGTGGCGCCGCCGACGCAGTTTGGTTCTCAAACCGGGACGGGTCGAACTTGGTCGGCTCGTGGAAGATGCTCGCGTTCATGTGCGTCACGTTTGCCGTCCAGAACACCTGAGTTTACATCAGGTTTATATATATATAGGCAAGTTGCTGATGCTTTCTACGATTAATAATACGAATTGTGCTAGCAAATGACCTGCCATCCTTTTGGGATGGAGTAGCCGTCGAACTCGACGTCCTCAAGTGCCCTTCTGAAGTTGCCGAAGACTGGAGGGACGATGCGGAGTGTCTCCTGCGCGACTCGCCATGTGAACTTCATCTTCGTCACGTCTTCCCAGGTGAGAGCCTCTCCATCGCCTTTGTTCTTGGCAATCTCTTCATGCTCTGTGTCACGTACGAAACGAAACACACATGATGACCATGGCAGGTTGGCGGTTGTTGCCAATTGTCGTACGTACATTCCGATGTATTGTGGAATGGAATGGTTGATTCACTGGTCACTTGCCTTGGACCATGGCGGCGAGGGTGGCATCATCGTTGGCGAGCTGGCGGACCATGAACGTCATAAGGATGGACGACGTGTCGTGGCCGGCGACGAGGGCAACCATGGCATTGTCGACGATCTCCTCGTCGGTCAGCAGCCGCTGGCCATGGCCGTCCGTCAGGCTGAGTAGGCAGGTGATGAGGTCGTTGTTCCGTGACGCCTTGCCGTGCTCCAGCTGGTTTGCCTTCTTCTCCCGCGTGATCCCCTCGAGCACCCGGCGGGCTCTGCCGCTAGCCTTGAGGCTCCGTCTGAACGCCGTGAACGGCAGGTTCGCCGGGATGGCCCACGCGCCCTCGAGCATGCGCACGAAGTCGCCGGCCAGGGCGTCCCGCACGGCGCCCCTCTCGAGTCCGAAGAGCAGCGCGGAGATGATGTCGAACGTCAGCCGCTTCATCAGCGGCAGCACCGTCACGGTGGCGCGGCCGGCCCAGTTCTCCTCGAGGTGGCGCCGCACCTCGCCGTCGATCCTGCCCACGTACATCTTGAGCATGTCCGGCCTGAGGAACTCAAGCAGAGCGCCGCGGACGCGCCGGTGGTCGGCGCCGTGGAGGTCCAGGATGCTGTTCTCTCCGAGTATCCGCTGCAGGGACCGGGGCTGCCGCGTCGAAAGGGCGCTGCTGAAGAAGATGAACTTGTTGGCCGCTGGTCCAGCCAGGAGCACCGTCGGTGTGCCGAACAGCGACAGCTTCGACACGGGCCCGTACCTGTCAATCCGGTCCTGTATCCACCGGCTGCCGCCGTCCCCGCGCATGGCCCGGAGGAGGCCGAGGCTCTGGCCGATCACCGGCAGGCCGAGGGAGCCCGGGGGCAGGTTGGCCGGCTGTGTTTTCTTGGCTCTGGCGAGGAGGTGGATGGCAATGGACGAGGCGGTGAGAACCAGTGCCACAACTATGGCCAAATAATCCATTGGAGAGTGATCGGTACTACCTGAATGAAGCTGGAACTGCAGACGAGATTTCGGAAAATATATAGGGCAGAGCATGTTTTTGTGATTGTAGTTAGCTTTTGCGGGAATGAGATGGGGTACTTCACACGAACCTGATCGGACGTACGGGAATACGTAATCATGGTAAGCAATTAAGAATCATGCACCCACCGGAGATTCCAAAGAAGAGAGAATCTTACATTGCCAAGCACTGAAATGCCCTCTCGCTAGCAGACAAAAAGCGCTAGTAGTAGAATTCACCCCTCACGTCTGAAAGTCAGATCTATTTTACCAAGCTGGCTTATCAAACTATATAAAGGAATGTAAGTTGACTAGCATGAACCAAAGCCAAACTCTATTAGAACCGCCCAAAACTTAACACACGAAAGATGTCTAACAATCTAATGCAGGAAATTGCTAAACGTATGTCTTGCTTTTCAGTCAGTTAACTGACACTGGCCATTACCCAAAAAATAAACAATAATTGCTGGAATCCAGAAGCACCATAAAGTTGATTGGATATCATCATGCATGCAAGATTGAACTAGGTACTCATGATCATTCCATGTACAAATAATCAAATGTTCCAATGTTTATGTAAACTGAAAAGGATTTAGAACCTACCGCCTTCATAAATGCAATTCTTGACTAACCATAACTAAGTTTTTTTAAAGATTAGATATGATCACATATTTCTCTTGTTTAAAGCTAAGAAGAAATAGAGAATCATATATTTTTGTGAAAGAGATGATATCTACGGAAGTCACAGAGCAATAATCAAGGTCTAGAACAACACTCATGCAACTTAAATAAGTTTACTGGACCATCCTCACACCTAGCATGCCTGCGATTTCCATTGCACATAAAGCCATTACTCCTTTAAAGGATGCTGGAGTACCTGCCTCCTCAGGGCATCCACGGCCTCGCGCGCCGTCCGATCCTTTCGCGGCGCCCCCCGCTGCCTGCCTGGCGGCCTCCCCGCCGTCCGATCGCGCTGGTCCGTCCCTCACCGCCCTGACGGCTCCGGAGGTTCATGACGCGTCTTTTGCCTCGCCGCTGCGTGTGCGTTTCCTGCGCTGGTGGGGGTGGCATGGTGGGGGCTCGGTTGCTGTCTGCCCAGTTGTTGAGTGCCTCGTGATCGGGTACCTTTGCTGTCTAACCGGATGTTCGACGTCGCTGGGCCTGCCCGGTTGGCGTGGGGCTTCCCGGCTGGCGTGTTCTGGGTGGGTCTGGCATGTTCTGGGTGTGTGTGTGTGTATCTGATTCGGGGGTTCGCGTATTATCGGCTGTTAGAACGTTGCCTTGTCGGCCATCTTTGTCTGCTGGGCGCTGCCAGGTCTACCCATCTATTTGATGTCGTCGGGTTGGTGCATTACGCCAGCGCCCCCCGCCGCGTCGCTTCGGTCGGTACCCTTCTACCTCGTCTCGTTTCGGGTGGGTCTGTGCTCATTATACGCCAGTGCGCCCCGTCGGGTCGCTTCGGTCGGTACCCTTCCGGGTGGGTCTGTGCTCATTATACGCCAGCGCCCCCCGCCAGATCACTTTGGTTGGTACCCTTCTGCCTCGTCTCGTTCCGGGTGGGTCTATGCTCATTATCGGCCGTAGAAGGCCGCCTTGTCGGCCATCTTTTTCTATTGGGCGTTGCCGGGTCTCTCCGGTCGTTGGCCACTGCCGGGTTTACTCGGTTGTTTGATCTTGTCGGGTTGGCGCATTACGCCAGTGCCCCCCCGGATCGGTTCGCTCGGTCGGTGCCCTTCTGCTTCACCTTGTTTCGGGTGGGTCTATGCTCTTGTCTACCCGACTACTGAACGTCGCTTGCTCAGGCCCCTTTCTGTTTGCCTTTCTGTTTGTTGGGAAACGTAGAAGATTTTTTTTTCGACCAACGGATCTAGATCCCAGGATCACTATGAAGATGCATACAAGGTTAGCTCTGATCGTTACCAACTTCGAGTTTCTGCGGAAGAAGAGTTGGTGTAGATCAAACTTGAAGTCTTTCGAACCGTCCCACGAACAGTTCCCTCGAAAAAGAATCGAACGCATGATCCCTCTGTGGATTGCATGCGTACGGGCTTGACGATCCGGCAGCGCTTCGCCGTCCAGAGCTTTGCGTCGCCGGAGAACTAGAGGAGGGAGAAGAGAACCACACGGGGCTTCTCTATTATGAGGACTAGAGAAAACTAGAACTAGATCAAGTCTAGATCAAGAGAGAGAACTAGAGGGGGCTCCTCCAACGGGAGAGAACTTGTGTGTTCCAAAGGGGGCGCCCCCTCACATATATATAGGTGGAGGGAGGGGGGTGGCCGACTTGGGGAGGGGGCCTCCCTCCCTTGGCGCGCCGGCCAAGGAGGGAGAGTCCTCCTCCGACTACGCTCTCCCCCCTTAGCTTGTCCAACAAGCCCAAGGGGGGGCGCCACCCCTATATGGGCCTTAAGGCCCACTAGCTCTCCACTAATAGGCCTTTAGCCTATTAGAGGGGCCCATGGCGCCTAATAAAATCCCGGGGGGGGGGGGGGGTGGGCCTCCCGGTAAATACCGGAGCCCTCCTATATTTATATTAGATCCCTGGGTACAAATTCCACCTATACGGTATTACCCGGTATTCCCCGAAATCCTTCCGGTAACCCCGAAACGCTTCCGGTTTCTCTCGAAACTATTTCTTTTATTCCCGAAACTTTTCTAGTAATATTTTGTCATAATCCAAACTCCAATAGAACTCAACAAATCTTAAACCCTTAAGCGTGTGACCCTGCAGGTTCGGTGAAATATAGGCATGAACAAAAAAAACACTTTTCGTTCAATGATCAATAGCGGAACCGTGGACATCCATATTGACCCCTATACTCACACGAATGATATTCAAGTGAACCTTTGGTTATCATATGTTATTCCTTTTGCTTCGCGGTACTTTACAAAACCCGAGGTGAGATATATCGATATCCCCGTGAGACAAACACATGCTCACTATACCAGTCTCCTCGTTACCGATTTTGTTCTCTTTTCTCATTCTCGTTTTTCGGCATCCCTGTGAGCAATTCACGCTTTGTCTGGCCAGACGATGATTGATGACATTACACCGAGAGGGCCCTAAGAATACCTCTCCATCGTCGGAGGGGCAAAATCCCAGTCTCAAGCTATCTCGTTCCTCATCATACGTTTCCGATGAACCCGTAAGTTGCCGTTATGATCACCCTGTTATGGATGACATTGGAACAACCCCAAAGTGCAACATCCGGTATGGAGTGACTCGATACTCTCATGATCTAAGGAATCATACATACGTTAACTCCCGTGTTAAGGACTATAGACTTTAGACAAAATCATCTCTTAGTATAACATACAACTTGGGTCAATTCAACACGAGCGTTCTCCCAACATCGTGCCGTCAATGTTGCCGGCATCATCGTTACACTTAACTATGCCCATGATCAGGAAAACAGAACCGTCATGCAACACTTGAGCTAGTCCTAGAGGCAAGACTAGGAATCTTATTTTACCGTTTATAACTCTACACGTGCATATGAGTTTTCCTCTGAACCTCTTGGTTTTCGCAGGTTTGAGAGCCATAGCAGTTATAGCATAGAATATAAACATTAATCATAAACCTGGAAATAAATAATAACACTTTTATTATTGCCTCTAGGGCATATTTCCAACCGTCTCCCACTTGCACTAGAGTCAATAATCTAGTCAATGCTAATGCACTTTACACCTATGGCATATCGGTGTAAAATATGCTTCGCTTGTGGTATAGACTTCTTGCAACGAATCTGACAAATTCAGGTCCGTGTGTATCTTTGCATATCCATGCGTTTTCACGCTTTCATAAAATTCATAATTTATGTGAAACTAGCTTCGTATATATTGAATCACTGGTAGGACCTTTGATTCCATAGACTGAGCTATGGAGCCACTATCTCCAATAGTGTTCCATTGGCACAAGCCATTTTGAAACCATACCAAGTTCATGAACTTATTTGATCCAACACCCTCCACTGTCGCTTTTGAAGCGGCATTATACTTAGCCTTTGTTATAGAATCTGCCACAGTAACCTGTCTAGAATAATTCCAGTTTACTATGCCACCATTTCGTGTATTACACAAAATCTTAATTGAAATCAAAAATCGCTTGGAGCAATGATGAAGATTGTATCGATGTAACTACTTACAACGAGACTGCATCAATGTAACTACTTACAACAATCTCTTCATTATCTCCGTATGCGAAAAACATGTCATCTTTCTTAATTTAGTAATTAACGATATTTTCACTGTTGTCCTACGATCAAGACCTTGATCACTTTGGTAACTTACTCACAACTTGTTTGGAGTACTGGACATATTTGGTTGTGTTACATACCATGGAATACATGATTAATCCAAACACAAGTGTGTGTAGAATCTCAATCATGTATCTTGCTCATTAGTGTTTCAGGACATTGATTTTTGATATAAACTTTTTCCATGTGACCTCGGCAAGAAACTCTTCTTGGCGTTTCCATACCAAACCACTTTAGTATCTTGTCAATATGTATTTTGACTTAGCCCTATTAGGCACTACTATCTCCATAGATTATTATGCCTAATACCAAGGCTATCTTGCCCAAGTACTTCATCGAAAAAATCTTGTTTCAATGAAGTCCTTATTCGTGTCAAGAAATTTATATTATTTCCAATCAACAATGTGTCATGCACACACGGTGTTAGACATATTATTATGCTCCCACTTACTTTCTTATAAACACAAGCATCTTCGTTATCCTTGATGAAATCAAACACTTTTGACCATTTCATTAAAATGAAGATTCCAACTCCATTATCCTTGCTTCAGTCCATTCTAGGATCTCTGAAGTTTGCACACTTACTAGCATCATCTGGATCGACAAAATACCTTAAACTGTATCACATACATGTCCTTGGTTATATTTCCATCTCATGGAAATCCTTTTGGCATCCATCTGTCATATCTCATAATTGAAATACGAAATAATTGCTAGTATAACCCGAACTGACTTAAGTAACGCTATGGTGAGATAATCTCGTCGTAGTCAACTCCTTGAACTTGTGATAAATCTTTTATAACAAGTTGAGCTCTTTGGATAAAACATTTTTATCCGCATCAGTTTATAGTTCCATTCATATTCATCAGACTCTAAGTCTTCCGGGTGGTTCACCAAGTTCTCAACTTGTATTATGTATATGGATACTATCTCGGATTAATTTGGCATATAGCCAATTCCGGAGTCAGGGCCCATCAATGCTCCTTTGTGTATCGCAGGTTTATTGTTGTGTGACAACATTATCTCGTTTGCTCACCACAGAGGTTTGCATGAGTTTTGCCTAACGTACGTGGTTCAGCTGCGTTCGACTAAAGTCTCTATATGTCATGTGGAGGCTTCTGTATCAGTCGCAGTATGAAACCCTTGAACTACTTCCAGCGTTTCTTCCCTTTGATCTGATGACGAAGATTCTGTAATCTAGTCGAGTTGCACTGTCCTCCCGCTCACTCTTTTGCAAGAAATATTTTCTTCAAAATATACCGCTCTATGTGACAAACACTTTGCCTCGGCGTAGTGATAGAGGAATACCCAATAGTGTGGGATAACCTACAAAGTAGCACTTATCTGGTTTGGGACATGAGCTTATAGGCTTATAAACATTTTACATAAAGAATTAGCGATTACCAATTTAATCACAATTCCCAAGAATTACATTTTCTTGACCAGCCTTTCTTTACATCTATAACGTGTATGACATTCATACCTGAGCTGGACATTCCAGTCTTCTTTCTTTCTGCCTTTGCACTTCTTATAGTTTTACTTTCAATATTTCTCATACTCACAGAAGAAGCACCCAACTTTAAGAGTGGTACTAGCCCTGGACTTCCTAGGTGTGTAAGTCTCACTGACACTCTTTGGACTTGTCCTTTCTCTTTTAAGTTGTTGTTTTATACACCATCATCACATGACTGGCGTTTTTCTGGATCCCACTCATGTCATTCTTAAGTATAGTGAACTCTTCACTTAAACTTGCAAGCAAACATTGCTTTTGGATATTTCATATCTTTCCACCTTTGTTTGTTCCTGAAAACACCTTTAAGTTCCAATAATATCACATAACTATCCCAAACATTTTGAAGTTCGGGTTTCATGGACGCAAGCATATTGCACATGACCGTGACGGAATTCTAGCTCTTGGATCAAAGGATGTGAGTCTCATCATCCATAGCATCAGCGGGATGATATTGACAAGCATGCAATAGGACAAAGTCCTTCTCGGCACTCTTGAGGACGTTCCTCATATTAGGGTACCAATCGTAAATTTTTAACCAAATAAATATAAACAGCTAATTAATTTCAACAGGGAAGGTGGAACGGCGAGCCATTATTCTACAACTACAATGCAAATTACACTTAGACAAGGTTCATAATTAATTGCACTAGTGATTAAACTATTTAATTCTAAAGTGCGCTCCCACTCAAACCAATATCTCTCATAATTGATATTGAGTGATTCAAGACCCAAACTTCAATTCAACGCCATTGATGTGGGCATCACTGATGATGAGAATTTCAATCGGTAGGCCAACTTGCTGGTCACATCTCCATGTCATTCTTGTTCATCTTTCGATGGGCGTGTTCCGAGCTCAGGACGTTCCTGCCATGAATGTCAAGACAACCAAGTGATCTTGCTGTGAGGTCTGACCATCACCCGCCTTACACCTCACTGATCGTTCGTACCCATGTGGACATGGCGCACCCCGCAAAGCTACGTGTTGTAGACGGCGTGATACGTCTCCATCATATCTACTTTTCCAAACACTTTTGCTCTTGTTTTGGCCTCTAATTTGCATGATTTGAATGAAACTAACCCGGACTGACGCTGTTTTCAGCAGAACTACCGTGATGTTGTTTTTGTGCAGAAATAAAAAGTTCTCGGAATTGGACGAAAATTTATGGAGAATTATTTTGGAATAAATAAAAAATACTGGAGCCAAGACCCACTGGAGTAGGGCCACCAGGGCCCCACACGGCTAGGGGGCGCGGCCACCCCCAGGCCGCGCCGGCCAGCCGTGTGGGCCCCCTGGACCCCCGTCTGACCTAATTCCAATGCTATTTATTCACTTCCTCGGAGAAAAAAATCACAGAGAAGTTCATCGCGTTTTACGATACGGAGCCCTGATCTGGAGTCCGTTCGTGGCTCTGGAGAGAGGGAATCGTCGCCGTCGTCATCACCAACCCTTCTTCATCAACAATTTCATGGTGCTCACAATCATGTGTGAGTAATTCCCTTGTAGGCATACTGGAGGTAGATGAAGATGGATGAGATTTCATATGTAATCATGTCAATTTGTTAGGGCTTGATCCCTAGTATCCACTACGTTCTGAGATTGATGTTGCTATGACTTTGCTATGCTTAATGCTTGTCACTAGTGCCCGAGTGCCATGATTTCAGATCTGAACATGTTATGTTTTCATGAATATATTTGTGTTCTTGATCATATCCGCAAGTTATGTGCACATGTTACTGTTCTGAACCCTAGACCCCCAAGGTGACAATGGTTGGGATATCGACGTGGATGACTTTAACTTGAGGAGTTCATGTATTCACCATGTGTTAATGCTTTGTTCCGGTTCTCTATTAAAAGGAGCGCCTTAATTATCCTTAGTTTTCATTAGGACCCCATTGCCACAGGAGGGTAGGACAAAATATGTCATGCAAGTTCTTACCGCAAGCACGTATGACTATATACGTGATACATGCCTACATATGATTGATAAATTGGAGCTAGTTCTGTGTCGCTCTAGGTTGTGACAGTTACATATTGGATCTCATCTGAATATCCATCACTACTCCATGCCTACACTTTAATACTATTGTCTTTGCTCAAGTTACTACTGCTCTGCTGGTTACAAATCTGCTACTATTGCTGTTACTACTACTGTTACTTTGCTACCACTGCTATCATATTACTGTGCTACTAATAAATTGCTGCAAGGAAGTGATTTCTCGGGTGTGGTTGAATTGACAACTCAACTGCTAAGGCTTATAAATATTCTTTGGCTTCCCTTGTGTCGAATCAATAAATTGGGTGAAATACTACCCGCAAAGACTGTTGCGATCCCCTATACTTGTGGGTCATCAAGACTATTTTCTGGCACCGTTGCCGGGGAGCATAGCTCTATTTATTAAGTTCACTTGGGAGTCAATTATTTGCTGCAATTTATCTTTACTATGAAGAACCTCAAGGATTCCAAAACTAAGATCATGCCCTTTAAGACGAGGGGAGGTAAGGAACTGCCAACTAGCTCGACGCTTGATTCACCTACTGTTTTAAGTCAACTTGTGACACCGCCACCTCGTACTATGCATGATGATATGTCACCCTCAGTAGGTATTGCTTCTGTTATTCATGATACTCATGATGATGCTTCTACTCTGCATGGTAATACTGTTCCACTTGGTGTATTTTTGGATGCTCAAATTGCTAAAGTTAAAGAACTTGAAACTTCTGAAAATTATGAATCACCTGTTACACCTAGTACTCCTATTAGAGATAAAATACCTGATGTTTCTGAACTTGATGAGGAGTTCTCTAGAGAGTTTATGGCTTTTGATACAGATAAGGGTATAGAAGGCTTGATTGCTATGGTTAAGGAGAGAGCTATGAATAAGATGATGAAACTTGATCCTAGATTTGCTACTTCTCCTATTTTTGTTACTGATAAGGATTATGAATTCTTTGTTGATCCTGAACTTATTACTTTGGTAGAATCTGATCCTTTTCATGGTTATGAATTTGAAAAGGTTGTTGCACACTTGACTAAATTGAATGATATTGCCACGCTGTTTGCTCAAGAGGAAAAGATTCGATACTATTATATTCTTAAGTTGTTTCCTTTTTCATTAAAGGGTGATGCTAAAGTGTGGTATCATTATTAGAGTTTAATAATGGTAAAATAAAGATGAACTTGCAAAATTCTTACCAGATTTTTCTTAAGTGAACTGACTGTCGCCTCCAAAGTACTGATATGTAGTAAAGTCTGTTCCAATTTTCCATCCACTCCATGTACACTAGTTTTTATTTCTTGCACCAGTTTTAGAATTTCATGTACCGAATCTTCAAAGCCTTTAGCGCCAGGAATTTTCATATCCATTATGACCTGAAAAAATTACAAAGGCACATGGTTTCATTTTTGCATCCATACAAATAAATACGGTACATAGACAATTGTCTCTTCTAACTTTATTCAATACCTTTCCAACACCATATCCTTGAGACATGTCATATTGATCTCTTTTTAAAGCTACATTTTCGTCCCACCGTGCCATCAACGGAATAAATGGATCTCTATAAATATATTCGGTATCTACGACATGTATGTGCTCCCAGTACCACAACTACAAAAAGATCAAACAAGATAATAGCTTTGATCCTATTGTCCCTCTAAAAGAACGGAGCGGCTTATCTTGAACTCACCTGCAATAGCAGTAAGTTACCAATTGGCCATTTCTTGTAGCCATATGGGTTCCCATGTCCAGTAGCCAGACTAGTGATGTTGTCCATCAGAAATCTCAGTGTGAACTTGTTCCAATTAATGTTTTTTATGTTCGCTGTATTTTCCAAGAGACTCAAATACAATGTGGGCACTTCTTCATGGGATGTAGGTGCCAAAACTGTTCCCAGCTCGCCTGCACATTTAGTGTCTACTATTTCTTTCACCAGATCTTTTATCATTATTTTTTTATTTTTGTTTGTTCATGTACTTCTCGACCATAGCACTATCAGTGGGTAGTGGTTTAATATTATTTACTACCATTCCAGCAAAAGGGAGACCTAGGATACAATAAACGTCATTGTTGTTTATTTCTAAATTCGCATCCCCAATTTTGAAAGTTGAAGTTGCTGGGTTGTACGAAGTGATAATAAATTTCAACAAACATGGCCGCAGTTGAATTTCTCTAATTTTTAATATGCATCCAAAACCAAGATTTTTAACAACTTCAACTTGAGAATTGGTCAATTTTTCGACGAGTTCACAAAGAGATTTCGGTGAGCAAGCAAACTCCATATCATCAGAAATTAGACTGAAAGAGAAGTATGACATCGATCCGTTAGCTATTAACAAAAAGACATCGATCACTAACATGCTTTCCTACTCTCGTCCGTCACAACAAGTACTCCAGCAGATAGAATCAAGATGGAGGAGGTGAAAATGAAAAAAAATGGGAGAGCAGTTCAAGAGAACTTACAGTGCAGATCCGGGAAGCTGCTCGGCGTCCGAGGTTCTGCAGAGGATTTCGCCAAACCACAAACTTGGCAGGACTCCTAGCATGCCCTGAAAAGATGAGATAATGGCGTGGGGAGTAGCAATATATAACAGCCTATAAGTTCTGTTACAGATTTTCGGATAGAGTGGATTTATCTTCAATTAGTTAGTTTGTTAGCAACTTAAGGGGATGTGGTGGATAAGGACTATGCTTGGCTCCCAGTAAAAAATGGTGGTACGGTGGTTCAATAATTCTGTTGGCAAAACTCACCAGCTGATACATGAATCTACCGGACGGGCTTGAACAGGTGCAAGCCTACCTTCCAGAATTGAAAAAGAAAATACTAGCATTGAGTCGAGCCAAGCCTATTTTTCGGACGGGCTTGAGCTGGTTGCATCCCGGTTCCTTAGCCCTGATGCGCGTTAGGCGTAGCCAGCCGTTCCAGCCAGCATGCCGAATGCCGCACGTCCGCACCTGCACAGCACATTGCCACGTTCGTTTCCATAGCCCAATGGTAGGCAGCTCTGCTCTCTCATCCGTCAGGTCTAGAAGATTTCCAAACCCTGTCCTGAAAAAAGAAAAAGATTTCAAAGACCCACATCTGCATTATTATCAAAGATCAAACGGGAGACATCTTGCCGCAACAGTACTTTTCTTACTAGTCTACTTATACGAGCAAGAGCCCAGGTTGGGAAGCCACCATTCTTCTTCTTACAGGTCACACGTGCAGTCATGTTTACAACATCTAAACAAGAAAGATAACAATAGCAAAGTCAGAGTCATAGGTGCAGTCATGTTCACAACATCTAAAGAAAAACATAAGATAATGATAGCAAAGTCAGAGCCCAGCACTTACAGAAATGTTGTCCCTAATGCCATTACCAATTACCGCTTGGATAGAATGAACATATTCTACGGTATCGGTAGCAGTAGCCGGAAACAATGATGGTCTTCCTCCCACAGGTTCAGTTATTTTTGTCAAGTGAACCTTGAAGAAGGCAATAAATGAAATATGCAAGTTATGTGACTTCAGACTACACAATGTTAGTGCAACAAAGAAATTACAAAATGTAAATACAAATTCGTACCTGATATAACTTAACCTGCAGCAACAACTTACTCTTGCTGCATTGCATCAGGACACTTACGGATATTATGACCAGGTTCACGACATCGACCGCATAGTCTTGGTTTTGGGCCTTCATCAAATGATTTTATTCTCCCTTTAGGTGCGCCCTTGGTGACTACACATAAGGGATGTAGGATCAAACATCCAGGCTCGGGAACAGGTCCACTTCCAATATTCTTATTGCCATGTGCTCGAGCATCATTGACTGGTTTGGAACAGTTTCTCTTCTTCGACAACTGACTAAGAAGATAGTCCTTCACCTCCGCAAAGGCGTCATCACTGTTGGATACCATGTCAAACAACTCAGACCCTAGTGATCTCAACTCATTATACCGTGCTTGCTTCTGTGTCCAAATATGCTAATCACTATGCCTAAGCGAAGGAAGGCCACCTTTCACTTTTTTGGGCATGCACTGCAACACACAACACTTGGGTATATGTGTCATCCCAACATGCTTTAGCACACGGAAAATATGCTTGCAAGGTAAGCCATCACGCGGAAACAGCCCCAAGACATGTGTACTCAACTGAGAATGTCCGTCCAGGTACGATGTTAGAAATCAAATTATATCTCGTATAGTTTCCCTCAAGAATTACCTCACCAACATCAAACATGTGTACCTTCTGTAGCAGTTCTTGAACTAGCTCAAAATTAGCAAATGTGAAAATACGTGATGCAGCCTCTTCAAGTTCACGACTATCCGTAACAGCAACAGGCCAAGATTGTGATGCCACGGAATCAGATTGTGCCTCTCTATGACGCATGTTCGAAACACAGACCTCATAGTGTTCTAGCATATCAAACAAGGACATGTAACCATTGAGATGTAGATGCAGAACTGAATTCAGACTCTCGCTCCGTTGGTTAGTTTTCATGGACATGAAATACTTATCGCACAAAAAAGCCGCAGCCCACAACCTCCTTTTTCTATACATTCTATTCAAACAGTCTTGGTTCCTACTAGTTCGGTACTTGCCAACAAAAGCATTCCACTTGTCCTCAAACACATCAGGTGAGCAAACCTCATATATGAATGACCTGAATAAGTCGAGGTATGAGAAGTGAAGATGCTTCTTGATTCCCTTCTCAATGTGCCAAGAGCATACACGATGATTTGTTCCTGGAAGTACCTGACCGATTGCTTTGATCATTGCATTGTCACTGTCTGTTATTATCGACTTTGGTTTTACCTGACACATCGCCCTCAAAAAAGTACGAAGCACCCAAATGTACGAGTCAGCACACTCATCAGACACAATACCACATGCAAATATGGTGGTTTGGCGATGGTGGTTAAGTCCCACAAATGGAACAAAAGGCATCTTGTACCTGTTCATCCGGTATGTACTGTCGAACACGACAACATCACCAAATGACTGGTAGTCCATGCGGGACTGCCCGTCACACCAAAACAGATCCTTCAGACGACCTTCTGTGTTAACTCGGTACTCGAAAAAGAACTCTGGATCCTTATCCTGCCTAGCCTTCAACGCCCGTATTGTAGCATTTGCATCACCATCCGCAATTCTGGACCTCTTGTACCTAGACGAGAAATTGTACAAGTCCTTATCGATAAATCCAGCTCCCCCTTTACCACTACTCTTGCACTCAAAGACATCCATTATGTGATGCTTACAGAGGCCCATCGATTCCATCATTACTATTTCTGATTTCTGATGGTCTTTGATTTTTCTATGGGAACGAAGAAATGGGGTTTCATCTGGACTTGTTAATATGTGGTTATGGTCATCTACAAAATTGTCCACAAACCAGATTCCACGCTGCTTATCAAGTCTGATGCTCAGTTCAGCCCCACAATACTCTCGAGTCTCAGCTCTTTCCCTTCTTTTTCGGTCCTTGATGTCCCTCGTAGCTGGATCACGAACCCCTTCCTTTGAGCAAACAAATCTCCTATAGAAAATCTCTCCTATTTTTTTCTCACGCCTCGCGATATCCTTCCTAACACTGAACCCTTTCTTTTTAGCGTATGCATTATAGAAGTTGTAGGAGTCTTCTTCATTTTCAAAGGTCATCTGGACAATTTTCCAGTACTCATCTAGAGCCTCATTTTCTGCCCCCAAATTACTAAACACATGCCATGAATGGCTTCAGACACATGAGACCCTATCACATGTCTATTTTCCTATCATAAATATAAACAGTTACCCTATCAGTTCAGTTCATAATGATTTCTATCCCTACCACACATAAACAGCAACATAAGTAAACAAATTATAACATAACAATCTAACCTCCATATTGTCGCTGTCAGACGTACTGTATCCAAATAAATCACCATGCAAATCACCCATCCCATCTTCACTGCTAGCAGTAAAAATGAAAAATACGAAATCAAAAGACAACAAAGAACTACATGTTGCCAAGGATGTCTAGCTCATAGAAAGGGTACACTCAAATTTGCTATGCAATGACATCAAGGTGAGCAAAGTTCGTTCATTTGCCAACATGAAATTGTTTCCATCAGCTTTTATAATTGTCAGATTATGCACTTGATGTAATTGTAAAGTTGAAACAGTCCCTACCAAGTGTTATTTTATGATTTGCAAAAAGCTTGTATACAGAGCAAAGATTAAGCCTTCAGGGTGCAAATTGTTAACAACTTTTCACTGGAATTCTTATCAAGAGAGCCTGATGTGCAACTTATTCAAGCTCTTGTAAATCCAGTACCACACACCTTCTGGTGGCCGAGCATTAATTTCAAGTGTTAACCACTCGCTGATTTTGTTAGCCGTACAAAATTGCTCATGGAAAAAAATACAGTAACATACAGAAATAGTGAGAGAATAGACAAAGCTGATGGAAACAACTAATGTTGCTGTTTATTCTGGTGGACGAATTCTTATCAAGTAGCTGCATCTACTTTCACTACAAGGTTGTTTATCCTACAAGAGAGGAAAACACTCTGTTTTTCTATTACAGAGTATCTCTCCAAGCTCTTACCAAATGCAGCAGAAATTCTAAATGAGAGAAGAAACGCACCTGTCAGAGTCCATGGAAGACCGGCGACGGGGCCAACAGCTCGAAAGTTGGAGGCACACCGGCGTTGGAGAATGAGGGTGGGCCGGCGGCGTCCGAGGAAGAGAACGTCCGGCGGCGGCAGATGAGGAGACAGCGGAGGAGGTTGCAGGAGGACCCCGGGCTGCCGGCGAGGAGAGACCGGCCAGCGGTGTGCGAGGAGGAGACCACGGAAGGGGCTGCAGGAGGATCCAGGGCTGCCGGCAAGGAAGCGACGGGGAGGGGATCGCTCGGAACAGGAGGGGTCGAGGAGAGATCGTGCAACGCCCTCTTTTTTTTTTCTTTTGGATCGTGGCTTCGCTGCAAACTGAACGGGCCACTTGGAACCAAAAGTTGAGAGGGACGAAACTACCCTTTGCTCGCACTAAGCTGGTGGTTTAACACCTCTAATCAGAGCCATTCATATGCTTTAATTTTCGTGCAAAAAACTTCCCGGAAAGCATAGGAGCAGACCTCCTCTTAGAGCCTGCAAATCTGAGATGTTCTTCACCCGTTTGTTTGCAGTGCGGGGGGAACGCTGCCAGAAAGTCAACAGGGAAGGAGCAGCATAACATGGTGTCACAACTTAGCCAGTAGCCGAAGGATGCAGCGGCCAGCCCAACATGGTTTTTTAATTCACCAGTTGCTTGTCTGCCTGGCCCTTTCCCTCTCTTCTCGATCGTACAACGGCCACGAACTCACTCTCTGCTGGAGAGCATCTCAGAGTAGCAGCTCTCAGATTGGCGATCCAAGGGGGAAAAAAACAAACATCGAGAAGGAGAAATCTTTTAACCGATCCGAAATAAATATCCGGCTCACCGTGGTGTGGCGAAGAGGGGTGGCGGTACGCATAGGACTTGCGCGTGCGGCGCATGGTGCGCGCCGGGTTTGAATCGCCGGCGGTGTCACGGTGAGTGACTGAGTGCACGCCGAGGGATGGCGACGCACTTCGGCCGTGGGCGGGGGCGGTAGGCTTTGACCGCTGGAGACGACGACTGATCACTGGTGGATTCGATCCGAGCGTCTCCTATATGGCGCGTTTTTTCTTTTGAACAATTCCTACTATATGGCGCGTAGGTCGCTCGTTAGCTACCTAGTGCGTACCCCCTATCGCTTTCAATTCTTTTTGGACCAGCCCATTTTTTATTCCAACCCCACCGGTTTTGGAAAGGTTCTATAACCACCCCTCAAAAAAAAAGAGGAAAGGTTGTATAACCTTCACTGAACTGTTTTATTTTCGGTAATAATACGACAATACGTTTTCTCGTGCCGCAGCCGCCGCCATCTGAGAAATTTAGGACCCCTCGCCTCCGGCTGCTATCTTGGTGCTGAGAGGTGAGGGGACCTCGTATCTCCAAGAACTCTATGTTCTTCGTCAACGTCTAGTGATCATAGTTTTGTGAGAATAAATTTCCTCTCTTTTTTTGGCGGTGCCAAGAGGTTAGAGAGTTTTATGTCCTCGTAGATCCGATTATTCGGATCTGATGAGTTTATTTTGCTGTGTCAAGCTTTTTTTGTTGGTCTGATTCTTTGTGGAGGTGAAATCTTTCATCGACGTCATGGTGAAGATATAGCGATTCGACGACCTGTACTTCTAGGGGATCATCCCCACTAGTAGAAAAATGACCTGTAGTGCCGGTTGGGGAGGGCCTTTAGTGCCGGTTCTCTAACCGGCACTAAAGGGTGGGGACTAAAGGCCCCCCCCCCCCTTTAGTGCCGGTTCAACACGGCCCGGCACTAAAGGCCCACCACGTGGCGCTGTCTGCGGCGGGGGGTGCAGGACCTTTAGTCCCGGTTGGTGTTACCAACCGGGACTAAAGGGGAGCCTTTAGTCCCGGTTGGTAACACGAACCGGGACTAAAGGCTCCCCTTTAGTCCCGGTTGGTAACACCAACCGGGACTAAAGGAAATTTTTTTGATATTTTTTTTTGGAATTTTTTTTTTCAAATTTTTTTTTTGAATTTTTTTTATTTGTTTTTATTTTTTTTTCTGATTTTCAAATCTTTGAATTAATTGATAATTTATTCTCTAATCACCCCTCCTCACTGCTCCACACTCATTCCAAATCGTCTAACTTCCCGACCGGTCACCCATCCTCTCACTACTCCAGCCCCAGCACGCTTAACTTTCAGGTTCTATCTCCCCTAGTTTCCAAGTCTGCACTTGTTGTTTTCCTGACAATCTTAAGCTATCAATCCTGTTAACCCTTAGGTCTTGATGTCACATGATTTAATTTTTTGAATTCTAAACAATTATTAAAATAAACAAAATAAGTACTAATAATATTGAATTTCAATGAAAATAAAATAAGTAATAATATTATTTTATTCATTTTTTTGCCATTTATTCATTTAATATGACATAATTAATATCTTTAAATCTGTAAATCGAAATTCGACAAATAATATATCCATTATTATCAGAAAAATGTGAGGAATCCAAATATGACATCATTTATTTATTTTTAAATTCAAAAATTAATTTTTTAAAAAAATTATTATTTTTTGGAATTGAAATAACTTTTTTTCCTTTTGGAATTATGAGAATCTGAGAAAACTTCACCGGGTAAACCCCGGTGAAATCGAGTCCGAATTTTTCTCTAGTTTTTTTTGATGTATTAAACTTTTTTTTTCGACATCGTATGCAAAAGTTATGGCCGTTTTACATTTTTTTTGCGTTTTTTTGCAAAAAAGGTCAAAATTCATATTTCAAAATTTCTATACCAACTAGACACTAAAACCTAACTACATCTCAAAGGATTTTATTTTTTGAAGATTTAATCATTTTCGTTTATTTTCTACAAAGCTAAAAAAGGCGGTCCACGGGGGGGGGGGTACAGTTTGAGCTAAATGACCCTGAAATGGAAAAGCACTACAAATGAACTCTGAAAAGGTTGAAACTTGGCATGGTATCATCATTTCACCCACATAGCATGTGCTAAAAAGTTGAGAGGGTTACGGCAAAAACTGGATGCACTTCGTGTACAAAATGGACAATCTCTTTCGAAGTATCAGGGTTTTAGGCGAAAACTCGTCTGTTACAAAGGCATTTCATTTTTTTAAACTCATTTCAACTCCAGACTTTTTGTGTGTTCAGTATGCACCATTCGAAGCCACGCCATGAATTTTCAACCCTTTCTGACTCCATTTGCTATTTTTCATGCATTTAATGATTTTTTTTCAGCTAAATGACCCTGAAATTGAAAAGCCCTACAAATGAACTCTGAAAAGGTTGAAAGTTGGCATGGTATCATCATTTCACCCACATAGCATGTGCTAAAAAGTTGAGAGGGTTACGGCAAAAACTGGATGCACTTCGTGCACAAACTGGACCATCTCCTTGGAAGTATCAAGGTTTCGGACGAAAATCGCCTGTTACTAAAGCTGCGAACAAAAGGTCTGTTTTCTACTAGTGCCCCATCCCAAGTACGTTCATCGATCAAGGCTTCCCATATTTTTGGATGGGCGACTTAAGGCGCTTTCAAAAACCATTATTGGTCATGTTCGTGCGGATGAAAGAGTGACAACACCGTTGCTCCAGTCCAATTACAGCCTCTTTATCGAAGTCTTTGGAGTATTTCTTCAAGCAGAGATTGATACCGCGAAGAAAGTTTTTTCAAGATATTTCATTGTAATTCTTAGTCATAGGAGTTACTTTGTATTTTCTTTGATTTTAGGTCCAAATCAGTGTACCTGTGATTGTTATGCGTCTGAATAAAGTTACATGTGTTTCTAAAAAAAAAAACTGTTTTTTCGTTTTTTCTTCTAATTTTTTCTTTCCATTTCTTTTTTGTTTTTCGTTTTTGTTTACGTTCTTTTTTCTTTTATTATTTTCTGTTTTTTCCTTTTTATTGTGTTTTCTTTCTTTTTCCTTTTATTTTTCTTTTTTGTGACCATCTTTCAAATTTGTGAACATATTTTCTCAACAATTTTTTCAAATCATGAACATTTACCGAACTCATCAACATTTTGAAAAATTGCAAAGATTTTTCAAATTCGTGACTATTTTCAGAAATTCATGAACATTTTTTAATTGATGAACATTTTTTACAAATTCCTAACCATGTTTTTAAACCCGTGAACGTTTTTTCTGAATTGGCGAAAAAAATTCGAATAGATGAACATTTTTCTGAAATTGGGAGAACAATTATTATAATACACGAACATTTTTTTGACTAACATTTTTGACATGCATGAATTTTTTGAATACATGAATTGTTTTTGAATCAGCAAACATTTTTGGAATCGATGAACTTTTTGTAATTCATGAACATTTTCTGTATTATGTGAACATATTTTATAATTCCTGAACATTTTTTGAATTTTTGAACATTTTTTCAATTTCATAACATTTTTTTAATACACAAATAATTTTTGAAAACCGAGAAAATTTTGGAATATGCAAACGTTTTGTGCAAAATCAGGAACATTTTTTTGTATCCGTGAATATTTTTTCAAAATCGTGAACATTATTTGAATATGCGAACATTTTTTGTAAAATCACAAACATTTTTTTGAATCTGCAAAAATATTATGATTATTGAACGGTTTTTTCAAAAGTCACATTTTTTAAAATTTCGAAATGTTTTGAAATCCCAAATTATTTAAATAGAAAAAAGGGAAAAGGAAAGGAGAAAAATGAAAAAAAAATTAAATAACAGAGCGCCCCGCACATTCGCCAGCCCAAAAGGGTGCTATATTTTAAAATTGCGTCTTAAAAAATGCCAAATATATCACACAATTCAAGGATTTCAACAGCTAAAAAATTGTCGAGGAGCAATAAATGCATAACCTGTTAACCACATACAAGAAGCATCGTCGCGTGCTCCCAATCTCCTCCACGGCCGTACCCTCTCAACTCCTTCCCATGGCAGATGCAATAAGTAGCCGCAGCAGCGCATGGGAGTAGCAGTAGCCCCAGTCGCTCCTCTTTCCAGGCAACAGCAAGAGCACGCGCACACGCACGAGCAAGCAGCAACAGGAGCTCAGCAAGGTGGAAGAAGTAGAAAAAGGTATTACCTGGTGGCTCACTTTCGGTGGCTGGAGTCGAGCTGAAGGAAGCCACCGCCGTTGCCGCTCACGAAAAGACACCGCTGCCAGTGCTCACCAGCTCAGATGGGAAGGGTGAATGAAGTAGGGTTGGTTGTTCATTAGGTCTGCCATCCGAGACTAAGAAAGAGAAGGGTGTGGGTTGGGCCTGTGGCCGGCCGAGTGGTAGTTTTGAGCCACTGGGGCTCGGCTGTTGTTTTCTCTCCTTTAGCTTTTTGCATGACACTACGACGCTATAACTTTTAGAGCACTATAACACGATTAGCGTCGTAGCGAGCAAAAATGCTCAAATGTAGCATGTCCCTTTTGGATATGCTATATAGCGACGCTATAACGCCGAAATAGCATGCTATTTTTTTCGTTGGGGCCAGCGGAGACGCAGGAACCGGTCACGTGGCCACGGATCGGTGAAGCTCAGGGACTCGAGGTGGAGGTCAGCGATCTTGGGCGCGGCGGAGACCATGTCCTGGAGCGCCTCCAGCTCGACGGCGCACAGCCGCAGACGCAGCGCCTCCAGGCACGGGAACACCGAAACGGTGTCCACCTCGACGTTGCAGCCCTTGAGGTCGAGGACACGGAGAGCCGCTGCGCGAACGACTTCGGCCAAGGCGGCGGCAGAGCGTACAATGAATCAGAGGTGCAGCCGCACTTGCTGTTTTGCATCGTGCAGGGCGACCATCGGGCGTCTTTGCAGTCGAGGCGGACGGCACGGTGCGAGAGGGCGGTGGTATGGGCGGCCTCCTTGGAGGGAGCGAACGAAAGGATGTGGATGAGGATGTCGTCGGAGAGATTGGAGAGTCACTCTGACGGCGCGGCGGTCATGCATGCACCAGACCCTTGTGATTAGTTCAGGGCATTTTTGTAGGGAAGATTATTTTAGAGCTTTTTTTTACATCAAAGTACTCTTTATTGCTAGGTGATCACCATTTTACCTTTTACAAGAGTATCAACAATCTCTACGGGTGGATCTTCCATCCACCCCGCACACGCATTACTTCTTTATTTCAAGATTATTTTAGACCTTAATTATATAGAGCAAGACGTCGTAGAGACTACAGAGTTGTCATATATAGCAAATTAAAGGCCCATTGGGCGTATAATAGACAGTTAGTTGGGGGTGGGCCACATTACTTCGGGCTTTTGTCCACTAATGAAAAATAGAAAAACAAACACTTTTGACATTCTATAAATAAGAACTTTTGGTCTAAAAAGTTACAACCTCTGTCTAGAATTAACTGTCGCTGAAATGAGTGTATCTAGACGTGTTTCCGGGCGGAAGGAGTAGTTATCTCAATATTTGTTGTTATATGTCTAAAAAAAAACTTTTTCTTCAGGAACTGAATATTTGTTGTTCGCCTGAAAAAGAACTCTAAATAATTTCAGTGCCATCCATGCAAAGGCAAAGCTAGCACACTAACTACCACCTTTGCAGATATGTGGGAATATTAGTCAGATTTAGTCAATCATGTCTGCTGGCTACACTACATATATATCTATAATCCATATATGTGCACAAGACATGACAAGAGACCATGCCTAAAACTACTTTTAATGTATGCAATAGTATAATCATGCATGGGAATAAAGAGTTAAATGTACTACACTACCACGTGCCAGAGTTTGCATATATATAGCAATGTTGAGGAAATCGTTAACTGGTACCTGCTCGCTCGGCTTAGGAGTAGCGATTAATCGGTGGATAGGCCTATTAACTGGATTAATCGGTCGACCATTAATCGGTGGAATTTTAAACCCAATAGGCAAGAAATTTGTATGGAGACAATAGAACTTGAATGCTATAAAAAATGTACATTGCAACTATGAAGTAAATGGTACTGTTTCTTTTCTCAATAGATCACGAACATGTATACAACAACAATCATCAACAAACATCCATGTGGGCATCGAAAATCAACAACAAACGTGAATACAACAACATTTTTTGCTGATTTCTGCCTGGGCTGCAACTCCGAGAGATGGCGGTCGCACGACTGCAACACGCAAAGGGAAGGTGCCGGCAGCCGTGCGGGGCATTTGAAATGTGTCGATTGCTGGAGATGGCAGGTCGCAAAGGAGGAGGGGAAGTAGCAGCGTGCAGATGGAGGAGGAGAAGCGACGATGCGCCAATGAGGACCTGACCATGCCATCTAGGACATGAGGAGGGCCAAACCCTAGCTATTTAGGAGCGGGAGAGGGCTAGTTAGGGTTACGGGCCAAATAATTGGGCTTTGTTTGCCCACCAGTTAACGGGCCAGGAAGGATTAATCGTCCTAACAACCGATTAATCGGTCTAACAGGCCATTTAATCGGCCTGACAAGTTAACGCGACGAATAGGTGTTATTCGAGTCGGTCACCCAACGAGTAGCGATTAACTGGCCCGTTAACTGATTAATCGGATGAATTCTTGAACAGTGATATATAGAGAGAATATGTGCAGGGTCTGGTCCAAGGTCTTTAGCCTTTTGAGGCTTTAAGTACTCTTTAGATCTTCATGTATCCCCTTAGAGCACAAATGAGGAAAAAAAATCTTTGAATGACATGATAAAAAGTAGTGATTATATATATGCAGGCTAATATATGAAGACCATGACAAGAGAAGGAATATAATGATTGGACATGGTAATGTTCTAACGGTCATACTGCATGCGTGGCTTTGTGCACAAATCAGTGTGAATTCCGGGGGAGATCATCCATTATATGGAGAAAAAAAAAGTGATGCTCTTGAAACATTGGCATGATGGCATCCATACACCAGTACAAAACACATCACTAATGATGGGTGAAACTGAGGCAAAAGATTTACCTCATCCATTAATTAAAAAGAAAAGAGTTGCCTAGTCGATTAACGAATAACTGTGTGAAAACCGTCACGACCGGCTCATCAATCATACCCAATATATATCACACACATCATTCCGAAGTAAACCTCATCGAGGTTGCACATATGCATCATTTTCGTCACTTATCCTCAAGCAAGTGAGCCCAACTACGCTGCAAAACAACTACCTACCAAACCCACCCACACAAAGGTCGTGACAAGGCACACACAGATTCATGCCAACTAATCAGCTGCACCTGTCGGCGATAACGCAACTCCGATTCTGACGGTAAGCTACGAATGGAAACTATGCAAGGTGACACCACGAAAGACCACCGAATAGACCAGCTGGTGCCCGTCATCATCAGCCTCTACCGACATAGCTCCGACCTCATAGCAACAAACAATCCAAGACAAACTTGTGGACATGTTAAAGAAGAGTTGACTACCTCAGCCTATGTCGCAATTCTTGACAGTGCATAGTACTAGGGGTGGCCCATTAACAAGGAAGTCGGTCGCCAGGCCGGTCTCAGGCCCCAACAGGCCGAGGCATAGCCTGGACCCCTCGTCCCACGTGAAGCCTACCTTCTAGAAAATCACCATCTTGACGTACAAGTTAGGGACGCCCTAAGGCTCTATGTCGGTTAGTAAACGTTGTAACCCTAGATCTCGTCCCTCTTTATAAGGCGAGACCTAGGGGATAGTCGAGACATGAAACAGTCTCCACCTTAGGCGCTTCCCTTCCCTTCAGGGCTAAATCATCAACCACACACCACCACTTGGATCCTCATTTCCCCTTACATGGAAAGGTTAGTAACTGTGATGTTTTGAATACAATGTGCGATGACATTGCGCATGCGTAATCGCTAAACTAACTTTGGAGATGTTATTGAGCAGCGGGGACACAATCAGCCTGACCACAGAATACCTCCATGCATGTCTCTTATGAGGAAAATAGTGTTTTCACACCTCAAGTGTTGTTGTAGAGTACAAATTATCCGACCAAAATTAGAAACCCAATAAATCTAACCACAATAAAAAATCGTGAGAATACACCACTCAGATGATTCCAAAGTAGCAGTCTGGCCATTTCATAATCGGTCTTAGATGAGGTCTATGCCTATTTTACCACATCACCTACACAACATTCATCGTTTTCAAAATCACAAAATAAAATAAATACAACCTTTGAAAAGTAATGAAATACAATCTTTTTCCTGACAAATAAAGGACAGGCACCCCACTATATAACGACTGAAAGCATATATGTGGCGAAAGATTAAATATATAGTGGTTGGTTTTTGTTTCCCGTGAGAAGCATATGCATATGTCATACTTGGTTGTTAAATATAAAAAACACCACTTGGCACTGTCTTCTGGTTGAGCAATCCTCTTCAGGAATGTAATTCTTCATGTATCTCTTATTTGTTAGTAGTACATCCTTGTTCCTTGATTACTTCACTTGGGAATAAGTGGATGGCAGCAAAAAGTGCTACTAATCAGGAAGCATATAGTATCTGACACTGATACTCCAATTATTGGTGGATATTAACATCTAAACAGCCAGCATATGTTCTTCTTCCAAGAGCATAAATAAACCAATTTTCATTGTCAATTTCAAGGTCATGACTTGGGAACAGAAAGGAACACATCACCGAGCTTCCTAAGTTTCTTTAATCAATTGGCCAGTGCAGGGACCAAGCTAAGATTGGGAAGAGAAGACCTAGTTGAACTAAACCAATTAAATTAACCAGTGCTCAAGATCGAGATGGTCATGCATGTGATGAGCTGAGATCACATCCCGACAGTCAAAACACATGGCACAGAACCCTAGCTTTCTCCTTCTCTTCTATAGTCAAATCTTGCCCGTTTCACTAGATCAAGATTCCCTTTTCCTCCGAGACAAATGGTCTAGGGAAACATAATTAATCACAGACATTCAATGCTCACTAGCTACTACAGTAGCATCCAATTAATTAGTGGTATATCTCAGTCAAATGATGCTTTGCACGCCCAATATTATACTAGTATTAATTTAATCCTTATCACAAACCATGGATGCATATGCCTTCCACGTGTACTGTATGCTTAAGATCATGCTACTATATATACACTAACTCACCACGATCATGAAATTAATTGTGTGGTACTACATGTATAACAACGGGATTTTGATCGACCGTGAATTATCCTAACATGGGTCCTATGAACCCAACAGTAAAAGCTTCACAGAAAATATATAATGTTAATAGTTTTAAAATTGTAAAAAAACAAGCATGTAGAGAACAAGTAAACACATATAAATGTGGAATTTTCGGTAAAATTATGACCATTTGCAAGCTGGAAATAAACCACAAATTAAGTTATACTGTACAATTAGCTATAGTTCAAGTTACAGAACTTGGCACAAAACAACGAGTTATAGTAAACACAGACCGTAAATAAATTTATATTTTTACCAAATTTTACATGAATGTGTCTCTATCCTCCCTCTATATACATGATTGTTTTTTCGCAGTGTTTTGAACTTAGGATGTACTTTTGGTGGAGTTAACTAATTTACCCATCTGGTTCAAACGGATCCAATGTCCACATTTGCATTTCTAGGTTCGATCTAGCTAGAGCTGTCCATATTTTCTACCCCTTGTGACTACTCTAGTGCAAACACACAGTTACCAATGCAAGAGGGTTGACATGCATGTTGTGTGGTCAGTCCTCTGGTGGGAGTTATATAGAATTGCCCGTGCATCGTACTAGTAGCATTTAACCTTGGGATGCACGTTAATTAATTAAATCAAAGAGAGGACAAAGCATAGGAAGAAGGCATTACTGACCTACCTCGATGTGCCCTGGCCTGGAGATCGAGTAATGATTAAATCAAACCATTTGTTGGCGGCATTGCGCGTGCAGATCCACTGGACACGTAGTGTAGTACAGATCTAGGCTCATTATAGATAATTATCAGGGCATTAAATTCCTTGGAAGGCTAAGATGGATGTGTGCACCGCCGCTGGGGTAAATTTAGAATTTTATTACAGAGATCTTGGAGTATGTAGCAGTCCCATACGAAAACTATTAGCTAGTCCTGTGGTGTAGTACGGTAGTGCCCAGTTAGCAACGCAACCAAATTGATCAAAGATGTGTGAGTGTGTGTAGCGACATGTCGTGTCCTTTTGCTGCTAGGGTAAAGTTGTGCCCATTTTTATCAGCTTCTAGCTGCGTTTGTACACGTGTAGAGAGAGAGAGAGAGAGAGAGAGGCAACATCATGTGTGGCATATCATGAAAGAAGCTGGTCCGGAAACTAAGAAAAGAGATGGATGGATGGATGGATAGTAGTAGTCTTGGTGTTTCCCTTTCTAAAAATTAAGTTTGACACCGACAGAAAGCTGCCCAAAGATATATGTTCTCACCCCTCCCACTGTCTCTCTCTCACTCTCAACTTTTCTCCCTTCTGTATCTTTCCATGGTGTGAGAATAATGAGGCTTCCCAAATTATTTAACCTTCGACTCCACCCATCATATGATCGATTGTCGCGAGAAGTCGAGAAAAATAATAGTATTAATGTAATTGGCTAATTGTTTCATAAAATTAACCATGCCGGCAAGATCATTTTGATAAACTTATCTTTTCCATTTCCATTGTTAATTAGTTAATTAAAACCAGTATGCAATATAATATTGGATAAGTAAAGCCGGAACAAAAGGCAAGAAAATAGGACAGTTGAGCAGGAGAAATGAGTACTGAGATGTACACATCAGTATGATGCACACATAAAAGAACATTAATTGTGTTGCTTACTTAGTGATAGTAAGTGATGCATAGGTATACTAGGAAATCTAGACCGATATATAGATATGAGGTGACAGTATTGATTTTTTTTATTGTTTGATTATAATGGATTTGTCGCTTTGATACTTATCAAAATAATTAACAGGTATTTTTTTATGGAGAATGTCTGTAAACACCACAATAATAATTATATGCATGTGAAATATTTTGCCTTGATGGTACTTCTTTTTGTACACACATTTTAGTTGTTTTGTCTCGCTTCTTTTGAGGAAAAATGGTACAAGATGTCGAGACAATATAAGTAGAAACTCAAGAATATTTACTACCGGAGTGAGCAACAAGATCGTCCGAGAAAAAAAAAAGGCAAGCAAGTTGTTTCTCTTTGACCTTTTTGAAACTAGGAGACCAAATTGTACAACACAACTAGATTTTGTTTGGAACAATGTTTTTTCTAGTTCATGCATTTCAGAGTCTTATGGTAACCCACATTTAATTCCCGTTATTGTATTTGCACGTTCCAAAGGACCCTCAAGATGAGCAGATGCACCTAACTAATGAAATTCCATAACATCGATTAAACCAAATTACCTTTTGTCAAGCCTAACCGAAGAGCAATTTTAACATGCTCCCTCTTACCCCCTCTTTTCACATGGGAGGTAAGAAGGTAAGAGTTAATCAAACCCACTACTTAATGCAACCAATGACTCAGATCTATTTTATACTCTTACCTCTCATGTGAAAAGGGGAGGTAAGAGGGAGCATGTTAAAATCACAATAAAAATGCGGTGGACAACAGAACCAGATTCACATTGAAAGCTCCGATAAACCATTTGTAACCTTTGAACGCGGTGGACACATCAACTAATGCTCCATTAAACCACAATTAAGAGAAGCTACAAAATGTAGAATTGAAGGGAAATAGTACAGGAAAGCCTGGGCAGTAAGTAAAACACCGAAGTTCATGTCGTCGACGAATTGAATCTACACGGTAAGAATAATTCTTCCTTTCGAAAATAAAAGTGTGCTAGTTGTTTCTATTTCCCTCATTTGAATTTTCTATATCTACAATTTTTTTAAACATGCGACCAACATATAAAACCTAGGAATATTTGTCTGTGCTAGCCAACATTGCGTATCCTTCCGCTCCAACATTGCTTTGAGATCTGTGCTAGCCAACTAACTTACTACATGAATATTTTTCTTTTTTTGTTTCTCAAATGAAAGAACTTATGGACTTCAAACTTTGCAGGTCCACAGAACTCTAGAACTACAATGTATGAATATTTATTTTTGGATTCTTTGGTCTAGCATAAATATAAAAACAAGATTTTTATTGAGTAAAAAATATTATTTAAAGTATTTATGGTGCATGCGAAAAAATCTTAAAGTTTTTCCTCACATTGCAGTCGTAATGTTTTTTTATCATGCAAAGTTTGAAGTTCATATGTAGCTTTATTTGGGAGAAATAAAAAAGAGAAAAGTGTCTGCATGGATCATGAAGCAGAAAATGATTGGCTAGATAAGGGGGTGCGGTGTGCCTAGATTGAACCACAACTCCCCCCCCCCCCCCCCCCCCCTCCCCCCCAGACAATATAAGTAGAAACTCAAGAATATTTACTACCGAAGGTAGATCTTAAATCAAAGCAAGTTGTTCCTCTTTCTCTTTTTCTTTTTTAACTAGGAGACCGAATTGTACAAGACAGCTATATATGTTCTTTTTTTGGGGGGGGGCTCCTTTTACAGTTCATGTATCTCAGATTCTTATGATAACCCACATTTAGTTCCCGCTATTTCTTATGTATTTGCGTGTTTGCAAAGGACCCTCAAGATGAGCAGATGCACCTAACATTTATGAAATCTCATAACACCGATTAAACCCAATTGCCATTGTCAAGGCTAACCTCAACACCGAAATGGCAATGAAAATGCGACGGACAATCGAACCAGAACCACATTGAAAGCTCCAACAAACCTTTTTTTAGCCTTCGCGACACATCAACTAATGCTCCGTTAAACCCGCAATGAAGAGGAGCTGCAAGATATAGAATTGAAGGAAAATGGTACATGAAAGCCCGGACAACGTAAGCAGAGAACCCAAGTTCATGTCCTCGACGGCTAGAACCTAGGCGGTAAGAACAAATCTTACCTCCAAAAACAAAAGCGAGCTACTACTACTTGGGTTTCTCTTTCCCTCATTTGAATTTCGCTTATATATTTACCATTTTCCAAAACATGAGACCAGCATATTTATAAAACCTAGGAATTGTTTGGACCAGTCTTATTACTCTAGGTCTGTCATACTTGAAACATATTAACGCCCGTGTCTCCCGACGGGCCCTCGACACAAGGTGTGCAGACGACGCAGGCCGCCACATTATTGTTTTCGGACAGCGGAAAGCTTTATCGAAACTTATGATTGCGTGTGCAAGGACACAAATCCAGTACGTGCGTTAGCAGGAATCGGTACAACACGATGCATGAATGCCATGCATGTACATGTGCATGGAAATCATTGCTAACTATAATACAGTTAACTACAAAAGCGAGCTACTACTACTTGGGTTTCTCTTTCCCTCATTTGAATTTCGCTTATATATTTACCATTTTAAAAAACATGAGACCAGCATATTTAATCTTTTACGGTGATTGGAGAGTTATGAAATGTAATTTCCTGTAACTCCTCCTTTGATTATTTCCCACCGTTGATTTTAACATGTTAATTAAAATATTTAATTTAATCAAGAAGGGTATTATGGTCCGTTGCTTTTTCTTGGAAACATTGTGCTTCTCGGTCAATCCCACGTAACTGTCGCATATCGCCGATCCCATCTCACGAGTGCGTAGACGGCGGCGCTGGCGCCGGCGCGAGGACCTGGGGCAACGACGCCATCTTGCGAACCGGAGTCGAGGGCCGCCTTCCCGACGCGCCTCCCGAGCCGTTCCTCAGATCGAGCGCCGCGGCGGCTCTCCCAGGCTGCACCATCATCGAAGCCGCAGCCGCTCCGCCGAAGTCGATGGAGACCTGCTCCTACAACGGCCCTAAAGCTTTGAAGCTCTAGTTTGGTCTTCTTTTGGTACGTGTTCCTCTAATCTTACTAGCGACGCATTGGTTCTGGGGATTAACAACAGTAGTATAATCCATGGTTAATTGGATCTGTGTCGAATACTAGTGCTCCATGAATTGGGATTGGGCAGATTGCATCCGGACAAGAACTAATCAACTCGTGAGACAATGGCTAGCTAACTGATGGCTTGTTTCATGCCTACTGTTTACCTTGTTCATTGGAATCAAGTTTCTTATGGTACAGAGATGAAATAAACGACTACAGGGACACATAGTTTTACTTTGTAGAGTCAATCGGTTCGGTGCTCTGTGCTAGTAGCCTACTAGCAGAGAAGGTGTTAAATAGTAGCCTACTAGCAGAGAAGGTGTTAAATTAAAACTGAATCTTATAACTGATTGCTGCTGACGAGAATGGTTAATAGGTATATGTATTATATGTATAGAAAGTTAGCTATAGCTTGCGTAGTGCAAAGTAATTTGTTAATCGCAGTCTAGATAAAATGGCTCTGGGACAATGTTAACCGGTGAGAGGAGATACATTGAGTTTTAAATATATATCCATTTGCTATCTTGTACAATATTCTGAGTGTGGTTAATATACAGGTTTGACAACTTTGTGTGTGAAGGGTGCTTTTTCAGACAACCTTCAGTATCGAGGCAAGTTCATGACGGACCTCTTTCATTGTATGCATGGTTGTCTTGTTGCCTGTGCTTTAGTGTACGTTGTTCTTCACATTTGGTGTTTCAACTTGATACTTCCAGTTTCAGTCAATCTACATGCTATTTGACAGTTATAATTACTTTATAGTTTATCAATTTTCTCTATCATGCAGCTGTTGATACCTCACGGTCTGATAAGCTCAATAGTGTCTCTTCCGGTAGTGGTGTAGCTTGAGGAAGCAATGCCTTAGGGACACGGGGCAAGAAGCAGTACGCAAAATTCCGTAGCCTGCTCGGATTTGAGGATGATGTGTGAGCCTTTTATTCTGTACTGTGCCGCAAAGCAATGTGTGAGATTTATTTGTGAGACCTAAGCTATGTGTGAGAATGTTGCAATGTCTGAGACCTTAGTTCTTGAATTATACTCCATTTTCGCATATTTTGGTCTTTTGAACATATGAAATGCCCATGATGGACTAATGCTAGATAAACGCTTCCAAATTTTTTTAGCAAAAGATGGAAGTGCGCGGAAATCTTTGAATAAATTGTCAAAAATGAACAATACACTTTTTTGCGAATTAGAAAAAGTGGATGGTTCACATCACTCCCGGACCATTTTTTTGCTCTCTTAACCCCCTAGTATATCCAATACAGTTGGGCCCCCTCGTCAGGTGACCCTTCAACTTACAGGCACGCAGCTCCTGCCGTCACTCCCCTACCCAAGCTCGTCTCCCCCTGCCACTCCACCTCGCCGCCACTGTGCCCACCCGCTGGAGTTACCTCGAATATCCTCACCACCAAACCAAGCTACAACACTGGAGAGTGGCACCGACCGCGTCGCAGCCATCGTGGCCCCAACACTGCGCCTCCCAGCTCGGTGGAGGTCAGTGAGGCCTCATGGAGGATCAAGGCAACGTCTTTAGGTCGATGGATGCACCTTTGTCTCTGGCGGCGCTCGGAGAGCGGCCGACGACGATGATCCGAGTGTCCGTTCATGCCACCGCCTATGTTGTGTTTTGTTTCCGTACCAAACAATCTTGCTTTGCCCAACCACCTAGCCAGATAGCTTCGCGTCACTCCTCTGGACCTCCCAGTCGAAGGAATTGGTCTGGTTGCCAGGAATCGACGACACGATCACGTTCTTCCCCACTTCAGATCGATCTACGTCGTGCCATCGATCTCCTTTAACAGTGAGTCCCCTACCCCCTCCTTGGCTTCCTCTCCTCTCCTTCGCACACCTGAATCTATTGCAACCTTCCACGAACATCCAGAAGTCCTACATCGTCCTCGTCGCGAGTTGCGGCTCTATTGCCCGCCGCCGCCGACGAAGTCCTCGCTGCCGAGAAGCACCTCGGACCAAGCCACCCTGCCATTTGGCTCCGCCTCGATGAGATGAACTCCCGGGCCAAAGGAATTGTCCCCGGGGGCCCTCCGCAGCACGACGACGAGCGAGCCAAGCCTTGCGCACTTCTTCAACATGAACTGAGCCGACCTGTGATGACGAAGTTGAGCAGTTGCGTAGAGCGCTTCCCAAAAACCTAATTCGTGCTCTCCCGGTGCAGGATCGCAAGGACGAATAGTTCTGGAGATCTGCTCTCCCGCACACCGATGCACGCTGGCGTTTGGGATAGAGTAGACTACGGTGCCAGAGCAAGTTGCAAGATGAGGCAAAACCCTAGGTGTTTTCATTGTATCTTTGGCCGAGGCCAGTAAGCAGTATATATAAGTGAACCAGAGGCGGTATCGTATTGCGATCACAATCTCAAATCGACTTGGTTCCAAGTCGAACTTACCGGACAAGTAAACAATGAACTTGTCCGTCAAGACACCAAAAAATAAAACGGTAAAAGGAAGTTGCGCCCCTTCAAGACAACGGACCGGATTGCGGCGGACCATTCATGCGTAAGTCATCAGGTCTACTGTGGCGTCTTGTCTAATTGTTGGTGTTCACACAAAAGTTACCGAGGTACCTAGTCTAACTGTTGGTGTTCTCGTGTGATTTTTGCTTGCGGCCTGTGAGCAATTAGGCATGACCAGTTTAAGTAGTAGAGTTTTTTCAGAGAAAGCTTTAAGTGGTAGAGTTATTGAAGGTTCAATCCTCAAATGACAAATGAAATGAGTAGCAGTCGCTTCCATAGTTGACTCAAATGTATGTATCTGCTTGCTGACAGCCTTTCCAGCTTGAAGATTACTGAAGCTGTTTATCATTCTGTAGATATCAGGTGATATAAATGAAGTGGTGGAGGCTCATAACCAAATGCTGGACATAATGGTATGTTGTATCTACTACTTGAACCTTATCTTCCCCAAAGATCTGAATGTACTGCTGCTGCTATCTTAAGAACACATGCCTTATTCAGGGGAATGACAGATTCATCAAGGGGGTTTCTCTCTGGAACAGTGGACAAATTCAAGATGGTAAGCGGCCGGATTAAATAACTCGCCATGCATCTTCTGCTCGTATTCTCCCGAGACTGATTCATGTTTCCATGACTGTAGGTGTTCAAGACCAAATCGAGCAGAGGATGGGAACCCTCGTGGCGTCGTTCCTTGGCTCTTCATACTAGTGTACTACCTGACCAGGTAGAAGGATCCTTGGGTTGGGCGTGCTTGCGGGGCGCGGCCCCGACTCAGCGTCCGTCCACCGCTCCAGGTAACCTGACCTAACCCGGCCGGGGAGGCGTGGGCATTGCTGCGGCGCGCGAGGTCAAGTCCGGTGTGCCGGCGGCCGATGGAGGCGATGCGCAAGTCCGGCTGCCGACTGTTGCTGACCTCGCTGCCGGCGGAGGTGCTCGACGCGCGACGCAACGAGGTCATCATCGACGGGCCGAGCGGGGCCGGGGCCAGCGAGCCAGGGAAGATGGGCGCCAGCAAAAAAACATCGAAGCGACGAGCGAGGCGGGATAGGAAACGAGCGATGATCGATTCGTTCGGCAGTTTTGCAAAAAAAAACTCTGGTGTGCGAGTTACATATTCCCTTGACGAACCTATCCTTTGAGAAAAAATTGGTCCCACAAAAAAAATGTAACGGTCCCACCGTTATTTGTAATTTCCCGTAATTTTAATCTCGTAACTTCTCGTAACTCTTATTTTTCCACCGTCAGATTATGGTGGATGGACAGCTCCTAAATTCATCAATCACCGTAGCAGTTGTAAATTATAAAACCTAGGAATTGTTTGGACCAGTCTTATTACTCTAGGTCTGTCATACTTGAAACATATTAACGCCCGTGTCTCCCGACGGGCCCTCGACACAAGGTGTGCAGACGACGCAGGCCGCCACATTATTGTTTTCGGACAGCGGAAAGCTTTATCGAAACTTATGATTGCGTGTGCAAGGACACAAATCCAGTACGTGCGTTAGCAGGAATCGGTACAACACGATGCATGAATGCCATGCATGTACATGTGCATGGCCAATACATGTCATCAGACGTCGTCAGACGACGCAGGTTGTACATGCCGTGCACTGCGCCGTATCATCATGTATCTCTCTCTCTCTCTCTCTCTCTCTCTCTCTCTCTCTCTACAAGCTGGTGTGTAGTAGTACGTTTTACATGGCTAGAAAGGGACAAACTTTTTTTACCCCACGGCGATATAGCAAATTAATGTGTGCCCTTCTTCTATTGTTCACCTTTTTAGCAGGACAGCACCACGCCCCTGCATTTGCTCCCAATTTAATTTACCGGTGTACACATGTGACATGTCCAGGTACAAACAGTAGGCTAGCATTGTGCAGTACTCACCGCACCTAGCTAGCTAGCCATCCGTCCCCAGCACATGAGACGTTGAGACATATGCATTGATAGGTTGGAGAGGTGTGTGTGTGTGTGTGTGTGTGTGTGAGGCAAGAAAACAGGCAAATGGCAGTAGTACTAGCTTGCATTGTTACCCATCTAGGTCTTTCTCTCTCTAACAAAGATACACACACACTTTGTCAATTGCCAGAGTCATTTCCCAGACAGCTAGTACTAGTTTTCACTCATTCAATTCGGCAGCACACAGCCACACACGGAGACACTATATACAGTAGTCTCACTCGTCACACATCTCACCCACCCCACCTCACACCCTCACCCTCACCCTCACCAAATCCTCCTCCTCCTCCTCTAGCTAGCAAAGCTCACCACCACCAACAAGCAACAACAACACTCATCCATCCATCCATCCATCCGTCACCAGATCGAGCCAAGCAAGATCCAACAAATTTCCCAATTTGAGGATCAAAAAAGAAGAATCAATTCTCTCTTCTTCCATCGATCCACTCAACGAAGCTTAGATAGCTACCATACCTTCTTGATCTCCAGCCAGCTCTTGAAGCAGCAGCAGCTTAGTTGGAGCAAGCTACTCCCATGGAGCTGTTCCCCCGGCAGCCGGACCTGGCGCTGCAGATCAGCACCACTAGCTCCTCCTCCTCGCCGCCGGCCGCGCCGCCGGGCAGCTGGGGGCGGCCACCGGACGCCGCCGGCACCACCGGCATGGATCACTTCAGCCACCACCTAGGGTTTCTGCGGGCCAGCGCCACCGACATCGCCAACAAAGACGGCACGCCGCCGTCGGCATGGACGCCGCCGCCTTCTGCCGCCACGGCCCCGAGCTACTCCAACCACATCAGCAGCCACTACCACCACCGGATGAACGCCTTGCTCAAGCCTATAAGAGGGGTCCCCATCTACCACCACCACCCCTCCTTCCAGCAGCTCCAGCACCAGCACATGGCCATGGCCTTCCGGAGCACCGGCGGGGGCGGCGGCGGCTTCTTGTCGTCGAGGTCGAGGTTCCCGCCCGGGCGGCGGAGCGTGAGGGCGCCGAGGATGCGGTGGACGACCACGCTGCACGCGCGCTTCGTGCACGCCGTCGAGCTCCTAGGAGGCCATGAGAGTATGTACATATGCAGATTTTGTTTACTAGTTATGCCTGGATGCTTAATTTGCAAGATCATTAATTTCCATGAAGTTGGTTTCTTGCTACTCCCAGATTAATTCAGTGATAAAGCTCAATTTGTTAGTGATGTTTTGGTTCTTTTAGTGATTTTTTTATTTGATTGGATTTGATTAGGAGCCACTCCCAAGTCAGTGCTGGAGCTGATGGATGTGAAGGATCTCACCTTGGCACATGTCAAGTCTCACTTGCAGGTTCATATTTTTACTTCTTTCAAAGCACACATCTTGTTTCAGCTGTCTATCTTGTTCTATGCTGCATTTTAAATTTTAAATTCCTTGGTGTTAACTGTTAGCGAGAGTGTTTGTCAGAAGGAAAAACAAAGTTCATGGCAGTGTAGCTAGCTTCTCATGCATCTATCTTTTCATCTAGCTAGCCAGCTAACTATTTTCATGCATGTAGGTCCAAGATTTTTTAATTATTAGTATCATCATATGAGAAGATAATTCCTAAAAAACATGAGCAGAGAGAAAAAGGAACAGCAGTACCGGTACTAGCTATATATCTACCTAGTGCTGATCTAGCTTCTGCATGCATTTCTCTGAATTTTGTGTGGAGTGGACTAGACATGCATTTAGTAATGGAGCAGCTTTTGCAAACCTGGGGGGAGCACAAGTCTTTTGCAACCGAAAGAATAAAAGCTGCTGAGCATGTGTGTGTGTTCATGTGTGCACTGTTTCTGATGCAGTGAAGGAGTAGTAACTGATTTTTGTGACTGACTGACTGATGCATGCATGCACTGTTCCTAGCCATACTAGCTGAAAGAAATCAATGCAAGCTTTCTCTTTTGTAAATGGATGCAGCAAGACAGCAAGTACATTGTGGAACAATTGCTGGATTCGTACCTCTGAATGCACTATGAAATGTCTGTAATATATGTACAGCTGAGAAATAATAGTGATGGTAAATGCATGCCGGTAGTACTAATTATGTCGTACTACTCGTATCACAAATCATTGCTAACTATAATACAGTTAATAAAAAATTATGGCTGATAGCAGTACCTTTTGGAGTACTTCTGCACATATACAAAATCATTAATTAGTCACATTAAGAGCTGATGTATGCATAAGTTTCTGTTGCAGGTACTAATTTAGTTGCATATCATCTTGTCTTTGCAGATGTATCGCACGATAAAGAGTACCGACAAACCCATGACATCACCAGGTATAGTATATATATATAGTTCGCAGAACTCGAGCACCTACATACGGGCACGATATGCCATAGTTGTATTTATTCGAGTATTTGATATCGATGAGCGCTGAAACTCGAACATATTTTTAGGACAAAATGAAGGATTCGATAACGGATCAGCGGGTGAGATCTCCGACGAGAGCTTGCCGGAGGCCCTCAACACCCACAGAGGTACAGATCAAAACGGAACCAGTGCGAATTCTCACAGCAGTAGTTACAATGGTGGTCTGTGGAGCAACTCCTCAAGGTACATTAATTTTCCTTGATTTAATCTGCCTCAACTTTTTAGCTAGCTTATGTACTTTCCTTGTTTAACCAAATAATGTTTTTTGATGGGTATTTAACCAAATAATGTTAGCTAAACCATATAAAATGAGAATATAAATAGTTATCTATGGGGTGAACACAACTAATGGAAAATATATATTGCAAAATAACAGGAAAGCAGTGAGCACAAGGAACAAAAGACCTTTGTAGGAGTAGACAGTACTGTGGTAGTAGTCATACTGATTGCTGCATGCATGCATATATACATGCAGCTATAGATGACATATAGCAGCACTGCAAACATTTGGATGTTTGCCTGATTCATGTTAATGGCAAGAAAGGCTCTGATTTCTGTTTGTTTTAGCCACACAGAGACACAGTGGCAGCATCTCTCTCTCTCTCCCTCCCTCCCTCCCTCCCTTCCTCTCTCTCTCTCTCTCTCTACACATGCAAATGCAAGAAGTTCTCTAAGGCAAAAAGTGGGGAGAGTAAATCTTGGCATTGTTCGGTTTGTCCAGTATAGGGTGGACATTTGAAACATCGTGATGGTGCAATGATCCCCTTGAGTAGTTTAATGGCTGCAATGAAAAGTTGGTCCTCTCCACTGTGCATTTTGCATGGACACATACACATGCAGTACTCATGTACCAAGGGAGAGCAGGACCACTTGTCAAGAAAAGATCAAGATGACAAAGTGTACTGGGTACCTACTGAAAATTTACTAGTGCCTCCTTTAGTTCTGCATGAAAAGCCACCCCCCAAAAAATAGTATAAATATATGCTTATTTTGACAAAGTAAAAAGAGGGTCCAAACAAAGGACAAAGTTTGGGGCTTCTTTGGAGTTGCTCAAGAATCATACTATTGGATAGATGATCTTTTTTAAACATCATCTCGATATGTGCACCCTAATGTTCAGTGGTCAACAAATTAATTAGGCATCTTATATATTTTCCAATGCATTGGGGCCCAGCTATATATCTGGTGAGTTAGCATATAATTAAACATATACTACAATAATACCATGCTTTAGTGTTTATTTATCGATTAATGTACTGTACATTATGTACAATAATGCCCTGTGACTAAATACCTTTCTTATGTTTTGCTTAATTTCTTGTTGTCGTGCCATTACAGCAGGGTAGGATGGCCTGGTTTCGGCACAAATAGCACTGAAAATAGAGGACAGTGTCACAAGGTAACACATGTCAAGCAACACATACATAGTATTCTATTTCTACATATAAAAGGACCAGCTATAATTATATTGACATTTTGCATTTGTAGGAAGCTGATGCATCAAAGAGCCTTGAGATGTCAGCGGAGATGAACGTGTCATGCATCTCCGATCAAACATCGAGTCCGCCGGTGCCGAACCTCGAGTTCACCCTAGGGAGGACACACCATTAAGTAACTAGTTAAACATCAGATTTCTAGCTAGATTAATTAATTGATCCAATGTACTCAGCAACAGTAGCTAGATCGAGGTAAAGAGAAAGATGGATGCAACATTCTGATCAAGGCCAAAGGTGATGAGATGATAATTAATCTCCCCTCCATCATGTGTGTCTGTGTATGTTGGAAAGAGAGAGAGAGAGAAAGATAGAGATCCAGCTTGCTAGAGAGAGAGAGAGAGAGAGAGAGAGAGAGAGAAAGAGAGAGAAAGTGAGAGTGAAGTATCTGATCTTGTTCTCCATGAATGGTATGCTTTATGTATAAAGTGGTCTTATGTTGTTTATTTAAAGTTTGTGCATGCATGGAGAGAGATCTAGAGAGAGAGGGGGGGGGGGGGGGGGGGTTCATCCATCTTTTTTACTGCCACATAAAGCTGGAAAAGGAAAAAAGAAGAAGAGATTCATCCACGTGCAAGTCACTAAATTAACTAAAGTCCAAAAGCAAAAAAGAGAAAAGTTTGGATGAGATCTGGACGTACATACAGTGCCTGGTTTTCATGGAATTAATCGGTAAGCGTGTCCTGCAAAGAAAGGTCACATCGACGAAAGGACGGCCAAAAAAGAAGAGGTCGATGGCTCAATTTGCCTTTGCATCTCTTGTGCAGTGTGTAGCTGTTGTACTAGCATTGGTCGAATGGTACGTGCAAAGGTGCAATTTCTTTCCCAATAAAATAGGGCTGGATTACTTGATTTCCCTAATTTCTTTTGCATCAATTTTCATTGGAGAAAAATGTCTTGCCGTGAAAATTCATAAGTTGTATTTGAGCAAACAACGTCACATTTATACCTTGACATGATACTAAGACGGTGGCATTGCGGCAGTAGAATAAGTTCCTCTAGCCTCCTTCCAGTTCCGACATGTTCACTTCGATCCCAACGGCTGGCTTGTAAGGGCGTGGTCCGGTGGACCTGAGCAGCCAGATCTATTGTGCGACGTGTTCGGAGTTTGGTTATCTCCGTTCGGAGTTTGGTTATCTCCAACGCTTGGCATGTACGGATGATGGTGGTGATGCTAGCTCGAATAATCTTCTTCCAGTGACTTACTGGTTTCACAGGGTTTGCCATTGGTCGGCAGAGGTATGCTGGATGTTTTGGCAACACTGGCAGCCTGGTTGAGGATGGATCTTCATGTTGCCTTGTGTGCAAGATGGTTGACTCAGTGTCATCGTCCAGACTCTTCGGGAGTGGTGACGCCAAGTCAGAGTGCCGACAAGTTTGGGGTGCGTCGTCGTCAATGTTTAATCGACGTTATCTTTGTCCTGCCTCTAGGAGTGGGCTTCAACCGCGGTATTCAAAGTCATTAGGCCATTGAAGTTTTTTAGGTACTTGCGGTGTTTGTTGGTTGTTTTCATTTCTTTTTTGCAGTGTTAGCTACTCCTATCCTTGTAATTGTTTCCTTCACATGAATCAGATCTAAAATGTCTTGATATGTTTCCTCGACAAAAACCAAAGTTTACATGCATCTAGTAAAAAATTGGGGGCTCCTTGAATTTCATTGAACATCTTAATTTGTCTTCCTCTCGCCTTCATATCTGTCATCCTGAGCATCCTCTTTTTTCTTCTTAATGTTGCACCCATTCATCATCATATAAGATCTTAACAATGAGAAAACATGCATGGATTTCAAGCCAGTTCAAGTAGGGCCTCCATTAGTCATTTATGCCCCACATAACTAAACATCATCATACACTCACTATTTGTACAAAACCGGAGAAAAGGGAAACACGCACACACACAAAAGCATGCATGTACACACACACCCTTGATAGGTAAGGTATATAGGAAAGGTGGAAAAGATACACCGTTGTGACATGCATAGGTGATGAGGCTGAGCCGGCAGAAAGACAGCAATGAGTAGTGGGAAGGGTCAAACCTAGATAGCTAAGAAAAGCAGAGAAAGCAAAGCAAATGTGCATGGGGTTTTCACTTGGATATATGGTGCTAGTATGAAGGTGAAAAGGATATAAAGCCCCTGTTATTAGCAGCAAGCTAGCTAGACACAGGTGACAGCAGCTGAGTGATAAAAGGGAGAGGCCCCCTTTGCTTTCCCTCGCTGATCATGGGAGCTTTCAATTGAATCACTGCTGTGCCTCGCCCGTTTCAGCTTTAAAGCTGGTGTGTGTGTGTGTGTGTGTGGGTGTGTGGGTGTGGGTGTGTGCAGTGTATGCAGATGCAGATGCAGTTGGGACCTCTACCATCTGTCTGCGTCTGACATTGACCCAACCACAGACACAGGCAAGAGAGTGTGTGGGATGTCTGTGAGACTGTGCACTGCCTCTGCACTCACTCACTCACCTGCTCAATTATATGAGAATGATTACCATATGATGGACTGACTCATCATGTCATGGTGGCCTGCACTGCATGGCTGCATGCATGGTGTGCATGGGCAGACGGGCTATGGATGGATGGATTGGAGAGATCGAGCTGACCTATCTCTAGGCAATACTATTTATTCTCTTTTCCCTCTTCACCCCCCTCGTTCTCAGCTGGTTTGTTGGTTGCATGTGTGGACCTATGCATGCATGCACAGGAGGACACTTGACTGTAGCCTTGCAGAATCAAGGCTCAGCTCACTCATCTCATCACTGAAATGAGAGGAAGAAAAGCATGAACAGTAGGGGTGCCAGTGTGTGTGCATGTGTTGCAAAAGTGAGGTGACGCCTCTTTTCTCTGATCCTTGATTTCGCCGTCCTGAATTCTTCCTGAATCCTGACAGCAATGTGTGCATCATCTTTTGTCTGTGGACGAGTGAATAGGAACAAAAACTTCGGCTGCATCATCTTCAGATCAGATGCGTCATGTAAGTTCTCACATCCATATACTTCTGGTGGTTAATCCCCTAAAGAAATTAGTAGCATCCAACATTTGCTCATGCTAGCTGCCGCTCGATTAATTAGCGCTGACTACGAAGTTTTTTTCGAAAAACCCCCGGCCTCTGGAACGCTGACTACGAAGTGACTAATGAGCATATTCCAATGATCCATGTGTGAGATAAGTTGGTGGTTTAAACTTTAGAAACTAGCCTAGATCACACCGTTGATATTGCACTGTGTATCATATATAGCCTAGCTATCCCTTAATTACCTAGTTGCTATACACCCGCAAAAATAAACCCCATTTGATATTGCAATAGTGTGTAATCGGTGAAAATACGGAAACCAACGGTTGTTTGCTCACGCACGTGTCGACACACAATAGGTCTGTGCCTATTCAGTATAGGGGGTACAATTTTTCGATATAGGGCATTTTCATTCAAATGTTATATCAAACGTTCAATACTGCGATGAGTCAATACCCGGCCTCTACATAATAAGATGCACACAACCAATAAGTCCAAAAAAGCGTAGGAGACATTGTTTTACAGGAATAACAAAGAAAGAGTTATGTAGGACGTAGGAGATCATATCCGAAGACTACGCCAACATCCATAATGGGAGAAAACTTCCCTGGTTGTATGCTCCAACCGGTAAGATCGACGTCATCGTAATATGTTAGATCAAGTACAAAGCAATATGTACATGCATGAATAACCTGCACATGAGATGAAACACATTTTTTTAAACCACATCGTTCCTGAAAAGCCATAAAGCCCACATAAGGCTGCCGCCCCCATGAGGATATGTAAAGAAAATTTCATATCAACCCCCACAACCAGCTACCAAAAATATTATGCACATTATGTGAGGGTAGAGGTTAGCAGCTACAAGAACAATAGACCATACTGCCTAAGCAAACTTACAGACGAAAAATAGGTGTTTTACTTTACTCGATCGTTATGGTGGCACTGGACAGAATTGATACTATCCTGCCAATTTCGACTAGTGTAAGGTTGTCTCTAGTCAAGACCGCCATGGGGTGAGTTGCAGATAACTACATCTAGATTGTTTTTGGGAGGAGTGGATTTGTTGTACTACAATACCAGATCTAGTACCCTCTATCGGAGTAGAGAATCTAGCCCCCCCCCCCCCTTTTCCCCGTCTCCTCCCGTGTCGCCCCCGCGTGGTGACCGGGGGGGGGGGGGGACCCTAGGCCGCCGCTAGGCCCCCCCACCTCCCCTCCCCCTTTCTCGCCGCCGCCACGGGGCTCGGCCGGGCAAAGCCCGACCGGAGCCGGCGGCGGCGGGGATTTTCTCGTCCCCTCGCGAGCTGGGGCCGGCGCGGCGTGGCTCTCTCTGGTGAGGGCGCGGCGCGGACGCCGGACGTCACGGCGGGGCGGCGAGCAGGTGCTGGCGGGAGCCGGCATGCTGGCCGTGCTTCGGGCGGTGGGTTGGATGGAGGCGCGTGCGGGGGTGCTGGTGGTGGTGGGGGGGCTCGGCCAGATCTGTCCAGCGGCCGCCCCTCGCGGCGCGGGTTGGCCGCCTCTGCTCCATTCCGGCGTTGTGGAGGCTCCGACGTGGTGGTTGCTCCAGCGTGCTGGCTCGTGGCGGCTCGATCCGGCGTGTTCGGGTGGCTGCGGGTGGCTTGGGGCGTGTGGGTGCACCGGTCGGTGAGGCGGCCGCAGCGGCTTGGTGGCGGCGGTTGCTGCTCGGCGGCGGGGCGCGGGAGGTGGTAGTCCATCCCTTCTCCTCGGTTCGGGCCAGCAGCGCGGATTGGTCGCGGTGCGGAGATGGCCGGGATCGGGGGCTCGTGCTCGGGCGGACCGGTTTGGGGCACGAGGCGGGTCGGAGATCTCGCTCCGGGTAGGTGATGGTGGGCTCGGTCCGAGTGGTGTCCGCGGGCGATGATGTCTCTCTCCTCGTGGATGCGGTGGTTGGTGGTGGTGGTCAGGTCTTCGCTATTCTGTCGGGCTGATCGGTGCCGGTGACCATGGTCAAGGCGTCGCGCGAGCGGGCTTCGCGGCGGCCGTCGGTAGTCACGAGGTTGTGTCCCCCCCCCCCCCGGTCCACCGGGACTGGCTGGGGACGCAGGTGTGGACTGTAGGAGATATGCCCTAGAGGCAATAATAAGTGTTATTATTTATCTCCATGTTTATAGTTAAGTTTATATTCCGTGCTATAACTGCTATGGTTCTCGAGTCTGCAATAACCACGAGGCTCGGAGGAAGACTCATATGCACGTATGGAATAATAAATGGTAAAAAGTATTCCTAGTCTGACCTCTAAGACTAGCACAAGTGTTGCATGATGGTTCTGTTTTCCTGATCATGGGCATGACTATGCCGGCAACTTTGAGGGCACAATGATAGGAGAACACTTGTGTTGAATCGACCCAAATTGATGTTATGCTATGAGATTCATTCGTCACAAGTTAATGGTTAATAACACAGAGAAAGTTAATGTTTGCATAATTCCTTAGACCATGAGAGTGTCGAGTTTCTTCATGCTTGCTTCATGAACTTTGGTGTTTGTTATGTTGGAAATATGCCCTAGAGGCAATAATAAATTGGTTATTATTATATTTCCTTGTTCATGATAATCATTTATTATCCATGCTATAATTGTATTAATTGGAAACTTAAATACATGTGTGGGTACATAGACAACACTGTGTCCCTAGTAAGCCTCTAGTTAAACTAGCTCGTTGATCAAAAGATGGTGAAGGTTTCCTAGCCATGGACATGAGATGTCATTTGATAACGGGATCACATCATTAGGAGAATGATGTGATGGACAAGACCCAAACTATAAACGTAGCATATGATCGTGTCAGTTTATTGCTATTGTTTTCTGCATGTCAAGTATCTGTTCCTATGACCATGAGATCATGCAACTCACTGACACCGGAGGAATACCTTGTGTGTATCAAACGTCGCAACGTAACTGGGTGACTATAAAGATGCTCTACAGGTATCTCCGAGGGTGTCTGTTGGGTTGGCATGGATCAAGACTGGGATTTGTTACTCCGTATGACAGAGAGGTATCTCAGGGCCCACTCGGTAATACAACATCACAATGAGCCTTGCAAGCAATGTGACTAAAGTGTTAGCCACGAGATCTTGTATTATGGAACGAGTAAAGAGACTTGCCGGTAACGGGATTGAACTAGGTATAGAGATACCGACGATCGAATCTCGGGCAAGTAACCTACCGAAGAACAAAGGGAACAGCATACGGGATTAACTGAATCCTTGACATAGAGGTTCGACCGATAAAGATCTTCGTAGAATATGTAGGAGCCAATATGGGCATCCAGGTCCCGCTATTGGTTATTGATCGTAGAGGTGTCTCGGTCATGTCTACATAGTTCTCGAACCCGCAGGGTCTACACACTTAACGTTTGGTGACGGTTAGTATAGTTGAGTTATTGTGTTGGTGACCGAAGGTTGTTCGGAGTCCCGGATAAGATCCCGGACATGACGAGGGTCTCCGGAAGAGTCCGGAGGTAAAGATTGATATATGTGATAATAGTGTTTTGATCTCCGGAAGGGTTCCGGAATTCACCGGAAGGGGTTCCGGATGTTTACCGAAGTGTTCGGGTGCAGCAACACTTTATATAGGCCAAAGGGGTAAAGCCCACGAGGTATTGGAAAGTGCAAAAGGAAGTTTTGCTGCTGCCTTAAGCGGTACTACCGCTGGTAAGGCAGTACTACCGCGTAAGCGGTACTACCGCTGTGAAGCGGTACTACCGCTTGTACGCGGGACTGCTAGGATCCGAGTTGGACTCTTTCCCTGCGGGCCAAACCGACCTTGTGCGGGCAAAACCGACCTGGAGGAGGCTTTTACTCCAAGTTTAGACCCCAAGGCTCAACATATAAATAGAGGGGAAGGGCTAGCACACGGGACACATCAAGATTTCCCAAGCCATGTGCCGGCAACCCTAACCCTCTAGTTCCTCCCGTCATAATCTCCGTAGTACTTGGCGAAGCCCTGCAGAGATTGTTCCTCACCACCATCACCACGCCGTCGTGCTGCCGGAACTCATCTACTACTTCATCATCGCTCGCTGGATCGAGGAGATGAAGGCGTCATCAAGCCGTACGTGTGTTGACCGCGGAGGTGCCGTCCGTTCGGCACTAGTTCGTGATCGGATCGAGGGACGACTTGCGATTTGGATCGCGAAAACGTTCGACTACATCAACCGCGTTTCTTAACGCTTCCGCTTAGCGATCTACAAGGGTATGTAGATTCACTCTCCCTCTCGTAGATGCTCATCACCATGGATAGATCTTGCGTGTGCGTAGGAAAATTTTTGTTTCCCATGTGACGTTCCCCAACAGTGGCATCTGAGCTAGGTCTATGCGTAGATGAGATCTCGAGTAGAACACAAACGAGTTGTGGGCGTGGGTGTATACATATTGCTTGCCGTTACTAGTTGATACTTGATTCGGCGGTATTGTGAGATGAAGCGGCCCGGACCAACATTACTCGTATGCTTACGAGAGACCGGTTCCTTCAACTGACATGTAACTTCGTTGCATAAAGATGGCTAGCGGGTGTCTGTCTCTCTCACTTTAGTTGAATCGATTTCAATGAAGAGGGTTCTTTTAGAAGATCAAAAAGCAATCACTACACCACGTTGTGGTTTTGCGTAGGTAAGAACGGTTCTTGCAAACCCGTAGCAGCCACGTAAAACTTGCAACAACAATTAGAGGACGTCTAACTTGTTTTTGCAGGGTATGTTGTGATGTGATATGGCCAATTACATGATGAGATATATGTGATGTATGAGATGATCATGTGTTGTATAGAATATCACGACTTGCATGTCGATGAGTACGGCAACTGGCAGGAGCCATAGAGTTGTCTTTAATTATTTTCGCCGTTTTGCTTTACTTTATCGCTATGAGTTAGCAATAGTCGTGGAAGCAACAGTCGGCGCGACAACCTTATGGCGACACGTTGATGGAGATCAAGATGATGAAGATCATGGTGTCACGCCGGTGACGATGGAGATCATGCCGGTGCTTTGGAGATGGAGATCAAAAGCACAAGTTCATGGCCATATCATGTCACTTATGATTTGCATGTGATGTTAATCCTTTTATGCATCTTATTTTGCTTAGGACGACGGTAGCATTATAAGGTGATCCCTCACTTAAATTTCAAGATAAATTGTGTTCTCCCCGAGTGTGCACCGTTGCGAAAGTTCGTCGTTTCGAGACACCACGTGATGATCGGGTGTGATAGACTCTACGTTCACATACAACGGGTGCAAGCCAGTGTTGCACATGCGGAACACTCGGGTTAAACTTGACGAGCCTAGCATGTACAGACATGGCCTCGGAACACAAGAGACCGAAAGGTCGAACATGAGTCATATAGTAGATATGATCAACATGAAGATGTTCACCATTGAAACCACCTCAACTCACGTGATGATCGGACTTGAGTTGGTGGATTTGGATCATGTTACACTCGAATGATCGGAGGGATGTCAATTTGAGTGGGAGTTTTTAAGTAATATGATTAACTAAACTCATTATCTAGAACAATAATCTAAGTTGTCTTTGCTATGTTTATGTTGTAGATCATGGCTCGCGCAGTAGCACCCCTGAATTTTAATGTGTTCCTAGAGAAAGCTAAGTTAAAAGATGATGGAAGTAACTTTGTGGACTGGGCCCGTAATCTAAGGATTATCCTTACGGCTTCCCAGAAGGCTTATGTCCTTGATGCACCGCTTGGTGATCCACCCGCTCCAGTTGAGTCTCTAGACGTTGTGAACGCCTGGCAGGCTCGTTCTGAAGATTACTCAATAGTTCAATGTGCAATATTGTATGGCTTAGAACCGGGACTTCAAAGACGTTTTGAACGTCATGGAGCATATGAGATGTTCCAGGAGTTGAAGTTTATCTTTCAGAAGAATGCCCGGATCGAGAGGTATGAGATCTCCGATAAGTTCTATGCTTGCAAGATGGAGGAGAACAGGTCTATCAGTGATCACGTACTCAGAATGTCTGGGTACTCCACCCGTCTGGCTGAATTGGGGATGCCCCTTCCGCCAGAGGCTATCACTGACAGAGTTCTTCAATCATTGCCACCTAGCTACAAGAGCTTCGTGTTGAACTATAACATGCACGGGATGAACAAGTCAGTCGCCGAGCTGTTTGCGATGCTAAAAGCCGCTGAGTCTGAAATTCAGAAGGAGCATCAAGTGTTGATGGTCAATAAAACCACTAGTTTCAAGAAAAATGGCAAGGGTAAGAAGGGTAACTCCAAGAAGAGTGGCAAAGCAGTTGCTCCTCCCGTGAAGAAACCCAAGGCTGGACCCAAACCAGAAACTGTGTGCTTTCATTGCAAGGGAACTGGACACTGGAAGCGGAACTGCCCCAAGTATTTGGCTGACAAGAAGGCGGCCAACAACAAACAAGGTATATATGATATACATGTTATTGATGTGTACCTTACCAACTCTCGTCGTAGTGCCTGGGTATTTGATACCGGTGCGGTTGCTCATATTTGCAACTCAAAACAGGAACTGCGGAATAGACGGAGGCTGGCAAAGGACGAAGTGACGATGCGCGTGGGAAATGGTTCCAAGGTTGATGTGATCGCCGTCGGCACGCTCGCTCTTCGATTACCATCGGGATTAGTGATGAACCTGAATAAATGTTATTTGGTGCCTGCGTTAAGCATGAACATTATATCTGGATCTTGTTTATTGCGAGACGGTTACTCATTTAAATCAGAGAATAATGGTTGTTCTATTTATATGAGTAATATCTTTTATGGTCATGCACCCAATGTGAGGGGTTTATTCTTATTGAATCTCGATAGTAATGATACACATGTTCATAACATTGATGCCAAAAGATGTAAAATTCATAATGATAATACCACTTTCTTGTGGCACTACCGTTTAGGTCATATTGGCGTAAAACGCATGAGGAAGCTCCATGCTGATGGACTTTTGGAGTCACTTGATTTTGAATCACTTGACACATGTGAGCCATGCCTCATGGGCAAGATGACTAAAACGCCGTTCTCTGGTACAATGGAACGGGCAAGTGACTTGTTGGAAATCATACATACTGATGTGTGCGGTCCGATGAGCATTGAGGCGCGCGGTGGTTATCGTTACTTTCTCACCTTCACTGATGACTTAAGTAGATATGGGTATATTTACTTAATGAAACACAAGTCTGAAACGTTTGAAAAGTTCAAACAATTTCAGAGTGAAGTTGAGAATCATCGTAACAAGAAGATTAAATTCCTACGATCTGATCGAGGAGGAGAATATCTGAGTTATGAGTTTGGCAGTCACTTAAGACAATGTGGAATTGTTTCACAACTGACACCGCCTGGAACACCACAGCGTAATGGTGTGTCCGAACGTCGTAATCGAACCTTATTGGATATGGTGCGATCTATGATGTCTCTTGCCGATTTGCCACTATCATTTTGGGGTTATGCATTAGAGACAGCTGCATTCACTTTAAATAGGGCACCATCGAAATCCGTTGAGACAACGCCATATGAACTTTGGTTTGGCAAGAAGCCAAAACTGTCGTTTCTTAAAGTTTGGGGATGTGATGCTTATGTCAAAAAGCTTCAGCCTGAAAAGCTGGAACCCAAAGCGGAGAAATGCGTCTTCATAGGATACCCAAAAGAGACAGTTGGGTATACCTTCTACCTCAGATCCGAAGGCAAAGTGTTTGTCGCTAAAAACGGAACATTTCTTGAGAAAGAGTTTCTCTCGAAAGAATTGAGTGGGAGGAAGATAGAACTTGATGAGGTTGTTGAACCTTTACTTCAACCTGAGAGTAGCGCAGCGCAGAAAGTTGTTTCTGTGGAGCCTACATTAGCTGAAGAGAAAGTTAATGATGATGATCATGAAGCTTTGGATCAAGTTGCTATCGAACCTCGTAGGTCGACAAGGACGCGTACTGCTCCTGAGTGGTGCGGCAACCCTGACTTAGAGGTCATGTTGTTGGACAACGATGAACCTACGACCTATGGAGAAGCGATGATGGGCCCGGATTCCGAGAAGTGGTTAGAGGCCATGAAATCCGAGATGGGATCCATGTATGAAAACAAAGTGTGGACTTTGGAAGTATTACCTGAAGGGCGTAAGGCCATTCAGAACAAATGGATCTTTAAAAGAAGACGGACGCGGACGGTAATGTCACCGTCTATAAAGCTCGACTTGTGGCAAAGGGTTTTTCACAAGTTCAAGGAGTTGACTATGATGAGACCTTCTCACCCGTAGCGATGCTTAAGTCCGTCAGAATCATGTTAGCAATAGCTGCCTTTTTCGATTATGAAATTTGGCAGATGGATGTCAAAACAGCGTTCCTTAACGGTTTCCTTAAGGAAGAGTTGTATATGATGCAACCAGAAGGTTTTGTCGATCCAGAGAATGTTGACAAAGTTTGCAAACTCCAGCGATCCATTTATGGACTGGTGCAAGCATCTCGGAGTTGGAATCTTCGCTTTGATGAGGTGATCAAAGCGTTAGAGTTTATACAAGTTTACAGAGAAGCTTGTATTTACAAGAAAGTGAGTGGGAGCTCTATAGCGTTTCTAATATTATATGTGGATGACATATTACTGATTGGAAACAATATAGAAATGTTGGAAAGCGTAAAGGAATATTTGAACAAGAGTTTTTCAATGAAGGACCTAGGAGAAGCTGCTTTCATATTAGGCATCAAGATCTATAGAGATAGATCAAGACGTTTAATAGGACTTTCACAAAGCACATACCTTGATAAGATTTTGAAGAAATTCAAAATGGATCAGTCCAAGAAGGGGTTCTTGCCTATTTTGCAAGGTGTGAAGTTGAGTAAGACTCAATGCCCAGTGACTGCAGGAGATAGAGAAAAGATGAGTGTCATCCCCTATGCTTCAGCCATAGGCTCTATCATGTATGCAATGCTGTGCACAAGACCCGATGTCAGCCTTGCCATAAGTATGGTCGGAAGGTTTCAAAGTGATCCAGGAATGGAACACTGGACGGCGGTCAAGAATATCCTGAAGTACCTGAAAAGGACTAAGGACATGTTTCTCGTTTATGGAGGTGATCAAGAGCTCGTCGTAAAGGGTTACGTCGATGCAAGCTTTGACACTGATCCGGATGACTCTAAGTCACAAACCGGATACGTATTTATTCTTAACGGGGGTGCGGTTAGCTGGTGCAGTTCCAAGCAAAGCGTGGTAGCTGATTCTACATGCGAAGCGGAGTACATCGCTGCCTCGGAGGCGGCGAAGGAAGGTGTCTGGATGAAGGAGTTCATGACAGATCTTGGAGTAGTGCCTAGTGCGCTTAACCCAATGACTCTGTTTTGTGATAATACTGGTGCCATTGCTCTAGCCAAGGAACCAAGATTTCACAAGAGGACCAGGCACATAAAGCGACATTTCAATTCCATCCGCGATTACATCAAGGAGGACGACATAAATATTTGCAAAGTACACACGGATCTGAATGTTGCAGATCCGATGACTAAACCTCTTCCAAGGGCTAAACATGAACAACACCAGAACTGCATGGGTGTTCGATTCATTACAATGTAAATCACATAGTGATGTGAACTAGATTATTGACTCTAGTGCAAGTGGGAGACTGTTGGAAATATGCCCTAGAGGCGATAATAAATTGGTTATTATTATATTTCCTTGTTCATGATAATCATTTATTATCCATGCTATAATTGTATTAATTGGAAACTTAAATACATGTGTGGGTACATAGACAACACTGTGTCCCTAGTAAGCCTCTAGTTAAACTAGCTCGTTGATCAAAAGATGGTGAAGGTTTCCTAGCCATGGACATGAGATGTCATTTGATAACGGGATCACATCATTAGGAGAATGATGTGATGGACAAGACCCAAACTATAAACGTAGCATATGATCGTGTCAGTTTATTGCTATTGTTTTCTGCATGTCAAGTATCTGTTCCTATGACCATGAGATCATGCAACTCACTGACACCGGAGGAATACCTTGTGTGTATCAAACGTCGCAACGTAACTGGGTGACTATAAAGATGCTCTACAGGTATCTCCGAGGGTGTCTGTTGGGTTGGCATGGATCAAGACTGGGATTTGTTACTCCGTATGACAGAGAGGTATCTCAGGGCCCACTCGGTAATACAACATCACAATGAGCCTTGCAAGCAATGTGACTAAAGTGTTAGCCACGAGATCTTGTATTATGGAACGAGTAAAGAGACTTGCCGGTAACGGGATTGAACTAGGTATAGAGATACCGACGATCGAATCTCGGGCAAGTAACCTACCGAAGAACAAAGGGAACAGCATACGGGATTAACTGAATCCTTGACATAGAGGTTCGACCGATAAAGATCTTCGTAGAATATGTAGGAGCCAATATGGGCATCCAGGTCCCGCTATTGGTTATTGATCGTAGAGGTGTCTCGGTCATGTCTACATAGTTCTCGAACCCGCAGGGTCTACACACTTAACGTTTGGTGACGGTTAGTATAGTTGAGTTATTGTGTTGGTGACCGAAGGTTGTTCGGAGTCCCGGATAAGATCCCGGACATGACGAGGGTCTCCGGAAGAGTCCGGAGGTAAAGATTGATATATGTGATAAAAGTGTTTTGATCTCCGGAAGGGTTCCGGAATTCACCGGAAGGGGTTCCGGATGTTTACCGAAGTGTTCGGGTGCAGCAACACTTTATATAGGCCAAAGGGGTAAAGCCCACGAGGTATTGGAAAGTGCAAAAGGAAGTTTTGCTGCTGCCTTAAGCGGTACTACCGCTGGTAAGGCAGTACTACCGCGTAAGCGGTACTACCGTTCAAGCGGTACTACCGCTCGTGAGCGGTACTACCGCTTGTACGTGGGACTGCTGGGATCCGAGTTGGACTCTTTCCCTGCGGGCCAAACCGACCTTGTGCGGGCAAAACCGAACTGGAGGAGGCTTTTACTCCAAGTTTAGACCCCAAGGCTCAACATATAAATAGAGGGGAAGGGCTAGCACACGGGACACATCAAGATTTCCCAAGCCGTGTGCCGGCAACCCTAACCCTCTAGTTCCTCCCGTCATAATCTCCGTAGTGCTTGGCGAAGCCCTGCAGAGATTGTTCCTCACCACCATCACCACGCCGTCGTGCTGCCGGAACTCATCTACTACTTCATCATCGCTCGCTGGATCGAGGAGATGAAGGCGTCATCAAGCTGTACATGTGTTGAACGCGGAGGTGCCGTCCGTTCGGCACTAGTTCGTGATCGGATCGAGGGATGACTTGCGATTTGGATCGCGGAAACGTTAGACTACATCAACCGCGTTTCTTAACGCTTCCGCTTAGCGATCTACAAGGGTATGTAGATTCACTCTCCCTCTCGTAGATGCTCATCACCATGGATAGATCTTGCGTGTGCGTAGGAAAATTTTTGTTTCCCATGTGACGTTCCCCAACATGTTAAACGTCATCCGTAACTGGGTGGCTATTACGGCGGCTTACGGGTTCATGGGAAAGTATGTCAAGGGACTTGATAGCTCAAGATTGGGATTTGCTCCTCCGACGATGGAGAGATATCCCTGGGCCCTCTCGGTGTTACGGTATCCACCATCGTCTGGCCAGACACATTGTGATTTGATCACAGGGATGCCGGAACACGCGAACGAGAAAAGAGAACAAAATCGGTAACGAGGTAACTGGCATTGTGGACAAGTGTTGATCCATGGGGATGCCAATGATTCTCACCTTGGGTATTTGTAACATATCGCGAAGCAACAGGAATAGCACACGGCAACTGGAGGTTCACTCGAATATTCATTCGTGTGGGTATAGGGGTCAATATGGGTGTCCACGGCTCCGATGTTGATCATTGATCGGAAAGAGTTCCGGTCATGTCTATACTTCACCGAACCTATAGGGTCACACGCTTAAGGGTCATCTATCTGCTGAATACAAGACAGGGAGTCTGAGAGAAGTCACCGGAAAAGTTTCAGAGACAACGGAAAAGTTCCGGAGAGAGAACACCGGAATAGTTTCGGTAAAACTGCAAAGTTGTTTCAGGGTATACCATTAAGTCAAATTGGTTTCGGCACACGCCTGGAAATTCTTGGAGTTGCCAGAATTGTTCTGGGAACTTTTGGGATTTTTCGGAGAAAAAACCCGGAAATGTTCCGGAACCGCTTTGTTTGCTTTTCGCAGATGAAAATCACTAATCCGGAATTGTTTCGGAACGCGTCCAAAATCATTTTAGTGGGTACTGGAATTGTTCTAAGACCCACAGAAATATTTTCAGATTTAACGGTCGCGGAAAAATGTTTTCGTGAATAGTGAAAGTGCTTTTTGGTTACTTTATGGAAAGCCACATTTTAGGGCTTTTACCAAAAGGCTTCTAGAAGGGCTTGGGGACCAAGGAACCCCCTTTGGGGGGGCCCCCTAGGGGTGGCCGGCCTTGGTGGAGCTCCTCCATGGAGCTCCACTTGCCTTCCTTTTATGTCCTTATGAAGGATCCATGTGATGGGTTTTTTGGGTATTTTTCCCCTTGGGATTTCCTATAAATAGAGGTGGAGAGGTGCTCTCCACACTCACTCCTTTCTCATATACACATGCCATGACATTTCTGGCTTCTCTCTCCCTCCCAGCGAAATAGTTTCGTAGAGCCGAAAGGCTATCTGGGTTCCGGTGGGAACTAGTTCTGGACGGCGAAGCCCTACCGGATAGATGACACCGTATGTGTGCAACTCTGTAGAGAGATCGTAGTTTCGGTCTTAGTTCGAGAGTGCCTCCCGAAGGGCTGTCCGAGTGACCGTCCGAGTTTCGAGCGTCCTCCCGAAGGGCTGTCCGTGACACCGTCCGAGGGACTGTCCGACTGCCTCCCGGAGGGCTGTCCGAGGGGTAGACGAGGGAGAACATCCTCGCGGTTGGGAGGTTGTAAAATCCTAGCTGTGGGGATCTGCACGGCCGATCATCATCGACTCTACTTCCGCTGCGCTACGAGTCGGTAATGAAAAGATCAAACCTTGTATGCAGTCTCCATAGTGGTCCTGGGCTGGTGCGTAGGTCAGAAAATTTTTGTTTTCTGCTGCGTTCCCCTACAATGGCATCATGAGCCGTGCTATGCGTAGATGCAGGTTACGATCTAGAATAAATAGAGATGTATGGGTGTTGCACAATATAATTTGTAGTAGATGAGTTCTACTGCTGATAATTAATTGTGCGGGTAGCAGATGAAATCTGTTACCCGATGTTCTTGTTGCTTCCCTGGAATTTGCATATTTCTGATCTTGATAACAACATGGTGGAGTTTCAAAGTTCTGGCAATCCGCGATCCTGATTGATCAACGAAGTGCTAACAGTTCTTTGAATTCCACCATAGTTAAAAAGAAAGATGAAATTTCGCAGACGAAAGGGCAATGCAGATATGATCTGCACGGGGGTCATGCGTATGACGAAGTTCAGTATGGGGCTCCAGATTTTATTATCTCGTGTTTCATACACCCCACAAAGTTAATCTAGTGACTTGAATAATCATATTTGATGATGGACGTTGGTAGCTTCGGTTTGCTTCGAAACCTTAGAAGCCACGTAAAATGAAATTTTGTATGAACCGATTAGAGGCGTCTAACTTGGTTTTGCAGGATGTGCATGTGATGTGGTATAGCAATGCTCATATTAATTCGATTAGGTATGAGATGACTATATAATGTAAATTAACATGACCTGCGTGTCATGATTCGGCATGATGGCTGGAGCCATATGATTGTCACTTTAATGACCTACGTGTCAACCTTAAGTAATGCACTTATTTTATTAGCTATAGAGATAGCAATATTATCTGGTGCATCGACAAGGTGGTGGCAATCTTCGCAAAGGTGAACACCGACGCGAATGCCGAAGACGAAGAAATTAAAGACTTCTCCGTCAGAAAGTGCTATACCATATCATGCTATTATGAATTGCCTGAGATGTTTATCCCTTATGATGCACCCTTCTTGATTGCGTGGTAGTCGCCTTTTATTAGGGTGATCTCTCACAAAATATCAAGTAGTTAGTGTTCTCCCAAGTGTAGCACCGTCACGGCACCTATCTCTTCGGGGTATCACATGGATGCATGGGTACGAACGATTAGAGAAGTGTGAGGCGGGTGAGTTGAGACCTCGCAGCGAGATCACTTGGTTGTCTTGACGTTCTGGCTTGATTGTTCTGAGCTCGGAACACGCCCATCGAAAGATGAACAAGAGTCACATAGAGATGTGATTGGCAAGTTGGCCTACCGATTGCAATTCTCGTCACTTGAGATGGATGCATCCTTGGCGTTGAATTGTATTATGGGTCTTGTATCACTCACAATCAATTATGAGAGATATTGATTTGAGTGTGTGACACCCTGGTTTTTGACAACTTTTTCTTTTCAAAATCTTTCTGGCTTTATTTGCAATTTGGATGGTTTCTGAATCTTTTCAGTTGACTTTGGACTTAGGAAACTTTTTAATCTTTCTCTAAGTGATCCAAAGCCCTCATCATCTTGCCAAAATCTTGTCACACACCTTCTGGATCAATTTACAACTCTCAATCTTTCTCAATAATTCATTTTCTTCCTTTGGGAAAATATGTCATCACTATGGGTTATGAAGCAACCTATAGCTCTGGTGATCAGAAAAATCCCAAATTAATACCACACCTTCTTGTCATCATCTACTCTCACAATCTTCAAAAACATTTCATGGTCCAGTATAAAGTTTTGTCCAGAAAACTCAATTTGCCTTCTGGACAGTACTGGCCCTTTGTGAAGCAACTCATATTTTCCCAACTTAGAAAACTCTCAGATAATTCCCTGAGATACTAGGGAACCTATCTTGCCACAATATCCAAAAATATCATCTTGTTCAGTACAAATTTTCAGCAGCAATATTCTAACAAGTTTCTTCTTACTTCAAACCTCTGTGAAGGAAGTACCAGCTAGAGATTCAATTGAGCTGAAATTTTTATGACATCATCTATCCACCAAATAACCCTCCCACACCAAATTTCAGCTCCAGCAGATCAACCAGATGAGTGCTACAAGCTCATCTTGTTTCTGGACCAGTAACAGCAGTTGTACAGGAACTGCATTCAAATCTTGTTGAAAACTTCTCAATTTTGGCCAGTTTGGAGTCCTTCCAAAGTAGATCATCCCATACATCTCTACTGGCTCCATCTCCAGCTCACCTCTCCTCTAGATCTCTCTCAAAGTTTCTGTCAGAAACTGTAGCTGAAGCTACACTTCGAATCAGAGTGAACCTAGCCAAACCAAGGGCACAGGGGCACTAAGTGATCAAAGGAGAACATGCTAGACATGGTGTGCCAGACTTGCGTGGCATCTGGATGCCAGTACCCGTGGTGAGCACGGCAATGGCATGCCATTGCACGCGCTCTGCACCGCGCCCGTGTCCGATGCGACGCATCCGGCTGCCCCGCATGACCGCGCCTTGTCCTAGCTTGCCGACATCCTCTCCTCCACCCACCTGGCCGTTCTGGAATGCTCCTGAAAGGGCATGTAGACCCTAAGTGTGGTTTTTGTAATTAATGACAATCTCTATGGACTAATGTTTTCAGTGAGATATATTTGAAGGTTTTGTCCATAGATGGTGCCTCAAGGATATTGGATGGAATCAAGGATGAAGTCCATATATATGAAGATATATTTGCTCTAAGCTTTGGTATTAAATGACAATTCCTACGGAGCATCAAGTGCATTGAATCTTATATGAAGATATATTCCATACTGATGCTTGAAGTGCATTGGGATGACAATTCCTATGGAGCATCAAGTGCATTGAATCTTATATGAAGATATGTTCCATAGTGATGCTTGAAGTGCATTGGGTTGTTTTGTGAAGAATGCCATCAAAGCATCCGAAGAAGTCCTTATGTTATCCTTCTCTAGATACACCGTGCGCACGGGATCGAGTGTCAACTCTCTGGATACCCCGTGTAACGGGGCCTAGGTGTTTGGCTTTCGAGATCCCATGTCCAGTGAGGTTTCAAGTTGGTCTTCGGGGATTTCTATTGAAACCATCAAGATTGATTTCAATGCCTAATCTAATTATGTTCATGGTGGAGTTCATTGGAGGATCTCAAAGATTGACATATTTGGGCTTTTAAGGATCAAGGGCTTGAGAGAATAATCAAAGAGAAGAATTCAAGTTATGGTTTCAAGACAAGATCATGATGAGCTCATGTGTTGGGTTTAGGTTGATCAAGTCTTGAAGCAAGCAACTAGAGTGAAGAATTCATTGTGCCTCTCAAGAGCTTGTGATGGAGTTTTTAGAAGGGCAAGTGGTGACCAAGATGATATTCATAGTGGAACTTGATATGGTCATGAAAGAGTCTTTGGTGATATAGTCTTGAAGCAATGAAGGGAAATGAAGAGTTCATTGTGGCTTTCAAGAAACCAATATGGGGCATAAAGTAAAGATGTTGGTTGACCAAGATGAAGCTCGAAGATTATATCTAGATGGTCAACTCACAAAGCGCAAACATTGTACCACATGGGATCAAGTGATCTAGTGGTATGGTAAGTAGTTATGAATTGTGCTTTGTTACCAAACCCATGCTATGTGTTTGTTATGTCTATGTGGGTTAGGTGTTTCTCATGGGCTTGCATGAAAAGGAAAGATTTCAAGTAGCCTATGTGTGGATGACATCAAGTGGTGATGGTCATTGGGTTCGAGGAGTCCAAGTGCAAGATGAGAAGCCGAAGGTTATATGCTTTGAAGCTTGCGGTCCACATCATGGTAATGTGCATGTGAAGATGGGCTTAAGTTAAGGCTTCCCTCATTGCATTACGAGGAAGCAATTCGAGTATCTTCACGAAGTGGTTGTGGACAAGAAAGGAATTCCAACTTGAGGCAAGCATTAAAGTATCAAGCTCAAGTTGAATATGCAAGGCAAATGTATAACTTAGCTAGGTTTTCCTAGTTTTGCCGGTCTCATAGTGCTTGGTGGGAGACCGGATTATAGGTTTGATAGCCGTACTATCAAGAGGGACTTTCGGGCGAGTAGCTTGATCACGTCGCATGTAGAGAGCTCAAACCTTTGCATTACTTGCATCATTCTTTCTTGTTGATCTTGGGTGGTTCTCTATGTGAGGACCTTGGGCTTTTCCATAGCTTCAAAACGAGCCCAAGATCATCGAATTCGGAGTTCGTATGTCAAAGTTATCATTGTTTTCGTGGGCTGTTGCAGGCTGATTCTGGGTACCCCGTGTGCACGGGGTCTTGACCCTGTGTGCACGGGGCCCCTGTGTCCACGGGCCTGTACCATGCGCACGGGACCCCGTGGGCACGGGGTCTCAACCCCCGTGGGCACGGGGTATCCAGAAACTGCCCGTTGAGCCCCAACGGCTAGTTTCTGAGTTTGGCTATTTAAGGGCTACTTCCTCCCACCAGTTGGGGGGCTGTTCACACACTTTCTCAACATCATTTTGAGCCTCTTACCACCTCTCCCAAACTCCTATCTCCCCTCTATGTGAAGGGGGATTTGTGGATGCATCTTTGAGTCATTAGTTGATTTTATCCATTGCATCCCCTCTCTTCAATCTCCTACTTTCGAGAGTGCATCTTGTGAGATTGAGAGAGTGAGTTGAGCATTTGTTGCTTGACCTTGCATTGCATTTGTTGCATTGGTTTGAGCTCCCCGCATCGATTTGTTTGAGTGAGAGCCCGTGAGTTTATTACTCTTGGAGGTTTCCGCCTCCTAGACGGTTTGGTGATATTCTTGAGAAGATTGTGAAGAGGCCTAGGTGGCCGTGGTTCCCCCGGAAGCTTCCTCTTGTGGTGTGCTCCGAGGAAGGGTGTGAAGTGGCCTAGGTGGTCAAGGTTCCTCCGGAAGCTTCCTTGCTTGTGGTGTGCTCCGGAGAAGTTTGTAAAGGTGTGGTGGTCGCCTTCAAGACCAACCCCGAGTGAATCGAGGCTCATCCGTTGGGGGTGACTCAAAAGGGAGAATACGGTGAGTAACTTGGTGACGCCCCGGAGCTTTGGCTTCGGCACCGCTCCAACGGAGATTAGCACTCTCACGAGTGTGAACTTCGGGATAAATCCGCGTCCCCGACTCACTTGTGGTTATCTCATACCCACACCCTTTAGTTTCCGCAATTCATACTTGCTCTCATTGATATATCTTGTGCTAGTTGAATTGCTTAGTTGTTCCTACATTTCCATATCTTGTGATATAGTTTGTGCTTACTAGTTTCCTTACGTGCCTATCTTGTTTAGCATAGGTTGTTGGTGCACTTAGTTGAGCCTAGCATATTTAGGATTTGTGCTTGAAAGGTATCCGTTTAGTTTAATTCCGCATTAGGATAAAGCCAAATTTCATAACAGTTTTAAAACGCCTATTCACCCCCCCCCCCTCTAGTCGTCATCTAGATCCTTTCAATTGGTATCAGAGCTTTGGTCTCTCCTTGCTAGGCTTCACAGCCTAGAGAGTAAAGATGTCGACTAGTGGTTTAGTGCACGATGACACTTTTTGTTTTAGTGGCACAAACTATCACTTGTAGAAAATTCGCATGCTTTGTCATTTCCGGGCCATGGGTCCAAATTTTGTGCGAATTGTTCTTGTAGAGGCTTCTCCGTGGAAGGATGAACTTTTTCCAACTAGTGAGGAAAATGATGATATGCTTTGTGGGTATGGTGCTAAGAATGTCATAATCCGGTCTATATCCCTCGAAGTGTTTGAGTCAATTATGACTTGTGTGTCGGCTCATGAGATGTGGACCAAACTTGAAGAAATATATGGTGGGTCCAATCTTGATGAGGTCAATCATATTTCGGAGGAGTCACTTGAGGAGTTCTCCACATCCTCATATCATGAAGAACTCCATATTGCGTCCCCTTCCGTGTGCTCGGTCATTTCAAATTCTTCCACCTCACCATCATATGGCTTGTCCCAAGGTAATGACATGGTGAGTGGAAATATCATTTGTAATGATGATGGTGTGCTCAACATTGATGATCTTTCATGCATAAATGCTAATGTTGTAGCTTCTTTGGACTTGAACACATCTAGCAAAAATGAGATACATTCTTGTGTTGATAGTCCATGCATATCATATAGAGATTCCTTGAATACTTTTTGTGATGATATGCTTGATACTCCTTGTTGCCATGATCTCTATGCTTCTAGTTCCTCTAGTTGTTGTTTGCCTAACCATGTAGAGGAAATAAGAGAAATTAGTGCACACGTCATTAAGGGAGATTTTGCTAGAAGAGCAAAGAAGGAAATCACCACGTTGGAGAGGAAATGCTATGAGTGTCAAGAGGATGGAAATGAATCTCCTACTCTTGATGATGAAGAATATTCCTCTCCAAAAGGATCATCATCAACCTCCAATGTTCACATGTGCCTCATGGCAAGAGGTATTACCGAGGTATCATCTACTCTTTGTAGTGATAATGATGAGTGTGGTGATGAAACTAATATTGATATGAGTCAAGAAATTTATGAAATTGGTAAAGCTCTTCATGGGGTTAATAAGAACACTTATGTGATGTTTAAAGATCTTATTGCCCATTTTGGGAAGTGTAATGATTTACTTCATGAAGAGCAAGAACTTAATGAAAAACTTGATTGTAACCTTCTTGATGCTCTAGAAACTCTTAGAGACTTAGAATCTTCTAAAGAAGAGATTGAAGTTGCTCATGATCAACTTAAAGAGGATTTTGAGCACCTTGACCTTGGCTACAAGAATTTCAAAGGAGAGCTCACCAAACTCTCTAAGTCTTATGAGGAACTTCAAGCTACTCATGTGAAGTCTCTAGTTTCTTCTAGCTCCTCTCATATTGTCAATGATGCTTGTGCTACTAACTCTACTTCTTGTGAAGCATCTATCTTGAAGGAGAATGTTGAGCTAAGGGCTCAACTTGTTTTGCTAACTAGCAATTATGGAAAATTAGAAGAAAGTCATGAAAAGCTCTTGGGCTCTCATGATGACTTTCTAATCTCCCATGAAAGGCTAAAGTTAGCTCATGAGGCTATTGTGACTAAGGTAACATCTCATGAGCCTCATGTGGACATTAGCACTATTTCTACTCAAAATGCTTTATTGACATGTGTTGGTCCTAGTGATTCATCTACACATATTATTGCCAACTCTTGTGATGAATTGCTCTCCTTGCCTTGTTGCTCTAACAATGAAGCTTCTACTTCCTCTAGTACTTTTGTTGATACTAACCTTGTAGAGGAAAACAAAGAGCTCAAGGCCCAAGTCACTATTTTGAAGAAAGACTTGGAGAAATGTCATGAAGGGAACTCCACTCTCAAAAATATCTTGAGTGTTCAAAAATCCCCTCATGACAAGGGTGGACTTGGTTTCATCTCCAACAACAAGAAGTCCAAGAACAAGAAGAAGGGACAAGACCAAGTCAAGAATGAGGCCAACATTACATGCTTCAAGTGCAAGAATGTTGGACACCATGTGAGATTTTGTCCATTGAAGAAGAAGGCTTCAAATGTGAAGCAACAAGGGAAGAGGCCTCAAGTTCAATCTCAAGGTCAACCTCAACTTGAAGAAAGGCCACTACCAATGAGGAACCAAGATAATGCTCCCCAAGTTAAGAAAATAAAGAAGAAGAGAAGGGGGAGCACATGTTGCTATAATTGTCGTGAGAAGGGACACATATCTTCATCTTGTCCCAACGGTAACATCCCTAAGCCTCCTCTAGTCAATGATCATTATTCGCTTAGGAAGGATGTTGTTGGCAATTTGTTTGCCAAGTTTGTTGGCGTCCAAAGTGGTTTGGAAATGGAAAAGGCCATTTGGGTTGCCAAGCCTACTGTGACTAACTTCTTAGGACCCAACTTGGTTGGGGACCATCAAGCTCAAACTTGATCAATAGGTGTGTGAAGGACATTGGAGATTTGGCTAGTTCATGAAGAAAAGAATATTCACCATTTATTTGTTCGAGCCAAGTCATGTGGATTATCTTCATATTATCTATCCAATGTTCCTCTTTGCGGTAACTTGTATTTATATTGCTTACATTGAAAGTTACTCGCCCCTTGCATGCTTAGGTTTTGTATCTAGCTTGTGCATTTATATGTTGTGTTTCCTACTATGCTTGATTTGTGTTATCTAGCATGTGTAGGTTGCATTGCACATCATATAAGATAAGTGGTGTTTGTTGTCTTGAGCCTCATTTGTATCTTGTTTGGCTCTTGCGAGATATTAGTGGATCATCACATTATGGGGGAGTGTTATGTTTTGTGCACATCACGAACCCAAAATGTGAATATGAGAAATACCACATAGTATTGATATTCAATATTATCTAGTCACTATGTGGTATGTCAAGCTCATTTGAAATTCAAATTCTCAGAGTATCCATTAATTATCTCTTGTTGGTTTTTATTTGCCTTTGTAGTCTGCTTGCCGTGGTATCCAGAAAGTTGCAACAGAAAAGTTCTGGATACCCCGTGCGCACGGGGTCTTTGACCCCCGTGCGCACGGGGTACTGCGTAACTTTCTGGGTACCCCGTGCGCACGGGGTCTTTTGACCCCCGTGCGCACAGGGTACTACGTAACTCCCTGGATACCCCATGCGAACGGGGTCTTTTGACCCCCGTGCGCACGGGGTGGTGGTTTCTTCTCTGGACACACTGTGCGCACGGGGCTGACCTAGCCCGTGCACACGGGGTCCAATGGGCAGAAACGCCCACCCGGCCAAGTACGCTATAAATCTCTCATGTGCTTTGGTTTATGTTTTTGATCTTGTGCATCTTCGGAATCTACCACCGAGTGTTAATTCCAAATACCATTTGTATTCTCTTACAATTGGTATTTCTTCATGTGGTAAAACTTTATGATCATCTTGTTCTCGGCTCGTGTTTCAACTTGCCTTATCTCACTGCTTGTACTATCTATTATCTACTTGAGTGAGATAAGCCTTTGAGCATGTGTGTAATGTATATCCTATATGCTCATTGGTTTTTGCTTAGTTCATATGTTGTACTTTGTGTGCGGTCCTGTGTGGATTCGTCACTTTGATATAATTTGGACAACTTGAATGCTTTATGTTATTATTGGAGTATTCATCGTTTATGTGTTCTTTTGTCCAAATTGTATCTCTTTGGATCTTGGAAGGCTTGTGCATGCATTTTTATTTATATTCTTCTTCATGCCTTGCTTGCTCTACTTGACCCTCTATATAGGGTAAACTCCATAAAATCATAAATGGTTAAAAGTGTGCATAAACTTCAAGTTCATATCCTTTTGCACATATTTAATGTGGAGTTTGCCCTATGTATTGTGGTTGTGCTAACTACTTCGGACCCAATATGTTTGGGGACCAAATTGTACCTTAATGTGTTTTAGGTACTTTGGAGAAGCATTGGATGCTTGGCTTATTCACGAGGAAGGTGGAGACACCGTGGGAAATTATTAGAGCCAAGCTTGATTTATTCTTTGATTTGAGGGAGAAGATAAATGAAAACCCGGTTCGGTTGTAAGTGTTTCATTCTCATCATGAAAACCCGGTTAACAAAATTTGGGTCTTTTTGTTGGATATGCATCAAGCTCCCACACTTACTTATTCTCAATAAATCCACGGGATGTATTGAGGAAACGGTGAATGTGGAGTTTGATGAGGATAACGGCTTCCATGCAAAGCAAATTGTTTCAAGTGTTGTAGGTGATGAGGCTCCTTCCCAAGCTACAAGTACAATGGGGATTGGTCATATTCTTCCACAAGAAACACCCCATGTCCATGTAGAAGAAGAAGGAGTAAGAGCCCCTCTTGTGGATCCATCACAAGGGAAGTCATCACCCCCAACACAAGAGCAAGATGCTATGGGACATCATGTACCTATCCAAGAACAAGATCAAGTCCCTCATGTTCGCGTGCTAGATCAAGGGCCCCTTGAACCAATGCTCTCTCGGTAACAAGTACTTACCTCATGCATTTATTTAAATTAGAGTCAACATTATGTATGTTGCATCATGGCATGATTAGTACTTGTTGAGTTTGTGTTTCTTGCAAAAGCTTAAACCTCCTTATTGCATCTATGAGACATTTGAGAAGAAGCATATCATGGGGATCTATAAAACCATGCTCATGGTCCACTTATCCCAAATATGTCAATTAAGCAATTTATTGCATACCAATTCCTCAAAGTGCTCTTATGTGCAATATTGATAAATTTGCAAAAACACTCAATTTGGTTGTGGTTTTTTCTCTCATGCTTAGTAATTCATTTTTATGCAAATGAGATCAATTTACGCCATGTGCCTTGTGCCATGTGACATAGCTCTTATGCTAAAGATCAAGTTTGTATAATGATGGATTCATTCATGGATATCATGCTCTTATCTTTTGTATCTTTTTTGTGTGTGCAAGTTTCTTTGTGGATGCTCATCTTGATGATTATTGGTCACTTAAGAAACTCATACACATGAGAAAGTGCATATCCCTCTTTGATATCCTTTATTCCTCGCCAGTCACTTGGATTGTCTCTTTTTATTCTTTGGTGAATCTGGTAAGAGGTTGAGTAGTGAGTGCTTGTATGTATTGCATATATCATTGCACTCATGAGTTGTTGGATATATTTTGGACCCATGCTTAGCATGATTATCATATTGGATATCTCCTTTATCCCTTGTCCAAAATATGTTCTTTGGGTCTTTTTCGTGGTTGATTCTCATGTTTTATCTTCTTGTTGCATTCTATGGATCCCCAATATAGTTTGAGCTCCTCCATTTATTCATAAATGGGTATGTTCATTTGATTCCACTCACATATGAGAAATGCGCAAATTAAGGAGGAACTCATACTATATTGGCCTTCTGGATTTCTTCCATTTTGGCATTTGATGTCAATGGGGGAGAAGTTTAGAGGGTTTAGGAGAAGTAGGCTGGTTCTTGTCATTCATGCATATCTACATTTGTTGTGCTTGCTTGTTGCATGGATGTGTATATAGAGAAAACTCCACCAAGTTCTTTCACGTGCATATATTGTGGGGGAGTTTGCTCTATATAGTGTGGTTCTGCTAGCATCAAATTCTTGTGTAGTATTTCGATGCTAGTACAACCGGTTTTGATAACATCAACTATCTTTGTGATATTTGAGGCTATCAAAACCACCTCAAGTATACAATTTATTCTCGGATAGATTGCATACTTGTTTTAAATTCATTATATAAACCCTCTTGTTGAGATTGTCATCAATTACCAAAATGGGGGAGTTTGAAAGGGCATGTAGCCCCTAAGTGTGGTTTTGGTAATTAATGACAATCTCTATGGACTAATGTTTTCAGTGAGATATATTTGAAGGTTTTGTCCATAGATGGTCCCTCAACGATATTGGATGGAATCAAGGATGAAGTCCATATATATGAAGATATATTTGCTCTAAGCTTTGGTATTAAATGACAATTCCTATGGAGCATCAAGTGCATTGAATCTTATATGAAGATATATTCCATAGTGATGCTTGAAGTGCATTGGGATGACAATTCCTATGGAGCATCAAGTGCATTGAATCTTATATGAAGATATGTTCCATAGTGATGCTTGAAGTGCATTGGGTTGTTTTGTGAAGAATGCCATTAAAGCATCCAAAGAAGTCCTTATGGTATCCTTCTCTAGATACACCGTGCTCACGGGCTTGTACCGTGCGCACGGGGTCGAGTGTCAACTCTATGGATACCCCATGTAACGGGGCCTAGGTGTTTGGCTTTCGAGATCCCATGTCCAGTGAGGTTTCAAGTTGGTCTTCGGGGATTTCTATTGAAACCATCAAGATTGATTTCAATGCCTAATCTAATTATGTTCATGGTGGAGTTCATTGGAGGATCTCAAAGATTGACATATTTGGGCTTTTAAGGATCAAGGGCTTGAGAGAATAATCAAAGAGAAGAATTCAAGTTATGGTTTCAAGACAAGATCATGATGAGCTCATGTGTTGGGTTTAGGTTGATCAAGTCTTGAAGCAAGCAACTAGAGTGAAGAATTCATTGTGCCTCTCAAGAGCTTGTGATGGAGTTTTTAGAAGGGCAAGTGGTGACCAAGATGATATTCATAGTGGAACTTGATATGGTCATGAAAGAGTCTTTGGTGATATAGTCTTGAAGCAATGAAGGGAAAAGAAGAGTTCATTGTGGCTTTCAAGAAACCAATATGGGGCATAAAGTAAAGATGTTGGTTGACCAAGATGAAGCTCGAAGATTATATCTAGATGGTCAACTCACAAAGCGCAAACATTGTACCACATGGGATCAAGTGATCTAGTGGTATGGTAAGTAGTTATGAATTGTGCTTTGTTACCTAACCCATGCTATGTGTTTGTTATGTCTATGTTAGGTGTTTCTCATGGGCTTGCATCAAAAGGAAAGATTTCAAGTAGCCTATGTGTGGATGACATCAAGTGGTGATGGTCATCGGGTTCGAGGAGTCCAAGAGCAAGATGAGAAGCCGAAGGTTATATGCTTTGAAGCTTGCAGTCCACATCATGGTAATGTGCATGTGAAGATGGGCTTAAGTTAAGGCTTCCCTCATTGCATTACGAGGAACCAATTCGAGTATCTTCACCAAGTGGTTGTGGACAAGAAAGGGATTCCAACTTGAGGCAAGCATTAAAGTATCAAGCTCAAGTTGAATATGCAAGGCAAAGGTATAACTTAGCTAGGTTTTGCTAGTTTTGCCGGTCTCATAATGCTTGGTGGGAGACCGGATTATAGGTTTGATAGCCGTACTATCAAGAGGGACTTTCGGGCGAGTAGCTTGATCACGTCGCATGTAGAGAGCTCAAACCTTTGCATTACTTGCATCATTCTTTCTTGTTTATCTTGGGTGGTTCTCTATGTGAGGACCTTGGGCTTTTCCATAGCTTCAAAACAAGCCCAAGATCATCGAATTCAGAGTTCGTATGCCAAAGTTATCATTGTTTCAGTGGGCTGCTGCAGGCTGATTTTGGGTACCCCGTGTGCACGGGGTCTTGACCCCGTGTGCACGGGCCCCCCGTGTCCACGGGCCTGTACCGTGCGCACGGGACCCCGTGGGCACGGGGTCTCAACCCCCGTGGGCACGGGGTGTCCAGAAACTGCCTGTTGAGCCCCAATGGCTAGTTTCTGAGTTTGGCTATTTAAGGGCTCCTTCCTCCCACCGGTTGGGGGGCTGTTCACACACTTTCTCAACATCATTTTGAGCCTCTTACCACCTCTCCCAAACTCCTATCTCCCCTCTATGTGAAGGGGGATTTGTGGATGCATCTTTGAGTCATTAGTTGATTTTATCCATTGCATCCCCTCTCTTCAATCTCCTACTTTCGAAAGTGCATCTTGTGAGATTGAGAGAGTGAGTTGAACATTTGTTGCTTGACCTTGCATTGCATTTGTTGCATTGGTTTGAGCTCCCCGCATCGATTTGTTTGAGTGAGAGCCCGTGAGTTTATTACTCTTGGAGGTTTCCGCCTCCTAGACGGTTTGGTGATATTCTTGAGAAGATTGTGAAGAGGCCTAGGTGGCCGTGGTTCCCCCGGAAGCTTCCTCTTGTGGTGTGCTCCGGGGAAGGGTGTGAAGTGGCCTAGGTGGTCAAGGTTCCTCCGGAAGCTTCCTTGCTTGTGGTGTGCTCCGGAGAAGTTTGTAAAGGTGTGGTGGTCGCCTTCAAGACCAACCCCGAGTGAATCGAGGCTCATCCGTTGGGGGTGACTCGAAAGGGAGAATACGGTGAGTCACTTGGTGACGCCCCGGGGCTTTGGCTTCGGCACCGCTCCAATGGAGATTAGCACTCTCACGAGTGTGAACTTCGGGATAAATCCGCGTCCCCGACTCACTTGTGGTTATCTCATACCCACACCCTTTACTTTCCGCAATTCATACTTGCTCTCATTGATATATCTTGTGCTAGTTGAATTGCTTAGTTGTTCCTACATTTCCATATCTTGTGATATAGTTTGTGCTTGCTAGTTTCCTTAAGTGCCTATCTTGTTTAGCATAGGTTGTTGGTGCACTTAGTTGAGCCTAGCATATTTAGGATTTGTGCTTGAAAGGTATCCGTTTAGTTTAATTCCGCATTAGGATAAAGCCAAATCCGTAACAGTTTTAAAACGCCTATTCACCCCCCCCCCTCTAATCGTCATCTAGATCCTTTCAGCTCCCCTCGCCGGAATCGTCCCCGGCAGCCGCCACGCACACGGGCACTGTGGCACCCGTGCGGGCACAGTGGCTCTGTAGGCCGTCGTCTTCCTCCGCAAGCGGCCACTGCACGCCTTAACTCCTCTGCCCTCTCCCATCCCGTCGCCCGCGCCAAGCCAGCCAGCACGGCGTCCTTGCGCCGGCGACGTGGCCACGGCGTGCCCGAGTCCAGAAGCTCCACACCCCTCCTATAAATAGGCCTCCCCGGCCTCTCTCCGCTCCTCACCGCACTCCACCACCTCCCAATCGACCTCCCGAGCATCGAGCCAAGGCCGAGAGGCCCTCTGGCCTCGCATCTCGCCGGCGATCCGTCACCACCCGAGCTCCGCCACCTCACCGTTTCGCTCCACCCCAGCCTCAACCGACTCCACGAGCGAGCTCAGCTAGCTCTCCTGGGCCCGCCTGAACCTCTGCCCGACCGAAACTCCGCCGGAATCGCCGTCTCCGACCACACCCGAGCGCAGCCGCCGCCGGAGAGGAAGGGGACGACGTCGGCCGTCTCTCGTCACGCTACGGGTACGTACGTGTTCGTCTCCGCGAGCTCGTTCCATCCCCGTAGTCGCCGGACCTCGCCGCCGTCTGTGTCGCCGGCGACCATCGCCGAAGCTCCGCAACTCTCTGTTCTCTCTCTCCCCTTTTAAATCTGACAGAGGGGCCCGCTAGTCAGTGGCTCGCCGAAGCGGTAAGTGGAGGCGCCCTGGCAAAATACGTCTTCGACGTGGCCCTCTGCTGATTTTCTATTTTCTGTTTTTAAATCAGATTTGACCAGTAACTTTGACTATCCATAACTTTTTATCCATAAGTCCAAATCAATTGATTCTTTTTGCATTGGGTTTGTCTTGAGCTCCTCTATTTTCTGGTAAAATTTGGTATTTTTCCCATGCTCGCAGAATTTCTGGTGAACAGAACAGTGTTATGTGACATTTTCCTTTGCATTTTCAAAATATTTTCAGAGGGAAATCCTTTTGACTTTGAAGCCCAGGAGTTTGTGGACAACCCAACAGAGCAAGGCAAGCCATGTCATCCATTTCATGAAGCATTTCATTAGCATTGGTTATTTAATTGAATTATATGCATTATTTTAATATGTGATATTCATAGTAAATTACTTGGATGCATAGCTACTGTCATATTAAGTTATTTATGATGGAAATCAATGCCTGATAACTTCTTGACAACACTAAACTTAATTGGTTGATCAAGTGCCACCTATCCGGACTTATCCGTGCAGCCACATTTGCCGGTATGGGACGGCCTTGACTTGGTCTGGCTTTGTGCTCTTTTATCGGTACCACCAAAATAGGAAGGGTTATGCGTGCGTGCTGCCCTGATCAGGTAGACGACGATAATCCTGTGAGCCCAGTTGAGTTATTTTGCCGGCGTCCCCGTTTGGGACAGTTTAGTTAGCCACGACGGTGGCAGGTGTCATGGGGTGACACAGGGGCCACCCAGGACATGACCCTGGGAGGGTATGATTGTCGGTGGTACGATAGAGGAGTCACGGGTCAGGCAGGTTTCGTTGGAGCAGCACCGGTCCACCCGAGAGGGAAGTGTACCGAGGTACGGGACCAGGAGCTTCATGGTGTGGGGAAAGTGCGCAACCTCTGCAGAGTGTATGAATCTATTCGAATAGCCGAGTCCACGGTATTGGACAGTCCGTACTAGGCCACTGAATGGTCAACCGTAATAATAATAATGATGGAAGAACTTGTCTTATGTTCGGAGGTACTCTATGGATCATGAGTATTCCGAGGGCTCTGGGACAACCCAGAGGAGAGTAAGTTGGTAATTTGTAACAGTAAGCCACCTAAGCACTTATTATGATCATTGCCATGCTATTGTTTGCTGCATTGTTTTGGTTGCCGTGAGCTTGCGAGTACATTCCAAGTACTCACCTGCCGTATCATGTCAGATGCAGGAGAAGCCGAGGACGGAGGTCCCGATGGTTCGAGCTACGCTAACTAGGCCGTGTCCCAGCAGTGTCCCTGTGGATGGAGTTTTCCGCGCTATGTTCCGCTACGCCGTAGAATCACCGAGTAGTATCGAGGCCCTGCTATGTTCCATAAATAATGTAGATATTGTCATAGCACGTGATGTGCTTCTGGCCTCGCTATCTATGTAAATTATGAGCTTGTACTCGAGATATATCAATAAAGTTTTGTTCTGTTCTGTTCCAAGTTGGTGTGTGTTTCCAGAAGACATGATCTCTGGGTTGGAAACACTGGGTAAACCGGTCCTCTGAGCCGGGGTGCCACAGAGTGGGAGCGCACTTTAGAATTAACTTGTTTTAATTCTCAGTGCAATTAATTATGAACTTTGTCTAAAGTGTAATTTGCATAATAGTTGTAGAATAATGGCTCGCGTTTCCACCTTCTCTGTTAAAATTGAATAAGCTGTTAAATATCTAGTTAAAACTTTACGGTTGGTAACGTAATGTGAGGATTGTCCTCAAAAGTGCCGAGAAGGATTTTGTCCTATCGCATGCTTTTGGTATTCTCCCGCTAATGCTATGGATAATGTGACTCTCGTCCTTCGATCCAAAAGTTAGAATTCCATTACGGTCAAGTGCAATATGTTTGCTTCCATGAGACCCGAACTTCAAAAGTTTAGGGATAGCTATGTGATATTCATGGAACTGAAAATCATTTTCAGACACAAACAAAGGCTAAAAGATATGTAATATCCAAAGCAATGTTTGTTTTGCAAACTATTAGTAAAAGTGTTTACTATGCATTTGACTAATAACAGAGGGATCCAGTAGAACGCCTGTCATATGATGATGGTGAATAAAACAACAACTTAAGAGAAAGGAAATGTCCAAAGGGTGTTAGTGTGACTTACACACCTAGGAAGTCTGGGGCTAACGCCACTCTTCAAGTTGGTGCTTCTTCTGAGAGTAGGAGAATTATTGGAAATAAAACTGTTAGAGGTATAAAGGCAAAAAGAGAGAAGACTGGAATATCCAGCTCATGTATGAAAGTCATACAAGCTATTGATGTATAGAAGGCTGGTCAAGGAAATAGTTCTTGGGAATTATGATTAAACATGTTAGTCACTGATTCTTGGGTATTGTGAGTTGATCACAAAGATACCCACTCGATTGCATTCTGCTGCGACTCGATGCAAGAACTACTACGGCCTAAAAGACTTGCCGGAGTGAGGTTTAGATATGCGCTGAGAACATAGTAAAAGTTGCTATACTCGGTACATTACCTATGTATTTATTTTCATAATTCATTTTAGAGTTTTTATACACTCTAGCCCATTGCATAAAGTATCTTGCAAGAAGGTTGTTCATAAGAGAACTTTTGATGTTCGGTGTTATGAATAACATAAGGGCCATGCTTCCATCATGGATGGGATGTATGTTATGAATATTTATAATAATATATTACCTCTGTATTTACTTTCATAATTCGTTTTAGAGTTTTACACACTCTAGCCCATTGCATAATGTTTGTTGCAAAAGGGTTGTTCATAAAAGAACAATTGTTGTTCAGTGTTATGAATAACATAAGGGCCATACTTCCATCGTGGATGGGATGTATGTTATGAATATTGATGGTAATATTATACATCCATAACACTGACGCTAAATGTCGCAAGACTAAGAGAATACCACACATGTGTGGCACTGCATTTGGTCACATTGGAGAAACCCGCATGGAGAAATTCCATAATGATGGATTTTGAAGTCGTTTGATTGTGAATCATCTGACACTGGCAACTTTCCTCCGAAAAGTGAAGTGACTGAAATACCGTTCACAGGCCATAGGGAACAAGCAACGAACTTATTGGTGATCATACATTTTTGATGTATGTAGTCCGATAAATGTTGTTGCCAGCAGTGGATTTGTCTATCTTCAGAAATGACTCAAGTAGATATATGGATATTTACTTGATGAGACGTAAGTCTGGATCTTTTGAAATCATTCATAAGGTTTTCAAAAATGAAGTAGAAATTATTGTAACAAGAAAAATATGTTTCTGCAAACTAGATTGCCGAAAGGAATATTTGAGTTACAAGTTTAGCGAATGTCTGATGAGTTGTGAAAAGAGTTTCATAACTTACACCTCCCGGAACTCCACTGTGAGTGGTACGTCCGTGAAGATGTATTCAAACCATTTATGACATGGTAAGATCAAAGATGACATAAATCAATTTGCCATTATCCCTTTTAAAAGTGATGCTTTAGAGACTGCGGCTTTTACACTGAAAAGAGCACCATCAGGTCTGTTGAAATGACGCCATGGTATGGTACGCCCAACCATGCTTTGTCTTTTCTTAAGATTTGGAATATGGGGCTTGTGTAAAATATTTACAAACCTATTCCAAATCAGACAAGTACTACTTTGTAGGTTATCCCAAGTAATTGGGAATTCCTCCACCACTATACCGACGCAAAAGGTTTGCCACCCAGAACGGTATGCTTTTAACAAGAATGGTTCTTGCAAAAAGGTGAGTGGAAGAACAGTGCAACTCGACGAGATAACAGTATCTTCGTCATCAGATCAAAGGAAAGAAACCTTGGAAGTAATTTCAGAGTTCCCTACTGCGACTGATACGGAAGCCTCTACATGAGATGTATGGACTTCGGTCGAACTTGCAACTGAACCACGTAGGCAAAACTCGTGCAAACCTCTCAGGTGCGCAAGCGAGATATTGTTGTTAGACAACAGTATACCTACGATACACAAGGAAGCATTGATGGGTCCTGACTCCGGAATTGGCTAAATGCCAATATAATCCGAGATAGTTTCCATAAATGATTCAAGATTATATCTTGATAAACCCTTCGGAAGACTTAGAGTCTAAACGAACATTAATGGAACTATAAACTGATGTGGATAAAATGTTTTATCCATAAAGCTCGACTTGTTGCAATAACAAGTTCAAGGAGTTGACTATGATGAGGTTGTCTCACCATAGCGATGCTTAAAGTCAGATCGGGTTAAACTAGCAATTAATACATATTTCAATCTTGAGATATGATACATGGATGTCAAAAGGATTTCCATGTGATGGAAATACAACCTAGGACTTGCATGTGGTACAGTCCAAGGTATTTTGTCAATCCAGAGGATGCTAGTAAGTATGCAAACTTTAGAGTTCCAGTAATGGACAGAAGAGAGCAAAATGGAGTTGGAATCTTCGTTTTTGATGAAATAGTCAAAAGAGTTTGATTTCATCAATGGGTAACGAAGATGCTTGTGGTTACAAGAAAGTAAGTGGGAGCATAATAATATTTCTTAAAATCTTGTGTGCTTGACACATTGTTGATTGAAAATAATATAAATTTCTTGACACGAATTAGGACTTCCTTGAAAATAGTTTTCGATGAAGTGCTTGGGCTAAATAGCCTTGACATTAGGCATATTTATCTACGAGATAAAATTGCCTAATAGGCTAAAGCCAAAAATACATATTGACAAGATGCTAAAACATTTTAGCATTAAAACGCCAAGGAGTGATTCTTGCCGAAGTCACATGGAAAGGGTTTTTGCAAGACTCGGTGTCCCAAAACACTGATGAGCGAAATACATGATGGAGATTCCACACTCTTTCGTGTTCGGATTAATCATGTATTCCATGGTATGTAAAACAACCAGATATGTCCAGTACTCCCAAGGAGTTGCGAGTATAGATACCAAAGTGATCAAAGTACTGATCATGGGACAACAGTGAAAAATGTCATTGGGTACTGGAGTAGCACTGATGACATGTTTTCTCGCAAGCAGAGATTATGAAGTGCTCATTGTAAGTAATTGCATCGATACAGTCTTCATCAATACTCCAAGCGATTTTCGATTTAAGTTAAGGGTTTTGTGTAATACACGATATGGTGGCACGGTGTTTGGAAATCGTTCCAAACAGGTTACTGTGGCAAATTCTATAACTAAGGCTAAGTATGTTGCCGCTTTCAAAGCGACATAGAACATGTTGAATCGTACAGTTCGTTCATGAACTTAGTATGGTTTCAAGATGGCTATGGTCAATGGAACACTATTAGAGATAGTTGCTCCATAGCTCGGTCTGAGGAATCAAGGTTTGACCAGTGATTCACATATATACGAAGCCCAGTCCACACAAAATATGAATTTTGTGAAAACATGAAAATGCGAGGATATGCAGAGATACACACGGAACTGAAGTTGTCAGATCCGTTGGACATCAGACTATACCACAAGCGAAGCATGTTTTACACCGGTATGCCATAGGTGTAAAGTGCATCAGCATTGACTAGATTATTGACTCTAGTGCAAGTGGGAGTCTGTAGGAGATATGCCCTAGAGGCAATAATAGGTGTTATTATTTATCTCCATGTTTGTAGTTAAGTTTATATTCCGTTCTATAACTGCTATGGTTCTCGAGTCTGCAATAACCACGAGGCTCGGAGGAAGACTCATATGCACGTGTGGAATAATAAACGGTAAAAAGTATTCCTAGTCTGGCCTCTAAGACTAGCTCAAGTGTTGCATGATGGTTCTGTTTTCCTGATCATGGGCATGACTATGCCGGCAACTTTGAGGGCACAATGATAGGAGAACACTTGTGTTGAATCGACCCGAATTGATATTATGCTATGAGATTCATTCGTCACAAGTTAATGGTTAATAACACAGAGAAATTTAATGTTTGCATAATTCCTTAGACCATGAGAGTGTCGAGTTTCTTCATGCTTGCTTCATGAACTTTGGGGTTTGTTAAACGTCATCCGTAACTGGGTGGCTATTACGGCGGCTTACGGGTTCATGGGAAAGTATGTCAATGGACTTGATAGCTCAAGATTGGGATTTGCTCCTCCGACGATGGAGAGGTATCTCTAGGCCCTCTCGGTGGCCAGACACATTGTGATTTGATCACAGGGATGCCGGAACACTGGAACGAGAAATGAGAACAAAACAGGTAACGAGGTAACTGGCATTGTGGACAAGTGTTGATCAACGGGGATGCCAATGATTCTCACCTTGGGTATTTGTAACATATCGCGAAGCAACAGGAATAGCACACGGCAACTGGAGGTTCACTCGAATATTCATTCGTGTGGGTATAGGGGTCAATATGGGTGTCCACGGCTCCGATGTTGATCATTGATCGGAAAGAGTTCCAGTCATGTCTATACTTCACCGAACCTATAGGGTCACACGCTTAAGGGTCATCTATCTGCTGAATACTGGATAGGGAGTCTGAGAGAAAGTCACCGGAAAAGTTTCGGAGACAACAGAAAAGTTCCGGAGAGAGAACACCGGAATAGTTTCGGTAAAACTGTAAAGTTGTTTCAGGGTATACCATTAAGTCAAATTGGTTTCGGCACACGCCTGGAAATTCTTGGAGGGTGCCAGAATTGTTCTGGGAACTTCTGGGATTTTTCGGAGAAAAAACCCGGAAATGTTCCGGAGCTGCCGGAACCGCTTTGTTTGTTTTTCGCAGATGAAAATCACTAATCCGGAATTGTTTCGGAACGCTTCCAAAATTATTTTAGTGGATACTGGAATTGTTCTAAGACCCACAGAAATATTTTCGGATTTAACGGTCGAGGAAAAATGTTTCTGTGAATAGTGAAAGTGCTTTTTGGTTACTTTATGGAAAGCCACCTTTTAGGGCTTTTACCAAAAGGCTTCTAGAAGGGCTTGGGGACTAAGGAACCCCCTTTGGGGGGGGCCTAGGGGTGGCCGGCCATGGTGGAGCTCCTCCATGGAGCTCCACTTGCCTTCCTTTTATGCCCTTATGAAGGATCCATGTGATGGGTTTTTTGGGTATTTTTCCCCTTGGGATTTCCTATAAATAGAGGTGGAGAGGTGCTCTCCACACTCACTCCTTTCTCACATACACATGCCATGACATTTCTGGCTTCTCTCTCCCTCCCAGCGAAATAGTTTCGTAGAGCCGAAAGGCTGTCTGGGTTTTGGTGGGAACTAGTTCTGGACGGCGAAGCCCTGCCGGATAGATGACACCGTATGTGTGCAACTCTGCAGAGAGATCGTAGTTTCGGTCTTAGTTCGAGAGTGCCTCCCGAAGGGCTGTCCGAGTGACCGTCCGAGTTTCGAGCGTCCTCCCGAATGGCTGTCCGTGACACCGTCCGAGGGACTGTCCGACTGCCTCCCGGAAGGCTGTCCGAGGGGCAGACGAGGGAGAACATCCTCGCGGTTGGGAGGTTGTAAAATCCTAGCTGCGGGGATCTGCACCGCCGATCGTCATCGACTCTACTTCCGATGCGCTACGAGTCGGTAACGAAAAGATCAAACCTTGTATGCAGTCTCCATAGTGGTCCTGGGCTGATGCGTAGGTCGGAAAATTTTTGTTTTCTGCCGCGTTCCCCTACATGGACGCCCCCTACTGTGGGGGCATCGACCCAGATCTTGTGGCTGATGCCGGGCTAGGAGTGAAAGGAGTCACCTTTCTCTCCTCCTCCCGTGGTTGGTGCTCCGTGATGTGGACGAATGGTGGTGGCTTGGACATGGATGCCGGAGTGGCGGCTCCGGATGGCTGGCTCTCCGGCGGGCACCATGTGGGTGATGGTGGCTTTCCATCGTGGTCGTGTGGACGGCAGGAGGGTAGCGGCGGGTGGCTCGGGCGATTCATGTCTTTGGCAGTGGCGTCGCCCCGATCCGGGCCTGGGAAGCTGAACTCGTCGCGCTTGTCGTGAAAACCTCGTGGTGGCACGGAGGAGCTGCCGAGTGAAAGCTCAGCGCTTTGTCGCCGACGACGGCGACGCTCGCGGGCGCCGCTTTCTTCCTGAAGACGTCGTCGTGGTGCTCCTCTTCTGGACTCGGCAGCGTCGACGCTTTGCGCCGTTTTCCCTCCTGGGGGCGTTGTCGTGGAACTTAGGTGTTAGGGCGATGTGTGGCGTTGTACTCAGTTTTTCCAATGCTTTCTTTTGGTAGCATAGTCGCGTGCGTTCTGCGTGATCCGGTTATCTTGGGATCGGCATTGTATGAGGGCTATCTCACCATCTTGTATCGTTCGGCCGTGTACTTGGTTCGGTGGTTGCTTTATTTATAAAGCGGGGCGAAAGCCTGTTTCGAGAGAGTACCCTCTATCTAGACCATTCAGTTTGTGTCAAGATTCGTGCTATCCTTATACAGAATTTGCCCTTTTTTGTTTCTTTCAACAAGAGAACATTTGACCTTGAAAGTTTGCAGGTCAACTATACACAAGTGCCACTCTTTGTATAAAATGTTTCCGATTTTTTTTATGAAACATTTTGTCAAATTTCCAATTTTGAATGACTTGTAGCATTTTTAAAAAATTATGTAGCACCGAAAAAACCGAAAACATTTCTGCACATGGTAGTACTTGTGTGATGTTGATCTGCAAAGTTTTGACAAATGTTCTTTTATTTGGTATAAACAAAAAAGAGAAGCTTACTTGCATGAACTTTGATGCAAAAATGGACGCTGAGGATAGAAGGTACACTGGTATAATAGTACAATCACATCTTTCCCTTTAGGGAAGTCCGTCATGGGTGGCTTTATTGAAATTAATCGGTAATTACATATTCCACTAGTATATCTAATTGTGGCCTCTTTTTTTGAACAAGATCTAACTATGGTCTTGATTTATTATTACATAGACAAAGGGGGGAAATAAGAATTAGCAGCTCGCCTACATATCCATTGCATGGATATCACCACATGATGAAATCTGTACATGCGAGCACAAAACTGTCACAAAAACGCAGACAACCGAACATCGCTGGGAGCCATCTCACACGCACATGCTCTAGAAATCCCGTGACAGAGGCTAACATCGACAACAGGACGAGACACGGTGAAAACTCCATGGCCGTTGCAAGGCGTAGACGCACCCCACCCAACCCGCCATTGCACGTCTTCACATCGTCGTCGCAGTTGTCATTTCACGTTGCCACCGCCGACCAACCCTTGAGTTGTTGCTGCCCGATTTGGGCGTAGAAGGCCCTTCGCCGCACACGTCCAGTCGAGCCGCCCACTGCCGCCCACACAACACAGCAGTACGACGACCACCTAGAGCAACCAGGGCCATTGCCCCGCCGTCCAGAAATAAGTGAGGTGGTTTTAGTTGAAATTTCAACTTGAACTAAAGCCATGAGACTTATATTTCCTAACGGAGGGAGTACGTTGAAAAAGGGGCAAAAAAAAACAATCAAGAGGCAAAGAGATCCGTCCATGGCTGTGGACGGCCGGAAAGCGACACAGCAAAGGTCAAATTAAGTGGGCCACAAACCGACACGTGGGCTCCGCCGCACAGTTGCATGTATGTATGGGCCAGCAGCTACTGGACCCAAAAGGCAGTGTCGGTCTGAAAGCTGAGGTGTGTGATTAGGAAGGTGTATGAATGATTTGGCACTCCTTTACCCATGATTGGCTTGGCCCATCATCCACTGATGGAGTCTTGGATTAAGCATGAGGTGTTCACACTCACTCCACTTAGGTGCACGCTCAGGCAGACCGACGCTAAGCTCATTTCTGTACCTAGCTTCAAATTGTACCTAGTCTAGTGCATGCTGATTTTGTTCTCAGTATATATGTTTTACATGCCTGACAAAAGTTGTAGGCCAGTTTGCATGGTGAGATTTAGTGTTTCAGAGCAATATTAGGGCATCTACAACCATAATAGGCAAATTTGGCCCCTCAAACATCCGCGGATGCGTCTGGTCAGTGTCCGGGCATGTTCATTTTGAACCCTTATTTGTCCATGCACACAGCCATACCCCTCACTTTTCCCCTATATGTCCGGTCCCATGTATATGATTGATGGAGAGGGAGTGAGAGAAAGAAAAGAACAAATAAAGGAAAAGAAAAGGTGATCCGTGGTGGGCCAAATCCTATGTGGCGCACTGCCCGGACACGCTCAAACATCCTCATATACTCCCCATATATGGGCTGGATATGAGAGTTTACGGACAGCCGGACATATGGGGATAAAATGAGGGCCTGGCGGGCATATGGGGATAAAGTGAGGGTCCGGTTGGGTGGCCTTTTTCCTTCTCTCTAATGTCCGAGCACTGACCGGGCTATATGCCTAGACATTTGGGGAGAGTTTGAGAGGCCCGATTGTAGCAGCCGGACTTAGCAAATCCAGCCCCCTAAACGTCCACGGACGCGCCCGGGCGCGTCCGCAGACAGTGACCGGTCAACCCTCAAATGTCCTCTTCCACAATCGGATACATCATTAGCAGATCCTCAAATTCATACAATTAGATGCAACGGTAGAACCTAGTCTAATATTTGTCCGCTCCCGTCCTTGTAGTTTCCTTCCGCTCCCATGTCCGGCGGTTGTGAGACCCACAAAGTGAAGGTCTGGTCACTAGCGAGGAAGAGTAGGACATGGGACACGGACCGGCCCACATGGGACATGAGGCGCCGCCATCTCCATGCCCTACTCTTCCTCATCGAAGCCCGTGGCCTCGAGATCGTTGGTCGAGGTGAGATCGATGATGGACCACCCGTGGTCGGCGCCCGACAATTCACGACTTCGTTGCGGCGCCAGGGGGTGACGGTCACCCGAGGCGGCTCTACGGTGGCGGTCGACTCCTCCCCCGCGACCTCGGCCACGAGGGCTGCAGCTGCCTCTTACGCCCTCTGCCTAGCATGTCAGGCACGTCGCACCATAACACAGGATGGGAAAAAATGTTAAACATATATAAATAAATGATTAAGATGAATACGAAAAATGTAGACATCAAAAACATATATTTAAAAAATGTTATTCTTGTATTTTAAGATGTTGAACATGTATAAAAATAATGTGTCAGTAGTATATAGTGCATGAAAAAAAAGTAGACATAGAAACATGTATTGTTTTAAAAAGATATCATGTATTTGGAAAATGTTAAACATTTATAAAAGAATTGTTCATTATGTATAGAGAAAATGCACAATGCAAATAAAAAATTAGACATCAAAACATATACTTTAAAAAAAATACTAGTCATCTATTAAACAAAAAATTAAACGTATATAAAAAGAATGTTTCAGATGGATAAGACAAATGTACAACGTGAATGGCAAAACAAGTAGGCAGCAAAAAAAATATTTAAAAATAAATCTTAATCATGTTTTTGAAATAACAATGTTTCTGATGTGCAAGGAAAATATACATCGTTTGTGGAAAATGTACAAATGTGTTCAAAAAAAAGGAAAAAGAAAAAAATTAAAAAAATTAAGAGAAACATAATATTAAAAATATGTTAGTGCAACTTTTTAAAAAATTGGTAACATTTAAAAAATTGCTTCAACACGTATTTAAAAAATGTACAACACGTATTTAACAAAATTCAAAAAATGTGTTTGAAAAAAAATGTTAATCATGTATTTGAACAAATGTTAAACATATATAAATAAATATTTAAGATGTATAAGAAAAATATATACATCAAAAACATATATTTAGAAAAATGTTAATCTTGTATTTTAAGAATGTTGAACATGTATAAAAATAATGTTTCAGTTGTGTACGGAAAATGTACAATGTGCATGAAAAAAAATCTTGACATAAAAACATGAATTTTTTTTAAATAACGTAATGTATATGAAAAATGTGAAACATTTATTAAAAAAAAACTGTTCATTACGTATACAGAAAATGTGCAATGCGCATAAAACCTAGCCTTTTTTTACAGGAAGGATAAAAATTAGACATGAAAAAATATATGTAAGCAAAATATTAGTCATCTGTTTCAAAAATGTTAAACGTGTATAAAATGAATGTTTCAGATGAGTACGAAAAATGTACAATATGCATGGAAAAAAGTAGGTATCAAATTTTTTATTTTTTAAATGTTAATCATGTATTTTTAAAATGGTATACATTTATTTAAAAAAATCTCATGTGGAAGAAAAATACACATCGTGCGTTGAAAAAGTAGACATGTGTTAAAAAAAAGGAAAAAGAAAAAACTGTTAATCAGGTACTTGAAAACATGTTAAACATTTATAAAACAAATGTTTCTGATGTACAAGGAAAATATACATCATGTGTGGATAAAGTAGGCATGTGTTCAAAAAAAGGAAAAACAAAAAAACAAAAAAATAAGCGGAAAATAAATGTTAAAAATATGTTAACTTGAAAAAAATTGTTTTAACATTTAAAAAAGTCAAGACGTATTTCAAGCAAATTATACATATTTTAAAATTTTAAAAACTGTGTTTGAAAAAAATGTTAATCATGTATTTGGAAAAATATTAAACATATATAAATAAATGATTAAGATGTATAAAAAATGTAGACATCAAAAAAATAGATTTAAAAAATGTTATTCTTCTATTTTAAGAATGTTGAACTTGTACAAAAATAATGTGTCAGTTCTATACCATGCATGAAAAAAAAGTAGACAAAAAATAAGAATTTTTTTCAAATAATCATGTATTTGAAAAATGTTGAACATTTATAATAAAATGTGAATTATGTATACAAAAAGTCCGAAATGCGCATGAAAAATGTTAAATGTGTGTTAAAAGAGTTTTTCAGATGTATATGAAAAATGTACAACGTGAATGGAAAAAAGTAGGCATCAAAAAATTATTTTAGAAAAATATTAATCATGTATTTGAATTTTTCTTAAATATTTATAAAAATGTTGCTGATGTGCAAGGAAAATATACAGCGTGTGTGGGAAAAGTAGACATGTGTTCAAAAAAGGAAAAAGAAAAAACCAAAAAGACAGAGAGAAACATAAATAAACGAAGATAGCCGGTGAAAACCAAAGAAATAAAAAAAGAAAAATAGAAAAAATAGGAAGAAAACTAGTAGAAAGACATTAAAATCGAAGAAAATCAGTCAAAACCAAAGAAAGATGAAAAAGAAACAACTAAGAAAACCAAAGATAATTAGAAGAGAAATACAAAACCATTGAAAACAAAAGATAACTGTAAGAGAGATAGGGAAAAAATTGAAAGAAAAAAAAAGAAAAAAGAAAAGAAAAAACCCGATGAAAACCGTAAAGAAAAGTATAGAAAAAGAAAGAAAAAAAAATTGTATGGGGGTCACGCGTATGACAAAGTTTAGTATGGGGCTCGAGATTTTACTGTCTCGTGTTTCATACACCCTGGAAAGTTAATCTAGCAACTTGAATTATCATACTTGATGATGAGCGTTGGTAGCTGCGGTTTGAGTCAAAACCTTAGAAGTCACGTAAAATAAAATTTTGTATAAACCGATTAGAGGCGTCTAACTTGGTTTTGCAGGATGGTTTGCATGTGATGTGGTATAGCAAGTCTCATATTAATTTGATTATGTATGAGATGACTATATAATGTAATTAACATGACCTGCGTGTCATGATTCGGCATGATGGCTGGAGCCATATGATTGCACTTTAATGACCTGCGTGTCAACCTTATGTAATGCACTTATTTTATTAGCTATAGAGATAGCAATATTATCTGGTGCATCGACAAGGTGGTGACAATCCTCGCGAAGGTGAACACCGACGCGAATGCCGAAGACAGAGAAATACTTGACTTCTCCGTCAGAAGAGGCTATACCATATCATGCTATTATGAATTGCCTGAGATGTTTATCCCTCTTGATGCACCCTTCTTGATTGCGCGGTAGTCGCTTTTTATTAGGGTGATCTCTCACAAAAAAAAAATCAAGTAGTTAGTGTTCTCCCAAGTGTAGCACCGTCACGGCACCTATCTCTTCGGGGCATCACATGATCTCCATGGATGCGAAAGATTAGAGAAGTGTGAGGCGGGTGAGTTGAGACCTCGCAGCAAGATCACTTGGTTGTCTTGACGTTCAGGCAGGACAGTCCTGAGCTCGGAACACACGCATCGAAAGATGAACAAGAATCGCATGGAGATGGGATCGGCAAGTTTGCCTACCGATTGAAGTTCACGCCATTTGAGTTCATCTCGAACCGTGACGAGGAATGGAAATGCGGTTCTTGAATCACTCATAATCAATTTTGAGAGATATTGATTTGAGTGGGAGCGCACCTTAGAATAAAATCTGTTTATTCACAAGTGCAAATATCATTATGAACAAAGTCTAAGTGAACTTGTGTTTTCCGTTGTAGATCAAATGGCTCGCAATAGCGCGTTCAACTTAGGCCCGATGTTAGAGAAAGAGAAGTTAGCTGCGAATGGAAACAACTATGCGGACTGGGTCCGTACCCTGAGGATTGTCCTCAGGAGTGCTAAGAAAGTGTACGTGCTTGACAGACCTCTTCCACCTAAGCCGGCGGCAACAGCCGCGGCAGATATACAAAATGTCTGGGCCACTAAGGATGATGACTTCAACTTAGTGCAGTGCCTCATGCTGTCTTGCATGAGTTCAGAGCTTCAAAAACGTTTTGAATTCCATGACTCCTTTGATATGATCAAGGAACTGGATGCTCTGTACAAGTTTAATGCACGGTCTGAACGTTTTGATATCGTCAAAACCATGTCGGAGACCAAGATGGCTGAGGGCAGTTCAGTTGGCGAACACGTGGTCAATATGATTGGCCACGCTGAGAGGCTTAAAACCCTGGAATTTCCACTTCCAGAAGAGCATGTTATGGACATGTTTCTCGGTTCACTCCCCCCTTCTTACGAAGGTTTTGTCATGAACTACAACATGAATGGGATGGACAAAACACCTAATGAGGTGCTTGCCATGCTGAAAACTGCTGAAGGAGGACTGCGGAAAAATCGCAAGCAAGTGTTGCTTGTGAATAAAACTGCCAGTTTCAAAAAGGGCAAGCCAAAGAAGGGCAAGGGCGCCGGTAAGACCGGCTTCCAACGCAAATCTAAGGGCAAAGCCAAGAATGAAACTGAGTGCTTCTACTGCAAGGGCACAGGACACTGGAAGAGAAACTGCAAGAAGTATCTGGAAGATAAGAAGTCCGGGAAAACCGGAAAAGGTATAATTGTTATACAAGTTAATGTCATTGACGTTTTGCTTGCTAGCGAAAATTCTAAGTCTTGGGTATTTGATACCGGATCGGTTGCACACATTTGCAACTCGATACAGGGGCTTCAGAAGGTGCGCAAGCTGGCAAAGAATGAAGTCGTGATGCGTGTCGGGAACGGCGCTGGGATCGCCGCTCAAGCCGTCGGCATTATGCCTCTACGTCTCCCTTCAGGATTTATTTTGGAACTAAGTAACTGTTATTTTGTTCCGTTGTTGTGTAGAAACATTATCACTGGATCATGTTTAGTGCACGATGGGTACTCCTACAAGTCTGAGAACAATGGTTGTTCACTTTATTGTAAGGATATGTTTTATGGATTTGCACCCATTGTTGGGGGCCTTTTCATACTAAATCTTGAATGTGAAAATGATGTCTTTAACGTGAATGCTAAACGCCTTAAGAAGGCTGATACCACCACCACTTTCATGTGGCATTGTCGCCTTGGCCACATCGGAAAGAAACGCATGCAAAGACTCCATAAAGATGGAGTTTTACCGTCCCTTGATTTTGAATCATTTGACACATGTGAAGCTTGCTTGATGGGAAAAATGACCAAGACGCCGTTCACGGGTCATCCTGAACGGGCGAGTGAATTATTGGAAATAATACATACTGATGTATGTGGTCCAATGAGCACAATCGCACGGGGTGGGTATTTCTACTTCGTGACTTTTACTGATGATTTAAGTAGGTATGGCTATATCTACTTAATGAAGCATAAGTCGGAAACCTTTGAAAAGTTCAAAGAATTTCAGAATGAGGTGGAAAATCATCGTAACAAAAAGATTAAGTTTCTGCGGTCTGATCGCGGAGGCGAATATCTTAGTCACGAGTTTGGCCAACATCTGAGTGACCGTGGAATCGTTTCACAGCTTACGCCTCCCGGAACTCCACAGCGAAACGGAGTGTCGGAACGACGTAACCGAACCCTGTTAGACATGGTAAAGTCGATGATGTCTCTTACAGATCTACCAATATCTTTTTGGGGTCACGCACTACTTACTGCCGCTCACACACTTAACAGAGCACCGTCTAAGTCAGTTGAGACGACACCATTTGAATTATGGTATGGGAAGAAACCCAGTGTGTCTCATCTCAGGGTTTGGGGTTGTGAAGCTTATGTAAAACGTTTACAACCAAGCAAACTTGATCCCAGATCAGACAAATGTTACTTTGTAGGTTATCCAAAAGACACCATTGGGTATTCCTTCTACAACCAGTCCGAGGGCAAAGTGTTTGTCGCAAGGTTTGGACATTTTCTCGAGAAAGAGTTTCTCGCTAAGGATTGAGTGGGAGGACAGTACAACTTGATGAGATTAGTGAATCTTCGGCAGCCGTTGATATGGCTAAGGAACCGGAAGTAATTCCGCAAATTATCCCTACAACCGAGCCGGAAGTTGTCGCATGCGATGCGGAAACTTCAAACAATGTTGTAACTGAACCGCGCAGATCAGGTAGGGCTATCCAGCCACCTGAGTGGTTTCATAACGAAATCTTCATTCTTGAAGACGATGAACCTGCGCACTACAAGGAAGCGATGGCGGGGCCTAGCTCAAGGGAATGGCACAAGGCCATGAAATCCGAAATGAAATCCATGTATGAAAACCAAGTTTGGAACTTGGAAGAACTTCCAGATGGCGTAAAACCCATTGGATGTAAATGGATTTTCAAAAGAAAGACGGACGCGGATGGTAACATTACTATCCACAAAGCTAGACTTGTCGCGAAAGGGTTCACGCAAGTTCTAGGGGTAGACTACGACGAGACTTTCTCGCCCGTAGCTATGCTTAGGTCTGTTCGGATATTACTAGCAATTGCTGCTTATTTCGATTATGAAATATGGCAGATGGATGTCAAAACGGCTTTCCTAAATGGAAACCTTGAAAAGGACGTATACATGATACAGCCAGAAGGTTTTGTCGATCCTAAGAATGCTGGAAAGGTATGTAAGCTTCAGAAAGCCATTTATGGTCTGAAGCAAGCATCAAGGAGCTGGAACATTCGTTTTGATGAAGTGGTCAAAGAGTTTGGCTTCATCAGGAACAATGAAGAATCTTGTGTTTACAAGAAGTTTAGTGGGAGCGCAAAAGCATTTCTAATCTTGTATGTGGACGACATATTGTTGATTGGAAATGACGTGAATTTTCTTAGCGAAATAAAAGACTCATTGAAGAAGAGTTTTTCAATGAAAGACTTAGGCGAAGCGGCATATGTATTGGGCATCAGAATCTATAGAGATAGATCAAGACGCCTGATAGCGCTTAGCCAAAGCACGTACATTGACAAGGTGTTGAAAAGGTTCAACATGGAGAACTCCAAGAAAGGCCTACTCCCCATGTCACCTGGCACAGTGCTTTGCAAGAATCAGTGTCCTCGGACCCTCGATGAGCGAGTACAAATGAATGATATTCCATATGCTTCGGCAGTTGGTTCTATTATGTATGCCATGCTATGTACAAGACCGGATGTTTCCTATGCGCTAAGTGTTAGCAGCCGGTACCAAGGTGATCCAGGATTGGAACACTGGGCCGCAGTCAAGGGTATTCTTAAGTACCTCAGAAGGACCAAGGATTTACTCCTTGTGTACGGAGGTGATGAAGAGCTCATTGTAAGTTGTTACACTGATGCAGGCTTCATGACTGACCCAGATGACTTTAAATCTCAATCTGGCTATGTTTTCATATTGAACGGCGGCGCAGTTGATTGGAAAAGTTCCAAACAAAAGACTGTGGCGGATTCTACAACGGAGGCGGAATATGTTGCTGCTTCAGAAGCCTCCAAGCAGGCTGTCGGAATCAAGCAATTTCTTGAAGACCTTGGTGTGGTTCCAAGTGCTCTGGACCCGGTGGAGATCTATTGTGATAATAGTGGCGCCGTGGCTCAGGCAAGGGAGCCATGTTCGCACCATAAGACAATGCATATTCAACACAAATATAAACTCATTCGACATCATGTCGAAGAAGGTTTAGTGAAAGTACGCAAAGTTCACACGGATCTGAATGTGTCAGACCCGATGACAAAGCCTCTACCACGAGCAAAGCATGAGCAACACCGGATAGCCATTGGTGTTAGGGAAGCCATGTAACTGGATTATGACTCTAGTGCAAGTGGGAGACTGTAGGAGATATGCCCTAGAGGCAGTAATAACAGTTATTTTGTATCTCCGAGTTTGTAATGAATGTTTATGATCCATGCTATAACTGCAATGATTCTCGAGTCTACAATAACCACGAGGCTTGGAGGGAAACTCATGTGCACGTGTGGTATAATAAACGGTAAATTGTATTCCTAGTCTTGCCTCTAAGACTGGCTCAAGTATTGCAGGATGATCCTGTTTTCCTGATCATGGGCATGGCTATGCCGGCAATTTTGAGGGCACAATGTTAGTAGAACACTTGTGTTGAATCGACCCAAATTGATGTTATGCTATGAGATACATTCGTCATAAGTTAATGGTTAATAACACAGAGATAGTTAATGTTTGCATAATTCCTTAGACCATGAGAGTATCGAGTTCCTTCGTGCTTGCTTCGTGAACTTTGGGGTTTGTTAAACGTCATCCGTTACTGGGTGGCTATTACGGCGGCTTACGGGTTTACGGAAAGTATGGCAAGTAACTTGATAGCTCAAGATTGGGATTTGCTCCTCCGACGATGGAGAGATATTCTCGGGCCCTCTCGGTGTTTCGGTATCCATCATCGTCTGGCCAGACACATTGTGATTTGATCACTGGGATGCCGGAACACGGAAACGAGTAAAGAGAACAAAACCGGTAACGAGGTAACTTGCATAGTGGACAAGTTGTTGATCCACGGGGATGCATAAATCTCACCTTGGGTTTTGTAATATATCGTGAAGCAACAGGAATAGCACACGGCAACTGGAGGTTCACTCGAATATTCATTCTTGTGGGTATAGGGGTCAATATGGGTGTCCACGGCTCCGATGTTGATCATTGATCGGAAAGTGTTCCGGATCATGTCTATACTTCACCGAACCTATAGGGTCACACGCTTAAGGGTCATCTATCTGCTGAATACTAGACGGGGAGTCTGAGAGAAAATCACCGAAAAAGTTTCGGACGAAACGGAAACGTTCCGGAGAGAACACCGGAATAATTCCGGTGAAACTGAAAAGTTGTTTCAGGGTATTCCATTAAGTCAAATTGGTTCTGGCACACGCCTGGAAATTCTTGGAGGATGCCAGAAGTGTTCTGGAAACTTCTGGGAATTTTCCGGGACAAAAACCGGAAATGTTTCGGAGCAGCCGGAACCGTTTTGGTTGCTTTTCGCTGAAGAAACATTGTTCCGAAATTGTTTCGGAATACGTTCAAAATTGTTTTGGTGGGTGCTAGAATTATTCTAGGCACACAGAAATAATTTGGGTTTTAACGGACGCAGAAAAATGTGTTCATGAATAGTGAAAAGCACTTTTTGGGCTGATTTGCAAATGGGGTTTTTCTTCTAGAAGAAAACCACTTTTGGTGTGTGAAAGGGAGGTGGAGCTCCCCAAGGGGGCTGCAAATTTCGGCCATGGCATGGGGAGGCCCTCCTTGAGGTGTCCTTCCACCTCATGGTGGATATCTTCTACACACCCTTATGTGGCATGTGGTGGAAAGATCCTAGGAATGTCCTTTTGGTCTTTCTTCTACCCCTTGCTCCTCCTATAAATAGAGGTGGAGATTGCTCTCCAAAATCAGATCATCATTCTCTCATACACATGCCATTTGACTTGTCTGGCTTCTCTCTCCCTCCCAGCGAAATAGTTTCGTAGAGCCGAAAGGTTGTCTGGGTTCCGGCAGGAACTAGCTCTGGACGGCGAAGCCCTGCCGGATAGCTGACACCGTATGTGTGCAACCCCGTAGAGAGATTGTAGTTTCGATCTTTTGCCCGAAGGGCTGTTCGAGTTACCGTTCGAGTTTCCGGCGTCCTCCCGAAGGGCTGTCCGGGTTACTGTTCGGGTTCCGAGGGTCCTCCCGAAGGGCTGTCCGCGACATCGTCCGGAGGACTGTCCGACCGCCTCCCGAAGGGCTGTCCGGAGTGGGAGTACATCCTTGCGGTTGGGAGGTTGTAAATCCTAGCTGCAGGGATCTGCACCGACGATCTACACCGACTCTTCTTCCGCTGCGTTTCGAGTCGGTACGGATCAGATCAAACCTTGTATGCAGTCTCCATAGTGATCCTGGGCGTGCTCGCTGTACCGAAATTTTTTGTTTTCTGTCGCGTTCCCCAACAGTGACCATGTTGTAGCATTGTGCACCACCGATCTGTGTGGGTGTGATGTTCTGGTAGCTAGTGGTGATGGATTTGAAGCATGCTAGGAGTTGTTTCCTTGTCAGCAAGGATTGATAGCTAGTGGCGATGGATGGATTGGTAGTATGCTTGATGTGTAGTATGCAAGTATGTGTGCTAGTTTGTTGAACTCCTTGCTATCATTTGAGTTGCTGTGTTGGACTAGATCATTCGCATGTACATGTGGTAGTGCTCGTTCATACTGTCCGTTCATACTGTCCATGTTTAGTGCTAGTTCCTACTGTCGATGTGTAGTGTGCTCCACTCTTGCTGATGCTTACGCTGGTAGGACATGAGCACGCACGAGTTTAGTCAGGCCCTTGTCATGTCCCAGAGTCAGTTCGCGGCGTCCTATGTCGAGGACTCCCAGCCTCCCATCAAGGAGATGCCTCCTGATTCAGATGTTTTCAAGGTGTTGGCTACGGTTCCACCATTTGTGGCTTCAACATGTGGTAGGGTTTCAATGCTACTGCTCAAAAGGCAGCCGCAAAGGATAAGAAGGATGTCAGAGAAAACTCTATGAAATGGCAGCCATTTCTGTCGACGTTCGTGCTTAACAAGATGTGTGAAATCATAGTTAGTGGGTGGGGACTGAGAAGGGTTTCAAGGAGGTGCACTTAAACGCTGTTGCAAAGCATGTGTTTGAGTTTTGTGAACAGAAGATCAACTCTGACCCATGTCCACAGCCACCTCAGAAAGTAGAGAGCGAGGTGGATCACAGTGTGCAAGCTCATGGGATCGTTCGTTGGAGCTGAGAGTTTTACCTGGTTTATCTACTGCTGCTGGTGCACCAGTGGTAGCAGACCGACCACCATATAAGTGCGCGCGGGCGGATGGCTGGCCGGTGGAGGGAGCATCGTCTGTCTGTCTGCTGCTGCTGCTGCTGCTGCGACACCGATCCAAAGGCCATAACTACGCAGCGTCGGTCGGTCGGTCAGTGGCCCAGTAGTACGACCATGTTATCCTAGCTAGCTAGCAGTAAATGTAAGTTTACTGTAGTACAGCTGCTTACCTTGTTCGTTTTGCTGTTCCACCCTCCCAACCTCGTACTACTACATGTGCTCTATCTCATCTCCTCACAGAGTTTATTAACCCCTTTTTTATCCGTTCCAGCGGCAGCGGCGTCGGCGGGAAGCCAGGATTAACATTTGAGACGGAGTCACCACCAAATATATACTACTCCGTCCCATAATGTAGGACGTTTTTTTTTACCAACAGGGGAGTACTTACTACGCGAGAGATATAAAAACGGGGATGATGACCAGGCTAGCTCGAAACCCCGCAGAAAAAGAAACGATCAAGTTGGTCAGCCTGGTGACACATGTGTGCTCAGTTTGGTTTGCAAGATAACATGACACAATCATCGCCGTTTGTTTCTCGTTGCCGTTGCCGGTCGTTTTCATTTCGGTCATGGACGGGTCTCTCTTGCGCAATCTTGCCACGACTACTGTCACCGTTGTTGTTTTCTAGTACCATATTTGCGCTTTTTTTAATGTTGATTGTCACCTTTTTTAGTGTGGCGAAATCTACCTTCAAAGCTTCTATAGCCGGGCACCTTAAATCCCCTCAAACGCCTGGGCAGATGTACCGCTCACTGACTGGTAAAAGAAAACCCGACCCAGATGGGTGCCTCAAATGGGCCTCAAACGCCCGGGCTGACAGACATCCCTCATATTCAACCTAAATGTAGGGCGGATATGGGAAGGTCCGGACGTGTCTGCCATGTCGGACCCGACACCCCGCCCCCACCCTAAATTGCACAAAATCCACCCCCTGACCTCTCGAAAAAAAAAAATCCACCCCCTGGCCTATCGATTCCATTTGCTTTCTCCTATCTCCCTCCTCCGTGCCAGACGTCTCGTACCTCCGCCGCCACCCTTGCTCCGCTGCCGTTCCGAGCGTCAGCGCTACCATCACCGCCTCTGCAGTCCCCCCATCCGTGCTCGCAGCTGCGGACATCATCGTTGGCCCGGACACCACCGCGGTACGTCCGGCAACTTTCGGGCTGCACCTTGCCCTTGATGTGTTTGACACAATGTCCGACCAGATTTTTTGTGATTTATTTGTAGGAAAAATGATGGATTCCGATGCTTCGTCGGACGAGGCGTATGGACCAACGAGCTTGATAAAAATGATTGAAAATGAGTTCTTCGATTTGTTCGATTCAGACGAAGAAGTGGATACGATCATGCTCATGGGCATGCAGGAGGGAATTGACCGGCAGGTGGAGCATATTCTCAACTTCAAGGGCTCAATCAAATGGAGAAGAATTATTAAACGGGATAGGGTCTTTGGAGCACGGCCGTTGTACAAGGACTACTTTGCTCCGGACCCAACTTTCCCGGATGATCCATGGTTTCGTCACCGTTTTCGTATGCGCAAACCATTGTTTTTGCGCATTGTGGAGGTAGTGGAGGCACACGATGACTACTTCAAGCTCAGTAGGGATTGCTGCGGCCAACTTTCTTTCTCTCCTAAGCAGAAATGCACGGCTGCTTTGAGGATGCTTGCACTTGGTACTGCCGCCGATGCCGTTGGTGAGATGGTCCGGATGGGGGAGAGCACATGCCTGAAGACTACTGTCATGTTTGTCCGCGCCATGATGCAAGTGTTTGGAGCAGAGTATCTGAGAGAACCAAATGTACAGGACACAGAAAAGTTGTTGGCTATTGGAGAGGCATGAGTTTTTCCAGGTATACTCGTATCAATTGATTGCATGCATTAACAATGGAAGAACATGACTTATGGATTTGGCATGGTTTTTTTTGGATTGCGGGGTTCTCACAACAACATCAATGTGCTTCAACGATGTCCCGTGTTCAGGAGGCTTTGTAATGGGGAATCGTCGCCGTGCAACTACATTGTTAACAGCCGCGACTACAACATGAGATACTATCTTGCCGATGGCATCTATCCTCAGTGGGCGGTGTTTGTGAAGATCATATCCGAACCACAAGGCAACAAACAAAGCCACTTTGCAACAATGAAGGAAGCAGCTAGGAAGGATGTGGAGAGGGCATTCAGAGTGCTTCAAGCTCGTTGGGGAATTATTCGTTGAGCTGCAATGATGTGGGAATCATAAACTTTGTGGTAGCTGATGACATGTTGTGTTATTTTGCACAATATGATTGTCGAGGATGAGGGTGATGGAGTAGATCAAACCAATGATTCTGAAGCGCCTGGAGAACAAGTCCAAATCCCGGAAGATCAAGATGCAAATCAACTTATGAACTTTCTGCAGATGCATCAGAATCTTCGAGATCATCAGGTGCACGCGTAGCTACTCAGTGATCTTGTGGAGCATATGTGGACCCACAATAGAAATCAAAGAGCTAATGTTTGAGTTTGTGCACTTAATATCAATTTTATGTAAGAACTATATATTTTTGCTACCAACATTTGTTATTTACGTGCGACATTGGCGTGTATGATGGACGTGCATGGATTTGCATGTATTTGAGAGTCCGGATTTGAGGTATGTGGCTGCCGAGCACGACATATGAGGGGCGGTCCGACTGCGTCCGCGAGTGTGTCCAGGCGCACCTGCGGACGTATAGGGGGCTAGATTTGCCAATTCCGGCTGTAGATGCTCTCAGGGGTACCCCTAATTAGATCCCATGTTAATATGTTTGGACGAACATTTTCTAAAAAAACGTAAATCCAACTGTGCTTTTAAAAAATGGAAAGCACACATATGCTTTTTTATTTTTTTGAAAGAACTGCTGTGGAAAACATGGTTGTGCTTCACCGCGAAGCGTGGCTGTGTTTTTTAGTTTCGGGAACCATAGATGTACTTCTCTTCACTCAGAAGTACAGTTGTGCTTCACTATGAAGCACATCTGTGCTTTTTCACGCGGAGTGTACGAGAAAAACAAAACAAACAAACAAGACAAAAAAAATCAAGAAAACCTAGTAAAAACCAATCAAAATCCAAAATCCCGAAGAGAAAAAAAAAGTGTTCCCGCGGGTGCGCCAAGCGCGCGACACATGGCGGCGGCTGGCCACACCATGCGGTTGCCTCTCGCGCGCTCGTGTGTGCCCGCTAGGAGGCCCATCCATCGGGTACCCCTCGATTAGTTGATCCCTTGTATTTTTTGTAGGAGATATGCCCTAGAGGCAATAATAAATGTTATTATTTATCCCCATGTTCGTAATTAAGTTTATATTCCGTGCTATAACTGCTATGGTTCTCGAGTCTACAATAACCACGATGCTCGGAGGAAGACTCATATGCACGTGTGGAATAATAAACGGTAAAATGTATTCCTAGTCTGGCCTCTAAGACTAGCTCAAGTGTTGCATGATGGTTCTGTTTTCCTGATCATGGGCATGACTATGCCGGCAACTTTGAGGGCACATTGTTAGAAGAACACTTGTGTTGAATCGACCCGAATTGATGTTATGCTATGAGATACATTCGTCACAAGTTAATGGTTAATAACACAGAGAAAGTTAACGTTTGCATAATTCCTTAGACCATGAGAGTATCGAGTTCCTTCATGCTTGATTCATAAACTTTGGGGTTTATTAAACGTCATCCGTAACTGGGTGGCTATTACGGCGGCTTACAGGTTCATGGGAAAGTATGACAAGGGACTTGATAGCTCAAAATTGGGATTTGCTCCTCCGACGATGGAGAGATATCTCTGGGCCCTCTCGATGTTACGGTATCCATCATCGTCTGGCCAGACACATTGTGATTTGATCACAGGGATGCCGGAACACGGGAACGAGAAAAGAGAACAAAAACCGGTAACGAGGTAACTGGCATTGTGGACAAGTGTTGATCCACGGGGATGCCGATAAATCTCACCTCGGGTGTTTGTAACATATCGCGAAGCAACATGAATAGCACACGGCAACTGGAGGTTCACTCGAATATTATTCGTGTGGGTATAGGGGTCAATATGGGTGTCCACGGCTCCGTTGTTGATCATTGATCGGAAAGTGTTCCGGTCATGTCTATACTTCACCGAACCTATAGGGTCACACGCTTAAGGGTCATCTATCTGCTGAATTCTAGACAGGAAGTGTGAGAGAAAGTCACCGGAAAAGTTTCGGAGACAACGGAAAAGTTCCGAAGAGAGAACACCGGAATAGTTTCGGTAAAACTGAAAAGTTGTTTCAGGGTATACCATTAGGTCAAATTGGTTTCGGCACACGCCTGAAAATTCTTGGAGGGTGCCAGAATTGTTCTGAAAACTTCTGGGATTTTTCCGGAGAAAAAACCCGGAAATGTTCCGGATCTGCCGGAACCGCTTTGGTTGTTTTTCGCAGATAAAAATCACTAATCCAGAATTGTTTCGGAACGCGTCCAAAATTATTTTAGTGGGTTCTGGAAATGTTCTAAGACCTACAGAATTTTTTTGGATTTATCGGTCGGAGAAAATATCTCATGAATAGTGGAAACACTATTGGGAGAAAATATCTCATGAATAGTGGAAACACTATTATAAATAGTAAAAACACTATTGGGAGAAAATATCTCATGAATAGTGTGAAAAAATATGAGGGCATTTTGGTATTTTGGGAGCCACCCTACCCCTTGAGTTTTCCTATAAATAGAGGTGGAGAGGCACTCTCCACACTCACTCTTTCTCACATACACATGCCATTGCAATGATCTGGCTTCTTCTCTCCCTCCCCGCGAAATAGTTTCGTAGAGCCGAAAGGCTGTCTGGGTTCCGGTGGGAACTAGTTCTGGACGGCGAAGTCCTGCCGGATAGATGACACCGTATGTGTGCAACCCCGTAGAGAGGTCGTAGGTTCGATCTTTTTGCCCGAGGGGCTGTTCGAGAGTGCCTCCCGAAGGGCTGTCCGAGTGACCGTCCGAGTTTCGAGTGTCCTCCCGAAGGGCTGTCCGAGTGACCGTCCGAGTTTCGAGCGTTCTCCCGAAGGGCTATCCATGACACCGTCCGAGAGACTGTCCGACTGCCTCCCGGAGGGCTGTCCGAGGGGCAGACGGGAGAACATCCTCGCGGTTGGGAGGTTGCAAAATCCTAGCTGCGGGGATCTGCACCGCCGATCGTCATCGACTCTACTTCCGCTGCGCTACGAGTCGGTAACGAAAAGATCAAACCTTGTATGCAGTCTCCATAGTGGTCCTGGACTGGTGCATAGGTCGGAAAATTTTTGTTCTCTGCTGCGTTCCCCTACATTTTTCCCTTGTGCAATGTGGGCTTGCGGATTCTGTGGCCTTGTGCGACCTAGGCTTCTGGGTCGTGGCCTGGTCAGCCAGTGACTAATTAATACACCGTACTCCACATATGCACGTAACCTACCGATACGTGTATTACATGGAGAAAATTTATGCGAGGGCAGGGGGGTCGTTGGGGGGTGGGGGGTCTACCCCTGCTGCCCCCTCCTCTGTCTCCACCCCTGCATATGACCAAAACAATTACGTCAAACCATGAGCAAATTTCAGCCACGGTTGAAAAATGCTCCCCTTTTCATCGTTTTGCTGCGCCAAAAAACAAACTGTCCAAAAGTAAAGCGCATTCATGCCATGGAGCATTTCAACCGCAGGAACAAAAGCAGATTACCCTATACATGAAACTCAAAGTTTGACGCGCAAGAAATAAATGTTTACATATTAAAATAGTTACCTGCACGGTTTTTCTTGTTGCGAAGAGGAAATATTGAAGCAGAGGCACAGCCGCACAGATGACACTTTGAGGCTGGATCACACGTGCTTCACTTCAAGGATTACACTTCTCCGAATGGATGCTGAAGGGTACAACGGATCACACTTACTTCAAGGAAGTAGTTACAAGGAATCAAATATCAATTAGAGGAGATCCATGAATGCAAGCTTACTAGCCCATGCCCACAATAATTTTTGCGAAAAAACTCAGGAATTATAGTAAAAATACTTCCATCAATACCCTTTGCCATCTGGCATTGTACCCCGTGGTCGGGAAGTTTTCATGCTAAGCTCGAGTTGGATCAACAATTTGAAAAAGAAGTTATCATCATCGAAGCCTTGCGTAGATCGAAAAACCAAGAGACATAACACTTCCTTAATAAAAACGTCTGGCAGGCAAAGAAAACGCTGATGCGATCGAGAGGGAGCATGAACCACCAGAGCGTGGACTTTTGCATTAGGGATACACCTATGGGGGTAAAGGAGGCCACAACCTCGCCGTTGCCGCAAAAACGGCCGGGGCAAAATCACCGTGATCCCCAAGGGTCGGCCTTCCATCAATGTCGCTGACTGTCCATAACACCAACACCGCAAAAGAGCATGAAGAAGAGGTTCATTATCTCCACACGAACACGAAGCGTCCGCCCAACATTTGAAGGATCCAAGATGGCGTAGACACTCCCTTCCAAACCCAACATCAAAAGCCGAAAGAATCACCACTCCACTGGAAGATCTGGAGGAAACTTATTTGTCGTTTTGGTTAAATGGGAGATGGTTTGCAGCCCCAAGATCAAGATCAAGGGAGGCCTTGGTCTCACACGTCTCGAGGCCATGAGCTCGGGCATGAAGATGCGGAGAGCATGGATCACTCGCACCACCCCGAATGTCCCCTGGCGCCACCTTGGTGTTTTGCTGAACGCCGATGATACCATCGGATTCAACCCAGCTATTAAGGTTGCTATCAATAGCAATAACAACACCATTTTTTGGTATGATAGTTGGATCGAGGGCGCCCCGGTCGCCACCTTCTCTCGTGACATTGTTCAGATTGTGCCTGGTCAAATTAAATGTAGGCATACGGTGGCTTGCACTCTTTGGTGGTCATTGACTAAGAGACTTCAAGGAGCAGCTTTCAGTTGATCTGTTCATTCAGCTTCTCCCTATGGGATGCGGTGCATGAAATTCATCTCAACCCCAGTGCTAATGATGAATGAACTTGGACGTTGCAATCTTCTGGTCGCTTCTCTACCAGCTTCGCGTATAATCCTAATTCGAGGTCGCTTCTCTACCAGCTTCGCGTATAATCCTAATTCGAGGAGATGTCGCATACATGGGATGCAGCCATATGAAAAACTTAGGCACCCCTTCGTTGTAAGATATCCATCTGGCTTTTTGTTTGTAAATGGATTTGGACCGTAGGCCGTCTCGCCCGACATGATCTTCCCCACAATGATTGTTGTGTTTTTGTGCATGGTTGACCCCGAGGACACAGATCATCTATTAGTTGGTTGTGCTATATCGAACATTATTTGGAGCCGACTGCTAACATGGGATGGACTTTCTTCTATCATCCCTGCCATCAATGCGTCCTTCTCCTATTGGTGATTGTCGGGTAGAAATGGAGTTTCTTCTATGGACAAGAAAAAACTCAACTGCATTAATCTGCTTGGTTGCCTGGTCTATATGCAAAAATAATAATAGGAAAGTGTTTGATGATAAACAACAAGCGGTTGATAACCTTGTTGCTTAGATTAAGTGCAATGCCTACCATTGGTTCAAGACAGAGCTAAGTGTTTGAAGGCGTTGTTCAGTTAGTGCACGGTAGTAGTCGTTGTTTTGTCCTTAGGTGTATCTGTGGTCGTCATCATAAGGTCTTTGTATGTGTTTGTTGTTTGGTCTTTCTCTCGTGTCATGTATGATTCTTTAAGACTTTGTATGACCTCTTTCTTCTTCTAATAACGATCACATGCAGTCCTTCTGCATGGTTCAAAACCTATTCGCTGCTGTCATCGCTACACCCGGAGCCGAAGCCATGGAACAACCAAAGACATGACTTAAACATCCAGATAGCTAGATTACTGAACTCACGTGTACCAAAGTAGGCACCCTCCCTTAGCCACCATTGCAACGGAGACGAGGGAACCCGATGATCCCTTGCTCTTTTTCTCTCTTCTGATTTTCCGCGACGGCCATGCTTTAGTATGGCGGCTGGTATTTTCAAATATACCTACTAGGCCCACGTTATCTTAATTTTTTGAAGAAGTAATCCCAAAGATTAAAATTAATTGCATACACATGAAACAGAAAAACTTATCATTTCAAGTAAAAATAGAAACTAGAAATTAATGATTCTCCAGAGGTTCGGTACTAGTATTAATAGTAATTGTATCCTATAGCATATATGAGATTGTATGTAGCCTGTAGCATGTATCAAGTTTTTGTGTTACATCCTATTTCATATGTTGTATACTTGTATGAGATTATTAAATGGGATCCTACTTATGCCCACTTAACCCATCAAACTTTTAGTGGGCTGTCACCTACTTCCCATCAAGCAGCAGTAAGACTAAGTGGGTTTATGATGGGACGCCCACCTACAGTCGCACCTGCAGCCTGAACTAGTATATATCTGAAACCTTTCTAAAAAAAAGTATTTATATACCTGAAACTGAAGCTGACCTAATATTTAGATCCATTTTTAAGTTGTTGGGTTATTCACATAATCACATGTCGCAGCAGAAGTATCAAGTTGCAAAAAAAAATCGATTCCTCCACTCCACAGCGCAGCAGCAGCAACTCCTCCTCCACCTTTCCTCTTCCTCTCGCCATCACCTACCCGAGCCCAATCCCTCCCCCTCCGCCGCGCCGTGGCGTAGCCCAGCCCAGCTTCGCAGCCGCCGCCGGGGCCCCATCTCAAGCATTGGGTTTTGACGGGTAAAGGCGCGAGCTTTTAGCGCTCCGGCGCCGTCCAGATCCGCCGCGCCATGGCGGAGGCGGAGGCGGCGGACGGCGGCAGCTGGCAGGAGATGATGCGGCGGATCCTGCCCCCGGGCGCCCCCATCCCGGAGGAGGCGCCCAACCTCGACTACTCCATCGCGCTCGTGTACGACGGCCCGCCGGTGCCCTACGACCTCCCCAGGGTGGACCCGGTGGAGATCCCCGCGGAGATCCCCACGGCGGAGCCGGCGTCGGGCCCCCAGGGCCTCGGGGTCGGGGGACGAGGGCTGCCGGTGGCGCCGGTGGTCGAGCCGATCCGCCTCCCGGTGTCCCGGATCGCCCGGTGCGCGGAGCCTGCGGCGGCCGCCAGGCAGGGCGGCGACGGCGGGGGCGGCAGCTCGGAGTCGGTGAACTCTGTGCTGCAGAACGAGGAGTTCGATGACGAGGACGACGATTCCCGGTCGCGGTCGCACGGGTCGGCGCAGAGCTCACCGGGGCCGGGGAGCCGGGACGGGAGGAGGGCGCCGGTGGTGACCTTTGGGTTCACGCCAGACAGCAAGTACGGCGAGAGCGGCGACGACATGTCGGAGCAGTACGTGGCGGTCACCAAGCAGGAGAAGAGGAGGAGAAGGAGGAGGATGGCATGCAACCGGTGTGGGAAGAGGAAATGGGAGAGCAAGGAGGCTTGCATCGTCTGCGACGCGAGGTACTGCGGCTACTGCGTGCTGAGAATGATGGGGTCGATGCCCGAAGGGCGCAAATGCGTCAGTTGCATTGGGGGGCCGATCGATGAGTCGAAGAGGTCAAAGCTTGGGAAGAGCTCCAGGACACTGGCACGTTTGCTCAGCCCGTTGGAAGTAAGGCAGATTTTGAAAGCCGAGAAGGAGTGCCAAGCTAACCAGCTTCGGCCCGAGCAACTTATTGTTAACGGTTGCCCGTTGAGGCCGGAGGAGTTGACGGATTTGCTTAGTTGCTCACGGCCTCCTCAGAAGCTCAAGCCTGGTAGATATTGGTACGACAAGGAGTCGGGCTTATGGGGAAAGGTAAATTCAGTAACCATCAGGAGCTCAGATTATGTATACATTGAACTGGATTTTGTGCTAATAAATTGTCTCCTTTTTTATATCATAGGAAGGACAAAAGCCAGACAAGATTGTTAGCTCTAACCTCAATTTCACGGGGAAGCTTCACGCCAAAGCTAGCAACGGCAACACCCAGGTTTATATAAATGGAAGGGAAATTACAAAGAGTGAGCTGAAAATTCTCAAGGTAAAAATACTTCCATTTCTGTTACCCCAGCTAGCATCTTCTCTCACCATTCGGCAAGTATTTACGTAGTAAGTCTAGGGCTGCTTGTAGATAGCCCTTTGGTGGAAATCGCGAGGATTTAGGTGCGCCCCAACTGTTAAGCCCCTTTTGGTTTGGCTTTAAGGATAAAGAACCCACTGCTCTCAGAAGGGATAATTTTTAGTGTCTGAACTCTTATATATGCTTTGAATAACATTTATTTTCTGTTACAGCTGCGTTTACTTGAGCATCCTTTTTCTTCAAGGCTAATAATGAAATCCACACAATCATTACGGATGTATCAGATTCCGACAAGAAAAAGGAACAAGCAGTTTGTTCGTTAAATTTTCAATTTGTCATGTGACACGATAAATGCCATATCCATTTTAAGACTTCCCAGTTCACGACAAATTAGGATTTCCCCATAAATGTAACGGTTTTGTCGTTCTGTAGAGCGCTCTATTAAATATTTATTCATGAATGGAAGTTCCCTGCTGTAGCTAGGACTAGTAACCGGCACTAGCACCTGCTGCTCTGTTTTAGTTCAGCGCCCTTGGATACGTCGCCATGATTTGAAGAGTGCCTGCACCTGCAGAGGCTGGCAATGTGCCTTCGAAGGGCTCTTTCCTCACATCATTTGGATCTAAGAACCCAGGCGTTCAGAAGGGATAAATTAGTGTCTGAACTCTTATCTATGCTTTGCAATAGCATTTATTTTCCGTTACAGCTGTGTTTACTTAAACATCCTTTTAATAATGAGATCCATGCGACCGTTATTAGGATATATCAAATTCCGACAAGAAAAAGGATCAACCAGTTTGTTTCGTTAAATCTAATAATGAGATCCATGTGACAGGACAACTGCCATATCCCTTTTTAAGACTTCCTAGTTCACGACAAATTAGGGTTTCCCCATAAATGCAATGGTTTTGTCGTTCGGTAGAGCGCTCTGTTAAATATTGATTCATGAATGGAAGTTCCCTGCTGTAGGTAGAACCAGTAACTGGCACTACCACCTTATGCTCTGTTTTAGCTCAGCACCCTTTTGCCCTAGCTATAATTTAGACTTTGGACTCTTATCTATGCTTTACAATAGCATTTATTTTCCGTTATAGCTGCGTTTACTTAAGCATCCTTTTCTTCAAGCTAATAATGAGGCATTAATGTAGACAACTAAGGAAGTCACAAGATCAGTCAATGAAGCAAGTGACGAAAGATAGTAAATTGTTTTGTATGCACCAGTGTGATTTGATACCCTGAGATATGAGCTATTTTTTCACGTAAAGTGCAAACGATTTGATACCCTGAGGCGTGAGCACATTAGTTTGAATCTCAATATATTATATTGGTTGGCTTGAAATACCATATATTTTGCCATTTGTTTCCAGAAATTGAAATTATATACTCTGTTGTTTTAACGGCAACCACCCCCAAACTAGATCCAGGCAATCATTACTAGGATATAAGTACCAAATTTCGACAAGAAAAAGGAACAACCAATTTGTTTCATTAAATTGTCATGTGACACGATGACTGCCATATCCGTTTTAAGACTTCCCAGTTCACGACAAATTAGGACTTTTTTCTTTCGTAAATGCGATGGTTTTGTCATTCTGTAGAGCGTTCTATTAAATATTAATTGATGAATGGAAGTTCCCTGCTGTAGCTAGGACCAGTAACCGACACTACCACCTTATGCTCTGTTTTAGCTCAGCGATCTTGGATACATGCCCATGATTTAAAGAGTCCCTGTATCTGCGGAGGCAAGCGATGTGCCTTAGAGGGCTCTTTTCTCACATCATTCGCTTCATGCTTGCAGGTTGCACATGTTCAGTGTCCACGTGATACACATTTCTGGGTTTATGACGATGGTCGTTACGAGGAAGAAGGACAGAACAACATCAAAGGAAAAATATGGGAGTCAGTAAGTATCTTAGTTATAAAAGGAATTCCAGCCTTTTGTTATTTCCTTGAAAGCTTAAGCTAGGTGTGATTATTTCTAACAATCTTTTCCTTTTCTTTTTATGACCAGGCCTTGACACGTTTTGCATGTGCGTTGTTCTCACTTCCGGTGCCTCCTGGGGACTCTAATGGAACCAAGGACGAAATTCCCTTTGTACCAAGAACTGTCCCTGATTATTTGGATCAGAAAAGAGTCCAAAAACTGTTGCTTCTTGGACCACCTAGTGCTGGTACAAGCACTATATTTAAGCAGGTCTGATCTGATTTCACACCACTTATGCCTAGAATTACTCGCAATCTGGCCCTGTAATTATGTGATAGAGCAGTCTTTTGAAAGTCAGTAGTGATTACTCATAGCACAAATGACCCATCTGTATTATCTGATCCCTTGCACAAACCTGAATTGGGCTATACCTGAGATGGGCTATGATGTTCGTATAGTGCAATCACAAGGATTATTTTTGTAGGCATAAAAACTTGGTTTTTTTTACAGAGTTTTCACGAGTCATGGTTCATTCGGTGGAGTTGTGTTGTCTCTACCATGCAGTGGTGTGCATAGTTACAAGTTATAAATTATAACCTGTGCTAGCTCTTGCATGTTTCATGCTGATATGTGTTTGTCCTTCTGTGTATCAGGCTAAGTACCTCTATGGAACAAGGTTCACCCAAGATGAACTTGATGCTATCAAATTAATGATCCAAAGCAATATGTTCAAGTATCTTGGAATTTTGCTAGAAGGTCGTGAGCGTTTCGAGGAAGAGGCTTTGTCTAGATTGGATCAAACAATCCCGGAGGATGAAGCAGCACAAAAAGGTAACCTTTTCAGGCCATTTACTCCTGTTTGTTTCTTCAGGCACATATGCTCTATACTTAGCTGTTCTTCAATGCAGATGAAAATAAAGCTAATGGTGCAGATTCGTGTATATACTCAATAAATGCAAGGCTGAAGAAATTCTCCGATTGGCTTTTGGATATCATAGCAATGGGTGATCTAGATGCATTCTTCCCTGCCGCAACACGTGAATATGCTCCATTTGTCGATGAGATGTGGAAGGATCCTGCCATACAAGCAACATATAAAAGAAAGGATGAGTTACATTTCCTCCCTGATGTTGCTGAGTACTTCTTGAGCAGGGTATGAATTCAGAGCTTTGAAATTAACTTATTTTCACGTTATACAATAAGATGAACTTGTAGCATTTAACTGAATTTCACTAGATTATCGTTTTCGGTTACAGTAATTTACGACTTCCAGAACATATGCTAATCTTATATATTCAGTCTTACCAATTTGAAATATTCAACACATAGTGTCTATTTGTGTTAAATCTATCTTCGAAGGATTTCTAATTTCCGTTTCAGATTGCTTAATTTTGTATTTATGTTGGACTGTTAACATAAGATTTTCATTATTTTCATGTTCTAGTTTTGGACCGTGTATAGTCCAGATTGCTTGATTTTGTATTTATGTTGGACTGCTACGCATAAGATTTTCGTTCTTTTTATGTTTGAGTTTTGTACCATGTACTGTTTTCTGTTCTCAAGTTATTCACCAACTGATTTGTCCATACATGGCATATTCTTGCAGGCTATTGAGGTATCAAGCAATGAGTATGAACCTTCAGAGAAAGATGTGATCTTTGCTGAAGGCGTAACACAAGGGAATGGGTTGTCTTTCATTGAGTTCACCCTTGATGATCGCAGCCCCATGTCCGAACCTTACATCGACAACCCAGAGGCATATTCTCAGCCTCTTACCAAGTAATTAATCTCTCACCCTCCTTCATGCCTTGTGCAAGAAGCATCTAGGCGTTCACACGTACTCAAATCTTATATGTTTTGCTCCTCAGATTTCAGCTGATCAGAGTAAGCGCCAAGGGCATGAACGATGGCTGCAAGTGGGTGGAAATGTTTGAGGATGTCTGCATGGTGATATTCTGCGTCGCACTCAGTGACTATGACCTAGTGGGACCCCCTGTGAATGGCAATCTTCAGAACAAGATGATGCAGAGCAAAGAGTTATTTGAGGTTACTATCAGGTATGCGAAACTTTTTCCATGACCACTACTCTGGGTGCTGGTACCATGGTCTTCAGAATGGAAATTTCGAAAATGTGAGTCATCATTTGTCACTTGTGTTGGAGCAGGCAACCATGCTTTTGCGACACGCCATTCGTGCTGGTGCTCAACAAGTACGACCTGTTCGAGGAGAAGATCAGCCGCGCCCCGCTGACGGCGTGCGAGTGGTTCAGCGACTTCTCCCCGGTGCGGACGCAGAACAACAACCAATCGCTCGCCCAGCAGGCGTACTACTACGTGGCGATGAAGTTCAAGGAGGCGTACAACAACCACACGGGGCGGAAGCTGTTCGTGTGGCAGGCGCGCGGCCGCGACCGGCAGACGGTGGACGAGGCCTTCAAGTACATCCGGGAGGTGCTCAAGTGGGAGGAGGAGAAGGACGAGAACTACTACCAGGAGGAGTCCTTCTACAGCACCACCGAGATGAGCTCCTCCCCCTTCATCAGAGCTGAATGAGCTCCGACCAATGACGTGCTGTTTCTTCCGCCAGTCGGTTCCGTTTCGCGCCGTACAAAAAATCATTCATTGATTGTTGGTCTGTAAAAAGTTAATCTGCAGGATTTTCTGATGGATGGGATGTTTCTCATGTTTGTGTCTTGATTCTTGAGATAGAGATGAAGCATGATTGATCTGTTGGTGTGTATTTAGTGGTAGTAGTTTTCGTCTAGTCAGTGCACAGATTGACCGGCACCAATTGATTAATTTCGTTCTGAGACTGCTGCGGTTGGAGTATGTATTCCTTTTGGGAAGCAGAGAAAACAAACAAAGACTTTGCTCTGATGATAATAAACAATAAAAAGAAAGACTTTGCTCCGGCTGCAGTTTCTTTATCTTTTTGTTCAGGTGAGGAAAGCATTAAGCATCACACTTTTGTTGGGTCCAATTATTTGCTCCTCAACAATAATTGATTAACATAGTGATGATATTAATATCATCACTTGCTATGTACGTCGAGGGGCGGTATTTACGATGAACAATCATGCTAAAAGGGGCTGCATAGTAACAATGTTGCTTTTGTAAAGAGGAGGTGACCATCCAGGCATCCTTTAGAATTTTGATGAGGAGGGGCGACAACTGCGACCCCGTTCCTTGTGGCCACAACGTTAGCGGTTTGATCGCCAATTAACCTTTGTCGGTGATGGTCTTGAATCACCGTTAAACTTTTTTTTTTTGAAAAGGTCTGGGATTAACAGTCCTTCTCCTCCCATTCTTCCTCACTCCACCCCTCATTGCACCAATTGAAACACCTTGTAGTAGCCCTTGTCAAAGTAGAGTCGTTTCATTTGCTTCCCTAAAAAAAAAAGAGTTGTTTCATTTGCCGCCTTGCTAAAATTTTACATCTCGACCTTAAAAAGACTTGAGCCTAATAACCATGGTGGAATATTAACTTTCCACCCTTTAGGAGATTTCCTCACCAAGTTTAAAGAGATGATGGTACCCTTATGGCAATTCATCAAGGAGAATCAATATGGAGAGGGGAAAAGGAACAAACTCACATCTCGCCGTGCGCCTCTTCCCATGACTTCATCCGCCTGGCAACGTATTGATCAGCCTCGCGACCGCCTCGATCTCCCCTTCTATCATGCCTCATCTTACCTCCACCATTCGGTCCTGACCGTTGCATCCCTACCGCTCGACCTTCATAATTTATTTGTGTTAAGTGATTTTTAAACTTGGGTTATTTTGTAGCATTGACTCCAATTACCGTGGTCCCTTGATATTAACTCTAGCTAAAAAAAAACAATGACAAGATGGAACACTTCCTCCAGCTGTTGGATATGATGAGTGATAGGTGGCAACAATGTGGAATTAGGGAGGCAACTATGAAGAATACTTGAAAAAGAGACAAGGAGATAGGAAAAAGAATGAGGATGAGATTAAGCCAAATATAGAAAAAGATTAGAAATGAAAACTATCGGTTGAGCTCCCATATGAACATAGATACCAATCGTCACAAGATTTATTTGGACCGCACAGCTGAAAACCCATCTCAAAGGGGAATTCGGAAAAACAACACTCCCTACTTTCACCTCATGCTATGACACCCTATAATTGCCCTTGCTTAAATATCACTTTTTCTTGCGCCGGCTAAAATAGCACTTTACATATGATTTGCCACATGCTAAATATGACATTTCCATACTTCTAGATGGTGTATAAGCCAGTGAAAGTGAGTAGAGTATCACATTACCACACCAAGTGGAAAAGACATTGGCACCCTTGTACACAGCAACTAGCAATTTCTCAGGTGGAAGCCATTTGAAAGGGCAAAAAAGGAAAAAAGAAAGGGGAAAAACGAACAGACTCACGTGCGCCTCTTCCCCGACCACATCCATCACCGGCGTCCGCCGCTCCCGTCCCGCCGGCACCGCATTCCGTCCGCCCGGTCGCCGTTGGCCGGCCCTGCCCCGACCTCCGCTGAGCTCCTACGGTCCTACCCCTAGCTAGCTCCTCCGGGCCACCGACGGACGGCGGCGCTCCGGCGCTGCCCTGAGAGAAACGGTGAGCGCCCCTGAATCCCCTTACTTCTCTCCGAAGAGAGATCCTGCTAGCCAATTTCGGTCTGGTCTGCATTCCTTGGTGATCCTCTTCGTCCCTTCGCCATTAGGAGGAGCCCTAGCTAGCTCACCATCGCCTGAGGGGATCTCGACTCGGACCACCCAAGTATGAGCGGCCTCCACTCCTCGCCGCTGGAGGACGAGGACCTGCTCCGGGAGATCCTCCACAGCCATCCTCCCTCGTCTGAGGTACTACAAGTAGTTTCTGGATTTGGGATTTGACTTCTCCCGGTAGGATCAAGCAAAGACTGAATGAATACTTATATGTAGAGGCTTGCTCTTGTTCAGTTTAAAGCACATATATTTCTGCTCTCCCAGTAGGGTCTTTGTTTGTTGTGGCTGCTGACATGGTCGGTGCTGTGGTAGCTAGATGATGGATCCCGCTGAGGTTCCCCAAGGCCAAGGGTAAGATTCCCCATCCATTTCCTCTCCCTCTTCTTTTTTGCTCAGTACACTACTTACTTTGTGTATGCTATGCTATGATGGATGGATGTGCATGCATATATGTGTTTGATTCTGGCAACTGCCCTGATTTTAATATGTGTGTCAATTGATCAGATTTCCTTTTTGTGCCAGGACCAATCCCATTCCCAGCTCGCCGCGTGTGGACGGCAGGAGGCTGCGGCGTTTTGTGCTCAAAGGTGCCGGCTCGGTGTCCAAGGTGCTCAGCGACGACAACCTCCTAATCGAGATCCTCGTCCGTCTCCCTCCGAAGCCGTCCTCCCTGCCCCGCGCGTCTGCCGTATGCAAGCGCTGGGGCAGCATCCTCTCGGACCCCGTGTTCCACAAACGCTTCCGCAAGCACCACCGGAAGCCTCCTCTGCTCGGCTTCTTCGCAAGGCATGTTGGCGCAGATTCACTGTTCACTCCCCTGCTAGACCCGCCGGACCGCACCCCCGCCGAGCGATTCGCCGTGCGGCAGGAATCGGACTGGGACTTCATGGGCTGCCGCCATGGCCTCGCTGTCCTGATCAGCCACTCGCGGCGTGAGACCGTCGTGTGGGAGCCCCTCACTGGACAACAGCGCTACATGCCTTTTCCAAAGGGACTCGACAACTACGCCAAATGGTTGTACTAGCACAGCACTGTACTGTGTGTTGACGCCGAAGATGGACATGTGCACGGCGATTGCTTCTCAAGTCCATTCAAATTGGTCTTGATCTGCGGCTGCTGTACTCATGCATTTGGTGTTGTCTATGACTCGGCGTCTGGTGTTTGGGGAAATATTATCTGGATAAAGACCACAGGTCCAATGTTGTCAAGGCCCGGCATCCTCATTGGGAGTGCAGTTTACTGGTTGATTCAAAAAAGTGATGTCCTTGCGTTTGATATTGAAAGAAAGAGCCTTAGTATTATCGAGAAGCCGACAAATGTTCATGGTTCCCACTTCATGGCTTTTCAGCCCTTAAGGACAGATGATGGCGTCCTTGGCATGGCTGTTATTCAAATGTCAAAACAGAACATTCAGTTATGGGCAAGGAAATCTAACTCTGATGATGTTGTCTCATGGGTGCTACAGAAAACGGTTCAACTGGATGAGCGTTTTTCACGACCCCCACACGTGAAAACACTGCTCCACATGCGGGGGTATGACGAGGACACAAATGTGATCTTTCTTGCTTCGGATTCAGATGACTTCATGCTGCAGCTCGAGACGATGCAATTCACACATATTGGTATGGGAGATCCTTGGAGTTTCAGAATATATTATCCCTATACCAATTTCTATACTACAGGTAATACCTTGTTTCTGAATTGCATATGTAACAAAGTCCAGTCACTTTTGCTGAGTTCCATTCTAATTACTTTTGGTACATTCTGCTGCAATATCACTAGTGTGCTTGAGGGTTGACTAGATATTTGATAGTAAATTGAGTAGTTCATTTCTTTGTCAGGGTGGTGGTGCTTATGATATTTTTCAATCATTGTTTATTACTGAAGTACTCTTAACAAAATCATATAACTAGAGTTATTGCTGCCTAGTCATCACTATATGCGTAAAAGTAATGCTATCAGTATGTGCTTGTATTGGCCTAATTTGTGAAATGGTTGTTCGATTGGCACATTTGAGAACTCAAAGCATGTTCTATTCATTCAGTCAATATCTTTACTTGTAAAGTAATTATTTGACAAACACATTTAGTAGTATTTATCTTGATTGATCTAGGTAATAATCATAAATACGTAATAGTACTACTTAATGTTCATTCTACCAGTCAACTTTCTCAACTTGAGCATCTTTGTTTTTCAACCATTTGACATAACTAGAACAAATTCGTCCAGAACATTTCTAGATGGGTAAATCTTCTATGAATATCTAAACTGTCATAAGCCCGTAACATGTCCTTCATTACTTGATAATTTAGTACTTCCTCCGTTTCTAAATATAAGACTTTGTAGAGATTTCAACGCGGACTACATACGGAGCAAAATGAGTGAATCTACACTCTAAAATATGTCTATATACATCCGTATGTAGTCCGTATTGAATCTCTAAAAGGTCTTATATTTAGAAACAGAGGGAGTATTATTTATTCTCTGTCGTGGTATTCTCGCGGGGGATGCCCGTCACGGCAGATGCCATGGGATTGGCTTAAAGAGGTGAGGGCAAGACCACAGTGGAGATCCGGGACGGGATTGGGCAACAGCACGCGGTGGTTTACCCAGGTTCGGGGCCCTCGCGTGGAGGTAACACCCCTACTCCTGCATGTCTGGGATATATGCGGTGTATATGGTTATACAGGGTTGCTCCTGGAGCTGTATGAGAGAAGAGAGCCATGGGTTTCTAGCCTCCTGTGTGTGTGCGTGAGCACAAGAGGGAGTGAGAGGTGGCTGTGAGCGTGTTGCCTGAGAGCCCGTGGGCAATAGACCTGGGCATGGGCAGCCCGGCCCGGTCGGCCCGACTCGAACCGGCCCGAAAATCCTGGCCGGGCCGGGCCAAAGTGTGTCCTCGGGCCGGGCTCGGGCCTGTATTTGTGAGCCCGACAGTCGGGCCGGGCCGGGCTCGGGCCTACTAAATGCACGATTTAAGCCGTGGCCGTTCGGGCCGGGCCGGGCTTTTCCTGCTTCGGGCCGGGCTCGGGCCTAAATCTACGGCCCGACAGTCGGGCCGGACCGGGCTCGGGCCTGGGTATTTAGCGTCGGGCTTTTTTCGGCCCGGCCCGAAGCCCGGCCCGGCCCGGCCCGAGAAATGCCCAGGTCTAGTGGGCAAGTGAGCTCCCCTAGTGCACCTTATAAAGGGGTGCCCAGGGGACAAGGGGTGGCCCACTTGACCTACTACACTATTGAGTGGACATACGAGGTGACGCATGACGCAGGCTATAGTGTGCCACTATTGGTCAACAGTGCTGGACTGTTGGAGCGCAGTGAAGTGGCGCATGACGCAGGCTATAGTGTTTGCTTTATCAGCAATAGTGTCCATGGTACGGCCGTCTTGTCCGCGTCGGGTCAGATCAAAGTTTGAGAAAGCGCTAGGCGTTAATTATGCGTTTGGCCACCTACTTGCGCTTTTCTAGCTTAGGCGTGATTAGGCGTAATTAGGCGCAATTATGCGTTTTCTATACAATTGTACGTATACGGGCAACAAAGAGCATTTTGCCATAAAAAATAGTGCTAGAATGTAAACTGGAGGTACAATTATAAGTTTATAACCTTGTTCTCTCTCCAATATGTTGCCCCTCCCTCTTTGTATGTTGTCCTCTGATCCTCTCCCTCCAATGCATTGTGCAGCAGCTACATACATCATAGAGAAGAAAGCAAGATGTTAGCAGCAGCAACCAGCAAGCAAGCAAAGCATCCAAAACTTTGAAAGCATCATATATGTAATAATGTAAATTGTAATAACTAAGAAGCTTATCTAGTTGGCTCATAGCCTTCTCCCTTTCCCAGCTTCTCCAAATTGAATGAGCAATCAAAGCAAACTCTAGCAAAGTAGCAAACAAGCAATGCAATGGGCAGATCATATCACAACTTCACAAGCAAGCATATTACATAACAAATAGAAGTCTTAAACTTGCTTAGTTCAACCAAACCAAAGTACCACGACCACGATCCACGATAGTCTCACCACTCCGTCATAGTCTCTTACATAGCAAATAACAAACAAAAGACAAATGCATGAATGCAAATGCATGATAACTTGATCACTTGATGGTATGATGCCAACCATCATGCAATGATCACTTGCTCAATGCCTCTCAATCATCCTCATACTCAATGTCTTCATCATCCACGATCTCATCATCACCATCAGATTCAAACTTCTCCTCCTCAAGGTCTCTCACTCTTGCACTCCTACGAAGTTGGAGTTGCTCTTGTGCTCCCATTGCTTCACCAAGTAGATCCCATGATATCCCTGTACCCGGATGGACATCCCCATCCTCCTCATCAAGATAAACCACATTTGCATGATCATCCCCTCCTTCAAATAGAAATCCTTGAGCTTCGGTAGCATCGGTGCTGATGAGCACATCCCATTTCTTCTTCTCCAGGAACTTTTGTTTCCTAGACAACATTCTATTATTGAACCTTATGAAGACCAAGTTGTTGCATCGCTCCGTTGTGAGCCTATTTCTTCTCTTGGTATGTATCTACATATTAAACATCACATGAGCATATTAGAAAACAAAAATGAGAGGAGACAAATGAGAGGAGAAAAAAATGAGAGGAGAGGTATATCGATTCAAATGCACTCCAGTTTCTTTCACAACTAGAAGAGCTAGAGGTCAGAGAAAGGATTCTCATAGCCATTTCTTTCAAATTTGGTGTTTCTCCTCCATAAAGCTTCCACCAACCAACTAGAAATTGGACAGTAGCAGCAGCAGCAAGTTAGCATCATCATCAAGATAGTAGTAGCGGCAACAACAAGGTAGTAGTAGCAGCAGCAGCAAGGTAGTAGTAGCAGCAGCAGCAGCAGCAGCAAGGTAGTAGTAGTAGCAGCAGCAACAACAAGGTAGTAGTAGCAGCAGCAGCAGCAGCAGTAGCATAGCAGCAGAAGCAAGGCAGCAGGAGCAGCAGCAGCAAGGAGCAAGGCAGCAGCAGCAAGGCAACAGCAGCAGCAACAAGGCAACAACAGCAACAAGATAGCAGTAACAGCAAGCAAGTAACAATAGCAGCAAGGAAGCAACATCAAGTAGGGGGCAGCAGCTAGCAAGTATACCCGGGTTGTAGCTTTTGTTTTCACATGCTTTAGCAAGCCTCTTTCCAAAAGGTCCTTCTTTGTTTTCATACTTCAGAAACTCATCATTGACAACCAACATTCAAGTATCAGGATCATTTGCGAAGTACTGTTCAGCACACTCTTGGAAGCCTTCATTTGCAACGGTGAAGATGGAGCTATCCGCATAGCTGTAGTGTGGATTCAACACATATGCGACCATGTGCAGTGGGGAATCAAGCCTTCCATTCATCTTCTTGTCAACAATGGCCATAGTATCTTTGTAGTTCCTCTCCAAATTGTTAAATGCATCCTGTAGGAGATATGCCCTAGAGGCAGTAATTTGAGTTACTTTTGTATCTCCGAGTTTGTAATGAATGTTTATGATCCATGCTATAACTGCAATGATTCTCGAGTCTGCAAATTAAACGAGGCTTGGAGGGAAACTCATGTGCACGTGTGGTATAATAAACGGTAAATTGTATTCCTAGTCTTGCCTCTAAGACTGACTCAAGTATTGCATGATGATCCTGTTTTCCTGATCATGGGCATGGCTATGCCGGCAATTTTGAGGGCACGATGTTGGTAGAACACTTGTGTTGAATCGATCCGAATTGATGTTATGCTATGAGATACTTTCGTCACTAGTTAATGGTTAATAACACAGAGATGGTTAACGTTTGCATAATTCCTTAGACCATGAGAGTATTGAGTTTCTTCATGCTTGCTTCATGAACTTTGGGGTTTGTTAAACGTCATCCGTAAATGGGTGGCTATTACGGCGGCTTACGGGTTCATGGAAAAGTATGTCAAGTAACTTGATAGCTCAAGATTGGGATTTGCTCCTCCGACGATGGAGAGATATCTCTGGGCCCTCTCGGTGTTACGGTATCCATCATCGTCTGGCCAGACACTTTGTGATTTGATCACAAGGATGCCGGAACACGGGAACGAGAAAAGAGAACAATACCGGCAACGAGGTAACTGGCATAGTGGACAAGTTGTTGATCCACGGGGATGCCAACATGTCTCACCTCGGGTAATTGTAACATATCGTGAAGCAACAAGAATAGCACACGGCAACTGGAAGTTCACTCGAATATTCATTCGTGTGGGTATAGGGGTCAATATGGGTGTCCACGGCTCCGATGTTGATCATTGATCGGAAGGGGTTCCAGGTCATGTCTATGCTTCACCGAACCTATAGGGTCACACGCTTAAGGGTCATCTATCTGTTGAATACTAGACAGGGAGTCTGAGAGAAAATCACCGAAAAAGTTTCGGACACCGGAAAAGTTTCGGACAGCGGAAAAGTTCCGCAGAGAGAAGTCACCGGATGAGTTCCGGTGAAACTGAAAAGTTGTTTCAGAGGATACCATAAAGTCAAATTGGTTTTGGCACATGCCTGATAATTCTTGGAGGGTGCCAGAATCATTCTGGAAACTTTCTGGAATTTTCCGGGATGAAAACCGGAAATGTTCCGGAGCTGCCGAAACCGCTTCAGATGCTTTTCGCAGATGAAATCACTAAACCGGAATTGTTCCGGCTCGCGTTGAAAATTATTTTGGTGGGTACTAGAATTGTTCTAAGCCCACATGAATATTTTCAGTTCGATCAGACGCTGAAAAATGTCGTCGTGAATAGTGAAAGTGCTTTTTGGGATATTTTTGGAAAGCCACCTTTTGGGGCTTTGCTCCAAAAGATCTTGGGGATGACATGGATGGATAGGGGCCAATTTTGGGGCCCCACATGAGGGTGTGGCTGGCCACATGGTGGACTCCTTCATGGAGTCCCCCTTGTTCCTTGGTTTCACCTTTTAGGTCCTTGGGAAGGACTCCTTTCCATGTGGGTTTTGGGTCTTCTTGTAAAACCACCCTACCCCTTGGGTTTCCTATAAATAGGAGGTGTGTGGGCTGCCATAAGACACACTCTTGCTCTCATACACATGCCATAGAGATTTCTGGCTTCTCTCTCCCTCCCACGAAATAGTTTCGTAGAGCCGAAAGGCTGTTTGGGTTCCGGCAGGAACTAGCTCTGGACGGAGAAGCCCTGCCGGATAGCTGACACCGTATGTGTGCAACCCCGTAGAGAGATTGTAGTTTCGATCTTTTTGCCCGAAGGGCTGTTCGAGTTACCGTTCGGGTTTCCGGCGTCCTCCCGAAGGGCTGTCCGGGTTACTGTTCGGGTTCCGAGGGTCCTCCCGAAGGGCTGTCCGCGACATCGTCCGGGGGACTGTCCGACCGCCTCCCGAAGGGCTGTCCGGAGTAGGAGTACATCCTTGCGGTTGGGAGGTTGTAAATCCTAGCTGCAGGGATCTGCACCGATGATCTACACCGACTCTTCTTCCGCTGCGCTTCGAGTCGGTACGGATCAGATCAAACCTTGTATGCAGTCTCCATAGTGATCCTGGGCGTGCTCGCTGTACCGAATTTTTTTGTTTTCTGTCGCGTTCCCCAACACATCCTTCATCTCCCTCTTTGCCATCACCAACTCTCCATACAGCCAAGTCATTGATGGCTTAATATCTCCATCAACCAAACGAAGAACTCTCACCAATGGCTCAAACACCTTTATGCATAGGAGCACACCTTTCCAAAAGTTAGCATCCATCACCGTTGCCGTTGCATCCTTGCCTTTCTTTGTTTTCACATGACTCGTCTCTTCCCAAGCTCTTTCAACCATCATACACCTTAAAGCATCTTTCTTCTCCAACAAACTTTGCAAAGTGAGAAAAGCGGAAGCAAATCTAGTCACCCCCGGCCTTATGATATCTCTCCTTTTCGTAGCAACCCTCATCAATGCCAAAGTCTTGTGATGCGCATAGATGAAGATGGTGAGGTTCTTTGCTTGATCAACTATTGTCTTGAATCTTTTGAGGTTGCCAATTCCTTGGAGCATCAAGTTGATAGTGTGAGTTGCACAAGAGCTCCAAAAGATCTTCGGCCTCTTCTCAAGAAGCATTTTCTTGGCTCCCATGTTATTGGAAGCATTGTCCGTCACCACTTGCATCACATGCTCCACCCCTACCTCCTCAATTGCGCTGTCCACTAGCTGAAATATGACTTCACTTGTATGTGACACATCGGATGTTTCCTTCGATTTGAGAAAACTTGTCCCCCCACTACAATGCATGCACAAATTCATTATGCTCCTCCTCTTCATGTCCGTCCATGCATCGGTCATGATGGTGCATCCAAGCTTTATCTTCTCCTTCTCACGCTCATCTAACAAACTCTTGGTCCTTGCATATTCATCACTCAATAACTTCTCCCTAAGCTCATATTGAGTAGGCGGCTCATATCCAGGACCAAATTTGCCTATGGCCTCACACATTTGACAAAACTCATCATTGTCAAGAGCATTAAATGGTATGCCTACAAGCAGCAAAACAATGCAAAGTTGCAAACAGATTTAGACTTATCATACATTCAAGCAATGCACAAGCAAGCAAAGAAATGAAGGACTTTGGAATTACCATGTGAATACACCCATCTAGCAATGTATGGTGAACATTGAGCTCTTCTCTCCTTGAATAGTGCTTCATTCATACTTAGCTGCCTCAAGGCTTCCTCCCTGCTTGATTTACCATCAATAGGACGCACAAACTTGTCCATTGGCCCTAATTTGTTGGGCTCCGATGATGTGCTTCCAACACAAACAGATTCTCTAACCTCCCTTGCTTCATTTAGAGCTGTAACATGCACATCAGCCCTCACTTCTGCCTTATGTTTCTTCTTCGCCACCTTCTTTGCCTCATACGCATCAAGAGCTCTCTGGCATATTGCTTTAGCTTCTGTACTTGATCTTAAACATGATATAACACTTGATGTGGTGCCCGTGATGTGTAGCTTGAAACGATTTATTCCTCTAGTGCTAATATGGCCACAAAAGTCACACTTCACCCTCTCCTTGTTTGTCACATCGCATAGCTTCCCGTAGTTCCATCCAACATCATTTGACTTCCTCTTAAGAGCTATCGGCCTTTCTGACTCTGTCTCGGCGGTGGTGTTCTGTGATGTTGACATCCTGATTACAAGTCAACAACAAATTAGAAATTAGTGGTAGCAACAAGCCAACAACTATCAACAGTAGTAGCTAGCAGTAGCAACTAGCAACTAGCAGCAAGCAGCAGCAGCTAGAGGCACCAGGCACCAGCAGGCAGCATCAGCAGCTAGTAGCACTAGCAGCATTAGCTAGCAGCTGCAGCTAGCAGCAAGAAGGCAGCAGCACTTAACAGCAGCATCTAGCAAAAGCAGCAAGCCAGCAGCAGCAACCACTAGTACGAGGCGGCGAGGTAACAGCAGCAACCAGCAAGAGGCATCACCATCGAAGTAGAAGTACTAACTACTTACAAAGTACTACTACTAACCACTTTTGCTAACAGTCAACCACTCAGGCAGGTAACAGCAGCAACAACTACACTACAGACTTACAGAGTACAGAGCAGAGCAACAGAGCTGTCAGAGCATGGCCAAAGAAGAAGAGCACGGGGCTCACCTGCCTGAAGAGAAGAAGAGCCCGATGCGGGATGAGGTCGGAGAACAGCGGCCGGCGACGCGGGGAGGAGCCCGAGAGGAAGATCCGGCGGCGCGGGGAGGAGGAGCGTGAGGAGGAGCCTCAGATCCGGCGGACGTGCGGCTGCCGGCGGCGCGAGATCCAGTGTCCGAGGGCGCGAGGAATGGAGAGGAGAGGATAACCTAACCCTAGCACGGGCTCGGTCTGAGCTTCTGCCTTCCACCCCGTGCGTGCGAGCCCCTTTAACCTGATTCACGCTAGATCCCCCATGGCTGTTCCACGCGCCTTATCACCGTTCCTCGCTGTTCCGCGCGCCTAATCGCGCCTGGGCGAGAAAGGCGCTCCGCCTAGGCGCGCCCCGCGCCTTTCCCAGCGCACAGGCCGGAAGTGAGGCGGCGAGCCAGCGCACCACGCATAAGCGCGCAATTAAGCGCGCTTTCCCGAACTTTGGGTCAGATGTGACACCGTGGTTGACTCCGCGTAGCAGGCCGGCTGGAGCAGCTGGACGGGGAGCCGGCCGGGGCAGCCGGGTGGCGAGCCGGCCGGGGTGGCCGGGCAGCCGGATCGAGGGGCATTGGCCGCCCCGATGTTTTGAAGTGTCGTTTCGTCTCCTTGAGCCTACCCGGGGGTCATCCCCTCGACATTCTCCCTTGCACATGGCAATATATGTGGCTTCATTTACATTTTCCTACCCATGTGACAAAAGTTGGTCTTTTCCCCACTCATGATATTGATTCAGCTTTTGCATTTATTGGGTATCTTCTGCTTGTAGTCAGGGGCGTTGCTGGTGGAGATGGTGGAGTTGAACATGTGAACACATGAGATCTGCCAATGGCTATGTTGGTTGAACAGGTGATGTAACTTTATCTTTTCTCTCTCTTTGTATATACTTTTGTTTGGTAATTAATAATATGATGTGTGATCTCTTGTTTGAGGTATCTGCACCATGAATCTGGTAAATCTCTAAATGGTACTTCTTTGTATTCCATAAAAGCATACCGATGAGTTAGATATGTGACCTTTCTAATTTGTAGTTCATGAAGCTCTCATATGCACTTGATACATGAACAAAATCTTGAATGACTAGATAATTAGGAAGATTAGTATTTGGCTCTGATGGAGGCACTGAGTCAATGATCTTTTAGTTTGTACTGTGATCATATTAGCAGAAAAGCTTGAAGCACGTCAGCTAGTTGAAGGTGTGTGCAGTAGGTAACACAAACTACAAATTAGTTGCTCTTCTATTGCTGGGCTGATGTTAGTTTTTCCTAATGATGCTGAGATGATTCATCTTTGCGTATTGTTGTATTGTCCAGCGGTAAATGAGTTGATTTTTATTGTTGCAATCATGCACAGTTGTGAGATAAAATTTCATGGGCTTTTTAGCGATTGTGTCTTCTCAAATTGGTTTTGGCTGATGATAGTGATTGTTGTGCAGGCGTCGGAAGTTCTCTTCGAGCTGCTGAGACACGGAAATGACTAATCTGCTGTAGGATCTACCGTCTTTGTTTGTTGTGGCCATTGGTACGGCCAACGCTAAAATTAATAACACTCTGTCTAGTATGCTGGCCGTTGTATGCCATGGCCTGTGAAGTGGACTTGTAGTATTTAGTTGTGCAATTAGCTAACTTGTTTGTACTAATATTTCGTAATATCTGTAGCCAGTAATAGTCAAGTGTTAGCAGTTTAGTTAGTGACTTGCTAACAGCTTAGGAATCTTCCCAGTTAATTGGTACGACGATGTGGTTTATGTCTTCCGAGAGCAAGCTCATTTGGTCAAGCAAAGCTTAACAACTGTACATTTGTTTGCATTTTCCCCGTGCATCTTTTTGATACCGATTTCGACTTTGGATTTCTGTTGCTGAATTTAGATCCCAGGCACCGAATTTGGATTTCTGCTGCTGATGATCAAAGTGAAGCCTAGCATCGTTGAACTGCTGCTGCTGCCAAACCAGGAATAAAGTATTGATTGCTTCGTTTCTTTGTTAACCAAACGTACATAAATTCAATCCAGACATTTCTTTCACGCTTTATTTATTAGCCATCCGTGCCAAAGAAAAAGAAAAACACCAAGGATGTCGACCCACAAAGTGATTTTTTTTAGCAGAACTAAGGTGATACTGGTATTTTGAAACTATGAATAATTTTTTTTAGAAGAGAGAAACTATGAGCACATGGGCTTTGCTCTCACCACATAGCAGATAGAACCATGGGCTATTTTTAATTAACAGGCCGGTACTAATTGGGCTGGACTTGGATGGGCCAATATTACAACTCTCCCCCCACTCTCTTCAGTCCCCACTCTCCTCGGTCTCCTCAGTCCCCACTCTCCACTCTCACTTAGCTGGCCCGAGAGATAGAGGAGCGGAGCCGCCGGCGACCTCACCCCGCCGCCCCGTCCGCGCCGGCCACCCACCGGCGATTCGAGGTCAGGCAACCCCATCTCCATCTCCATCTCCATCTAATCTACTACTTATTCCTTCCTCTTTCATCTTTATTTTTCCCAGCATATAGAAAACCCTAGCCAGATTTCCCCCTCCTAATCAAGCCCTAACATTCCTCCCCTGCTGCAGCAGTGAAGAGAGAGAGGAGAAGAGATGATGGGTCCTGCTGCTGAGATTCCCCAAGGCCAAGGGTAAGATTCACCATCCAGTTCCTCTCCTTCTTCATGTTGCACAGTGCGTACTTACATATGTGTGTATGCTATGCTCAATGGATATGCATATTTGTGTATGCTATGCTGTGCTGGAGGTTCATATGTGTAAGTGTACTACTTGCTATGTGCTGGTTGGATGTACATATGTGTGTTGGATCATTGGAGAAACCAGTCGATTGATTACATTTTCTTTTCTTGTCAGGGTTGATCCCATTACCGGACCGTCGTGTGTGGACGGCAGGAGGCTGCGGCGTTCCGTGCCGCAAGCCAGCCTCGTGTTGGACCGTCGTGTGTGGACGGCAGGAGGCTGCGGCGTTCCGTGCCGCAAGCCAGCCTCGTGTCTGTAAGGTCTCCCTCCTGCCTCACTCGAACTATCTTAGCACGGTGGGATCCAATGGATGCACACGCAGATTCACTGAACTCGTTGGAGAAGAAAGCAGAGGTAAAAATCAGAGCAGAGACAGAGGATTTGGGTCCAGCCCCCTTCTTGGGAGCCTTCCTTTTCTTTCTATTCTTTCAGAGTGAATAGCTAGGGTTAGGTCGCTGCACGATGCACCTCACCCTTTTACAACCCTGCTGTCGATGCAGCAGTACCTGGACGTGCTTTACAGTGCGCCGTCTGAACCCGTTTCAAGCTACACCACATGCTGACACTTACTATGTCTCTACTACTCTACTGCTTAACAGGGGCGCAGCACTGTAGATGACTGAATACTACACTGGGTCATGTGCTTATACAAATTGCATCAGACCCCAGTTTAACAGTTTGCTCAAGATACAAAATAAACAAATTCACCAGCGTACAAGGTCAGGTTCTAACATTCTCCCCCTTGATCTTGTACACTTGATCTTACCGGTCGAAGACCAATCCTGTCTCGCATCTCCATGAACTTTGGGCGAGCCAGCGACTTTGTCAAGATGTCAGCCAGCTGATCCTCTGTCCTGACATGTTCAACATTGATCATCTTCTCCTCCACGCAATCTCTGATGAAGTGATATTTTATATCAATATGCTTGCTTCTATCATGGTGGACAGGGTTTTTGCTAAGTGCTATTGCTGACTTATTATCCACCATGAGTGCAAATTGTTCTGGTTCTTCAAATTTCAACTGAGCTAGCAATCTGCTCAGCCAAATGCCTTGACAAGCTGCAATAGCAGAAGCAATGTATTCTGCTTCACATGAAGACCCTGCTACTACCTTTTGCTTCTGAGAAATCCAACTCACTATATTGGAACCTATGAAGAACACTACTCCAGTTGTGCTCTTTCTATCATTGATATCCCCAGCCAAATCACTGTCACTGTAGCCTATTAGTTTGGTAGTTGCATTCTCATTCCTTCCATAATGGCAGCCTAGATTTACAGAACCCTTGACATACTTCAGAATTTGTTTTACTGCTGCCAAGTGATGCACTGTAGGACACTCCATGAACCTACTCACAATGCCAACAGAGAATGCAAGATCTGGTCTCGTGTTCACCAAATATCTCAAACTACCAACAATACTGCGGTAATAAGTAGCATCTACCTTTTTGCTTTGATCTGACTTGAAGAGTTTCAGACGTGGCTCCATTGGTATCGGGCATGAATTGCAGTCAGTCATGCCTGTCTTCTCCAAAATTTTCAGAGCATACCCTGTTTGACATAGCGAAATTCCATTCGCTGTTTGAGCTATCTCAATGCCCAGATAATATGATAGTAAACCTAGATCGCTCATCTTGAACAACTCCATCATCTGCTTCTTGAAACAGCAAATTTCCTCAATGTTTGATCCAGTGATTACTAAGTCATCGACATAAACACCGACTAGTAATTGCGCTGCGCCAGTTTTCCTCAGATAAACCCCATGTTCCACTGGACACCTCTGAAACCCTAGGGTCAACAATGTAGCGTCCAGCTTTGCATTCCATGCTCTGGGAGCTTGACATAGCCCATACAAAGCCTTGTTTAGCTTTAACACTTTGTGCTCTTCACCTTGCACTTCGAAACCAGGAGGCTGACAGACATACACAGCTTCTTCTAATTCCCCATTTAGGAATGCTGATTTTACATCCATATGGTGGAGCTCCCACCCTTCTTGAGCGGCGAGTGCCACCATTAATCTTACAGTCTCCAGTCGTGCAACAGGAGCAAACACTTCTCCATAATCAACACCCTTTCGTTGCACATAACCCTTTGCCACGAGCCTGGCTTTGTGTTTCACAATAGCACCGGATGGGTCCTTTTTCAATTTGAATACCCATTTTAAACCGATAACTTTCTGACCTGTAGGTCTATCTGTGATCGTCCATGTACCGTTGTCAAGGATGGATTTCATTTCCTCATTCATGGCTCGCTTCCAGCAAGCTTCCTTCTCAGCTTCAGAAAATGAGGTTGGTTCACCAACACCGAGCAGACATAGTTCATCTTCTTCGAGTTCACACTCTGACACTTCATCTAGTAACTCCTGAATATTTCTGTAGCCCTGTGGACCAACTGATTTTGGCGAGAGCCCTTTACTTGCAGGGACGTCATCTCCACCTGCTACCTCAGATGCAGGGGACACCATTATGCTTGAGTGTCCAGGTGAAGCCAATGGAGATGTCACTGGAGTGCTTAATCCCATTTCCTCATTACTGCTTGTTGGCCCCTTAGCAACTTCTTTATTAGCTGAATCCACCTTAGTTGGTTCAGAGTACTCTGCATCATCAGGATATGTCACAGTGAACACTTCACTTGAATCGCAGCTTTCATTTGCTGCTATGCTGCTCCAGTCCCAATGTTTCCTTTCATCAAATACCACATCCCTTGACACAATTATTTTTCTGTTTGTAGGATCATACAACCTGTAGGCCTTGGTTCTTGGCTCGTATCCTAGCATGACAGTTCGAACATTTCTGTCAGCTAGCTTAGGCATGTTTGGCTTTGTCACTTTTGCATAAGCCACGCAACCAAATGTTCTGAGGTGTTGTACGCATGGCTTCCTTCCATTCCATGCTTCATAGGGAGTCCTCCCTTCGACACTTTTGGTTGGTGCCCTGTTAAGAAGATATACTGCAGTATGTACTGCCTCTCCCCATAATGTTCCGGGCATTTCTTTGTTTTTTAACAAGCATCTGGCCATACTGACAATTGTTTGATTTCTCCTTTCTACCACGCCGTTGTGTTGAGGTGTATATGGTGCTGTGAGATAGTGCTGCATTCCCTGTTCTTCACAGTATGCCTCAAATTCTTTTGATGTGAATTCTCCTCCTCTGTCAGTGCGAAGGGCTTTCACATGCTTGCCAGTTTCAATCTGAGCTTTCTTGCACACCTTCTTCACAGCTGCAAACGCTTCGTCTTTTGATCGCAGTAGTACTATCCACATGTACCTACTGTAATCATCTACCAGTAACAAGAAGTATCTCTTCCCAGCTGGTGTTGGTGGTGAGATAGGGCCACACAAATCACCATGAATAAGTGCAAGTTGCTCTTGTGCTCTGAATTTCGCTGTTGCAGGAAATGGAGCACGTCTTTGTTTCCCAACCAAGCACCCATCACATATCTGATCCACATGATCTAAGTGAGGCAACCCAATCACCATTTTCTCCCTTCCTAGCTTCTGTAGAGCTTTGAAGTTTAGATGTCCATAGCGTGCGTGCCACAGCCACGCATTATCAGAGTAACTTGCCAATGTTGAAATATATTGCCCGCCTCCCTCCATCAGTTCGGACTGTTGGATGAGTTGGTTGGAGCATGAATTCAATATGGTATCCGAGCCAAGAGGTCTTGAGTTCAAGACCCTGCCAACGCAGTATTAAAAATAAACGATTCTGCGGCCTACATCGATCCCACGTCTAAGGACTAAAATAGCCTAGACGTGAGGGGGAGTGTTGAAATGTATTGCCCGCCTCCCTCCATCAGTTCGGACTGTTGGATGAGTTGGTTGGAGCATGAATTCAATAGCCAACAAGCAAATTGGCTTTGCCATGGTGAGATCAAGCATATACAATCTATTTGCAGATCTTCTCACCTTTGCCAACAATTGATGGTTTTTGTCAAATATTCGAAGGTACCCAATTTGCTTGGGAGCAGAAGTACTGTTGTTTTTGCTGTACTCATCCTCCATCACTATCTTACAGCCACGTTCTGACAATTGTCCAAGGCTTATGATACTTGATTTTAGAGACGGAATGAGGTAGACATTGGTTAGGGCACGATGCTCACCATTTTTACACTTGAAAAACACTGTTCCTCTTCCCATGATTTCTACGGTTGAATTATCACCAAACTTCACTTTGCCTTTAACTGACATGTCTATGTCTGAGAACTTCTCTTCAACGCCAGTCATGTGGTTGCTAGCACCTGTGTCCAAGTACCATATATCTCTACCGCTTTTCTCCATCTCTCTAGGATTGACCTTCTCTTCATTTAAGAACACCTCTCCAGTCACCTCATTTTCTGCCTGGGTCAACTCACACACCTGCATCATTAGCAGAGCTTGATTGTCATCATCATTATCCTTCTTGGCCATGTAAGCCCTTTCCTTCTTAGGATTCTTACAATCTTTCTTGAAGTGCCCTTTCCTGCCACAATTATGACATTTTACTTTCTTTATATCAAACTTCCAATTAGGGTCTTTTGTCTGTTCTCTTTTCTGACTACCTTGGCTAGATTTAGATTCAGACTTGTACCTGCATTCCCCACTACTTGAAGCATCCCCTGTTTTTTTCTTACCATAATACTCCCACTGTGAACGGGACAACATCAGTTGTTCCCCTCCCTTGGGGTCACCAAATCTGGAACGTATTCGTTCCTCATATGCCTTGTATCTGCCTACCAGGTCTTCAACACTTAGAGTGTTCAAAGGTACACACTGCTCAATTGATGTAACAATTTGCATAAATCTGGCAGGAGCAGCAGCTAAGAATTTCTGTACTATTCTCAGTTCAGGCACATTCTCACCGAGGGATCGAAGTCCGGCAACCAGCGTGTTGATCCGCTGTGCGAAGCTGTCCACCGATTCATCATCTCCCATTCTGAGTTCTTCAAAATCCAGCCGCTGCGATTGCAGGCTGGCCTCCCGGACGCGTTCGTGGCCGACGTTCGACACCTTGATGGCGTCCCACGCAGCCTTCGCGGAGTCGCGGCCGGCGAGCAAAGCCATGACCGAGTCTGGCACCGCCGAGTAGATGCCGAGGAGCGCTTCACGGTCGACCTCGTAGTCGACATCTATGCGCTCGATGGCTTCCCAGACGCGTGCCGCCTGAAGCGCCACGCGCATCTTCATAGCCCAAATCCCATAATTTGTCCGGGTCAACTGCGGCCAGTCGATGTGTGGCCGCTGTCTTGCCTGCGGCGGCGCCAAGGTTGCTAGCGGTAGAGTATTGTCGATTTCACTCTTGCCGTCAGCTATCCCCTTAGGCTTCCCCGCAGCCTTCGCCAACTCATCTTTCTCTGCCGCCGCCGCTGCCGCCGCCGCCGCCGCCGCCGCCGCCGCCGCCCCGGTTTCACCCGGTTTTGGCGGCGCCATCTGCCCCTCCGCCCTCTACGTAACCTGGCTCTGAGGCCAAATGTAAGGTCTCCCTCCTGCCTCACTCGAACTATCTTAGCACGGTGGGATCCAATGGATGCACACGCAGATTCACTGAACTCGTTGGAGAAGAAAGCAGAGGTAAAAATCAGAGCAGAGACAGAGGATTTGGGTCCAGCCCCCTTCTTGGGAGCCTTCCTTTTCTTTCTATTCTTTCAGAGTGAATAGCTAGGGTTAGGTCGCTGCACGATGCACCTCACCCTTTTACAACCCTGCTGTCGATGCAGCAGTACCTGGACGTGCTTTACAGTGCGCCGTCTGAACCTGTGTCAAACTACACCACATGCTGACACTTACTATGTCTCTACTACTCTACTGCTTAACTGGGGCGCAGCACTGTAGATGACTGAATACTACACTGGGTCATGTGCTTATACAAATTGCATCAGACCCCAGTTTAACAGTTTGCTCAAGATACAAAATAAACAAATTCACCAGCGTACAAGGTCAGGTTCTAACAGTGTCCGAGGTGCTTGGCGACGACAACCTCCTCATCGAGATCCTCGTCCGCCTCCCGCCAAAGCCATCCTCGCTGCCCTGCGCATCCGCTGTATGCAAGCGCTGGGACAGCATCCTCTCTGACTCCGCGTTTCTCAAACTCTTCCGCAAGCACCACCGGAAACCTCCTCTGCTCGGCTTCTTCAACGGGTTTGCTAACCGCTTTGCTCCCATCATGGACTCGCCCGACCGCATCCGTGCTGTTTGCTTCTCCATGCCCAAGAGAAGCACACCATACAAGGACTACGGAGAATACATGGGCTGCCGCCATGGCCTCGCTGTCGTAATCAACAAGCATGAGCGCAATACCATCGTGTGGGACCCCCTCACTGGCCAACAACACACCGTGCCTTTTCCACAAGGGCTCGATGATGCCTTTATGGGGAGTTTATGTGCCTGGAACGGCGCGGTATTGTGCGTTGATGCCGAAGATGGGCATGTCCATGGAGATTGCTTCTCGAGCCCATTTAAATTGGTTTTGGTCTGCACTGGATTTTTTAATACACACGCATTTTGTTCTCTCTACGACTCGGCTTCTGGTGTTTGGGGAAATATTTTCTCGACGGCGATAAAAATTGAAATTTCTAGGTTAAGGCCCAGCATCCTAGTCAGGAATGCGTTTTGCTGGCTGGTTTCTGAAGGTGAAGTCCTTGTGTTTGATTTCGAAATTCAGAGCCTTGATGTGATCGAGAAGCCGGCAGACTACTATGTTACCGACGGGTATTTTCAGCTCTTAGGGATGGAGGATGGTGGACTTGGCCTCGCTGTTTTGTCGGACCACACCATCCGATTATGGGAGAGGAAATCTAACTGTGATGGTATTGCCGGATGGGTGTTGCTGCAGAAAAGCATTCCACTGGAGGGGGTGTTTTCAAGGAGAATGCATCCTCCTGTCTTCTTCGTCGGGTATGATGAGGACACAAATGTGATTGTTCTCGCTACGATGGTTGGCAACTTCACGCTCCAACTTGACTCAATGCAGCTCAAACATATTGTTAAAAGAAACTTCATATGTTGCGACACCTTTTATCCCTACACAAATTTCTATACTGCAGGTAATAGCTCCCTGTCTACATCACAGGCAAAAAACTCCAATTGGTTAGTTTCGCTTGGATTCAGTGCAGTTGCTTTTGGCACGTGATTGTGGTAATATTGTTCTTATGAGTAAGGTTTGATCTAGATATATAAGAATACATGTGTTGTTTGTTTCTTTGTTGGTCTGGTGATCTAAATTCTTAGTATTGCCACGCTACATTAAAGTAGAACAGGAATATAACTATTGCTTTGATATTTGGCCATTGCTAAATGCTAACTACATTTCTATGCTTGTAATTATCTTTTCATCAGATGGTTTCTAACAATTGGAAACTGGCAACAACCGCAGTAGGAATATAGTGAAACCATCTGCTGTGTTAAATACTTAACCAGTTGGCACATCTGGAAGCTTAAAGCTTGTTATGTTTCTCATTCAATATTTTTCCTTGCAAGATTAAAATTTATCTTGATCGATCTTGATACTCATCGTCAATTCATATTTTTTATTGAAGAGTATTAGTAGTTCATTAATTTCACATAGTACTATGTAATGCTTGTTTTGTAACTCAGGTTTCCCAATCCGTGCATATTTTGTTTTGGTCTTTGGTCATAACTGGTACAAACTCATTGGACAATAAATGTGGATAAATGCAATGCATTTTTTCTGAACATGTACACTACACAGTCTTTCCATTCTTGGTTTGGACCTGACAATAGATGTGGCTTCATTTACTATCCTTGACTCAATTTTTCTTCGAAATTTCATTTGGTTTGGGCTTCTTTTGCTTGTAGGCAGGGGAGTTGGGTTGAAAGGGGTGGATCTGGAACTGTGAACACATTAGATCTGCTAATGTGCTATCTTGGTCGAACAACTTAGGTAATTTTCTCTTTTCATATATCTTTTTTTTTTTGCTTGGTTAGCTAATCTACAAGATGATGCATGATCTATTCTTACATGTCCAAGAAGCATGCCGCTGAGTAGAGATACCAGGCATTTTTGCTTTGTAATCTGAGTCTCTCATGTGCACTTGGTACATAAAGTCACTGATATTTTAGTTTCTACTGCGATCATATGTAGTTATGTAGCCAGAATCTTGAAAACATGTTACCATAATGGTTCCTGTACAAAATAAATGCTCTCTTATTGTTGTCCCTTTGTAGTATCAGTTTATCTAATAATCCTAGTATGATTCAGTTTTGGATTTATTTTGTGTGTAATTTGCACTACGGCAAAGTTAATGTTTATTTTTGGGGATCATACAAAGTTTTTTTTCTTCTGTGATAGAGTATTACAAATTGGTTTGACTGAGATGACATTCATTGTTCTGCAGGTATTAAGAGTTAAATTTAGGTTGCTGAGACAAAACTATGGCTAGTTGGCGTAGGGAAGTTCTTCTATTTTGCTGAGACATAGACATGCCTAGTTGATGATTTTTTTTTTTTTGAAACGAGGCAAAAGATTTGCCATTTTCATTGATTAAGAAGAAGAGATTTGCCCGGTTAATTAGAGGAAAACCGGGCGAAAACCCAGATACAACCCCCCATGGGGCACACACAGCCGACCAGGCCACAGACAAGCCAAACAGTCGACCGAAGCGTCGAGGACATGTCAGTTCCGATTTTGCTGAAATGCTACACAAGAGAAAGTTGCAAGCCTCGCACCGACCTAGTCTAGCACATCATCCGGAGAGCACCGCCCGCTGAAAACCGCCCTCATGGAGTCATCGGCACGCAGCTCCGACTTCTCTGTCATAGCCAGAAACCAGCATAGACACACCCATTGGCGCACCGGACCGTCGACATCAGAAGGGCAAGCCGCGACCCAGCTTCGCACGCCATCATCGTCGTCGCCACACGATGATCAAATTGTCCTGCTGTGTAGTCTCTAGTTTCTTCCATTATGCATGTCGTGGCATGCGATGTGGTTGATGCTGAGATTGGTCTTCCATGTAGTATGTAGGTCGTTCAACTTGTATGTACCTGTCCTGTGAAGTGGAACTTATCGGATTTAATCGTGTGAGTATATTATTTCGCAAAAAAAAGAAGTCTTGTATATTATCTAAGATCAGCAGACATAACATCCAACAAGAGCGAAACGCAGGGTGCCCTCTTGCGCTGTCCACATAGGATAGGGAACAGTGTTTGGCGACGGAGAGAAAAAAATGCGTGCAGGTTTGCTTCCCTGCGAAGGAAACTCCGCATCGACTCATACGCCAATGTTCTCGTCTCCGCACCTCCCCTCTCACCCTACTGAGACACGCCTCTACAAATCGTCTCTCTTGCCTCGTGGCCAAATTCACTGTTCTGACCCTTTTTCAAAAGTTCAGCATGATTTGACCCTACCTTGCAAAAATTTCGAGATCTAACCCTTTTTCCTACCGCCAGGGACCTCGGCGGTAGCATAACACCGCCTATCGCCAGGGTCTCTGGCGGTAGGGAACTTATCCACGCCAGCGTCGTTAACGGCCCGTTCGCCCCTGCCGTCAGGCCTACCGCCGAGGTTTCCGGCGGTAGGCTGTTATACCCTACTGCCATCGACCCTGGCGGTAGGGTTTGAACAGTTAAAGGGCACGGGGGCCGGCTAGTGGGGCCCACCCACCAAGCCACCCCCCCTTCTTCCTCCTACCTGTTGGGGAACGTTGCATGGGAAACAAAAATTTTCCTACGCACACACAAGATCTATCCATGGTGATGAGCATCTACGAGAGGGAGAGTGAATCTACATACCCTTGTAGATCGCTATATCATATCACATCATACCCTGCAAAAACAAGTTAGACGTCCTCTAATTGTTGTTGCAAATTTTACGTGGCTGCTACGGGTTTGCAAGAACCGTTCTTACCTACGCAAAACCACAACGTGGTGTAGTGATTGCTTTTTGATCTTCTAAAAGAACCCTCTTCATTGAAATCGATTCAACTAAAGTGAGAGAGACAGACACCCGCTAGCCATCTTTATGCAACGAAGTTACATGTCAGTTGAAGGAATCTGTCTCGCGTAAGTGTACGCGTAATGTCGGTCCGGGCCGCTTCATCTCACAGTACCGCCGAATCAAATATCAACTAGTAACGGCAAGCAATATGTATACACCCACGCCCACAACTCGTTTGTGTTCTACTCGAGATCTCATCTACGCATAGACCTGGCTCATGATGCCACTGTTGGGGAACGTTGCATGGGAAACAAAATTTTTCCTACGCACACACAAGATCTATCCATGGTGATGAGCATCTACGAGAGGGAGAGTGAATCTACATACCCTTGTAGATCGCTAAGCGGAAGCGTTTAAGAAACGCGGTTGATGTAGTCGAACGTCTCCGCGATTCAAATCGCAAGTCGTCCCTCGATCCGATCACGAACTAGCGCCGAACGGACGGCACCTCCGCGTTCAACACACGTACGGCTTGATGACGCCTTCACCTCCTCGATCCAGCGAGCGATGGTGAAGTAGTGGTTGAGTTCCAGCAGCACGACGGCGTGGTGATGGTGGTGAGGAACAATCTCTGCAGGGCTTCGCCAAGCGCTACGGAGATTATGACGGAGGAACTAGAGGGTTAGGGTTGCCGGCACACGGCTTGGGGAATTCTTGATGTCTTCCGGGTGCTAGCCCTGCCCCTCTATTTATATGTTGAGCCCTGGGGTCGAAACTTGGAGAAAGAGCCTCCTCAAAGTCGGTTTGGAACAAAAGGAAGAGTCCTTCTCGGATTCCAGTACCAAACGCCACGGTTCCCGGCGTCTGGCCCAGACGCCATGGGCCTCAGCGTCTGGCCCAGGGCCAGACGCCAGGGTTCCTGGCGTCTGGACCCTGCCCTCTGCAAAACTGCCTTTTGCTAACGCCCCGTGGGTCTCACCTCTTGGCCCAAACATATCGTCCAATATATCGATCTTTACCTCTCGGACATTCCGAGACTCCTCGTCATGTCCGTGATCTCATCCGGGACTCCGAACAACTTTCGGTCACCAACATAACAACTCAACTATACTTATATCGTCACCAAACGTTAAGTGTGTAGACCCTGCGGGTTCGAGAACTATGTAGACATGACCGAGACACCTCTACGGTCAATAACCAATAGCGGGACCTGGATGCCCATATTGGCTCCTACATATTCTACGAAGATCTTTATCGGTCGAACCTCTATGTCAAGGATTCAGTTAATCCCGTATGCTGTTCCCTTTGTTCTTCGGTATGTTACTTGCCTGAGATTCGATCGTCGGTATCTCTATACCTAGTTTAATCTCGTTACCGGCAAGTCTCTTTACTCGTTCCGTAATACAAGATCTCGTGGCTAACACTTTAGTCACATTGCTTGCAAGGCTCATTGTGATGTTGTATTACCGAGTGGGCCCTGAGATACCTCTCCGTCACACAGAGTAACAAATCCCAGTCTTGATCCATGCCAACCCAACAGACACCCTCGGAGATACCTGTAGAGCACCTTTATAGTCACCCAGTTACGTTGCGACGTTTGATACACACAAGGTACTCCTCCGATGTCAGGGAGTTGCATGATCTCATGGTCATAGGAACAGATACTTGACATGCAGAAAACAATAGCAATAAACTGACACGATCAAATGCTACGTTCTTAGTTTGGGTCTTGTCCATCACATCATTCTCCTAATGATGTGATCCCGTTATCAAATGACATCTCATGTCAATGGCTAGGAAACCTTAACCATCTTTGATCAACGAGCTAGTCAACTAGAGGCTTACTAGGGACACAGTGTTGTTTATGTACCCACACATGTATTTGAGTTTCCAATCAATACAATTATAGCATGGATAATAAACGATTATCATGAACAAGGAAATATAATAATAACCAATTTATTATTGCCTCTAGGGCATATTTCCAACAGTCTCCCACTTGCACTAGAGTCAATAATCTAGTTCACATCACTATGTGATTTACATTGTAATGAATCGAACACCCATGCAGTTCTGGTGTTGTTCATGTTTAGCCCTTGGAAGAGGTTTAGTCATCGGATCTGCAACATTTAGATCCGTGTGTACTTTGCAAATATTTATGTCGTCCTCCTTGATGTAATCGCGGATGGAATTGAAACGTCGCTTTATGTGTCTGGTCCTCTTGTGAAATCTTGGTTCCTTGGCTAGAGCAATGGCACCAGTATTATCACAAAACAGAGTCATTGGGTTAAGCGCACTAGGCACTACTCCAAGATCTGTCATGAACTCCTTCATCCAGACACCTTCCTTCGCCGCCTCCGAGGCAGCGATGTACTCCGCTTCACATGTAGAATCTGCTACCACGCTTTGCTTGGAACTGCACCAGCTAACCGCACCCCCATTAAGAATAAACACGTATCCGGTTTGAGATTTAGAGTCATCCGGATCAGTGTCAAAGCTTGCATCGACGTAACCCTTTACGACGAGCTCTTGATCACCTCCATAAACGAGAAACATATCCTTAGTCCTTTTCAGGTACTTTAGGATATTCTTGACCGCCGTCCAGTGTTCCATTCCTGGATCACTTTGAAACCTTCCGACCAGACTTATGGCAAGGCTGACATCGGGTCTTGTGCACAGCATTGCATACATGATAGAGCCTATGGCCGAAGCATAGGGGATGACACTCATCTTTTCTCTATCTTCTGCAGTCACTGGGCATTGAGTCTTACTCAACTTCACACCTTGCAATACAGGCAAGAACCCCTTCTTGGACTGATCCATTTTGAACTTCTTCAAAACTTTGTCAAGGTATGTGCTTTGTGAAAGTCCTATCAAGCGTCTCGATCTATCTCTATAGATCTTGATGCCTAATATGAAAGCAGCTTCTCCTAGGTCCTTCATTGAAAAACTCTTGTTCAAATATTCCTTTACGCTTTCCAGCATTTCTATATTGTTTCCAATCAGTAATATGTCATCCACATATAATATTAGAAACGCTATAGAGCTCCCACTCACTTTCTTGTAAATACAAGCTTCTCCGTAAACTTGTATAAACTCGAACGCTTTGATCACCTCATCAAAACGAAGATTCCAACTCCGAGATGCTTGCACCAGTCCATAAATGGATCGCTGGAGTTTGCAAACTTTGTCAGCATTCTCTGGATCGACAAAACCTTCTGGTTGCATCATATACAATTCTTCCTTAAGGTAACCGTTAAGGAACGCTGTTTTGACATCCATCTGCCAAATTTCATAATCGAAAAAGGCAGCTATTGCTAACATGATTCTGACGGACTTAAGCATCGCTACGGGTGAGAAGGTCTCATCGTAGTCAACTCCTTGAACTTGTGAAAAACCCTTTGCCACAAGTCGAGCTTTATAGACGGTGACATTACCGTCCGCGTCCGTCTTCCTCTTAAAGATCCATTTGTTCTGAATGGCCTTACGCCCTTCAGGTAATACTTCCAAAGTCCATACTTTGTTTTCATACATGGATCCCATCTCGGATTTCATGGCCTCTAACCACTTCTCGGAATCCGGGCCTATCATCGCTTCTCCATAGCTCGTAGGTTCATCGTTGTCTAACAACATGACCTCTAAGACAGGGTTGCCGTACCACTCAGGAGCAGTACGCGTCCTTGTCGACCTACGAGGTTCGATAGTAACTTGATCCAAAGCTTCATGATCATCATCATTAACTTCCTCTTCAGCTAATGTAGGCTCCACAGAAACAACTTTCTGCACTGCGCTACTCTCAGGTTGAAGTAAAGGTTCAACAACCTCATCAAGTTCTATCTTCCTCCCACTCAATTCTTTCGAGAGAAACTCTTTCTCAAGAAATGTTCCGTTTTTAGCAACAAACACTTTGCCTTCGGATCTGAGGTAGAAGGTATACCCAACTGTCTCTTTTGGGTATCCTATGAAGACGCATTTCTCCGCTTTGGGTTCCAGCTTTTCAGGCTGAAGCTTTTTGACATAAGCATCACATCCTTAAACTTTAAGAAACGACAGTTTTGGCTTCTTGCCAAACCAAAGTTCATATGGCGTCGTCTCAACGGATTTCGATGGTGCCCTATTTAAAGTGAATGCAGCTGTCTCTAATGCATAACCCCAAAATGATAGTGGCAAATCGGCAAGAGACATCATAGATCGCACCATATCCAATAAAGTTCGATTACGACGTTCGGACACACCATTACGCTGTGGTGTTCCAGGCGGTGTCAGTTGTGAAACAATTCCACATTGTCTTAAGTGACTGCCAAACTCATAACTCAGATATTCTCCTCCTCGATCAGATCGTAGGAATTTAATCTTTCTTGTTACGATGATTCTCAACTTCACTCTGAAATTGTTTGAACTTTTCAAATGTTTCAGACTTATGTTTCATTAAGTAAATATACCCATATCTACTTAAGTCATTAGTGAAGGTGAGAAAGTAACGATAACCACCGCGCGCCTCAATACTCATTGGACCACACACATCAGTATGTATGATTTCCAATAAGTCACTTGCCCGTTCCATTGTTCCAGAGAACGGCGTTTTAGTCATCTTGCCCATGAGGCATGGCTCACATGTGTCAAGTGATTCAAAATCAAGTGACTCCAAAAGTCCATCAGCATGGAGCTTCTTCATGCGTTTTACACCAATATGACCTAAACGGCAGTGCCACAAGAAAGTGGTATTATCATTATCAATTCTACATCTTTTGGCATCAATGTTATGAACATGTGTATCATTACTATCGAGATTCAATAAGAATAAACCCCTCACATTGGGTGCATGACCATAAAAGATATTACTCATATAAATACAACAACCATTATTCTCTGATTTAAATGAGTAACCGTCTCGCAATAAACAAGATCCAGATATAATGTTCATGCTTAACGCAGGCACCAAATAACACTTATTTAGGTTCATCACTAATCCCGACGGTAATCGAAGAGCGAGTGTGCCGACGGCGATCACATCAACCTTGGAACCATTTCCCACGCGCATCGTCACTTCGTCCTTTGCCAGCCTCCGTCTATTCCGCAGTTCCTGTTTAGAGTTGCAAATATGAGCAACCGCACCGGTATCAAATACCCAGGCACTACAACGAGGGTTGGTAAGGTACACATCAATAACATGTATATCATATATACCTTGTTTGTTGTTGGCCGCCTTCTTGTCAGCCAAATACTTGGGGCAATTCCGCTTCCAGTGTCCAGTTCCCTTGCAATGAAAACACACAGTTTCTGGTTTGGGTCCAGCCTTGGGTTTCTTCACGAGAGGAGCAACTGTTTTGCCACTCTTCTTGGAGTTACCCTTCTTACCCTTGCCATTTTTCTTGAAACTAGTGGTTTTATTGACCATCAACACTTGATGCTCCTTCTGAATTTCAGACTCAGCGGCTTTCAGCATCGCAAACAGCTCGGCGACTGACTTGTTCATCCCGTGCATGTTATAGTTCAACACGAAGCTCTTGTAGCTAGGTGGCAATGATTGAAGAACTCTGTCAGTGATAGCCTCTGGCGGAAGGGGCATCCCCAATTCAGCCAGACGGGTGGAGTACCCAGACATTCTGAGCACGTGATCACTGATAGACCCGTTCTCCTCCATCTTGCAAGCATAGAACTTATCGGAGATCTCATATCTCTCGATCCGGGCATTCTTCTGAAAGATAAACTTCAACTCCTGGAACATCTCATATGCTCCATGACGTTCAAAACGTCTTTGAAGTCCCGGTTCTAAGCCATACAACATTGCACATTGAACTATTGAGTAATCATCAGAACGAGCCTGCCAGGCGTTCACAACGTCTAGAGACTCAACTGGAGCGGGTGGATCACCAAGCGGTGCATCAAGGACATAAGCTTTCTGGGAAGCCGTAAGGATAATCCTTAGATTACGGGCCCAGTCCACAAAGTTACTTCCACCATCTTTCAACTTAGCTTTCTCTAGGAACGCATTAAAATTCAGGGGTGCTACTGCGCGAGCCATGATCTACAACATAAATATAGCAAAGACAACTTAGACTATTGTTCTAGATAATGAGTTTAGTTAATCATATTACTTAAAAACTCCCACTCAAATTGACATCCCTCCGGTCATTCGAGTGTAACATGATCCAAATCCACCAACTCAAGTCCGATCATCACGTGAGTTGAGGTGGTTTCAATGGTGACCATCTTCATGTTGATCATATCTACTATATGACTCATGTTCGACCTTTCGGTCTCTTGTGTTCCGAGGCCATGTCTGTACATGCTAGGCTCGTCAAGTTTAACCCAAGTGTTCTGCGTGTGCAACATGGCTTGCACCCGTTGTATGTGAACGTGGAGTCTATCACACCCGATCATCACGGCGTGTCTCGAAACGACGAACTTTCGCAACGGTGCACACTCGGGGAGAACACAATTTATCTTGAAATTTAAGTGAGGGATCACCTTATAATGCTACCGTCGTCCTAAGCAAAATAAGATGCATAAAAGGATTAACATCACATGCAAATCATAAGTGACATGATATGGCCATGAACTTGTGCTTTTGATCTCCATCTCCAAAGCACCGGCATGATCTCCATCGTCACCGGCATGACACCATGATCTCCATCATCTTGATCTCCATCAACGTGTCGCCATAAGGTTGTCGCGCCGACTGTTGCTTCCACGACTATTGCTAACGTTTAGCGATAAAGTAAAGCATTACATAGCGCTTAATGATTGACACGCAGGTCATACAATAATTAAAGACAACTCTATGGCTCCTGCCAGTTGCCGTACTCATCGACATGTAAGTCGTGATATTCTATACAACACATGATCATCTCATACATCACATATATCTCATCATGTAATTGGCCATATCATATCACATCATACCCTGCAAAAACAAGTTAGACGTCCTCTAATTGTTGTTGCAAATTTTACGTGGCTGCTACGGGTTTGCAAGAACCGTTCTTACCTACGCAAAACCACAACGTGGTGTAGTGATTGCTTTTTGATCTTCTAAAAGAACCCTCTTCATTGAAATCGATTCAACTAAAGTGAGAGAGACAGACACCCGCTAGCCATCTTTATGCAACGAAGTTACATGTCAGTTGAAGGAATCTGTCTCGCGTAAGTGTACGCGTAATGTCGGTCCGGGCCGCTTCATCTCACAGTACCGCCGAATCAAATATCAACTAGTAACGGCAAGCAATATGTATACACCCACGCCCACAACTCGTTTGTGTTCTACTCGAGATCTCATCTACGCATAGACCTGGCTCATGATGCCACTGTTGGGGAACGTTGCATGGGAAACAAAATTTTTCCTACGCACACACAAGATCTATCCATGGTGATGAGCATCTACGAGAGGGAGAGTGAATCTACATACCCTTGTAGATCGCTAAGCGGAAGCGTTTAAGAAACGCGGTTGATGTAGTCGAACGTCTCCGCGATTCAAATCGCAAGTCGTCCCTCGATTCGATCACGAACTAGCGCCGAACGGACGGCACCTCCGCGTTCAACACACGTACGGCTTGATGACGCCTTCACCTCCTCGATCCAGCGAGCGATGGTGAAGTAGTGGTTGAGTTCCAGCAGCACGACGGCGTGGTGATGGTGGTGAGGAACAATCTCTGCAGGGCTTCGCCAAGCGCTACGGAGATTATGACGGAGGAACTAGAGGGTTAGGGTTGCCGGCACACGGCTTGGGGAATTCTTGATGTCTTCCGGGTGCTAGCCCTGCCCCTCTATTTATATGTTGAGCCCTGGGGTCGAAACTTGGAGAAAGAGCCTCCTCAAAGTCGGTTTGGAACAAAAGGAAGAGTCCTTCTCGGATTCCAGTACCAAACGCCACGGTTCCCGGCGTCTGGCCCAGACGCCATGGGCCTCAGCGTCTGGCCCAGGGCCAGACGCCAGGGTTCCTGGCGTCTGGACCCTGCCCTCTGCAAAACTGCCTTTTGCTAACGCCCCGTGGGTCTCACCTCTTGGCCCAAACATATCGTCCAATATATCGATCTTTACCTCTCGGACATTCCGAGACTCCTCGTCATGTCCGTGATCTCATCCGGGACTCCGAACAACTTTCGGTCACCAACATAACAACTCAACTATACTTATATCGTCACCAAACGTTAAGTGTGTAGACCCTGCGGGTTCGAGAACTATGTAGACATGACCGAGACACCTCTACGGTCAATAACCAATAGCGGGACCTGGATGCCCATATTGGCTCCTACATATTCTACGAAGATCTTTATCGGTCGAACCTCTATGTCAAGGATTCAGTTAATCCCGTATGCTGTTCCCTTTGTTCTTCGGTATGTTACTTGCCCGAGATTCGATCGTCGGTATCTCTATACCTAGTTCAATCTCGTTACCGGCAAGTCTCTTTACTCGTTCCGTAATACAAGATCTCGTGGCTAACACTTTAGTCACATTGCTTGCAAGGCTCATTGTGATGTTGTATTACCGAGTGGGCCCTGAGATACCTCTCCGTCACACAGAGTAACAAATCCCAGTCTTGATCCATGCCAACCCAACAGACACCCTCGGAGATACCTGTAGAGCACCTTTATAGTCACCCAGTTACGTTGCGACGTTTGATACACACAAGGTACTCCTCCGATGTCAGGGAGTTGCATGATCTCATGGTCATAGGAACAGATACTTGACATGCAGAAAACAATAGCAATAAACTGACACGATCAAATGCTACGTTCTTAGTTTGGGTCTTGTCCATCACATCATTCTCCTAATGATGTGATCCCGTTATCAAATTACATCTCATGTCAATGGCTAGGAAACCTTAACCATCTTTGATCAACGAGCTAGTCAACTAGAGGCTTACTAGGGACACAGTGTTGTTTATGTACCCACACATGTATTTGAGTTTCCAATCAATACAATTATAGCATGGATAATAAACGATTATCATGAACAAGGAAATATAATAATAACCAATTTATTATTGCCTCTAGGGCATATTTCCAACACTACCGCCCGAAGAACAGAGGAGAGCAGCGGCTCTCCTCCACCCCTCCACTCCCCCCTTGATCTACTCCGTTTCTTCACCGTGTTTGCGGACCGAGATGCCTCCACGACGAGAGGGAAGTAAGCTCTTTTGATCCCTCTAATTAGTTTTAGTCAAATAGCTCTAGTTTCAATGGTTTTTTTGGCACTAGGTGAACCCTACTTCATCTTTAAGTTTGATGTTTGGATGAACATATGGATATATGTTGGATAAGATATATGTATGTGGATGAATGGATGGATATATGTTGGATGTGTGGATGAATGAACACATATATGCATATGAATGTTGGATATATGTTGTATGTGGATGAATGGATGGATATATGTTGGATGGATATATGCACATTTGTTATTGCTATATTTAAAATGAATTCATATGCTTATGTGTGTGGATGTATATATTTAGAAAGATGAATGTGTTTAGATTGATATGCATATATGAATTCATTTTTTTAACTAAATTTAATTAGAATGGATGTGTGGATATATGTTTGATCTCTATTATGTTTTCGTATGGTTTGTTGTTTTAATGATTTTTTATGTTTTATTATTTCTTATGCCTTGCAGGAAGAGTAGGAAGAATTGTCAGGCGATATCGGACTGGGCAAAAGAGCACGCGGACTATGTGCAAATGTGGGACGAGAGGAGGTATCGCAAAGATAGGGAGAAGGTAGTGGTCGACTGGGACACGTACGATCGACATCAAATGTGGTATGATGATGGCATAAAGTACCGTGTGCGCCTGAGGCCACAGTGGACGGCAGCGGATATCACATCACTACAGGGGGATGACCCCGAGGAAGAAGCCTACAATGCCAACATCAGAGAGACCTTCGGTGAATTTAGAGAGTATGTCCCCATAATGAACAGAGTGGTAAGTTGTGTTCAATTGTTTGGAGCTGACATTTGGAGGAGAATCTACTTTAGTCATTGTCACTAACTTATTCATGATGCTGACATTTGCAGGCTTTCGAGCTGAACAGAAGCATTTTCGATAGCTCGAATGCGCTACTTCACGACCCTTGGACCACAGAATCTGACAACAAGCTGAGGGGAGTGACAGAGGTAAGTTTGAGCCTAGCCATAGCCATATGTTTGAGTAACCATAACCTTGGTCCATATCATGTTTTTGTCACTTACTTTGAGCCTAGCCATAATCTATTATAGTATTTGTCACTAGATCCATAACCATAAACTTGATCCATATCATGTTTTTGTTTATTTGTTATTGCAGAAGTTCATGAATCATTGTCGCAAGCTAGTGAGCATGCTTGGGTGCACTAGCTCGGCTGATGTGCATGTTCCTGGACCGTCAACACGTACCGTCGCTTCATTGAGCCATGCCGGTGGAGCTTCCTGTAGCCATGCCGCCTCGTCATCTCGCCATGTTGAGGAGGACGAGGAAGATGAGGAAGAAGAGGATGAGGAGCAAGCCGAGGGAGGAGAGGAAGAGGGTGATGAGGAGGACTAAGACGAGGATGACAGACCTCCACCCACTCAGCCAACAACAACAAAACAACAACAACAACAACAAAGCCTTTAGTCCCAAACAAGTTGGGGTAGGCTAGAGGTGAAACCCATAAGATCTCGCGACCAACTCATGGTTCTGGCACATGGATAGCAAGCTTCCACGCACCCCTGTCCATGGCTAGTTCTTTGGTGATGCTCCAATCCTTCAGGTCTCTCTTTACGGACTCTTCCCATGTCAAGTTCGGTCTACCCCGGCCTCTTTTGACATTATCAGCACGCTTTAGCCGTCCGCTATGTACTGGGGCTTCTAGAGGCCTGCGCTGAATATGTCCAAACCATCTCAGACGATGTTGGACAAGCTTCTCTTCAATTGGCGCTACCCCAACTCTATCTCGTATATCATCATTCCGGATTCGGTCCTTCCTTGTGTGGCCACACATCCATCTCAACATGCGCATCTCCGCCACACCTAACTGTTGCACATGTCGCCTTTTAGTCGGCCAACACTCAGCGCCATACAACATTGCGGGTCGAACCGCCGTCCTATAGAACTTGCCTTTTAGCTTTTGTGGCACCCTCTTGTCACAGAGAATGCTAGAAGCTTGGCGCCACTTCATCCATCCGGCTTTAATTCGATGGTTCACATCTTCATTGATATCCCCATCCTTCTGCAACATTGACCCCAAATATCGAAAGGTGTCCTTCTGCGGCACCACCTGCCCATCAAGGCTAACATCCTCCTCCTCCTCATGCCTAGTAGTACCGAAAGCGCACCTCATGTACTCGGTTTTAGTCCTACTAAGTCTAAAACCTTTCGATTCCAAAGTTTGCCTCCATAACTCCAACTTCCTGTTGACCCCCGTCCGACTCTCATCGACTAGCACCACATCATCCGCAAAGAGCATACACCATGGGATATCTCCTTGTATATCCCTTGTGACCTCATCCATCACCAAGGCAAAAAGATAAGGGCTCAAAGCTGACCCTTGATGCAGTCCTATCTTAATCGGGAAGTCATCAGTGTCGCCATCACTTGTTCGAACACTTGTCACAACATTATCGTACATGTCCTTGATGAGGTAATGTACTTTGCAGGGACTTTGTGTTTCTCCAAGGCCCACCACATAACATTCCGCGGTATCTTATCATAGGCCTTCTCCAAGTCAATGAACACCATATGCAGGTCCTTCTTTTGCTCCCTATATCTCTCCATAAGTTGTCGTACCAAGAAAATGGCTTCCATGGTCGACCTCCCAGGCATGAAACCAAACTGATTTTTGGTCATGCTTGTCATTCTTCTTAAGCGGTGCTCAATGACTCTCTCCCATAACTTCATTGTATGGCTCATCAGTTTAATTCCACGGTAATTAGTACAACTCTGAACATCCCCCTTGTTCTTGAAGATTGGTACTAATATACTCCGTCTCCATTCTTCTGGCATCTTGTTTGCCCGAAAAATGAGGTTGAAAAGTTTGGTTAGCCATACTATCGCTATGTCCCCGAGGCCTCTCCACACCTCAATGGGGATACAATCAGGGCCCATCGCCTTGCCTCCTTTCATCCTCTTCAAAGCCTCCTTGACCTCCGACTCCTGGATTCGCCGCACAAAAAGCCTGCTAGTATCAGCAAAGGAGTCGTCCAGATCAATGGTAGAGCTCTCACTCTCCCCATTGAACAGCTTGTCAAAGTACTCCCGCCATCTATGCTTAATCTCCTCGTTCTTCAACAAGAGTTGATCTGCTCCGTCCTTGATGCACTTGATTTGGTCAACATCCCTCGCCTTCCTCTCTCGGATCTTGGCCATCTTATAGATGTCCCTTTCGCCTTCCTTCGTGTCTAACCGTTGGTAGAGGTCCTCATACGCCCGGCCCCTTGCTTCACTCACAGCTCGCTTTGCGGCCTTCTTTGCCATCTTGTACTTCTCTATGTTGTCTGCACTCCTATCCAGATATAGGTGTCTGAAACACTCTTTCTTCTCCTTAATTGCCTTCTGGACATCATCGTTCCACCACCAGGTATCTTTAGCTTCTCTTCTACTTCCCCTGGACACTCCAAACTCCTCTGAGGCCACCTTACGAATGCAAGTCGCCATCTTCATCCACATGTTGTCTACATCACCTCCTTCCTCCCAAGGGCCCTCCTTAATGACCCTCTCCTTGAACGCCTGAGCTACCACCCACTCAGCCAACCCAGGACAAAAGGGTATCTCATCCACGCAAGGATGTTTTGAGTCCATCACCGTTCCAGAGAGAGCGTTCTCGTCGCCGAACAACAACGCAAGAGACCCGCTCAAAGAAAACGAGGAGCGTACCACCAAGAGGGGGAGGAAGACCAAGTGATATGGTCATGTAGAACTATTTTCTTTGTGTTGAGCTGAACGAGAACTTGTTGGCTATATTGAACTACTTGCTATCGTCGATTTGCTAAACTATTTGCTATGTTCGACATGTAAACCTATTTGCTATGTTGGATATGTTGAACTATCCTTTATTTCGATGTGTGATGCATATTATGATGTGTGAGATCCTAACTTTGATTTGTAAACTATATTATACTATGTGATGAAATTTTTGAATTGAATGATGAAGTTTTGTAGAAAGAAAATCAAAGTTTATATGGGACAGGACCCTACCGCCATAGTCTCTGGTGGTAGGGTTGCACACCCTACCGCAAAACAAAATTAAGTTCGAGAAACAGTACCGATTCCCCCCTTAGGGGGTGTTCCATACCTACCGCCGAGGTCGATGGCGGTAGGGTACTACTACCTACCACCGAGATCGATGGCGGTAGGGTTGCATGACCTACCATAAAACAGTTTCCCTTCGGAGCAACAGTACCGTTTCGGGGTTTTGGGTGCGTTAAACCCTACCGCCGGGCACATTGGCGGTAGGGTATAACAACCTACCGCCCCTTGTATCTAGCGGTAGGCTCTTTAGCCATGTGAGCAACAACCAACGGCCGTCTGCCTCTGCCGTCAACCCTACTGCCAGGGATCCCGATGGTAGGTAGTTATACCCTACCGCCATCGACCCCGGCGGTAGGAAACGGGTCAGATCCCAAAAATTTTACAAACCAGGGTCAGATCATGCTGAACTTTTGAAAAAGGGTCAAAACAGTGAATTTGGCTGCTCGTTCTCCACCTCCGTTATTGCGACGCACGTGGTCTTCGTGCCTTTAGACTCCTCCCCCGAGCCAGAGAGAATGCCGAGGACGTCGGCTGGCTCCTCCCGCGGTCGCGGCAGGGGCGTTTAGGCGACTAAGGATGCCGAAAGGAAACGTAAGAGGGAAACCGCCACCGCCGACGAGCCGCAGCAGGCGGCCAGCGTCGCCACCAGCAGGTGGTCTCCCTCCATCGCCTCGGATGGGGAGGTTCAGAGACTAATGGTGGAAGGGTCGTTCCCTCCGGTCTTAAGGTACCAGATCCCTTTTTCCAAAGAATCTCCTCCGGCGCCTCTCTTCGACAAGCGTGTGCTTCATTTTGAATTCTTCAGCCGCGGGCTCGGCTTTCCCCTGCACCCCTTCGTGCGGGGCTTCTTTTCTTCTTCGGCTGCCAGCTCCATCATCTAAGCCCCACTGGCATTCTTCACCTCGCAAACTTTATCACTTTTTGCGAGTGCTATTTGTAGGAGATATGCCCTAGAGGCAACAATAAATGTTATTATTATCTCCATGTTCGTAATTATGTTTATATTCTGTGCTATATCTGCTATGGTTCTCGAGTCTACAATAACCACGAGGCTCGGAGGAAAACTCATATGCACGTGTGGAATAATAAACGGTAAAATGTATTCCTAGTCTGGCCTCTAAGACTAGCTCAAGTATTGCATGATGATCACATTTTCCTGATCATGGGCATGTCTATGCCAGGCACCTTTTGAGGGCACAATGTTAGGAGAACATTTGTGTTGAGTCGACCCGAATTGATGTTATGCTATGAGATACATTCGTCACAAGTTAATGGTTAATAACACAAAGAAAGTTCACGTTTACATAATTCCTTAGACCATGAGAGTATCGAGTTCCTTCGCACTTGCTTCATGAACTTTGGGGTTTGTTAAACGTCATCCGTAACAGGGTGGCTATTACGGCGGCTTACGGGTTCATGGGAAAGTGTGACAAGTAACTTGATAGCTCAAGATTGGGATTTGCTCCTCTGACGATGGAGAGATATTCTTTGGGCCCTCTCGGTGTTACGGTATCCATCATCGTCTGGCCAGACACAATGTGATTTAATCACAGGGATGCCGGAACGCAGAAACGAGAAGAAAGAATGAAACCGGTAACGAGGTAACTGGCATAGTGGACAAGTTGTTGATCCACGGGGATGCCGATAAGTCTCACCTCGGGTGGTTGTAATATATCGCGAAGCAACAGGAATAGCACACGCCAAACTAGAGGTTGACTCGAATATTCATTCGTGTGGGTATAGGGATCAATATGGGTGTCCACGGTTCCGCTATTGATCATTGATCGGAAAGTGTTCCGGTCATGTCTATACTTCACCGAACCTATAGGGTCACACGCTTAAGGGTCATCTATCTGCTGAATACTAGACAGAGAGTCTAAGAGAAAGTCACCGGAAAAGTTTCGGAGACAACGGAAAAGTTCCGAAGAGAACACCGGAAAAGTTTCGGTAAAACCGAAAAGTTGTTTCGGAGTAAACCATTAAGCCAAATAGGTTTCGGCATGCCTGTAACTTTTTGGAAGTACCAGAATTGTTCTGGGAACTACTAGAATTTTTCTGGAGAGAAAAACCGGAAATGTTCCGGAGCAGCCGGAACTGCTGTGATTGCTTTTCACTGAAGAAAATCATTGATTCGGAAATGTTTCAGAATGCGTCCAGTATTGTTTTAGAGGGTACTGGAATTGTTCTGGACCTACAGAAATATTTTTGGATTTAACGGTCGCAGAAAAATGTCTTCGTGAATAGTGAAAGTGCTTTTTTGGTTACTTTTTGGAAAGCCACCTTTTAGGGCTTTCCTAAAGCTTCTAGAAGGGATACTTCGAGGAAGGGGAACCCCTTTTTGGGGGCCCCCCATGGGGGTGGAAGCCAAGGGGAGCTCCTCCATGGAGCTCCACTTGCCTCCCCATTATGCCCTTTATGTGTGACATAAAGTATGGGTATTTTGGGTTTTTCATGTGCCACCCTACCCCTTGGCTTTTCCTATAAATAGAGGTGGAGAGGAGCTCTCCACACCCACTCCTTACTCTCATACAAACGCCATGCATGATCTGGCTTTCTCTCTCCCTCCCAGCAAAATAGTTTCGTAGAGCCGAAAGGCTGTCTGGGTTCCGGTGGGAACTAGTTCTGGACGGCGAAGCCCTGCCGGATAGCTGACACCGTATGTGTGCAACCCAGTAGAGAGATCGTAGTTTCGATCTTAGTTCGAGAGTGCCTTGATGTCTACTACACAACATATTCTTGTAGACTCGTGTTGGGCCTCCAAGCGCAGAGTTTTGTAGGACAGTAGCAATTTTCCCTCAAGTGGATAACCTAAGGTTTATCAATCCGTGGGAGGCGTAGGATAAAGATGGTATCTCTCAAACAACCCTGCAATCAAATACAAGAAATCTCTTGTGGTCTAGGTGCACTAGTTCGGCGAAGAGATGGTGATACAAGTGTAGTATGGATAGTAGATATAGGTTTTTGTAATCTGAAAATAAAAAAATAGTAAGGTAGCAAGTAACAAAAGTGAGCACAAACGGTATTGCAATGCTTGAAAACAAGGCCTAGGGTTCATACTTTCACTAGTGCAATCTCTCAACAATGCTAACATAATTGGATCATATAACAATCCCTCAACGTGCGATAAAGAATCACTCCAAAGTTCCTATTAGCGGAGAACATAAGATAGAAATTGTTGTAGGGTACGAAACCACCTCAAAGTTATTCTTTCCGATCAATCTATTGAGCTATTCCTATAAGTGTCACAAACAGCCCTAGAGTTCGTACTAAAATAACACCATATGATACACATCAACCAACTCTAATGTCACCTAGATACTCCAATGTCACCACAAGTATCCGTGAGTTGATTATACGATATGCATCAAACAACTTCATAATCATAATATTCAATACACACAAAGAACTTCAAGGAGCACCCCAAAGTTTCTATCGAAGAAAAGACAATGAAAACGTGCATCAACCCCTATGCATAGATTACCCCAATGTCACCTCGGGAATCCGCGAGTTGAGTGCCAAAGCATACATCAAGTGAATCAATATAATACTCCATTGTCACCACGGGTATCCATATGCAAGACGTACATCAAGTGTTCTCAAATCTGAAATATTCAATTCGACAATAACAAAACCTCAAAGGGAAAAGATTCGATTCATCACAACAAAGATAGAGAGGGAAGAAACACCATATGATCCAACTATATTAACAAAGCTCGAGATACATCAAGCTCGTGCCATATCAAGAACATGAGAGAGAGAGAGCAAACACATAGCTACTAGTACATACCCTCAGCCTCGAGGGTGAACTACTCCCTCCTCGTCATGGAGACCGCCGGGATGATGAAGATGGCCTCCGGTGATGATTTCCCCCTCCGACAGGGTGCCGGAACGGGGCTCCAGATGGTATTTCGAGGGTACAGAGGCTTGCGGTGGCGGAGTCCAAATTCTAGGGTTATTTCTGGGGGTTTCTCTATTTATAGGATTTTTTGGCATTGGAATCACGCGAAGATGGGCTAAGATGGGCCCACGAGGCACCACGGCGCCATACCCCCCTGGCGTGCCCTGGTGCCTCGTGGGTACCTCGTGGCTCTTCTGGTCCTCCCACGAAGCTTCCTGGTTCTCTTTTATTCCAAAAAAATCATCAAAAAGTTTCGCTGCATTTGGAAAACTTCTATTTCTGCACAAAAAACAACACCACGGTAGTTCTGCTGAAAACAGTGTCAGTCCGGGTTAGTTCTAATCAAATCATACCAAAACCATATAGAATTGTTATAAACATGGCATGAATACTTCATAAATTATAGATACGCTGGAGACGTATCAGCATCCCCAAGCTTAATTCCTGCTCGTCCTCGAGTAGGTAAATGATAAAAGAAATAATTTATAAAGTGTGAATGCTAGCATAGTGCATAAGTTTGATCAATGATAATTTCAATCACTTTTCCTAGCATCATAACTGCAACTCTTTCTCATAAAACTCATCATGATAAAGTAGCAATCAATTCACATGTTATGGTTCAAACAATGCATTCTCTTGAAACTTAACAACCTATGTTCTTAGTCACCAAACAATTGCAATTCAACTTAATTTCAACAAAGTCTAAGTAAGAGCTCCACATACTCAATTATCATATAGTCTTCTATGATTGCTAGTACTCAAATCATATTTTTAGAACAAATGACATCCATCGAACACAGAGAAAGATAGGGGCTTAATGTTTCACCTCCCAACTTATTTATCATAGAGATAATTGTCAACAATAATAATTCATGATCAAATATATTTGGCTGGCCATATGTGCTTGGATCTTTCCCCACCACATGATGCTTGCCAACTAAAGAATAATTGAGGTTGAAATGAGAAGGGATACTATTGACTCTTGCATAAAAGTAAATACATAAAGTAAAAGATAGGCCCTTCGCAGAGGGAAGCAGAGGTTGTCATGCGCTTTTGATTTTTGGATGTGCAACCCTTAATGCAAAGGAACGTCACGTTATATTGCCCCTTGTGATAGCAACCTTTATTATGCAGTCCATCGCTTTTATTTCTTTACCATCACAAGTTCGTAGAATGCTTATTTTCCCTTGCAATAAAATATCATACATATTTTAGGAACAATTTTTATTGCTTTTTGCACCGATGACAACTTACTTGAAGGATCTTATTCAATCCATAGGTAGATATGGTGGACACTCATGGGAAGAAACTGGGTTTAAGGGTTTTTGGATGCACAAGTAGTATCTCTACTTAGTACAAATTTTTGGCTAGCAAAATATCCTAAGCAAGCACCACATGTTGGAGGATCCATAACAATATAACTTCTATGCAAATATACCCAAACATAACTCATTACATTGTCTTCCTTGTCCAACTTCAACTAATTTGCTCAAGTTTGAAAATAATTAATAGGTATTCACAATCATAAAAGATGTCCAAGATAATATATTTATATGTGAAAGTTCTCTTCCTTATACTAATCATTCATGAATTGCTTGTATGACCAATATTGTGATTGTCAAGCTTCAATAAATTTCACTTTCTAACCCAAATGTGAAACTACTACTAGACATGATACAAGCATATGAAGCACATATAATTTCAACTTCATGATATTTAATTTATTCAACAATTTACTCATAGGATATAAGTGAAGAACAAGAGTAAATGACAAACTACTCCAAAAAGATATAAGTGAAGACCAAATGAGTAGTTAAGTAAAAAGGTAGCTATGTGAGGACTCTCTCTCATTTAAAAATTTCAGATCTTAAGTATTTTATTCAAACATCAAAGAAAATAAAATAAAATGACATTCCAAGAATAGCACATCTCCTGTGAAGAAGCAAAAACTTAGGCTCAACCAAGACTAACCGATAATTATTGATGAAGAAAGGTGGGATGCCTACCGGGGCATCCCCAAGCTTAGATGCTTGAGACTTCTTGAAATATTAACTTGGGATGCCTTGGGAATCCCCAAGCTTGTTCTCTTGTGTCTCCTTAATTCCTCTCATATCACGGTTTCTCTAAATCTTAAAAACTTCATCCACATAAAACTCAACAAGAACTCGTGCGATAAGTTAGTATAAATCAATGCAAAACCTTATCATTCTGTACTGTAGAAAATCACTAAAATTATAATTTAACATTGCATACTAAATGCCTCTGCATATTTAATACTCCTATCCTCAAATAGAATCATTAAACAAGCAAACATATGCAAACAATGCAACTATAACAGCAATCTGCCAAAACAGAACAGTCTGTAAAGTGGGATTTAAAATTCATAATTTCCTAACTCCAAAAATTCTGAAACATTACCAAGTGACAGAGAACTCATGAATGCTTACTGTGTAAAAATTTCAGATTTTTATCATGTTCTGAATATTCAGGAATATTCTGGACATAACAGAAAACTTTCTGTTTTCAAACAGCAACACATAAACTTGCAAACTGAGCATGGTAAAGGCTATACTTGGCATTTTATTGGACTAAAAGATACAAAACATGATTATTTATAACAGAAAGCTAATCTCAACAAAATAAAATGATGCTCCAAGCAAAACTCATATTATGTGACGAATAAAAATATAGCTCCGAGTGAGGTTATCGATAGTGTTGAAGACGAAAGAGGGGATGCCTTCCGGGGCATCCCCAAGCTTAGACGCTTGAGTCTTCCTTGAAAATTAACTTGGGGTGCCTTGGACATCCCCAAGCTTAGGGTCTTGCCACTCCTTATTCTCCTCATATCGATATCTCACCCAAAACTTGAAAACTTCAATCACACAAAACTTAACGGAACTTGTGAGATAGGTTAGTAAGATAAAAATAAATCATCCACTTAGGTACTGTCAACACAAGATTCATAACTGTTCTCACATAGTGCCTACTGTACTCTATCATTTCCACAATTCATATCTCATAATATAAGCTATGGAAACACTAAAACAAGCAAACTATGCAATAAAAACAGAATCTGTCAAAAACAGAACAGCATGTAAAGATCGATTTAAAAATCATACTTCTGTACCTCCAAAAATTCTGAAAAATTAGGAAAACGTAAAACATTTGTAACCCAATGCTATGTAAAAATTTCAGAATTTTATCACGCTCCAGTACAGAATAGAAATTCCAGCACTGGACGCAAAAGTTTCTGTTTTTGCACAGAATCGAATCAACAAGTATCCACACTATCCCAAAGGCTTTACTGGGCACATTATTGAAATAAAACATATAAAACATGATTACCACAGTAGCTTAATCATGTGAACACAAAAAAAACAGTAGGGGTAAATGTTGGGTTGTCTCCCAACAAGCGCTTTTCTTTAATGCCTTTTTATCTAGGCATGATGATTTTAATGATGCTCGCATAAAAGTAAAGAATTGAAACACAAAGAGAACATCATGAAGCTTATGAATAGCACATTTAAGACTAACCCACTTCCTATGCATAGGGATTTTGTGAGCAAATAGTTTATGGGAGCAAGAATCAACTAGCATAGGAAGGCAAAACAAGCATAACTTCAAAACTTTCAACACATAGAGAGGAAACTTGATATTATTGCAACACCTACAAGCATATGACCCTCTCTCATAATAATTTTCAGTCGTATCATGAAGAAATTCAACAATATATCCATCATACAAAGCATTCTTGTCATGATACATAAGCATAGAATTTTTATTACTCTCCACACAAGTAATTTTCTTCTCATTCATAATAGTGGGAGCAAACTCAACAAAATAACTATCATGAGATACTTGATTGACATAATCCAATTGAAAATAAAAATCATGATGACAAGTTTCATGGTTATCATTATTCTTTATAGCATACATGTCATCACAATAATTATCATAGATAGCAACTTTGTTCTCATAATCAATTAAAACCTCTTCCAAAATAGTGGAATCATCTTTAAATAAAGTCATGACCTCTCCAAATCCACTTTCATAATTATAATCATCATAAATAGGAGGCATGCAATCATCGTAATAAATTTGCTCATCAAAACTTGGGGGACTAAAAATATCATCTTCATCAAACATAGCATCCCCAAGCTTATGGCTTTTCATATCACTAGCATCATGGATATTCAAAGAATTCATACTAGCAACATTGCAATCATGCTTTTCATTCAAAGATTTTATGCCAAACATTTTATTGAATTCTTCTTCTATCAATTGAGCACAATTTTCCGATCCATCATTTTCAAGAAAGACATTATAAAGATGAATAATATGAGGCAACCACAATTCCATATTTTTTTGTAGTTTTCTTTTATAAACCAAACTAGTAATAAAACAAGAAACTAAAAGATTCGATTGCAAGATCTAAAGATATACCTTCAAGCACTCACCTCCCCGGCAACGGCGCCAGCAAAGAGCTTGATGTCTACTACACAACTTATTCTTGTAGACTCGTGTTGGGCCTCCAAGCGCAGAGTTTTGTAGGACAATAGCAATTTTCCCTCAAGTGGATGACCTAAGGTTTATCAATCCGTGGGAGGCGTAGGATGAAGATGGTATCTCTCAAACAACCCTGCAATCAAATACAAGAAATTTCTTGTGTCCTCAACACACCCAATACAATGGTAAATTGTATAGATGAACTAGTTCGGCGAAGAGATGGTGATACAAGTGTAGTATGGATAGTAGATATAGGTTTTTGTAATCTGAAAATAAAAAAACAGCAAGGTAGCAAGTAACAAAAGTGAGCACAAACGGTATTGCAATGCTTGAAAACAAGGCCTAGGGTTCATACTTTCACTAGTGCAATCTCTCAACAATGCTAACATAATTGGATCATATAACAATCCCTCAACGTGCGATAAAGAATCACTCCAAAGTTCCTATTAGCGGAGAACATAAGATAGAAATTGTTGTAGGGTACGAAACCACCTCAAAGTTATTCTTTCCGATCAATCTATTGAGCTATTCCTATAAGTGTCACAAACAGCCCTAGAGTTCGTACTAAAATAAAACCATATGATACACATCAACCAACTCTAATGTCACCTAGATACTCCAATGTCACCACAAGTATTCGTGAGTTGATTATACGATATGCATCAAACAACTTCATAATCATAATATTTAATACACACAAAGAACTTCAAGGAGCACCCCAAAGTTTCTATCGGAGAAAAGACAATGAAAACGTGCATCAACCCCTATGCATAGATTACCCCAATGTCACCTCGGGAATCCGCGAGTTGAGTGCCAAAACATACATCAAGTGAATCAATATAATAGCCCATTGTCACCACGGGTATCCATATGCAAGACGTACATAAATTGTTCTCAAATCTGAAATATTCAATCCGACAATAACGAAACCTCAAAGGGAAAAGATTCGATTCATCACAACAAAGATAGAGAGGGAAGAAACACCATATGATGCAAATTATATTAACAAAGCTCGCGATACATCAAGATCGTGCCATATCAAGAACACGAGAGAGAGAGAGAGATCAAACACATAGCTACTAGTACATACCCTCAGCCTCGAGAGTGAACTACTCCCTCCTCGTCATGGAGACCGCCGGGATGATGAAGATGGTCTCCGGTGATGATTTCCCCCTTCGGCAGGGTGCCGGAACGGGGCTCCAGATGGTATTTCGATGGTAAAGAGGCTTGTGGCGGCGGAGTCCAAATTCTAGGGTTATTTCTGGGGGTTTCTCTATTTATAGGATTTTTTGGCGTTGGAATCACGCGAAGATGGGCTAAGATGGGCCCACGAGGCACCACGGCGCCATACGCCCCCGGTGGTCCCTGGTGCCTCGTGGGCACCTCGTGGCTCTTCTGGTCCTCCCACGAAGCTTCCTGGTTCTCTTTTGTTCCAAAAAAAAATCGTTCAAAAAGTTTCGTTGCATTTGGAGAACTTTTATTTCTGCACAAAAAACAACACCACGGTAGTTCTGCTGAAAACAGCGTCAGTCCGGGTTAGTTCTAATCAAATCATACCAAAACCATATAGAATTGTTATAAACATGGCATGAATACTTCATAAATTATAGATACGTTGGAGATGTATCATGCCTCCCGAAGGGCTGTCCGAGTGACTGTCCGAGATTCTGTGAGTGCCTCCCGGAGGGCTGTCCGAGTGACCGTCCGAGGGACTGTCCAACTGCCTTCCGAAGGGCTGTCCGAGGGTTTGTCCGAGGAGCAGACGAGGAAGAACATCCTCGCGGTTGGGAGGTTGTAAATCCTAGCTGCAGGGATCTACACCTCCGATCTTCATCGACTCTACTTCCACTGCGCTACGAGTCGGTAATGATCAGATCAAAACCTTGTATGCATCTCCATAGTGATCCTGGGCTTGTTCGTAGTGTGGAAATTTTTTGTTTTCTGCTGCGTTCCCCTACAGTGGCATCATGAGCCGTGCTATGCGTAGATGCAGGTTGCGATCTAGAATACATGAGATGTATGGGTATTGCATAGTATAATTTTGTAATAGATGAGATCTATTGCTGAAAATTATTTATGCGGGTAGCAGATGAAATTTGTTACCCGATATTCCTGTTGCTTCCCTTGAATTTGCGTAGTCCTGATCTTGACGGCATGGTAGAATCTGACAAAGTTCTGGCAGTCCGCGATCCTTCCATGCTGCTCCTGAGTATGCTGGTTGACAGATCAACGAAGTGCTTCAGTGTCTTTGGGTTCAACCATAGTTAAAGAAAGATGGATGTTTCGCAGGCTAAAGGGCAATGCAGATATGATCTGCACGGGGTTCTTGCGTATGACGAAGTTTAGTATGGGGCTCGAGATTTTATTATCTCATGTTTCATATGCCCCGCAAAGTTAATCTAGCGACTTGAATAATGATACTTGATGATGAACGTTGGTAGCTTCGGTTTGTTTCGAAACCTTAGAAGCCACGTAAAATAAATTTTTGCATAAACCGATTAGAGGCGTCTAACTTGGTTTTGCAGGATGTGCATGAGATGTGGTATAGCAGTTCTCATATTCAATTTGATTTTGTATGAGATGACTATATAATGTAAATTAACATGACCTGCGTGTCATGATTCGGCATGATGGCTGGAGCCATATGATTGTCACTTTAATGACCTGCGTGTCAACCTTATGTAATGCACTATATTTATTAGCTATAAAGATAGCAATATTATCTGGTGCATCGACAAGGTGGTGGAAATCTTCGCGAAGGTGGAGACCAATGCAAAAGCCAAAGACGGAGAAAAAGAAGGAAACAAGCCTTGGCAGAAAAGTTCTGCCACGACAGCAGTTTTCGAAACTGCTGCCACGGCAACGTTTTTTGGATTTTTGCGAAGACGATGAATCCTTCTCCGAAAGAAAGGGCTATACCATATCATGCTATTATGAATTGCCTGAGATGTTTATCCCTTATGATGCTCCCTTCTTGATTGCGCGGTAGTCGCTTTTTATTAGGGTGATCTCTCACAAAAATATCAAGTAGTTAGTGTTCTCCCAAGTGTAGCACCGTCACAGCTTCTATACTTTCGGGGTGCGCCATGGATACATGGGTACGAACGATTGGGGAGGTGTAAGGCGGGTGAGGTCAGACCTCACAGCGAGATCACTTGGTTGTCTTGACGTTCTGGCTTGATCGTCCTGAGCTCGGAACACGCCCATCGAAAGATGAACAAGAGTCACATAGAGATGTGATCGGCAAGTTAGCCTATGATACGTCTCCAACGTATCTATAATTTATGAAGTATTCATGCCATGTTTATTATAGTTTTGTATGATTTTGGTGCACTTTTATATGGATTTTATATGATTTTCATGGACTAACATATTGACCTAGTGCCCAGTGCCAGTTGCTGTTTTCTGCTTGTTTTTGGTTTTCCAGAAAATCCATATCAAATGAAGTCCAAATGCAGCGAAACTTTTTGGCGATTTTTTCTGGAAGGAAACAGACCCAAGAAGCCTCGGGGGAGCAGCAGAAGACCCACGGGGGCCCCACAACTCTGAACATCCCCCTTGTTCTTGAAGATTGGTACTAATATACTCCGTCTCCATTCTTCTGGCATCTTGTTTGCCCGAAAAATGAGGTTGAAAAGTTTGGTTAGCCATACTATCGCTATGTCCCCGAGGCCTCTCCACACCTCAATGGGGATACAATCAGGGCCCATCGCCTTGCCTCCTTTCATCCTCTTCAAAGCCTCCTTGACCTCCGACTCCTGGATTCGCCGCACAAAAAGCCTGCTAGTATCAGCAAAGGAGTCGTCCAGATCAATGGTAGAGCTCTCACTCTCCCCATTGAACAGCTTGTCAAAGTACTCCCGCCATCTATGCTTAATCTCCTCGTTCTTCAACAAGAGTTGATCTGCTCCGTCCTTGATGCACTTGATTTGGTCAACATCCCTCGCCTTCCTCTCTCGGATCTTGGCCATCTTATAGATGTCCCTTTCGCCTTCCTTCGTGTCTAACCGTTGGTAGAGGTCCTCATACGCCCGGCCCCTTGCTTCACTCACAGCTCGCTTTGCGGCCTTCTTTGCCATCTTGTACTTCTCTATGTTGTCTGCACTCCTATCCAGATATAGGTGTCTGAAACACTCTTTCTTCTCCTTAATTGCCTTCTGGACATCATCGTTCCACCACCAGGTATCTTTAGCTTCTCTTCTACTTCCCCTGGACACTCCAAACTCCTCTGAGGCCACCTTACGAATGCAAGTCGCCATCTTCATCCACATGTTGTCTACATCACCTCCTTCCTCCCAAGGGCCCTCCTTAATGACCCTCTCCTTGAACGCCTGAGCTACCACCCACTCAGCCAACCCAGGACAAAAGGGTATCTCATCCACGCAAGGATGTTTTGAGTCCATCACCGTTCCAGAGAGAGCGTTCTCGTCGCCGAACAACAACGCAAGAGACCCGCTCAAAGAAAACGAGGAGCGTACCACCAAGAGGGGGAGGAAGACCAAGTGATATGGTCATGTAGAACTATTTTCTTTGTGTTGAGCTGAACGAGAACTTGTTGGCTATATTGAACTACTTGCTATCGTCGATTTGCTAAACTATTTGCTATGTTCGACATGTAAACCTATTTGCTATGTTGGATATGTTGAACTATCCTTTATTTCGATGTGTGATGCATATTATGATGTGTGAGATCCTAACTTTGATTTGTAAACTACTCCCTCCGTTCCTTTATGTAAGGTGTATTATTTTCGGCACGGTGACCAAGGCACATAATTATAGACATGTTAAGACTAAATGACCCTTGGCAAATTTGTTGGTTAGTGGAAAGTGAATCAATTTGTCCAGAAAAGTATGAGATACATGCAATCGACAAAGAGATAGTTTCCTTGTTTTACTATAAAGAGAGATACAGACAATCAGAAAACAGATACTTTCCTTTTTTAGGAGGGCTAACAAGGGAATTATGAGGAATCAGAAGAAATGCACCTTACATTCTGAAATTTTATCAAAAAACAAATACACCTTATATAAAGGAACGGAGGGAGTATATTATACTATGTGATGAAATTTTTGAATTGAATGATGAAGTTTTGTAGAAAGAAAATCAAAGTTTATATGGGACAGGACCCTACCGCCATAGTCTCTGGTGGTAGGGTTGCACACCCTACCGCAAAACAAAATTAAGTTCGAGAAACAGTACCGATTCCCCCCTTAGGGGGTGTTCCATACCTACCGCCGAGGTCGATGGCGGTAGGGTACTACTACCTACCACCGAGATCGATGGCGGTAGGGTTGCATGACCTACCATAAAACAGTTTCCCTTCGGAGCAACAGTACCGTTTCGGGGTTTTGGGTGCGTTAAACCCTACCGCCGGGCACATTGGCGGTAGGGTATAACAACCTACCGCCCCTTGTATCTAGCGGTAGGCTCTTTAGCCATGTGAGCAACAACCAACGGCCGTCTGCCTCTGCCGTCAACCCTACTGCCAGGGATCCCGATGGTAGGTAGTTATACCCTACCGCCATCGACCCCGGCGGTAGGAAACGGGTCAGATCCCAAAATTTTTACAAACCAGGGTCAGATCATGCTGAACTTTTGAAAAAGGGTCAAAACAGTGAATTTGGCTGCTCGTTCTCCACCTCCGTTATTGCGACGCACGTGGTCTTCGCGCCTTTAGACTCCTCCCCCGAGCCAGAGAGAATGCCGAGGACGTCGGCTGGCTCCTCCCGCGGTCGCGGCAGGGGCGTTTAGGCGACTAAGGATGCCGAAAGGAAACGTAAGAGGGAAACCGCCACCGCCGACGAGCCGCAGCAGGCGGCCAACGTCGCCACCAGCAGGTGGTCTCCCTCCATCGCCTCGGATGGGGAGGTTCAGAGACTAATGGTGGAAGGGTCGTTCCCTCCGGTCTTAAGGTACCAGATCCCTTTTTCCAAAGAATCTCCTCCGGCGCCTCTCTTCGACAAGCGTGTGCTTCATTTTGAATTCTTCAGCCGCGGGCTCGGCTTTCCCCTGCACCCCTTCGTGCGGGGCTTCTTTTCTTCTTCGGCTGCCAGCTCCATCATCTAAGCCCCACTGGCATTCTTCACCTCGCAAACTTTATCACTTTTTGCGAGTGCTATTTGTAGGAGATATGCCCTAGAGGCAACAATAAATGTTATTATTATCTCCATGTTCGTAATTATGTTTATATTCTGTGCTATATCTGCTATGGTTCTCGAGTCTACAATAACCACGAGGCCCTTCTTTACATGATTCCAACGTTGAAAAATCCTATATATTCAGAAACCCCCGAAAGTTAACCTAGAACTTTGACTCCGCCGCCGCAAGCCTCTGTACCTCCACGATCTCATCTACATCCCTTTTCCGGCACCCTGCCGGAGGGGGGGAATCATCACCGGAGGCCATCTTCATCATCCCGGTGGTCTCCATGACGAGGAGGGAGTAGTTCACCCTCGGGGCTGAGGGTATGTACTAGTAGCTATGTGTTTGATCTCTCTCTCTCTCTCATGTTCTTGATTTGGCATGATCTTGATGTACCGCAAGCTTTGTTAATATAGTTGGATTGAATATTATGAATCTGAAGTTGTTTGATGCGTATCGTATAATTGACTCACGGATACTTGTGGTGACATTGGAGTATCTAGGTGACATTAGAGTTGGTTGATGCGTATCATATGGTGTTATTTTAGTACGAACTCTAGGGCCGTTTGTGACACTTATAGAGATGGCTCAATAGATTGATCGGAAATGATAACTTTGAGGTGGTTTCGTACCCTACAACAATTTCTATCTTATGTTCTCCGCTAATAGGAACTTTGGAGTGATTCTTTGTCGCACGTTGAGGGATTGTTATATGATCCAATTATGTTAGCATTGTTGAGAGATTGCACTAGTGAAAGTATGAACCCTAGGCCTTTTTTCTAAGCATTGTAATACCGTTTGTGCTCCGGTTTATTTCTTTCTACCTTGCTGTTTTTTATTTTCAGATTACAAAAACCTATATCTACTATCCATACTACACTTGTATCACCATTTCTTCGCCGAACTAGTGCACCTATACAATTTGCCATTGTATTGGGTGTGTTGGGGACACAAGAGATTTCTTGTATTTGATTGCAGGGTTGTTTGAGAGAGACAATCTTCATCCTACGCCTCCCACGGATTGATAAACCTTAGGTCATCCACTTGAGGGAAAATTGCTACTGTCCTACAAAACTCTGCGCTTGGAGGCCCAACACGAGTCTACAAGAATAAGTTGTGTAGTAGACATCAAGCTCTTTTCTGGCGCCGTTGCCGGGGAGGTGAGTCCTTGAAGGTATATCTTTAGATCTTGCAATTGAATCTTTTAGTTTCTTGTTTTATCACTAGTTTGGTTTTATAAAAAGAAAACTACAAAAAATGGAATTGAGGTGGCCTCATATTTTTTGAAAATTTATGAGGTTGCCTCATATTATTCGTCTTTATAATGTTTTTCTTGAAATGATGGAGCGAAAAATTGTGCTCAATTGATAGAAGAAGAATTCAATAAAATGTTTGGCATAAAATCTTTGAATGATGAGCATGATTGCAATGTTGTTAGTATGAATTCTATGAATATCCAAAATACTAAAGATGATTGCACTAGTCATGAAAAAAATGTTTCTTATAAGCATGTAAATTTTTGTGGAGTGCATAAAGTTTGTGAAGACATGCCTTATAGGGATGATAGATTTTGTAAGAAGCATAAACATGATACAACCAATTTTTTGCTCAAAGTGATAGATGAATTTGCTACAAAATTATGTTCTCTTTATCCTATTACTTGTGAACTTTGCAATAAAGTTGGTCACCTGAATTTCCAATGCATGCTTTTTCATGATCGAATCATGTCCAAATATTGCAATAACTTGATCACCCTTGAACTTTATAATGAACTTTGTTTATTTTTGGGGTGTGAAGAATTGACACATAAAAATAGTTGGTTTGAAGTATTCTCACAAAAGACATTGAAAATAATTTAGAGGAAATCTATATGTTTTATGTGGTAAATTGCAATGAGAATGCTTATATAGCCAACTATGGAAAAACGGGAAAACAAATAGAATATAAAAGAAATACTAATGTAAGTGTAAAGATTCCCCCTTTCCCTCCTATTTTCTCTCATGATGAAACAGGCAACGAGGAGGAGCTTCCTATCCAAAAAATCTCTTCAATAAGAAGCTCGGAAGAATTAAATAAACCCACACATAATGTGGTAAAGAAAAAGAAAAGAAGGAAAAGTAGAGGTAAAGAGGTATCTCTCCCAAATAATGTTGCTCCTATTATTGTTGTACCTAATGAGAATGAATCAAAAATAATTGTGGAAGATGATACACTTGATGAATATTTTGTTATGCCTATTGCTTGTTGTGATGATTATGATTGGGAACATAATGATACTTCTTATGATCTTGAAAATCTTTATGGCACCAACTTGGAGGAATATGATAATAATTGTTATACTATTGGTGCTATTCATACTATTGATGATAATAGTGATAATGCTAATGATATGCAAACCAACAAGCTTGGGGATGCTATGTTTGATTGGAATGATATGTTTGAAAATTTATTTGCTGCAAATAACGTTTGCCCTAAGCTTGGGGATGCTATGCTTAATGAAAATGATCTTTTTATTCCCCCTACTTTTGATGAGCAAATTTATTATGATGATGACATGTCTCCTATATATGATGATTATTGTGATGATACTTATGTTATGAAAAATAGTGATGATTATTATTATAATACTCATTATAATTATGAAAATCCTTTTACTGAACATCACTCTTTTAATGTGGAAACAATTTATAGTATTCGAGTTTCATACGATACTCCCACTATTATGAATGAGAGGAAAATTGCTTGTGTGGAGAGTAATAAAAATTCTATGCTTAAGTATCATGGCAAAAATGCTTTGTGTGATGGATATATTGTTGAATTTCTTCATGATGCTACTGAAAATTATTTTGAGAGAGGAATATATGCTTCTACATATTTCAACAACATCAAGTTTCCTCTCTATGTGTTGAAAGTTTTGAAGTTATGCTTGTTTTGCCTTCCTATGCTAGTTGATCCTTGCTCCCATAAATTATTTGCTCACAAAATCCCTAGGCATAGGAAGTGGGTTAGGCTTAAATGTGCTAGTCATATGCTTCATGATGCTCCCGTTATGTTTCAATTCTTTATTTTTATGCGAGCATCATTGAAATCATCATGCCTAGCTAAAAAGGCATTAAAGAAAAGCGCTTGTTGGGAGACAACCCAACACTTATACCTACTGTTTTTCTTCCGTTCACATGATTAATATACTGTAGTAATCATGTTTTATATGTTTTCTTTCAATAATGTGCCAAGTAAAGCCTTTGGGATAGTGTGGATGCTTGTTGATTTGATTCTGTGCAAAAACAGAAACGTTTGCGTCCAGTGCTGGAATTTCTATTCTGTACTGGAGTGTGAGAAAATTCTGAAATTTTTACACAGTATTGGGTTACAAATTTTTACGTTGTCCTAATTTTTCAGAATTCTTGGAGGTACATAAGTATGGTTTTTAAATCGCTCACTACACGCTATTCTGTTTTTGACAGATTCTGTTTTTAGTGCATAGTTTGCTTGTTTTAGTGTCTCCATAGCTTATATTGAGTAATATAAATTGTGGAAATGATAGACTACAGTAGGATGATTTATTTTTATCATACTAACCTATCTCACAAGTTCCGTTAAGTTTTGTGTGATTGAAGTTTTCAAGTTTTGGGTGAGATATCGATATGAGGAGAATAAGGAGTGGCAAGACCCTAAGATTGGGGATTTCAAAGGCACCCCAAGTTAATATTCAAGGAATACTCAAGCGTCTAAGCTTGGGGATGCCCCGGAAGACATCCCCTCTTTCGTCTTCAACATTATCGGTAACCTTACTTGGAGCTATATTTTTATTCGTCACATGATATGTGTTTTGCTTGGAGGGTCATTTTATTTTGTTGATATTTGCTTGCTGTTATCAATAATCATGTTTTGTATCTTTTAGTTCAATAAAATGCCAATTATAGCCTTTACCATGCTCAGTTTGCAAGTTTATGTGTTGCTGTTTGAAAACAGAAAGTTTTCTGATATGTCCTGATTTTTTTTGAATTTTAAGAACATGATAAAAATCTGAAATTTTTACACAGTAAGCATGCATGAGTTCTCTATCATGTGGTAATTTTTCAGAATTTTTGGAGTTAAGGAAGTATGAATTTTAAATCCCCCTTTACAAGCTGTTATGTTTTGGCAGATTGCTGTTATAGTTGCATTGTTTGCATATGTTGCTTGTTTAATGTTTCTATTTGTGGATAGGAGTATTAAATATGCAGAGGCATTTAGTATGCAATGTTCAATTATAATTTTAGTGATTTGTTACAGCAGAGAATGTTAAGGTTTTGAGTTGATACTAACTTATCTCACGAGTTCTTGTTGAGTCTTGTGTGGATGAAGTTTTTAAGATTTAGGAGAGGCCATGATATGAGAGGAATTAAGGAGACACAAGAGCTCAAGCTTGGGGATGCCCAAGGCACCCCAAGATAACATTCCAAGAAGTCTCAAGCAACTAAGCTTGGGGATGCCCCGGTAGGCATCCCACCTTTCTTCATCAACAATTATCGGTTAGTCTTGGTTAAGCCTAAGTTTTTGCTTCTTCACATGATAAGCCTAAGTTATTGCTGTCTGAATAAAATACTTAAGATCTGAAATTTTTAAATGAGAGAGAGGCCTCACATAGCTACCTATTTACTTGACTACTCATTTGGTCTTCACTTATATCTTTTTGGAGTAGTTTGTCATTTACTCTTGTTCTTCACTTATATCCTATGAGTAAATTGTTGAATGAATTGAATATCATAAAGTTGAAATTATGTGTGCTTCATATGCTTGTATCATGTCTAGTAGTAGTTTCACATTTGGGTTAGAAAGTAAAATCTATTGAAGCTTGACAATCACAATATTGGTCATACAAGCAATTCATGAATGATTAGTATAAGCAAGAGAACTTTCACATATAAATATATTATCCTGGACATCTTTTAAGATTGTGAGTACCCATTAATTATTTTCAAACTTGAGCAAATTAGTTGAAGTTAGACAAGGAAGACAACGTAATGAGTTATGTTTGGGTATATTTGCATAGAAGTTATATTGTTATGGATCCTCCAACATGTGGTGCTTGCTTAGGATCTTTTGCTAGCCAAAAATTCATACTAAGTAGAGATACTACTTGTGCATCCAAAAACCCTTAAACCCAGTTTCTTCCCATGAGTGTCCACCATATCTACCTATGGATTGAATAAGATCCTTCAAGTAAGTTGTCATCGGTGCAAAAAGCAATACAAATTGTTCCTAAAATATGTATGATCTTTTATTGCAAGGGAAAATAAGCGTTGTACAAACTTGTGATGGTAAAGAAATAAAAGCGATGGACTGCATAATAAAGGTTGCTATCACAAGGGGCAATATAACGTGACGTTCCTTTGCATTAAGGGCTTGCACATCCAAAAATCAAAAGCGCATGACAACCTCTGCTTCCCTCCGCGAAGGGCCTATCTTTTACTTTATGTATTTACTTTTATGCAAGAGTCAATAGTATTACTTCTCATTTCAACCTCAATTATTCTTTAGTTGGCAAGCATCATGTGGTGGGGAAAGATCCAGGCACATATGGCCAGTCAAATATATTTGATCATGAATTATTATTGTTGACAATTATCTCTATGATAAATAAGTTGGGAGGCGAAACATTAAGCCCCTATCTTTCTCTGTGTTCGATGGATGCCATTTGTTCTAAAAATATGCTTTGAGTACTAGCAATCATAGAAGACTATATGATAATTGAGTATGTGGAGCTCTTACTTAGACTTTGTTGAAAATAAGTTGAATTGCAATTGTTTGGTGACTAAGAACATAGGTTGTTAAGTTTCAAGAGAATGCACTGTTTAAACTATAAAATGTGAATTGATTGCTACTTTATCATGACGAGTTTTATGAGAAAGAGTTGCTGTTATGATGCTAGGAAAAGTGATTGAAATTATCATTGATCAAACTTATGCACTATGCTAGCATTCACACTTCATAAATTATTTCTTTTATCATTTACGTACTCGAGGACGAGCAAGAATTAAGCTTGGGGATGCTGATATGTCTCCAACGTATCTATAATTTATGAAGTATTCATGCCAAGTTTATTATAGTTTTGTATGATTTTGGTGCACTTTTATATGGATTTTATATGATTTTCATGGACTAACATATTGACCTAGTGCCCAGTGCCAGTTGCTATTTTTTGCTTGTTTTTGGTTTTCCAGAAAATCCATATCAAATGAAGTCCAAATGCAGCGAAACTTTTTGACGATTTTTTCTGGAAGGAAACAGACCCAGGAAGCTTCGGGGGAGTAGCAGAAGACCCACAGGGGCCCCACAAGCCACCTGGGCGCGCCACCCCCCAGGCGTGCCCTGGTGCCTTGTGGGCCCCCTGTGGCCCTTCTTTGCGTGATTCCAACGTTGAATAATCCTATATATTCAAAAAACCCCGAAAGTTAACCTAGAACTTCAACTCCGCCGCCGCAAGCCTCTGTACCTCCACGATCTCATCTACAGCCCTTTTCCGGCACCCTGCCGGAGGGGGGGAATCATCACCGGAGGCCATCTTTATCATCCCGGCGGTCTCCATGACGAGGAGGGAGTAGTTCACCCTCGGGGCAGAGGGTATGTACCAGTGATGTTCACTACACAACTTATTCTTGTAGACTTGTGTTGGGCCTCCAAGCGCAGAGTTTTGTAGGACAGTAGCAATTTTCCCTCAAGTGGATGACCTAAGGTTTATCAATCCATGGGAGGCATCGGTTGAAGATGATATCTCTCAAACAACCCTGCAACCAAATACAAGAAATCTCTTGTGTCCCCAACACACCCAATACAATGGTAAACTGTATAGGTGCACTAGTTCGGCGAAGAGATGGTTATAAAACTGTAGTATTGATAGTAGATATAGGTTTTTGTAATCTGAAAATAAAAAAACAGCAAGGTAGCAAGTAACAAAAGTGAGCACAAACGGTATTGCAATGCTTAAAAAGAAGGCCTAGGGTTCATACTTTCACTAGTGCAATCTCTCAACAATGCTAACATAATTGGATCATATAACAATCCCTCAACGTGCGACAAAGAATCACTCCAAAGTTCCTATTCGCGGAGAACATAAGATAGAAATTGTTGTAGGGTATGAAACCACCTCAAAGTTATCCTTTCCGATCAATCTATTGAGCCATCCCTATAAGTGTCACGAATAGCCCTAGAGTTCGTACTAAAATAACACCATATGAAACACATCAACCAACCCTAAAGTCACCTAGATACTCCAATGTCACCACAAGTATCCGTGAGTTGATTATTCGATTTGCATCAAACAACTTCATATTCAAAATATTCAATCCACACAAAGAACTTCAAAGAGTGCCCCAAGATTTCTAGCGGAGAAATTAGGACGAAAATGTGCATCAACCCCTATGCATAGATTACCCCAATGTCACCTCGGGAATCCACGAGTTGAGTGCCAAAACATATATCAAGTGAATCAATAGAACACCCCATTATCACCACGGGTATCCACATGCAAGACATACATCAAGTATTGTCAAATCCATAAAAGTATTCAATCCGATAATAGTGAAACCTCAAAGGTAAAAACTCAATTCATCACAACAAGATAGAGAGGGAGAGACACCATATGATCCAACTATATTAGCAAAGCTCGCGGTACATCAAGATCGTGCCAAATCAAGAACACGAGAGAGAGAGATCAAGCACAAAGCTACTGGTACAAACCCTCAGCCCCGAGGGTGGACTACTCCCTCCTCGTCATGGAGACTGCCGGGATGATGAAGATGGCCTCCGGTGATTATTCCCCCCCTCCGGCGGGGTGCCAGAAAAGGGCTGTAGATGAGATCGTGGAGGTACAGAGGCTTGCGGCGGCATAAAAACTCATCTAGGTTAACTTTCGGGGGTTTCTGAATATATATGATTTTTCAGCGTTGGAATCACGCAAAGAGATGCCATAGGGGGCCCACGGGGTACCAGGGCGTGCCTGGGGGGGGGGGGGGGTGGCGCGCCCTGGTGGCTTGTGGGGCCCCTGTGGGTCTTCTGCTGCTCCCCCGAAGCTTCCTGGGTCTGTTTCCTTCCAGAAAAAATTGTCAAAAAGTTTCGCTGCATTTGGACTTCATTTGATATGGATTTTCTGGAAAACCAAAAACAAGCAGAAAACAACTGGCACTGGGCACTAGGTCAATATGTTAGTCCATAAAAATCATATAAAAGCCATATAAAAGTGCACCAAAATCATACAAAACTATAATAAACATGGCATGAATACTTCATAAATTATAGATACGTTGGAGACGTATCAACTAGTAGCTATGTGTTTGATCTCTCTCTCTCTCTCTCTCTCTCTCTCTCTCTCTCTCTCTCTCTCTCTCTCTCTCGTGTTCTTGATTTGGCACGATCTTGATGTACCGCGAGCTTTGTTAATATAGTTGGATCATATGGTGTTTCTCCCTCTCTATCTTGTTGTGATGAATTGAGTTTTTACCTTTGAGGTTTCACTATTATCGGATTGAATATGTTTATGGATTTGAGAACACTTGATGTATGTCTTGCATATGAATACCCGTGGTGACAATGGGGTATTATATAGATTCACTTGATATATGTTTTGGCACTCAACTCGCGGATTCCCGAGGTGACATTGGGGTAATCTATGCATAGGGGTTGATGCACGTTTTCATCCTACCTTCTCCGGTAGAAATCTTTGGGCACTCTTTGAAGTTATTTGTGTTGGATTGAATATTATGAATCTAAAGTTGTTTGATGCGTATCGTATAATTGACTCACGGATACTTGTGGTGACATTGGAGTATCTAGGTGACATTAGAGTTGGTTCATGTGTATCATATGGTGTTATTTTAGTACGAACTCTAGGGCCGTTTGTGACACTTATAGGGATGGCTCAATAGATTGATCGGAAAGGATAACTTTGAGGTGGTTTCGTACCCTACAACAATTTCTATCTTATGTTCTACGCTGATAGGAACTTTGGAGTGATTCTTTGTCGCACGTTGAGGGATTGTTATATGATCCAATTATGTTAGCATTGTTGAAAGATTGCACTAGTGAAAGTATGAACCCTAGGCCTTGTTTCTAAGCATTGCAATACCGTTTGTGCTCCGTTTTATCACTTGCTACCTTGCTGTTTTTTTTATTTTCAGATTACAAACACCTATATCTACTATCCATACTACACTTGTATCACCATCTCTTCGCCGAACTAGTGCACCTATACAATTTTCCATTGTATTGGGTGTGTTGGGGACACAAGAGATTTCTTGTATTTGATTGCAGGGTTGTTTGAGAGAGACCATCTTCATCCTACGCCTCCCACGGATTGATAAACCTTAGGTCATCCACTTGAGGGAAAATTGCTACTGTCCTACAAAACTCTGCGCTTGGAGGCCCAACACGAGTCTACAAGAATAAGTTGTGTAGTAGACATCAGCCTACCGATTGAAATTCTCGTCATGAGATGATGATTCTTTGGCGAAGGATTGAAATACGGATCTTGAATCACTCACAATCAATTATGAGAGATATTGATTTGAGTGGGAGCGCACTTTAGAATTAACTTCTTTAATTCTTAGTGCAATTAATTATGAACATAGTCTAAGTGTGATTTGCATAAAAGTTGTAGAATATTGGCTCGCGTTTCCACCTTCCCTATTAAAATCGAATAAGCTGTTATATATCTAGTTAAAACTTTACGGTTGGTAACGTAATGTGAGGATTGTCCTCAAGAGTGCCGAGAAGGACTTTGTCCTATCGCATGCTTTCAGTATTCTCCCGCTAAATGCTGTGGATGATGTGACTCTCGTCCTTCGATCCAAAAGCTAGAATTCCGTTACGGTCAAGTGCAATATATTTGCTTCCATGAGGCCCGAACTTCAAAAGTTTGGGATAGTTATGTGATATTCATGGAACTGAAAATTATTTTCAGATACAGACAAAGGCTAAAAGATATGAGATATCCAAAGCAATGTTTGTTTGCAAAGTATTAGTAAAGTATTTACTATGCATTTGACTATTAAGAGAGGGATCCAGAAGAATGCCTGTCATGTGAATGAAGGTGAATAAAACAACAACTTAAAGAGAAAGGAAGTATCCAAAGGGTGTCAGCAAAACTTACACGCCTAGGAAGTCCGGGGCTAACGCCACTCTTAAAGTTGGGTGCTTCTTCTGAGAGTAGGAGAAATATTGAAAGTAAAACTGTTAGAAGTATAATGGCAATAAGAAAGAAGACTGGAATGTCCAGCTCATGTATGAATGTCATACAAGTTATAGATGTATAGATGGCTGGTCAAAAATATAGTTCTTGGGGATTGTGATTAAACTGTTAGTCACTGATTCTTCGGTATTGTGATTAAAAATTGATCACGGGAATACCCATTCGATTGCATTCTGTTGCAACTCAATGCAAGAACTATAATGGCCTAAAAGACTTGCCAGAAACGAGGTTCAGATACGCGCTGGGAACATAGTAAAAGTTACTACCCCTTCCATTGGCGTATTACCTCTGTATTTATTTTCATAATTCATTTTAGAGTTTCATTCACTCTAGCCCATTGCATAATGTTTGTTGCAAGAAGGTTACTCATGAGAGAACAATTGTTCTTCGATGTTATGAATAACATAAGGGCCATACTTTCATTATGAATGAGATGTATGTTATGAATATTGATAATAATATAATACATCTGTGACACTGATGCTAAATGTCGCAAGACTAAAAGAATACCACATATGTGTGGCACTGCATTTGGTCACATTGGACAAACCCGCATGGAGAAATTCCATAATGATGGATTTTAAAGTCATTTGATTATGAATCATCTGACACTTGAAACTTTCGTCTGAAAAGTGAAGTGACTGAAATACCGTTCACAGGCCATAAGGAACGAGCAACGAACTTATTGGTGATCATACATTTTGATGTGTGTAGTACGATAAAATGTTGTTGCTAGCAGTGGATTTGTCTATCTTCAGAAATGACTCAAATAGATATATGGATATTTACTTTATGAGACGAAAGTCTGGATCTTTTGAAATCATTCAAAAGGTTTTCAAAATGAAGTAGAAATTAATGTAACAAGAAAATTATGTTTCTGCAATTAGATTGTGGAAAGGAATATTTGAGTTACAAGTTTAGCGAATGTCTGATGAGTTATGAAAAGAGTTTTCATAACTTACACCTCCCGGAACACCCCTGTGAGTGGAATGTCCGTGAAGATGTAATCAAACCATTTATGACATGGTAAGATCAAAGATGGCATAAATCAATTTGCCATTATCCCTTTTAAAGTAATGCTTTAGAGACTACGGCTTTTACACTGAAAAGAGCGCCATCAGATCTGTTGAAAAGAAGCCATGGTATGGTACGCCCAAACATGTTATGTCTTTTCTTAACATTTGGAATATGGGGCTTGTGTAAAGTATTTTACAAACCTATTCCAAATCAGACAAGTGCTACTTTGTAGGTTATCCCAAGTTATTGGGAAATCCTCCATCACAATACCGGGGCAAAAGGTTTGCCACTAAGAACGGTATGATTTTGAAGAAAATATTTCTTGCAAAAACGTGAGTGGGAGGACAGTGCAACTCGATGAGATAACAGTATCTTCGTCATCAGGTCAAGGGAAAGAAACCTTGGAAGTGATTCCAGCATTTCCTACTGCGACTGATACGGAACCCTCTACATGAGATGTATGGACTTCGGTCGAACTTGCAGCTGAACCACGTAGGCAAAACTCATGCAAACCTCTCAGGTGCGCAAACGAGATATTGTTGTTAGACAACAGTATACCTACGATAAAACAAGGAAGCGTTGATGGGCCCTGACTCCGGAATTGGCTAAATGCCAATATAATCCGAGATAGTATCCATAAATGATTCAAGACTAGATCTTGATAAACCCTTCGGAAGACTTAGAGTCTAACGAATATTAATGGAACTATAAACTAATACGGATAAGAGTGTTTTATCCATAAAGTTCGACTTGTTGCTTATAACAAATTCAAGGAATTAACTACGGCGAGATTGTCTCTCCGTAGCGATGCTTAAAGTCGGTTCGGGTCAAACTAGCAATTAATACATATTTCAATCATGAGATATGATACATGGATGCCAAAAGGATTTCCATGAGATGGAAATACAACCTAGGACTTGCATGTGATACAGTACAAGGTATTTTGTCAATCCAGAGGATGCTAGTGAATGTGCAAACTTCAGAGTTCCAGCAATGGACAGAAGAGAGCAAAATGGAGTTGGAATCTTTGTTTTGATGAAATAGTCAAAAGAGTTTGATTTCATCAATGGATAACGAAGATGCTTGTGATTACAAGAAAGTAAGTGGGAGCATAATAATATTTCTAAAACCTTGTGTGCTTGACACATTGTTGATTGGAAATAATATAAATTTCTTGACACGAATTAGGACTTCATTGAAAAATAGTTTTTCAATGAAGTGCTTGGGCTTGGTAGCCTCGATATTAGGCATAATTATCTATGGAGGTAAAATTGCCTAATAGGCTAAGCCAAGAATACATATTGACAAGATGCTAAAGCCTTTTAGCATAAGAACGCCAAGGAGTGATTCTTGCCAAAGTCACATGGAAAGGGTTTTGCAAGACTCGATGTCCTAAAACACTGATGAGCAAAATACATGATGGAGATTCCAAAGACTTTTGTGATTGGATTAATCATGTATTGCATGGTATGTAAAACAACCAGATATGTCCAGTACTCTCAAGCAGTTGTGAGTACAGATACCAAAGTGATCAAAATATTGATCATAGGACAGCAACGAAAAATGTTGTTGAGTACTAAAGTAGCACTGATGATATGTTTTCTCGCAAGCGGAGATTATGAAGTGCTCGTTATAAGTAGTTACATCGATACAGTCTTCATCAATGCTCCATGCGATTTTTGATTTAAGTTAAGGGTTTTGTGTAATACACGATATGGTGACACAGTGAGTTGGAATTGTTCCAAACAGGTTACTGCGGCGAATTCTATAACAAAGGCTAAGTGTGTTGACGCTTTGGAAGCGACAAAGAAGATGTTGACTCATATAGTTCATTCATGAACATAGTATGGTTCCAAGAAGGCTTTGGTCAATGGGACACTATTGTAGATAGTTGCTCCATAGCTCAGTCTGAGGAATCAAGGTTCGACCAATGATTCACATATATACAAAGCCAAGTCCACACAAAATATGAATTTTGTGAAAGCGTGAAAACGCGAGGATATGCAAAGATACACAATGACCTGAAGTTGTCAGTTCCGTTGGAAAAGGAGTATACCACAAGCGAAGCATATTTTACACCAGTATGCCATAGGTGTAAAGTGCATTAGCATTGACTAGATTATTGACTCTAGTGCAAGTGGGAGTCTGTAGGAGATGTGCCCTAGAGGCAATAATAAATGTTATTATTATCTCCATGTTTGTAATTATGTTTATATTCCGTGCTATAACTGCTATGGTTCTCGAGTCTACAATAACCACGAGGCTCGGAGGAAAACTCATATGCACGTGTGGAATAATAAACGGTAAAATGTATTCCTAGTCTGACCTCTAAGACTAGCTCAAGTATTGCATGATGATCACATTTTCTTGATCATGGGCATGTCTATGCCAGGCAACTTTTGAGGGCACAATGTTAGGAGGACATTTGTGTTGAATCGACCCGAATTGATGTTATGCTATGAGATACATTCATCACAAGTTAATGGTTAATAATACAAAGAAAGTTAACATTTGCCTAATTCCTTAGACCATGAGAGTATCAAGTTCCTTCGCACTTGCTTCATGAACTTTGGGGTTTGTTAAACGTCATCCGTAACAGGGTGGCTATTACGGCGGCTTACGGGTTCATGGGAAAGTGTGACAAGTAACTTGATAGCTCAAGATTGGGATTTGCTCCTCTGACGATGGAGAGATATTCTTTGGGCCCTCTCGGTGTTACGGTATCCATCATCGTCTGGCCAGACACAATGTGATTTGATCACAGGGATGCCGGAACGCAGAAACGAGAAGAAAGAACAAAACCGGTAACGAGGTAACTGGCATAGTGGATAAGTTGTTGATCCACGGGGATGCCGATAAGTCTCACCTAGGGTGTTTGTAACATATCGTGAAGCAACAGGAATAACACACGCCAAACTAGAGGTTCACTCGAATATTCATTCGTGTGGGTATAGGGATCAATATGGGTGTCCACGGTTCCGCTATTGATCATTGATCAGAAAGTGTTCCGGTCATGTCTATACTTCACCGAACCTATAGGGTCACACGCTTAAGGGTCATCTATCTGCTGAATACTAGACATGGAGTCTGAGAGAAAGTCACCGGAAAAGTTTTGGAGACAACGGAAAAGTTCCGGAGAGAACACCGGAAAAGTTTCGGTAAAACCAAAAAGTTGTTTCGGAGTAAACCATTAAGCCAAATAGGTTTCGGCACGCGCCTGGAACTTTTTGGAAGTACCAGAATTGTTCTGGGAACTACTAGAATTTTTCTGGAGAGAAAAACCGGAAATGTTCCGGAGCAGCCGGAATTGCTGTGATTGCTTTGCGCTGAAGAAAATCATTGATCCGGAAATGTTTCAGAATGCGTCCAGAATTGTTTTAGTGGGTACTGGACATGTTCTGGACCTACAGAAATATTTTCAGATTTAACGGTCGCAGAAAAATGTCTTCGTGAATAGTGAAAGTGCTTTTTTGGTTACTTTTTGGAAAGCCACCTTTTAGGGCTTTCCCAAAGCTTCTAGAAGGGAATACTTGGAGGAAGGGGAACCCCTTTTTTTTGGGGGGGGGGGGGGGGGGCATGGGGGTGGCAGCCAAGGGGAGCTCCTCCATGGAGCTCCACTTGCCTCCCCATTATGCCCTTTATGTGTGACATAAAGTATGGGTATTTTGAGTTTTTCATGTGCCACCCTACCCCTTGGCTTTTCCTATAAATAGAGGTGGAGAGGAGCTCTCCACACTCACTCCTCACTCTCATACAAATGCCATGCATGATCTGGCTTTCTCTCTCCCTCCCAGCGAAATAGTTTCGTAGAGCCGAAAGGCTGTCTGGGTTCCGATGGGAACTAGTTCTGGACGGCGAAGCCCTGCCGAATAGCTGACACCGTATGTGTGCAATCCCGTAGAGAGATCGTAGTTTCGATCTTAGTTCGAGAGTGCCTCCCGAAGGGCTGTCTGAGTGACCGTCCGAGATTCTGTGAGTGCCTCCCGGAGGGCTGTCCGAGTGACCGTCCGAGGGACTGTCCAACTGCCTCCCGAAGGGCTGTCCGAGGGACTGTCCGAGGAGCAGACGAGGAAGAACATCCTCATGGTTGGGAGGTTGTAAATTCTAGCCGCGGGGATCTGCACCGCCGATCTTCATCGACTCTACTTCCGCTGCGCTATGAGTTAGTAATGATCAGATCAAAACCTTGTATGCATCTTCATAGTGATCCTGGGCTTGTTCGTAGTGCGGAATTTTTTTGTTTTTTGCCGCGTTCCCCTATAGTATTTGGGGACTGCCCCCCATCTAGACTTGTTTCGCCATTTTTTCTGCATCAGACCGCAGATGAGCGGCAACACCGTCCGTGACCTTGGCGGGGTGAGCATCCAGCTGCGGCCCTCCAGCCAGTTCTTCCCTGTCGAGCTCCCTCAGTCAATGGGGTCCTGGCACAAGAATTGGTTCTATGTGTCGGGCCTCGGAGATAGCCTGCCCGCCTTCTACGAGGGCTCCCCGCAGTGCCTGAATTCCTGGGAGTCCCTGGACGACCTCTCCGACGACACCCGGCTTCTGGTAACCGCCACCGCTCGCCTGAAGGGCGATGGCCTGAAGGGCATCCACATCATGCGGACCAGGGTGGAGCTCTGCGTCCTCCCCTTGCAGTCCCGGGATGAGCTGATGTGCAACTACCGGGGGCCGACCGATCCCTCTCGGGTCTCGCCAATCGAGCATGAAGAGGAGGAGGTCCGTCGCCGGCTTAGTCTTCTGACGGGGCAGGAGGCCGACAAGATCTCCATGGAGGTCGTGGTGGAGCCCTTCCACCGCGAGCCCCCTCCCCCCCCCCCCCCCCCCCCCGGAGAGGTGACCATCTTTTTTTAGCTTTGTTTGGAGTAGAATGGCTTTCATCTTTCTTGATCTTCTAAGCTCTTGGTCTCCAGGAGCTCGCAGGCTTCGCCACCCCTTTGGTTGTAGCCCCCGCTTCTGGGCCAAGACCTGAACCCGGCCGTGCAGGAATTGCTGCAGGTCGCGCCGGAGCGTGCCCCTCCCCGAAAGAAGGGAAAAGCCGCCGTGACCTCCACAGGAGAAGATGGGGCGGGCGATCCAGCTCATGGAGCCGCCCCTGAAGACAACGATGCTTCCTCTCCTCCAGGTGGGAGGGAGAGTGATATTTCTGCCAAGGCCAGTGGTGGCATTGGTTAGGCGGCCTCCCAGGGGAAGGTCACAAATGTGGAGAAGAACCCTGATCCGGTGGTCACCGGAGGGGGCTCCTCCGATCAGGCGCCGGAGGCGCCCAAATTCCGTCAGCCCCGGCAAGGCCCGGAGCTCCCGCCGGTGCTTTTGGTTCCGGTGACGGTGCCGATGCCAAGGAGGCAGAGGCCTGTCGAGCCGGTCCCGTATGTCCTCACTATATCTTCATGTTTTTCCGTCTTGCGGCCTCTCACCATTGTCTTGCTTATTTCTTAGGATGAGTACAACCTCTAGGGTCCCATCGCTCGTTACTGAGCAGCCTGGGGCGGACGCGTCAGGCAACGCCCAGGTGGTCTCCAAGGAGAGCACCTCGCCTGGTGCCGGTAAGGTTTTCAGTTGTTGTTGTGCTTCTGCGTGGATCGTGGTAGGCCGGCTGGCGTCCTCTTGACTTGGCTTGCTTGTTTGAAGATGTGACCATGGAGGCCGCCATTGGACTCGTGGCCGAGCTTGGCGATCATGGGGTTGCGGCAGAGCCCCTGGCCGGCGTTCTCGCAACCTCTTCGCAGGGCGAACCTAGGGAGGCCTCAAGGCTGGAGGTCGCACTCAGCTTAGGAAGGCCAGAGGTGCCGGTGATTGAGGCCACCGACACCCGTTCTTCTGGGCCAGCTGCCCCTAGGGAGCTGGTCGTGGCGGTGGCGAGTGCGAAGGGTGCACTTGAGGAGCTCTGCGTTGCACTTGAAGGCATTGTAAGCTTGGCTGAGGCCAACTGCCAGGTGAGAGCTCTTTATTGTGTGTATGGCTTTTGTTGTGGTAGCTGTGGTACCGGTAGTAGCCCCCGAGGCTGGGTGTGACGTCTGTTGGAGACTCGCGCCCAGGCTATTGTTCTTTTATTCCAGTTGAGAACTCCACTCGTTTTTGTTGCCTTCTGCAGAAGAACGAGAGCCTCGAGACTGAGGTAGCCGTCCTGCGCAGGCAACTTGATGCGCAGCATCAGGAGAACGAGCGCCTGACAAGGCTGACGACGGGAGCCATCTATAAGTTTCGTTTTTGCTTGTTAGATTTGGTCTTCTTTGACCCTCCTTGCTCTTGGTTTTGAGCGTGTTTCTCCCATCCTAGCTGCTGAAGAGGTCGCCACTCTTCGTGGTGAGTTGGAGGAGGCGAAGAGGGCACGCGGTGAGCTTCAGACCTTGCTAGAAGTGGCCAGCGGCGAGCTGAAGAATTATAAGCTCAAGGTCTGCGATCTTGAGGGTGCCGTGGCTTCTAAGGATTAAGAGCTGAAGTAGCAGGCCGACCTCCTGGAGAAAAAGGAAGCTGCAGTTCAGCAGCTCTCCGAGGCCAAGTCTACCATTGCCCTCCTTGCGAAGCAGACGGAGAAAAGGCAGCACGATCTTGAGGCCGCTGCCAGCCGTAAGTTTCAATTTCGCCATTTTATGTTGCGTGACCTGTTTCCTTGGAGGTCGCTGTTGACCTTGTATTTTTGCTACAGTGCCACTCCCCGATGTTCGGCACGAAGATCTCATGGCGCGGCTCCAGCAGGTCGCCAAAATTGCGGAGCAGATGCGCCTCGCTCTTGGCAAAGCTGTTGGGACGTTGTGGAGTGGAGACGACGCCCTCCGGGGTGACCTTGACAGCGTTGTGCAGCTGCTCCCGCGGGCTCCTCGCCAATTGCTGGATTGGCAGTATTTGGTGGCGTATGAGGGAGCCCGGCGGGTGCTGGCCGGTGTGAGAGCCCAGCACCCGTCGATATCGTTGGCCCCAATTGCGCACTGGACGCCCGACCAACCTCCGCAGTCCTTCTTTTGGGAGGTCGACGTGGAGGCGGAGTATGCTGCTGATGCCTGCGAACTCAAGGAGATTGTAAAGCGATGTGCCGTAGATGAGAGTGACTCATAGGGCTTTTCTTATACAGTTTACTGTATTGTTTTATATATTTATATTATGTGTTAGACGAATAAGCCGCGGCTGCGGCCAGGGCGCGTCGGGCGCGCGTGCGTGCGTGTGCCAGACGAGTCGGGCATGGTCTGGTCCGTGTCAGGCCTGTAGCCGTGTGTGTGTGTGTGATCGCATGTGTGTGTGCGCGTGTGATCGGGTCGGTTAGACGGATGCGCGGGGGTGTGGCCGCGCCGGGCGCTGGACCCAGTCACGACCCGTTGGCGTGCGTGCGTGGCGGGCGTGGGAGCTGGGAGCGCGGGGCGTGCGCGAAGTGGGCAGCGGGGCTGCTGCGGGAGCGGTCGTGGCCGTTGGCGCATGCATGTATAAGTCCCGTCATCCGTGTTGTAGTCCGTGGCTGAGTACGTGCTCAGGAAAGAAATCAAGTGGCCGTTCGTGCGGCCGGCGGCGTTCGTGCACCGGGCAAATCCTGCTGTGTTCTCCTCGTTCTTCCTTCTTCTTTCTTCTACGTCCGTGCGAGAGAGAGAGAGAGCTCAGGTGAGGAGGAGAGCTAGGGCTAGACAACAACAATTGGTATCAGAGCTTTGGTTCGGGCGATCACCGGCGACCATGGCGCTCGTCCCACACGGCGGTGGCGCGGGCGGATCGGTGTCGATGGCGAAGCCGATGCTCACGCCGGACAACTACACGGTGTGGGCGATCAAGGCGCAGGCGATCCTCGACGTCCACACTGTGTGGGAGGCGGTGGCGCCGGGCGACGCGGTGGTGAACGCCAAGAAGTGCAAGACGGCGCGCGCGTTGATCCTCGGAGCGCTGCCGGAGGACGTGCTGCTGCAGGTGGCGACGAAGCTCACCGCCAGGGAGGTATGGGACTCCCTGAAGGTGAGGTTCGTCGGCGCCGATCGGGTACTCGCGGCGAGGCGGGCGACGCTGCGCGGGGAGCTCGATCGCATGAAGATGGCGGACGGCGAGGCGCTGGATGCGTACGCCGGGAGGCTGGCGGGGATGACGGCGCGGTTCGCTAACCTCGGGGAGACGCTCGGCGACGCGGTGCTGGTGAAAAAGCTCCTGGACACCGTCCCCGATCGTCTGTTCCCCGTCGTCGCCGGCATCGAGCAGTTCTGCAACCTCGACGAGATGACGTTCGACGAGGCGCTCGGGCGGCTGCGCGCGTTTGATGAGCGGGTTCGGCGCCGTGGACAAGACGGCGGCGAGCGTGGCGGCGATCAGCTGATGCTCACCATGGCGCAGTGGCGGGCACGGGAGCGGCAGCAGGGAGCAGCGCGCGACGACGACGATGGGCGGAGTGTGGCATCGGGCAACGGCGGCAACAGGCGCGGCCGCTGCTACAAGTGCGGCGAGCGCGGCCACGTCAAGAGGGATTGCCCCCAGCTGCGGAGGGAGCTAGCGGCGGAGCGCGCGCTGATGGCGGACGCCGGCGTTGAAGACGGCGGACTCCTCTGAGCCACGGCTTAGGGGGGTGAATGTTAGACGAATAAGCCGCGGCTGCGGCCAGGGCGCGTCGGGCGCGCGTGCGTGCGTGTGCCAGACGAGTCGGGCATGGTCTGGTCCGTGTCAGGCCTGTAGCCGTGTGTGTGTGTGTGATCGCATGTGTGTGTGCGCGTGTGATCGGGTCGGTTAGACGGATGCGCGGGGGTGTGGCCGCGCCGGGCGCTGGACCCAGTCACGACCCGTTGGCGTGCGTGCGCGGCGGGCGTGGGAGCTGGGAGCGCGGGGCGTGCGCGAAGTGGGCAGCGGGGCTGCTACGGGAGCGGTCGTGGCCGTTGGCGCATGCATGTATAAGTCCCGTCCTCCGTGTTGTAGTCCGTGGCTGAGTACGTGCTCAGGAAAGAAATCAAGTGGCCGTTCGTGCGGCCGGTGGCGTTCGTGCGCCGGGCAAATCCTGCTGTGTTCTCCTCGTTCTTCCTTCTTCTTTCTTCTACGTCCGTGCGAGAGAGAGAGAGAGCTCAGGTGAGGAGGAGAGCTAGGGCTAGACAACAACATTATGTGTTGTCCCTTGCATTGGAGCGACATCCAGGTTAGCTGGTGAGAAGTGCGTCCCGCTGCACCGTAAGTGCTAGCGTTTCCGGGAGGCCCCCTGTTGGAGCCCGATGTTCACATGCCGACGTGTGGTCGATGCTGGCCTTTTGAGATTGGGTAGTATTCTCAGCTGTTTAGGATTTAGGTGTCGCAAACACAGACATAAGAGACGGGGTGGCCATAAGCCTTGGTTAACACCAGAGGCCACGTTTGGGCAGCTCGGGTGTTTGTGTATGCTGATGCAGCCCCCGAGTAAGATTGAGTGGCTGGTGGATACAGCTCCTAAGGTGACTGCAGGGAGGTATGAAAAACGATGCAGCCCCAGAGCTCATCTCATAGAAGGGTCTCTTGGACTCTCCTCAGGACCTTAACACGGCGAGGTCAATACGGGGTGTCCCTTGTTACCGTAGTCATGAATAAAAGTTTGAACTGATTTGGGTGCTAAGTTTTGTTTATAACACCATCACTTCAATGCTTTGTATGATCAAGCTAGGGTAACAGAAACACTGTTATATCTTTATTTGAGGTTTGTTCGAAAAACAAAATTGAAATTGAATGTTACTAAGATAAGGGAATGAGGTAGCCTGTTCCGGTTGCTGTGTAGCAGTCGTCTTTGTCCTCGCCGTCTTCATTGGGCGTGCGTGCGACCTCTAGTCCATTGTACAGGCCTCGTGCTATTTTGAGCATGAGGGGTCTATCGGCGGGGTCTGTGGTTCCGACCCCGTGCTGTCGAGTCGGTGTTTCTTCGTGTGATCGATCGCGACCTCTTCTCTGACGTCTCCGTAGCGGGACAGCTCGACCTCGGCGTGCTCCAAATTGCCAACGTCTGCTTCGTGTGCGTTCTTGGGATCACTGGAGATCGTGATGACACCATTTGGTCCTGGCATCTTAAGTTTCATATATGCGTAGCAAGGTATGGCCATGAACTTGATGAACGCCAGCCGGCCCAACAGCGCGTGGTAGCCCCCCTTGAATGGCACCACCTCAAAACAGAGCTTCTCAGCCCGGAAGTTTTCTTCTGTTCCAAATATAACCTCCAGGGTGATTTGGCCAAGGGGCTCTGCCTTCTTTCTCGGGACTATGCCGTGGAAATGTGTAGGTGAAGGGCGCAGGCCTGTCATGGGGAGCCCCATTTTCTGCATTGTGTTGGTGTAGATGATGTTGAGCCCTGATCTGCCATCCATTAATACCTTTGATAGTTGGTAGCCGCCGATGATTGGGTCGACGATGAGCGCGTTTCTTCCTGGGTTCGGGATATATTATGGCTGATCTGTTAGTCCGAATGATATTGTATGATCTGACCAGTCCAGGAGTTGCGAAACTCCGGGAACGAGCGCGTAGACCTCCTGTAGGGTCTGTTTCTGCACCCGCTTGGATTCGGGACCTCGGAATATCATGTTTACCTCTCTTATTTCCTTCCGGGCGGCCTGTCGCCCTCCTCTTCCGTTGCTGTGAACTTGAGATCCGGTCCTTGCCCGGGGGACTGGAGAGCCGCTGTCGTCGTCCGAACTCCCTCTGGCGGCGATTTTGGCTTTTTTCTCTTGTGTGAGTTGGTCATTGAGCAGGCAGTCCCTTGTCGAATGGTTTGCCTGAAATGCCCCATGACTATGGTACCTGCAGGGGCCGCTCATGACGTCCTCGTAAGAGCGAGATGGTCGCCTGGGTCTGTCCTCCCATTTTCTCTTCTTGTTTCCTGCCTAGCCGGCCTCTCTAGTGGCGGCCACCAGATCTGAGTTTGGGTCTTCTTTACGCTTGCGGTCGCGATGGCGGTTCCTGTTCCTTCCACGGGAGCCCTCGCCCTCATTGAGCTCGACTGCCTTGGTTGTCTGGTTATGTATGCGGCCTGCGCGGGCGGTCTCTTCGCCCGTGGTAAAGTCCTTGGCGACCTTCATAAGTGCCTCCATGGTTGTCAGCTTTCCTTCCCCTCTTTTCTTGCCAAGCTTGTGGAGGAAGAAATGGTCTCTTCGCCCGTGGCAAAGTCGTTGGCCACCTTCATAAGTGCAGTCTCTTTGCCCGTGGAGCTTGTGGAGGAAGAGACGGGCGGTCTCTTCGCCCGTGGCAAAGTCGTTGGCGACCTTCATAAGTTCCGCCATGGTTGTCAGCATTCCTTTCCCTCTTTTCTTGCTGAGCTTGTGGAGGAAGAAACGGTCCTGCACGCTGCTTATGAATGCCTCTATGGTTGTTTCGTCCGAGACATTTGTTAGTGTGTTTTTCTTCTTGAGCCATCGTGCGACATAGTCGCGGACTGACTCCTTGTCCTCTTGTATTATGTAATGGAGGTCAGCGCCGCTTCCAGGCCTCTGGTATGTCCCCTCGAAGTTGTTGAGGAAGTCATGCTCGAAATCCGCCCATGTTTGTATAGAGTTGGGTGGTAGTCCGTTCAGTCATGACCGCGCTGAGCCCGAGAGGCATAACGGAACGTGACATAGGGCGTTGCCTATATCACCACGGGCCATCTCTATTGCCGTCAGGTAATCACTGAGCCAGAGGTCGGGTTTGGTGTCGCCCGAATATTTCTCAACGCCTCGGACGATGAATGGCTGTGGGAACTGGTGTGTTATCACTGCGTATCCGAAGCACGAAGGCGCTATTCCTGATGTTAGCTGCGGCACCGGAGCCTCATAACTTCGACCGTAGCGTTCCATGGCCCGAGCTCATAGGTGGTCTCGGAGGTCGGGGTGGAAGCCTAGGCGGTCGGGGACAGTCGTGCCTTGATGCTGCCTCTCGTCTTGGCGTCGTGTTGTTGCTGGTGCAATTGGTTTATGGAGGACTCCGGTTTCCCGCGCCTTGGCGACCTCCTGTGCCTCGGGAGATCCCTGGCGCTGATAGCGAGGTTGTTCACCCGCTGCCGACAGCACACTGTCTGTGCTGGCGAGCCTGTCCTGGGATCTGGTGACGTTGTCTTGGAGCTCCACCGTCCTGTGGATGACCTTTGTGAGAACCTTTGTGAGATCGGCCAGAAGATTTTGATCGCCTGGCATGGCTTGTAGCCTGTCCACCAGTGTTGCGGCTGCTTGGATACCGTGGGCTGGTGTTGGTGGGTTAATGATGTTGTTCTGCTCGCTGAAGCCTATCCCGGCCTCCCGCCATGGGCTGCGCCGTTTCGAGCGCTTGCCCATGGTCTGCGGCGTGTCCGGCACCGGGGCTCGTAGTTAATGGCGTCCTGCTGGTGAGCGGCGGTCTCCAGGGTATCTCGTTGGAGCCGCACCTGTCTGCTTAGCGCGGAGATCCGCTGAGCTTCTCTTGACCGAGCCATGGGTTTGTCACCTTGTATGGGCGTGATGAGGTGTCGAATGGCTCTGGTCATCATTATTGGTGGCGTTGTTGCGACGCCTGCTAGTACGGATGCGGCAGCCCCCGGAGTAAAGAACTCCTGAGGTTCGGTTCCCAAGGTGCCCGCCGGGTCCCGTTGTTGTCGTGTGTGGAAGGGCGCTATTGGCTCCGAGGTTACCACGACCCGTGGTCCAGTGATCTGAGGTTGGGAGGCCGCATGTCCCGCTACTATTGCCGGCGCCGCGTTTGTGGTAGTTGACTCAGGGGGTTCCCGATCGGCCACCGTGTCCACTAGTTCTGTCATCATCACCTGATGTAGTGAGATTGCCTGTGGAACATACTCATCTACGGCCTCCTCGAGAGTATGCTTGCTGTTGCCGACCTCCGTCCGCGATGCAGGGCTATCCCGTATTGGCGATTCGGAGCTGTTGTTGACCTCTTTTGCGTCTGAGGGTACCATCACGGCCACTTTCGCTGTGCACACTGTTCGGACGTTTGTTCTTCGTCGTCGTTCTCGTAGTCGGAAAACGAGATCAGATCTGCCGTGTTGACACTGCAATCCGAGATGGGCTCATCAAGAAAGTAGTCCTCCGGGGAGTGGTTGATATGACAGTTGTCGCAGACCATAGCGACCAGCTGTGAGTTTATAGCTGGTCGACCCAGACCTATGAAGTGTAAACAATTTTGAACTCCAAACTCGTGTGGTTTGGTTGTCAGTGCTTCGCCGCCGTCCTCCAGATCTAAGGACGGGAGATGGTGATCTGACATGGCTGACCAGCTGTCGTCCTCGCAATCGAGCTAGTGACGTAGGCATTGGGAGAGTCCCTGCTGGTATGTGGTTCCTGAGTTCTGCAGTCCAAACGGCTATAAGGAGCTTATTGTTGATGGCAAGGAGGTCTTCATGGTTGGAGAAGGCCTCGACGCGGTGTGTCGGATTGGTGGCAAGCACAAACGGAGGTCGCCGTAGTTGTTGATGGTGAAAGCGACGACGCCTACGTAGATCGTGCGTGCAGGGTGGGCCGGTGGGTTGATGTTGACCCGGCCCGCCCCATCAGCGCTGAACGTGAGGGAGCCGAAAGTTAGGCTTTCCCCCGGCGAGAGGCCGCCGGAGGGTAGGGTAGATCCGATCTGAGATTGACCTCCAGCCGAAGCCGCCCGGGCCTGGCGCGCCAACTGACGGTGCAAAATACCTTCAGATCCCTCGGTAGGGGTCCAAGCGCAGCTGGAAATCTTAGATTGGAGGTCATACGAGAGGTTTATCCAGGTTCAGGCCTCCGGAGAGTAATACCCTATGTCTTGCTTGTTTTGGTTATTCATGGTGGAGGGATACCTCGTGCGAGGGGTTACATTGGTGTATGAGATTGCTACAGAGAGTTTTCTTTCTGGGAACAGATGTCTATGAAAGCCCACTAGCCTCCCCTTATATAACCGGTGGAGGCTAGGGTTTACATGCGGGCAGTCGCGATCTTAGCTGCCGCCGCCCTCGCCTTGGGAGGCAAGAAGGTCTGCGGTGCCCTCCTTAGGGTTTCCTTTGTTCCTGGGCCTCGTGGGCCCCTGGACAAGCCTGATGCCGGGCTCCCTTGGGTGAGCCACCCCCGGTGTATGATACCGTCAACAACCACTAGGGAGCACAGCAGAGGCCACCATGGCACCCGGGAAGACCAAATCAAGGCGACATCGGCCATGCTGACCAGATCCGGGCGGAGCCGGAGGACCCCCATCCAATAGCCGCCAGATCAGGCGAGTAAGGGCAGCTGAGGGCGCACGGGGGGACACAGGGCCCCAACCCTGGTCCGCGCCGGCCAGAGCTGACAGCCAGATTCATCCAAGATGGCCCCTTCACCAGATCCGGGTGGAGGAGGGCCTCTACCCAAGGCCGGCGCATGACGATGGCGACCGCCTCTTGGACTCCACCGTACCGCAGGGAGCAGCCGGAGTTCCGGGACCCGCGATGACCAGAGAAGCCGTGGGGGCACGACGTCGGCACCCGGGGCTTGACGGGGACCCCTCCAGCCATGGAGGGTGCGCAGGGAAGCCCCGCCGCCGTCTACCGCCGCGCGGGCTTGCCCGGCTATGGCGGCGCGGCGGGGGGGGGGGGGGGGGGGGGTGAGGTGCAAGGTAGGGAGGGAGGTGGCGGTGCCTAGGGTTACACCCCTGTGTCGCCCGAGAGCGGACGACGCCGGCATCACAATTTCTGGACGAGAAGAAGTGAATGTTACTTTTTTGAGATGTTTAGTGGTTGGCTAGTTTGCTTAGATGAGCTATCTGTATAATTCTGTTTACCAGCTTATGTGTACTCCACTAAGTTCTTTTAGTCATGTTTTTCAGGGCTTGGATACATTAATATTGACTCCTATCTTGATAGTAGCCGATGGCGTGAAGATGGTGAGTATTCATGTTATGTTTCTTTTGAAGCCGTTTACCTGCCAGCTTAAGGGCGCTATTCTATGGCTGTTTGAAGTTTATCTTAGAGGTAATAGCACCGGAGACCCACAAACTTGCTAGGCCCGTGATGGTTTAGTCCATAAACTTGCAAAAATAGACTCCGCCACCCACAAACTTGCAGCCCACTCCGGCCAATACAAACGACTTGCTACCGCTTGAGATGTGTGTTTTGTATAGCACGCTGGTGCGACGGCCGGCATTAACACGGCCGCACGGGAGTAGGAGAGAACGTACTATCACCACATACTAACACGTACGTCCATCTTTCCGAGGCGCGCGTACGTGACTACATGTCCATGAGCGTGTTCATTACAAACCGGTTGCTCGCCATGCCGCACTTCACCACGTACCCCCCGGCCATGGTGGTCTCGCTTCACGCGCACCAAGCCTCCGCCTCCATCTACGAGAAAAGCCTCGTCCATACGGGCCTGTGCATAGCCCCAGATCATGACGTTCCACATGCCGAGCTGTCGGTTAGGCTCCGGCACAATGTCGAACACCCTACGTGCGTTGCCCACCTGTTCGCTGCTGGTGTATATGTCCAGCAGCACGCTCGCGACAAACAAGTTGGTGGCGAGGTTGCCGTCTTTGAGGACCAAGGCGTGCACCTCCAAGCCGAGGGCGAGCATCTCCTACCACGAGCACGCCGGGAACACGCTCGCGAACGTCGTTGCACCGGACGACTCGGACGAACAGGCTGATCATGGTGTTCCACGTCACTGCGCCGCACCAGTGCGTGCATGCTAGGTGTGTGTGCGTGTGCGCGCACGTGTGTGCATGTGTGCTGGGTATGTGTGTGTCCGTGCTCTGAGTGTGTGCATTCTGAATGTGTATAATACAATAGCACTTTATGTTTCAAACACGTATCGTCAATGGCCAACGGCGCCGTGATTTTCATTGTCTTTGTGGTCTGCCATTTGTCCAACAACAACGAGCTCGACGCAAGGGAGATCGAGAAGAATAGCCTCTTGGCCGGGCTGCTCAAGAGCAGGATGTTCCTCGTTGTCATCGCCGTGGTGCTCACGCTGCAGGCACTACCGGAATAACCCTATATACCGACGGCATTTTCTATGCCGACGGCTTTTTGTCGGGGCCGTCGGCGTAGATGGAGATATGCCGACGGCCAGGGAAAAACCGTCGGCACACATTCATCTATGCCGACGGCAATCGTTGGCATATACCGGCCGTCGGCATAGCTCTATCTATGCCAACGGCAGCTGTCGGCATATACCGGCCGTCGGCTAGAGCTGGCCCTGGCGATCCGGCCTCTGACGGCCGGCTGACGCCGTCAGAGCTATGCTGACGGCCCTGACGGCGGCCGGCAACATAGATTTTATCTGTATTTTTTTATTTTAAATCATTTTCCTTTTTTTAATGTTAAAATTTGATTAATTTAAATCTGACTTATCTAAACTTAAACATATACAAATTATATATCGATTTGGTGTAGAATTTTTCATAGATTATGAATATCCAGTTTGTTTTTATTTTTGAGTACGTAAAAAAATGTGACCTCATGTCCTTTTGCATATAGGTCCTTATACTTTGTTAAAATCACAATTAATTGATACTTGCATCGATTTTGACAAAATTTATATGGTTTTTTATCAGGATCTTGAAAGAATTCTATTGCTATACTATCTTTTCAAATTTTAACAAACTAAAATTAAGTTTGCTTCAGATTTACATAAAACACCCTTTTGTTTTGTTTTTTTGTATATTTTTCATTTCTTGGCCAAACGAGACGAATTTTATATCTACATCTATCAAATTGTTTCTAGGATTGTGGTAGGTGTAAACACCCAACACGCAGCTCCGGAGTGTGACCCCTTTCACGGACGGCACTGCCGTCAGCACTTAGAGGGGGGAAACAGCCAGGTCGGGTCAATCCGGAGGGAATCTTGTGGTGGGTTGGGCCCAGACTTTGTTCTGAAATGTTCCTATGGGCGGACCTATCACAATCAGGTGGAAAAGTCCATTGGTCAAAGGCCGTCCGGTAAAATTCAAAGGGCTAGATCTCCGGGTCAACGGGGCTAGGGTTAGGCCGGTCGGGGGCCTTCGGGGGGTAGCAATGCCACCAAAACATCGCACTGGGTCCTCATACATGTCTTAAAGTGTGGCGGTAGGTTCAAACACACGGCACGCAGCTCCGGAGTGTGGCCCCCTACACGGACGGCGATAACACCGAAGTAACGTTCGGCGGTTTTACCGTTGCATGAATATTTCTGAACACTCAGAGCGTGATCAATTCATGAAATTTTTACACAGTGCAGACACATGTGATATAAGATGTGAGGTAATTTTCATATTTTTTTAGATGCAGAAGTATCTGAAATAATCCCTCCTTACAGATTGTTCTTTGCATATCTAAAAGTGTGGTGGGGGGTCTTCGAGTGTTAGCAATCCCACCAAATCTTGCGTTGGATCCTCTTACATGTCTGAAAGTGTAGTGGTAGGTGTAAACACCCAACACGCAGCTCCAGAGTGTGAGCACCTTCACGGACGGCACTGCCGCTAGCACTTAGCGGGGGGAAACGGCCAAGTCGGGTCAACCCGGAGGGAATCTTGTGGTGGGTTGGGCCCAGACTTTGTTCTGAAATGTTCCTATGGGCTGACCTATCACAGCCAGGTGGAAAAGTCCATTGGTCAAAGGCCGTCCTGTGAAAGTCAAAGGGCTTGATCTCCGGGTCAACGGGGCTAGGGTTAGGCCGATCTTGTGGTAGGTGTAAACACCCAACACGCAGCTCCGGAGTGTGACCCCCTACACGGACGGCACTACCGCCGACACGTAGAGGGGGGGGGGGACTGCCGCGGATAGAATGCAGTCACTTTTTTTTTAACACTCATACACATGTATAGCATGTATGTATGTATGTGTAATTAAAAAAGCAAAACTAATCTATACCGACAGGAAAGCCGTCGGCATAGATCCCCCTTTATCCACTCGCGGCGCATTCTCCTCCGCTCATTTCTCTCTCTCTCGAACCTCTGGATCCCGTCGACCCGCGCCGCCGCCACCCTCTCCCGACCGAGACGCCACCGCCACCGCCACCGTCTCCGCCCCACCGCCTTGCCCCGTACCACCACTACCCCATCCGCGTCGCCACCACTCTCCGTCCACACCGCTGCCGTAGCCGCTGTCCGCGCCGCTGCCCTGCACCGGCCCTCGCCCGCCCCCAGGCCACACCGCCGCCCCGCTTCGGCCACCATCTCGCTGGCCCTGGTCATCCCTCGCCCCGGCCTCCTCGACCCTGCCCCGGCCTGCCTCATCAACCCTGCCCCGACGACACCGCCGCCCAGCTTCGGCCGGCCTTCCTCTGCCGCTGCTCCGGCCGGCCCTCGTCCCGGCCCGGGCTCCTCTCTGCCTACCAAACCTCGGCCCGGCCAACCACCGGTGAGGTTTTTTTTAGTGTTTTGTTTTACAATTTTGTGTGTGTATATTTTTTAAATAGATGGATATAAAGATGGATGTTAGATAGATAGAAATAGATTGTTAGATAAATAGATAGATACATAGAGAACAATAGATAGATGGATGTTAGATAGATGAATAGATAGATGGATGAAATGGAAGAGAGGAAAAATGTGAAGAAAATAAAATTAGGTGGACAATTTTTTGTATGTTTTGTGTAGTTTTAATAGGTTTTTAGATATATACTCGATGTGATAGATAGATGTTTTGTGGAGTACATTGATAGATAGATGGATGAGATGGAAGAGAACAATTTTTTGTAGGGTTTTTTTAGATAGATAGACGAATGTTAAAATTTGGATCATGATGAGTGGTTACTTCATCATGATGATCTTGCTAAAAAATGAAGAACACAATTTGACACTTGACAGGGAAATTAGGATTTGAAGTATCATGATGATCTAAATTGTTCACTCGATGTCATTATCACTGTGATTTTTTTGCTACTTTGAATGGTCAATACTATGTGAGATGTGATGGTCTAAAATTTTCACTCGATGGAATTTATAGGCTTTCTGGTGTTGCATATCCCTGGAGCGATTGTTGTCGGAGCTGTTGGTCCCCGATCATCCCTCCGCTGACCGACTACATCCTCTACAGCCGAGGGTGAGCTAAAATTCCACTTCCTCCTTCTCTCTTTTTCTTATGTCACTAGATTTCATTTTCATGTCAAGTCGCGTAACCTAGGCGTCTCCCGTCCGGAAGGGTGTTGGAAATATGCCCTAGAGGCAATAATATTGTATTATTATATTTCTATTTTCATAATTAAGAGTTTATATTTCATGCTATAAATGCTATGATCCTGGAATATGTGATTCAGCGGAAAACTCATATGCACGTGTGAAATGATAAACGGTAAGGAATAGGTTCCTGGTCTCGCATCTAAGACTGCCTCAAGTGTTGTTCGTGATCATGTTTTCCGGATCTTAGGATATCCTTAAGTGTAACGATAGTCCTAAAATAACATTAAGAGTATGACGTTAGAAGAACGATCATATTGAATCGACCCAAACTTGTTTGTTATACTTTGAGATAATATCGTCTGAAATCAATTGTTATAACACGGAGTGTTAGCATGTGTTTTAAGTTCCTCAGACCATGAGAGTATCGCAGTCACTTCCTACCGTACGGTGGACTTTGGGGTTGCTCAAACGTCATCTGTAACAAGGTGATCATAACGACAACTTTCAGGCTCATCGGAAAGTTTGACAAGGGACTGGATAGCTCAAGAGTGGGATTTGCTCCTCCGGTGATGGAGAGATATTCCTAGGGCCCTCTTGGTGTGACGGCATCCATCATCCTCTGGCTAGACATAGGTGACTACGTCACGGGGATGCCGGAACACTTCAACGAGAAAGAAGAACAAAACCGGTAACGGGAGCAACGGTATAGTGAGCATGGTGATGACTCAGGAGGATACCGATGCACCCCGGGTTTTGTAAAGTATCGCGAACCAAAGGGAACATCGTATGATAACCAAAGGTTCACTCGAATATCATTCGTGTGATCATAGGGATCGATATGGATGTCCACAGTTCCGCTATCGGTCATTGAACGAAGGAGTATCGTTCATGTCTATGATTTACCGAATCTACGGGGTCACAAGCTTAAGGTAAGCATGATCTGCTGAGTATTAGTAGGACAAGAGTATCGAGGATTTATTTGTGAAATAGTTTCGTTAATATTCGGAATAGTTCCAAGAGGAACCGGAAGCGTTTCGAGGTCACCGGAAGGGTTTCGGAGAGTATCGGGTAATACCGGTTATTACCGAGAATTAATATATAGGTGGAATATGATTCCGGAGATGTTAAATTATATATAAAAGGCTCTGAAAATATTTAGAACACTTTTATATTTAATTTTAAATCAACGGGCCTTAAAAGGCCAAACCGGAGAAGGCAACTTGGGCCACAAGGGCCCAAGTGGAGTTGGCGCCCCCCCTTTCCCTGTGAGGGGGCCCAATCTAAGTGGGGGAGGAGTCCAACTCCTCCCCCTAGCTGGCGCACCAAGGAGGGCCTTTCCTTCCTTGGTGGCAGCCCTCCTCTCCCCCTCTAACCTATATATACTTGAGGTATTGTGCCCAATTTGAACACACAAGTTTTGGAGCCTCCTCTAGCTCTAGTTCTAGTAGGTCCTAGTTGACTAATTAGAGCTAGGTCTAGTTCCTCTAATCCTCACAATTAGAAGCCCAGTGTGTTTCTAATCTCCTCCCTCTAATTCTCCGGCGACGATTAGCTCTGGACGGCGAACCGCTGCCGGATCATGAAGACCGTACGCTTGCAACCAAGTAGAGAGGTCGTGCTTTCGGTCTTCTGTTCGAGGGATCGTTCGAGGGCGGTTCGCGGGATCGTCATCAACGGTTCGAGGGACTCCAAGTACGATCTACACCGACTCGTCTTCTTCCACTGCACTCTGGAGTCGGTAATGATCGTTGATCCAAACCCCATATGCATCTTCATATGGTTCCTGGGTGATCGTAGGGCGAAAAATATTTTGTTTTCTACTATGTTTCCCAACAGTGGCATCATGAGTGGTTCTATGAGTAGATGCAGGTTTCGATCTAGATCACATGTGGATGTGAGGGCTGATGTTCTTGCTATGCTTCCCTCGAGTGTTGCTTCGTTTCAGTTCATTGACGGCATGGTGTTGCTTTTCACAAGGTTCTGACAATCGATCGGCTCTGGCTGTCGACGATCTGCTAACAGTTCCTTAGGCTTCACCATAGTCAAGAATAGTGAACCGTCGCGTACGCAAGAGGGCGATGAAGATGAATGATCTTCTAGGGGGTCACGCGTATTTGACGAAGTTTAGTGTGGAGGACGGGATTTTTAATTAAGTCTCTTCTTTCACACACCTCGAAAGTTAATCTAGCAACAAGAATTATCGCCTTATGGTGTGCACGTAGGTAGCTAGTGTTGTCCGGAAACCCTAGAAGCCACGTAATTAAAATTTGCAAACCGATTAGAGGACGTCTAACTTGGTTTTGCAGGGATTGCATATGATGTGGTATAGCCTTCGTCATGATAATGAGTTTATGTATGAGATGGTTATATGTTGTAATGTTAAGTGGCCTGCGCGTCACGACATGATGGCTGGAGCCACGAGATTGCCACCTTAATGTAAATATCGTAGAGATAGGCTACAGGTGACGGTGGCAAGCGCACACGGAGGACCCCGACGAGGAGAAGGTGTACCAGGCGCAGGACGAGGAGCTATAATTTTGTGCCACGGCAGAATTTCTGAATTTGGTGCCACGGCAATGTTTTCTGAAACGGTCGCCACAGCAACGTTTTCTAAAATTGCCGCCACGACATCGTTTTTGAAACGGTTGCCACGGCAACGAAATATTGGCCGTCACGACGCTTCAACTGAAGATTGAAGACGATCATGGAGGATTCCCGGTGCCCAGGGCTATACCATATCATGCTATTATGAATTGCCTGAGATGTTTATCCCTTTGTTGTTTGCACCCTTCGATTGCGCTGTAGTCAATTATGAGGGTGATCTCTCACAGTAAATATCAAGTTAAAAGGTGCTCTTCCCAGTGTTGCAACCATCTATAACATGTAGCGTTCTGGAGTGCGTCATGTCCACATGAGTACAAACGGGACGTGAGGTGTAAGATGGGGATGGTTAGACCATGTATGCAGATAGCACTCGGTTGTCTTGAATTTCTAGTAGAATCATTCCGAGCTCAGAGCACGAAGCATCGAAAGATGAACAAGAGTCATATGGAGATATGATCGGCAAAAGTTTGCCCACCGGTCAAAATTCTCGTAATCAATGATGTCCACATCAATGATTGAGAACTAGATTTGGATCTTGAATCACTCACTATTAATTATGAGAGATATTAATTTGAGTGGGAGGGCACTTTAAATTAAAATTTGTTTAAATACTAGTGCAATATTAATTATGAATTGTGTCTAAAATTATTTGTGTGTTTATCGTTATAGATCAAATGGCTCGCAATATGTTCAACTTAGCCGCTATGTTAGAGAAAGAAAAGCTGGCTGCTAATGGTGGAAACTATGCGGATTGGATCCGGAACCTGAGATTTGTTCTCAGGAGTGCTAAGAAGGAGTACGTGCTGGATCAGCCCCTGGGTGATGCTCCTTCAAAGGATGCACCACCAGAAGAAGTTACTGCTTATGCTGCTCGTAGTGATGACTATGAGTCAGTCCAGTATCTCTTGTTGACTTGCATGGATCCTGAACTACAGAAGCGTTTTGAATGATCTACTACTCAATTTATAATTGGGCCACTAGAAGTTCTGTACAAGAAGCAGGCAAGGACCAAACGTTTTGAATTAACCAAGGCCTTGATTGAATGCAAGATGAAAGAGGTTCCTCAATGAGTGAGCATATAGTGAAGCTTGCTGGCTATGTTGATAGACATACTTCTCTAGACTTTTGAATTCCTCCGACACTTGGTACATATATTGTGCTTGCTTCACTCCCCTCATCTTACGATGGTTTTATCATGAATTACAACATGAACAGGATGGAGAAAAGTGCAAACGAGTTGTTTGCTTTGCTCAAAACTGCGGAAGTTGGGATGCAGAAGAACAAAGAAGTGTTGATGGTCAACAAAACTACCAGTTTCAAGAAGAAGGGCAAGTCCAAAAAGAAATCTGCTGGTGCCGGTAAGACCGTCTCTCAGAAGAAGAATAAGGGCGGAGCCACTAAGGAGTGAATGTTTCTACTGCAAACAGAAGGGACACTGGAAGCGCAACTGCAAAAAGTACTTGGCGGATAAGAAGAACGGTTCTTCCGGTAAATGTATAAAAGTTATACAAAGTTAAATGTTATTTTACTTGTTTCTGTATGTCATGAGTATTTGATGCTGATCGGTTGTTTTTATTTGCAATCCGATACAAGGACTACGGAAAGCTCACAAGTTGAGAAGAAATGAAGACGTGATGCAAATCTGGAATGATGATGGGATCGCTACTCAAGACAGTTGAAGTCATGCCTTTAGTTTATCTTCAAGATTTATCTTAGGATCGAATAATAGTTATTATGTTCCGGAGTTGTGTAAGACATTATGTTTTGGATTATGCGACAGATGTTCTTATAAATTTTTAAACAATAGTTGTTGAAGTGGTTATAAGAATATGTTTGGATTTACCTCAGATATTGATGGTTTATTCGTGAATCTTGAATTAAAATTTTATAACATTTAATGCTAAACGTCTTGAGAAGACTGATGAGCACCACTTAAATGTGGCACTGCTTGGTTATATTGGAATATAATCTTCATATAGATGAAGTGTTGAAATATTTTGATTTAGAATCAAATAAGAGAATACATAGTGATGTATGAGGTCCGATGAATAACCCAGGGTGCGGTGAATAATTATGCTTCATTAAATAAATTGAGTAAATATGATTTACTTAATATAAATCTGAAATATTTGAATAGTTTAAAGGAAATTCAGAATATAGTATTTGAAAGGTTCAAAGATTTCATAATGAAGAAAAGAATCATTGTGACAAAAGATAAAAGGGTTCTTCAATCTTGAAGAAAATTATCTGAGTCATAAGTTTAACAAAACACTCGAATAATTGTGGAATTATTTTCTACCGATCTGCTTTTATTAATTTTGGGGATATAATTGAAACAAAAAGATATACACTAAACAGAGCACTGCATATTAGTCTGGCTAAAAGAAACCATATGAGTTATGGAGTTCATAAACCAGATGAATGCTGAATTGTAGGATATCCCAAAATGTGATTTGGATTCCTTCTACGTAAAGTTCAAAGACAAAGTGTTTGTCACAAATAATGAACATTTTTTTGAGAGGGAGTTTTCTCGTCAAAGAAATAAGTGGGAGGACAGCACAACTTGATAAAGATTATTGAATCTCTGGCAGAAGTAAGCAGGATTAATAAACCGGAAGTTGTTCTGATAAATTATCCGCAAAACTAAACCGCAAGTTACTACATTGGATGTAGAAACTCTAAAGCTTGTAACTGAACTATGAAGATCAGGAAAAATTATTGAACTTCCTGAAATTTCACAATGAGATATTCATCTTAGAAAAAGATGGATCTACACACTACAAGGAAGCGATGGCGGCGCCCAGCTCAAAGGAATGGCTCATAGCCATGCACACCGGAATGGAGTTCATATACAATTAAGTTTAGAACTTGGTTGATACTCTATAAGGTATAGACTTCATACACAACTATAAGTTTGGAACTTGGTTGATCCTTCAAGAGATATGAAGTAAATAGCATGGATATCAAAACCAGGTTTCTAAATGGAAAGGATGTATGAAGGATACAACCGGAAATTTTTGAAATCCTCAGAATACCGGATGAATGTGCAAAACTTCAAAAGTTTGAAGATAGTATTAAAAGGAGCTGGAATTAATATTTTAATAAGTCTGATCTTATTAAAATGATAAAAGAACTTGTGTATATGAAATTCAGTGGGAGCTATACAGTATTTCTGATCTCATATGTAAATGACATATTGTAGAATGGAAATAATATAAAGTTTCTGAGCACAGCAAAAAGATCTTAAAATATGTTTCCAGTAAAAAGGTAAAGCAAAATATTGGACATAAAAGATCTATAACGATAGATCAAAATGTCTGATTGAGCTAGACTCAATTTATATATATGTTGACAAAGTTTAAAAGGTTTAAAATGGAGAAAGTGTTTTCTCCCAATGTCACATAACATGATGATTATGAGATGGATTCATCATGAAAGTTATGATATATATAAAGGCCGAAAGTTCTATATACTAAGTGTTAGTAAACAGATATCAAGTACCTCAAAAGAAAAAGTGTATTGTTTTGAGGAAATGAAGAAGAAGTTCATTATTAATGAATATATGAACATCAACTTCATGACTAATATAAAATTATTGGGCTATGATAATTGTTTGGAATTATTTTTATGAATGATATTGTTGATTCTATGACGAAAGAAATATGTGTTTGAAAACATTAGATGTTTCAAAATTGTCTGAATCAAGAAATGTCTTGATATAATTGGATGATCCAAATTGTGATGAAACCAATGACACTATATTATGAATATAGCTAATCAAGAAGAGTCTTGATATAGTTGGTGTGATTCAAAGTGCAATGAGATCAATGACATTGTATTATGAATACAATGTTATTGCTCAAAGCAAAATGAATCGAGATCCTTAAAATCAGACATGACTGACACAAATATTACATGGTTTTGAATATGTCAAAACTAATGACAAAGGCTCTACCACAAGCAAAGCATGAGCAACACCAAATAAGCCATAGGTGTTTAAAAGACTATGCAACTAGATTATTGACTCTAGTGCAAGTGGGAGACTATTGGAAATATGCCCTAGAGGCAATAATATTGTATTATTATATTTCCATTTTCATAATTAAGAATTTATATTTCATGCTATAACTACTATGATCTTGGAATATGTGATTCAGTGGAAAACTCATATGCACGTGTGAAATGATAAACGGTAAAGAATAGGTTCCTGGTCTCGCCTCTAAGACTGGCTCAAGTGTTGTTGGTGATCATGTTTTCCAGATCTTAGGATATCGCTAAGTGTAACGATAGTCCTAAAACAACATTGAGAGTATGACGTTAGAAGAACTATCATATTGAATCGACCCAAACTTGTTTGTTATACTTTGAGATAATATCGTCTGAAATCAATTGTTATAACATGGAGTGTTAGCATGTGTTTTAAGTTCCTCAGACCATGAGAGTATCACAATCACTTCCTACCATACGGTGGACTTTGGGGTTGCTCAAACGTCATCTGTAACAAAGGTGATCATAACGACAACTTTCAGGCTGATCGGAAAGTTTGACAAGGGACTGGATAGCTCGAGAGTGGGATTTGCTCCTCCGACGATGGAGAGATATTCTTAGGTCCCTCTCGGTGTGACGGCATCCATCATCATCTGGCCAGACACAGGTGACTACGTCACGAGGATGCCGGAACACTTCAACGAGAAAGAAGAACAAAACCGATAACGGGAGCAACGGTATAGTGAGCATGGTGATGACTCAGGAGGATACCGATGCACCCCGGGTTTTGTAAAGTATCACGAAGCAAAGGGAACATTGCATGATAACCAAAGCTTCACTCGAATGTCATTCGTGTAATCATAGGGATTGATATGGATGTCCACGGTTCCGCTATCGGTCATTGAACGAAGGAGATTCGTTCATGTCTATGATTTACCGAACGTACAGGGTCACAAGCTTAAGGGAATCACAATTTTCTGAGTATTAGTAGGACGAGAGTATCGAGGATTTATTTGTGAAATAGTTTCGTTAATATTCGGAATAGTTCCAAGAGGAACCGAAAGCGTTTCGGGGTCACCGGAAGGGTTTCGGAGAGTATCGGGTAATACCGGGTATTACCGATAATTAATATATAGGTGGAATATGATTCCGGAGATGTTAAATTATATATAAAAGGCTCTGAAAAATATTTAGAACACTTCTATATTTAATTTAATATCAACGGGCCTTAAAAGGCCAAACCGGAGAAGGCAACTTGGGCCACAAGGGCCCAAGTGGAGTTGGCGCCCCCCCTTTCCTTGTGGGGGGGCCGAATGCAAGTGGGGGAGGAGTCCAACTCCTCCCCCTGGCTGGCGTACCAAGGAGGGCCTTTCCCTCCTTGGTGGCAGCCCTCCTCTCCCCCTCTAACCTATATATACTTGAGGTATTGTGCCCAATTGAGCACACAAGTTTTGGAGCCTCCTCTAGTTCATCTAGCTCTAGTTCTAGTTGGTCCTAGTTGACTAATTAGAGCTAGGTCTAGTTCATCTAATCCTCATAATTAGAAGCCCAGTGTGGTTCTAGTCTCCTCCCTGTAATTCTCTGGCGACAATTAGCTCTGGACGGCGAACCGCTGCCGGATCGTGAAGACAGTACGCTTGCAACCAAGTAGAGAGGCCGTGCTTTCGGTCTTCTGTTCGAGGGATCATTCAAGGGCGGTTCGTGGGATCTTCATCAACGGTTCGAGGGACTCCAAGTACGATCTACACCGACTCGTCTTCTTTCGCTGCACTCCGGAGTCGGTAACGATCGTTGATCCAAACCCCATATGCATCAACATATTGTTCCTGGGTGATCGTAGGGCAAAAAATATTTTGTTTTCTACTATGTTTCCCAACAAAGGGTTACATCAATAAATATGCATTCAATTGCATATTTATAATAGTAACTCTTTCGGATTGTCCAGCGTTTTCCACGGACAGCCCGAGGATGTGTAGATTGGGTACGTTTTCCATGCTCTACCCCGTTTTGAGACAGGATTTTGGCGGTGCCTCCCCGTTGTTCTCCGGATGCACATTCTCTTGGATTTTTGCCGAGACGTGTATCAAGGAGAACAGCGGGGAGGTGCTGCCAAAATTTTGTCTCGGAATGGGGTAGAGCATGGAGAACGTACTCAATCTACACATCCTCGGGTGGGATTAGGACCCTCTTTACCTATTAGAGATGTAGGTGGATTCACTGCCGTTTCTCGTCAATCCGGAAGAAAATAAAAATTTGATGTGATTAATTTAAATGAATCCTTAATTTTGTTGTGTGGCTCCCAATAAAGCAGAGGATGGGAGATAATTAGTGGATGTACAGTGGTTTTACTCGTCGTAATCGAGTAACAGCAGAGTGGGTCGAGAAAACCGATGAGTTTCTAAAGGAGATATTCCGTCGTCCAATGAGAATTGTCCCAGAATGCCCCTGTGCAAAATGTAAGAGACGTTTGCGTAAAGATCAGTCCGAGATGACTTTGCACCTTCGCACGTATGGATATATGCCAAACTTTAGCATGCCGATAAACTTTGGCGAGCATGACCATGCTAGAGAGCAGGTGATGCGACAACACATCGATGGATGATGTCCGTGCTGCACATACGCCACATGCGACACCTTCAGAGAAGGAACCGGAGGAAACCGCAAAGGCCTTCTTGGAGATCTTGGCCTCGTCAAACAAACCTCTTTATGAGGGTGCCAAACTCTCTCTGCTGGATGCCATCTCGCAACTGATGCCAGTCAAGGCCGAGTACGGCTATAGCCGAGCTTGCTTTGAAGCATTTCTGGGAGTATGGGCAAATAGCCTCCCTGCGGTTCATGAACTGCCGAAAAGCATGTACGCTACAAAGAAAATCATGAAGGCGCTCTCTATGGATTATGAGAAAATACATGTTTGTCCAAAGAATTTCCTTTTGTTTAGGCACGAGCATGCGGATGACAAGTACTGTAGGGAGTGCGGTTCCTCTCGGTATCTTGAGGTGGACGATGATGATGGTCAGAAGAAGCAGCTAGCCATCCCCGCAAAGGTTCTTCGGTATCTCCATTTCATAGAGAGACTGCATCGCCTTTTCATCACCGAGGACTCTGCCAAAATGATGAAGTGGCACAAGGATGGGAGGAGGTACCATCCAGATAAAATCGTACATCCATCGAAAGGTGAAGCATGGAAGTCATTCGATAGAGAATATCCCGAGGAAGCAGCTGAGGTTGGGAATGTCAGAATTGCTATATCAGGTGATGGGTTCAATCCATATGGTATGTCGTCTAATCCATATAGCTACTGGCCCGTGTTTGTTATTCCGCTCAATCTCCCTCCCGGCGCCCTAATGTAACGCAAGACCATGTTCCTGTCGCTGATCATTCCGGGGCCTGAATACCCGGGGAAGAATTTGAGTGTGTTTAGGCAGCCGCTGGTGGATGATCTGCACCATTCTTGGTACTTCCTGAGGTTGACATACGACCGACATTTCCAGAGAATTTTTTTGATGAAAGTTTGATTGCAGTATTGCATGCATGACTTTCCCGACTATGCCCTATTCTGCGGATGGTGTACAAGTGGGAAGATGCCATGCCCAGTGTGCACGCAGGCTCTACGTTTCATTTGGCTAAAGAAGGGTGGCAAGTATGTTGCCTTTGACTTGCATCGACAATTCCTCCCTCCAGACCATCCAGACAGGGAAGACACAAAGAACTTCACAAAAGGCCGAGTTGTCCATGAAGTAAACAAGATTCCAATGTTTTCGGGTGCAGATGTTCTTGCTCAACTAAAAGCTCTCAAGCCTAAAGGCGAAGGCAAAGGCAAAGCCAAAGGCAAAGGCGAAGGTGAAGGCAAAAGCAAAGGCAAAGGCAAAGGCAAAGTTAAAGGTTTTGAGGGATATGGTGAGACGCACAACTGGACTCACATTACCCCCTTCACGAAGCTTCCCTATTTCAAGGACCTCAAACTTCCCTATAACATCGTTGTGATGCACACTGAAAAGAATGTCGCAGAGTCCCTTTTTCGCACGATCCTCAACATTCCTGATAAGACAAAGGATAGCTTTAATGCTAGAGCCAATCAACAGAAGATTTGTGATAGACCACATCTAAACATAAACCCCATGCCATACGAGGGAGTCTTCTATCAAGAGCAACAGACGATGTGGTCCCAAACGATGACGATGACGACTTGGGTGATGTTGATGTGGACCCAAACAATGACGATGCACGGAATGATGGTGACGCAATTGTGAATGAAAAAGACATAATTATGCTTGAAAAGTTAAATGAAGACGCTGACGACGAGGATGAGCCTCCACCTCCGTCAGACAACGAAGATGATATGCGTGATAGTGATGACGAGACCGGTCAAGGAATCGATTACAACACTGATGATTCGTATGGGTTCTAGCAGACGTATGTTTTATGTCACTACTAGGAAATACCTTATAGATAGATGCTTAGCAGTAGCGAGGGGTATATACCCCTCGCTACTGCTAATTAGTAGTAGCGTGGGGTATAAGCCCCTCGCTACTGCTAAGTTGATAGTACTAGCGCGGGGTATAAAACCCACGCTGCTACTAAGCTGACCCCACCGTGCACCCCGGGACAGGCCATAGTAGTAACGTGGGGGTATGAAACCCGCGCTGCTACTAAGTTGATAGTAGTAGCGCGGTGTATAAACCACGCGCTACTACTAAGAGGTCCCCACCGTGCCCCCGGGACAGGCCATAGTAGTAGCGCGGGGTTTAAACCCCGCGCTACTACTATCGACCTCCAACATATGTGTACACATAGCGTGCGGAGGCCCAAATCCAAATCCACACTCTCCTGATTCCGCTTCTCCCTCCCACCCGCGATTCCCTTCCTCACCCACCGCCACCGCCGGCCTCGCACCTCGGCTCCTCCCCCAAATCCGGCGACCTCCACTCCCACCGCAGCCCTCTCCCCCTCCTTCCTCCTCCTTCTCTGCTGCTGAAAGGAGAGGGAGATCCAGCAGAGCGCCGTCCATGGCAGCGGCCAGATCCGCCATGGACGCAGCCACTTGCACCTCCTCGCCGGGACAGGGCCTCGTGCGGACATGCGGACACCATGGTTCCGAGCATCGTCTCCAACTCCGGCGGCCACCGGTGAGTTGCTCCTCCTACTCCTCTCAATCTCTCTCTCTCTCTTCGTCTTCTAATCGTTTTCTCTTCTTTTGTAGCAGCAGTAGAGGAGAGGTGCGGGGATCAGTTGGGTGGGGAAGCACCATTACCATGGACGACTTCATCCCCTCCAGGACCAGCATCAGGCATGGATGGAGAGGACGATGATGCCCAGCAGCAGCAGCAGCCATGGATGGAATCTTTTTTTAATTCCTAATTAGTTAGTAGTAGCGCGGGTGCCCTTACCCGCGCTACAGATAAGTAGTAGTAGCGCGGGTGGCAACCGCGCTACTACTAGCAGAAGTAGTAGTAGCGCGGGGAAGCACCCGCGCTACTGCTAAAAGTTAGTTGTAGCGCCGTAGCAGTAGCGCGGGCCCCCGCGCTACTGAATGGTCATTAGCCCGCGCTACTACTAGGGTTTTCCCTAGTAGTGTGTCCTTCTTCAATGCTTATTTATTTCTATTATGTTTATGCATTGCATCTTTTATTATTGTTATGAATGTGCTTTCATTCTTCCTTATTAATATTCTTTTATGTCATATTTTGTATGCTTATTTATTTCCAGTATTGCATCTTTATTTTTTATCATTTACTAATTGTTTACTCTCTTCTCAATGCAGGTGATTGAATCATGGGCAAGGCCAATGGCACAGGTTTGCTAGGCAAACTCGCCTATGCTATTACTCAAAGTGGAAGAGCCCATACTGTACCCCCACCCCGACTACTTGAGGATGACACCTCACAGGGAGGTTGAGGGGTCGGGGGAAGAGCCCCTAGAGGAGGAGGGGGCGGGGGAAGAGCCCCTAGAGGAGGACAGGGCGGCGGAGGGCATGGCGGCCAGAAACTGCGCTCCATGGCCGACATAGGGGGCTCGTCTTCGACGCCCACCTATAGTGAGGTACCCTCTGAGTCCAAGGAGAGGGTCACCGAGGAGAGGGAGTCCAAGGAGAGGGAGGGCGAGGAGGAGGTTGAGGAGGAGGTTGAGGAGGAGGAGGGCGAGGAGGTTGAGGAGGAGGCGGGCGAGGAGGGGGGCAGCGGGGAGGGGTGGCTGCGTCGAGTGGCACAACTCCCTCGCCTTCCTGCTACCGAGGAGCAGAAGACCCTCATTATTCCCGCGGGGAAAGAGTAAATGCCCCTTTATCATATTTTGAACACATACTAACATTTTGATTGAGCACATGCTAATATTTTGATTCTTTTGCAGCAATTGGCAGGTTATTGGAGAGGGCCGGATTCCAAACGGCATTATCACTATCCTGCTGAAGGAATTTTGGCCGGGTCTGTTCAAACCGCGGCCCGACGCAAACCTGGTTTTGGCAACGAGCTGGGAGCACTACGAAGCTGCCAGCCTTGCGGGGTACGGGACTCACGCTAAGGCCGTGATCACTCGTTTTTGGGTAAGTTCTCTTCAGAAGCACGAGTCTTGAGTTTCGTTCATAGTTCATCATCCAATCACTTAACTCATGACTTGTTCCATTCTGGTTTTATGCATGATTGTAGGAATTTCATAGAGTTTTGGAGGAGGACAAGGCCAGAGCCGACGTGGTCTTGGTGGAGGCTGCGAGGAAGAAGGTCCGCCAGATGTCGTACAAGGCGCGCTGGGTGTCCATCTCGCACTACTACCACAACGTTCTCCACCAGAAGATGACCAAGAAAATGGCGCAGAAGACGCGCCCCCCTATGACCAGGGAGCAGTATTTGGACGTAAGTATTACAGACTTTTCATTCCCACGTTTGTGGTAAATTTCATTGTTTTGTATTGACATGCCATGCTTCCATTATTTAGGTGATTCCTCCTTGGTGCTTTGGAAGGAGTGATGGATGGGAGAGGTTGGTGGATAGGTGGTTCGGGGAGGATGTAGAGTTTGCTGCCAAGAGCAACAAAAACCGGAGGAATCGTGGAACCGACGGAACACGCGGTCAAGGAAACCGGAGCCACTGGCGCCACAAGAAAGTCCAGGTATATCTATATATATGAAACGTTCTTCTTCTTCTATTTACTGTCATGTTCTTATATATGTGTAACTTCTGTTTGGCGTTACAGGAGTCCTTGTTGAAGGCGCCGATCTCAGACATGAAGGCGTGGGAGCTTGGCCGTGTACGGAAGAAGCACAAGGACGGCGAGGGCAAGTACTATGGAAGAAGCAGGGAGAATCTGACGGCCTACACGGAGGAGTTTCGTCGGCTCCGTACTGGGGTGGATGTTGCTAACCCCATAGAGTCGCAGACCGATGAGACGGCGGTGGTCGGCATAGCACCGAAGAAACATGCATGGCCGCTACCCAGTTCTGGATGGCGTGATCACTCCTGCGGTCTCTTACACATGGCCCCGAGCAACCACCCCGAGCGGGAGTACGGCCCGTGCACAGCCGAGCGGATCAAGCTAGAAGGATGTAAGTACTCCCCCCCTTTTCCCCCTTTTTTCTCACTTTCTTTTCTGCATTTCTATGCTCATGCGTTCATTCATGTCATATTGTAGGCCTACCTTAAGCTTGTCGAGCTTCATCGTTTAGAGTGCGAGCAACACACCGTGAAACTGCAAGCGTACGAGGAGTACAACCATCTGCTAATGACGGTTAGTTTTGCCCACTTAGAGCCAACCTAAATATTGCACTTCCATTTCTTCTGACCTTCATGTTTGCTTGGTCAACTAACATGCAGACTATGTATGCGGCTATGCAAAACGGCACGGTTCCTCCACCAATGGTACCAGCACTACCACATCCTGGACCATACCCACGATTGCCTTTGTTCAAAGAATATGTGGCAAGCGGCAATGGGGCTCCGGTTAGTATATTGCCAAACTATTCAAGCACTAGATATCGTTCATTCAACACTTGTATATTTCCCCTTACTATCTCTTTTAAAACATGTAGGGATCCTATGGATCATCTGTTGGTGGTGCTACTCCTGGATCACAGAGCCCACACACTCCGCTCTACCCCGGTGGTGCTGGTGCTTCTGCTGGCGGCGCTACGATGGTGGTGCTTCCGATGGTCGTGGTGGTGTTTAGGTGATGTTAGGGACTATATGTGTATGTACTTGGTGCTATGATGCTTGTTTATGACTTGTTGCTATGATGCTATGCTATATGTGTGCTTGTTTAGATGATGACCATGATGTTGACGACTTTGGCTCATGTTTGGTGTGGAAGTGAGCTTACTCGATACACATTCCAGATGGAATGGGCAAATCATATATATGTGCTGATGAAATGTTGTATATGTGGTGTGCTGTGCAATATATGTATATATGTGCTGTTAATTTGCAGGGCAGAAACAAAACAGAAAATTAAAAAAAAATTGACCAAAACTATGCCGACGGCCTTGCCGTCGGCATAGGTGTCGGCCGAGCTATCAGGAGGCGTCACGTGACACCTATGCCGACGGCAACGACGGTTTCGGCATAGGTGCCACGTGGCGCCTCCTGATGGTTCCTGGCCGACACCTATGCCGACGGCAAGGCATAGGTCGGTGTCGGCCACATACCGTCGGCATACAAGCGCCACGAGTCGCCTCCTGTATGGCTTGACTTGGCGACGGCGCCGTTAGCTGTCATCTCGTCTTTTTTTGCCGACGATCAATCTATGCCGACGGCCGCCAGAAAGCCATACACCGACGGCTTTTGTGTGCCGACGGTCTGACACCGTAACGCCGACGCAATCGGTACCGGCGGCTCTACGCCGACCGAAGCCGTCGGCTTAGAGCCTTAGTCCGGTAGTGAGGGGCTGACGGTTGAGGTGCTCACTAGTTTCGCCGGCACCGACAGGCAGGGCCTGGTGCACTGAGGCGTCTGCGTCGTCGTGGCCCATCGATTGGGCGTCAAGCTCATCTCCTTGACACCCGTAGCTTAGGAGTGTGCTAGACTATGCAACGGATGGTCTTGAGCTGATCACGCCAACGCGTTATCGCATGCATGCAGCACTTAAGACGTCTTTCAACACTCGAGTTGCATTACCTTTTTATTCATACTAGCACAAATGCCCGTACGTTGCAACGGGAGAAATTTTTACACGTCCCATGCCTCAGTAAATTCTGCTCATCCTCATGTCCTCGTCTCTGTCTGCGCTCCATATAATTTCATTTTAATTAGAGAGCTTTCCTTCCTTATTTCTCAGACTGGTTTTCATCCTTATTCCTTACACCTCTTCCTTATTTTGTCTCAATTCCTTTCCTTCCCTTTCTTATTCTCTCTCAATTTCTTTCCTTCCTTTTCCCTTGCATGTCGGGAATTAGCAAGAGCGAGACCATCTCTCATAGCCATCACGTCTATGGTGATCACGGCTGCTGCAAATGGAATGAATTTACACCGAGCCGCCAGAAAATTACCTCTATCATCCCTGAGTATGGCCGCCGTAGCTCCAACTCCTTCATCTGGGAAAAATACTGCATCAACATTTAGTTTAGTGAAACTCTTGTTTGGCTTACACCACCTGGGTTTGACAAGACCGAAAGTGACCATCTCCATGTTGGCGGAACCGCTTCGTTGTGCGTATTTTTTCTGCAGATCCACCACAAGTACCAACCTCCGACTGCTATCACTTGTTGGAAAATCAAAGTTGGATGTATAGCTAGGTCTTCCTCCGGAAGAGATAAGATGCGTTCGAATATAACAGAACCCAGTGTGTCCACTGGGAAAGTGTGATCAATGAGCTGTATCACTCCAGGACAGGTCCACAGGACTTGCACGTTTGTGCACATGAACAGTAGATGTCGGATGTCCCCTCCCCTTGATGACAAATAGGGCATGCTCTGTTTGACCCGATATGCCTATTAGTTAAGATAGCTCGGAGTGGAATAATTTTTTGCAGAACTCTCCATCCAAAAATCTTAACCTTGCATGGAATTTGAAGTTTCCAAAGATTATTCCAGACAGACAAAGGGGTAGAGACACCAGGTCGCTTTATCATGTTTGCATGCACCCGGAAAGTATGTATCCAGTCCTCACTTCAGACTGAAAAAATTCATGTTCTATTTGAGTGCCATGCTTATCCACTGGGTTAATATGCTCCTTAGTAAGTAGCTCATCATCCCATGTCCCACTCACTGGATCTATTAGCTCACATGTTAAGAATTTGAAATGCGTCTAGAAAAAAGTCTTACATTTTAATGGGCCGGCCAGCGTTGTACTGGTACACCATCAGAGCAGTTTACATATTTTTTTGAGGTGAATCAGAATAGTTACATGCGTTTGATTGTAAACTGAATTGTTGTTGGGCCATCCTTTGACATGTCTCACCTGCCATTTGACACACGCATGCATCCGTAGCTTAATTAGAGAGCTTTTCCTTCCATATTTCTCTGATCTGACTGATTTCTATCCTTATATTCCTTAACACCTCTTTCTTATTTTGTCTCATTTTCTTCCTTTTTCCTTGCACGTCTTCCTTATTCTTTGTCTCCATTCCTTTCCTTTCCTTATTTCTTTGTCGCAATGCTTTCATTCCTCCTTTGTATATTAATTCCTAAGACGACTCCTTAATACCAGGAATCTTAAAAACATATATAAATTGGAAGAATTTTATGTAAGGTGGCGAGGTGGGATTTTGTATAGCGTCAGAGCTGTGCAATTTTGATGGGCCGGCCCATAGTCTTTTATTTGGTATAAGAGGGTAAGGTTGGACTAATAGACGGACCAAACCTATTTTAATCCACAAGGTGACCTAGTCTGGTTGGCCGGGTCTTGTAGGTAGTGAACGTGAGGTCGCGTGTTCAAATCCCCCATCAACCACTATTTTTTTGTCGCATACGGGCAGGCTGATCAGTGCGTCGCAAAAGGCCCAGGTGGGTGCGTGGGCTGGGCCAGATGTTGAAGTGCGGACTACAGCAGGGCGAAAACAGAAAAGTTGCCACATGTATTGCGGGTTGATTTTAAATAACGTTAGGGGGTATTTAGCAAAAACGCCGCGACGGTGAACCCGACGGAAACAATGCGTGCTTTATTAATAGGTAAAGATATCTCAGTAATGGACATACGATTCGTTACGTTGTAGTGGTTAGCACGGTCGCGCTTTGACCTAAAGTCCCAGGTTCGAGTCCACGTAACGCGCCTTCTCTTTTTTCTCCTACAATTATCCCGCAGCGTACTGACAACTAGGCCCCGTAACCCACGCGTCAATTCCGAATATACCGGGGACGTTTCTGCAAATGTACAGTGCCAGATGGCAGCCTCTGGTTGGCTGTGGACTAATTTGCTCCCAAGCTGCAAGTTTGTGGGTGGCGGAGTCTACTTTTGCAAGTTTGTGGACTAAATCATCACAGGCATAGCAAGTTTGTGGGTCTCCGGTGCTATTACCTCTTTATCTTATCGAACTTTTAACTGTGATATTTTATCTTTATCTAATAATAAAGCACGGATCGCTTCTGCACGCTCACCGTCGCGGCATTTTTGCAAAATAGTCCTTGTACATTTTGGTAATTGAACCCACAGTCCAGTAAATAAGTGGAAAAAAACGTTTCGTATTTCTGCCCGTCGCGGCATTTTTACAAAATAGTCCTTGTACTTTTTGGTAATTGAACCCGTAGTCCAGTAAATAAGTGGAAAAAAATGTTTCGTATTTCTGCCCCACCCGTGGACGCGTTTGACAAAAAAAAACCCACCCCCGAGTCGAGCGACCGCGCCTCCCACCCCCATCTGGATCCGCCGCCTCCCCGCCGCTGGCCCGCATCCTCCGCCACGCCATCCTCCGCCGCGCCGTCCTCCCCGCACCCCGGCCTGCCTCCTCTCCGCCGCGCCCTCCTCCCCGCGCCGTCCGAGTCCTCCGCCAGCGGTTCACCGACGCCGAGGCCCAGGCCGCTGCGCTCCGGGCCCGCGCCGGCCAGCTCGAGCGCGCGCCGCCAACCGCGACGGGCTGCTCAACACGCTCCTCGCCGTCACGGGCAACGGCCGGGAGGAGGAGGAGGACGCGCAGGAGGCGGGGCAGTGTCAGAATCATCGCGCGTTGGATCCGGCCGAGGGTTACGGCGACACGGACGCGGAGGCTCTAGCCGCGGCCGCCGCGCTCTATGCCCCGCCCCTGCTCGCCGAGCCCTGCCTCTCCGGATCTCCAGTCATGTACGCTGCCGGGGACCCTGCAGGTCCAAGCTCTTCGGCAAGGGGGAGCGCAGACAGCAGCCTAGCCCATCATGGCATCCACCAAGGTGCAGCGGATCATGACCCAGCCCATCAACCTCATCTTCCGCTTCCTCCAGAGCATACGCCTCTCCCCTCCCGACCCACCCGCTCCTTTCTTCTCCTTCCCCTGTTTCCTCATGCTCGCGGTTTCGCTGACCTCGTTTCCTCCGCCCGAGCAGAAGGCGCGCATCCAGATCTGGCTCTTTGAGCAGAAGGACATGCGGATCGAGGGCAGGATCATCGTAAGTGGTTTCTAATTTCGCTGAGATTTTTGATCCTGCATTTTTGTCAGAGACGTTGCCTGGTAGTGGTGCTGCAAAGAATTGCAGAGTGTGGGGGAAGTTCAGGGGAGCTTCTACTCTGTCCTTGGGAGGAAGAATGCACTTGTTAAAGCTGCGAGTCATTGGTGCTCTGCACTGTATATGGAAAATGTGGCAATCCTGTGTTGAAGTTTGTTATATCCATACGAGGAGATAAAAGATGTGGCACTCCTGTGCTGAATTTCGTTATGGCCACATGATGAGGAGATAAAAATGTGGAACTAACTGTAAGTAGGTTCTTGCAGTTGTCTTACTGCATTTCCATGTAATCCAATTTGCCATATCTGATTGTCCAAACAAACACAATATAAACACATATCAAATGGAACAAAAGTAGCAATCTCAGAGTGTCTGTTAATGCGTTGGACACCTCTTATTGCTACTAATTGAACTGACACGTGTTGACACTAAGAAAAGTAGCTCTATGCATCTGCGGGAAACTTTGCTAATTGGATGACACACTTGTTACACAAAGCAAGGTCTCTGATAGCCTATTGCTTGGTTCTATTTTACTGGCTCTATGCTTGCAATTTCTGTTCAAATACCCCACAACTTATCTGCTCCGTATCTATTCATTTTTTCTGAAAAGAATAATTGTTATGATCTAAAACTTTAGCAACTTACTTCCGATGATCTGGAATAAAAATAATAAGCATTTTTGTTTGAGAAACCTACTTGATATGTTTCACTAATTTCTGTTGTAGTAAAATTATCTAATTAGTTACAGATTCTTCCTTTAGACAAAATTATGTAACACATGAACTGGAAGCTACTTTAATTGGAGGTCCACAGATTTATTTCTAACTTGCCAAAAACCATATCAGAATTCATTGTTGTATGATTCATAATCTTAAAGATGTGTATCTTATTTTACTCCGTTGGTTCTCACCTTGTAAAAGGATGACCCATTAATTATTTGTTTATGTAGATTTTTTTTGTCCGTAGCAACGCACGGGCAATTTACTAGTATTTCCAATATATGTTTAACCATACCTCTGAGATGTGGAGTGTCAATTTGTTGGTAGTGATGTAGATCCTTTGCGACTGTACAAATATACAGGGCAATTTACTAGTATTTCCAATATATGTTTAACCATACCTCTGAGATGTGGAGTGTCAATTTGTTGGTAGTGATGTAGATCCTTTGCGACTGTACGAATATACAGCTAATGTATCACTGTTAGAACTTTACTTGGGGTTATTATGTTAAAACGCTATCTGGATATGTTACTTACTAGTTACTAGAGTATCCATCGGGAAATATTTCTTAACTCTACTTTGTGCCTGTTAAAGTTCTATGAGGACTAGATGGAACTAAGGTGTATTTGAATTCCATAAATTATTTGTGACAACACCTTCTCTTTTTTCTCCTATAATTATCCCGCAGCGTACTGACAACTAGGCCCCGCAACCCACGCGTCAATTCCAATTATACCAGGGACGTTTCTGCAAAATGTACAGTGCCAGATGGCAGCCTCTGGTTGGCTGTGGACTAATTTGCTCCCAGGCTGCAAGTTTGTGGGTGGCGGAGTCTACTTTTGCAAGTTTGTGGACTAAATCATCACAGTTGTAGCAAGTTTGTGGGTCTCCGGTGCTATTACCTCTTTATCTTATTGAACTTTTAACGGTGATGTTTTATATTTCCAATATATGTTTAACCATACCTCTGAGATGTGGAGTGTCAATGTGTTGGTAGTGATGTAGATCCTTTGCGACTGTACAAATATACAGCTAATGTATCACTGTTAGAACTTTACTTGGGGTTATTATGTTAAAACGCTATCTGGATATGTTACTTACTAGTTACTAGAGTATCGGTCGGGAAATTTTTCTTAACTCTACTTTGTGCCTGTTAAAGTTCTATGAGGACTAGATGGAACTAAGGTGTATTTGAATTCCATCAATTATTTGTGACAGCTTTAGCACTAAAGACCATTGCGTTTGAATGATGTTTAGTGAAGACTTCTGCTGTTTAAATTATGGTAAACGATTGAAATCCGGGGGACCGATTCCACGCCTCGCGTCGATCGCGCTCCACGTCTGGCACGTGTCCATGCGGTCTCCACCAGGCAGCAGCGGCTAAGCCTTGTCTCTTCCCCAGTTTTTTCTTCGCCGTTCGCTTTTCTCCGCTACGTGCGTCGCCGCTTCTTCCTCGGGCTGCTACCCTCCCGAGTTGATGTGTAGCCCTTTCCTCTCCTCTCCTCTCCTCACCCTTTCACAGCATGCCCTCCGGCCAATGTTGCGAGCGGTGACTCCCCGATGCTACGACTCGGCGAATGCAGGTGCTGTGAGCAGCACACCGGTGCTGCGAGAGCGGGGGATGGGATGCGAGGGGCTCCGCCGGTGCTGTGAGCGGCCACCCCTGGTGCTACGACTGGCGAATGCAGGCGTTGCGAGTGTGGGGGATGACGCTGTGAGGGGCTGCCGGTGCTATGAGCGCGAGGGACGGCGGTGCGAGGGCGTCGCCGGTGCTGCGAGCGCGAGGTCTCGTCTCCTTCTCCATTGGCCGCCTCAATGATGACGGCGTAGGCAAGCTCTGGGCGCTGTGCGCTGCGACGTTGACCCGCCGTGTGTGCGTGGGGTGTGGGAAAGTAGGACACGGATTTTGGATGCTGCAACCTACGACGGTGGATGTTGCGACCGTCGACGGCTGATGCTCCGACCGGCGATGCCAGATGCTACGAGCTCGGCACCGGTGCTGCAATCAGTGACGCGGATGCTGCGACTGGCGATGGCGGATCCTACGAACGGCGATGGGGATCTTGCGACCGACGATGGCGGATGCTGTGACCAGTGATGGCGGATGCTAGGTGCTCGGCGCCGACACTGCGACCGGCGATGTGGATGCTGCGACAAGCGACGGCGGATGCGGCAAGCCGGTGGGGTGGCGCTGTTGCTGTGAGCGCTAGGGCGGCAGCGCTGCAGGGGCAGGGAGGATGCGCGATGCGGCAGGAGTGAGAGAGACGGGTGCTGTTGGTTCTGTCCATGCGTGTGGTGGGATGGGGGATGAAGAGAAAGATGCAGTACCGGGATCCAACGGCTTGCGCACGAGCAATCGTGCAGCTGGCGAGGTGGCCGATCGCTGGCTTGGATCTGCCGACCGACGCCTAGCACGACCCTTAAATTATTGGAAACTGTACTTTAGGGCTTCCAATCGTGAACTTACTTGCTGAGTGAGCGGGTAGCTGATGCCTTGTTTAATGACAGATTGGAGAGTACGAAGAAACGGTTGGCACATGTTCATTATTTTCAGAAAATGTAAGTGTTTGCGCTGATAAATCCCTCTGCTCCACTTTCTTTGCAGCAAACATTTCTTTGCAGCCTGTTAAATGCCATGCCATAGTTTAGTGACGTTTGGGCATACCTTGAGTTAAAATTTTAAAATTTTGATTGCGAATCTTGTTTTAAATATCTAGATTGGAAATGAAGATCATATAGATTAAAATATTTTCAGAATATTACAACTTTTTTGGGTTTTATTGATATACTGTAGTAGGAGTTATTTGGTTCAGAGTTAAAATTTGAAGGCCATGTCAATGTTCAAAATCGTCACTTATGAGGAGTGCTAGGCGTCCACGGTAACAGGACGCTCAGAATATTGCAGGGAAGTGATCTATTCGAATAGCCGTGTCCACGGTAACAGGACGCTCGGAGTTGTATCCGGATCCATGACAACTACAAAGTGATGGTGATACATATTAAACTGTTACTATTGCTCTCTGGATCGCTTTCTCGCGGGATAGTTGAGAAAGGATCTTGGGGAGTTGCTGCTATACAACCACTATTGTATGTTACTATACTCTACTCTCTTCTGATGCTGCAAGATTTCTTGAAGATGCTAGTCTTCGATATGCTAGGCTTCTCCCCCTCTACTCTGGCATTCTGCAGTTCAGTCCAAAGATATAGCCCCACTCCTTTGATACAATGCATATTAGCATAGTTCTGATGTCAGTCTTGCGAGTACTTTGGATGAGTACTCACGGTTGCTTTGCTATCTCTTTTTCCCATACCCGGTTGCTGCAATCAGACGACGGAGACCAGAAGCAGGAGATCCCCGGAGGCACCTACTACTACGTGGAGACCACCGCCGACCAGGAGTAGTTCGGAGGCCCTAGGCAGGAGGCCTTGCCTCTTTCGATCTGAGTCGTTGTTTGTTTTTCGCCTTCTTAAGGCACCCTTGTTTAACTTTGTGTCTGTACTCAGATACTTTGGCTTCCGCTGATGCTTGTATGACTCGAGCTTATGTATTCGAGCCCTCGAGGCCCCTGGCTTGTAATATAAAGCTTGAATTATTTTAATTTGTGTCTAGAGTTGTGTTGTGATATCTTCAAGTGAGTCCCTAGGCTTGATCGTGTGCATTTGCGTGTATGATTAGTGCACGGTCGGGCCGGGGGCGTCACACCCGTGCAGGCGCATTTCCTAGCCCGACCTTCCCGGATCTGCAGCCGGCGTCTGGCATATGTAGTTCTTTCACACCTCATGTATATCATGCTCATTGCCGCAAAGCTACTGAAATTCACGTCATTTGGGGACCATCTCTTATCGAAGTAGCACCAATGTGGTTACGACGGGCAGAACTGCAAAAGCAAGTCTGCGGCTCATCGACTTGCACGTGCTAACCACCTAAACAGGAAGGTTGGGACAAGATTAATTGGTACTTCTGAAGTTCATCTCATAGTTGGCCAACATTGGTGCTACGTACATCAGAACCAGCTGGTGCTATCCACATTTGATCAGTGCTTATGTTGAGGCCAACTAAGAGATGAACTTCATTTTTTTACCTAGCGGTAGGGGACAGGAGGCCACACTGAAATAAATTGAACAAAGAACAAGAGATTAACCAAATGAAACTGACAGAGAGAATGAACAGAATGCTAGCAATTGGAACAGGAGGCCATAAAGGTACCAGTATTGCCTGGACCAATGAGAATGCTCGAAACGAAAGTTCCGCACTAGCAATTTTATTGTTTGAGAACATGTCAATACTCAATAGTTGTACACAATGCCTAGCAATGTTAAAACTAGAAAGTATACTTATTTACCTTGATTATACAAAAGTACACAATAATTTGTAGAAATCTCCGTGGTATATATCATATGGAAAGTACATGTGAATAAAAAATGAATATCTTGAAATAAACACACATCATTTGCAGTTGAATAGAATTGAAAACCAGATAAACAATCATGTCACGCCTGGGCTTGTCTTCATCGTTGGGGTGCTTCAGGCGGAATCTCCGCTGGCGCGTTGGCACATGGGCGCTTGTTGCGGAACAACAACACTGCTGCGTAGGCTGCAATATAGGCCAGCACAGGGATGACCAGAGCGATGACATGTCTGGACGTTTCCCATTCCCTGGTGCTGCCGGCTGCATAGGCCCCAAGGAGGCCTACCATGTCCAGCAAAATGGCAGTATGCATTGGCCACAGTGGCAACTTGTGGGTGTTCCATGGAAGCAGCAAGACAATGACAACAATAGAGGCCATGAATGAAGTTGAGTTGCTGTAGAAGAAAGCACGGTACCGGCCTCTGTTGATGTCGTGGAGGATCGAGTTGCCTGCAGTATGCCTGTCGTTGTTGTCCTGCCAGAGGCCGCCTGGTGGCTTTAGGCCGGTTTGGTATGTTACACTCGCAGCCAGGACTCCTAGCAGCATTAAGTACTCACGAAGGTCCTTATCTTCAGGATGCTCATCACTGGTGCTGCCTTGTTGTTGCTCAGACGACCTATTCACTGGACTGGAGTTGTACTCACGAAGGTCCTTCTCTTCGGAACGCTCATCACTGGTGCTGCATTGTTGTATCTCAGAGGACCTATTCACTGGACTGGATGAGGGAGTAGATGGCTGCCCTTCTTTTCGATTTTGTATCCACAAAATGACCACCTGAATGGTTACGAAGGCAAGCACTGCAGCAGCTAAGATTAACACATAGATGGAGGTCCGTACGTGCCGGGCGCTGCCGGCAGCATAGGCACCCATAAGGCCAAACATGCCCACCACCATGCACACATAGAGTGCGTAGCACCTTATCCCCGGCTTGTATAGGGTGGGGTTCACAAGAAGAACTATGAGGGTCACGGATGCCATGAAGCTTGCTCCATTGCAATAGAAGAATGCATTGTAACGGGGAGGGTAGTTATCGAGGAGGGCTGGAAATCCCGCACGATGACCAAACTCGTCATCCGCTGACCAGAAGCCACCTGGTGGGGTGAGCCCGGCTTGGTAAGTCAGCGTTGCAGCCAAGATGGCAAGCAGGAGCAACATCTCGCGCCTCTTGTCCAACTTATCGGGATCTTCTTGGTGGTTGTCTGTGTGTTGATCTTCCAAAGTGAAGAACACAATGTGGATCACAACATACACAAGGACAAGACCTGCCAAGGCGACAACATAGATGGAGGTTGTTAAATCCCTACCGCTCCCCGCGGCGTATGCAGTGATAAGGCCAAACAAATCCAGTATCATGGCTGCATGCAATGTATGGCGCCGGAGTAGAAATCTACTCTGGACCATTATGATGACCACCAAGGATGTCACGAAGGCGGCTGAGTTGCTATAGAAGAACACCTTGTACCGAATGGGATGGGTTGCGAGGAGTACTGGGTCGCCTGCCCTGTGCCCATCCCGGTCATCTGGCCAGAGGCCGCCCGGTGGATCTAGTCCTGCTGCGTAAGTGATGCTCACCACGAGAGTGGCAAGCAACATGACGAGAGAGCGGTTCTTTTCCAATACTTTGTCACCTTGTGTTGGATCCCTGGTAGTTGCGTAGATCAGGATAGAGAGTTAATTAAAATGAATTGTATCCTAGAATTGAATTATGTGCGCCAGTTACAATTTGCCAAGGAAGAATTAACAAGCAATACGTGCTTGCAAAGCATACCTGGTGGCGCCATGAGTAGTAGCTGTAAACGAGTCTTTTATTTTCTCCAGCCATTTTGAAGTAGAATCACGTATGGTCGTGAGCAGCGTATGGCCCCAACAGCCCCCTTTGTCCATGGCTTGAGTAACAGCCACCTGCAGGAATATGCACCCAAGAACTGCACCGGCCAGAGAAACGACGTAGATGGTAGCGTCAGCCTCCCTGCAGCTTCCTGCAGCATAGGCCCCCACGAGGCCGATGAGCGCCACCGCGATGAACCCGTAGAGCGCGACAAACCTCGCTGCAGTGAGAGCCTTGCTGAGCTCCTTGTTCATGAGCAGCACGATGATGAGCAGGGACGCGACGAAGGCGGTGGTGTTGCACACGAAGAATGCCTGGTACCGGGCGGAGTAGTGGTCCTGCATGATGGGGACGCTCACGCGGTGGCCGTCCTGGCTGTCGCTCCAGAACCCGCCGGGCGGGCCCAGCCCGGCCACATACGTGATGGTGACGACGAAGGTCGCGAGCAGCATCAGTACGTCGTGCTCCTCCTCGCGCCTGTTGTCATCGTCACTCTTGCTGCTAGTGCTACCCTTGCCGCCATGCTTCTCGGGGTCACCCCTGCCGCCTTGCGTTCTCTTCTTGGTCAGCACCCACCTGAAGGCGTAGGTGACAAAGACGTGCGTGATGTAGGCGAAGACGGCGGAGACCAGCAGCGAGGAGTAGATGGTGGTGAAGGCGTCCCGGCAGCTCCCGGCAGCGTAGGCCCCCATGAGGCCGAACAGGTCGAGCACCATGACCGCCCGCAGCACAGTGGCCCAGATCGTGTTCTCCTCGTCGAGGAAGAGGAGGAGGAGGCAGGCCACCAGCGACGCCGCGAACGCCGTCGCGTTGCAGTAGTAGAAGGCGAGGTACCGGGGGTAGTGCGTGTCGGGGAGGATGGGGTCGCCTGCAAGTAGTGATGTCGCAAAAGCCCACATATAAGTATATCAAAAGTTAAGATTTACGCTAATTAAGTTGACTTTTTTTAAGAGTTAATTTCCTTTTATTATCCTATCTTCTGTTATTTTTGACAGGGATCATCCCATTTAAGCGAATCTCATCCATTTTACGTACCGAACCTGTGTCATAGATCTGTACTTGTGTTTCGCGGGTTGCCCGCTTGCATCCTTACCTGCAAGGTGTTCACCATGCGTGTCCTCCTGCCAGACTCCCCCCGGCAGGTTGAGCCCCGCCGCGTACGTCACCGTCGCCACCAGCGTGGCCAGCAGGAGAAGGTACTCCTTCAGCTGGTACTCCATTGAACTTGCAGACTTCTTGTTGCCACCGGTCCCGGACGGGTTGGGGTTGGACTGCCTTTGCTGCTGATCTGACTCCATTCGATTACTGTGGGATGCTCCGTGGATGCTGCCTTGCTGGGGTATGTCTGGTTAAATGGTGCTGGAACTGGAACAGGAACAGCAAGAAGACGCTGGTTCCTTAAGATCTTAGCTAGTTTATATATATATAGCTCGGTGGATGTACGTCAATGGCATCAACGAATCTGCCTTGGCTTGGCATGATAGATGTTTTCCCGGAATCGATCTGGCTGCTGCCTGCCAGTCTTTTTTAAGTATTTGTTCCCTTGTCTTTCCCAAGCTTGTATGGCAGCTCAACAGGCATCAACGAGTGTTCTTTTCTTTTCAGTAGTGCTCGCATCATGGGATCTATACTATTCGGTATTGTTGGTTAGTTCAGCTTATTATTCACACTTCATACGCACACTTTGAGCTGTAATATTCTTTTTTGTTATGAAAGCCTTTTTTCTCAAAAGGGGGATATAGAAACTCCTTGAAATATGATTGATGAAAGAATTGTTACCACTTTACCTTCTCTTCTCAGTTCATAGTTTCATTACCTATCGACATGCCTGCACATGACTTTATTTTTAGAGAAAAGGCATGCCTGTACCACAAATGAAACCACAAGCGTTCACATGCTGGGGGCCACTAGCTTTACAGGATAAGCTCAAAACCAGCAAAAAAACACGCACAATGAAATGCTAAAGTAAACATCCCCGGAACCGAGCCACATATAGATAGTAAGCATCAATTGATGCACACAGCCATTTTATTAAAAAGAATAAAAGAAGTTCAAGTAGTTCACCAGTGTCAACTATACTGAAAGTAAAAAGACCACAACCGATCGGTAAAAAAGATTACATGACTCGTCAACCACATAATCTATTAGTGAGATGCTACCCAAACCGGTTGAATAAAGCCCGTGCAACCATCTCCAGATGACTGCACCCTAACCGGTTGAATAAAGCCTGTGCAACTATCTCCAGGCGGCTGCACCCAAAGGCCATCTCCAGACGGTTGAGTAAATGTCAGGGAAGCTATGACGTTACAACACTCAACTTCCCTACACCCCCAATAGACAAAACACCATAGGTCCATCATCTTTAGAAGACGCGTAGGCTCCACTTGCACTTCTGAATTGCCCAGTCAAAGCATTGTTGTGTCTCGACATCAGACATCCTAGCCATTGCGGTCAGAAGAAAATCATCCGGAATACCGCTTCAACCGGCTGCTTGCGATTTTTTTTTGTGCCGAAAATGCTGCAGCCGCAGCTTTTCATTGATTAAGAGAGGGGTTTAGTTACAAGCTAGATGAGCATTACAATGGGCCAACATCTACACACCTCGGGATGGTACAATCCCATTAGCCTTAGTCTGGTTCTAATGGTCTGTGCATCAGTCGCATGATTCGTCCTTTCCTCGCCGCCGTCCAGTTGTCGATGTCCTCCATGATCCTTTGAAGAACTTGCATTGCAGTGGAATGCGTGTTGTCTAAAATTCTTGCGTTCCGCTTCTTCCATGCCGTCCACCACACTAGCTGGACAAGCGAGATCCAACCACGGCGATGCTAAGCGGAGACGTTGGTGCTGCATTGCTGCCACCATGGCAACACAGAGGTCATCGCGGGAGAGGGCGCCATATTTCGCGGCAGCATGCAGCGCTGCAGCACCATTAGCCAAAGCCCCTTGGGTGAACCAACAATGCGCGATCAGGTGAAGGGCATCTTCTGGTGCCGATGAACAAAGTGTTGGAAATATGCCGTAGAGGCAACAATAAATTCACTATTATTCTATTTCCATATTCATAATTAAGTTTATATTTCCGTGTTATAATTGCAATGGTTCTTGAATGTGAGATTTGGAGGAAAACCTATTTGCATGTTTGGAAAGTTAAACACCAGTCAGATCCCTAGTCAGGCCTCATAGCTCATGTATTGTTGATGGTTCTGTTTTCCTAACCATGGGCATTGTTAATGGTGAATAGTCAATATATACACATTAATAATTAGCTTTGTCATGGCGGCCAAATGGTACTACTATGGTCAGGGATCTCTCTCTCACGATCGATTACTCACTTGCATATAGTTCCATACAGAGTAGCGATCTATACGTTCGGTTACAAGAATTGGGAAGAACACATGAGCTTCAGAAAGGGGAAAGGGTAGGTGGCCGCCATTTCTACCTTGATCCTCTGGATGCCGATCCTTCTCTTCTCTCTGGCTTAAGTGGTGCGCGCTGAGTTGATTGCGGTCACCCACTCTGACCCGTAGAACCTCTGCTTACGTGGTCGGGCTCGAATCGGGCGCGTGCCCTGCAGTGCTGGCTCGCTGGTTGGTGGCCGGGTATGTCAGGGGTGCTGACATCCCCCTCTCCTTGAGATGAGGCTTGCCCCCAAGCCTTGTCTTCCCAGGTGGCACCCATGGTAGTGGCATTGGACCATTAAACCTTGACCTACTTAATCATGGCACCATTTTTTCTTGCGCCAGCGCAACTGCATCACTGCCATTGGTACAACCAAATCATCAGTGCATATGGGCAGATCTGTATCGACAACCGTACCAAGGAGGAGGGCGCGCCGGAGCTGTGATACGTGAAACACCGGGTGGACGGTGGCTTGGGCTGGCAACTGCAGCTTGTAGGCAACGTCATTGATCTTCTCTGTAATTGGAAACGGACTATAAAACTTGTACGATAGCTTATGATTGGCTCAGGGTGCGACGGACATCTGCACGTACGGTTGAAGTTTGTGGAACACTTGATCGCCGGGTTCGAATGAACAGAACCGTCGCTTCTTGTCTGCCTGCACCTTCGTGAGTTGTCTCGCGCAGTGAAGATGCTGTTGTCGGAGTTCCTGTATCACCGCATGCTCTTCCAGCCTTGACTACAGTGCCAGAACCGAGCATGCCGATGTAGCAGTGATCCCCCCAGTGCCTCGGTTCATGGCCAAACATTGCTTTGAACGGAGTCATTCCAATTGCTGAATGGTGAGAGGAATTGTACCAAAACTGGGCTAAGGGAATCTAGAAACTCCAGCATCGAGGACAAGCATGAGCAAAACAACGTAGGTAAGTCTCCAGGCATTGATTGACACGCTCCGTTTGCCCATCAGTCTGCGGATGATTGGCTGTGCTCATGCGTAACTCCATCCCTGCGTACTTGAACAATTCCTGCCAGAAATGACTGGTGAATACCGGGTCACGGTCGGATACGATGGAGCCTGGGAACCCATGGAGTTTGTAAATCTGCTGCATATAGAGCAAGGCCACCTTGGACGCAGTATAGGGGTGAGCAAGCGGTAAGAAATGGGCGAACCAAGTGCGTTTGTCGACGATGACCAAGAGACAATTCTAGTTGCCAGATTGCAGAAGACCATCCACGAATCCATTGTGATCATCTCCCAGGATTCCACAGGAATGGGCATAGGTGACGGCAGAACCGGTGAAGTAGTGCGGTCCCGCTTGGCCTGCTGGCAAACTGGCAGCACCTGACATAGTGTTGTACATGAGTCTTCATCTTTGGTTAGGCAAAGAAACGGCAAATGCGCCGATATGTCACCGGGAATCCGGAGTGACCGCCCATGGGGCTATCATGGAACGCAGCGTTGATGCGTTGCTGCATTGCTGTGGAGCCACCCAACCAAATGCGGTCTCTGAAACACAGTAGTCCTTGGTACAGGGAGAAGAGCTTCTTCGGGTCCTCGCGGATGGCCAGCTGCTCGAGCAATCGTTGTGCTTGAGGGTTGTTGTTGTAGCTGGTGACGACGTCCTCGAGTCCTCGCGGATGGCCAGCTGCTCGAGCAATCGTTGGGCTCGAGGGTTGTTGTTGTAGCTGGCGACGACGTCCTCGAGCGAGGCAGGTTGGCAAGAGGTGATGGCTGAGAGAGCTTCAGTTGGCGCTGCTCATGACAGTGCATCTGCAGCAGTGTTCTCGACCCCTTTCTTATAGCGAATCTTGTACTGCAGACCCAGAAGTTTGGTGAATGCCTTCTGCTGCCAAGGAGTTGACAAGCGTTGCTCCTCGAGATGTACCAGACTGCGTTGATCTATATGGATGAAGAACTCTGCTTGCTGGAGGTATGGCCGCCATTGATCTACAGCCACTATCACTGTGAGATACTCTTTCTCGTATGTGGAAAATCCTTGGTAACCTGGGCTCAGTGCTTTACTCATGAAGTCGATGGGGTGGCCATTCTGATGAACGACTGCTCCGATGCCTTTATCGCTTGTGTCAGTTTCTATAGAGAATGGCTGCTTGAAATCCGGGAGAGCGAGCACCGGTGCAGAAATAAGTTTTTGCTTCAACAGTTGGAATGCAGTTTCTGTGCTTGGTGTCCAAATGAATGCCGCCGTGCCGCCCTCGCCACACGGAGGAATCGCAGCGGTGCGCGCTAGTTGGAGCGTGGCCACCGCGTCGCCCAGATCGGAGACGTGTTTCTCCAGATCTGGTCGCCAAACCACCAGATCATCGATCTTGGCCGTGTGCATCTAGATCGCGGCCGTGTTGGTGAGGAGCTCGTTGCGCAACTCGTCGATTGTAGTCGTCAGCTTGTCGAGGAAGGGCTTGATCGACGGATCCATGGCTTCGAGATGGAGCCGTGCTTGGCGTAGACTGCGCGTCTCTATGAACTGCACCAGCGGAACCAAGGATCGGTGGCGTCTCTGATACCAGATGTTATGGTCAGGGATCTCTCTCACATGATCGATTACTCACTTGCATATAGTTTGATACAGAGTAGCGATCTATAAGTTCGATTACAAGAATTGGGAAGAACACAGGAGCTTGGGAAAGGGGAAAGGGTAGGTGGCCACCGTTTTTTCCTTGATCCTCTGGATGTCGATCCTTCTCTTCTCTCTGGCTTAGGTGGTGCGCGCTGAGTTGGTTGCGGTCACCCACTGTGGCCCGTAGAACCTCTGGTTACGTGGTCGGGCTCGAACCGGGTGCATGCCCTGCGGTGCTGGCTCGCTGGTTGGTGGCCCGGGCATGTCAGGGGTGCTGACAGTTACGCTTGTGTGAACATGGCAATGCTTAGTTTGAACAAGACTTGCATATATCTATCCCTTTCAAGCTAGGACTCGTTGAGATCTAGGAGATGCTTATTCCATTTAGCTACATTGCTTTAGCTCAGTAGCTGTATGGCAATACGTAAAGAGAGTAAATTACATCTAGAGTATTTGAATTTGGCTCTAAGAGCACTCTCAATGCTGGAATCTTAGCATGGTTTCATAGAGAAAAGGCTAATGTGGTGCAGTAATTAAAGAAGAGAAGGGAGTTGTATGTTAGGCTAGTCATAGTGGTGAGTAATTTAGACTAGTAACATGCATATGTTACTAGTCTATGTTACTACTTTCATAGTGGGTAGTGTCATATGTGTCACGCACAATTCCTCACAGCCGTGTGCGATTGGGGGGGTTTAAAAGGCACGATTTGTACTAGTGAATATTAGGAGAAAATGATGCCAAAGAAAATATGTTACACGCAACAAAGCTTTAAGATAATAATGAAAAGGAAAAATGAATAAAATAAAACTGCAAAATGAGAAAAAAAAAAGAAAAAGATAGACAAAACAAAAACGAGAATACAACAAGTTTTTTTGCTGCGCACTCTAATTGGCCGGGCCAAGTGACGTTATGGGGTTTCACATGACGCTCTCATATTGTGACGCCCCTATTCATAATCGTGCACTAATCATACACGCAGCATGCACGATCATGAACAGTGACTCCACGTTAATATCACAACACAACTCTACGACTCAAAAGTTAAACATACAACAATATATTACAAACCAGGGCACGGGGACCCATAAATACATCAGTCGCAAAATAGTTATCATCAGAGTACAGACCAGGTTCAACACAAGGGTGCCATAAGATGGCTGAAACATAACAACGATACTAGATCAAAAAGGCAAGGCCTCCTGCCTGGGACCTCCGAACTACTCGTTTGCGTTGATCTCCACGTAGTATCCGGCGGCGTGATCATCAGTCTGGGTGTAGCCATCGTCTGGATGCAGCAACCGGGTAGTAGAAATAGAAAGCAGAGCAACGGTGACTACTCATCCAAAGTACTCGCAAGACTTACATCAGATCTATGTTAAGTATGCATTGGTATCAAAAGAATGGGGCTATATCTTTGGAATAAACTGCAGAAATGCTAGAATAAGAGGGAGAAGCTCAACCTATCGAAGACTATCTTCATCTTGCAGCATCAGAAGAGAGGAGCGTAATTACAATACCAACTTGTACTTATGTAATGTAACAACATACCCCGAGGTCCTCCCTCGACTCCCTGCGAGAAAGCGATCCTCGGGTAACCATAACTAATATCTGGGGGCATTTTATTAAGTATCCAGTTTAAGTTGTTAAAGCTCGGGATACAACTCCAAGTCGTCCTGTTACCGTGGACACGGCTATTCGAATAGTTTAACTTCCCTGCAGGGGTGCACCACATAGCCCGACACGCTTGATTACCTCTGGCCGGACACACCTTTCCGCGGGTCATGCCCGGCCTCGGATGATCGACACGCCGAAGTACTACCTAAGCTCTCCAGAGAGGTCGCCCGCTGGTGTCAACCCTATGGCTAGGGGATCTTCGGCCGATCACCCCAAGCACACCTGCACGTTGCGTGACTGGTCGGGGACCAAGCCCACCTAGTCCCAACGACTCAGGCAGTAATCCGCTCACCCCAACAATCAGCCCGACATCTCTGAACTGCAACATCTGACAGAGCCTTCGGGAGGAACTGACGATGCCGAGGGCCCCATAACCATTATCCCACGTGGTGGTTAGTGCATATAGGCACGTAGCCAACTCATATCAAATACCCAGAACTCGGTAGCGTATTATTTTAAGTAACCACGGACACGACCAGGGCCAGGCCCATCCTGGATGGTCTCCGCCTGCCCCGTCGCTCCGCAAACAGTAACTCACTCGGGGGCCGTCAGGAACCCAGGTCCATCTCAACGGAATGGTACCACCCGTCCTTTCAGCCCCCATCCGAACTTATTCACGTGTAATGTAGTAATGTAAAGGATCATCCGTGATCATCGCCCAATGGGATCACGGTCCGACTACAGCATGGCAAACGGACAAGGGTGCAGGGCCAACTGATAAATCATAAGCTCAGCCTAAAGGCGAAGCCAAAGGCAAAGCGAAAGGCAAAGGCGAAGGCAAAGGCAAAGCCAAAGGCAAAGGCGAAGGTGAAGGCAAAGGCAAAGGCAAAGGCAAAGTTAAAGGTTTGGAGGGATATGGTGAGACGCACAACTGGACTCACATTACCCCCTTCACGAAACTTCCCTATTTCAAGGACCTCAAACTTCCCTATAACATCGTTGTGATGCACACTGAAAAGAATGTCGCAGAGTCCCTTTTTCGCACGATCCTCAACATTCCTGATAAGACAAAGGATAACGTTAATGCTAGAGCCAATCAACAGAAGATTTGTGATAGACCACGTCTAAACATAAACCCCATGCCATACGAGGGAGTCTTCTATCAAGAGCAACAGATGATGTGGTCCCAAACGATGACGATGACGACTTGGGTGATGTTGATGTGGACCCAAACGATGACGATGCACGGAATGATGGTGACGCAATTGTGAATGAAAAAGACATAATTATGCTTGAAAAGTTAAATGAAGTCGCTGACGACGAGGATGAGCCTCCACCTCCGTCAGACAACGAAGATGATATGCGTGATAGTGATGACGAGACCGGTCGAGGAATCGATTACAACACTGATGATTCGTATGGGTTCTAGCAGACGTATGTTTTATGTCACTACTAGGAAATACCTTATAGACAGATGCTACCCCTCGCTGCTGCTAAGTTGATAGTAGTAGCGCGGGGTATAAAACCCATGCTGCTACTAAGCTGACCCCACCGTGCACCCCGGGACAGGCCATGGTAGTAGCGTGGGGTATGAAACCTGCGCTGCTACTAAGTTGATAGTAGTAGTGCGGTGTATAAACCACGCGCTACTACTAAGAGGTCCCCACCGTGCCCTCGGGACAGGCCATAGTAGTAGCGCGGGGTTTAAATCCCGCGCAACTACTATCAACCTCCAACATATGTGTACACATAGCGCGCGGAGGCCCAAATCCAAACCCACACTCTCCTGATTCCGCTTCTCCCTCCCACCCGCGATTCCCTTCCTCACCCACCGCCACCGCCGGCCTCGCACCTCGGCGCCTCCCCCAAATCCGGCGACCTCCACTCCCACCGCAGCCCCCTCCCCCTCCTTCCTCCTCCTTCTCTGCTGCTGAAAGGAGAGGGAGATCCAGCAGAGCGCCGTCCATGGCAGCGGCCAGATCCGCCATGGACGCAGCCACTTGCACCTCCTCGCCGGGACAGGGCCTCGTGCGGACATGCGGACACCATGGTTTCGAGCATCGTCTCCAACTCCGGCGGCCACCGGTGAGTTACTCCTCCTACTCCTCTCAATCTCTCTCTCTCTCTTTGTCTTCTAATCGTTTTCTCTTCTTTTGTAGCAGCAGCAGAGGAGAGGTGCGGGGATCAGTTGGGTGGGGAAGCACCATTACCATGGACGACTTCATCCCCTCCAGGACCAGCATCAGGCATGGATGGAGAGGACGATGATGCCCAGCAGCAGCAGCAGCCATGGATGGAATCTTTTTTTAATTCCTAATTAGTTAGTAGTAGCGCGGGGGCCCTTACCCGCGCTATAGATAAGTAGTAGTAGCGCGGGTGGCAACCGCGGTACTACTAGCAGAAGTAGTAGTAGCGCGGGGTAGCACCCGCGCTACTGCTAAAAGTTAGCTGTAGCGCCGTAGAAGTAGCGCGGCCCCCCGCGCTACTGATAGGTCATTACCCCGTGCTACTACTAGGGTTTTCCCTAGTAGTGTGTCCTTTTCCTATGCTTATTTATTTCTATTATGTTTATGCATTGCATCTTTTATTATTGTTATGAATGTGCTTTCTTTCTTCCTTATTAATATTCTTTTATGTCATATTTTGTATGCTTATTTATTTCCAGTATTGCATCTTTATTTGTTATCATTTACTAATTGTTTACTCTCTTCTCAATGCAGGTGATTGAATCATGGGCAAGGCCGACGGCACAGGTTTGCTAGGCAAACTCGCCTCTGCTATTACTCAAAGTGGAAGAGCCCATACTGTACCCCCACCCCCGACTACTTGAGGATGACACCTCACAGGGAGGTTGAGGGGTCGGGGGAAGAGCCCCTAGAGGAGGAGGGGACGGGGGAAGAGCCCCTAGAGGAGGACAGGGCGGCGGAGGGCATGGCGGCCAGAAACTGCGCTCCATGGCTGACATAGGGGGCTCGTCTTCGACGCCCTCCTATAGTGAGGTACCCTCTGAGTCCGAGGAGAGGGTCACCGAGGAGAGGGAGTCCAAGGAGAGGGAGGGCGAGGAGGAGGTTGAGGAGGAGGTTGAGGAGGAGGAGGGCGAGGAGGTTGAGGAGGAGGCGGGCGAGGAGGGGGCAGCTGGGAGGGGTGGCTGTGTCGAGTGGCACAACTCCCTCGCCTTCCTGCTACCGAGGAGCAGAAGACCCTCATTATTCCCGCGGGGAAAGAGTAAGTGCCCCTTTATCATATTTTGAACACATACTAACATTTTGATTGAGCACATGCTAATATTTTGATTCTTTTGCAGCAATTGGCAGGTTATTGGAGAGGGCCGGATTCCAAACGGCATTATCACTATCCTGCTGAAGGAATTTTGGCCGGGTCTGTTCAAACCGCGGCCAGACACAAACCTGGTTTTTGCAACGAGCTGGGAGCACTACGAAGCTGCCAGCCTTGCAGGGTACGGGACTCACACTAAGGTCGTGATCACTCGTTTTTGGGTAAGTTCTCTTCAGAAGCACGAGTCTTGAGTTTCGTTCATAGTTCATCATCCAATCCCTTAACTCATGGCTTGTTCCATTCTGGTTTTATGCATGACTGTAGGAATTTCATAGAGTTTTGGAGGAGGACAAGGCCAGAGCCGACGTGGTCTTGGTGAAGGCTGCGAGGAAGAAGGTCCGCCAGATGTCGTACAAGGCACACTGGGTGGCCATCTCGCACTACTACCACAACGTTCTCCACCAGAAGATGACCAAGAAAATGGCGCAGAAGACGCGCCCCCCTATGACCAGGGAGCAGTATTTGGACGTAAGTATTACAGACTTTTCATTCCCACGTTTGTGGTAAATTTCATTGTTTTGTATTGACATGCCATGATTCCATTATTTAGGTGATTCCTCCTTGGTGCTTTGGAAGGAGTGATGGATGGGAGAGGTTGGTGGATAGGTGGTTCGGGGAGGATGTAGAGTTTGCTGCCAAGAGCAGCAAAAACCAGAGGAATCGTGGAACCAACGGAACACGCGGTCAAGGAAACCGGAGCCACTGGCGCCACAAGAAAGTCCAGGTATATCTATATATATGAAACATTCTTCTTCTTCTATTTACTGTCATGTTCTTATATATGTGTTACAGGAGTCCTTGTTGAAGGCGCCGATCTCAGACATGAAGGCGTGGGAGCTTGGCCGTGTGCGGAAGAAGCACAAGGACGGCGAGGGCAAGTACTATGGAATAAGCGGGGAGAATCTGACGGCCTCCACGGAGGAGTTTCGTCGGCTCCGTACTGGGGTGGATGTTGCTAACCCCATAGAGTCGGAGACCGATGAGACGGCGGTGGTCGGCATAGCACCAAAGAAACATGGCCGCTACCCGGTTCTGGATGGCGTGATCACTCCTGCTGTCTCTTACACACGGCTCCGAGCTACCACCCCGGGCGGGAGTACGGCCCGTGCACAGCCGAGCGGATCATGCTAGAAGGATGTAAGTATTCCCCCCCCCTTTTTTTCCCTTTTTTCTCACTTTCTTTTCTGCATTTTTATGCTCATGCGTTCATTCATGTCATATTGTAGGCCTACCTTAAGCTTGTCGAGCTTCATCGTTTAGAGTGCGAGCAACACGCCGTGAAACTGCAAGCGTACGAGGAGTACAACCATCTGCTAATGACGGTTAGTTTTGCCCACTTAGAGCCAACCTAAATATTACGCTTCCATTTCTTCTGACCTTCATGTTTGCTTGGTCAACTAACATGCAGACTATGGATGCGGCTATGCAAAACAGCACGGTTCCTCCACCAATGGGACCAGCACCACCACATCCTGGACCATACCCACGATTGCCTTCGTTCGAAGAATATGTGGCAAGCGGCAATGGGGCTCCGGTTAGTATATTGCCAAACTATTCAGGCACTAGATATCGTTCATTCAACACTTGTATATTTCCCCTTACTATCTCTTTTAAAACATGTAGGGATCCTATGGATCATCTGTTGGTGGTGGTACTGCTGGTGGTGCTACTCCTGGTTCACAGAGCCCACACACTCCGCTCTACCCCGGTGGTGCTGGTGCTTCTGCTGGCGGCGCTACGATGGTGGTGCTTCCGATGGTGGTGCTTCCGATGGTCGTGGTGGTGTTTAGGTGATGTTAGGGACTATATGTGTATGTACTTGGTGCTATGATGCTTGTTTATGACTTGTTGCTATGATGCTACGCTATATGTGTGCTTGTTTAGATGATGACGATGATGTTGACGACTTTGGCTCATGTTTGGTGTGGAAGTGAGCTTACTCGATACACATTCCAGATGGAATGGGCAAATCATATATATGTGCTGATGAAATGTTGTATATGTGGTGTGCTGTGCAATATATGTATATATGTGCTGTTAATTTGCAGGGCAGAAACAAAACAGAAAATTAAAAAAAAATTGACCAAAACTATGCCGACGGCCTTGCCGTCGGCATAGGTGTCGGCCGAGCTATCAGGAGGCGCCACGTGACACCTATGCCGACGACAACGACGGTTTCGGCATAGGTGCCACGTGGCGCCTCCTGATGGTTCCTGGCCGACACCTATGCCGACGGCAAGGCATAGGTCGGTGTCGGCCACATACCGTCGGCATACAAGCGCCACGAGTCGCCTCCTGTATGGCTTGACTTGGCGACGGCGCCGTCAGCTGTCATCTTGTCTTTTTTTGCCGACGATCAATCTACGCCGACGGCCGCCAGAAAGCCATACACCGACGGCTTTTGTATGCCGACGGTCTGACACCGTAACGCCGACGCAATCGGTACCGGTGGCTCTACGCCGACCGAAGCCGTCGGCTTAGAGCCTTAGTCCGGTAGTGAGGGGCTGACGGTTGAGGTGCTCACTAGTTTCGCCCGCACCGACAGGCAGGGCCTGGTGCACTGAGGCGTCTGCGTCGTCGTGGCCCATCGATCGGGCGTCAAGCTCATCTCCTTGACACCCGTAGCTTAGGAGTGTGCTAGACTATGCAACGGATGGTCTTGAGCTGATCACGCCAACGTTTTATCGCATGCATGCAGCACTTAAGACGTCTTTCAACACTCGAGTTGCATTACCTTTTTATTCATACTAGCTCAAATGCCCGTGCGTTGCAACGGGAGAAATTTTTACACGTCCCATGCCTCAGTAAATTCTGCTCATCCTCATGTCCTCGTCTCTGTCTGCGCTCCATATAATTTCATTTTAATTAGAGAGCTTTCCTTCCTTATTTCTCTGACTGGTTTCCATCCTTATTCCTTACACCTCTTCCTTATTTTGTCTCAATTCCTTTCCTTCCCTTTCTTATTCTCTCTCAATTTCTTTCCTTCCTTTTCCCTTGCATGTCGGGAATTAGCAAGAGCGAGACCATCTCTCATAGCCATCACGTCTATGGTGATCACGGCTGCTGCAAATGGAATGAATTTACACCGAGCCGCCAGAAAATTACCTCTATCATCCCTGAGTATGGCCGCCGTAGCTCCAACTCCTTCGTCTGGGAAAAATACTGCATCAACATTTAGTTTAGTGAAACTCTTGTTTGGCTTACACCACCTGGGTTTGACAAGACCGAAAGTGACCATCTCCATGTTGGCGGAACCGCTTCGTTGTGCGTATTTTTTCTGCAGATCCACCACAAGTACCAACCTCCGACTGCTATCACTTGTTGGAAAATCAAAGTTGGATGTATAGCTAGGTCTTCCTCCGGAAGAGATAAGATGCGTTCGAATATAACAGAACCTGGTGTGTCCACTGGGAAAGTGTGATCAATGAGCTGTATCACTCCAGGACAGGTCCACAGGACTTGTGCGTTTGTGCACATGAACAGTAGATGTCGGATGTCCCCTCCCCTTGATGACAAATAGGGCATGCTCTGTTTGACCCGATATGCCTATTGGTTAAGATAGCTCGGAGAGGAATAATTTTTTGCAGAACTCTCCATCCAAAAATATTAACCTTGCATGGAATTTGAAGTTTCCAAAGATTATTCCAGACAGACAAAGGGGTAGAGACACCAGGTCGCTTTATCATGTTTGCATGCACCTGGAAAGTATGTATCCAGTCCTCACTTCAGACTGAAAAAATTCATGTTCTATTTGAGTGCCATGCTTATCCACTGGGTTAATATGCTCCTTAGTAAGTAGCTCATCATCCCATGTCCCACTCACTGGATCTATTAGCTCACATGTTAAGAATTTGAAATGCGTCTAGAAAAAAAGTCTTACATTTTAATGGGCCGGCCGGCGTGGTACTGGTACACCATCAGAGCAGTTTACATATTTTTTTGAGGTGAATCAGAACAGTTACATGCGTTTGATTGTAAACTGAATTGTTGTTGGGCCATCCTTTGACATGTCTCACCTGCCATTTGACACACGCATGCATCCGTAGCTTAATTAGAGAGCTTTTCCTTCCATATTTCTCTGATCTGACTGATTTCTATCCTTATATTCCTTAACACCTCTTCCTTATTTTGTCTCATTTTCTTCCTTTTTCCTTGCACGTCTTCCTTATTCTTTGTCTCCATTCCTTTCCTTTCCTTATTTCTTTGTCGCAATGCTTTCATTCCTCCTTTGCATATTAATTCCTAAGACGACTCCTTAATACCAGGAATCTTAAAAACATATATAAATTGGAAGAATTTTATGTAAGGGGGCGAGGTGGGATTTTGTATAGCGTCAGAGCTGTGCAACGTTGATGGGCCGGCCCATAGTCTTTTATTTGGTATAAGAGGGTAAGATTGGACTAATAGACGGACCAAACCTATTTTAATCCACAAGGTGACCTAGTTTGGTTGGCCGGGTCTTGTAGGTAGTGAACGTGAGGTCGCGTGTTCAAATCCCCCATCAACCACTATTTTTTTGTCGAATACGGGCAGGCTGATCAATGCGTCGCAGAAGGCCCAGGTGGGTGCGTGGGCTGGGCCAGATGTTGAAGTGCGGACTACAGCCGGGCGAAAACAGAAAAGTTGCCACATGTATTGCGGGTTGATTTTAAATAACGTTAGGGGGTATTTAGCAAAAATGTCGCGACGGTGAATCCGACAAAACATTGCGTGCTTTATTAATAGGTAAAGATATCTCAGTAATGGACATACGATTCGTTACGTTGTAATGGTTAGCACGGTCGTGCTTTGAACTGAAGGTCCCAGGTTCGAGTCCACGTAACGCGCCTTCTCTTTTTTCTCCTATAATTATCCCGCAGCGTACTGACAACTAGGCCCCGTAACCCACGCGTCAATTCCGAATATACGCAAATGTACAGTGCCAGATGGCAGCCTCTGGTTGGCTGTGGACTAATTTGCTCCCAAGCTGCAAGTTTGTGGGTGGCGGAGTCTACTTTTGCAAGTTTGTGGACTAAATCATCACAGGCGTAGCAAGTTTGTGGGTCTCCGGTGCTATTACCTCTTTATCTTATCGAACTTTTAACTGTGATATTTTATCTTTATCTAATAATAAAGCACGGATCGCTTCTTCACGCTCACCGTCGCGGTATTTTTGCAAAATAGTCCTTGTACATTTTGGTAATTGGACCCACAGTCCAGTAAATAAGTGGAAAAAAACGTTTCGTATTTCTGCCCCGTCGCGGCATTTTTACAAAATAGTCCTTGTACTTTTTGGTAATTGAACCCGCAGTCCAGTAAATCAGTGGAAAAAAACGTTTCTTATTTCTGCCCCACCCGTGGACGCGTTTGACAAAAAAAAAACCCACCCCCGAGTCGAGCGACCGCGCCTCCCACCCCCATCTGGATCCGCCGCCTCCCCGCCGCTGGCCCGCATCCTCCGCCACGCCGTCCTCCCCGCACCCCGGCCTGCCTCCTCTCCGCCGCGCCATCCTCCCCGCGCCGTCCGAGTCCTCCGCCCGCGGTTCACCGCCGCCGAGGCCCAGGGCGCTGCGCTCCGGGCCCGCGCCGGCCAGCTCGAGCGCGCGCCGCCAACCGCAACGGGCTGCTCAATACGCTCCTCGCCGTCACGGGCAACGGCCGGGAGGAGGAGGAGGACGCGCAGGAGGCGGGGCAGTGTCAGAATCATCGCGCGTCGGATCCGGCCGAGGGTTACGGCGACACGGACGCGGAGGCTCTAGCCGCGAACGCCGCGCTCTATGCCCCGCCCCTGCTCGCCGATCCCTGCCTCTCCGGATCTCCAGCCATGTACGCTGCAGGGGACCCTGCAGGTCCAAGCTCGTCGGCAAGGGGGAGCGCAGACAGCAGCCTAGCCCGTCGTGGCGTCCACCAAGGTGCAGCGGATCATGACCCAGCCCATCAACCTCATCTTCCGCTTCCTCCAAAGCATACGCCTCTCCCCTCCCGACCCACCCGGTCCTTTCTTCTCCTTCCCCTGTTTCCTCGTGCTCGCGGTTTCGCTGACCTCGTTTCCTCCGCCCGAGCAGAAGGCGCGCATCCAGATCTGCCTCTTTGAGCAGAAGGACATGCGGATCGAGGGCAGGATCATCGTAAGTGGTTTCTAATTTCGCTGAGATTTTTGATCCTGCATTTTTGTCAGAGACGTTGCCTGGTAGTGGTGCTGCAAAGAATTGCAGAGTGTGGGGGAAGTTCAGGGGAGCTTCTACTCTGTCCTTGGGAGGAAGAATGCACTTGTTAAAGCTGCAAGTCATTGGTGCTCTGCACTGTATATGGAAAATGTGGCAATCCTGTGTTGAAGTTTGTTATATCCATACGAGGAGATAAAAGATGTGGCACTCTTGTGCTGAATTTCGTTATGGCCACATGACGAGGAGATAAAAATGTGGAACTAACTGTGAGTAGGTTCTTGCAGTTGTCTTACTGCATTTCCATGTAATCCAATTTGCCATATCTGATTGTCCAAACAAACACAATATAAACACATATCAAATGGAACAAAAGTAGCAATCTCAGAGTGTCTGTTAATGCGTTGGACACCTCTTATTGCTACTAATTGAACTGACACGTGTTGACATTAAGAAAAGTAGCTCTATGCATCTGCGGGAAACTTTGCTAATTGGACGACACACTTGTTACACAAAGCAAGGTCTCTGATAGCCTATTGCTTGGTTCTATTTTACTGGCTCTATGCTTGCAATTTCTGTTCAAATACCCCACAACTTATCTGCTCCGTATCTATTCATTTTTTCTGAAAAGAATAATTGTTATGATCTAAAACTTTAGCAACTTACTTCCGATGATCTGGAATAAAAATAATAAGCATTTTTGTTTGAGAAACCTACTTGATATGTTTCACTAATTTCTGTTGTAGTAAAATTGTCTAATTAGTTACAGATTCTTCCTTTAGACAAAATTATGTAACACATGAACTGGAAGCTACTTTAATTGGAGGTCCACAGATTTATTTCTAACTTGCCAAAAACCATATCAGAATTCATTGTTGTATGATTCATAATCTTAAAGATGTGTATCTTATTTTACTCTGTTGGTTCTCACCTTCTAAAAGGATGACCCATTAATTATTTGTTTATGTAGATTTTTTTTGTCCGTAGCAACGCACGGGCAATTTACTAGTATTTCCAATATATGTTTAACCATACCTCTGAGATGTGGAGTGTCAATTTGTTGCTAGTGATGTAGATCCTTTGCGACTGTACAAATATACAGGGCAATTTACTAGTATTTCCAATATATGTTTAACCATACCTTTGAGATGTGGAGTGTCAATTTGTTGGTAGTGATGTAGATCCTTTGCGACTGTACGAATATACAGCTAATGTATCACTGTTAGAACTTTACTTGGGGTTATTATGTTAAAACGCTATCTGGATATGTTACTTACTAGTTACTAGAGTATCCATCGGGAAATATTGATTAACTCTACTTTGTGCCTGTTAAAGTTCTATGAGGACTAGATGGAACTAAGGTGTATTTGAATTCCATAAATTATTTGTGACAGCGCCTTCTCTTTTTTCTCCTATAATTATCCCGCAGTGTACTGACAACTAGGCCCCGCAACCCACGCGTCAATTCCGAATATACCAGGGACGTTTCTGCAAAATGTACAGTGCCAGATGGCAGCCTCTGGTTGGCTGTTGACTAATTTGCTCCCAGGCTGCAAGTTTGTGGGTGGCGGAGTCTACTTTTTCAAGTTTGTGGACTAAATCATCACAGGCGTAGCAAGTTTGTGGGTCTCCGGTGCTATTAGCTCTTTATGTTTTTGAACTTTTAACCGTGATGTTTTATATTTCCAATATATGTTTAACCATACCTCTGAGATGTGGAGTGTCAATGTGTTGGTAGTGATGTAGATCCTTTGCGACTGTACAAATATACAGCTAATGTATCACTGTTAGAACTTTACTTGGGGTTATTATGTTAAAACGCTATCTGGATATGTGACTTACTAGTTACTAGAGTATCGGTCGGGAATTTTTTCTTAACTCTACTTTGTGCCTGTTAAAGTTCTATGAGGACTAGATGGAACTAAGGTGTATTTGAATTCCATCAATTATTTGTGACAGCTTTAGCACTAAAGACCATTGCGTTTGAATGATGTTTAGTGAAGACTTCTGCTGTTTAAATTATGGTAAACGATTGAAATCCGGGGGACCGATTCCACGCCTCACGTCGATCGCGCTCCACGTCTGGCACGTGTCCATGTGGTCTCCACCAGGCAGCAGCGGCTAAGCCTTGTCTCTTCCCTAGTTTTTTCTTCGCCATTCGCTTTTCTCCGCTACGTGCGTCGCCGCTTCTTCCTCGGGCTGCTACCCTCCCGAGTTGATGTGTAGCCCTTTCCTCTCCTCTCCTCTCCTCACCCTTTCACAGCATGCCCTCCGGCCAATGTTGCGAGCGGTGACTCCCCGCTGCTACGACTCTGCGAATGCAGGTGCTGTGAGCGGCACACCGGTGCTACGAGAGCGGGGGATGGGATGCGAGGGGCGCCGCCGGTGCTGTGAGCGGCCACCCCTGGTGCTGCGACTGGCGAATGCAGGCATTGCGAGTGTGGGGGATGACGCTGTGAGGGGCTGCCGGTGCTACGAGCGCGAGGGACGGCGGTGCGAGGGCGTCGCCGGTGCTGCGAGCGCGAGGTCTCGTCTCCTTCTCCATTGGCCGCCTCAATGATGACGGCGTAGGCAAGCTCTGGGCGCTGTGTGTGTGACGTTGACCCGCCGTGTGTGCGTGGGGTGTGGGAAAGTAGGACACGGATTTTGGATGCTGCAACCTACGACGATGGATGTTGCGACCGTCGACGGCTGATGCTCCGACCGGCGATGCCAGATGCTACGAGCTCGGCACCGGTGCTGCAATCAGTGACGCGGATGCTGCGACTGGCAATGGCGGATCCTGCGAACGGCGATGGGGATGTTGCGACCGACGATGGCGGATGCTGTGACCAGTGATGGCGGATGCTACGTGCTCGGCGCCGACACTGCGACCGGCGACGTGGATGCTGCGACAAGCGACGGCGGATGCGGCAAGCCGGCGGGGTGGCGCTGTTGGTGCGAGCGCTAGGGCGGCAGCGCTGCAGGGGCAGGGAGGATGCGCGATGCGGCAGGAGTGAGAGAGACGGGTGCTGTTGGTTCTGTCCATGCGTGTGGTGGGATGGGGGATGAAGAGAAAGATGCAGTACCGGGATCCAACGGCTTGCGCACGAGCAATCGTGCAGCTGGCGAGGCGGCCGATCGCTGGCTTGGATCTGCCGGCCGACGCCTAGCACGGCCCTTAAATTATTGGAAACTGTACTTTAGGGCTTCCAATCGTGAACCTACTTGCTGAGTGAGCGGGTAGCTGATGCCTTGTTTAATGACAGATTGGAGAGTACGAAGAAACGGTTGGCACATGTTCATTATTTTCAGAAAATGTAAGTGTTTGCGCTGATAAATCCCTCTGCTCCACTTTCTTTGCAGCAAACATTTATTTGCAGCCTGTTAAATGCCATGCCATAGTTTAGTGACGTTTGGGCATACCTTGAGTTAAAATTTTAAAATTTTGATTGCGAATCTTGTTTTAAATATCTAGATTGGAAATGAAGATCATATAGATTAAAATATTTTCAGAAGATTACAACTTTTTTGGGTTTTATTGATATACTGTAGTAGGAGTTATTTGGTCAGAGTTAAAATTTGAAGGCCATGTCAATGTTCAAAATCGTCACTTATGAGGAGTGCCTCTATGCTCTTCCAACTTTTGTTTGCACAAATCCCAAAGCACAACTGGGTAGTTAACGCTATGGGTAGTGTAGTCACTCAATTATAACTGCTTGAAGCCCAGGTCTAGACGACCAGACCCGCCGGCTCTGCCCTAGGCTAGGCCCCGCGATCTCTTCCGTCGTTCTTCTTCTCATGCGTCACCACTGCGCCCTCCTTCTGTCTTGGACTCCTGAAAACCCTTGCATGCACAACTGCTGCCGGACGGCACACCGGTTGTATATCCCCGTTGTAACATCCCCATTTAATAGCTACAGTAATTACCTGTTAATAATGCCACGTCACCCTGCTTAACGGTGCTTGATCATCATTGCATCATATCTCATTTCAAATTTTAATTCAAATTGCAAATTCAAATTTAAAGTGAAAAATAAAAGTTATCCAAATTTGAAAACAAAAATGTTCATAATATTCCAAATAATCCAGAGGCATTTATAAAAATATAATCAATGTTTATTAAATTAGTTAAATTACCATAACAACCGAAAATAGTGGCAAAACAGAAACATTTAATACCTTTTTTTAATTAACTAAAATTCAAATGAAAACATATTTACTCCAAACCACTTTTTGGTAGTACATAATATTGCACTGAGTTTATTGAGCTAAGTCACATGTTTTTCAAAACTCAATTTGGGGCTATACCCTTTACAAAACAGAAACTAAAAGAAAAACAATAGATAAAAGGGAAATAAAATTAAAAAGAAAAGAAAACCCCTGGCCCAACTTGGCCTTGGCCCAGCCAGGCCGGCCCACGTCGCTCGCCCCTGGCCTATTTAGGCCTCCCTTGCCCGAAACCCTAACCCGAACCCCCACCCCCCGTCTCCCTCTCGCCTCACTCTCTCCCGCGTCGCCCGCGCCGCCGCCCGCCCCCGTCGTCGTCGTCGCCTCGCTACCGTCGCCGACGCCTCCTCGTCCTCTCCCTCACCGGCCTCCCTCGAGCCTCGCCGACCCCCGTTCATCTACACCGGGGTGAGCCCCGCGGCCGTGTTTCCCCTCTCGCCCGCCGCCGCCCGCGCTGCCCCGATGCTGCCGCTGCCCTCGCCGCGCTGCCGCTGATACCTCACCCCATCCGCGTCGCGCCGCTCGCCGCCTCGCCGGCCCGCATCTGCCCGCACGCGCGCGCTATGTGCGCGCGGACATGTCCGCCGTGGACACAGCCACAGCCGGATGTGTCCGGCCTGGCTCACTGACAGACGGGGCCCGCCCCTGTTTAAAACGTTTAAAAAAAGATTAAAAAAAAAGAGAGAATTAAAATATTAATTAATTAACTTAATTAATTCTGTTTAATTAAAATAATTATCTAATTAACCTAATTAATCTGTAATTAAATTAATTAAACCCTAATTAGTCTAAACAGACTATGACCGGTGGGACCCACTGGTCCTGATGTCATGCTGACGTCAGCATACACTGTTTTGGATAATGTTTCGGATAATCCCAATTTAAATAATTACATTTATTCCAGAAAAATGTTTAAAACTTTAGAAAATCATATCTTTTAAACCGTAACTCGGATGAAAATAATTTATATATGAAAAATGATCAGAACAATATGAAGATTCCGAATATCCTACCCACATACGTGCCACACCCCTCTAACATACCGAACAAGGAACTTTTTGACTGATTTCGATAAATGAATAGTGCTCAACTTTAAGAAAATAAATCCAGATAAATTCCTAAATTAACTAAAGCATTTAGTTAGGCAATAAAACACCTCTGTATATCATTTAGGCATGTCACGCATAGTGATTGCATTTTGCCGTGAATTTATTGTATCTTTCCCCTCCTTCTCTCCCGATAGACGCCGAGACCGACGCCGTTGCAGCAGGGTTCGACTACACCCCCGACGAGCAGCCTACTGACGACCAGCCACTCTCTGCAGAGCTTCCAGGCAAGCAATCCCCCCTTGACGCATGCCGATATCTCCTATTCTTTCTCCCTCCTGCTTGCATTAGAAATTGCCGCTGCCTTGCTTTATCCTATTCTGATGCACAGCCTGATTTTGTCGCCTGATACTGATACATTACCTGTTATCCCATGATGCCTAGCTAACTATGCTGCTGTTCCATCTTTGGCCCTTCGCCTTGTCCGTATGCCATGCTTGTTGCCGGGCCGTGATCACTCTGGGTGTGATCGCGGAAATGCTTACACTGCTGCAATACTTAAACTGTTAAAGTCGGGCTGGCCCCAAGGGTGCCCGCGAGAGAACAACATTAAAGACGGGTCCGCTCCAAGAGTACCCGCGAGTGATACCAAGTCGGAGCGACAGAAACTCTGATCGTCTCTGCGAGTTACTAAATACACCTAACGGAACTGGGTATTTGATCTGAGTGGGTCGTCGTGCCCTATACGCACTACCACCACGTGGGATAATGGTTTATGGGGCCCTCTACGCCGTATGTATCAGCCGAAAGCTTTGACAGATGTCCAGTTCAGCAGTGCAGCACGGCTGGGCCGGCGCCATCCAGGACAGAGGTGGTGCCTGGACCCGCGTGTGCGCAACGACCCGAAGTGCAAAGGGTGATGGGCCCAAGAACCCTGCGCACTTAGGATGTAGACCGGCGGGGACCTCTCTGCTGAGCTCTAGGTAGGGCTGCGGTGTGTCGATCAGCCGAGGCCGGGATGACCCGATAAAAGTGTGTCCGGCCAGAGTTAATCGAGCGTGTTGGGTAACAGTAGTGCACCCCTGCAGGGAAGTGATCTATTCGAATAGCCGTGTCCACGGTAACAGGACGCTCGGAGTTGTATCCGGATCCATGACAACTACAAAGTGATGGTGATACATATTAAACTGTTACTATTGCTCTCTGGATCGTTTTCTCGCGGGATAGTTGAGAAAGGATCTTGGGGAGTTGCTGCTATACAACCACTATTGTATGTTACTATACTCTACTCTCTTCTGATGCTGCAAGATTTCTTGAAGATGCTAGTCTTCGATATGCTAGGCTTCTCCCCCTCTACTCTGGCATTCTGCAGTTCAGTCCAAAGATATAGCCCCACTCCTTTGATACAATGCATATTAGCATAGTTCTGATGTCAGTCTTGCGAGTACTTTGGATGAGTACTCACGGTTGCTTTGCTATCTCTTTTTCCCATACCCGGTTGCTGCAATCAGACGACGGAGACCAGAAGCAGGAGATCCCCGGAGGCACCTACTACTACGTGGAGACCACCGCCGACCAGGAGTAGTTCGGAGGCCCTAGGCAGGAGGCCTTGCCTCTTTCGATCTGAGTCGTTGTTTGTTTTTCGCCTTCTTAAGGCACCCTTGTTTAACTTTGTGTCTGTACTCAGATACTTTGGCTTCCGCTGATGCTTGTATGACTCGAGCTTATGTATTCGAGCCCTCGAGGCCCCTGGCTTGTAATATAAAGCTTGAATTATTTTAATTTGTGTCTAGAGTTGTGTTGTGATATCTTCAAGTGAGTCCCTAGGCTTGATCGTGTGCATTTGCGTGTATGATTAGTGCACGGTCGGGCCGGGGGCGTCACACCCGTGCAGGCGCATTTCCTAGCCCGACCTTCCCGGATCTGCAGCCGGCGTCTGGCATATGTAGTTCTTTCACACCTCATGTATATCATGCTCATTGCCGCAAAGCTACTGAAATTCACGTCATTTGGGGACCATCTCTTATCGAAGTAGCACCAATGTGGTTACGACGGGCAGAACTGCAAAAGCAAGTCTGCGGCTCATCGACTTGCACGTGCTAACCACCTAAACAGGAAGGTTGGGACAAGATTAATTGGTACTTCTGAAGTTCATCTCATAGTTGGCCAACATTGGTGCTACGTACATCAGAACCAGCTGGTGCTATCCACATTTGATCAGTGCTTATGTTGAGGCCAACTAAGAGATGAACTTCATTTTTTTACCTAGCGGTAGGGGACAGGAGGCCACACTGAAATAAATTGAACAAAGAACAAGAGATTAACCAAATGAAACTGACAGAGAGAATGAACAGAATGCTAGCAATTGGAACAGGAGGCCATAAAGGTACCAGTATTGCCTGGACCAATGAGAATGCTCGAAACGAAAGTTCCCCACTAGCAATTTTATTGTTTGAGAACATGTCAATACTCAATAGTTGTACACAATGCCTAGCAATGTTAAAACTAGAAAGTATACTTATTTACCTTGATTATACAAAAGTACACAATAATTTGTAGAAATCTCCGTGGTATATATCATATGGAAAGTACATGTGAATAAAAAATGAATATCTTGAAATAAACACACATCATTTGCAGTTGAATAGAATTGAAAACCAGATAAACAATCATGTCACGCCTGGGCTTGTCTTCATCGTTGGGGTGCTTCAGGCGGAATCTCCGCTGGCGCGTTGGCACATGGGCGCTTGTTGCGGAACAACAACACTGCTGCGTAGGCTGCAATATAGGCCAGCACAGGGATGACCAGAGCGATGACATGTCTGGACGTTTCCCATTCCCTGGTGCTGCCGGCTGCATAGGCCCCAAGGAGGCCTACCATGTCCAGCAAAATGGCAGTATGCATTGGCCACAGTGGCAACTTGTGGGTGTTCCATGGAAGCAGCAAGACAATGACAACAATAGAGGCCATGAATGAAGTTGAGTTGCTGTAGAAGAAAGCACGGTACCGGCCTCTGTTGATGTCGTGGAGGATCGAGTTGCCTGCAGTATGCCTGTCGTTGTTGTCCTGCCAGAGGCCGCCTGGTGGCTTTAGGCCGGTTTGGTATGTTACACTCGCAGCCAGGACTCCTAGCAGCATTAAGTACTCACGAAGGTCCTTATCTTCAGGATGCTCATCACTGGTGCTGCCTTGTTGTTGCTCAGACGACCTATTCACTGGACTGGAGTTGTACTCACGAAGGTCCTTCTCTTCGGAACGCTCATCACTGGTGCTGCATTGTTGTATCTCAGAGGACCTATTCACTGGACTGGATGAGGGAGTAGATGGCTGCCCTTCTTTTCGATTTTGTATCCACAAAATGACCACCTGAATGGTTACGAAGGCAAGCACTGCAGCAGCTAAGATTAACACATAGATGGAGGTCCGTACGTGCCGGGCGCTGCCGGCAGCATAGGCACCCATAAGGCCAAACATGCCCACCACCATGCACACATAGAGTGCGTAGCACCTTATCCCCGGCTTGTATAGGGTGGGGTTCACAAGAAGAACTATGAGGGTCACGGATGCCATGAAGCTTGCTCCATTGCAATAGAAGAATGCATTGTAACGGGGAGGGTAGTTATCGAGGAGGGCTGGAAATCCCGCACGATGACCAAACTCGTCATCCGCTGACCAGAAGCCACCTGGTGGGGTGAGCCCGGCTTGGTAAGTCAGCGTTGCAGCCAAGATGGCAAGCAGGAGCAACATCTCGCGCCTCTTGTCCAACTTATCGGGATCTTCTTGGTGGTTGTCTGTGTGTTGATCTTCCAAAGTGAAGAACACAATGTGGATCACAACATACACAAGGACAAGACCTGCCAAGGCGACAACATAGATGGAGGTTGTTAAATCCCTACCGCTCCCCGCGGCGTATGCAGTGATAAGGCCAAACAAATCCAGTATCATGGCTGCATGCAATGTATGGCGCCGGAGTAGAAATCTACTCTGGACCATTATGATGACCACCAAGGATGTCACGAAGGCGGCTGAGTTGCTATAGAAGAACACCTTGTACCGAATGGGATGGGTTGCGAGGAGTACTGGGTCGCCTGCCCTGTGCCCATCCCGGTCATCTGGCCAGAGGCCGCCCGGTGGATCTAGTCCTGCTGCGTAAGTGATGCTCACCACGAGAGTGGCAAGCAACATGACGAGAGAGCGGTTCTTTTCCAATACTTTGTCACCTTGTGTTGGATCCCTGGTAGTTGCGTAGATCAGGATAGAGAGTTAATTAAAATGAATTGTATCCTAGAATTGAATTATGTGCGCCAGTTACAATTTGCCAAGGAAGAATTAACAAGCAATACGTGCTTGCAAAGCATACCTGGTGGCGCCATGAGTAGTAGCTGTAAACGAGTCTTTTATTTTCTCCAGCCATTTTGAAGTAGAATCACGTATGGTCGTGAGCAGCGTATGGCCCCAACAGCCCCCTTTGTCCATGGCTTGAGTAACAGCCACCTGCAGGAATATGCACCCAAGAACTGCACCGGCCAGAGAAACGACGTAGATGGTAGCGTCAGCCTCCCTGCAGCTTCCTGCAGCATAGGCCCCCACGAGGCCGATGAGCGCCACCGCGATGAACCCGTAGAGCGCGACAAACCTCGCTGCAGTGAGAGCCTTGCTGAGCTCCTTGTTCATGAGCAGCACGATGATGAGCAGGGACGCGACGAAGGCGGTGGTGTTGCACACGAAGAATGCCTGGTACCGGGCGGAGTAGTGGTCCTGCATGATGGGGACGCTCACGCGGTGGCCGTCCTGGCTGTCGCTCCAGAACCCGCCGGGCGGGCCCAGCCCGGCCACATACGTGATGGTGACGACGAAGGTCGCGAGCAGCATCAGTACGTCGTGCTCCTCCTCGCGCCTGTTGTCATCGTCACTCTTGCTGCTAGTGCTACCCTTGCCGCCATGCTTCTCGGGGTCACCCCTGCCGCCTTGCGTTCTCTTCTTGGTCAGCACCCACCTGAAGGCGTAGGTGACAAAGACGTGCGTGATGTAGGCGAAGACGGCGGAGACCAGCAGCGAGGAGTAGATGGTGGTGAAGGCGTCCCGGCAGCTCCCGGCAGCGTAGGCCCCCATGAGGCCGAACAGGTCGAGCACCATGACCGCCCGCAGCACAGTGGCCCAGATCGTGTTCTCCTCGTCGAGGAAGAGGAGGAGGAGGCAGGCCACCAGCGACGCCGCGAACGCCGTCGCGTTGCAGTAGTAGAAGGCGAGGTACCGGGGGTAGTGCGTGTCGGGGAGGATGGGGTCGCCTGCAAGTAGTGATGTCGCAAAAGCCCACATATAAGTATATCAAAAGTTAAGATTTACGCTAATTAAGTTGACTTTTTTTAAGAGTTAATTTCCTTTTATTATCCTATCTTCTGTTATTTTTGACAGGGATCATCCCATTTAAGCGAATCTCATCCATTTTACGTACCGAACCTGTGTCATAGATCTGTACTTGTGTTTCGCGGGTTGCCCGCTTGCATCCTTACCTGCAAGGTGTTCACCATGCGTGTCCTCCTGCCAGACTCCCCCCGGCAGGTTGAGCCCCGCCGCGTACGTCACCGTCGCCACCAGCGTGGCCAGCAGGAGAAGGTACTCCTTCAGCTGGTACTCCATTGAACTTGCAGACTTCTTGTTGCCACCGGTCCCGGACGGGTTGGGGTTGGACTGCCTTTGCTGCTGATCTGACTCCATTCGATTACTGTGGGATGCTCCGTGGATGCTGCCTTGCTGGGGTATGTCTGGTTAAATGGTGCTGGAACTGGAACAGGAACAGCAAGAAGACGCTGGTTCCTTAAGATCTTAGCTAGTTTATATATATATAGCTCGGTGGATGTACGTCAATGGCATCAACGAATCTGCCTTGGCTTGGCATGATAGATGTTTTCCCGGAATCGATCTGGCTGCTGCCTGCCAGTCTTTTTTAAGTATTTGTTCCCTTGTCTTTCCCAAGCTTGTATGGCAGCTCAACAGGCATCAACGAGTGTTCTTTTCTTTTCAGTAGTGCTCGCATCATGGGATCTATACTATTCGGTATTGTTGGTTAGTTCAGCTTATTATTCACACTTCATACGCACACTTTGAGCTGTAATATTCTTTTTTGTTATGAAAGCCTTTTTTCTCAAAAGGGGGATATAGAAACTCCTTGAAATATGATTGATGTATCATCTGTGTCCCAAAGCTAGTTGATGGTGAATAGTCAATATATACACATTAATAATTAGCCTTGTCATGGCGGCCAAATGGTACTGTTAATGCGGCCAAATAGCGATCTATACGTTCGATTACAAGAATTGGGAAGAACACAGGAGCTTTGGAAAGGGGAAAGGGTAGGTGGCCACTATTTCTGCCTTGATCCTCTGGATGCTGATCCTTCTCTTCTCTATATCTCTAGCTTAAGTGGTGCGCGCTGAGTTGGTTGCGGTCACCCACTCTGGCCCGTAGAACCTCTTGTTACGTGGTCGGGCTCGAACCGGGCGCGTGCCTTGCGGTGCTGGCTGGCTGGTTGGTGGCCCGGGCATGTCAGGGGTGCTGACAGTTACGCTTGTGTGAACATGGCAATGCTTAGTTTGGACAAGAATTGCATATATCTATCCCTTTCTAGCTAGGACTCGTTGAGATTTGGGAGATGCTTATTCCATTTAGCTACATCGCTTTAGCTCAGTAGCTGTATGCCAATACGTAAAGAGAGTAAATTACATCTAGAGTATTCGAATTTGGCTCTAAGAGCACTCTCAATGCTGGACTCTTAGCATGGTTTCATAGACAAAATGCTAATGTGGTGCAGTAATTAAAGAAGAAAGAGAAGGGAGTTATATGTTAGACTAGTCATAGTGGTGACTAATTTAGACTAGTAACATATTATGTTACTTCATTTGTCTCTCTCCTCTTTAATTACTTGACACATCATGTTTTTTGCCTATGTGGCATGCATGTTACTACCTATGTTACTCCCACTATAAGTAGTCATAGTGGAGATACGGCTCTTAGCTCGTTTCCCTACGCAGTAAAATTAATTATTCCATTCGGTGTGGCTTCTCTCCCTATCTTTCTATCATTCCCTTCTCCCACAACTAGGCCACAATGTTAAAATGCAAATATGATCTCTGAACGAATTAAATGCAACATCACTTAGATACAACACCTAAGAGACAATGAATTGGGGAGATTGCCTCTAAAAATCCCATGGCACATAGGATAATGTGTTAAGAACCGATGCATTGAGAGTGCCCGCTCGGGTCAAAATACAATCATTATGGTTGCCGACTGTGCGGTCACCGGTATTGGCTGATGTGGCATCCTTTGACATGTGTCCACGCCGTTAACGGCACCCGTTAAACATCCCCGGAACCGAGCCACATAGAGATAGTAAGCATCAATTGATGCACACAGCCATTTTATTAAAAAGAATAAAAGAAGTTCAAGTAGTTCACCAGTGTCAACTATACTGAAAGTAAAAAGACCACAACCGATCGGTAAAAAAGATTACATGACTCGTCAACCACATAATCTATTAGTGAGATGCTACCCAAACCGGTTGAATAAAGCCCGTGCAACCATCTCCAGATGACTGCACCCTAACCGGTTGAATAAAGCCTGTGCAACTATCTCCAGGCGGCTGCACCCAAAGGCCATCTCCAGACGGTTGAGTAAATGTCAGGGAAGCTATGACGTTACAACACTCAACTTCCCTACACCCCCAATAGACAAAACACCATAGGTCCATCATCTTTAGAAGACGCGTAGGCTCCACTTGCACTTCTGAATTGCCCAGTCAAAGCATTGTTGTGTCTCGACATCAGACATCCTAGCCATTGCGGTCAGAAGAAAATCATCCGGAATAACGCTTCAACCGGCTGCTTGCGATTTTTTTTTGTGCCGAAAATGCTGCAGCCTCAGCTTTTCATTGATTAAGAGAGGGGTTTAGTTACAAGCTAGATGAGCATTACAATGGGCCAACATCTACACACCTCGGGATGGTACAATCCCATTAGCCTTCGTCTGGTTCTAATGGTCTGTGCATCAGTCGCATGATTCGTCCTTTCCTCGCCGCCGTCCAGTTGTCGATGTCCTCCATGATCCTTCGAAGAACTTGCATTGCAGTGGAATGCGTGTTGTCTAAAATTCTTGCGTTCCGCTTCTTCCATGCTGTCCACCACACTAGCTGGACAAGCGAGATCCAACCACGGCGATGCTAAGCGGAGACGTTGGTGCTGCATTGCTGCCACCATGGCAACACAGAGGTCATCGCGGGAGAGGCGCCATATTTCGCGGCAGCATGCAGCGCTGCAGCACCATTAGCCAAAGCCCCTTGGGTGAACCAACAATGCGCGATCAGGTGGAGGGCATCTTCTGGTGCAGATGAACAAAGTGTTGGAAATATGCCGTAGAGGCAACAATAAATTCACTATTATTCTATTTCCATATTCATAATTAAGTTTATATTTCCGTGTTATAATTGCAATGGTTCTTAAATGTGAGATTTGGAGGAAAACCTATTTGCATGTTTGGAAAGTTAAACACCAGTCAGATCCCTAGTCAGGCCTCATAGCTCATGTATTGTTGATGGTTCTGTTTTCCTAACCATGGGCATTGTTAATGGTGAATAGTCAATATATACACATTAATAATTAGCCTTGTCATGGCGGCCAAATGGTACTACTATGGTCAGGGATCTCTCTCTCACGATCGATTACTCACTTGCATATAGTTCCATACAGAGTAGCGATCTATATGTTCGGTTACAAGAATTGGGAAGAACACATGAGCTTTGGAAAGGGGAAAGGGTAGGTGGCCGCCATTTCTGCCTTGATCCTCTGATGCCGATCCTTCTCTTCTCTCTGGCTTAAGTGGTGCGCGCTGAGTTGATTGCGGTCACCCACTCTGACCCGTAGAACCTCTGCTTACGTGGTCGGGCTCGAACCGGGCGCGTGCCCTGCAGTGCTGGCTCGCTGGTTGGTGGCCGGGTATGTCAGGGGTGCTGACATCCCCCTCTCCTTGAGATGAGGCTTGCCCCCAAGCCTTGTCTTCCCAGGTGGAACCCATGGTAGTGGCATTGGACCATTAAACCTTGACCTGCTCAATCATGGCACCATTTTTTCTTGCGCCAGCGCAACTGCATCACTGCCATTGGTACGGCCAAATCATCAGTGCATATGGGCAGATCTGTATCGACAACCGTACCAAGGAGGAGGGCGCGCCGGATGTGTGATACGTGGAACACCGGGTGGACGGTGGCTTGGGCTGGCAACTGCAGCTTGTAGGCAACGTCATTGATTTTCTCTGTAATTGGAAACGGACCATAAAACTTGTACGATAGCTTATGATTGGCTCAGGGTGCGACGGACATCTGCACGTACGGTTGAAGTTTGAGGAACACTTGATCGACGGGTTCGAATGAACAGAACCATCGCTTCTTGTCTGCCTGCACCTTCATGAGTTGTCTCGCACGGTGAAGATGCTGTTGTCGCAGTTCCTGTATCACTGCAGTGCCGGAACCGAGCACGCCGATGTAGCAGTGATCCCCCCAGTGCCTCGGTTCATGGCCAAACATTGCTTTGAACGGAGTCATTCCAATTGCTGAATGGTGAGAGGAATTGTACCAAAACTGGGCTAAGGGAATCTAGAAACTCCAGCGTCGAGGACAAGCATGAGCAAAACAACGTAGGTAAGTCTCCAGGCATTGATTGACACGCTCCGTTTGCCCATCAGTCTGCGGATGATTGGCTGTGCTCATGCGTAACTCCATCCCTGCGTACTTGAACAATTCCTGCCAGAAATGACTAGTGAATACCGGGTCACGGTCGGATACGATGGAGCCTAGGAACCCATGGAGTTTGTAAATCTGCTGCATATAGGGCAAGGCCACCTTGGACGCAGTATAGGGGTGAGCAAGCGGTAAGAAATGGGCGAACTAAGTGTGTTTGTCGACGATGACCAAGAGACAATTCTAGTTGCCAGATTGCAGAAGACCATCCACGAAATCCATTGTGATCATCTCCCAGGATTCCGCAGGAATGGGCACAGGTGACGGCAGAACCGGTGAAGTAGTGTGGTCCCGCTTGGCCTGCTGGCAAACTTGGCAGCACCTGACATAGTGTTGTACATGAGTCTTCATCTTTGGTTAGGCAAATAAACGGCAAATGCACCGATATGTCACCGGGAATCCGGAGTGACCGCCCATGGGGCTATCATGGAACGCAGCGTTGATGCGTTGCTGCATTGCTGTGGAGCCACCCAACCAAATGCGGTCTCTGAAACACAGTAGTCCTTGGTGCAGGGAGAAGAGCTTCTTCGGGTCCTCGCGAATGGCCAGCTGCTCGAGCAATCGTTGTGCTTGAGGGTTGTTGTTGTAGCTGGTGACGACGTCCTTGAGTCCTCGCGGATGGCCAGCAGCTTGAGCAATCGTTGTGCTTGAGGGTTGTTGTTGTAGCTGGCGACGACGTCCTCGAGCGAGGCAGGTTGGCAAGAGGTGATGGCTGAGAGAGCTTCAGTTGGCGCTGCTCATGACAGTGCATCTACAGCAGTGTTCTCGACCCCTTTCTTATAGCGAATCTTGTACTGCAGACCCAGAAGTTTGGTGAATGCCTTCTGCTGCCAAGGAGTTGACAAGCGTTGCTCCTCGAGATGTACTAGACTGCGTTGATCTATATGAATGAAGAACTCTGCATGTTGTAGGTATGGCCGCCATTGATCTACAGCCACTATCACTGTGAGATACTCTTTCTCGTATGTGGAAAATCCTTGGTAACCTGGGCTCAGTGCTTTACTCATGAAGTCGATGGGGTGGCCATTCTGATGAAGGACTGCTCCGATGCCTTTATCGCTTGCGTCAGTTTCTATAGAGAATGGCTGCTTGAAATCCGGGAGAGCGAGCACCGGTGCAGAAATAAGTTTTTGCTTCAACAGTTGGAACGCAGTTTCTGTGGTTGGTGTCCAAATGAATGCCGCCGTGCCGCCCTCGCCACACGGAGGAATCGCAGCGGTGCGCGCTAGTTGGAGCGTGGCCACCGCGTCGCCCATATCGGAGACGTGTTTCTCCAGATCTGGTCGCCAAACCACCAGATCATCGATCTTGGCCGTGTGCATCTGGATCGCGGCCGTGTTGGTGAGGAGCTCGTTGCGCAACTCGTCGATTGTAGTCGTCAGCTTGTCGAGGAAGGGCTTGATCGACGGATCCATGGCTTCGAGATGGAGCCGTGCTTGGCGTAGACTGCGCGTCTCCATGAACTGCACCAGCGGAACCAAGGATCGGTGGCGTCTCTGATACCAGATGTTATGGTCAGGGATCTCTCTCACATGATCAATTACTCACTTGCATATAGTTCGATACAGAGTAGCGATCTATAGGTTCGATTACAAGAATTGGGAAGAACACAGGAGCTTGGGAAAGGGGAAAGGGTAGGTGGCCACCGTTTCTTCCTTGATCCTCTGGATGTCGATCCTTCTCTTCTCTCTGGCTTAGGTGGTGCGCGCTGAGTTGGTTGCGGTCACCCACTCTGGCCCGTAGAACCTCTGGTTACGTGGTCGGGCTCGAACCGGGTGCATGCCCTGCGGTGCTGGCTCGCTGGTTGGTGGCCCGGGCATGTCAGGGGTGCTGACAGTTACGCTTGTGTGAACATGGCAATGCTTAGTTTGAACAAGACTTGCATATATCTATCCCTTTCTAGCTACGACTCGTTGAGATCTAGGAGATGCTTATTCCATTTAGCTACATTGCTTTAGCTCAGTAGCTGTACGGCAATACGTAAAGAGAGTAAATTACATCTAGAGTATTTGAATTTGGCTCTAAGAGCACTCTCAATGCTGGAATCTTAGCATGGTTTCATAGAGAAAATGCTAATGTGGTGCAGTAATTAAAGAAGAAAGAGAAGGGAGTTGTATGTTAGGCTAGTCATAGTGGTGAGTAATTTAGACTAGTAACATGCATATGTTACTAGTCTATGTTACTACTTTCATAGTGGGTAGTGTCATATGTGTCACGCACAATTCCTCACAGCCGTGTGCGATTGGGGGGTTTAAAAGGCACGATTTGTACTAGTGAATATTAGGAAAAAATGATGCCAAAGAAAATATGTTACACGCAACAAAGCTTTAAGATAATAATGAAAAGGAAAAATGAATAAAATAAAATTGCAAACTGAGAAACAAAAAAAAGAAAAAGATAGACAAAACAAAAACGAGAATACAAAAAGTTTTTTTGCTGCGCACTCTAATTGGCCGGGCCAAGTGACGTTATGGGGTTTCACATGACGCTCTCATATTGTGACGCCCCTATTCATAATCGTGCACTAATCATACACGCAGCATGCACGATCATGAACAGTGACTCCACGTTAATATCACAACACAACTCTACGACTCAAAAGTTAAACATACAACAATATATTACAAACCAGGGCACGGGGACCCATAAATACATCAGTCGCAAAATAGTTATCATCTGAGTACAGACCAGGTTCAACACAAGGGTGCCATAAGATGGCTGAAACATAACAACGATACTAGATCGAAAAGGCAAGGCCTCCTGCCTGGGACCTCCGAACTACTCGTTGGCGTCGATCTCCACGTAGTATCCGGCGGCGTGATCATCAGTCTGGGTGTAGCCATCGACTGGATGCAGCAACCGGGTAGTAGAAATAGAAAGCAGAGCAACGGTGAGTACTCATCCAAAGTACACGCAAGACTTACATCAGATCTATGTTAAGTATGCATTGGTATCATGGGGTTATATCTTTGGAATAAACTGCAGAAATGCCAGAATAAGAGGGAGAAGCTCAACCTATCGAAGACTATCTTCATCTTGCAGCATCAGAAGAGAGGAGCGTAATTACAATACCAACTTGTACTTATGTAATGTAACAACATACCCCAAGGTCCTCCCTCGACTCCCTGCGAGAAAGCGATCCTCGGGTAACCATAACTAATATCTGGGTGCATTTTATTAAGTATCCAGTTTAAGTTGTTAAAGCTCGGGATACAACTCCAAGTCGTCCTGTTACCGTGGACACGGCTATTCGAATAGTTTAACTTCCCTGCAGGGGTGCACCACATAGCCCGACACGCTTGATTACCTCTGGCCGGACACACCTTTCCGCGGGTCATGCCCGGCCTCGGATGATCGACACGCCGAAGTCCTACCTAAGCTCTCCAGAGAGGTCGCCCGCTGGTCTAAACCCTATGGCTAGGGGATCTTCGGCCGATCACCCCAAGCACACCTGCACGTTGCGCGACTAGTCGGGGACCAAGCCCACCTAGTCCCAAGGACTCAGGCAGTTATCCGCTCACCCCAACAATCAGCCCGACAACTCTGAACTGCAACATCTGACAGAGCCTTCGGGAGGAACTGACGATGCCGAGGGCCCCATAACCATTATCCCATGTGGTGGTTAGTGCATATAGGCACGTAGCCAACTCATATCAAATACCCAGAACTCGGCAGCGTATTATTTTAAGTAACCACGCACACGACCAGGGCCAGGCCCATCCTGGATGGTCTCCGCCTGCCCCGTCGCTCCGCAAACAGTAACTCACTCGGGGGCCGTCAGGAACCCAGGTCCATCTCAACGGAATGGTACCACCCGTCCTTTCAGCCCCCATCCAAACTTATTCATGTGTAATGTAGTAATGTAAAGGATCATCCGTGATCATCGCCCAATGGGATCACGGTCCGACTACAGCATGGCAAACGGACAAGGGTGCAGGACCAACTGATAAATCATAAGCTCAGCTATACTAGGCATGCTAGGATACAGGAACAATATCATCAACAGGTTACAAAAGCAGGCTATGCAACAGAATAGGATCTACCGATATATAGCAACAGTAACTCTACTCTAATGCAAGAAGTAGAGAGAAAGAATGGGTGATATCGGAATGATCAAGGGGGTTTGCTTGCCTGGAAGCTCTGCTGAGGAAAACTGGTCGTCAGGAGGGTAGTAGTCCTCAGGGGCTACGGCAGTCGAGGGGTCTACCGACAAGAAGGGGAGGGGGAAACAAAATAAATAATAGGGCAAACAAATGCAACAAAATGCATGGCATGGCAATTTGTATTGATGAAGTGCTCTAATGCATTACTACATATTTTAGTTGAAGTGGGAAAATAAATTGGAATTATTTTCCCAGGGTTAGGCACTATTCATTTATTGATCTAGAGGCAAATGTTCCATGTTCATGGTCATAACAATGTTTGTCATGCATGCAAATGACATATTCAGATTCATTGTATTTTTCTGATCATTTTTCATATATAAATCTTTTTCATCCGAGTTATGGTTTATTTTATATCATTTTTCAAAGTTTATTTGAATTTCTGGAATTTCTGGATTAATTTATTTCGAAAAACATTAAACTAAATTGCTAAGTGCACCCGATGCAGTGCACCCAGCAGTGTACCCAGTGGCTGACTGGTGGGGCCAGTTGACTGGGTCAACTGCCCAGTCAGCAGAGGCTGACTGGTGGGGCCAGCTGCTGACTCAACAAGGCCTTATCCGTTGGAATAGTGGGCTGGCCCCACATGTCATACACTCAGATGTTAAACAGGTTAATTTAGTCCTAATTAGATTAGTTAGTGGGTGGGACCGGCCTGTCAGTGAATCATTAAGTTAGCAGGGGCCAGTTAATTAGTGCTAATCTAATCGCTACAGTACTCGGGCCCACATGTCAGTGCCTGTTAGGGCTGTGGTTAGGTGCCTAATGATCTGGCGAGTGGGCCCGGCCGGGGTTTTTGCGGTGGCGCGCCGGCGGCGGCCATTCTAGCGACGGAGCAGCTCGGGACATCGCCGGAAATGCGCTACGGTGGCCTGTTTTGGACGCGGTTTGCACCTACGGCTTCGTGAGGCTCGCGCGCATCCAGGGGTGGTGGTGGCTGCCCGTGAGATGGCCGGAATCGACCGGAGCATCAACGGACAACGGCGGCGCATTCGGGAGCTCGATTGAATCCCTGCTCCGGCTCGTTTACGCGCGAACTAAAGCTACGGCTAGCACCAAGGGTTTTCCCCGAACACGTTGGCGTGCTTGGTTGGGCACGACATCGACAGGAGTGATGGCAGCGATGACAGCGGCGGCGGTAGGAGCTCGGGAGCAACATCAACGGCGCGGAGCTTGAAACAGAGGGGGAAAACATGGGGGAACGTCGCGGTGCTCACCGAGAGGCACAAGGAGGCCGATGGGGACTTAGTAACTGCAGAGGTGAAGCAGATCGACGGCGGCGAGTTCCGGCGATGCAGAGGAAGGAGACGACCGTTGCGGGTGATGCAGGAGCGCCCGACCCGATCCCGTACTCGCAGGCGACGAAGACGAACGCGGTGGTCCTCCTGGACACGCTCTTGTGGTCCGAGGAGTGCGGTGGCCGCGGTTACGGTGAGGCCATGGCGACGAGTGTGCTCGGCCAAGTGTGCGAGAGGGAGTGGCGGCGCGAGGGAGAAGGGGGCGAGGGCTAGGGTTCGCCAGGAGGTTGCAGGGAGGCCATATAGGCGCCCAGGGCTACAGGGGAGCCGCCGGTGTCGTCCATTGCGTGGCTCCATCGCACGCTCGATCTCGGCCTCGGTGACACGAAAGGGGGGAGCAGGTGGGGAGGAAGACAACGAGGGGAGTGGGCTGGGCTGGCTCCTGTGCCACTTGAGCCCAAGTGCACACGTAAGCCCCTCTGCCTTTCTTTTTCTTTTTCTGTTTTCGTTTTTAGCTACTGTTTTCTAATTTCTTTTGTTAGTAAATTATTTTAGTAAGCTATGAAACTTAATATATAAATGCTATGCAGTGTGTTATGATGATGCACACAAAGTTTGGGGTCATTTTGAATTATTTCAAATTGGTCTTGAATTTAAAAATGGCCCTAATAATTGCTGCTGGTTCTCTTTTATAAATGCTAGGGTCAATTTGGAATTTTTGGTGATGTTGTTTTTCTTAACATAAATAACTATGGAATATTTGCAACAACTCGAACATTTTTCTTTTCGTGTTTGATGAAGTTGAATTTTGACTTGCAATTTGAATTGAAATCAAAAGTGGAATTTGAAATGAGACATGAAACTAATGATGATTAAGCTTTGCTAATCAAGATGACTTGGCATAATTAAGGGAGTTCACTGTAGCTTAATTACAGGGGTGTTACAACTCTCCTCCTCTAAAAGAAATTCTCGTCCCGAGAATTAAGAGGTAAGCTGAAAGAGAGCGGGGTATTCATCACGAAGATGATCATCGCGTTCCCAAATGGCTTCATCTTCAGAATGATTTGACCACTGCACTTTAAGGAACTTGATTGCCTTCTGACGAGTTTGACGTTTAGCTTGATCAAGAATGCAGACCGGATGCTCTTGATAAGAGAGGTCTTCTTGCAGTTCAAGCACTTCATGATCCAATGCTCGGATAGGATCCTTGAAGCAGCGGCGGAGTTGTGACACATGGAAGACGTCGTGAACCCCTGAAAGATTCGACGGCAGTTCCAACTGGTATGCCACTTTTCCACGTCTTTCGAGAATACGGAAAGGACCAATGTAGCGAGGAGCTAGCTTGCCCTTAATTCCAAAACAGTGAGTGCCCTTCATTGGTGTGACGTGAACATAAGGTTGTTCGCCCGGCTGGTAGACCATCTCCTGATGATGACGGTCATACTGGCCCTTCTGGCAAGACTGAGCAGTCTTCAGATGTTCACAAACAATGCGGACTTGCTCTTCAGCGTGCTGAATAATATCTAGACCAAAGAGTGGCCGTTCCCCAGTTTCTGACAAATTCAGAGGAGTTCGGCACTTACGTCCATACAATAATTCGAAAGGTGCCATCTTCAGACTAGCTTGATAGCTATTGTTGTATGAGAATTCAGCATACGGGAGAGATTCCTCCCATTTCTTGCCAAATGAGATGACACATGCGCGAAGCATATCTTCAAGAATTTGGTTGACTCGTTCAACTTGACCACTGGACTGGGGGTGATAAGCTATGCTAAAGGACAGACGAGTTCCCATAGCTTCTTGAAAAATTTCCCAGAACCTTGAGGTGAAGAGGCTACCACGATCTGAGTTGATCTCCAATGGAATGCCATGGAGTGAAACAATTCTGGAAACATATAAGTCTGCTAACTGACTAGCAGTAATAGATTCCTTGACGGGCAGAAAATGAGCAACCTTGGAGAATCGGTCAATGACAACAAAAATAGCATTATGAACCTTCTGTGATCTGGGAAATCCAGTGATGAAGTCCAACTCCACTTTGTCCCATTTCCATTCGGGAATAGCAACTGGATGCAGAGTTCCAGCAAGTCTCTGATGTTCTGCTTTGGCGCGACGGCAAACGTCACACTCAGCAACATAGCGAGCAATGTCTTGCTTCATGTTAGACCACCAGAATCTCTGGCGAATGTCTTGGTACATCTTGGTGCCACCAGGATGAATCGAGAGAGGCATATCATAAGCTTCTTTCATAACATCTTCTTGCATACCCTTGAACTTAGGTACCACAAGGCGATTGCGAAAGAACATAGTTCCCTGATCATCAATGGTGAAACATGAGTGCTTGCCATCAGAAATATAGCGCTTGATGCGGTCGATTTCAGTGTCATACCGCTGCATATTACGGATGGTTCACTCAAGATTTGGCTCAACAACCAATGTGTTCAAATGACCCTGAGGAACAATATTGAGGTTCAGCTTGCGGAGTCCTTCGTCACAAATAAGTGGTTGTTCTTGCTACACCATGAGGTTGTTGCAATAGGACTTGCGACTCAAGGTATCAGCCATTACATTAGCCTTGCCAGGGGTATAAGATATACCCAAGTCATAGTCTGCAATTGCCTCCATCCATCTTTGCTGACGAAGGTTCAAATCCGGCTGAGTGAACAAATACTTCAGACTTTGATGGTTCGGGTAAATCTCGCAGCGATTACCAAGGAGGTAATGTCGCCATAACTTTAGAGCATAGATCACTTCGGCAAGTTCGAGATCATGCGTCAGATAGTTCTCCTCATGCGGACGCAACTGGCGAGAACCATAAGCTATCACTTTGCGTTCTTGCATCAGGATACAGCCGAATCCTTGTCAAGAAGCGTCGCAATAGATTACAAAGTCCTTGTGAGTATCTGGGGGAGCAAGCACTGGGGCAGAAGTCAATTTGTCCTTGAGAGTCTGGAAACTTTCCTGACATTTGGTTGTCCACTCAAACTTCGTGTCTTTGTGGAGCAGATCAGTCAGTGGCTTAGCAATCTTTGAGAAGTTCTCGACCAAACGGCGGCAATAGCTGGCGAGTCCGAGAAAACTCCTGACTTGCTTGACAGTCTTTGGAGGAGTCCATTCATTAATAGCCTGGACTCGTTCTGGATTAACAGCGATGCCATCAGCGGATATCATGTGACCAAGATAGGTCACCTCAGATAACCAGAATTCACACTTGGAATATTTGGCATACAACTGATGTTCACGAAGCTTCTCCAGCACAAGTCGAAGATGTTCGGCATGTTCTTCTTCGCTCTTGGAATATACAAGGATATCATCAAGATAAACCACGATGAATTTGTCGAGGTATTCCATGAAAATATAATTCATCAATCGGGAGAAGGTGGCGGGAGCATTGAAAGCCAAAGGACATGACGGTATACTCGTATGAACCATAGCGAGTAACAAAGGTAGTTTTTGGAATGTCCTCTTCGCGAACTCTGATCTGATGGTATCCTAACCTCAAATCAAGTTTAGAGAAGACCGATGATCCAGCAAGTTGATCATATAGGTCATTGATTCTGGGAAGTGGATTATTTGTTCTGGATAGTCGCCTTATTAATAGGCCGATAATCTTGAACCAATCGATTTGTCCCATCCTTATTCTTAACAAAGAGAGAAGGGGCACCCCATGCGGACGAACTTGGACGAATGAAGCCGCTACGAAGTGATTTGTTGATTTCCTCCTTAAGCTCAAGGAGTTCATGTGGTGGCATTTTATAGGGGCGCTTGGCGATAGGAGTGGTGCCTGGTTTCAAGTCAGTGACAAACTGGACATCTCGAACCGGGGACATCCCGGGAAGTTCTTCTAGAAAGACATCTTGAAAGTCGCGAGCGACTGGAACGTTCTCGATGCCTTCGAGGGGCGAAGTGTTCAACGCATTCAAAGAATATATCTGAGCTTCGGCATTTGGAATTGATCGGGTGGAGTAGTTTATTGTTTGGCCAATAGGGTGTGTGAGTTGGACTGTTTTAGCGACACAGTCGATTAAGGCGTCATGGGCTTTCAACCAGTCCATGCCGAGGATAACATCTATCCTGGATGACTTGAGAGTGATGGGAGAGACAAGGAACTCTAGACCTCCAATCTCAACGGGGACATTATAGCTCACCAAGGTGGCATGACAATGGGATCCTGGGGTGCTGATAACTAATGAGAAAGGCAACTCTTCACGTGCTATGCCATGCATGAATGCAAAAAATTTAGAGATAAATGAATGTGATGCTCCTGAATCAAAAAGAACAGAAGCTGGTGCTGAATTAACAGGAAGGGCACACATCACGATGTTCGGTTCCTGCTGAGCTTCTTCCATGTTGACATGATTGACATGACCACGACTTGTTGCAGGCGGTCTGGCATTATAGTTCCTGGGCTGAGCATTTCCACAGCCATTTCCACGGCCAGTGGGAGGAAGAGCAAGCTGGTCTTGGCGGCATTCTCTGGCATAGTGACCTGGCTTTCCATACTTGTAGCATTCTCCCTGAAGTTTACGAGGAGCTATGTCAAAGGGCTGTCCATGTTGAACTGGGAGCTGTCTTGGCGGTGGAGGCAGCAGATGAGGTGCCACATAGGAAGGCCTTGGTGCGGGGGCAGCTTGATGGTAGACATTGTGTGGAATCCACACTCGGCGCTTCTGGGAAGACGAGCCCGAAGATGAGCCAACGTCACGGGTGCGCTTAAGCGACTCCTTGTATTCCATCTGGTTGGTCTCTAGCTAGATAGCCTTGTTGACCAAAGTAGCAAAATCGGGGAAGTCGAGGATAGTGAGTGCAAGCTTGATCTCCGGGTGCAGTCCATCACGAAACTTCTCCTGCTTGCGAGCATCGGTGGAAACATCATCTTCAGCGTAACGGCACAAGTCATGAAACTCTCGCTGATAAGCATCCACAGTCATTCTGCCCTGAGTGAGGTTGCGAAACTCTCTCTTCTTCCTGTCCATAATTCCTTGGGGAATGTGACCGGCACGGAAGGCGGCTTGGAACCCTGGCCAGGTGACAACTGTTCCTGCAGGCAGGGTATGCCGGTGGCTGTCCCACCATTGTGCAGCGGGACCCTTGAGGTGGTAGGATGCGAAAGTGACATAGCTATCAGGGGCAACTTGGGCTGACTCCATCTCATAGGTGATGTCGCGGAGCCAATCATCAGCATCTAGTGGGTTTGTTGAGTTGCGGTATGTGGCTGGGTTGAGGCGCACAAAATCATGCAGTGATATCGGGCCTGGCTGGTGTTGGTGCTGGTTGTTGTTGTTGATGTTCCCCATCTGGTTCATTATCCCAGTGATGAATTGACGGTTCAGTTCAAACTGCTGCATCATACCGGCCATGTAGTCTGAAGGTGGTGGAGCATTGGCACCACGGCCACGACCACGGGCGTTGAGTCTAACCATCCTGCTAAAAGTAACACGGACAGTTTAGCAATGCAACAGCACGCAAGTGCGGGTGGTTACTCATTCATGTAATTCCAATGAAAGTTAAACAGACCAATGGAAAGGAAAATGTTATCCATACATAGAGTTCAGTACAAGCTCAACACATGAGTTCGGAATGAAATAGTTAGGAGATAGGCGGCACGCATGCACGCAATGGATACAACTACTATACAAAGCAGGGCTATAGCAGTCTCAGAGGAACCCACGGATTCCTGCCAACAAGTGGGAGTATCCAGACATCTGCTGATGATAGGCCGGAAAATCCTCCACGTAAGGACCCTGTGGTCCACGAACACTCTGATGCGGAACCTAGAGCTCAAGTGGCAGAAGAGGTCCAGGTGCGGGGTTGTATCTTCCAACTGCAGGCCAACCAACACCTGGAGGCATCATAGTCCTGGCAGGGAGCAGCACAGACAGTGGAAGCTGCTCTGACATGACAAAAAGAATCAGGTGCATCAGAGCATCATAGAGGCGCACACGAGTGGCAAACAGCTTGCAACGAAGAGCTCGGTAAGCATGATCTAGACCATCAGCATGCTGGACGAAAACCTGTGTATCAGACGACCGACACAAGGGAGGGTGTATATAGCAATGTAGTATCCTGCCTCACCCTCGCTGGAGGCAATCGGAATGAGTCTAAAAGGGGAATCATCCAGCTCACGATACTCTCCACAAAGGCGTGTCAGACAAGCATAGGCAGCATCATGGACTGCCATATCAATAGTCACTCTGACACCATAGGCGGTGTGCAACACAGTGGTGGAGTACTGCTCAGAAGAGTAGACACGAACAACGGCACGGTACTGCTCCTGGTTAAAGTCGCGGTACTCCTCGTAGACAGTGAACTCAGGGTGCCAGCGATAACCCAAGTAGGTCAGAAGCTCAACTAGCACAGCAGGAGCTCCTGGTATCCCAGCAGACGAGGTGTGTCGCACGACCTGACACGTAGGAGGCATCTGAAAGAAAAAGGAGGTTTCAAGGAATCAAATTCAGGCAAATGAATATATCATGAAAGTAAGGGAAGTAACTAAAAATGTTCGGATCTCCGGAATGAAACCGTCGCGAGAACCTAAAGTCAGAGTTAGTAAATTCTATAACCCGAAAAGATGAGAAATGCAGAACCCAGAGTAAGGATGAGGAGTAAAAGATCCTAATCTCATCCATGTGCGATGTGGGCCCGTAAACCACTCGATACTCCTAGTAGTTCGAAAATAGTTTTTCAAGACTAGACTCAACATCGACCAAGAGGTTTGGGGATCCCTATAGGCAGTCGGCTCTGAAACCAACTTGTGACGCCCCTATTCATAATTGTGCACTAATCATACACGCAGCATGCACGATCATGAACAGTGACTCCACGTTATGTAGGGGAACGCAGCAGAAAACAAAAATTTTCTGCACTACGAACAAGCCCAGGATCACTATGGAGATGCAAACAAGGTTTTTGATCTGATCGTTACCGACTTATAGCGCAGCGGAAGTAGAGTCGATGAAGATCGGTGATGCAGATCCCCGCAGCTAGGATTTACAACCTCAGAACCGCAAGGATGTTCTCCCTCGTCTGTCCCGCGGACAGTCCCTCGTACAGCCCTTCGGGAGGCAGTCAGACAGTCCCTCGGACGGTGTCTCGGATAGCCCTCCGGGAGGACCCCCGAATCTCAGACAGTAACTCAGACAGCCCTTCGGGAGGACCCTCGAATAGCCCCTCGGGCAAAAGATCGAATCTACGACCTCTCTACGGGGTTGCACACATACGGTGTCATCTATCCGGCAGGGCTTCGCCGTCCAGAACTAGTTCCCACCGGAACCCAGACATCCTTTCGGCTCTACGAAACTATTTTGTGGGAGGGAGAGAGAAAGCCAGATCATGCATGGCATTTGTATGTGTGAGAGAGTGAGTGTGGAGAGCACCTCTCCACCTCTATTTATAGGAAAACCCAAGGGGTAGGGCGACACTTGAATATACCAAAATGCCCATGAATGGTGTCCTTCACAAGGGTAAAAGGGGCAGGCAAGTGGGGCAAGTGGTGCTCCATGGAGGAGCCCCCTCTTGGCCGGCCACAACCTTGTGGTTCGCCCTCAAAAGAGGTTCCCTCTTCACCAAGTCATCCCTTAGATCTTTTTGAGCAAAGCCCAAAAAGATTGCTTTCCAAAAAGTAACCCAAAAAGCACTTTCACTATTCATGAAGACATTTTTCCGTGACCGTTAATTCCAAAAATATTTCTGTAGGTCCAGAACATTTCTAGTACCCACTAAAACAATTCTGGACGTGTTCCGAAACATTTCCGGATCAATGATTTTCTTCAGCGAAAAGCAACCATAGCAATTCCGGCTGCTCCGGAACATTTCCAGTTTTTTCTCCGGAAAAATTGCAGAAGTTCCCAGAACAATTCTGGTACCTCCAAAATGTTCCAGGTGCGTGCCAAAGCCTATTTGGCTTAATGGTTTACTCCGAAACAACTTTTCGGTTTTACCGAAACTTTTCCGATGTTCTCTCCGGAACATTTCCGTTTGTCTCTGAAACTTTTCCGGTGATCTCCGAAACTATTCCGGTGATCTCCGAAACTATTCCAGTGACTTTCTCTCAGACTCCCTATCTAGAATTCAGCAGATAGATGACCCTTAAGCGTGTGACCCAGTAGGTTCGGTGAAGTATAGACATGACCGGAACACTTTCCGATCAATGATCAATAGCGAAATCGTGGACACCCATATTGATCCCTATACACACACGAATGAATATTCGAGTGAACCTCTAGTTGTCGTGTGCTATTCCTGTTGCTTCGCGATATGTTACAAACACCCGAGGTGAGACTTATCGGCATCCGCGTGGATCAACAACTTGTCCACTATGCCAGTTACCTCGTTACCGGTTTTGTTCTCTTATCTCGTTTCTGCGTTCCGGCATCCTTGTGATCAAATCACAATGTGTCTGGCCAGACGATGATGGATACCGTAACCTCGAGAGGGCCCAAAGAATATCTCTCCATCGTCGGAGGAGAAAATCCCAATCTTGAGCTATCAAGTTACTTGTCATACTTTTTCATGAACCCGTAAGCCGCCGTAATTGCCACCCATTTACGGATGACATTTAACAAACCCCAAAGTTCATGAAGCAAGCATGAAGAAACTCGATACTCTCATGGTCTAAGGAATTATGCAAACGTCAACTTTCTCTGTGTTATTAACCATTAACTTGTGAGGAATGTATCTCATAGCATAACATCAATTCGGGTCAATTCAACACAAGTGTTCTCCTAACATTGTGCCCTCAAAAGTTGCCGGCATAGACATGCCCCATGATCTGGAAAACATGATCATTATGCAATACTTGAGCTAGTCTTAGAGGTCAGACTAGGAATACATTTTACCGTTTATTATTCCACACATGCATATGAGTTTTCCTCCGAGCCTCGTGGTTATTGCAGACTCGAGAACCATACCAGTTATAGCACGGAATATAAACATAATTACGAACATGGAGACAAATAATAACATTTATTATTGCATCTAGGGCATATCTCCTATGGTCTCCCACTTGCACTAGAGTCAATAATCTAGTCAATGCTAATGCACTTTACACCTATGGCATACCGGTGTAAAATATGCTTCGCTTGTGGTATAGTCCCTTTCCAACGGATCTGACAACTTCAGTTCCGTGTGTATCTTTGCATGTCCTCGCATTTTCACGCTTTCACAAAATTCATATTTTGTGCGGACTTGGCTTTGTATATATGTGAATCATTGGTCGAACCATGATTCCTCTGACTGAGCTATGGAGCAACTACCTTCAATAGTGTCCCATTGACCAAAGCCATCTTGGAACTATACTAAGTTCATGAATGAACTATATGATTCAACATTTTCTTTGTCGCTTCTAAAGCGTCAACATACTTAGCCTTTGTTATAGAATTCGCCACAGTAACCTGTTTGGAACAATTCCAACTCACTGTGCGACCATATCGTGTATTACACAAAACCCTTAACATAAATCGAAAATCGCATGGAGCATGGATGAAGACTGTATCGATGTAATTACTTACAACGAGCACTTCACAATATCTGCTTGCGAGAAAACATGTCATCAGTGCTACTATAGTACTCAATGACATTTTTCACTGTTGTCCCTTGATCAATACTTTGATCATTTTGGTATCTATACTCGCAACTGCTTGGGAGTACCGGACATATCTGGTTGTTATACATACTATGGAATACATGATTAATCCGAACACAAAAGTGTGTGGAATTTCTATCATGTATTTTGCTCATCAGTGTTTTAGGACACCGAGTCTTGCAAAAGCTCTTTCCATGTGACATCGGCAAGAAACACTTCTTGGTGTTCTCACGCTAAAACATTTTAGCATCTTGTCAATATGTATTCTTGGCTTAGCCTTTTAGGCAATTTTATCTCCATAGATAATTATGCCCAATATCGAGGCTACCTAGCCCAAGTTCTTCATCGAAAAACTATTTTTCAATGAAGTCCTAATTCGTGTCAAGAAATTTATATTATTTCCAATCAATAATGTGTCAAGCACACAAGGTTTTTAGAAATATTATTATACTCCCACTTACTTTCTTGTTTCCACAAGCATCTTTGCTTATCCATTGATGAAATCAAACCCCTTTGACTATTTCATCAAAACAAAGATTCCAACTCCATTTTGCTCTCTTCTGTCCATCGCTCGAACTCTGAAGTTTGCATACTCACTAGCATCCTCTGGATTTACAAAATACTTTGGACTGTATCAACTGCAAGTCCTAGGTTGCATTTCCATCTCATGGAAATCCTTTTGGCATCCATGTATCATATCTCATGATTGAAATATGTATCCTTGAATTTGTTATAAGGAACAAGTCAAGCTTTATGGATAAAACACTTTTATCCGTATCAGTTTATAGTTTCATTAATGTTCGTTAGACTCTAAGTCTTCCGAAGGGTGTATCAAGATTTAATCTTGAATCATTTATGGATACTATCTCGGATTATATTGGCTTTTAGCCAATTCCGGAGTCAGGGCCCATCAACGCTTCCTTGTGTTTCGTAGGTATACTGTTGTCAATATCTCGTTTGCGCACCTTAGAGGTTTGCACGAGTTTTGCCTACGTGGTTCAGCTGCAAGTTCGATCGAAGTCCATACATCTCATGTAGAGGCTTCCGTATCAGTCACAGTAGGAAACTCCGGAATTACTTCCAAGGTTTCTGTACCTTGACCAGATGACAAAGATACTGTTATCTCGTCGAATTGTACTGTCCTCCCACTTACCTTTTTGCAAGAAACATTTTCTTCAAAAATCATACCGTTCTTTGTGGCAAACTTTTGCCTCGGTATAGTGATGGAGAAATACCCAATAATTTGGGATAACCTACAAAGTAGCACTTGTCTGATTTGGAATAGGTTTGTAAAATACTTTACACAAGCCCCATGTTCCAAATGTTAAGAAAAGACATAACATGGTTGGGCGTACCATACCATGGCTTCTTTTCAACAGATCTGATGGTGCTCTTTTCAGTGTAAAAGCCGAAGTCTCTAAAGCATTACTTTAAAAGGGATAATGGCAAATTGATTTATGTCATCTTTGATCTTACCATGTCATAAATGGTTTGATTACATCTTCACGGACATTCCACTCTCAGTGGTGTTCTGGGAGGTGTAAGTTATGAAACTCTTTTCACAACTCATCAGACATTCGCTAAACTTGTAACTCAAATATTCCTTTCCGCAATCCAATTGCAAAAACATAATTTTCTTGTTACAATAATTTCTACTTCATTTTAAAAACCTTTTGAATGATTTCAAAAGATCCATACTTATGTCTCATCAAGTAAATATCCATATATCTACTTGAGTCATTTCTAAAGATAGACAAATCCACTACCAGCAACAATCTTTATCGGACTACTTACATCAAAATGTATGATCACTAATAAGTTTGTTTGCTCGTTCCTTATGGCCTGTGAACGGTATTTCAGTCACTTCACTTTTCGGATGAAAGTTGCAAGTGTGAGATGATTCATAATCAAATGACTTCAAAATCCATCATTATGGAATTTCTCCATGCGGGTTTCTCCAATGTGACCAAGTGCAATGCCACACATATGTGGTATTCTTTTAGTCTTGCGATATTTAGCGTCAGTGTTACGGATGTATTATATTATTATCAGTATTCATAACATACATCTCATTCATAATGAAAGTATGGCCCTTATGTTGTTCATAACATCGAAGAACAAATGTTCTCTCATGAACAACCTTCTTGCAACAAACATTATGCAATGGGCTAGAGTGAATAAAACTCTAAAATGAATTATGAAAAATGAATACACAGGTAAAACGCAGATGGAAGGTGTAGTAACTTTTAATATGTTCCCAGCGCGTATCTAAACCTCATTTCTGGCTAGTCTTTTAGGCCGTAGTAGTTCTTGCATCAAGTTGCAATAGAATGCAATCGAACAGGTATTCCTATGAGCAATCACAATACCTAAGAATCAGTGACTAACAGTTTAATCACAATTCCCAAGAACTATTTCTTTGACCAACCTTCTATACATCTATAACTTGTATGGCATTCATACATGAGCTGGACATTCCAGTCTTCTCTCTTTTTGCCTTTATACTTCTAACAGTTTTACTTCTAGTATTTGTCCTACTCTCAGAAGAAGCACCCAACTTAAGAGTGGCGTCAGCCCCGGACTTCCTAGGTGTGTAAGTCTTACTAACACCCTTCGGACATTTCCTTTCTCTTTAAGTTGTTTGTTTTATTCACCATCATCACATGACAGGCATTCTTCTGGATCCCTCTCTTATCAGTCAAATGCATTGTACACACTTTACTAATACTTTGCAAAAAAACATAGCTTTGGATATCTCATATCTTTTAGCCTTTGTCTGTATCTGAAAATAATTTTTAGTCCCATGAAAATCACATAACTATCCCAAACTTTTGAAGTTCAGGCCACATGGAAGCAAAGATATTGCGCTTGACCGTAATGGAATTTTAGCTTTTGGATAGAAGGACAAGAGTCTCATCATCCATAGCATTAGCGGGAGAATACCGAAAGCATGCGATAGGACAAAGTCCTTCTCGGCACTCTTGAGGACAATCCTAACATTACGTTACCAATCGTAAAGTTTTAACCAGACATTTAACAGCTATTCAATTTTAATAGGGAAGGTGGAAACACGAGCCAATATTCTATAACTATTATGCAAATCACACTTAGACAATATTCATAATTAATTGCACTAAGAATTAAAAAATTAATCCTAAAGTGCGCTCCCACTCAAATCAATATCTCTCATAATTGATTGTGAGTGATACAAGACCCGTATTTCAATTCAAAGTAATTGATGTGGACATCACTGATGACGAGAATTTCAATCCGTAGGCCAACTTGCCGATCACATCTCTATGTGACTCTTGTTCATCTTTCGATGGGCGTGTTCCGAGCTCAGGACGATCAAGCCAGAACGTCAAGACAACCAAGTGATCTCGCAGCGAGGTCTGACCTCACCCGCCTCACACGTCCCCAATCGTTCGTACCCATGTGGACATGGCGCACCTCGAAAGGATAGATTCCGTGACGGTGCTACACTTGGGAGAACACTAACTACTTGATATTTTTGTGAGAGATCACCCTAATGAAAGCGACTACCACGCAATCAAGAAGGGTGCATCATAAGGGATAAACATCTTAGGCAATTCATAATAGCATGATATGGTATAGCCCTTTCTGACGGAGAAGTCTTTAATTTCTTCGTCTTTGGCATTTGCGTCGGTGTTCACCTTCGTGAAGATTGCCACCACCTTGTCGATGCACCAGATAATATTGCTATCTCTATAGCTAATAAATTAAGTGCATTACATAAGGTTGACACGCAGGTCATTAAAGTGACAGTCACATGGCTCCAGCCATCATGCCGAATCATGACACGCAGGTCATGTTAATTAATTTTACATCATATAGTCATCTCATACATAATCAAATTAATATGAGAACTGCTATACCACATCTGATGCACATCTCATGTCATCCTGCAAAATCAAGTTAGACGCCTCTAATCGGTTTATGCAAAATTTTATTTTACGTGGCTTGTAATGTTTCAAGCAAACCGCAGCTACCAACGTTCATCATCAAGTATGATTATTCAAGTCACTAGATTAACTTTGCGGGGCGTATGAAACATGAGATAAAATATCGAGCCTCATACTGAACTTCGTCATACGCAAGAACCCCGTGCAGATCATATCTGCATTGCCCTTTAGTCTGCGAAACATCCATCTTTCTTTAACTATGGTAGAACCCAAAGACACTGAAGCACTTCGTTGATCTGTCAACCAGCATACTCAGGAGCAGCATGGAAGGATCGCGGATTGCCAGAACTTTGTCATATTCTACCATGCTGTCAAGATCAGGACTACGCAAATTCAAGGGAAGCAACAAGAACATCGGGTAATAGATTTCATCTGCTACCCGCACAAATAATTTTCATCAATAGATCTCATCTACTATAAAATTATATTGTGCAACACCCATACATCTCATGTATTCTAGATCGTAACCTGCATCTACGCAAAGCACGGCTCATGATTCCACTGTAGGGGAACGCAGCAGAAAACATAAAATTTCCGCACTACGAACAAGCCCAGGATCACTATGGAGATGCATACAAGGTTTTTGATCTGATCGTTACCGACTCGTAGCGCAGCGGAAGTAGAGTCGATGAAGATCGGCGGTGCAGATCCCCGTAGCTAGGATTTACAATCTCCCAACCGCGAGGATGTTCTCCCTCGTCTGTCTCGTCTGTCCCCCGGACAGTCCCTCAGACAGCCCTTCGGGAGGCAGTCAGACAGTCCCCCGGACGGTGTCTCGGACAGCCCTCCGGGAGGACCCCTGAATCTTGGACAGTAACTCTGACAGCCCTTTGGGAGGACCCTCGAACAGCCCCTCGGGCAAAAGATCGAATCTACGACCTCTCTACGGGGTTGCACACATACGGTGTCATCTATCCGGCAGGGCTTCGCCGTCCAAAACTAGTTCCCACAGGAACCCAGACAGCCTTTCGGCTCTACGAAACTATTTCGTGGGAGGGAGAGAGAAAGCCAGATCATGCATGGCATTTGTATGTGTGAGAGAGTGAGTGTGGAGAGAACCTCTCCACCTCTATTTATAGGAAAACCCAAGGGGTAGGGTGACACTTGAATATACCAAAATGCCCATGAATGGTGTCCTTCACAAGGGTAAAAGGGGAAGGCAAGTGGGGCAAGTGGGGCTCCATGGAGGAGCCCCCTCTTGGCCGGCCACAACCTTGTGGGTCCCCCTCAAAAGGGGTTCCCTTCTCAGCAAGTCATCCCTTAGATCTTTTTGAGCAAAGCCCAAAACGATGGCTTTCCAAAAAGTAACCCAAAAAGCACTTTCACTATTCACAAAGACATTTTTTCGCGATCGTTAATTCCGAAAATATTTCTGTAGGTCCAGAACATTTCCAGTACCCACTAAAACAATTCTGGACGTGTTCCGAAATATTTCTGGATCAATGATTTTCTTCAGCGAAAAGCAACCATAGCAATTCCGGCTGCTCCGGAACATTTCCGTTTTTTCTCTCCGGAAAAATTGCAGAAGTTCCCAGAACAATTCTGGTACCTCCAAAATGTTCCAGGTGCGTGCCGAAACCTATTTGGCTTAATGGTTTACTCCGAAACAACTTTTCGGTTTTACTGAAACTTTTCCGGTGTTCTCTCGGAACATTTCTGTTTGTCTCTGAAACTTTTCCGGTGATCTCCAAAACTATTCCAGTGACTTTCTCTCAGATTCGCTGTCTAGAATTCAGCAGATAGATGACCCTTAAGTTTGTGACCCAGTAGGTTCGGTGAAGTATAGACATGACCGGAACACTTTCCATTCAATGATCAATAGCGGAACCGTGGACACCCATATTGATCCCTATACCCACACAAATGAATATTTGAGTGAACCTCTAGTTGCCGTGTGCTATTCCTGTTGCTTCGCGATATGTTACAAACACCCGAGGTGAGACTTATCGGCATCCGCGTGGATCAACAACTTGTCCACTATGCCAGTTACCTCGTTACCGGTTTTGTTCTCTTATCTCGTTTCCGCATTCCGGCATCCTTGTGATCAAATCACAATGTATCTGGCCAGACGATGATGGATACCGTAACACCGAGAGGGCCCAAAGAATATCTCTCCATCGTCCGAGGAGCAAATCCCAATCTTGAGCTATCAAGTTACTTGTCATACTTTTTCATGAACCCATAAGCCGCCGTAATTGCCACCCATTTACGGATGACGTTTAACAAACCCCAAAGTTCATGAAGCAAGCATGAAGAAACTCGATACTCTCATGGTCTAAGGAATTATGCAAACGTTAACTTGCTCTGTGTTATTATCCATTAACTTGTGACGAATGTATCTCATAGCATAACATCAATTCGGGTCGATTCAACACAAGTGTTCTCCTAACATTGTGCCCTCAAAAGTTGCCAGCATAGACATGCCGATGATCAGGAAAGCGTGATAATCATGCAATACTTGAGCTAGTCTTAGAGGCCAGACTAGAAATACATTTTACCGTTTATTATTCCACACGTGCATATGAGTTTCCTCCGAGCCTCGTGGTTATTGCAGACTCAAGAACCATAGCAGTTATAGCACGGAATATAAACATAATTACGAACATGGAGACAAATAATAACATTTATTATTGCCTCTAGGGCATATCTCCTACACGTTAATATCACAACACAACTCTATGACTCAAAAGTTAAACATACAACAATATATTACAAACCAGGGCACGGGGACCCATAAATACATCAGTCACAAAATAGTTATCATCTGAGTACAGACCAGGTTCAACACAAGGGTGCCATATGATGGCTGAAACACAACAACGATACTAGATCGAAAAGGCAAGGCCTCCTACCTGGGACCTCCGAACTACTCATCGGCGTCGATCTCCACATAGTATCCGGCGGCGGGATCATCAGACTGGGTGTAGCCATCGTTTGGATGCAGCAACCGGGTAGTAGAAAAAGAAAGCAGAGCAACTGTGAGTACTCATCCAAAGTACTCGCAAGACTTACATCAAATCTATGTTAACTTTGCATTGGTATCAAAGGAATGGGGCTATATCTTTGAAATAAACTACAGAAATGCCAGAATAAGAGGGACAAGCTCCACCTATCGAAGACTATCTTCATCTTGCAGCATCAGAAGAGAGGAGCGTAATTACAATACCAACTTGTACTTATGTAATGTAACAACATACCCCAAGATCCTCCCTCGACTCCCAGCGAGAAAACGATCCTCGGGTGACCATAACTAATATCTGGGTGCATTTTATTAAGTATCCAGTTTAAGTTGTTAAAGCTCGGGATACAACTCCAAGTCGTCCTGTTACCGTTGACATGGCTATTCGAATAGTTTAACTTCCCTACAAGGGTGCACCACATAGCCCGACACGTTCGATTACCTCTGGCCGGACACACCTTTCCGCGGGTCATGCCCGGCCTCGGATGACCGACACGCTGAACTCCTACCTAAGCTCTCCAGAGAGGTCGCCCGCCGGTCTAAACCCTATGGCTAGGGGATCTTCGGCCGATCACCCCAAGCACACCTGCATGTTGCGCGACTGGTCGGGGACCAAGCCCACCTAGTCCCTCGGACTCAGGCAGTAATCCGCTCACCCCAACAACCAGCCCGACATCTCTGAACTGCAACATCTGACAGAGCCTTCAGGAGGAACTGACGACGCCGAGGGCCCCATAACCATTATCCCGCGTGGCAGTTAGTGCGTATAGGCACGTAGCCAACTCAGATCAAATACCCAGAACTCGGTAGCGTATTATTTTAAGTAACCACGGACACGCCCAGGGCCAGGCCCATCCCGGATGGTCTCCGCCTGCCCCGTCGCTCCGCAAACAGTAACTCACTCGGGGGCCGTCAGGAACCCAGGTCCATCTCAATGGAATGGTACCACCCTTCCTTTCAGCCCCCATCCGAAGTTATTCATGTGTAATGTATTAATGTAAAGGATCATCTGTGATCATCGCCCAATGGGATCACAGTCCGACTACAGCATGGCAAACGGACAAGGGTGCATGGCCAACTGATGAATCGCAAGCTCAGCTATACTAGGCATGCTAGGATACAGGAACAGTTTCATCAACAGGATACAAAAGCAGGCTATGCAACAGAATAGGATCTACCGATATATAGCAACAGTAACTCTACTCTAATGCAAGAAGTAGAGAGAAACAATGGGTGATATCGGATGATCAAGGGGGTTTGCTTGCCTGGAAGCTCTGCTGAGGCAAACTGGTCGTCAGGAGGGTAGTAGTCCTCAGGGGCTGTGGCAGTCGAGGGGTCTACCGACAAGAAGGGGAGGGGGAAACAAAATAAATAATAGGGCAAAAAAATGCAACAAAATGCATGTCATGGCAATTTGTATTGATGAAGTGCTCTAATGCATTACTACATATTTTAGTTGAAGTGGGAAAATAAATTGGAATTATTTTCCCAGGGTTAGGCACTATTCATTTATTGATCTGGAGGCAAATGCTCCATGTTCATGGTCATAACAATGTTTGTCATGCATGTAAATGACATATTCAGATTCATTGTATTTTTCTGATCATTTTTCATATATAAATGTTTTTCATCCGAATTACGGTTTATTTTATATCATTTTTCAAAGTTTATTTGAATTACTAGAATTTCTGGATTATTTTATTACAAAAAACATTAAACTAAATTGCTAAGTGCACCCGATGCAGTGCACCCAACAGTGTACCCAATGGCTGACTGGTGGGGCCAGTTGACTGGGTCAAGTGCCCAGTCAACAGAGGCTGACTAGTGGGGCCAGTTGCTGACTCCGCAGGGCCTTATCCGTTGGAATAGTGGGCTGGCCCCACATGTCATACACTCAGATGTTAAACGGGTTAATTTAATCCTAATTATATTAGTTAGTGGGTGGGACCGGCCTGTCAGTGAATCATTAAGTTAACAGGGGCCAGTTAATCATTGCTAATCTAGTCGCTACAGTACTCTGGCCCACATGTCAGTGCCTGTTAGGGCTGTGGTTAGGCGCCTAATGATCTGGCGAGTGGGCCCGGCCGGGGTTTTTGCGGTGCCGCACCGGCGGCGGCCATTCCAGCGGCGGAGCAGCTCGGGGCTTCGCCGGAAATGCGCTACGGTGGTCCGTTTTGGACGCGGTTTGCACCTACGGCTTTGTGAGGCTCGCGCGCATCCAGGGGTGGTGGTGGCTGCCTGTGAGATGGCCGGAATCGACCGGAGCATCAACGGACAGCGACGGCGCATTCGGGAGCTCGATTGAATCCCTGCTCCGGCTCGTTTACGCGCGAACTAAAGCTACGGCTAGCACCAGGGGGTTGCCCCGAACACGTTGGCGCGCTTGGTTGGGCACGACATCGACAGCAGTGACGGCAGCGAGGACAGCGGCGGCGGCAGGAGCTCGGGAGCAGCAGCAGCGCAGAGCTCAAAACAAAGGGGGAAAACATGGGGGCACATCGCGGTGCTCACCGAGAGGCACAAGGAGGCCGATGGGGGCTTAGTAGCTGCAGAGGTGAAGCAAATCGACAGCGGCGAGTTCCGGCGATGCAGAGGAAGGAGACGACCGTTGCGGGTGATGTAGGAGCGCCCGACCCGATCCCGTACTCGCATGCGACGAAGACGAACGCGGCGGTCCTCCTGGACACGCTCTCGTGGCCCGGGAAGTGCAGTGGCCGCGGTTACGGCGAGGCCATGGCGACGAGTGCGCTCGGCCGAGTGTGCGAGAGAGAGTGGCGGCGCGAGGGAGAAAGGGGCGAGGGCTAGGGTTTGCCAGGAGGTTGTGGGGAGGCCATATAGGCGCCCAGGGCTACAGGGGAGCCGCCGGTGTCATCCATCGCGCGCTCGAGCTCGGCCTCGGTGACACAAAAGGAGGGAGCAGGTGGGGAGGAAGACGACGAGGGGAGTGGGCTGGGCTGGCTCCTGTGCCACTTGAGCCCAAGTGCACAGGTAAGCCCCTCTGCTTTTCTTTTTCTTTTTCTGTTTTCGTGTTTAGCTACTGTTTTCTAATTTCTTTTGTTAGTAAATGATTTTAATAAGCTATGAAACTTAATATATAAATGCTATGCAGTGTTATGATGATTCACACAAAGTTTGTGGTCATTTTGAATTATTTCAAATTGGTCTTGAATTTAAAACGGGCCCTAATAATTGTTGCTGGTTCTGTTTTATAAATGCTAGGGTCAATTTGGATTTTTTGGTGATGTTGTTTTTCTTAACATAAATAACTATGGAATATTTGCAACAACCTGGACATTTTTCTTTTCATGTTTGATGAAGTTGAATTTTGACTTGCAATTTGAATTGAAATCAAAAGTGAAATTTGAAATGAGATATGAAACTAATGATGATTAAGCTAAGATGACTTGGCATAATTAAGGGAGTTCACTGTAGCTTAATTACAGGGGTGTTACACATATTCCCCACCATGAATGAGCTTTTTTTTAACAAAGGTAGGGTCTCGAAGGACCCCGTTGCTTCATTAAATAAAAAGTGGATGTACAAAGCAACAAACATCTGGACCCAAAGAAAAATAGAAATTAGAAACTAGTCCGTGAATTATGCAAGGAGGACCCTAGAAAGCAGATGCAAAATGCAATTGGGTCCTAAGCTGCTCCCAAACGGAACTAATCTCGTCGACGCCGGGACGAAACCACATGGTCCCGCTAGATGCTACTTTTTGTCAGTGAGAGAGTACGCATAGTTGCATGCATAAGTCCCTGATTCTCTTTCCTCTCTCCCCCAAATAAAACCATGCATTTTGAAAATTTAGATGATTAATATCTTTTAAACCAAAATTTCATTTTTGAATATCTATTATCTATACTACTATATAGTGTAGCAGTTTTGAAAGTTTGAATCCAAGCAATAGAGTGCAATTTCTACCGTTGATTGGACCCATCTGACGACCCAGGATGCTTGGATTCGCTGCTACAGTACAGAGCACATTTCTCTATGTTGTTCTAGAAACATCCTTGAATCAGCAACATCTTTCCACTGTACAAAGAAGGCACTAGCCGCTCCCACATCCCTCTTCTTGTCATCACCTGATTGACACAAACAGACGTGTGTGGCAAGCAGTTCGAACGACATCCACGGCCAGTGCCGTTACGTAGCGTGAGGCTGCCATTGATAAGTAGTAACCGAAATGTACTAGAGAAGAGGAGAGATTTTGCAGGTTGGTCTAGCGTACATAATTCAACAAATCACACATAGTACGTGGTAAGTGTCAGTTAACATGTGTGTGAACATGCGAAGCATGTGAAACTAACTAGTATATAATTAAAACAGAAGTCAAACAAGCCACCATGTTCATCCACATAAGCTAAAATTATTTTATCAGTTGATCTTGATTACGATGGATAAGATTTAAAGGTTTAGAAGTTACGCACAATATTTTTATGTGCAACTATTGCTACAACATGTCACGTATACAACTATTGTTTTAAAGGTCGCCTATACTACAGTTGTCCACAAACGCATAGCAATTGGATTCTATATGCATAAGGACACGCACAACCATAGGCCGGTGTATAATAAGGAAGTCCAAAAAAAATTAAGGATACGTACAACTGTTGCACAACATAAGCCCGTGTGTAGTAAGAAAATAAAAAGGAATTTAAGGACACGTACAACTGTTGCAGAACATAGGCCCGTGCATAGTACTCCCTCCGTCTCAAAATAAGTGTCTTAGAGGGAGTAAGAAGGAAATAAAAATAATTAAGGACACGTGCAACTGTTGACATAGGCCCGTGTATAGTAAGGAAATAAAAAAAGAAATTTAAGGACACGTACAGCTGTTGCAGAAAATAGGCCCGTGTATAGTAAGGAAATCAAAAAGAAAAACAAGGACACATACAACTGTTGTTTCGGTCTGCACTAGACTAAGCTGAGCTGCCACCTTGGAAACTGGCCTGATCAAGATGTCCGTATACATGCATGATGTCACATATGACGTCAGCGACAAAGAAAAAAACGATGCTGCTCCTGCTTTCTACGTCAATCTTTTAAATATGTTATTGTAAATATAGTAATCAGGTATAATTAAATACTCCCTCTGTAAAAAATTATAAGAGCGCTTAGATTACTACTTTAGTGATCTAAACGCTCTTATAATTCTTTACAGAGGGAGTAGTAAAGTAAATGTTCATTAGATGGATAAAGAATACAACTCTACTACGCACATAGTGAAACTGGCATAGATAAATGACTCGACGCTATTGCACATATAACTTTGAAAAAAATGAAAACAATGATTTTCATACAACATATGAACTTCAAAATTAGCCAAATATAAGAGTAGCTTTTTGTATGCAGAGTGGATTGACTTGCATATTTTTATATAATAAAAATAAAAATTAATTTATTTTGTTCGATATTATGTAAAGTATAGTGATGGGAGTCCGATATTAATGTAACCTCCCATGTGTCAACATGCATGGATTTGGCTGTATAGCAAATCCGTTATAATTATATTGTCATAGGAAATTGAAATAGATATAACAACAATTTTATGCCATTGGAAAAGGCAAGCTACTATGGGAGGGATTGAGAAACAAATCATGACAAGTATGCATTTTGGCCTTTTCGTATTGCATAAAAAATGTAATTCATTGTAAAAATTACATAGAAAATGTAAGAGAAAATAATCTATTATGGGAGTGACTGGAAGAGAATGTTTTGGTCATTTGTCAAGTCAAATAATGTAATGCATATTTCAATCAATATTAAAAAAATAACTAAAATAATTTCATTTTAGAAAATATTACACATACATTTCAACTATTTCACTCAAATTCAGAGAACATTTAATGCATATTTTAATTATGTCAATCATTTTAGAAAGAATAATTGAATTTTAGAAAACATTTAATGCCAATTTCAATTATTTCAATCAATTTCACAAATATCACATGTTTCAATTGAAATAGAGTCACTTATAATAGTTATTTTACTAATATTATCAATTTCTAACGTTTCAGTTAATTCACTTGTGCAATTTTTGGTTTGAAATTTCATACAAGTTTCTATTAATTCAGTAGTTTAATTTCAGCTATTTGAATCCTATTTGAAACATTGAGCATAGATTTCACATATTTATCTCATATTTCAATAAAATTCATAAATTAGCACTAAAAATAATTAAAATTATTTTAAAATATTGTTAAATTGATTGAATTATGACTGAAATCATCAAAATTTGTGTGAATATTTATGAATTGTATTTTTTGAAGTAATGGAAAGTGACTGAAATAATTGAAAAAGTTTGAATAAAAAAAAGATTTTTGGAAAATATCACTGACATAATTGAAATTTGTGTGAATAAGCACTGAAATAGAGTGAAATAATTGATTGGAGTTTGAATAGAAACATATGACATTTTTCAAATTTCAATCAATTTCGGAAATCATTTAACACATATTTTAATTATTTCACTGAATTGCAGAAAATATATTTGTACATATTTCAGTTGATTGAAGTATGATTAAAATAATAAAATTTAAACTAGTTTAAAATGTATCCAAGATTGGTCTTGTTCTAATAGTGTTGTCGCCACGAATTCAAATATAAAAAAAAATAAAACGGAATTTTGGTGTGAGAGGAGAAAGAATAAAACAGAAAATATAAAAAAATTAAAAATATAAAAAATGTGTGTGTGAGAGAGAGGAGGAGGCCACGTGGGTGGGGCCAAGCTGGTAAATACGGAAACAGGTATACGGAATACAAAATAAGTATAGATGTACATGCTAGGAGGCGCGATGCGATTGGTGGAAAGGACTCCGCCATATGCCGTCGCCGTTAGAAATGCTTTTGCGGCATCTCCTACCTCTCCGACCCGCCCGGCCGTTCACAATTTCACATGAATCCCAAACCACCTGTCTCGAGCTCACCGTCACGCAGCGCGCCAATGGGAGCAGAGGGGATGCAGCAGTGAGAGTAAGCATTGTCAGCAGAGAAGGAATCATAGTGATAAACTTGGGTGCCGAAATGTCGCCGTTTCCTTGGGATGGTTTTAGCTGTCGAAACTTTTGCTCTATGTCTTTGTCTACCTCGTTTTGTTGTTTTGTTCTATTGCTGAGGCAAATAACAAGTGCATGTAGTAGAATTCTAGCACTGAATCGAGTTGAATTCTTTAGAAAAGACTGCACTTTTACATTGTAAGTACTACAATTTAAACCAATACATATACAAACAAGAGTGGGTTTTGAAAGCGTAGTCCTAGGTACTACCCCTCTTATTCAGACCGTCATGACTTGCACTTGCACACACTTGCACACATACACTGGAGTCGCTCATGTACACTAGCAAGTTTGAAGCTGGCTGCTTATATTACAACGATGTGGTGCAGCTCCTTAACGTCCTAGATATTTTATATGTAGTAGATATTATTACTACTGCGTGATGCTTCCTCTGCTAGTATGTAATGTCACGGCAGCCTGTGATAGGATTATTCAACAGCCGTCACATAAATTTAGTCATCAGACCACCAATCGTCGAAATCACGACTGCAGTCAGTGGCCTGGAACTCATCGTCGTCAAGGTAGTACCTCGCGAGCGCGTCTTGGACATAGGGGAGCGTCAGCTCCTTGATCCCAGCGCACCTGGCTCGCAGGGGGCCGTCGACGACGACGTTGTAGCAGTCGGTCACGCGGAGGCGCTCCAGGTGAGGGCATCCGTCGACGATGGCCACCAGCTCGTCCGTGGTGATGTCGCTGCCGATGAGAGAAAGGTCCCGCAGCTCGCGCATGGTCGTGATCCCGAGCGCGCCGCCTCTCTGGTCATACCACCCTTTACGCAGCACGAGACGCTTGAGGTTTGCGGCGCACGCCACGCCGGTGGCCTCGTACGCGTCGCCCCCGACGTCGGGACAGTTGAGAAGCACGAGGTCTTGTAGCAGCGGGGACCTAGTTGTCAGCTGGGTGAACCCTCGGTTGGTGACTTGGGGGCAGGATACGAGGGCAAGGAACTTGAGGGAAGGCGACCTGCATGCATGCCAAGATGGAATCAATACGACCGAAACCAAATCGGCCTTTCTCCATCTTTAATTTGCTACTAAAATGTGGATCCTTTTGATGGAAGATAAGATGTACACATATGTACGGCCGGAGACCTGTCCCCTATGTACTCGAGGAGCTCGTCGGTGACAAACCGCTTCGCCGCGAACACCTCGAGCCGGCCGTGAGAGCGGTCCACGGCCACCTTGGCCATTGCGCACAGGACACGCCCGTCCTTGTCATCGACCACCGCGTGACGCACCATGAGCACGGATCGCCACAGATCGGGCAGGACCTTGGCCGCGCGGAGCCACGAGTGGCACACAAGACCGGCGCCCATGAGAAGCTCGACCGCGCCGAGCTTGGTGAAGATGGAAGACAGCGCGTCAAGAGGAAGCTCCGACCAGTCCCTGACGGCAGGCGCCTCCATTTCTTGCGAGCGCCTGAAACAAGCCAAGTAGTGAGTATTAAGTGGAGTAAGCAAGTACGGGCCTGTCGCTGTCTGCTCCGCCCGATCGAGCAATTTAGAAGAAATTACAGAGGGATTCGGCATGAACCAGCACAGCAGGGAGAGGGAGAGGGAGGCCAGGAGGGGATCGATCCATCGATACCTGAGGGATGCCTGCTTGGGGTAGTAATTTTCTTTTTCCGTTCGATCTCTCTCCCGGCTTAGATAAACACACGAACGCCACAAAGACAGTGGGGCAAGGCAGGTAGGCACAAAAACAGAATGCTGCCGACAGGTGGGCAAAGCAATCCTGAAAATCCCCTGCTTGGAACATATCTAGGACCTTCTTTTTCTGCAATCCCCTGCTTTGCTTTGCTTTGCTTGCTACGTGGGCAAAGCAATTTGGTTGCTTTTCTTCTCTCCCTCACTCACTTTGCTCGATGGGGTATTGGTGCGTTACACATCTGAAACGAAATATCTAGAACCTAGCTTGTTTTCTTCTCTCTCTCTCGCTCACTTTGCTTGCATAGTTAATTGTGATTCGTGGAAAAGCATTGTAATGGATAATGGAGGAATTCTTCTGTCCGTGTCAATATATTGGGAGTCCTATTTGAGTTAACTAGATAATACCATATTGATCCTCACCTTCTGGCTTCGGTGGAATTATTTGTTGCTAAAAATAAAAAAAATAAAAAATTGATGATTATGTGGCACCCTTGCATGTGCTGGAAAATGGGATCACCTATTTAGTTATATATGATTGGTTGTGTCTGGAATTGATGTGGATTACGATAATCTTGTTTAGTTAATTGGTTGTTTTCATAATACATCTCATATACGAAGTTAAAACCACGTCATGACTGACATAGGATTAGAAGGCACAACATGCCGTCGAACGTATAAAACTAAGAGGGAGGGGGGGGGGGGGGGGGGGGGGGGTTCATACACAATTATTTCGCTGGCCGGCCAGCTGGGTAATACGCCCTATCTCGTCGCCGTCTAGGGTTCAGCGGTGGTTTTCCTCCTTTTTTTTCCTGTTCGATCTCTGGACTATAAATAAACAAACGACTTAGGAGCCAACGACAAACGCGACAGAGAGGGGGTGTGGGGGGGGGGGGGGAGGCAGGTCGGTAGAAACAGAGTGTTGCTGACATGTGGGGCCCGCTGGACTGTAAAGCATCTAGAACCTTCTTTTTCTTCGTCACTCATCTTTGCTTTGCTAGCTAGGTGGGCAAAGGTGGTTGCGACTCGTGGGAAAAGCAATTTCTGCATTGCAATAGAGGAGCGCACATCCCCAAGGGTGTCATGGAGAATAAGCAGATGGAGTTTCTCGCTCTCACTCAGGGAAATATGACCGTGGCGGAGAATCTGAACAAGTTCAATCATCTTGCAAGGTACACCACCCATGATGCCTCCTCAGAGAAAAAAAAGATCGACCGGTTCCTTGGGGGATTGAGCCACACCCTAAGGTGACAGCTCAGCCTCTTGGACTTCCCAGACCTCTAAACTTTGGTGAATAAAGCCCTCATATCTGAGCAAGAGAATAAAATCCCGGACGAGGATTGCAAGCGCAAACCTGAGTAAAAGAGAGACCCTAGGGAGCCGCATTTCCAGAAGCAGCGAACCTAGCAGCCGACACCAAAGGCACCTGCACTCAAGCCTGCATGGGACAACTTCCAGAAGCAGCGAACCTAGCGCCATCAGTCAGATATCAAGCGTGCGGAGGAATGGCGCCCAGGCACGGAGTGAAGGCCCTTCATCAGGCTTTAAGCGAAAGACCCAGGTCATGAGGTCATCGGTTGTTGCGGCGACGATGCGCTGTAGGTTGGGGCGCATCCCACGGAATGCCACGTCGTGGTGGTGGTTCCAAATTCTCCAAAGCAGACACAGTTGATTGAACATGTGCATCAAGATGGCGTCATCAAGGACCCAGCCGCTGCGCCACCAGCGGCTGGCAAGGAGCCACCACTTCGACTATCGGTGCGGGCCAGAAAGGCCAACCCCAAGACCACAGGGCCGGAGTGGGTGTAAGGCCCGGCCCAGTCACGTCTTTATAGCCTAGAGCGTGTGTAGCGTGTGGGGGTATCGATGAACTGGCATATTAGACTTGCGGCGCCCACATCCTTCCTCCTCTGTTCTTTCCCCTCCCCCAAGGCTCTACACTCTGTGGTTTGTATCCTGATCTGGTGAATTATACGGAGAAATTGAGAGGAAAGGTTCCATAGATCGAGCTTGCTAACACCAGGCTATGTGTGCATCGTTGTGTAAGTGCGTGTCTGTGATGATGGAAGTGCCGGCTATGTGTAGTGCACCACTGCAGTCACAATTTTATAGTCCAATCGTATATTACTGTAACCGTGTCACTGCACTGACATTAGATCACCGCGAGTGTTGTTAATGCGATTGGAACCGTGTCTCAGCTGAGAGGATTATACTTGTGTGGTTGCATCACTGCGTTGGCGCTGTGATGGGTATGACATGCGTTTAGTTGGTCTTGTGCCAGGTCGTACCACGCTATAAATGATGATGGTTCGGTCTCCGTTGGGTCTGTGCCTGGCATTTCAGCCGCTGCGTGCGAGAGACAGCTGGTGAAGGTGACTGCTCAACTCATACTATATGCATGCAGTTGTCTACTAGTCTCCCGTGTTAAGTGCAGACATGCCAGTACCCCTATAGTATCACAGAATAGCGAGATAGGCGCAACCAATGCTCCCTCGGCCGCGCGGCTTTGCTAGTTCCCTATAACTCCAATTTTAGAATCCTGCAGATAAAAAATGCCCTATACAAGTTTTTAAGACGGGTCTTGAACCTAGTACTTAAAAGAATTCAGAACTTCGCCCTACTCATGTTGCTTTCTCTCTCACCGTCTTTCTCATTGCCACATCTCACTCATTACTGTTTGCTTTGTGTTTTATTCCTTCTGGCTAGGTCTCAAGCATAGGATCGATTTTATTATGATTAAAATACACCGGAGGTCCTAAAAGTATTTCAGGTGTGTCAGCTGGGTCCTATAAGTATGAAAATGCACATCTGAGTCCTAAAAGTAGATAAGTGATTCATGCAAGTCCTACCCAGACATGCCCGCATGGCGTGTTGACTGATGCCATGTAGGCAATATTTTGCAATAATACCCCTAACAAACTCTCTACTCTAATTCAGTTGGCTTTGGACGAACGTAGTGTGATAGATTGGGAACCACAATCTGCTTCACCTCGGTTGCTCACCCTATGAGCAATGGGCAAGTCGAGCATGCCAACGGCCTTGTGTCGCAAGGGATGAAGAGGCGCGTCTCTGATCGCCTAACAACATCAGAAAAGACATGGGTTTTGGAATTACGTATCGTCCCGTGCGCACTAAGAACCACGGCGAGTAGGGCAACCGATGAGAGCCCTTTCTTCCTAGTCTACGGGGCAAAAGCAATGGTTCTTATAGAAATAGAGTTACACTCACCCCGAGTTGAACTCTATGACAAAGAGGAGAAACTCAAAAGGAAAAGAGACAACCTCAACGTAACTCGTTGAGGAACAAAAAGATCGGGTCTTGCTGAGGGTCGCTGAGTACTAGCAAGATCAACGCCGCTACCACAAAAAGCACATCCGATAGTGTTGCTTACAAATCGAGGACTTGGCCGCATGGGAGGCCTAGAAAAGGGGCAACAAGCTTTCCCCAAAACGGGAAGGACCTTTCAAAATTGCCAAAGAGGAGAAACTCGGGGCTTTCAATATAGTGATGGAAGATGGCCGGACCCTCAACAACACTTGGAACATAGATCAACTGAGGAAATTCTTTGTATAACTATATATAAGTCCTTTGGTTAATAAAGCTCATATTGTTCCCTTTTCTCGTGTGATTTTTCTCATTCTTTGATCTGGGCAACCTGAGACGCCGGGGCTGGGGATAAGCTGCATTTTACGGGTATCAGTACCTAGTATGCGCTCCCGGCATTGTCAAAATCGCAAAAGGCACGCCATCTCACGACAAGGTTCGAGGGCAAACACCTATGACTTGGCCAAGACAGAACGAGCGCAAAGTCCTTTGTTTTTTTAGTACAAGATCCGACTTAATTGATAAACTAACCAGAGTACATCAGATCAAAGAAAAAAAAAACCACGAATGACAAAGATCCTTAATAAAACTAAAAGTTACATCGAAGACCTTTGAAGTTGACATCTGTAGCTCTACCGTGTGCATCTTGATGTTCTTCCAAAACTCCAGGTTCAAGTGCAAAGTCCTTTGTACTGTCTTGCTTGACATCAAAATCAGGTAAACAGTCAGGGGCTGGGTAAGTACTCGGGTAAAACTACTCGAGTGACTAATCATTAAATTTTTGCACAATATAAAGCAAATTTCCAAATCACGCAGGCTTATTACCAAAAATGTGTTTTTTTAACGGAGGCAAAATCTTTGCCTCATCTCATTAATTAAGAAAAAGTTTTTGGATATTTACATGGTTCACCCGTGAGTGGGAAAAAAAGGAAAAAGGAAATATTACTATCATGGCATGATCGAACTCAAATGATTTGCGCCGGCTATAGCCCATCTAGAAGTGGCTAAGAGGGAGGCTGATGATCAGCAAGCTCACCTTTTGAGAAAGGAGGAAACTAAGTGGTTCCAATGGGCTAAAGTTAGGCATACCCAAGAAGGGGATAACAACACCAAAAAATTTCATTTGATAGCCAACGAAAAGCACCGCAAGAAGAAAATTTTCCAGCTAGAACAAGATGACGGTACGATTGTTGGTGAGGCACAGCTTAGTACGTACATCTCTAATTACTATAAGAAGTTCTTTGGTACTCCGGTAACTAACAACTTCTCCATGGATGAGAGTGTAATCGATGACATCCCTCAGTTATCTGCTAATCAGAATGCAATCCTTACTGCTCCTTTTACGGAAAAGGAGGTACGGAGGCTATATCTTACATGGAGCATAATAAAGCTCTGGGACCAGATGGGTTCCGTGCTGAGTTTTATCAGAGGTTCTGGCTGGTCATAAAAGGGCACTAGATGCCTATGTTCTCTAATTTGAACCAGGGGAATTTGCCTCTGTTTAAGCTGAACTTCTGTGTCATTACCCTCCAACCAAAGAAAGAGGATGTTGTGCAAATACAGCAATACCGTCCCATTTGTTTGTTAAATGTGAGCTTCAAAAGCTTCACTAAAGTTGCCACCAATCGTATCTCGGCGATTGTGCACATTGTGGTTAAGCCAACTCAACCGGCTTTCATGCCAGATCGACACATTCTGGAGGGAGTGGTCATCCTACATGAGACAATCCATGAGTTACATACGTAGAAACTCGACGGAGTAATTTTTAAAGTGGATTTCGAGAAAGCTTATGAGAAAGTGAAGTAGACTTTCCTGTTGCAGGCTCTGCAGATGAAAGGTTTTGCACCCACTTGGTGTCAGTGGGTACAAAACTTTGTCCAAGGAGGTAGCGTCGGTGTTAAAGTTAATAATGACATCGGTCATTATTTTCAAACCAGAAAGGGACTGCGACAAGGCGATCCTTTTTCACCGATCCTTTTGAATACCATTGCAGACATGCTTGCCATTTCTCATTGCAAGGGAAAAACAGGATGGGCAGGTGGGTGGTCTCATCCCACACTTGGTGCATGGAGGTGTGTCCACCTTACAATATGCGAATGACACCATCATCTTTATGGAGCACGACATGGAAAAGGCAATTAACATGAAGCTGATTCTATGTGTTTTTGAATAATTTCCTGGTCTTAAGATCAACTTCACAAGAGTGAAATCTACTACTTTAGCCAGGCTAAAATAGTCAAGCACCAGTATAAACAACTATTTGGCTATGAAGCTGGATCACCCATGTTCCAATACCTTGGTGTCCCTATCCATCATCGTAAACTCTTGAATAAGGAGTGGAAGGGGATTGAAGACTTCTTTGAGAAAAAACTTTGCTCTTGGAAGTGCAAGATGTTGTCCTATGAGGGATGACTTGTCCCAATCAATGCAATTCTCACTAGGTTGCCGATGTTTATGTGTCCTTCTTCGAAATACCAAAAGGAGCAAGGAAAACATTGGTCTATTACAGATCCAGATTCTTCTGGCAATGTGATGAGCATAAATGGAAAATATTGGCTAGCAAAGTGGAGTATTCTCTATAGGCCGAAAGAACAAGGGGGCCTAGGGATTGAGAATCTTGAGTTAAAAAATAATTGCTTACTCCGCAAATGGATATTTAAGTTACTTCATGATGAAGGGGTTTGGCAAGAGCTATTGCGTAACAAATACCTTCACTACAAATCAGTATCTCAGGTGATCGTGAAGGCCATAGACTCACCTTTTTGGAAGGGTTTGCTGAGGGTCAAGGACGAATTCTTTAGTAGAGACTCTTTCAAGGTCGGAAATGGCCTCACCACGAGGTTTTGGGAAGACACTTGGTTGGGAGACATGCCGCCAAGCCATCAATACCCGTCCTTGTATAATATCGTCCAACGGAAATAGGTTTCCGTTGCGGCACTTGATATCCCCCAAGTGCAAGGGACCGCAACAATCTTCGGTGGGAAGTATTACAAACCTAATTTATATTCGACGCGGTGGGAGCGAAAGAATATTGATAAGTTTTTATTAGTTGAGTTGTCAATTCAACCACACTTGAAACAAGTACTTGCTCAAGAGAATTTATTAATCGCAATGACAATGGAGTGATTTGGTTGTTGTGTGTTGCAAAAAGGTAAATGAAAGCAGCAAATTCCCAGCAGTTGCCAAGTATCAATTATCTTAAAGAGAGCAAATAGTTATGGAAAACGTAGGCATGGGGATGAATGTCGGGACGTTGCATGGATGTCATCAGTCATAACGTAGTGTAAATAATAAAGTATGATTCCTGGCTCATGCTCTCTCACTTTTGTAGGCATGTATTTAATATGTAGTTGAACGTGTTTATTTCTAAGAACTTGCCCAACATCTATTATCCTATCCTCCCATGTCACCCTGGTCACAATTGAAACTAAAGGTAAATAGTCATCAACCCGTGCATTTGCACGGGCTAGTCATGTAGAAGTAAAAGTTTTATTCAGATATTTTGTAAAATTGTAGCAGCATTTATTATGTGTGAACAGTAGAATTTAAAAAATTGGATACCGTTCTGTAATACTACTAAAATCCATGTAATATAGTTTCCTTTGATAACCCCTAGAGCAAAAGCGAAATATATTTTTCAGTTATTTTTAAATTAGGCACTTTGCATATATGTTCTTCCAAATGTATATATATCTTTTTTGCTTATGATTTACCACACATTGCCTTCAATTTTATATCTACTATCTCACCAAGGTTTGGTGTTGTATTCTATCTCTATCAGTGGATAAGTAAGGGTTAATTGAATATTTGTTTATTTTCCATCAGACTCTAGTAAACATTATTTTTAGTAAATGTCATGCCGAATTTTTTTCTTCCATTCTAAAATATAGTTTTTTACTTATTTGCTACTTCTCGGTGCGAGCTCCCCCATCGTCGGACATGGCACCGTACCCTGGTGTGAGGCCGAAGAGGAAGAAGTGGCGGCAGAGATCACTGTTCGTGGTCACAAGCATTGGCTTGGCGTTTTCGACATCCCGGAGCTGGTGGCGCGCGCCTACAATTACAAGGCACTCCAGTTCTTCGGGCGGTCGGCGGAGCTAAGCATCCCTGACTACGCCGACGTCGCGGAGTTCCTCGCGCCGGAGAACATGAGGATAGTCTCCAAGGCCGAGCAGAATGAGCACCTCCAGGTCCAGGTGCAGTACTTCGACCCCTTGGTGGCGTGTCTCCTCAAGGAGGTGCCTAATCTCTATGAGGAGAACTAAGAGAGGAGAGAGTCGATCCAGGAGGTGCACCAGCAGGAGGATGACTACGTAGACTAGGAGGCTATCCTCCACGAGCCCGATGAGGTGGAGTGCCAGCAGGACCAGCCATGAGGTCGGTCTACCACCCACGAACACAAGGCTGACCCCTCTGGCGGCGCAGGGGGACGGGGTGGGGCCGATGAAGAAGCCCAACCTGACGAATACGACTCAGATGACTACGAGTCGTACTGCAAGGATCACCCCTCGAGCCCCCTCCCCCGCGCTGAGCTAGCTAGATGGGGAGGGAGCTATCTAAAGATGTTTAGACTATCATCGTAGCTAGTTTTATTGTTACCGTTACCTGATCGTACTAGACTGCTTAAATTTATGCATGTTTTATGTTTAAACTATATATAGTCATAGCACTGTTTAATTTTAGAATGTTTATGTTTAATATGCAACTGATCATACTAGCTAGACTGTCTAAATTATGCAATGATCATACTTCATGTTTCTTCGTAGATAATTATCTGCCAAATAGTTAGATTGTGGAATATTTTGCAAGTGCCTAGATGCCAATTCTTTAATCTTTGTTACTTCTCATTTTGTTTCTTTTAAGTATATGCTACTTCTCATTTTGCAAATTCAATTTTACATACTGTCATTTGGCATGAATGCATATGTTGTGTGCAAACCATTTCTCTAGATGTTTAATTTGTCAACATGAATGCAGGAAATGACCAACTGCAAGAAGGACAAGAAGTTCTTCATAGTTCTTCCCCGACGACTTTCTAACTAGGACGGTATGTTTTAATTCAACATGTTGTGATCAAGTTTCATAGTTGAGTCCAAGAAATGTCTAATTGTTATTTTCTTTTAATTTTGCTCAGATCATCCCTTCCGTGGCAAGGCGTGACTTCCTGGTGAAGGTCAACGTTCGCATTGCAAAGAAGGTCACATTTGAGGTCACCCTGATGCAGATGACCAAGGCCATGGACTTCATTGTGCTTGTCACCAATGAGGCAAACCGAATCTATCTCGGTTGCCCTAGTTAGAGACTCCTTGTAGATGCCTACGGGATGGTAGCTTGGGAGAAGGTCACGTTCTAACTCGACCATGACCCTGAGGAGATCATGGACTCATGGTGTACTACAAGTACCGCGACCCTGACTCTGACCTTGATTCTGTCACTGACTCTAGTTAGTAGGCATGCTATGTAGTCATACTATGTTAATATTTCGTTGAACATGCTATATGCTACTAGTCATGCTATGTTAGTACTTTGTTGAACATGTTATATGTTACTATAGTCATGCTATGTTAGTATTTTGTTGTACATGTTATATATGTACTACTCCCTCTCTTCCGGTTTATAGGGCTTATCTCAAAATTTTAGTTTTTCCATTTTATAAGTCTCAATTTTATTGCTCCCCATCACATGTTTAGATTTCAAGGTGCATTAAATCATTGCATGCAAGGATTAAGAGAAAACTCACCAATGCATGTAATTTTTTTTGGTCATTTATTGGTCATGCATGCATGCATTGCAATTAATGCATTGGCAAACACAATTTTTTGAGGAAATTGAGTGCATTAATTGAGTACTTTTGCAAACTACAAAAACTATTCCATCACTCACTATCTACCTTGGTTGCTATGATTTTTGAGTTGAGCCCTATAAACCAGAAGGGAGGGAGTATAACTCTTAAAATGAAAAATGTGCTCATTTTGCTGCCATGGCAGCATTTTTGGCTAAGTTTTGCTCCCATGGCAGCATTTTGCCATGGCAGCACCGTTAACCGCGGGTGGCAGAGGCCGGTGTTGGATGACGATAGAAGGAAGAAGAAACTACGAAGGAGAAGTTTTCCCAAAAAGGAAACTACGAAGGAGAAAATCGGTTGACACTTGGTCTTTGTTCCTTTTTTTTCTCGGGGACGTAGAGTGAAGATTGTTTGTTTTTAGGAAATATGGTAAGAGGATTGGTGACAGGGCTTTTTCTAATTGACAGATTGGGCTGCGCTTGGATGGGCCAACATTATAGGGCAGGCTAGTCTTACACTTTGCTTACAGTGTGCCTCCAACCTCAGCTCTCCCCTCGTTCCTCAGTCCCCCAGTCCCCAATCTCAGCTGCGGACCGGAGCCGCCGGCGACCTCACCCCCCCGCCGGCGATCTGAGGTTACCCCTTCTACTGCCCCTCCTTCTCCATCTTATGTACTAGTTGTTCCTTTTTCTTTTCTTCTTAATTTTTCCCTAGTAGAAAACCCTAGCCAGATTTTCCCCTCCTAATCAAACCCTAACATTCCTCCCGTGCTGCAACAGTGGAGAGATAAGAGAGAAGGTGCTGCGCGGCAGCTAGATGATGGATCCCGCTGAGGTTCCCCAAGGCCAAGGGTAAGATTCCCCATCCAGTTTCTCTCCCTCTTCTTCCTTTGTGTATGCTATGCTCGATGGATGGATATGCGTATGTGTGGTGAATGTCTGCAACTGCCCTGATGTGCATATGTGTGTCGATTGCTTACAACCTCCTCATCGAGATCCTCGTCCGCCTCCCTCCAAAGCCATCCTCGCTCCCCCGCGCGTCCGCCGTATGCAAGCAGTGGGGCAGCATCCTCTCCAACCGATACTTCTTCAAACGCTTCCGCAAGCACCACCGGAAACCTCCTCTGCTCGGCTTCTTCAGAGGGTATGCTAAAACTTCATTCCTGCCATGGACTCGCCTGACCGCATCCCTGCTGCCCGCTTCTCCCTGCCCAAGAGCAACATACGCTTTCACGACGATGGAGCATGCATGGGCTGCCGCCACGGCCTCTCTGTCCTAATCAACAAGGATAAGTGCGAGGCCGTTGTGTGGGATCCCCTCACAGGCGAAGAGCACATCCTGCCTTTTCCACCAGGGTCCAACACCGCCTTTATGGCGAGTTACCGTGCCTAGCATGGCGCGGTATTGTGTGCTGATGCTGAAGATGGGCATGTCCACGGAGATTCCTTCTCGAGCCCGTTTAAATTGGTTTTGGTCTGCTGCGGTGGATACGATACACATGCATTTTGTTTTGTCTACAACTCGGCGTCTGGTGGTTGGGGAGATGTTTTCGCGACCGCGATAGCACATAAAATTTCTGTGTTAAGGCCCAGCATCCTGGTTGGGAATGCATTTTGCTGGTTGATTTCTGGAGGTGATATCCTTGTGTTTGATTTTGAAATTCAGAGCCTTGATTTGATCGAGAAGCCGGTAGAAAACCATGTTACCGATGACTCGTGTTTTCAGCTCTTACGGATGGAGAATGATCGACTTGGCCTCGCTGTTTTGTTGGGCCTGACTATCCAATTATGGGAGAGGAAATCTAACTGTGATGGTGTTTTCGAATGGGTGCTGCTGCAGAAAACCATTCCACTAGAGGGGATGTTTCCAACGGGAATGAATTCTGTACTTTTCGCCGGGTATGATGAGGACGCAAATGTGATTGTTCTCACTACTATGACCGGCAACTTCACACTCCAAATTGACTCGATGCAGATCAAGCTTATTGTTAAAAGAAGCAGAATATGTGAAGACACATTTCATCCCTACAGGAATTTTTGTACTGCAGGTACTACCCCCTATTTACATTGCAGAAGAAAAAAAGCCCAATTTGTTTGTTTCGCTCGTATTCATTCCAGTTACTTTTGGTACGTTATTGTGGTAACATTGTTCCTGTTATTAAGGATTGACTAGATATATAAGAATACATTGTCTTGTTTATTTCTCTGTTGATCTGGTCATCTTATGGTTATCTAATTTCTTCTTATGCCACGACACCTTTTATCACTACACGAATTTCTATACCGCCGGTAATACCCTCTATCTACATTGCACAAGCAAAAAAGTCCAGTTAGTTTGTTTCGCTCGTATTCATTCCAGTTACTTTTGATATGTGATTAAGGATTTAACTAGATACATAAGAACACATTGTGTTGTTTGTTTCTTTGTTGCACTAGTAGAAAACAGGGCATTAGTCCCGGTTCGTAAGGGCCTTTAGTCCCGGTTGTGCAACCGGGACAAAGGAATCGGGACAAAAGGCCCCCACTTTTAGTCCCGGTCGTGTTACGAACCGGGACTAAAGTGTCTCCACGTGGCCGCTGCGCAGCGCTCAGGCAGAAGGACCTTGAGTCCCGGTTGGTAACACCAACCGGGACTAAAGTGTCTTCACGTGGCCGCTGCGCAGCGCTCAGGCAGGAGGACCTTTACTCCCGGTTGGTAACACCAACCGGGACTAAAAGGACGCCACGCGTCAGCCCCTGCCAAGCGCTGTTTTTTTTTTTGAAAGGAGGGGTTTAGGGTTTTGGGGTTTAGGGAGGGTTTAGGGTTTTCATTTTTATTTTATGTTTTCTATTCAACTCGACGCTAGCTACTACATATAGCAATTAAGGAACCATTACACAACATCATCATGATCAATATATAGAGAGAAGTGACCTCTCTTTCTCCGTGCTTGGTCGAACAACAAGTTTTCGTATATCTATTCGACGCTACTACATATAGTACACGTTCATGCATATATACAATATAACATCTCTTACGATCCCTAATATCTAATTACCAAAATCGCATTGCCACTCCCGATGGTATTCTCCGTCTGTAGGTATGACAAAGAATCCCGCCAATTCCTCTTGAATTGCTCGTATGCGATCAGTTGGTAGGAGTTCGTCCCGCTTCCACCGGATCTAATTTAAAGAAGGGGGTCAATATATATATATATATATATATATATATATATATATATATATATATATATATATGAATGAAACTCAACACAATTGATGGTAATAAAATAAAAATGTGAATATTGTTTACGTACTTCAAATTGTTCTTCAGATCTGCCCCGCTCAGAGGTCTTGTGGCGAATGTACTCGCAAACGTAGTATCCACATAAATTATTCCCGGGTTCCTGCCACAAGAACTTTACGAGAATAGAGTTCAATCAAAATGATAATCAAGCATGATAATGGTATTGAAACTAGAATCAATGAGAGATGCGCGGAACTAGCTAGTAGTACTTACTTTGGGGTGTGAAAATCGCAGCTCCTTTTTCCATTCACCCCTAACCTGGTTGGTGAACTTTTTCCAAACCCTGCCCGGCAAAGAAAATGATTACTTGATATCAGGAAATGAACGAAAGTTGCCGATATGGTGAGAAAATGATTGAACTTACTTCTGGAGCATTTGACTCATGTCCGCCCACTCCTTAGCCTCTTTACGTCTCGAGTTGAAGACAACTACTAGTCCCGCGTCAAGCTGAATGGCTAGCAGAATAAAGTGGAACCTGCGCACGCATAACCCATCAATTACACTTAACCTCGAGTAAGCGAAACAGAATGTGCACAAGACAGTAACACTCACTTGAAGTTGTAAGGAAATAGTATTTCCCTTTTGTTTTGTTGTCCAAGTAACGCCTTTAAAAGTAATTCTCAGCATCATCGGGGCTTTTTTGTACCGTATATTCATTTACGGTATTTGGGTTAATGAACCCAATGTCATAGATTTTTCCTCTGCATTCGCGGATCTTCAATCTGCATAATATAGTGTGAGGATAATTATACATGCTATGAACGAGCTGAGCTAGAGACTTAATTACTGAAAATATACTTACAGACAATAGCAACTGATGATAGTTTTGTCGAGGGCGTCTTGATTGTATAACTGAAATAATTCTTCAAATTCAATGTACAACGCCTCGATTCCAGTGAAGTAGTGCTCATCTTTAATTCCCACTAAGATACTGTTGGTCCCTTCCTTGCAGGCTTTCAAGTACCAGTCATGCAATCTTCGCATCATCGTTGATAGACGCGGGAGCTGCTCAGGTCTGACGAGAGGCTTCCCGTGCTGGTATCTATAGGCTACCTCAGCCATTTCGAACTGTGCCTGATCGCCTAAGTAATCACCAAGAGTGTAACCAGGATGAGCGGCCGCTACCCCCGGATCATTAGCGATATCGGGAAACACCTTGAGCGGGGGGTACGATTGTTTTTCCTGTTCGCCGAACTGGGGAATTGTTTTCCCACTTCTTGCAGCACTGCTAGTACTTCCCGACCTTTTCGCTTCATTAAATGTCTTTACAATACAGCGGTCATAGTGTGAGAGCGGCGGAGGAGATGGTGGTCGCTGAAGGGCATCCAGACAGCGCTTCGCTTTTACCGGATCTATTTTCTCCTTTGGATCTGGACGTTTCGGTGCAAGCTGGCGTTTCACATCGGCAGCCACGAACTCGTCGGTTTCCTCCTCAGTCATGTCGTATGGTTACTTGGGAGGATCCTTCTTGACGCTTGGACCTGCTCTGGATTTCTTCGTTGTTGTACTGCTAGCCGCCGGAGCGGCGGCGGGTCTCTTCCGCTGTTGCTGACGCGGCGGAGGAGGCGGAGTCCGCTGACGCGGCGGAGACAGCTGAGGCGGCGGAGGATTCTGCTGAGGGGCCTCCTCCGGCGGAGTCCGCTGACGCGGCGGAGACAGCTGAGGCGGCGGAGGATTCTGCTGAGGGGCCTCCTCCGGCGGAGTCCGCTGACGCGGCGGAGACAGCTGAGGCGGCGGAGTGTGCTGACGTGGCGGAGACAACTGAGGCAGCGGAGATAGAGCTGGACTGTGAGGAGTCTGCTGAGGGGCCTCCTCCGGCTGAGTCTGCTGACGCGGCGTCCATTGTGGAAGCACGATGTAGTCCTTTCTCCATAGAATGGTAGTCCTTACGGCATCTACCAGATGAGTCTCCCCGTCACCTGTAGGGTACTCAAGCTCCAGCCCCTCGAATCCGTTGGTAACTTCATCCACCCCGATAATAGCATAGCCATCTGGAATCGGATTGCAATGGAAAGTTCCATCAGCTCTAGGAGGTAAGACATAGCCGACCGCCACCTTCAAGGTTAGGTTGATGCATTTCGCCATTAGCTCACAATGTTCCCTCTCAGTGATATCATCCACGGGGTAGCGAGGAGCCGTGATATCAGGCCGAACGAGCAAACTGGAAGCCACGCTGCTTTTCCGCTGAGATGGTGGGGTAGCTTCGTGGGCAGTATCGAATGTAGGATCTTCGTGCTGCTGAGATGGTGTGCTGGTAGCTCGCTGGCTGTTAAGTGCCTCTATTAACGCTAATCTTTCTTCTACCTTCTGCAGCCGGTCTGCATCCTCTTTCTTCTTTCTCCCTCGGCTTCTATAAGTGTCTCTGCTGTCGGGAAACCCATCCTTCCACGAAACGGAGCCTGATGTGCCTCGTGTTCGTCCAGGGTGTTCAGGATTCCCAAGGGCGCGTGACAGCACGTCCTTCTCTCTGTCGGGATGGAACCTCCCTTCCTGCATGTCCTTGATTGCTTCCTAAATCTTTATGACGGGTGTTTGAAGTTGGTCTTTCGTGTAAACACACTTCCCTGTTTCTGGGTCCAAAGTCCCATGCCCGAAGAACCAAGTCCTTGCCCGTTCGGGCCAGTTCAATGTCGCTGGTTGGATCCCTTTAGCAAGCAGGTCGTTCTCAGCTTTCTCCCACTTAGGCTGGGCAGCCTTGTAGCCACCTGACCCCGTAACGTGGTGATATTCCTTCTTTGCAGCATTTTGCTTATTCATCAGTGACCTGTTCTTAGCTTTCTCCGATTTCTTGTATGCCACAAATGCGGGCCAGTGACCTTTTATCTTCGCATATTGACCGGTGAATTCTGGAGTCTTGTCTTTCTGGACAAACTATTCGTTCAATCTTTTCTTCCAGTTCTTGAATTGTTCTGCCATCTTCTTAAGAGCCCATTTTTTGACTTTTCGCTGTATAACTGGGCTATTTGGATCCTCCTCTGGCGGTAGGCTGAAATTTAGCATGAGCGAGTTCCAAAGCTCATCTTTGCATCTATCGTTGACATAAGAATCTCCATCGTCCTTCTTCTTATTCCATTCTTGGATGCTGATCGGGACGCTGTCCCTAACAATAACTCCGCATTGATATATAAATTGGTCTTGGGTCCGCTTGGGAACAGCCGGTTTGCCATCTGGATCGACTTCTTCGATCGTGAACCTTTCATTCTCGCCCAACCTTTTCTTCGGGACTCGTCTCCTTATAGAAGTTTGGCTCGATCCGGAGGGCTAAAAGAAGAAAGAAGCGTTAATATATGTACATACAAAACAATTAATGCATCTAGTCAGCAGAGGCTTAATTAATATATATACCTCGCCGGACTTTGCAACAGTTAAGGCTCCAACACCGGCGGAGCCGTCATCTTCTCCCTCCTCCATTCGATCACCAGAGCCGTCATCTTCTCTCTCCTCCATTCGACCATCGGAGTCGTTGAGAAACTGTTAGGTGATGATATCATCATCATCTTTGTCGCTGGTTATTTCCTCCAACGCCTCTTCTTGTTCTAAGTCTCTGCCGTGTTCCATAGTTTCTGCAAATATTACAACATGGCAATATACAACCATGGGAGATGGATTAGTGACAAACATAGACCTAATCACAACAAGGAATCATATGCATATGAGCAATTAATGGATTAGTGGATTATCAGGGTTATGTTTTAACGACCCCCTCCCCCCTCATGTCAAAGTTATACCGAAATTATCGGGGTTATGTTTTAACGACCCCCCCCCCCCTCATGTCGAAGTTACGACGATATTTGTACAAGATGAATACAAGATTTATACACAAGATCAATACAAAATGACTTTGAGATCATGAATAATATCAATGACTTTGAGATCATGAATTAATAATGCTATAAAAAATGACTTTGATCATGAATGTACATGTAACACATGGCAAAACATGCTTACTAAACTAATTCAAATGACCCCTAGATCAATGGCAATCATCATGATCAAGTTGACAAGTATTAACAGATTTTCAGACTTAGTGATATTTGCATAGTGGCAGAAAACAGATTCATGATGCAACCTTTGAGGCAAGTAAAATATATGCTATAGCAGTTTTTCATGGCAACAAAGAGCATGGCAAGCATGTACTAATTACCCTCAACAAAACACCCTTACTGATCATGATCCAAAGATGCACAGATTTGTTGCAAACCTCAAGGCAAAATGCAAACCTCAAGGCATGCACTCTAAATTCTTCCAATAAGTTTTCTGTCACTTCTAAATTATCCCTCAAGTCATTCTCACATTCTAGGACAGCATCCACAACCTCTCCTATCCACAAAAATATTTTTCTCATATTTAATAAATTCCCAAGTTGGAATTTATATTTATCCTAGTTTCTTTGGTTTACAAAGGAACCATATTTTCTATAATTCTTCTGCGCCCACAAAAAATTATCCTAGCTACTAGGTAGTACCCACAACCCATTTCACCAAAAACTTTGGGTTCCACAGTTCAAAATTTTCAAATTCCATCCAGTTCAAATTTGGACCAGATTCAAACTCCATGATCAAAACGCAATTTAAACTGCTCCAAAATTTCTGAAACTTTGCCAGACTCTCTTTTATGCATCAACACCTCACCACAAAAATTCCCTAAAATTCCTAAAATCCCTAGCACCCTCTGGCATTTCATCATACACATGGTGGGCATACTGTTCACTGCTGTCAAAAATTCAGTTAACTGAATTTGATCAGAGAGAGGGAGAAGAGTCGCCGGAGCGCGGGCGGCGTCGGCGTCGGGGCGGGCGGCGGCGTCAGGGCGCGGGGGGGGGGGAGGAGGAGGAGGGGAACGGCGCGGCGGCTCACAGTGTGTTGCAGGGGAGCGGGGGACGGCGTCGGGGCAGGGCTCGGCGACGACGACGTCGGGGCAGGGCGTCGGCGAGGGGGAGGGCGCGGCGAGGGGGCGACGGCGATCTCCGGCACAGCAGCCTGGCGGCGTCGTGCTCTGGTTCGGCGTCGGGGGAGAGAATGGGAGAAAAACTCCAAAGTCCTTGCTTATATACAAAGACCTTTAGTCCCGGTTGGTGACTCCAACCGGGACTAAAGGGTGCCTTTAGTCCCGGTGCGAGCCACCAACCGGGGCTAAAGGTGAATTTCACCAGGCGAAAGGGCGGGAAGCCCAGGCCTTTAGTCCCGGTTGGTGGCTCGGACCGGGACTAAAGGGGGGCCTTTAGTCCCGGTTTGAGCCACCAACCAGGACTAAAGGCCTGGTGCTGGCACAGCCGCGGGGCAGGGGAAGTTTAGTCCCACCTCGCTTGGCGAGAGGCGCCCGCAGTGGTTTATAAGCCCCGCTACGGCTGCCCTCTCGAGCTCCTCTCTAACGCAGGCAGTACATGCCTAACGTTCCTCTCTCGCCTGTTGGGCCTACTAGCACCGCGGGCCTGCATCCTGGCCCATATATAGTTGGGTTTCTAGTCGTATGCAGGCCGTGGTGGCCTAGTAGGCGGCATTTTTTTTATTTTTTGCATATGTTATGTCAACTTTTTAGTCCCGGTTGGTGGCTCCAACTGGGACTAAAGGTCTTTTCCAGTTTTTTTAGTTTTTTGCTTTATTTTTTTCTTTTGTTTCTACTTACAGCCAAATATTTAGAGTTTTTGAGTGAATCTTTTTGGTTTAGGTCACAACAAATATAAACTTTCTGTTAGTGCCAGTAGTTTTCAAATTTGAATAGTTTAAATTTGAATTCTTTGAAATTTGTGTGAATCACTAGTTTGTGAATAACTTTACTTTAAAAATAGATTTTTGAGTGATTCTTTTTCCTGCTGTTTAATATTAGTGTGTTTTATCAGTATGTTCAATTTAGTAATTTTTAGGTTATTTTAAATAGGTGTTTTAATCAAAAACAGATTCTGTTTAGCTCTTTTAGTTTTATAGCTCAAAAAAATCATTAAATGCATGAAAAATAGCGAATGAAGTCAGAAAGGGTTGAAAATTGATGATGTGGCTTTGAATGGTGCATGTTGAATGCACAAAAAGTCTGGAGTTGAAATAAGTTTAAAAAAATGAAATGCCTTTGTAACAGATGAGTTTTCGTTCGAAACCCAGATACTTCGAAAGAGATTGTCCAGTTTGTACACGAAGTGCATCCAGTTTTTGCCGTAACCCTCTCAACTTTTTAGCACATGCTATGTGGGTGAAATGATGATACCATGCCAAGTTTCAACCTTTTCAGAGTTCATTTGTAGTGCTTTTCAATTTCAGGGTCATTTAGCTCAAAAAAATCAATACATGCATGAAAAATAGCGTTCCTTCGTGTTTCAAATGACAAAACACATATATACCCTAACTATTACAAAGATTCCCTCCGGTTTGTCCGAAGTGGCACTTTCCAGCTATAAGTCCGGAAACTCACACTAGAGAGAAAGTGATGGCGGTGAAGCCGGTCACATCCCAAAGTGGGATCTTGGGGTATAAAACAATTTCTTCGCGTGTGTCCCTTGCTTATTGCGCCGTAACCATGGATAATGTTCATCATTTAACAGGATGCTTGGGTTAGTCTTCACTCTGAAGGGAGAAATTTCATGAAACTTTTCATAATCTTCTGACATGTCTGTCTTGTCCTCCACTCCCACGATGTTTCTTTTCCCTGAAAGAACTATGTGGCGCTTTGGCTCATCGTATGATGTATTCGCTTCCTTATCTTTTCTTTTTCTCGGTTTGGTAGACATGTCCTTCACATAGAAAACCTGCGCCACATCATTGGCTAGGACGAATGGTTCGTCTGTGTACCCAAGATTGTTGAGATCCAGTGTTGTCATTCCGTACTGCGGGTCTACCTATACCCCGCCTCCTGACAGATTGACCCATTTGCACCGAAACAAAGGGACCTTAAAATCACGTCCATAGTCAAGTTCCCATATCTCCTCTATGTAACCATAATATGTGTCCTTTGCCCTATTGGTGTTTGCTGCATCAAAGCGGACACCACTGTTTTGGTTGGTGCTCTTTTTATCTTGGGCGATCGTGTAAAATGTATTTCCATTTATCTCGTACCCTTGGAAAGTCAATACAGTCGAAGATTGTGTCCTGGCCAACAAGTACAGCTCATTTCCAACAGTGGTGTTACCCATGCGATGTGTTTACAACCAACCGCCGAAAGTCCCCATGTGTTCACGTGTAATCCAGTCGTCAGACTGCTCCGGGTGTTTGGAGCGTAGGATATTCTTGTGTTCATTGATATACGGGGCCACCAAGGTAGAATTTTGTAGAACTGTGTAGTGTGCTTGCGCCCAAGAATGCCAGTCCCTACATATTATTGCTTTCGGTCCTAGCGTGCCTTTTCCACCCAGTCTCCCCTCATGCCGCGATTCAGGAACATCAATCGGCTTAAGGTCGGGAATAAAGTCAACACAAAACTCAATGACCTCCTCTGTTTGATGGCCCGTGGAGATGCTTCCTTCTGGCCTAGCACGGTTACAAACATATTTCTTTAAGACTCCCATGAACCTCTCAAAGGGGAACATATTGAGTAGAAATACAGGACCCAGAATGGCAATCTCGTCGACTAGGTGAACTAGGACGTGCGTCATAATATTGAAGAATGATGGTGGGAACACCAACTCGAAACTGACAAGACATTGGACCAAATCATTCTGTAACCTTGGTAGGATTTCTGGATCGATTACCTTCTGAGAAATTGCATTGAGGAATGCACATAGCTTCATAATGGCTAATCGAACATTTTCTGGTAGAAGCCCCCTCAATGCAACCGGAAGCAGTTGCGTCATAATCACGTGGCAGTTATGAGACTTTAGGTTCTGGAATTTTTTCTCTGCCATATTTATTATTCCCTTTATATTCGACGAGAAGCCAGACGGGACCTTGATACTGAGCAGGCATTCAAAAAAGATTTCCTTCTCTGCTTTGGTAAGAGCGTAGCTGGCAGGACCTTGATACTGCTTTGGATGCATGCCGTCTTTTTCGTTCATACGTTGCTGGTCCTCCCGTGCCTCCGGTGTATCTTTTGTCTTCCCATACACGCCCAAGAAGCCTAGCAGGTTCACGCAAAGATTCTTCGTCACGTGCATCACGTCGATTGCAGAGCGGACCTCTAGGTCTTTCCAATAGGGTAGGTCCCAAAATATAGATTTCTTCTTCCACATGGCTGCGTGTCCGTCAGCGTCATTCGGAACAGATTGTCCGCCAGGACCCTTTCCAAAGATTACTTGTAAATCCTTGACCATATCAAGTATATCATCACCAGTACGGAGGACAGGCTTCTTCCAGTGATCTGCCTCACCTTTGAAATGCTTGCCTTTCTTTCTTAAGGCATGCTTGGTCGGAAGAAATCGACGATGTCCCAGGTACACATTCTTCTTGCATTTGTCCAAATATATACTTTCAGTCTCATTTAAACAGTGCGTGCATGCGTTGTATCCCTTGTTTGTCTGTCCTGAAAGGTTACTAAGAGCAGGCCAATCATTGATGGTTACAAACAGCAACGCTCGTAGGTCAAATTCCTACTGTTTGTGCTCATCCCACACGCGTACACCTTTTATGTCCCACAGCGGTAAAAGTTCTTCAACTAATAGCCTTAGGTACACATCAATGTCGTTGCCGGGTTGCTTAGGGCCTTGGATGAGCACTGGCATCATAATGAACTTTCACTTCATGCACAACCAAGGAGGAAGGTTATAGATACATAGAGTCACGGGCCAGGTGCTATGATTGCTGCTCTGCTCCCCAAAAGGATTAATGCCATCTGCACTTAAACCAAACCATAAGTTCCTTGCGTCACCTGCAAAGTCCGGCCACTTTCTCTCGATTTTTCTCCGCTGCGACCCATCAGCGGGTACTCTCAACTTCCCGTCTTTCTTACGGTCTTCTTTGTGCCATGGCAACAACTTGGCATGCTCTTTGTTTCTGAACAGAAGTTTCAACCGTGGTATTATAGGAGTATACCACATCACCTTGGCAGGAACCCTCTTCCTGGGGCGCTCGCCCTCAACATCACCAGGGTCATCTCGTCTGATCTTATATCGCAATGCACCGCATACCGGGCATGCATTCAAATTCTCGTACTCCTCACCGCGGTAGAGGATGCAGTCATTAGGGCATGCATGTATCTTCTGCACCTCTAATCCTAGAGGGCAGAGAACCTTCTTTGCTTCGTACGTACTGTCAGGCAATTCGTTATCCTTTGGAAGCTTCTTCTTCACTATTTTCAGTAGCTTCCCAAATTCCTTGTTAGATACACCATTCCCTGCCTTCCATTGCAGCAATTCCAGTGCGGTACCGAGCTTTGTGTTGCCATCTTCGCAATTTGGGTACAACCCTTTTTTGTGATCCTCTAACATGCGATCGAACTTCAACTTCTCCCTTTCACTTTCGCATTCTCTCTGTGCATCAACAATGACCCGGCGAAGATCATCATCGGGCACATCTGGTGCCTCTTGATCTTCAGCTTCCCCCGTTGCAGTATCACCGTATTCAGGGAACATAGGATAGTTGTCATCATCCTCTTCTTCTTCGTTGTCTTCCATCATAACCCCTCTTTCTCCGTGCTTGGTCCAAACATTATAGTGTGGCATGAAACCCTTCTCAAGCAGGTGGAAGTGAAGGGTTTTCGAGGAAGAGTAATCCTTCGTATTCCCACAGACAGTACATGGACAATACATAAAACCATTCTGCTTGTTTGCCTCAGCCACTTCGAGAAAATTATGCAGGCCCGTAATGTACTCGGATGTGTGTCGGTCACCGTACATCCATTGCCGGTTCATCTGCATGCATTATATAATTAAGTGTATCAAAAACCATTACAAAACATCATGAATAATAGAGAAATGACTAAATTAATACAAGTTCATCATCACATTAAAACCAAAGTACAGTAGTGATCAAATGTTATTACTGAAAAAATAAATACATAAAGTCCATACATAGTTCTCATAGAACAACATACAGCTCTCTAGAGCATCTAATTAAAATATACATTAAAACTAACATACAACTATGTAAAACATTTAAATGCAATAACAAATGTGATCAAAATCGCAACTAAGGTAACAATTGATCCAACAGCATAATGATACCAAGCCTCATTATCAATGGCATATTTTCTAATCTTTCTAATCTTCAAGCGCATTGCATCCATCTGGATCTTGTGTAGATCGACGACATCGGCAACATGCAACTCCAATTTCATCTTCTCTTCTTCAATTCTTTTCAATTTTTCTTTTAAATAATTGTTTTTTTAACTAAATTTAACCTCTCGACAAGAGGGTCGGTTGGAATTTCCGGTTCACATACCTCCTAGATAAAAACATCTATGTCACGTTGGTCGGCATAATTGTCATAAACACTAAATGAAACAAATAGTTATAAAAGATAATATACCACATCCGAATCATAGACCGGACGAGAGCCGACGGGGGCAGATACCAAAACCATGGCACTATATAATAACAAACAATAATACAAGTAAGAAAATTATACAAGTAGCTATCTAAATCATACAAGTAAGAATTTTTTTAAAAAAAAGAAGATAAGAACAAGAGGCTCACCACGGTGGTGCCGGCGACGAGATCGGCGCGGGCGATCGACGGCGGTGAGGACGGGGACGGGGACGGGACGGCACCCTACACATGTGCAAACTCTAAGAAGTTAATTTGAGCTCAAATTGTGCATCTAAATCAAAAGAACTCCCACATACACACCTCCACTAAAACCCACAAACCACTCTACTTCTAGAGCATTTGAAATGAGCTAAACTAGCAGTGAGAAATGAAAGGATGAAGTTGCTAACCTTTTAGAACACTTGGATAGTTGGTGCACCGCCAAACCTAGACAAATCTTGGGGAAAATGTAGCTTGGAGGTCGAGCTTAGAGAGGAGAAAGCTTAAGTGTGGCTCGGGCATTTCATCAAACACCTCATGTGCATAGGAGGTGAGAACAGAGTAGCACACACCTCCCACACGCCGGCCGGCCAAAAAACAGAGGAGTGAGCGCGCAGGGGCGAGCATATATATAGGCATCTTTTTAGTCCCGGTTGGTTTCTAGAACCGGAACTGAAGACTGACCTTTAGTCCCGGTTCCAGACACCAACCGGGACTAAAGGTGTTGCGCCAGGAGCGAGGCCCTTTAGTCCCAGTTGGTGGCTGGAACGGGGACTAAAGGTCCCAGCCGAACCGGGACTGGTGCCTGCCGAGGCCCGGCCGGCGTCCTGGCCGCTCGAATCGGGACTGATGCACGCATTAGTCCCGGTTCGTAAGTCGACCGGGACTGTTGCTCTGATCTGCCAAAAACCTATGCCCTATTTTCTACTAGTGTTGGTCTGGTGATCTAATTTCTTATTATTAATATAAATATCTTTTGATGCCTGGCCATTGCTAGATACAAACTACGATTCTGTTCTTGTAATGATCTTTTCATCAGTGGGTTTCTAACAATTGGAAACTGACAACAGTTGCAGTGAGAGATAGTGAAACCATCTGCTATGTGACATATTTAACCAATTGCCATATCTGGAAGCTTAAAGCTTGTTTTGTTTTCTCATTCACTATTTTTCTTTACAAGTAAAATTTATCTTGATCGGTCTTGATAGTAATTAATGCAGTTTATAATACCATGCACTCTACTTTTCATCGAAGAGTAGTACTAGTTCATTAATTTCACATAGTACTATGTAATGCTTGTTTTGGAACTCAGGTTTCCCAATCCGTGCATATTTTGTTTTGGCCTTATGGTCATAACTGGTACAAACGCACTCGACAATAATTCTGGATAAATGCATTTTCTCTGAACATGTAAACAGTCTTACCATTCTTTTTTTTGGACCTGGCAATAGATGTGGCTTCATTTACTATCCTTGACACAACTTCTCTTCGAATTATCATTTGGTTTGGGTTTCTTTTGCTTGTAGGCAGGGGAGTTGGGTGGAAAGGGGTGGATCTGGAACTGTGAACACGCTAGATGTGGTAACATGCTATCTTGGTTGAACAACTTAGGTAATTTTATCTTTACGTATATCTTTTTTGCTTGGTTACCCAACTTACAAAGATGGTACATGTTCTATTCTTACATTTCCAACAAGCATGCCTTTGAATAGATATACCATATTTTTTTTTCTTTGTACTCAGAGCTTCTCATATGCGCTTGGCACAGAAAGTAATTCTGGAATGATTTAACAATCTTGGAGGTTCAGTTTTTTTGCCTCAGATGATAGACGTCAAGTCACTGATATTTTAGTTTCTAGTATGATCGTACGTAGTTATGTAGCAAGAGTCTTGAAAACATGTAACCGTATAGGTGCAAGTACAAACTAAATGTTTTCTTCATTTGTAGTATTAGTTTTTCTAATAACGCTGGGATGATTCAGATCTGGATTTTTTTTTTGTATAATTTGCACTACGGCAAAGTTAATGTTTTTTTGGGGGATCATACGAAATTTGTTTTGCTGTAAGAGACTCAGTATTACAAATTTGTTTCACTGAGATGATATTGATTGGTCTGCAGGTATCAGGAGTTATGTTTGGGTTGCTGAGACACAGGCATGGCTACTTGGTGTAGGGAAGTTCTTCTATTTTGTATGATGTGGTCGACTCTTTAACTGTCTCGCTATGTAGTCTGTAGGCTCCTCTATTATGTTTGCTGTCGCATGTGACGTGGTTGTCGCTTAGATGCCTCCTCTATGTAGTATGTAGATTGTTCTACTTTTATGTAATGTGGGCTATGAAGTGGAACTTGTCGGATTTAATCATCTGGACTCTTGTATATTCTCTAATACCAGCAGACATTAGTTGACGTGCATACCAGGTTAGTGATTCGTAAGGTTTCTTTGGTTAATGCTTCGCTCTGTGATGTTGAGGTACTAGCAAGGTTAATGATTCGCTCTGGCAGTTTACACAGTGTCCGTATCTATCTGTCTGTCTATCTATCTATCTATCTACAGTTGATCTTGTAAGTCTTGCTAGTGATCTAACTGTGATAATGCTGCTCGCTTGCAGTAGAGGCAGACAGTGCCGCTGCCGCCTAGTTAGAGCACACTCTTTAGCAACTTTGATGTTTTCAGTAACTTGAAAATTATCTCTTGCTTGATGGTATACACCTCTGAGTTGGCTATCTCTGTATTGGCTTGAGAGCCCAAGGTTACAGCATCAGCCTGTAGATACCAACCAAGAGGGCATGACCTGAAAGAGCTGGGCCTGCAAAGAAATTTGTGGACAGTTTACCACTTGCGCATTTAATTATTTTATGTCATGAGTCTATCGGTTTAATTGCCATTATGTAATGGCAGGTTTAATCGTAGTCTACAAGGCTATGATTAAGGCTATGATTATCAGACAGGAGGGAAGAGCCACAACATTTAATAATTTCGCGTTGTGTGAAACCTGTTAGGGTTTAATGGTTTAATACTGTCAGTTCATTTTGATGTACTGCTGATCCTGATATGTAAATTTTAATGTACATGTGGACCTGCTGGTATATCCCAAAAGTCTGCATGTTTGCTTTCTCTGGCTGTTGACAATGCATCAGTCAGTCATCAGGAAGAAACAATCTGTCATCAAAGTCAGTTCTTCAGTTGAGAGGCTGCTAAAGTTAGGTACAGCGCACCAAGTGGAAAGGAAGTGTTGAGAAAATTCATTCATTATTCAAGTGCACGAGTGGTTGATTGATATATTTTTTTTGAAACAAGGCAAAAGATTTGCCATTTCATTGATTAAGGAAGAAGTTTTAGAACAAAGCCGCAAAGCGGCGAAAAAAGAAAGAACTACTCTCGCGGCATTACAATACCCAACTGCTTCGCACCGGCCAAAGCCCAAAGAGACACCTCCTCTTTAATCTTGGAAATGAGAACCATCGAAACGGAAGACTCTAGCATTGCGTTCGGTCCAAATCTCCCATGAGATGAACATCATCAGGGAGGCCAGCGCCTTGGGAGATCCAAGCCCAAAGAGTGGTTGATTGATTATTACTACACAAAAAGCGCTCTATGCCAAATAATGAATTGTAAGATTGCCATGAGTACCCATATGGAGCTTCTGTGGAGCAGAGGATGATGCTACTAATGCTCTCTGCTCATTTACCAAATTCTAGTCAATAGCATGTACCAGCTAGATACAAACTCGTATACCTAGCTGAATCAAGCAAGAAACTTAGAAGAGTTCTGTTTTGAGTCTGACAAGTATTGCTGAAAAAATAACTTGTATCTGTCACAGCCTTAGATGGGTACTGCTTCAGGTGCTCCTATTGCTGTTTAAAAATACATGTACCTGTCACAACATTCCACTGCCTGCTAGTTATGCTTTTCCGCTATCAAGTGTCTTGTTTGTCATTTGCAAATCCTGTTCTAGCTAGCAATGTGGATGCATGGCGCGGAATCCCGTGGGACCGGTGGATGTTGGCGACTTCGCCTCGAGGCGACGCCTATGACACTCGTCATGAAGCTCTGAAGTTTGGGGATTCTGTTATAGTTATATTCAGTGTGTTGCGGTAGTTGATCAGTGCGTACTTTAGGTTCCCTGTAAGCTGGGAACCCCAGCACATACTGTGTTGGCATGTTGAGTGGAAGTAGGGGGCCAAGGTGCCCTCAGTCTAAACTCTAAAGCTAGCAATGTGTAGCTCTAGCAAATCAATGGATTTTTAATTCAAGGGCACAACGTGACAAAAGAAAATGCACTTTGCGTAGCTAATCCACCTTCCTGGCATGAAACGTGGAAATAATCTTTACATGATAACATTTGGCTCTGTTTGTTGTATGGCTTGATTATTCCGACATCTCTCTGCCTGTAGTGGAATGTTCATGCATTTTGTATGTACTCCGTCCAAATCCAAAAAGTAGACAATAGTCTGTAATGAGTAATTTTGACCTTTAGGCTTTGTATGATTTTATTTTTTTGAGAGTACGCCAATGGCACACCATGCTTCTATAGAAGCTGAAGCAGAAAGAATTACAAGATCTTTGAACGCTGTCACATGGACCGAGTGTGCATACTTGTTACAGGGCCGAATGAAGCGATCCTCCTCTGAAGCCGCACAACTATCAACTTTCAGGAAAAGTGCAGTTAGTGCCTCCATGGCCATCACAAGAGCATAGGTGAAATTGGGTCACCTTGCCTGAGGACCCCGACATAGTTGATCTGCTCTCCTGCCTCCTGGCACTCCATTGACTACAATGCTAGTGCTAGATCCTGCCGAAGCCTTTTTGCGCCACGGCGTTTTGAAGGTTGTGGAATTTCTAGAGGGGAAGGCAGGGAGGGCTCGGTGACCTTTGTGGATGCGTTTGCAGATGGCCATGTAAGCAATACCGCCGTCAAAAACAACATATCATCTGTTTGCCGATGGCCATGTAAGCAATACCATTGTCAAAAACAACTTATTAACACAGAGCTAGGGGTGCTATGTCTGTTTTCTAAAGAGTTAAATGGACCATTGGTGCTTGAACTTGCAACAGATGATCACTTTGGTGCTTGCAGTTGTAGAACACCGAAAAGTGGTTCAAAACCTTGGCCCTTGCATGCAATACGGTGTATTTTCCGTATGTAGCCGTCAAATGTTGCCTACTTGGCACTGTCTTCTCGCCTGTAGCCGTTAGACCTTGTCTATGTGGCACTGAGCCCACGCGCTCTCTCTATTTCACCCTATGACATCTGGGTCCCATTTGTCAGCCTACAACATAAATAAATGGAAATTTGTCAGCCATGGCGTCCGTGAAAAAGGCCATGGCGGACGTCGGGCTGGCCAAGGGCGACATTGAGGAGGTCGTGCTGGTCGGTGGCAGCACCAGGATCACCAAGGTGCAGCAGCTCCTCCGCGACTACTTCGGCGGCAAGTAGCCCCACAAGGGCGTCAAGCTCGACGAGGCCTTCGCATACGGCGCGACCGTGTAGGGCAGCATTGTGCGCTGCGTCGCCAAGCAATTTGTGGTGCTGGACGTGAGACCACTCATGCTCGGCATTGAGACGGCTGACGGCGTGATTCCCCGAAACACGCCGTTCCCAACCAAGAGGGCCAAGATGTCACCACCTAAGAGGACCAAGCACGATATCATTTCGATGCTTTCAAATTTGCCACAACACCAGGGTCACAAGCGTGTTCAGGTCCTTCCTGAGCCTTGGCAGGGGGCCGGTTGTGGCATGTAGCAGGTAAGTTCAGGGAGGACATGACGGGGGTCTTTCACAGGTTGTACGCGCAGACACACCGTGAGTAGTCGCGTTTGTAAAAACTGGTGGATGGGTGCTTCTACCCTATCCCTTCTATGAATGTATGATACACATGCTTATGTGTATTCAAGAAAAAAAAAAGAGGACCAAGCTGGGCATTGTGGAATACTCGCAAGAAAGCTACATTTTAAAACAAGATGATTAAAACTCCCTTTGAAGTTGTTTTTGCGGCCTGCACATATCTCTACTCTTGGGCAGGTATTCAAAAAAAACTGGAAATACGGATGCGCTGAAGACTGCAGCGGAGCTGTTGAAGACGAATGCTATCACCTTGATGAGAGACTGTGATGTTGTGTCACCAAGTTCTGCGACGCTGGGTTAACTGCCGACTTGCTCCCCTGAAGGATGTCCTCCGTTACCGTTGGCTGTTGCCTGGAGAGTGTAGTTTTCTCTCTGGTTTATACTTGCTACTATGGTGTAAAAATAGGTGTAGTTATCATTCTGTGGTTTTATCAGGCTTTTGCCCCATGACGCCTGTGCCGATTGCGAGCAGCGCGTAGTGGGTTTCCTGATAATGCCTGAACTTGCTATCCCCCTTCCCTGCCCCCTGTTCTCTTTCGAATATTTATATTTCCGTTATGTCAAAGTAATGGAAAGGCGTTCCTGGAAAAAAAAAGGAAAGGGTATTAGACCGGTTAAAAAAAATGTAAAGCCCAACTTACTACATTCGGTACCATGGGCTGTTCTAGTACGTGGGCTGCAAGGCGTAATCTCTTTCATTTGGTTTTGGGAGTGAATGCGCCTTCATCCGCGACCCCAACGTGAAACCAGATTTGTGCCAGCACAGCAAAAGAGCATTATTTCTTGGCCCTACGTCACCTGTTTGTGCAGTACGCCGCACAATGGCAGCAATTGTTGTTATACGTCCGGTCCCGGCTGTTGGTGATGACGATGACCTTAATAAGACATCACACCTACTCTACTTGAATTTGTGTCTCTGCCTCACTGGTCCAAGAAGTGTCACGTGGGCTCATTAAATGTTACAAAACAATCATACACACTTGGAGAAATCGACGAGGATGAAGTGTCGTGAGAGGGAGTTTCACATCATGGAACACAGGCCAAGCTTTAACCGTCGCCGGAGAAAATTGCACAAACCATCAACCATTGGTGTTGATTTTGTACAAAACACCCACTTTACGGGTTTGTTGCACATAACACCACATATTGGTGTAATAAGTTGTAGCTAGGACTAATCCACCTTCATATCACATCACATTAACAACTAGAATTTGTTTCTCTGCCTCACTGGTCCAACAATTTTCACGTGGCTCCATAATTCTTAGAACATGACACATGAAAATATGTATCTGTAAGAGCAACTCTAGCAGAGTTGCCTCATTGGTAGTTTCCATAACGCATTTGGACCATATGGATATGGAGGCTGCATAGACAATCCATATTTTTTTTCATGTGGGACCCGTTTACCAGTGGCTAGAAGGCATTTTCCTTCCGCACCTCAACAATAGAAGCTTTTGAACTACGATTTAAACATGGATTTACAAAATATATTTCCAGAAGAATTACAAAATAAATTTCAGCTAATTGAATTACAGGCTCTTCCTCCACTTGGAAGTGACCTCGCTGGCGGGGCAGGCATCGGCTGTCGCGACTTCCGCCGCCACGAGATCGACGAACGCACGTGCGTCCTGGATGTGGGATATGCCAACATTTTTGAAGGCCGGCCGGCGTGAGTGCGACTTCCATTTCTATACAGGTGACCGTCGACACGTGACCGAAGTACTCGAGGGCGGCGGGGAAGCGAGCGCGACCAACAGTTGATTCAGCCTTACGACACACATCATCCTCGACCCAATCGAAGAAGTCCCATGCCCTCTCCAAGTCTTTCCCTCGGCACGGTCCTCTTCGGTCTCACCGGGGAAAGGCCCGTGGGGAGTGCGTGACCGCACCGACATGGTGATGAGGGAAGGGAGGAGGGTGCGGGGTGGCGCCCGGAGGGGGGGGGGGCAATGGGGGTGAGTGTGCCGGCGACGAGGATGTGGGAAGAGGGTGAATCTGGTGGCGCCGGCGAAGGGGGCTGATGGGGGTTATATACCCGCGAATGGGGGCGCTCCAGCAGGAAACACGCGGGGCTGGAGGGGGGGAGGGGATTTGCCGCGTGCAGGTGGAAAACCGATGCTCTTCTCGGTGGATAAGTGGCTGCGGCATTGTCAGGGGTGGAAACGGCAGTCGTACAGATGACAAACTTCCCTCTTGCGCGAGCACCATTGACCGGGCTGCGCTCGGGAGGAACATGCTAGTCTGAAACTTCCCTCCCGTGCGAGCAGTTACTGGATGCTGCGCCCTCCAAACCAAAGCCCACAACCTCCAAATATGGAGGCTCGTGGGCTGGATATGACACGTTCTTCATAAATTATGCCGATCAGGAGACATATGGCGACTCTGCTAGAGTGTACGACGGTTATTATACCGATCGGCCCGATATGGCTACTCTGCTAGAGTTGCTCTAAAGGCATTAAGTAGGGCATGTGACATGTCCCCTCGTTGCGGATATACACCGATGGGTAAAAGGACCTTATCAGGCATGAGTTGGCGAGAATATGATGACATTATTCTGATACTTCCAAATCGTATCGCTTTTATGCTTGCGTAACTCAGCTCTTTTTCCTCATAATTCGCTGCTTTATGAAATATGATTGTGCTACCGAAGCCGTTTTTGGAAGAAAATCCTATTTTTATGATGTGCCGGACATATTCGCAATAAATGGAAATGGTACAATTTGCAGTCGTAATAAAGTAACTTTTTCTCTACAACTAAAAAACAGAATAGCATTCCTTTCCTGCCATGCAGAGTGTTTCTTCCAACCTTACGTACCTTTCGCCCTCACTCTCTGTTTTGATTTATTTTTTCTTCTATCTCTGGTTTTCTTCATCGGGTTTCCATGAAAACCGTCTTAATTTTCCCACGTTTTATTGACTTACCATATAAAATTATGTTTTCTTTCGTAAGCCAATAAGTTCTTACCAAATAAGTGATTTTATTTAGGTAGATAAACCACAGGCAGGATTTTATTAAAATTTATTTACATAATCATATTAATATGGGCAGGTAAACCACGGGCTAACGTATTAGAATATTTAGATCCCGTTGCAACGCACAACCAATTATTAGTGAACACTATAACGGTTAGACAACATACGTACATGCCCATGAAAATAAGAAGAAAATGATTAAAAATTTCAAAAAAATGAAGAAAAGAATTATTAATACATCATTTCCTAAATTAATTTCACTAACTAGCTGGCAAACCATCCCATAGGCAAGCATGAAGCTTACCCACAACAGTGTACCAGCAACACGGCAGACAGCACAAGAGACAACCATCTCCAGGAATGGTAAGCAAAGCGACCTTCAAACCTCAAGGGGAGGTCCCAAGTCCTTCATATCCACCATCGCCGCCGGTGGCAGACCTAAGATCTCAGCATTGTGGTTGCCAAAATTTAATTTCTTTTAATTTACACCATAAATAGTATAATTTGGTCTAAACATCATCATAATCTCACCAAATAGTCTTAAAATAACATTAACTTGTTATATCATTACTGTTAAATACATAGTAAAATTTATCCTGGATTTTTAGAGGGGGTTCCATGGCACCCTCCGCCCTTGATCGCTGGCCACCCCATCGGTAGGCTCGAAACCCAGCACTCAAGGAGCCGAGGAACCAACACACTTGAACCCAGCACTCAAGGAGCCGGCAACGGTGGAGTGGGAGACTGTGGCGTGTAATATGTCTTCAACGTATCTATAATTTTTGTATGTTTTATGCCAAATTCTCCAAATGCGAATTCTGGCTCTCTCTTGGGCATGTCATCTCTGCAAAAGCAATTACCGTAAATCCAGAAAGAGTTCGGGCCATTCTTGATTGGACTTCGCCTAAAAATGTCAAGCAAGTCCAGAGTTTCCTTGGTCTCGCCAGCTACTGTCGTCGCTTCGTTGAATTGTTTTTCCAAGATTGCCAAACCTTTTGCTGAACTCCTAAAAAAAGACAAGAAATTCCTCTGGACATCCAAATGTGATGAAAGTTTCCAGCTTCTCAAAGACAAGCTCACTTCAGCTCTAGTTCTCATTCCTCCAGATACTTCCAAGCTGTTCCAAATCTTCTGTGATGCTTCCCTTCAAGAACTAGGCGGCGTTCTCATGCACGATCGCCAAGTGGTCCCTTATACTTCTCGTTAGTTGCGTCCACATGAGAAGAATTATCCTACTCATGATCTCGAGCTCGCAGCTGTTATCCATGCTCTAAAAACTTGGCGACATTATCTGCTTGGCAAACATTGCGGAATGTTCAACGATCACAAAAACCTCAAATATATATTTACCCAACCTGATCTCAACCTCCGCCAGAGGCGATGGATGGAAACAATCGATCACTTTGATTAGGGAATCTCTCATACTCTTGGCAAGGCCAATGTCATGGGCGATGCCCTGAGTCGCAAATCTTATTGCAACAGCCTCATGCTTTAGGAAAGTCAACCTCCTCCTCATGAACAATTCCAGAAGCTGGATCTTCATCTTGTTCTGCAAGGATATCTTGCCACCTTGACCGCTACTCTGACTCTTGAGGATAAGATCCGAAAGGTCAACTCTGTGATGGCGGTATCAAAAAGATCAAAGCAAACATTGCCGAGGGCAAGTACGAATGCTTTTCTTTGGATGGTCAAGGAACCGTATTTTTTGAAGGTCGCCTTGTGGTGCCCAAATACGGTGACTTTCAGGAGCTGATTCTAAAAGAAGCTCATGAAACTCCTCTCTCCATTCAACCTGATAGCACCAAAATGTATCAAGATTCGAAACAAACATATTGGTGGACTAGAATGAAGCGTAAAATTGCTCGTTATGTCCTCGAGTGCAATGTATGCTGCCGTGTCAAGGCAGAACATCAAACACCAGCAAGTCTCCTCCAACCTTTGAAAATTCCTGAGTGGAAGTGGGATAAAATCGATATGAATTTCATCATAGGTTTTCCCAAGTCCAGTAAAGGCAATGATGCTATCTTCGTGGTCATCGACCAACTATCAAAAGTTGCTCTCTTTCTTCCAGTCAAAGAGACCATCTCTGCTAGTCAATTGGCTGAACTCTACACTTCCATAACTGTATCTCTTCACTCCCCGGAGGGAGGTCAGCACGAAATGGCCTGACCGCCTTCTTCTAGGAATCCGTGATTGCATCGGGGCCCACCAGGAAGCTGAGGTGGTCGTCCAGTTCGTCTGGTCTCAACTCTTCCTGGGACACCCTCGCGAGGTCCTCTGGCCCCGTATACTTGTATAGTGGGAGGGTTCGGGCCTGCAGAGGCCAGACGCGGCGCTCTACCCATGTCCTCACAATGTGGCCTCCTGTCAGGCCATTCTTCTTCAAGCGGGCGGCGGCATCCGCCAGTGCCTTAGCCTGAAGTGACTACGTAAGCGGAGCCCACGACCGCAGCTTCTGGGAGGCTCGTTCACAAAGGCGGGCAGGTCGTCATCAAGGCCGCGCACATAGAACCAAGATTTGTGCCACTCCCGAACAGACTTCGGGAGATCGGTGGCGAAGAAATTGGAGCGGGGCAGAGCTGCAGAATAGCTCCCCCAAGGTCGCAGACGACAACGCCGTTCATCTGAATGCAGACTAGGAAGAAGTATCGGAACAGCTCGAAGTGAGGGGCTGTCCCAAGGAAGCACTCACAGAAAGTGATAAAAATTGGTGATGTGGAGTACCCCATTGGGTGGAATGTGATGCAGTTGGCATCTGAAGAACCGAAGCAACCCACGCACGATGCTGTGGGGGGGGGAATCCAAGTCCACTCCCGAAGTACCCCAGGCACAAGACGTGCTCGCCGTCACGCGGCGCCGGTGGGACTTCGCCTAACGGGATCCAGACGGCCAGATCCGCCGGCATCAGTAGCTGGTCCTTGTAGGCCTGGACCTCCTCCTCCGTGGCCGCCGAAGGAAACCACTTTCCCATGGTCTTGGGGGCGTCGCGCGGCTGCCCCCCGCTGCTCTGGGAGGCGGCCCTCTTCCGCTTCTTGTCACATTAGCGGGTGGCTCCTGGATGGGGGCTTGCGCACTCTTCTTGCTCCTAGTCTTGGCCATGGCGGCGTAGTGAGCGGGTCCGGCGAAGGGCACGGTGGCGGTGCACACTGGAAAACTCAAGGCAATGGGGGCTGGAATGGACGAGAGCGGGAGAAGGAGAAAAATCCCCTGCTTTTCTCTCCTTATACCCAGCCTGAAACCGAAGCACCGGGCCTCGCGGCATGACACGTGCCCCACGTCCTCTGTGGTTTCCCGCCTTGCGAGGTGCGGGCGTGAGATTTATGGCATCATCGTCGTCGTAACGCATGATTCATGGGATACACCAAAACGGCTCCAAAGGAAGCCCCGATCTAATCGGGAACCAAAACACCGCACGGGTGACAAGCCCTTGGAGGCCTAACGAAACAACAGCAGAGGTCCCTCAACCGAGCTCCTAGGGGAAGGAACCTAAAAGAGATGGCAAGAAGGAAGACAAGAGCCCGCTGAAGATCCCGAAGACTACTTCTGCGACCTCCGCCGCGCTCGGGGGCTACTGACGGTGTCATACACCGGGGGTGGCTCACCCAACGGAGCCCGGCCTCAGGCTTGACAAGAGGCCCACGAGGCCCAGGGTTAAAGGAAACCCTAAAGAGGGCGCCAGAGGCCTTCTTGCCCTCCAAGTCAAGGGCGGCGGCAACCAAGATCGCATCCACCTTCGTGTAAACCCAAGCCTCCACCGTGTATATAAGGGAAGGATAGGGGGCTCTCATAGGCATCTAATCTCAGATAGAAAACTCTCGGTAGCAATCTCATACACCATTGTAAACCCTTCGCACGAGGTATCCCACCACCATGAATAACAAAATCAAGCAGGATGTAGGGGATTACTCTCCGGAGGCCCGAACCTGGGTAAAACCCTTGTGTGACACCTGATCTAAGACTTCCAGCTGCGCTTGGACCCCTACCGAGGGATCTGACGGTATTTTGCACCGTCACCGGCGCCGCTTGCTGACGAGCGCGTGCTTCATTTTGATTACTTTAGCCGTGGGCTTGGCTTCCCCCTGCACCCTTTCGTGGGGGGACTAATTTTCTTCTTTGGTTGCCAGCTCCACCACTTGAACCCCACCGGAATCCTTCACATTGCAAACTTTATCACTTTTTGCAAGTGTTACCTAGGGACCGCCCCCCATATGGACTTGTTCCGCCATTTTTTCTGCATTAGGGCGCAGATAAATGGTAGCGCCGTCCTCGACCTCGGCGGGGTGAGCCTTCAGCTGTGGCCCTCCAGCAAATTCTTCCCCGTCGACCTCCCTCAGTCGATGCGGTCTTGGCACAAGAACTGGTTCTATGTGTTAGGACTCGGAGAGAGTTTGCCTGCTTTCTTCGGGGAGCCCCGGAGCGCCTCCACTCTTGGGAGTCTCGGGACACCCTCTCCACTGACACCAAACTCTTGGTCGACGCCACAGCCCGCCTGAAGGATAGCGGATTGAAGGGGATTCACATTATGCGCACCTGGGTGAAGCGCCGCGTCCTCCCCCTGCAGGCCCGGAGGGACTTGATGTGTGCTTACCGGGGGCTGACCGACCCCTCCCGTGTTTCTCCCGACGAGCTCGAGGAGAAGGTGGTCCAGTGCCGGCTCAGCCTCTTGACCGGTTTGGAGGCTGACAATGACTCTGTGGAGGTTGTGGTGGAGGCCTTCCATTCCGAGGCCCCTCCCGGAGAGGTAAACCTTCTTCATCACTTTGTTTGATGGATGAGCGCTTACCACTTCTATCTCCTGAGCTCTTGACTTCACAGGAATTCACGGGCTTTGCCGCTCTTTGGTCGCAGCCCCTGCTTCTGGGTCAGGAGCTGAACCCAGTCATGCAGGGGTGGCTGCAGGTCGCACCTGAGCGGGCCCCGAAGCCGAGGAGGTCGTCCCCGTGAAAGAAGGGGAAAGCTGCGGCGACCTCCACGGGAGAGGTCGGGGCGGACGAGCCAGTTCAGGAGGCCACCCTGATGATGATGATGCCCCCTCCCTTCCAGAGGAGAGAGGGGACGAGGCGACCGCTGAAACTGGCGGCAATGTTGGTGAGATGACCTCCCAGGGGGAGGTCGTAGGCTTGGAGAGGACCGCCGCCCCACTGATTGCTGGGGAGGGCTCCTCTGGTCAGGCGCAGGAGGTGCCCAAATTTCGGAAGCCCCGGGGGGGCCGGAGCCTCCATTGGTGCTTTCCGTCCCGGTGGTTGTGCCGCTGCCAAGAAGACGGAGGCCCGTTAATCCGCCCCCGTACGTCTTTCAGGTGTCTCCTTGTACCTACTAGTTCGCACGTCCTTACCATTATCTTGTTTTAATTCTTAGGACGAATGCAAGAACGCGCTCGTCGTCGACCCAATCATTGGCGGCTATCAACTATCAAAGGTCTTAATGGACGGTGGGTCAGGGCTCAACATAATCTATGCCAGCACCACGCAGAAAATCAATATATCGAGATGATACAATCGCACTGAGCGAATGCCCGGCCTCTACATAACACGATGCACACAGCCAACACGTTCAACAACCTCAATTTTTAGCAATCGTGTAATAAATTTATCTGGGTCAGTTTGCTTTAAAAGAATGTAGATACAAAACATGCATAGTATGAAATGATATCGAGAATTTTCTCTAATAATTTTACGTCATTCTTTTATTTATTCTTGCTTACATATCACCCAAAGTAAACCGTCTGTCACAGTTAACAGTTAGTCTGTGATGTAAAAATAAATATTTTAAGAAAGTAAAAACAAAAATAAATTGCAGATTGTAGAAGAAAATGGCGCAAAATGGAACAAATCTCCATCTTCAAGACAGATTTTAAATGGCCGGCTTTCCCGCAGGGTGCCTGCCCCAGCGAATGCTTGAGACTGGGCCACGTCGCAGAGAATAAAGCTGAAAGTGATCAAAGAGGAAAGAATGAAATCAGCTGGCTATGCAAGCAAAGTAAGCAATGAGGAAAGAAAGAAATCGATGACATGCATGGAATCTGACAAGAGTGAGCCAAAGTTCCAAACAAAGCAGCACGCCAGCTCCTTTCTTTCTCTTTAATTCGTAGTCCAGATAGGAGGAGTACCTGCTACGCTGAACACGAAAGATGGAAAAGAATCATGCATAGACAGGGCGTCAGGCCGGCTTTAGCAGCATCCAAGAGGCAAGGCATCGGGGCAACTATGAGGTTTGAGGTGATGCAGCCGCGAAGAACACTCCCCATGTACGAAAGCATCTACCCTCTGAGAGATAATAAGCATCCGCCTTTATTCGCAAATTAATAAGCACCCACCTTTATTCGGGAAAATAAAGCATCCACCTTTATCAAAGTAGTCAATCCGGCGCACTCAACGAATACACGCTTTCTTGGGGCTGCTGTCCGCTTCATAAACCGATCTCCAATGCTGAGTTGCGAGCTTCAATCCCACGGCTACACAACAAGCACCGCCCCACTGTAGAGAGCTTCCAGGAGCAGCAACAATGGCGGAGTTCGCGCTTGGGCTGACCAAGACGGCGGTGGAGGGGACGCTGAGCAGGGTCAAGTTGGCGATAGAGGAGGAGGCAAAGCTGAAGGAGAAGGTGCAGCAAGACCTGGTGTTCATCACCGGCGAGTTCCAGATGATGCAGTCCTTCCTCAAAGTCGCCAACGTGAAGGGTGCCCAAAATGAAGTGGGGAGGACCTGGGTGAGGCAGATTCGTGACCTGGCCTTTGAAGTTGAGGACTGCGTCGAGTTTGTTGTCCACCTGGACAATAAGACGGCCTGGGGGTGGTTGCAGCGATTCGGGCGCATATTGGTGTCCTGCAATGCACCACCACTGCCCCTAGACAAGGCGGTCAGTGATATAAGGAATATCAAGGCCAAGGTGGAGGATGTAAGCCAGAGGAACACACGCTACAACCTCATCCTCGATTCTGGCTCCAACTCCAAGCCTGTGTCACTGGTTGAGCAGGCAGCTAGGGCCAATACAGGCCCATCAGCATTTCGCATGTTACGGGAGGTGTGGGAAGACAAGGGGAAGTGTCACGGCATGGGCGACCTTGAGGAGTTGATCAAGACTGGAGGGAGCGATCTTGAGGTGATCTCGGTTTGGGGAAGTACAGGACCAGCTGATCTTGGGGTGACATCCATTCTCAACAAGGCATATAATGACCCAGAAATCAGACAAGGATTCGAAACCCGTGCCTGGGTAAAGTTGATGACTCCTTTTAATCCTGATGAGTTTCTCAAGAGCTTGCTGACTCAGGTCTGCGCGAGCTCTAGCGAAGCAAACATAGGTGCGGAATTCCGAGCAAGGATGAAAGCAGCAGTGGATATGGAAGATGATCGCTTGAAGGCTAAACTCATGCAGCAACTGATGAGTGGGCTGAGGTACTTCGTCATCCTTGAAGAAGTATCCACTGTGGTAGAATGGGATATCATCAAATTGTACCTACCAGACAGTAAGAACAGAAGCTGGCTCGTCGTATCAACGAAGCAGTTACAGATTGCACTTCTCTGCACCGGGAAGCCATATAAAGTATCAGAGTTGACACGGTTCTCTGATGATCAATCACTTTGTGCCTTTTCCAAGAAGGTAAATCCGATACAACATTAAATATACTTCCATGAAAATTATATAGACATAAGTACATGTTTTGTTTCTTACACTCCCGGTGCAATTTGAATGGCCTAAACTAATTTATGTTTCAATGCTATGTATGTCCATAGTTATATAATCAAAATCATAAGAAAATATTTTTGAACATAGATCTGACATATCAATTGTGTTTCACATAACCCACGTGCTATCAGACTAATTGTTGATCAAAGATCAAATTACAAAGATGAGAGTGCGCCCCATATAATTCAACAAAAGGGTATATATTAGAGCACCCTCAATTGTCACCTGAGTATAATTAAATTAACAGAAACAACACATAATCATGCATAGAGCTTACCATACATTGACATTGCACTTTCAGGGGAAAATGTTGATCTTAATAGCTATGTGGTCTAAAACACTAATTATTACAAATATATATGGTTTCCTCTAAATTTCTACGTAACTTTAGTAGGTTGACTTCCATAGGCCCATGTAGATCTAGCAATAAATGGTCTGATACATTAACTATTGCAAATGCACATTTTTCTCTTTAATGCCCTTGTACAGACAACCAATAAAGTGTATATATGGGATTTTGTTTTTTTACGAAAATTAACTGAACTGAACAATGCCTATTGACAACTATGAAGGGAATTATCTATTTGCATGAATGTGGTGAATTGTAAAACAACTTTAATGTATTTCACAATATATAGTCATATTCTACATAAATATGCTGAATGCATTTTTGTGCTGTTTTTTCATCTCTGCATATATACCAGAGATGCGCCAAACAGAGTAAGCTAAACCACAATTAAATATTGTATAGAGCAATTTAAGGAGGCGATGATGACTTTATGTAGTTGGGACCATCCTGTTGAATGGGTTGAACATGTTTCTTCTTCTTTAGTGTGCACACGTTTTTCTTTCTACAGAGACAATTGTCCGTCAGATATGTATCTTAAATGTACTTTGCCATCCATATACTAATGTGAGTATTTAAATATGCATGCCAATATTTTCATTTTAAAATACGTTGAAAATATTTTCATTTTAAATTATGCACTCTTGAGTTTTCATAGATTTTTTGAGCTGATTGGGTGTTTTTAGAGATCAATAATTTCCTTTCAGATTTTCTGAAATTAGAAAAAACATCATAATTCCTTGAAAATATTTAGTCTTCAAACCTAACTAGTCCACCCACCTTGGGAATTCAAAGTTTTAATAAGTTGAAGATATGTTGAAGGATTTTGCGTCTTAAATTAATTCAATAATTATCTTATTTTTAGTATTTAAAAATATGTAGAATACATTGATGTATTAAATTATCTGCACTTGAATTTGTATTGCTTTTTTGAGTTGATTTATTATTTTTTTACCTTATATATTTTCCCTATATTTTTTAAAGTTCCAAAAGTCATTTGAGTTTCAACATAGCCTTTGGGCTTCAAAACTTGCTTGATATCCACCTTTTCCCTTCATCTTCAGTTGAAAAAGGCCTTAACCTATGACCCCTTCTCCTTCCAGCTCAGTTTTGAAATGACTAATTAGAGGGTACCCCTTGCAAAGGTCACTCCACCTCCTTTCGCGGTGACAAGTGGCGCACAGCACAACCTGGGAGTTTTGTGTTTTTTTTCACAGATTCGTTTTTTCAAATCGTTTTATCTCTTCAACCGTGCATCCAAATCATGAACCGTTTTCACCGGTGCGTTTCTCGCGTCAAGATCTTTGAAACTAGACCTCATATTAATAGGTTTGGACGATTTTTTTTCCAAAAAAACCAGTAAAAACAAAAAAGAACAGAAAAAAAAACCAGAAACCGAGAAAAAATGAAAACCAGAAAAAAAAAGGAAACGGGAAAAAACCCGGAAGCACAGCTGTGCTTCTCGAAAAGTGAAAAGCACAGTTGTGCTTCCAAAAAAAGTCACAACTGTGCTTTTCACTTTCCGAGAAACACGGCATGCTTCACGCGGAAGCACAGCTGTGCTTTTCACTTTTTCGGGAAGCATAACTCTGGTTCACACCAAAGCACAGCTATGCTTCACTGTGAAGCACATCTGTGTTTTTCACTTTCGGGAAGCACACACCGTGAAGCACAATAGTGCTTTTTTCACACGGTGCTTCACGCGAGGGAAAAAAACTAAAAGTTTTTTTTAAGAAAACCTAGGAAAAACCAAGCAAAATCCAAAAACCCAAAAAAACAAAAAAAGAAAAAAAGAAAAACCCCAAAACGCGTGCAGAAATATAAAAAAAATGTGTTCCCACGGGTGCCCCATCGCGCGACACATGGCGGCGGCTGGGCGCACCACTTGGCGCTCTCCCAAGAGCGCTCGTGCGCCCGCCGCTTTGCGTCCGCAGCGGGTACCCCTTGATTAGTTAATCCCGCTCAGTTTGTTGTGATCTCTCATGGGCCGAATACTGACATTCTTAGATTGTTTTCTAATGCAAATCAACGTACCTTAAATTTGGTCTAATTATTTATATGGCCTAATACATTTTTACAATAACCTATGCTCTATACTATAGAAATCTTAATAGTAATAGACTTTGCATAATTTTCATTTGTGTGGAGTTGGCCATAAACTTGCAAAGGACACTTTCCTCACAATATAATTAACTACTCCTTCCGTTCCATAATTCTTGTTGTGGTTTTAGTTAAAACCACAACAAGAATTACGGAACGGAGGGAGTACTTTGTATCGATGTTTCCATGCTTAACTTATGGTACTATGGTAAACAGTCTATATTGTATCCGTAAAAGAAGGACCATGGTGATTTCAGATAAAATCTCATATAGGTCTCTTCTATATAAATGGCTATTTTTTATCATCCGATGATATTGTATGAAAAACACAAAGTAAATAGCAAAAAACTACAACAATTCGGATTAGGATTCCAAAAAATACCACTTTATTTTGTGTGCCAAAAAACTACGACTTTGAGTATATTTTTTTGTGCAGAAAACGCTAGTTACGGCCTCGGCTCAAACTAAGCGCGATTATTACATGGGTGGCCCGCATGTAAGGCCGGGGTTGAGATCCTCTGCAGTACTGTACGGTGCTGTAATGACATGTGGGGCTGGGTCCACACGGCAGTGACTGTACTGCATGGTGCGTTACTGCAGAGGATCCTAACCCGTAAGGCCGACGTGGCACCACAAGGTCAACTCCATTAAGCCGGCGTTTATGCCAGACGGGGCCCACATGACATGGCCAAAAAAGGGAGACAACGCCCCCACCGCCGCCCCGTCCCCATCTCCTCCCCCATCTCCGCCCCGTCCCCCAGCCCACCCACCGCCGCGCGCCCGTAACAACCCGGACCCCAGCCCACCTGTCCCTTGCTCGGCGGGGAGGAGCCAAGGCAGTGCACTGTCCCCATCACAGGACGGGGAGGCGGTTGAAAACGACGAGGAGGCGCTGCTTCATGCCGCGGAGGCCGAGGCGGCGGAATCTGCTGCGGGGACTGGAGAGCGGCGGGCGCACGGCGTGGCCATGGAACCAGCACTCCAGCTCGGGGCCGAGCAGCTCCTGTGCCCGGGGCGCGTCGCGGGCGTTGAGCACCTTGTACAGGCGCAGCACCAGGAACTTGCCACGCTGCTCCTCCGTCTCAGTGATTTCTTGCAGCCGTAGCCGCGGACCACCGTGCCGTCGCTGGAGGAGATTGTAGCTCCGAATTGAGCGCGTCATCCGCTTCGTAGGCTCATCCTGAGGACATGGGTGAGAGGAATCGGCGAGTGGGTGGTTGAGGTTGGTGTATTTGTCCTCGGAAGTGCAGATGGTTAGCAGCGAGGACGGAGTCGATGCCGATGTGGTGGTCGCCTTCTCCTTCAATTGGCCCGGGGGTTCATTTCTTGGCTTTGAGGCAGACCGCCTGGCGCGAGGAATCGATGATTGGTGCCTGCTGGACGTGACGCTCACGTCGGAGCAGCTCGGGAAGACGGCGGAGAAGGACCTGACCGCCGAGCTCCTGGTGATGGCCGAGGCGGAACTCGAGGGGTTGGGCGCCGCCCCCATCTCCGCGCGGCTCGCCTGATCCCTTGGGCCGCGGCGGCAGGCCCGTTTTGGTGCAGCTTGGCGGCGTCCTTGCTGGTGAGAAGGCAGCGGCGCCGCCGACGAGGCGAGGAGGCAGCTGCTGGGCCGGCACGGAGGAATTTTTTTTTATAGACTTACATGTGGGCCCATCTGTCATAACGGTCAAGTTAATGGTTCAACCTAATGGAGTTGACTTTTGTGCCACGTCAGCCCTGACGGGTGGGCCATAGCTGTCATAATCGCACTTAGTTTGAGGCAAATGGAGTTGACTTTTATAGGATGAAGATGCATCCAGCTCCTTATTCAAATGGAGTCGGCTTCTAGAGCTTTGGATAATGAACAAGACAGTCAAATCAAGATGCATCCAGCTCCTTAAAAGTAAAAAGAGCGCCGGAAGGTTAATTGTAGTGGAGTATCTTGCTGGATTAATTTAATCTCACAATTGTTTGGGGAAACAAGAAGGATGACCACTGCAAGATGAATGCACAACTAGATTAATGCGGATGATCTATTCTTTCAAATCTAATTTGATAGTTATGTTTCGTACTTGCAGTCTGGGCGTCGTAGTGGAAAGGGTGAACTTATTTGGCAAATCAGATGTCGTGGAGTGATTTCCTTATGGGGAACTGACGAGCTCAAATCAACTCTCGTCCAGAAAGTGTACACCAGCATAATGTACAAGTCTAAGCAATTTCAGGGAGTGGAATTTGAACGGCATAGCTGGGTTGATGTACCCGATCCTTTTAATCCGGAGGTCTTCTCTCGGCGTTTACTGCTGAATTTTCGCATCAAAGATGAAGATGGAGCTCTTAGCATCAAAGATCTAGAAGCTGATCCGGTGCTTCATGCCTTGATAAAGGTAGGCATGTTTACTCACCTCAAGCTAGAATATATCCTACTCTCACTGTCATCTTGTTGTTAAGGGGCCTGGAGGTCGGGGTGTAGAAGGAACGATGCAAACCCTTGTGCTTATCGATTTAATGATCATGCATATTTACTTGCAGGGTTCTCAATACTATGGAATTGATGGCAAGGAGGTTTCTGGCAGAGGTCACTTTTTCTCCATCAGAAGGGAAGAGGCACGTGAGTGGTTCAAGAAATTTGGAAATCGCTTGCGCAATTGGAATAATCTTTTAGAACATCATGTGACCTCCTTGTGGGGACTGATTCTGCACGGAATTCAGATATTGTCAGGGAATTTTACTATGGACGCATTTTTTATTGTGAATGTTCAAGAGAACAGTATGAAGAGGACGACCTTTCAACCCACCACAAAGAAGAAAAGAAATTCAGCTGGGTCGACGTGCACCACCCAATGGATTTGACTGATTTCTCTCGCCGTTTACTTCTAGATTTTCATTCAGATGATCTACAAGCCAAGAGATCTGCAGCAGTTGGTATTATGGAAGGCCAAGATCCAATTGAAGCGTGTCGTAAGTTTCTACGGGAATACAAATGCTTGGTGGTTATTGATGGTGTGCGGTCCAGGGATGACTGGGATGAGATAAATGCTGCCTTCAAATTCAAACATACTAAAGGACATACCATTGTCATTACAAATGCTCAGAATGTGGCCAAATATGTTGTATCTGAGGAGCAAGCTTTCAAGGCTTTCAACGCCGAAGATCTGGAAGACACGGTTGTTCCCCCGTTGATAAAGGTATACGTATGTTTTTACTCATGACATTATCTTTCTACAATCTGGTACTAATTAATTTTCTTAATGCATGCATATGCTTATGTTGGCAGAGAGACACTGTGGTCGGTGTTGTTAGAGCATATATAATAGAAAGAACATGTAAGAAGCATAGCTGGCCAAACGGGCCGGCACGGCACGGCACGGCATAATCGTGCCTGGCACGGCACGGCCCACAAAGGCACGATTAGTATACGGGCCGTGCCGTGCCGGCCCGCGTGCGCAGCCTTGCGGCCCAGGCACGGCCCCTTTGCTAATCGGGCCGGCCCGTCGGCACGCCAGGCACGCTGGCCCAGTACCTGTTTGGCCTGCTGGGCTACTTTTTGGGCCTTTTTTACCTAGTGGGCTGGTATTAAGCCATATATGATATGTATATATAATAAAAAAAATAAAAATAAAGGTAAACGGGCCGTGCCGTGCCGGCCCACGTGCCCAGCCTTCAGGCCCAGGCACGGCCCAAGGCGTGCCGCGTGCCTGGCATGGCCCGATTAGAGCGTGCCGTGCCTGGCCCGTCACGTGCCGTGCCAGCGTGCTCACGGGCCGGCATGCCAGGCCCAGCCCGTTTGGCCAGCTATAGTAAGAAGGACGGAAGTAACACAACGTTCATTTAAGAAATAACATTTTTTTTTGCTATGTTAGAAGAAAGACGGCTGCCTTCTCCCTGTTGCCCTTTTATAGGACCTCCAAACCAGCTTCACACACTAAGAGCACCTCTAGCGTAATTCCTAAAATGGCTTAATCCCTTTTGAGGAGTTAAGCCGCACTTAGCCGAACTCTCATTTGGTTTAGTTGCTCAAATTTTTTAGGAGAAGCGTCCGCCGGCTCTCAAATTTGAGCAGCCAAAATGCGTTCTCTCAAAAGATTCCCCCTCTCTAGCGCGGCCGCCTCTCTCACTTTCTCGGCCGCCTCCAAGCTGGCACCGCCCCCGCCACGTTCCTTTGCTCCGGCGACCACCCCGCAGCCCCACCGAACTCCGGCCGCCAAATTCCGGCGAGATTCCGGTGAACTTTTTTTTCTTCATTTTTTCATCTTTTGCATCATCTCTGGCCACGGCGGCGCTCCTCGTCGTCGTCCCTAACCCCGCGGCGCTCCTCCCCGCCATCCCCGGCCATGAGCAAAACTGTAGCACGCAAGGAGGAACACCTACACACGAAAAGCTCACCTATAGGAAGAAAACATACAAGGAAAAGTGGCCGCCGGCCATCATCGCCGGTTCCGATGAATCCTTGAATTCCGGACCACGCCATCGCGCCACTAGGAGAAGGATGAGGGGAAGAACCCATTCAGACGAAGAAGCGCCCAAGCCATGACCTGTGGAGGACGAATTTTGCCTACTTTCTCGACTACTTCGTCGCATGCTTACGTTGCACACTGTGAGTCTCTATCAAATTACTTTTGCGGAGCATCAATCTAGGTCCTAACTAGCTCATGGACATCATCTAGTGGCGAGAAGTCGTCGTTGGCCGCGTGGAAGGAAGAAGAAGGAAGAAGAAGGAAGAAGAAAGAAGAAGAAGGAAGAAGAAGAGGGAGAGAGGCTTCCATGTGGGTTCAGTTCGTTTGAGGAGTTAAGTTTGAGACTTCGGTTAGGTTCGTGTTTTTTTAAACTCCTCAAATTCGAGGAGTTAAGGTTTGAGGAGTTAAAGTTTAGGAGTTTGGTTAGAGATGCCTTAACGTGCACAGCTCTAGAATCTACCACAGGTCCACAGCTACTAGAACTCAACTACACTCTACTTATTGCTAGTACATGAACTTCTCAGCTTCAACTTGGCAACTTGAGCTGGCCGGTTGCAGGGCTTCAGCTATCACGCGTTTTTCTGGCCGGCTGCTCCATTTTTCTCTGTCGACCATACCCTCTCTTTACTGACCATAGCTAGAGTAACTACTAACCACTACTAGTGCTGCCTGACTCAAACTCAGGCGTTCACAAAAGCACTTGAGCAACACATGCATCTGCTCACAAGTGCACGGTGCCATGCACGTACGTCTGCATGTGTGTGCAGCACCCAAGTCTTGTTTATTTCCAACACTCCCAACTAAATCATGATTCTTAGGGACTGTTTGGCCTGGCTATAGCTAGCTTTCGGCTTCTTGGTGGTAGCAATGTGGGAGATCACCGGGACATTGCCTGCCATGCTGCGACTCCACCGGAGTTCATCAATACCTCGTCACTGATACCAATGTGGAGGAATCACGTCGGTGTAGCACCACCGGAGGCAGTCAAGGGTGAAGCGCGGGCCGTGCAGGATATGAAGTGGATGTGATGATGCCTTCGGATGTGTGTGTGTGTGTGTGCGTGTCTGTGTGTGTGTGGTGGGGGTTGGGGAGCTGTGAGGGCGTCTTATAGGGGCATGGGCGCAATAACAGCCCTTGAGGCCCGCCATGGGAAATCATCTTTGCTCTACCAAGGAAGGGCCATCCAAAATAGTAAAAGGGTGGCGCTACGCGTCGGTCGGGTGATAATCTGAGAAGATCGACCGCCTCGGCAGCGGTTAGATGGAGCGCGGGACAGCCGTTTGATCTCTCCCCATGAGCCACTGAGCCTTTGCAACAAAGCTCGTGTTGTGCTCGGCACTTTGCAACACGAGCCCTGTTGCGCTCCCCGCCAAACAGTTTTTTTCCCTTTGCCGTGAGCCGCTGAGCCTTTGCAACAAGGCTCGTGTTGCGCTTGGCGCTTTGCAACACAAGCCTTGTTGCACTCCCCGCCGAACATTTTTTTTTCCTTTGCCGTGAGCCGTTGAGCCTTTGCAACAAGGCTTGCATTGCGCTCGGCGCTTTGCAACACGAGCCCTGTTGCACTCCCCGCGAACTGTTTTTTTCCTTTGCCGTGAGCCAAGCCTTTGCAACAAGGCTCATGTTGCGCTTGGTGCTTTGCAACACGAGCCATGTTGCGTCCCTCTGTAGCATCCTCGGCGACCGCCTCAACATCGCCGCCCCCCGCCCCGTCATTGTACCATGGGAAGGCAATCAGCGTTGCAACACACGGTCGCCGTCCTCGGCGTCACCGGCGCATTTGCCCTTGCTGGCAGCGGCAGCATCCCCCGTCTTGTCCTTGCAGCATGAGCAGAGGGAGAGGAAGGGGCAACCCCATATTGCCATGGAGAGAGAGAGAGAGAGAAACGAGAGAGATGGGTGGGGGAAAGGGGATAAGGCCCCCGTATCGGCATGGAGAGAGAGAGAAAAAACGAGAGAGGTGGGTGGAGGAAAGGGATAAGGCCGAGCCGTTCACATGGGAGAGATAGCGGCAAGCGGGCCCACAGTACACGTGTCGAGCGCGCGAGGCGGCGGACAGAGGGTGTGTATCAGCCGGCTGAGCGGAAGCGTTTTCCATAGTAAAAATTCTATATTTGTCCCTCCAACTCTGAGCAAAGTCCAAATCCAGGTCTTCCGTGTACCTCTCCTCTAGGTCCGCGAGAAAGGCCTCCCTGGAGAGGCGGTGAGGCGGGGCTCCAGGGTCAGCCTCCGTCGGCTAACGTTGCCGACTAGGCGATCATCGCCCTCCCTAAACTCTAGTCCTATTTTTAGTAAATTTAACTAATGTCAATTACTATTAAAGAAAGCAATATAAACTATTACTTTTCTGATATGCAGGGTTGTGCTTCTCGCTTACTCTCCAATAGAAGCGAAGAGGCACGCGACTGGATCAATAAATTTAAACTTGTTGGCCGTCAGGCAGAATCGGCTCGCGACCTTGGAATGATTATGCGGAGCTACCAGGGTCCAATCTCCGTGTGGGGAATTGCTGGTGTTGGCAAATCAACTCTCGTCAGAAGTGTGTACTGCCATGCAATGCTTGGTGTGGGGCAATTATTTCTGGTTACCGGCCCCGGCGGATGGGGAACCGTATGCGACTATGGACAAGGATTTACAATGTACAGCTGGGTTGATGTGCCCCATCCGTTCAACTTGACGGACTTCTCTCGCTGCTTACTTTTGGATTTCCATTCAGATGATATGCAAGCCAAGGAAGCTGCGGCAGTTTGTTTTTTGGAAGGCCAAGACCCAATTCAAGGTTGTCGTAGGATTCTGCACAAACACAAATGCTTCATCGTTATTGATGGCCTACGGTCCACGCATGACTGGGACTTGATAAAAGAGGCCTTCTTACCAGATAATACTAAATCATGTATCATCGTCATTACAAATGAAAAAAAAGTCGCCAAGCATTGTGTAGAAAAGGAAGGTCAAGTGGTCAACATCAAAGGCCTTGAGTCGGGCCTTCATCTCTTCAAGAAGGTGTGTTTATTCCTGACCATTTGCTTGCTATATACTTCGTCGTACCTATCTATCTATCTATTATATCATTACTTTGCTTTACCAATTATAGAGTCCCTAGAACTTTCCACGTTAATCAGCGAAAATAGAAAAAATATAGACCATCAATCATGTGGTACCGAATTTTAATGGCTCGGATTAAAAGAAAGAATGTTATCTAACATGACAAGCAAACAGAGCCTTGGCTAAGTGGTTAGGCATGCGGTTGTGCAGCCTGACCATCCGGGTTCAATTCCTAGAACTGACAGGTGATGCACAGGGGTTTTCCTCCATTTATTGAGGATCCAGCTTGATGTGTGGTGTGACGACTCGTCAACTCATAAAAAAATCTTTGAGGACCAGGCTTGATGTGTGGTGGGACGAAACTTCAAGATAAAATCTTGGCAGTCATACTAAAAAGGCTGTGTGCATCTCTAGTTGGTGCAGAGGCCGGGAAGTGAAATCCCCTTCCAAATTTTAAATAAAGAGAGCCTTAGCACAGTGGTTAGGCATGCAGTTGTGCAGCCTAACCACCCAGGTTCAATTCCTAGAATTGACAGGTCATGCACAGTGGTTTTCCACATTTATTGAGAATCAAGCTTGGTGTGTGGTGTGACCACTCATCAAGAAAAAATCTTGGTACTCATAAATAAATTCTATGGGACTGCATTTCAAGATAAAAATCTTGGTACTCATACTAAAAAGGTTGTGTGCATTCTTAGTTGGTGCAGAGGCCGGTTCCCTCCCAAATTTCAAAAGGTGAGGTAGACAGAAAACTCAAACTTGGGCCAAAAAACAGCGGTGCCCTAGCACGAGGCGACCAGCCGCCGCCACCAAAAAACCACCTCATTCGGCCGCTTCTCTCCTCGCCGCAGCCGGCGGCGGCCTCCTGCCAGTCGACCGCTGGCGGCGGGGTCCCTAGGCCAGTAGGCCGTGTCCCACTCCTCTCCTGCCCTCCCTCCCTCCCCATCGCGACTCCCGGTCCTGGAGCCCGGCAACGGGTGGATGCGGCGCGTGTCCCTGGCTGACTACGCAACGTCGTAGTGCGCATGCTCCCTTGCTGGCCGACGGCACATAGCAGATGGAACACGTGCTTCGGTTCCCTCTCGGGCCCCATCTCCAGGAATCGAAGGCTTGACGCTACAACACATCCCTTGCTGGCTAGTGGCGTACGACGGTTGCGTTCCAAGTGGGCTGCCCCGACGCAGGCTATAGGCTGTCGCCCATCGCTCGCCTCATGCTGATCCAAGTCGGGTAGGCGTCGGCCTCGTTGCAGTGTGGTTGCCACCGAAAGGTTTTCGTGAGGATTCTTTTCTCCAGATCCAGTGGTTGACTTCGATGGTAAGATGCAAATTATGGAAGATGACTTGACGCAGAGGGATAGTTGTGCAGCGGCGGCGCTCACATCGCATGTAGTTGCTGGATCGTGGAAAAGTGGTGGCGACAATACATGAGTGACGTCGAAGGTGGTGCTACTCGAGCTCCGGGGTGAAAGCCTAGGGCCGACCCGAGGTGGTCCTACCTGGCAATGGCGATGTTTTTACGTCCTTACCTTGTTGAAGGCATTGCTTGGATATACTCGGGCTGCTTCTTCAGGGTGAAAACCTAGATTCTGGCCTTGGGTGGTTGGATCCGATGACGGCGGCTCTTAAGCGTCGCTCCCTTCCTGAAGGCATTGCTATTGGAGAACCTCGTCGTTCGTGTAGTGTCATGAGATGGTTGGTGCGGATATGGTCATCACTGTAGTTTATCGAACGTGGATCTGATCGCTTTGGGTTTTTTTTTTCTTTTTTCCTCGCCTACGTATAGCTTTGGTCGTATATGACTTTGCTATTTGCTGGTGTGTTTTTTTGTGTGCGTGCGTTGGTGTTGACTGTGTGCATCCTAACTATGCAGAGGCCGGGTGTATAGTCACTGTGTTTGTATCCTCGTGATGCATCATTTTGAGCCAATAAAATCCACCCTTTGTAAAAAATATCTAGTATGACAAAAAAGTCCTTGGCTCACACAACATAATCAGTTTGTGTACCGCATGGTTTGCTAACTGAATAGCCAAATTATTCTGTTTGGTTTCTATACTAAAAGGACAGACAATCCCTGCAAAAGTAACTTTATGAGGCCATTGATTTGCCATTTAATTTGCAGCCAAATAAATTCTATTACAACATTAATATCGACCATAATAGTGTTCATAAGGAACCCATGCAAACTATGTAACACATGCAAGAATCCATGACCATACATGCCTTGGCGGCCGCCCACTTTGGTGGGCTGTTGGGGATCCCGGCTCAGCGTGCGCATACGATCAACCTTGCTGAGTTGGAGATGCCAACGATCGATCATGCGCCGCGGGAGTCCTCGCTCTCCGAGGAGGAGATTTGGCGTCTCGTCCGTAGCATGCCGCCGGACAATGCTCCCGGCCCTGATGGCTTCTCGACGAGGTTCTAGACCCGCTGGCCTATGATCAAGGCGGCGGTGATGCGAGCGGTGCACGCTGTTTGATTGCGTTGATGCCAGGGGTTTCGAGCGCTTGAATGAGGCGTTAATCACCCTCCTTCCGAAATGCGACGGAGCTGCAGATATTCGGGACTTCCACTCCGTTAACCTGATTCATTGCTTTGCAAAAATTCTGGCCAAGGCTATGGCCTCGTAGCTTGCTTCTAATCTTCCGCGGCTCGTGGCTCACAACCAAAGCGCATTTATCTGTGGGCCGTCGATCCTGGATAATTTCTTTCTGGTGCAGCAGTCCATCAAATTGCTCCATCATCGCTGCGTAGATTCGCTGATGCTGAAGCTTGATATGGCCAAGGCATTTGACTCGGTATCCTGGTCGTTCCTTTTCGAGATCCTTCGACGGTGGGGTTTTGGTGATCGTTGGCTGGCGAAGCTCGCGCTGCTGCTCTCTTCCGCTAGTACCTGTGATCTAATTAATGGCAGTGCCGAAGACCCTTTCCGACACGCCAGCGGGCTGCGGCAGGCCCATGCTTTTCATCCTTGTGATGGATGCCATGGCGGCTGTCTTCTCCATGGCGGAGACAGCAGGCCTGTTCGAGCCGCTTGCGGCGTGGGGAGTGCGGCATCGCCTGTCGCTCTACGCGGACGACGTTGTCTTGCTGATCAAGCCGCTCATGATAGAGGCAGAGGCTGTGCTCCGCTTGTTGCGGATATTTGGAGAAGCTTCCGGTCTCTTTTGCAACCTATCAAAGAGTTCCATATCCCCTATCCGCTGCGACTCGATCGATCTGGCCCCGGTGATGCAGATCCTTCAATGGCCGGTTCGATCTTTCTTGATAATCTACCTGGGCCTCCCCCTATCGCTGATGGCACTAACCAAGGCGGAGCTATAGCCTCTGGTGTACAAAATTGCAGGTCACACATCCCTGCTTGGAAGGCTTCTCTGCATAAGCGCAATAGCCGCTTGATCTTGATTAATTCCACCCTCACGGCCACAATGATTTACCACATGCTGGCCCTTGATCTTCCGTCGTGGTTTTTCAAATGCATTGAGAAGATCCAGCGTGGCTTCTTCTGGCGTGGGCAGTCTGATGCTAATGGGGGATGTTGTCTCGTGGCTTGGCAAACTGTCTGTCTGCCTAAGCACTATGGGGGGCTCGGCATCCATAATTTACAGCGTCTGAACTGGGCGCTGCGCACCAGGTGGCGCTGGCTGGAGAAAACCGATGAGGGCCGACCGTGGGGGGACCTCCCGATCGCATTACCACCGGAGGCGGATGCCCTTTTCACCGCTGGACTGCGTTGCAACGTTGGGGATGGCACCAAGCTTCTCTTTTGGTCGGACGGATGGATGCATGGAGGAACGAACGCGGCTCAGATCGCTCCTGGCCTCTTGCCGTTTCTCGCCCGTGGTGTGAGGTGCTTGACTGTGGCGGAGGCCTTGGTTGGCGATCGGTGGATTGCGGACATAGGGGGGGTGGCATAGGTGCCGTCCATTGTTGAATACTTGCGTCTGTGGGAGCTGATGAGGGGTGTCTCTCTCGGTGCGTCGTCTGACTACTTCTCTTGGTGTTTGACTGCCAATGGCATGTACTCCTCCAGCTCGGCCTACTTGGCGATGTCTGCGGAGGTGTGGAACTCGTGGGCGCCGTTGGACATCAAGGTTTTCCTATGGTTGGCGACCCACAACAGGCTATGGACGGCCGGCCGCCTCGCTCGACGTATTCTCCCATACCTCGACCGTTGCAAGCTGTGCGGGCTCGTACCTGAAGATCTTCACCACATGTTGCGATGCCCATTCTCCAGGCAGGTCTGGTCCGAGATGTTGCGTCCATTGCGGCTACTCATGCATATCCCCTCGCTGGTGGACACTCTTTGTGATTGGTGGTCTTCCATTTCGAGGGCGGCACCGGGGGCACGGCAGAAGGAGCTGAACACGATCGTCTGGGCTATTAGCATAATTCGATGTGCACATCGATCCATCGTCCATGGAGGACAAGTAATCACACAAGCACGAGAACGACACCAAGATTTGGTAACGAGGTTCACTAACATGGCTACATCCCCGGGGCATAACTACGGGCGCTCCTTCCCATGTACCAAATCACATGATACAATCGATGATAAGCCCTCCGAGGCCGTCAGACAGCGCTCCGACTACCCTCGCCACGGTCGGTCCGGCCACCCCTGCCACGGGCGCCCGGACCGTCCCTCTCGTGATCTCTGTCTTAGCCTACAACTTATGTCTAGTCTATTTGGCTACCCCGCAGTGCCTATATATAATAGGCCCGGGTTACACGTGTCCGACTCAAATACCTAACCCACCGCTAATTATAAGTTCAACTGTAGCACAACTCGTACACCTAATATTCGACACATATTTTAACACTCCACCTTGGCGAATATGACCTCGCCATCTTCAAGCCAGCATGCGTGAACTTCCGTGTACCTTGGACTTGAACCATTAATCATGAGCTCTGCTGCTACTTCCTTGATGTCACATGACTCCACCTGCAACTATAGTCCCTTCTTTTTTCTCCATGATAGTCAAAGCTCCCACGAAATTAAGTTCTTCAACTCCTGTTTTGTGTTCCCAATCCGCCGGAGTATCCGTCCAATGCCATCACACGTCGACCAAAAAGTCACCATATCCGACAACATCGATGTATCGTCACCCAGGTAGCTTCTTCCTTGATCTGCGTGAAAGTGAACAACTCGCATATTGGATGCCACATATAAGAATTTCTGAACTCACCATTCTCGCTATTGTTGACTGCATGAATGAACTTGAATTTTTTTTGTTGCTCTTTAGTCATCTTGAGTCAAATTTGCAGTTGTCTTATCCTTTTTTCCGAATAGTCTTTTACATGTCCCGCAGATATAGCACTCCGCCTCCTTCTGCATTTGTCATCCGCACTTTGCCATGTGTACTGAACACCACAGAATATACATCCATGTATTCTCCAAGCTTAACATTTTTCAAACTTTCCAACACTTTCGCAGATTCTCCAAGGTCAACTCTCGTCCATCTCTAGATGCGTCCACCTCAATAGACCTAGTCACCAGCTTGAACCTGGTACTCGCCAACGCCGCTTCAGCACCATCTCCACACTTTGTCTGACCACATGTCTGACCACCAGTGTCTTGGTCTGTCGCCGTGTCCCGTGCTTACTGCACACCTCGTGCTGTCCCGGTCGAGTATCTTGGGTAGCTAGCCAACACCACCTCAACCCCCACAGCAGAGAACCACCGGTCATCGCCGACTGATGTCGAGTTTCACGTATCCTCGGACCACTTGGCCACAGCCCGAACAACATGTCCCTCGCTTTTCCCGCTAAAATAGGTTTCAACTCTCCGGATCCTTACGCCGTAGCCCCTCCATCAGCACTAAGTGAAGTCTTCTGTTAGACTCCAGCTCCACCTTCAACATGACTCCTTGGTAGATTATCAGTCCACCCTCGCGCCCGTTGACTTCAAGCTCTAGTGTGTACACACTCTTGCATCGAACCCGCACCATCGCCATGTCGAAGCGCACAAGCCCTCAGACCTGCGCCACGTGTTTCCACGCTCAGAAGTCGGCCACCATCAGCATCTTGCTCCTGTGTCGTCGTCGCTGAAATCATCACCGTCTTCTATTTTGACCGACATCCACGTCGATCTTATATGTCTGACACTAGCCGAACTTGTCCGACTGCAACCATACTCCAGCTTGCGCCGTATTAGCCCAGCACATCACCATGCATTGCTTGATGCCTTTGCAGAACATGATCCCTGCACGACACGCTCCAGAGTCGCTAGCCATCAACCGAGACCGTCACCATCCATACACAAACTGTGTACAAACAGAAAATGAAAAAATAAAATCCCTCGTAGCCTTCCTGTGTGTACCAAAGGAGATCAAAGAAAAAGCTAGCAAGCCAAACTCCAGTTCACCACACGTAGCATACGGACGCCTTTTTTTCATTCTCCACACTTGATGCTATGGCCTCTGCCAGCCGCGAGCCACCGGCCCGCAACAGCAGCAACCTCTCGCAAATGCTGCGCCGCGCCCCACCTCTACCTGGGCCTGAGCCTGGTCCAGTCGCGCGCCGCACTGCCTTGGGCCTCTGTGATGCGTACAGGCCACACACGTCTTGGCCCCGCTGGGCTTCGGCCAGCCCTAGCGCTTGCCAGCGTGCTTCTGCCAGCCCTAGCGCTTGCCAGCGTGCGCCGCCGCCGCTGCTTGCACGCAACTTCGGATCGAATCGATCCGATCTTGCCGCTGAAGAAACCTGCCGTTTCATGTTGCTGCCGATCGCTTCGAGGAACGCGAATAGAACCCGCCACACCATCGATCTTCCTTCAATTACTGCAAGATCAATTTGACGAATCTTTCCGCTTCACCTCCTCCTCTCCTCTAGATAACAATCACGACCTCTGAATCTTGTAACCTTGTTCATGATACCACTTGTTAGAATAATTCGACGCTCACATCGATCCATCGAGGACAAGCAATCACACAAGCACGAGAATAACACCGAGATTTGTTAACGAGGTCCACCAACATGGCTATATCCCCAGGGCATGACTACGGACGCTCCTCCTCATGTACCAAATCACATGATACAATCGACGATAAGCCCTCCGAGGCCGTTAGACAGCGCTCCGGCTACCCTCGCCACGGCCGGTCCGGCGACCCCTGCCACGGGCGCTCGGACCGTCCCTCTCATGATCTCTGTCTTGGCCTACAACTTATGTCTAGTTTATTTGGCTACCACGCGGTGACTATATATAATAGGCCCGGGGTACACGTGTCCGACTCAAACACCTAACCCACCCCTAATTACAAGTCCAACTATAGCACAACTCGTACACCTAATATTCGACACATATTTTAACATCAGCTACATCACGTTTCATTTGGCTTGAGTGCAATAGCCGTGTTTTCGAGGATAAGGCGTCTTCGGTGGCACAAGCAGTGAGCAAAACGAACGCTGACTTGGACCTTGGGGATTGTCGAGAGAGTGTGGGCATAGGGGAGAATAGCCTGTTGATTTCTGTTGCGGGGCTAGCCGTTTCATTGGGCTCGGCTAGTTTGTAATTGACCAATATATTTTCTCTTCTTAATACAAACTTACAAAGGCACGCAAACTTCTTGCGTGGTCTTGAAAACGTAGTACATCTTTATTTGAGAATAAACAGAAATAAAGAAAAGGGATAAAAAAAGGAAACAGCCAAATTAAATACAAGTTCGTTTTCATGCATGCTTGGCATAACACTTATGCAGGAAGTTCAGTTAGGACCAGCAGGGAAAACCAAACAGGAATGTTTCTTTCTGACTCGGACATGGAGAGGGATGCAGGGGTTGATGTGATTCGTATGAGTAGGCCACGGCTACACATAAGAGATTGGAAGGCTAGATATGTTTGGGAAAAAGTTAATTGCGACAGATGGTCTGTACATTATGATGTGTAATTTTAATTGATCAGTCAAAGATCTAACGCATGCTAAGTAAGGACCAAACACCGTAAGGTAGTGGTCTACCCATATCGCAGCCACAATATTATGAAGCCGTCATTCTATTCCTACTTTAGTTTAACAGTTGTGATATTCCTACTTTAGTCAGCTCAGCCTATGCTAACCTAACCCAGCTCAGCTTTGCTAGCTATGCCCGGCCTTGCCTTTGCTATGCGTTTGGTTTTACGGCTAGAGTCTCTTGCTACCTATTCTGGTTTCTTCGTGACAAGCAGACGATCTCCCATGGGCCATGGCACATACATCGCTTCCTTCTGTTCTGTCCTATTTATGTGTCTCCGCCAGAAGCTCAACACGACTCGCTTAATCCGTTGGCTCAATCGGAATCGTCTTGCGTCTCTGGGATAGATTGGTTTTTAGGCTAAATGCACGTGTACGAGCCATGCAATCTGCATAATCTTCTCGGTGTATGGAGTGGGCGAGGCAAGATTTGTTTAGCGGAAGAATCAATGGAGGGAGGAGAGGACTATGGAGAAGCTGACCATTCAGCTCGCCCGCAAAAGATGGATCCAAGCGCACCAGAGTCCTGTGATTATGCGACATGACATGGCATGCTAGACCACCAAGGAACCGGTTAGTTAGCATAAACAAAGCGTGGCTTTCGTGGGGATGTGGGTCAAAACTGAAACCTTGAGATTTGCATCACGCATTCATGCTATAACATTAATCTGAGTCTGAGCTCGGTTTGGAAAAACGCATCGGTCTGGGATGATCTGTCCATGTGCATGTCAACCTCTTCCCGAAAATTCAAACAATATATGCAGATATAGATGGAATGAGCAAACCCATACAACCCATATATTTTGAAAGATCTGGTTTCAGCCACGGCTGCCATCGAAAACACATTCCGTATTTGAATTTAATTTCTGGTTTCCCCATCTGACAGGAAGAACTTGAGTTATTAATTTTGCTGATATGGAATCAAATTAAATTATTGGTGTAATTTTAATACTTAAGTGATTATTGTTCCGAAGATTAACTGTTGTTCTGCATTTTAGATAACTTGGGACGGCAAGGAATTGACTCATGATGAGACAATGCTTTCAGAAAGTATCGTAGCCAAGTGTGGCGGGATTCTCAAAGTTATAGCTGCTATAGGCGAAGTCATCACCAAAGAAATAACTCCTTTAGGAGATGAACCTATGGACATGTATGAAGAAGAAGTAACAGATTTGTTGAATCAGATAAATGGTAACTTTATGGGAACCCTAGAGAAGGACCCAAAATTCCATAGCTTAAGGGGGCTATTTGCTTGGATGCAGTCTTACTTTGATGCTTGTTCCGATTCAGTCAAGCCATGTATCTTCTATATGTCAGTTTTCCCAGCAAAACACAATATCAGACGGAGGCGTTTGCTACGGCGGTGGATGGCGGAAGGTTACTCTAGGGACACATCTGATAAGATAGCCGAGGAGAATGGGGAAAGTTTGTCCTCCGAGCTTGTCGACTTGAGCATAATCCAACATCTAGGGACCAATGTCCTGTGCCAAGTCAATGCTTTCTTCCATGAATACATCATCTCACGGCCAATGGAAGATAACCTTGTCTTTGCACTGGATTGGCATTGTAGCCTCAACTCGCAGTATACAGGACAACACCTCACCATAAGGAGCAGTTGGTACAGAGATGAAGTTGTACTCAAGGGCATCGATGTGTCACGGCTAAGGTCTTTGACAGTTTTTGGTAAGTGGGAATCCTTCCTCATCTCTAAAAAGATGAATCTAGTCAGGGTGTTGGATTTGGAGGACACATGGAATGTGACAAATGATGATCTTGAGAAAATTGTGGAGCTACTGCCTCGCCTTAAGTTCCTCTCCCTACGAGGACACACAGAGATTAGCCATCTGCCAGAATCACTGTGTGGCCTGATACAGTTGCAGACTCTGGATGTCAGAGGCACCTCCATAGTCAGACTGCCGCGGGGTATCATGAAGCTACAGAAGCTGACATACATTCGTGCCGGAACCAGAAAAACAACGAGAGAAGGTGATGAGATAGTTACCAACTTACCACCAACTGATTTAGACCAAACATCAACACCACCGGCAAATGTTGCTTGCCCAATTACGCCATGGAGCAGGCCATATACTTTGGCATCCAGTTGGTTATCCAAGTTGTGCAAACTCAGACATGGTAATCAGGGCGGTGTTAAGGTTCACGCAGGGATTGCAAACATGACAGCCTTGCATACTCTTGGTGTTGTCAATGTCAATGTTTCAGGTGGGAAGGCCATCCTCAAGAAGCTTAAGAAACTTAGCCAACTACGCAAGCTCGGGGTGTCCGGCATCAACCGGGAGAACTGGGAGGAGTTCTGTTCGGCCATCTCGGGTCATGGCCATCTGGAGTCACTCAGTGAGAGTTGAAGAGGATAAGGAGGGTCTCTTTGCTCGTTTCAGGGACATTTCTGAACCACCCAGGACCCTCAAGAGTCTTAAGGCGTACGGGCATGTCCAAATATCCCCTGTCTGGCTGAAGCTGCACCTTCCGAATATCAGAAAGGCCGATTTTCGGCTGACCATATTAACGCAACAGGATATAGATGAAGAACCCGGTTCATATGCAACCTACCGTAAGTTAATGGACAAGAACCCGGTTCTCGAGATTGATTGCACCTCAGGATTAGAGTTTACTTTTGACAGAGACAGTTGCGTGAAGGGGCTCAAGGTTCAGTGCTCTAGTGGGTCATGTGCCCAGATTTCTGGGCTAGCGAATCTACCTAACCTAAAGGAAGTGTGGCTGAAGGGTTCCTGCAGCAACCAACTCAAGGAAGACTTGTGGCGACAAATTCGTGAGCATCCAAACAAGCCTGTGCTTAAGCCGGAGGAACCACGCTCATCCTGATCAACGGGTACTGAAACTAGAGCCTATCTCCCAAATCAGCAGACCATATAACGCTGGAAGACATGCTTCTTGCTTTTCTTTACTTTTTATCAGAAACAAAATGTACATGATGCATTCCCTGTATATAGTAGTATCTCTCTATTTCCAGGAGAGAAGATAGAACTTGTAGTTACAATTTGTACTAAGGGACAGCTGATTTATGATCTTCTGACAAAATATTTGCTCTCATGGTGTCAGCGTGTATCTATTTACATACTTCCTAGCTAGACTTGACCTGTAAATTGCTACTCTTTTTACTGTATAATCTCCTATGATATTCTCTGTGGTTGCCAAAATTACTTTGTGAGTAGCATATTTGTTGCCAATTTGTAGAGTTTTTTTTTTTTTTGAGAAGAACCAATTTGTAGATGATACCGGCCTTGTTACAGTTGGTTACCGGATCTGCCGAAATCCAGATGTACCCTCTCGGCGGTTTCTCTGATATAAAGAAATAATGAACTGAGCTCCACAGGTTTTTGACTGGATAACCTGAATATTTCAGATTTCGTGCTGGCATCTCTTTTCCGCCACTTTTGTAGCCTCTGATCTGCCATGATAAAGAACAGGCGCATCACTGGGGACGCTGAACGAAGAGTGGAGTTGAAGAGGAGCTGGGATACCACTGGAGATTGATGAACGCCCGGTCCAGGCGAACCAATGCCCTTTGCTTTAACACTTGTGTTGCCACTCTTGTTCTACCTATGAGATCGAATAGAACTGCAGCGCCCGTTTTCATTTCTCTTGGTGGACACGTAGTTTTTGTTAGGCAGTGCAGCGAAAATGGGTGAAGACCCGATTAGAAAAATACAACTACAGCGACCATGTATAGGAGCTAAAATTGGATACCGGTTCTGGGAAATGGAAATATTGTTAAGCTTGCACTGTGGGTTTCTTGTGTCCGGTGGCAATTTCTCCAGATAAACCAATGGTGGGGAACTGTGAATGGTGCACAGCTAAACCAACTGTGTGTTGGAACCCTGACGGCAGCAGCTGGCCGATTGCAATGCAGAAATCTCTGGACAAGAAAACGTGCTCACGTGTTGCCCTGAAGATGGATGATCCTGGAAGTCGTCTGAATTTGCAGCAGATCATTACAGCGCAGCCGGTCCATGACAAGAATATCATCGTGAGTGTCGACGTGCAGCATCGCAAGTTCATAGTGAAAACTAATTATCACAAGTTGAGACAATGTGCGTGTTTTGAAGCTCATGTTTGAAAAGCCAGCATAACACGGACTGAGGGGAAGACACGTACGACTTTTTGTTCTCAAAGGGTGATACGATGATTTGAAGCCCGGATGAAATTTGATGTGGTCCTCACACACTACAGAAGCATAAACCCCACCTGCAATAGTAAACTACTAGCGGGTAGTTCACGGCGGGCGGCATGCCGCGCCTTGTTGGTTCGTTTTGGAATTCTTCTTTTTTAGCTGTTGATGAAAATGTGTTGTAGGTTTTGTCTGTCTGTGTACTTTGTGGCGCAGTGAGAAATGATCGTGTGCTGGTAGTTTATTTATGAAATTTATGCATCATGCGAGCATGGATACATAGACACTGGGGAGTATGATTATATTTACTGGCCGAGTTGGCTTATTCATCTATCCATCTTCCTTAACGTAGCATTTAGAGCTGCGAGGTGAAACTGCCTGCTGGGTTCAACCCCGTGATAGAATCAATTAATCATAGAGGGGGAGTGGCCAGTTCTTCCTTGCAGGTCTCTAGGGACTTGCCTCTACTGTACATGGTATATTGTCAGTTGGCGCTCTCCCTGGTAGCAGGGGAACGTCGAAAGCGGGAGGCATGTCTTCTCCACAACTCTTGCATGTCTCATACCCTCGCTGTCACTCTTTGTTGTCACTCTTCGTTTCTTGCCCAGACCGTGAGGGAGCTCCATTTGGATGGAGAACGACACGCTTTCGTGCGACGCGCGTTGGCCGGCGCTAAGGCTAGACGGAACGAGCGGGCTTAAGGACCGAACGTACGGTCCAGGACCGATAGAAAATCTGGTCATTCCGGGCTGCTATTTTCGGCCTGAAAAAATCGGTCTGGTCCGGTTTTTAACCGGGCCGCTCAGTCGGATCGGAACGAGAAAATGCCACATGCCTAGATAAAAAAAGGCCTAGCCCAACTAAAGGACACTATACAGCCCAAGAAAGCATGCCTCTGGTCATCCGTGACCTACCCTGGTGTCGTGCCGCCATTCTTGTCAATGGCCACTGTTACAATATATTGCCCTCCTCTCTCTATCAGTTTATAGATGAAGCATTAATTCAATATGGTATCTGAGCCAAGAGGTCTCAAGTGCAAGGCCCTGCCAATGCAGTATTAAAAAAGATTTTGCGGCCTAGATCGATCCCATGTCTAAGGACTAAAATAGCCTAGACGTGAGGGGGAGTGTTGAAATATATTGCCCGCCTCTCTCGGTCTCTCCATCAATTCAGACTTTTGGATGATTTGGCTAGAGCATGAATTCAATAGCCACCATCATCCACGACCAACCAGTCGCTAGGAGTGGGGGCCCGTTTGTATCGTTTTTTCCTTAGGTTTTTCTTCTCCGGCGACATCGACGAGGTGGTGGGACGATGACATGTTGGAATAAGGTCTCTCCCTACTTTGATGACGTCCGATCTGGCGCTGACGAAGAGCCTGTGAGAGTCTGCACTAGTAGAAAACAGACCTTTCGTCCGCCCCTTTAGTCCCGGTTTGATTACGGCCCGGGACTACTGTGACCATTAGTCTCGGTTCCAACGGCTAGGAGCGGTCGGGGGCACAGGCATCATTAGTCCCGGTTCATTTTCTACCTATAGTCCCGGTTTGTGATACAAACCGGGACTAAAGGGGTGGTGGCAGGCTGGTGTCAGACTGGGCCCCCACGATCCCCTTTAGTCCCGGTTTGTATCACAAACCGGGACTAGAGGTGGACCTTTAGTCCCGGTTTGTGATACAAACCGGGACTAAAGGGGTGGTGGCAGGCTGGTGCCCCACGAGCCCCTTTAGTCCCGGTTTGTATCACAAACCGGGACTAGAGGTGGACCTTTAGTCCCGGTTTGTATAACCAACCGGGACTAAAGACGTCCCTATATAAACCCTTCGTCCAGCCCGAGCCCATTCTCTCTGTTTTCCCCCTTTCTCTCCTCTGTTCTTCCCCTTGCTCGAGCTCATCCTCCATTTTTGCCAAAGATTTGTCAAGATTTGAAGCCACCCCATCTATCCAAGTGTTCACAAAGGTTAGCAACTTTGTCCTTGCATCTCTCATTGCTAGATTAGCTCGTGCAATGCTCTATAAGTATTGTGATTTGTGGGTTTTAGTTTGGGAGTAATTATGTGGGAGTTTATTTGATTTATATGCAATTTGAGCTCAAATTAACTTCTTAGTTTGCATATGTGTAGGTGTGGTTTACTTAGTGCCTTCCCGTCCCCTTCCTAACCACCGTCGATCGCCTGCACCGTCCCGTCGCCGGCACCACCTTGGTGAGCCTCTTGTTCTTATCCTTTTTATAAAAAAAAATCTTATTTGTATGATTTAGATAGTTACTTGTATAATTTTCTTATTTGTATGATTGTTTGTTATACATAGTGCCATGACTTTGATATTCGTCCCCATCGGCCCTCGTCCGGTTTATGATTCGGATGTGGTATATTCTCTTTTATAACTATTTGTTGCATTTCGTGTTTATGACAATTATGCCCATCAAGTTGACATAGATATTTTTATCTAGGAGGTATGTGAACCGGAAATTGCAACCGACCCTCTTGTCGAGAAGTTAAATTTAGTTGAAAAAGAAAACGACTATTTGAAAGAAAAATTGAAAAGAATTGAAGAAGAGAAGATGAAATTGGAGTTGTATGTTGCCGATGTCGTCGATGATCACAAGATCAAGATGGATGCAATGCGCTTGAAGATTAGAAAGATTAGAAAATATGCCGTTAATAAAGAGGCTTGGTATCATTATGCTGTTGGATCAATTATTACCTTAGTTGCGATTTTGATCGCATTTGTTGTTGCATTTAAATGCTTTAGCTAGATAGTTTTATGTTGTTTTATGAGAATAAGTGTGTATGAACTTGTATTAATTTGGCCTTTTCGGTATTGTGTAATGAAGATGAGTCGGCAATGGATGTACGATGACCGACGCTCTCCCCAGTTCATTAATGGCGTGCATAGTTTTCTGCGTGCGGCTGAGGCAAACAAGCGGAATGGTTTTATGTGTTGTCCATGTGGTGTCTGTAAGAATGATAGGAATTACTCTAGCTCAAAAGTCATTCACGTCCACCTGTTTACGTCCGGTTTCATGTCCGGCTATAACTGTTGGACCAAGGACGGAGAAAGAGGGGTTCTAATGGAAGAGAATGAAGAAGAAGAGGATGATGACAACTATCCTGAGTTCCCTGAATACGATGGTACTACAATGGGGGAAGAGAATAAAGAACTAGAAGCTGAAGAAGAGGCATCAGATGAGCCCGCTGATGATCTTGGTCGGGCCATTGCTGATGCAAAGAGAAACTGCGAAAGTGAAAAGGAGAAGTTGAAGTTGCAGCGCATGTTAGAGGATCACAAAAAATTGTTGTACCCAAATTGCGAAGATGACAAGAAAAAGCTGGGTACCACACTGGAATTGCTGCAATGGAAGGCAAAGAATGGTGTATCTGACAAGGGATTTGAAAAGTTGCTGAAAATAATGAAGAAGAAGCTTCGAAAGGACAACGAATTGCCCGACAGTACGTACGAAGCAAAGAAGGCTGTCTGCCCTATAGGATTAGAGGTGCAGAAGATACATGCATGCCCTAATGACTGCATCCTCTACCGCGGTGAGGAGTACGAGAATTTGAATGCATGCCCGGTATGCGGTGCATTGCGCTATAAGATCAGCCGCGATGACCCTGGTGATGATGTTGAGGGCGAGCGCCCCAGGAAGAGGATTCCTGCCAAGGTGATGTGGTATGCTCCTATAATACCATGGTTGAAACGTTTGTTCCAAAACAAAGAGCATGCCAAGTTGTTGCGATGGCACAAAGAAGACCGTAAGAAAGACAGGAAGTTGAGAGTACCCGCTGACGGGTCACAGTGGAGAAAAATCGAGAGAAAGTGGCCGGAGTTTGCAGGTGACGCGAGGAACTTATGGTTTGGTATAAGTGCAGATGGCATTAATCCTTTTGAGGAGCAGAGCAGCAATCATAGCACCTGGCCTGTGACTCTATGTATCTATAACCTTCCTCCTTGGTTGTGCATGAAGCGGAAGTTCATTATGATGCCAGTGCTCATCCAAGGCCCTAAGCAACCCGGCAACGACATTGATGTGTACCTAAGGCCATTAGGTGAAGAACTTTTACAGCTGTGGGACATAAAAGGTGTACGTGTGTGGGATCAGCACAAACAGCGGGAATTTGACCTACGAGCGTTGCTGTTTGTAACCATCAATGATTGGCCCGCTCTTAGTAACCTTTCAGGACAGACAAACAAGGGATACCACGCATGCACGCACTGTTTAGATGATACCCAAAGTATATATTTGGATAAATGTAAGAAGAATGTGTACCTGGGACATCGTCGATTTCTTCCGATCAAGCATCTCTTAAGAAAGAAAGGCAAGCATTTCAAAGGTGAGGCAGATCACCGGAAGAAGCCTCGCCACCGTACTGGTGATGATATACTTGATATGGTCAAGGATTTAAAAGTAATCTTTGGAAAGAGTCCTGGCAGACAATCTGTTCCGAATGACGCTGACGGACACGCACCCATGTGGAAGAAGAAATCTATATTTTGGGACCTACCCTATTGGAAAGACCTAGAGGTCCGCTCTGCAATCGACGTGATGCACGTGACGAAGAATCTTTGCGTGAACCTGCTAGGCTTCTTGGGCGTGTATGGGAAGACAAAAGATACACCGGAGGCACGGGAGGACCAGCAACGTATGCACGGAAAAGACGGCATGCATCCAAAGCAGTATCAAGGCCCTGCCAGCTACGCTCTTACCAAAGAAGAGAAGGAAATCTTCTTTGAATGCCTGCACAGTATGAAGGTCCCGTCTGGCTTCTCGTCGAATATAAAGGGAATAATAAATATGGCAGAGAAAAAGTTCCAGAACCTAAAGTCTCATGACTGCCACGTGATTATGACGCAATTGCTTCTGCTTGCATTGAGGGGGCTTCTACCGGACAACGTTCGATTAGCCATTGTGAAGCTATGTGCATTCCTCAATGCAATCTCTTAGAAGGTAATTGATCCAGAAATCCTACCAAGGTTACAGAATGATTTGGTGCAATGTCTTGTCAGTTTTGAGTTGGTGTTCCCACCATCCTTCTTCAATATCATGACGCACGTCCTAGTTCACCTAGTCGACGAGATTGCCATTCTGGGTCCTGTATTTCTACACAATATGTTCCCCTTTGAGAGGTTCATGGGAGTCTTAAAAAATATGTTCATAACCGTGCTAGGCCAGAAGGAAGCATCTCCAAGGGCCATGAAACAGAGGAGGTCATTGAGTTTTGGGTTGACTTTATTCCTGACCTTAAGCCGATTGGTGTTCCCGAATCGCGGCATGATGGCAGACTGGATGGAAAAGGCACGCTAGGAAAGGATTCAGTAATATGTATGGACGGGCATTCTTGGGCGCAAGCACACTACACAGTTCTACAAAATTCCAGCATGGTGGCTCCGTATATCAAGGAACACTTGGATAGTGTACGCTCCAAGAACCCGGAGCAGTCTGAGCCCTGGATCAAACGTACACACATGGCGTCATTCGGCGGTTGGTTGCAAACACGTCTCATGCATGACGACACTGTTGGAGATGAGCTGTACTTGCTGGCCAAGTCACCATCTTCGACTATATCGACTTTCAAAGGGTACGAGATAAATGGGAATACATTTTACACGATTGCCCAAGATAAAAAGAGCACCAACCAAAACAGTGGTATCCGCTTTGATGCAGCAAACACCAATAGGCCAAAGGACACATATTATGGTTACATAGAGGAGATATGGGAACTTGACTATGGACGTGATTTGAAGGTCCCTTTGTTTCGGTGCAAATGGGTCAATTTGACTGGAGGCGGGGTAAAGGAAGATCCACGGTACGGAATGACAACAGTGGATCTCAACAATCTTGGGTACACAGACGAACCATTCGTCCTAGCCAATGATGTGGCACAGGTTTTCTATGTGAAGGACATGTCTACCAAGCCGAGAGAAAGAAAAGATAAGGAAGCGAATACATCATACGATGAGCCAAAGCGCCACATAGTTCTTTCAGGGAAAAGAAACATCGTGGGAGTGGAGGACAAGACAGACATGTCAGAAGATTATGAAAAGTTTCATGAAATTGCTCCCTTCACAGTGAAGACTGACCCAAGCATCCTGTTAAATGATGAAGATTGTCCATGGTTATGGCGCAAAGCGAAGAAAAAGTTTTATACCCCAAGATCCCACTCTGGGATGTGACCGGCTTCACCATCATCACTTTCTTCTCTAGTGAGTTTCCGGACTTATCTGGAAAGTCCCACTTCGGACAAACCAGAGGGAATCTTTGTAATAGTTAGGGTATATATGTGTTTTGGCATTTGAAACGCGAAGGAACGCTATTTTTCATGCATTTATTTATATTTTTGAGCTAAATGACCCTAAAATTGAAAAGCACTACAAATGAACTCTGAAAAGGTTTAAACTTGGCATGGTATCATCATTTCACCCACATAGCATGTGCTAAAAAGTTTAGAGGGTTACCGCAAAAACTGGATGCACTTCGTGTACAAACTGGACAATCTCTTTCGAAGTATCAGGGTTTCGGACGAAAACTCATCTGTTACAAAGGCATTTTATTTTTATAAACTTATTTTATCTCCAGAATTTTTGTGCGTTCAATATGCACCATTCAAATCCACGTCATCAATTTTCAACCCTTTCTGACTTCATTTGCTATTTTTCATTCATTTATTGATTTTTTTGAGCTAGATGACCCTGAAATTGAAAAGCACTACAAATGAACTATGAAAAGGTTGAAACTTGGCATGATATCATCATTTCACCCACATAGCATGTGCTAAAAAGTTGAGATGGTTACGGCAAAAACTGGATGCACTTCGTGTACAAACTGGACAATCTATTTCGAAGTATCAGGGTTTCGGACGAAAACGCATCTGTTACAAAGGCATTTCATTTTTTTAACCTTATTTTAACTCCAGACTTTTTGTGCATTCAACATGCACCATTCAAAGCCACATCATCAATTTTCAACCCTTTCTGACTTCATTCGCTATTTTTCATGCATTTAATGATTTTTTTGAGCTATAAAACTAAAAGAGCTAAACCGAATCTGTTTTTGATTAAAACACCTATTTAAAATAACCTAAAAATTACCAAATTGAACATACTGATAAAACACACTAATATTAAACAGCAGGAAAAAGAATCACTCAAAAATCTTTTTTTAAAGTAAAGTTATTCACAAACTAGTGATTCACACAAATTTCAAAGAATTCAAATTTAAACTATTCAAATTTGAAAACTACTGGCACTAATAGAAAGTTTAAAATTTTTGTGACCTAAACCAAAAAGATTCACTCAAAAACTCTAAATATTTGGCTGTAAGTAGAAACAAAAGAAAAAAAATAAAGCAAAAAACAAAAAAAACTGGAAAAGACCTTTAGTCCCGGTTGGAGCCACCAACCGGGACTAAAAAGTTGACATAACAAAAAATTAAAAAAATCCCCCTTCTAGGCCACCACGGCCTGCATACGACTAGAAACCCAACTATATATGGTCCAGGATGCAGGCCCGCAGGGCAAGTAGGCCCCACAGGGCAGAGAGAACCGTTAGGCATGCACTGCCTGCTTTAGACAGGAGCTCGGGACGGATATCGCAGCGGGGCTTATAAACAGGTGCGAGTGCCTCTCGCTTGGCGAGGTGGGACTAAACTTCCACCACGCCAGGACCAACCCTTTAGTCCCGGTTGGAGCCACCAACCGGGACTAAAGGCCCCCCTTTAGTCCCGGTGCGAGCCACCAACCGGGACTAAAGGCCCCCCTTTAGTCCCGGTGCGAGCCACCAACTGGGACTAAAGGCCTGGGCTTCCCGCCGCTCGGCCTGGTGAAATTCACCTTAAGTCCCGGTTGATGGCTCGCACCGGGACTAAAGGGGGACCTTTAGTCCTGGTTGGAGCCACCAACTGGGACTAAAGGTATCTGTATATAAGCAGCACTTAGCAAAATTTATAAACTCATCTATAGTTTCCCCCGACGGCGCCGAAGACCACGACGCCGCCAGGCTGCCGGACCTCGACGTCGCCGTCCGGCCGCTCTGCTCCCAAGCGCCGCCCGAGCCCGCGCCGGCGCCTCCACGCTCCCCGCCGCCGCCGCTCCTCCGCGCGCGCCCGCCTCGCGATCGACGACCGCTCCTCCACAAGCCGCCGCGGCCTAAGCCCGCGCCGGCGCCACTCCTCCCCGCCTCCGGCGTCCTCCTCCGTCTCCGGCGCCGCTCCTCCGTCTCCAGCGTCCTCCCCGCCTCCCTCCGCCCCAACGATCCCGGCCGGTGAGCCTAGCTCCCTCCTTAATTTTGTTCATCTTTTTTTTCATAGATTGTTTTTTTTTCACTAGATGTTGTAGATGCTTAGTATATGTATGTATGTATACAATGTATGTATGTATGTAGATGAACGGTGGAATTTGCATAGAAAAAAGTTGACCATGTATTAAAAATATTTTAATGTTGTATCTTAAAAATATTGATCAAAAACATGTTAATATCTTATTTGGAAAATGTTAATATCTTAATGTTGTATTTGTAAAAGTTTGTCATGTATTTGCAAAATCAAGTGAACAAGAATTACAAAAATCATAATCAAGCATTTAAAAAATGTTAAATTTGCATAGAAACATTTTTGGCGTCGACGATGCCCGGCCCGCATCCTCGTCGTCGACTCGGTGGCGACAACCTGCTTGAGAGGCGCCATGTCCGGGACTGGGCTCCACCGGGCTAGCACTGGGAGGTGCTACCTTCCGGGGCGCGCAGCTTGGTGAGGAACCGGGCTCCCATCGTCGACCCGGAGCTTCTTTGGTGGCGGTCGCGTGGGCCACTATCGGTGCGGAGGCAGCCGGCCCCCGAGGATGTGGTACGTCGCCGTGTCAGGGAGGAGGACGAGCACGTCCGTCGCTACATGGTTGCGTTGGACGTCAGGTTCTCCAATACCTGGCAGGTTCTTCAGGGATCTCACCCGAGCTATGATCCTGTGATGGTTCCTTCTCTTTGGGTGTCCACTGGATTATTCGATAGTATTCGATCTGTATTAGCTAGTGATGTTATATGATAATATTCGAGATGTTAGTGATAATACTCGAGATGTATTCGAGATTATATTCGATAATATTCGATGATGCATTAACTAGATTATTCGAGATGTATTATTGATAATATTCGAGATGTATTCGAGATTATATTCGATAATATTCGATGATGCATTAATTGGATTATTCGAGATGTATTAGTGATATTATTCAAGATGCATTCTAATTTGAATACTAAATTGTTTTATCTTTCTTCTGGATTAGTTAAGCTATGGACGCTAGTGGCAGAGACGACCATGATCAAGAGCATATCATGTTCGACATGATCCGAAACCCAGAGGGTGAACCTGAAGATGACGGCTCACAATATCTGAACAATTCCGGTGAGGGAATATTTGAGGAAGAACCAACAGACGAAGGCCACACAAACAATGATGGCGAAGGAAATGATCTTCAATTAACAAAGACCGGCGAGGTATATATAAGGCCTCTGGTGATCATTACATGTATTAATTGATTTGTATATATATATATACGAATCTTTCTTCTTTTAGCCCTCCGGATCGAGCAAATCTTCTACAAGCAGGGCAGTACGAGGCCCGGCCAAAAAGTTGCAGGCTGGCATAAAGTACAACATCGATGAGATCAAACCAAATGGCGAACCGCTTGCTCCTAAAAAGAATGCAGACAAATTTACTCTTCAGTGCGGAGTTATTGTCAGGGACCAAATCCCGATCTCCGTTCAAGAATGGAATAAGCCAAAGGGAGATCGAGGAGTTAGTTCTGTCGACGAAAGAGCAAAAGATCTGCTTTGGGAAACGCTCATGTCACATTTCACCCTACCAGAGCATTTAACAGATGCAGAACGGGAGAAAGTCAAGAAGAGTGCTCTTCAGAAGATGGCCACACAATTCCGCAGCCACCAGAAAAGATTATGGGCCTGCTACGTCGAAGCAGGAAAGCAGACTCCAGAATTCACTGGAGTACTAGAGAAGGCAAAAGATCACTGGGACTTATTTGTGGAGTTCAAGGAATCGGAAGCAGCTAAGGAACGGTCGAGGAAAAACAAGATCAATGCTGAGAAGAAACAGTTTCACCATGTTCTGGGGCCAGGTGGCTACAAGACTGGTCGGCCTAAGTGGGATGAATCTGAGGAAATGATGATTGCTGCAGGGGTCACTCCAAAAACATTTGGTTGGCCCGACAGGTGCAGGACTTGGTTTTATGCGCATGGGGGAAGGTTGGACCCAAAGACAGGGGAGATTATGGTGCAGGCAAGTCTTAAAGAAGCCTCGGACGCTTTACTTGTTGTAATAGAAGCGGCTCGAACGGGGGCGTTCACGCCCGAGAGAGAGAACGGCGAGCTTACACGCGCCCTCGGGAATCCTGAACACCCAGGACGAACACGAGGCAAAGGCGTTGTTCCGTGGGTTGAGGGGTTTGCGGACTGGAATGTCAGTTACAGAAGCCGTGCGAGAAAGAAGAAGCAGGAGGAAGACAAGAAGAAGCAGGATGCAGACCGGCTTCAATAGGTAGAATCAAAGCACGCGGAGTTGGAACGCGCTTTCATGCGGCGCAGGAGCAGATCGACACACTTAGCCTGGAAAGGGCGTCTCAGCGGCAGCAGCAAGCAGATCCAGCATTGGATAGCACCGTCCCATCTATGCCGAAAAGCAGCGTGGATTCCACAGGGGTCCCAGCCGATGATGCACTGCTGGCTCGCTACCCCGTGGATGATATCGAAGAGACGACAAGTTGTGAGCTACACATGAAAGTGAAGAACATATCCATGAAGGTGGCGGACGGCTATGCTTTACCAAATCCCCCTGAAGCAACCTTCAACGCCAATCCGATTCCACCTGGCTATGCTCGTGTCGGGGTGGATGAAGTTCTGTCGGCATATGACTCACTACAGCTTGACTTTCCTGGAGGTCAAGGTGAGCAGACACTGGGAGAAGCCATACATTGTATCATTGTATGGAGAAAGGATTGCATCGTCTTTCCAAACTCGACGCCAAGGGCACCGACTCCTCCTACAAGTCCGCCGCGTCAGCCGACTCCAACCCACCTCGAGACGGAGCGCAGCGCGAGTCCGCCACCATATCGATCTCCGCCGCGTCAGCCGAATCCAAGCCACCTCGAGACGGAGCCCAGCGCGAGTACGCGATATCGATCTCCGCCGCGTCAGCCGACTACAAAGCAGAAGGGAGCACCAAAGAAGAAACCCGAGCCTCCTGCCAAAAAGAAGTTGGCTTACGAGATGACTGAGGACGAAACCAACGCCCAAGTGGCTTCCGAAGTGCAGGCCCATTTTGCACCGAAACCGCCCCCGCCGCCAATTGAGAAAATACCTGAGAAAGTCGTACAACACTTTCTGCATCTTGCTAAACCGGCTGTGGAGAAAAGGCAATCAGACTATATACGCTCTATTAGCAAGTCATATTATCAACAAAAAAAGCAGCAGTCGAGCCTTACAGGTAGTAATAAAAGCGGGAAAACTGTTCCCTAGCTCGGAGAACAGGCAGTGCAATCGATCCCCCCGCTCAAGGTGAGTACAGATAAGGCGGTAACCGACGCTGATAGAGAGATGTGTATCACTGTTGAACAACTCCTAGGCATCGAGGAAGTCCCCACGATGGATCCGAAGGAACTAGCATGGAAATATGTCCCCGGGAACTCTCTGGTCAGGCCTGACGAGGAGGAGCTTCTATCAACGCAAATGCGCAAATTGCATGACTGGTACCTGAGAGAAATAAAGGCCGGGCGAGAGAGCCTCATGGTGAAAGTCAAGCCAGAGCATTACTTCCATGGAAACGATGTGTGGATTGAATTTCCAGAAATTTTTCAGTTATTCAATCAAGACGCACTCGACAAATCTCTCGTTAGTTGCTATTGTCTGTAAGTGATTTCTTTCTGTAATTGAAGTCTCTAGCTCAGCTCGTTCATTGCCTGTAATTATCCTCACTATATTCTTTTCTGTGGTATTATGTAGAATGAAGATTTTTGAAATGAACAGAGATGGAGTCTATGGCATTGGGTTCATTGACCCAAATACCGTTAATGAAAATACGATACAAGACTACTCCAAAGACACAGAGAATAGCTTGCTAATGTTTTTGAAGGAACTAAATACCAGACCAGAAATACTTTTTCCTTACAACTTCAGGTGAGTGTTAATGTCTTGTACTACAAATTCTATTTTTGCTTACTCGATGTTAAGTGTAGTTGATGAGTTATGCATGCCCGCTTATACAAACGTGTGCGCAGATTCCACTGGATCCTGCTAATCATTAGAGTTGACGAGGGAACTGTTGAAGTACTGGACTCACTAGGTAAAGACCCTGAAGAATACAGAAGCCTGAAGTTGATGCTCGACAGGTAATTTCAATCATTATCGCACTATGTCGGCCTCTTTAGTTCATTTCCTGATATCAAGTAATTAATAACTACTTTATTCATTTTCTTTGCCGGGCAGGGTTTGGAAAAAGTTCATCCAAGAGGTTGTCGGTCAATGGAAACCACAGCTGAAATGGCGACGGTCCAAGGTAATTAAGTAGTACTAGCTACGTCCGCGCATCTCTTTAATTCTAGTTTCAATACCATTATCATGCTTGATTATTATCTGATTGAATTCTATTCTCGTAAAGTACTGTATGAGGCAGGAAAAGGGGACAAATGTATGTTCATACTACGTTTTCGAGAACATTCGCTCTATTACCAAAAGGACCAAAGATGAAAGATATCTTTGGGTACGTAAACAATATTCACATTTTTTTATCATGATCTAATATATATACACACAACTAATATATTCATATTGATTTCCTTCTTTAAAGATGTTGGAGATGCGGGATAGGCTCCTACCAAAGGACCGCATACGAGCACTTCAAGAGGAAATGGCGGGATTTTTGCTTGAGCAGGTCATATCTCCCGACGGAGTATACCATTTCACCTAATGCCTGCATGTAATGATCTGCAAATTGTAGGAGAAATTGTATATACCAAATTGTATATATATATATATGTGTATGCAAGTGGTCGTACGAGAAATTCTATGATATATGATTGGTTCTACGAGAAATTCTATTATATATGCATAACGTGTACAGTACGTAGTAGCGTAAAATATGTTTGAAATGAAAAAAAATTAAATGGAAAACACAAAATGAAAAGGAAAAATAAACAATAAACCCTGAACCCCTAAACCCCTAAACCTTTAGTCCCGGTTGGTGTCACCAACCGCGACTAAAGGTCCCCAGCCCCCGACGCGTGCTACCGGCCACGTGGCAGGGATTTAGTCCCGGTTGGTGTCACCAACCGGGACTAAAGGTCCCCAGCCCCCTGCGCGCGCTGCCGGCCACGTGGCAGGGATTTAGTCCCGGGTCGTGGCCAACCGGGACTAAAGGGGGGGGGGGGCTTTAGTCCCGATTTATTAGTCCCGGTTGGTGAACCGGGACTAAAGGCCCTTCCCAACCGGGACTAAAGGCCGTTTCTCCCCTAGTGCTGTGTCCCCAGATCTGTTGCTTCCCTTCAGATCTTTGCAGTTTATGTCTCTTTCAAGAAGAGGTTTTGGTTGGCTTTTGGTGTGGTGACTTGGGCATCTTCTTCTTTGTTGTTTTGTGGCTTTTCTGGTGGTGATGGATTGCAACCCTGCTCTGCATGAGGTAATGCTCTAGTAGATGTTGCTTCAACGATTTATAGACCTCATTTCAAGGGGCGAGTGGCTATTGTGGTCTTCAAAGCCTGGTATGACGAGGGCGTTTGCAGGTATTGCTTTTCTTTGTTGTTGATTCAGTGCAATTTTCACGCTCCGGCGGGCGGCGTAATCTCAAAGGAAGAAGAAGACTAGTATGCTTTTTAATGTAATTTTATTTTTTACTGGTCGTTTTAAGTCCTTCAGTCATCTATCCATTTTACTTGCCTTATTTTCCTCAATATTAGTCAAATCTAAGATGCCCTTTGGGTGTCTTTATTAAAAAAACACATCCAACCACCATTATTGTCCCTGACCACCACCTTCACACCCCGAAGCCACCGCCCTCATGTTGTCGCCCTGGGAGCCGCCCAGCCGCGTGCCTCGATGTCCATGACCGACCTCGCGCATCCTGACACACGCGCCCGATCCGCTGCTGCTCCCCATGCCATGGTCATCACTGCCGCCTCTCGCCGACACGGCCATCGGCCTCCCCACGACGAATAACGATGTCCAGGAGCTCCGCCACATTGAGCTCTCCTTCCCCATGCAAGGATTTGGCCGGACTCGCGCCGAAGCCGTCGCCATCGTCCTCCTTCCCCGACTCCGGCCGCCAACATTCATTGTCTATTATGTCTCCGTTACGGCTTCCCCGACCTTCCCGACCCCACCATCGAGTTTGCCGTGAGCCACCGCCCCCTTTCACTCTGTTCCCCCCTGCGATTAGGGCTCGTAGCCATCTTTAATTGACACCATGGTCACGGCCGCCTCGCCATGGCCGGTCCTCTTGGTCTGGCTCAGGCTTCGCCGCCGCCGATCCGGTCCTTGAAAATAGGACCGCTAGGCTGCTCGGTCCAATCTAGACCACCGTCGGCCGGTCCAAACGACGGCTCGGTGAGGCGGTCTTATTCTTCTTCTTTGTTTCACAAATACAAGTATTTGGTAAATAGAAAGATGTGTATTCTAGATTTGTTTTGAGAATCCTGTGTATTTTAGCACTACAGGAAAAAAATTATAAGCCGAGTGCCCAACGCACCAGGCTTATGCCGATTTGTAATCGGTTTATATATAAGCCGAGTGTTTTCCCCGGCTTACAGGACATGGCTTACTAAGGACCGGCTTATCAGACGTAAGCCGAGAGCCACGGCGGGCCACGTGTCCATCTATGTAAGCCGAGGGCCAACTGGCACACGGTTTATATATAAACCGAGGGTCGTGGCGTGCCGCACGCTTTATATATAAACCGAGGGCCGAGGCAAGGCGCACGGTTTATATATAAACCGATTGCCCTTCTCCCGGCTAACATTAAGCATGGTCGTGGCATAAATGCCCTATAAGCCGGGTGCCAGTCCTGGGACACACGGCTTACAGCCGCGCCAGTGGCATCTATGCCCTGTAAGCTGGGTGCCAGCCCCTGGGACACATGGCTTACATCCTGCCAGTGGCATATATGCCCTCTAAGCCGGGTGCCTGTCCCTGGGACACACGACTTACAGCCCGCTAGTGGCATTTTATTTGTTTGCTTCAGGAAGCAGCAACATATATATATATATATATGTATATATCCAACGAAGATCACAACAACAATATATTACTAGTTGACAACCATAACAAACCGACCATGAGTTCAAAGTCCACACATGCATACATATCCAGCAAAGGTTCACAAAAATATGCGTACATATGCAACAAGAGTTCACAAACGAAAAGTTCATGAGTTCGAAGTCCACAGATGCATACATATTCAACGAGGGTTCACAACAATATGCGTACATATGCAACAAGAGTTCACAAACGAAATCATGAGTTCCAAGTTCACACCAAGCTTGAGTTCAACCTAGAAGATGCAATGAGCTTCCACCGTCGACGGCATCCGCGATGCAAACCTATAAGTTCATTACCACACGCATGAGTTTCCAAAGTTAAATTGCAAACGATGATAAGGCACAAGAGTCAACAAGCATCAACATATAAGTTTCAAAGTGAAGCTAAGAAGTATGAATAATATAAGGATCAACACTTGTGGGCCCTACCATCAACAATGCACAAGTTGCACGTTGAGAGGCACAACCAATGACAAGACACAAGCATCAACACTGCACAAGCATAGACAACTGGGCTTGCTTGGGTAGGTGTAGATCCACCTACCACAAAGTTATTGGAGCCTTCTCCCGACTGAGGACACTTCAAGCATGAGACGGTAAGATGGTAAGATGCATGATCTTTAAAAATGATGGTAAGATGCATGATTGAAAAGTTGAAGACTTACAAAGCTGAAAGTAGGAAGAGGCGGAACAGGAGGAAGATCCGACAAAGTAGAACCCTGCATATTAGTACTGAACCGAGCGAACGTCTCCTGCAGGGCTGCTTGCTATTTAACCATGAATTCCTGCTACTGAAACAGGGCTTGTTGCATTTTCATGGCTTGCTCCTGTTGATGTAGGGCATTGACCTGAGCCTCCAACCGCAACCTGGTTTCTTCCTGCCGCAACCTGCTTTCTTCCTCTAGGCGGGCCTACAATATGACATCGCAACAAGTTCACCATCGTTGAAATGCAAAGAAGAAATCAAAAGGGAGATCAGTGAAGCAAAACATACATGGAATTGATGCAGCATGTGCAACCCAGGCTCTGGGCGATGCTCAATAGCAGGACCTGAGCTCGACGTGGTAGCACGAAGGTGGGCGAGTTTTGGAATGTCCTTCTTACGAATGGAACCGTCACCAACATATAACCGGCCACGCTTCTTGCCTTTTCCCGACTTGAGGGAAACCGTAACGTCAATGTCCTGTGAGGCCGGATCAGAGTCGGGCCCGTTGCACTCCTTGAACTTCCCACTGTATGCATCAATCCTCAAGCTAGCCCCTGGGTTGACCCACCCCCCTTCCGGTTCCTTTGACTTGCGGGAGAGACATAATCCCGTGAAGGTATTGAGCAGCTCTTCACCCTCACCTCTCTCCCTATTCTGCAATAGAAGCAATAATATCCATAAGGGCACAAGTTGAGAAGTTCATAAGCCAAATGATATTATTACCTTCTTCTGCACGTAAGCGTGGAGGTTGAGGTTGCCTTGAAGGTGTACCGGACCACCCATCAAGGCACGCTGCTCCAAAGCCGCTCTGTGTGTGGCCCTCCACTCCGGGTTTATCCACCTGGATATGATTTGCTGGTAGTAAGGAATCTTGTTGTTGCACCACGAGGGAACCGCCGAAAGTATGTCAAATACATCCAACTTAGGAATGAAACTAAGTTGTTTTAATCCAGGCAACCACAAGTAAATGAAAACTACCTTCATCTACATGGAACGGGTGAGATGCACTCTCCGGGCTAGCGGCTTTTTGAGAAGCATCTTGTGTTCATGCGCGAAATACTTCACCACGGCATTGACGCGAGCCTCGTAAGGCATGTCTTGGACAATCTTCTTGGCAATCTCCTCCACGACCTCATTAGCTTCATCCTCCATACCCTCAGCGCAAGTAAAGAAGTCCTACCAGAGTGCATAAATTCGCATAAGACAGTTATCAGTGCAATGATTTTGAATATTGGCAAAGAAATAACTACGAAAATTGACAAAGAATTTTACCCAAAAATCGTTGACCACCCGCTCCGCAGCACTGCGGTACTCCCTGTCCCACTTGTCTTTGGTATCGGGAGCGCATTTCCAATGCTCCCAAGACCAAGCTGGCTCCTCCTCACCGTCTCCTATGGGAACAAGGCCAGGGCAATAATGCCTGCAAAGACATCCAATGATGGTGCTTGGCTGGCATGGCGGGATTGTGCCTTCTGGAATAACCACCAAGGCCCTGCATAATGGAAAGGCAAGTAAGTTAGTATCTGCAAAAAACTTGAATGTAAAGACGTAGTTAAGAGTCCACGGAAGCACTTACCTCACACCGACTGGTTTAACAATGATCCCTTATGTGGATATGGTCGCGAAGGAAGCATGGACATCCCACGCAACCAAATTTTGGTCTCCTTAGGAACCGGCCATTCCATGTCCTTTGCCGATTCCTCCACCTCATACTCTCCCTCCTCCAACTCCTCCTCCTCCACAACTGGCTCCTCCTCCCTCTCCTCCACAACTGGCTCCTCCTCCGCCTCCTCCTCAGAATGGGCGGAGGGGATAGGGCTAGCAACACGGGACACAAGGGTACGACCATGTCGTCTACCCCGGGTACCATCCACCGTGGCTCGCTGTGCAGGTTTGACCCTGCCTGCCTGTGTGGAACGTGCCGCACCGGTGCCCTTCTTTATGACCCCCGTCGCCTTGCCTAACCTTTCAATCACATTGCCAAGTCTCACAACTTTGTTGTTCCTTTTGTCGCCTGGCATCTTTAAGTCACCTGCTCCGAGAAACAATACTGCGATTAGTTCATGTTGAAAACTTCATATCCAAAACAAAATCAGTTCAGAAAGGCACATTTAAAAGTTCATATGCATAATTAGAGCACTTCAGAAGTTCATGTTTAAAAGTTCATATGCAAAAGTAGAGCACTTCAGAAGTTCATGTTTAAAAGTTCATAACCTATCATAAAAAAAATCATATGCAAAAGTTCAAAATCATAGGGCGAGAACTTCTTGGCAAGAAGCACAAGTTCATAGAACATAGAGTTGTCTTACATATAGAAGTACATCGAGTATTTAGACTCGGAAAAGTTTACATTCAGTTGGTACAAGTTCATAGTACATAGAGTTGTTACAAGTTTCAAAAGTCAAACTGATGTTTGTCCTACAATAAAGTACAAACTGGGATCAAACAATATGTGGTTATGCTTTAACTAAACAGTACTTAAAGATTTGGCTAACACGATGCATAAAGAATTGGTTTACTTAATATCCTGGTTACATAGATACTCCATTAACATACTGGTTTACTTAATATCCTAGAAGACACATATCTTGGTTTAAGTAAACTATCAGAGTATTACCAGCTTCTTGGTTTAATAAATATCCTGGATACTAAGGAGTATACTGCAGGTGCCTTCCAGGAAGTTTACTTAATATCCTGGTTATATGTCAAAAGAATACATCTTGGAAGACAAAAATATATCCTGGTTTACTTAATATCCAGCTTCTTGGTTATATGTAAAAGAGGATATACATGTTAGTCGATCCAGAAAGTTAACTTAATATCCTAGAAGACAGAGATCCTCACCTCACGTCGGTGCTAGGTGCTAGGTGCAATTTAGTTGGAGGCCTCCCTGCGAGTCTTCTTCCTCCGTATTGACGAAATTGACAAGAACATCGACTCAGCTCAAATCTTCATACATATATATAGTGTATATACCCATTTATTTTGTCAAATATTAGTATGGCGGCTGCCAGATCTTGCCATATTGCTGGCTTCGCCCCTGAAATCAGGTTCTTTTGGACAGGCAAGAACAATAGTATACTGAAACTACTGAAATAGTTTCAGCGCCTCGCCTTTGTTCATAAAAAATACAGCACAGCACACACACAGATGAGGGATAGGAGTTGAGGGGCACTACCTTGGGCCTCGATGCCTGGTGGCGACCGTCAAGGAAGGAGAGGAGTTGAATAGGACGGCGGTGCAGGCGGCCGGCAGCGTCGGAGTCTAAGAGGAACGGGGCGGCGGCGTCTGAGGAGAAGCTGCTCGGGGCGGCAGTGTCGGCGACCTCGGGCCGGGCGGAGACGTTCCCGACGTTCTTCTCCTCCTCGCCGAGCACCTTGCCGCCGGAGGAGGCCCGGCGACCTCAACCCTAGCGAACGGGGGACGGGGGGTGGCAGCGGCAGCGGCCGGGCATTCTCGGGGGAGGAACAGCGCGATGGGGGGGGTCTGGAGGAGAGGAACGGCGCCGGGGGCGGCGCGGCGGCCGGTGGGTGGGTGGAGACGGCGGGGCGGGCACAGAGGATTTCGGCGGCGCGCGGAATGGGGGGAAACAGAGTGAGCACATCGATTTGGGAGGATTTCGGCAGGCGCGTGGAGAGGATTTCGGCTGCGCGCGTGATTTTTGCTAAGTCCCGCGCCTTCTGTGCTCTATGAGGGAAAAATGTAAGCCGAGTGTCAAATAGTGGTACACGGTTTACATTCTTATTTCATTACAACTATTTTCTTTATTTAATTTTACTTTTTGTATTTTTCTTTCATATTTGTTTTGATATTTTTTAAAAAACCGGTTGGACTGGTCAGCTTTTTTAAAAACCAGTCAAACCTGTCGGTTTTTCTAAAAACTGGTTGATCTCCGTTTTGTCCGCGGAGAAAACCTATCGGGCACCACCACTCCCCTCCACTACCACACTTATTTGGCCACGCCGCGGTGATGCCGTCCCTCTCTCGCCGTGATCTACATTTCTCTCACGTGCTCCTTCGACCCTCCCTCGCACGGTTTTCGGATATAAGCCGATCCTTTCGAAGTATCAGGGTTTCAGACAAAAACTCAACTGTTACAAAGACATTTCATATTTTTAAAACTTATTTCAACTCCAGAATTTTTGTGTGCTCAATATAAACCATTCGAAGCAACATCCTCAAATCTTGACCCTTTCTGACTTCATTTGCTATTTTTCTTGCATTTAACGATTTTTTTTTTGAGCTAAATGACCCTGAAATTGAAAAGTATTAAAGATGAACTCTGAAAAGGTTGAAACTTGGCATGGAATCATCATTTCACCCACATAGCATGTGCTAAAAAGATGAGAGGGTTGTGGCAACAACCGGATGCACTTCGTGTACAAACTGGACCATCTCTTTCGAAGTATCAGAGTTTCGGACGAAAACTCAACTGTTACAAAGACATTTCATTTCTTAAAACTTATTTCAACTCCAGACTTTTTGTGTGTTCAATATGAACCATTCAAAGCCACATCCTCAAATCTCAACCCTTTCAGACTTAATTTGCTATTTTTCATGCATTTAATAAATTGTTTTTTAACTAAATGACCGTGAAATTGAAAAGCAATAAAGATGAACTCTGAAAAGGTTGAAACTTGGCATGGTATCATCATTTCACCCACATAGCATGTGCTAAAAAGTTGAGAGGGTTATAGCAAAAACTGGATGCACCTTGTGTAGAAACTGGACCATCTCTTTCGAAGTATCAGAGTTTCGCACGAAAACTCGACTGTTACAAAGACATTTCATTTTTAAAACTTATTTCAACTACAGACTTTTTGTGTGCTCAATACGAACCATTCAAAGCCACATCCTCAAATCTCAACCCTTTCTAACTTCATTTGCTATTTTTCATGCATTTAATGATTTGTTTTTGAGCTAAATGACCCTGAAATTGAAAAGTATTAAAGATTAACTCTGAAAAGGTTGAAACTTGGCTTGGTATCATCATTTCACCCACATAGCATGTGCTAAAAAGTTCAGAGGGTTATGGCAAAAACTGAATGCACCTCGTGTACAAACTGGACCATCTCTTTCGAAGTATCAGAGTTTCGGAGGAATACTCAACTATTACAAAGACATTTCATTTTTTTAAACTTATTTCAACTCCAGAATTTTTGTGTGCTCAATACGAACCATTCAAAGCCATATCCTCAAATCTCAACCCTTTATGACTTCATTTGTTATGTTTCATGCATTTAATGATTTGTTTTTGAGCTAAATGATCCTGAAACTGAAAAGTATTAAAAATGAATTCTGAAAAGGTTGAAACTTGACATGGTATCATCATTTCACCCACATAGCATGTGCTAAAAATTTGAGGGGGTTATGGCAAAAACTGGATGCACCTCGTGTACAAACTGGACCATCTCTTTCGAAGTATCAGGGTTTCGGACAAAAACTCAACTGTTACAAAGACATTTCATTTCTTAAAACTTATTTCAACTCCAGACTTTTTATGTGTTCAATATGAACCATTCAAAGCCACATCCTCAAATCTCAACCCTTTCTGACTTCATTTGCTATTTTTCATGCATTTAATGATTTGTTTTTGAGCTAAATGACCCTGAATTACTTTTGAAATCATAAAGCACACTTGTAGTTCAGTTTTGAATTACTTATTATATATCGGACAAAATAACTCAATTTAATTGAATTTGCGTTAATTCAACTTTTTTTATGGCAATTAATTCAAATAAAATAAAAGGAGGGAAAAGCCTTGTGCCATTGGCAGAAGAAAATGAAAAAAGGGGCGAAAAAAGTTACAAAGACATTTCATTTTTTTTAAACTTATTTCAACTCCAGAATTTTTTTGTGCTCAATACGAACCATTCAAAGCCATATCCTCAAATCTCAACCCTTTATGACTTCATTTGCTATGTTTCATGCATTTAATGATTTGTTTTTGAGCTAAATGACCCTGAAATTGAAAAGTATTAAAGATGAACTCTTAAAATGTTGAAACTTGGCATGGTATCATCATTTCACGCACATAGCATGTGCTAAAAATTTGAGGGGGTTATGGCAAAAACGGGATGCACCTCGTGTACAAACTGGATCATCTCTTTCGAAGTATCACGGTTTCGGACAAAAACTCAACTGTTACAAAGACATTTCATTTCTTAAAACTTATTTCAACTCCAGACATTTTATGTGTTTAATATGAACCATTCAAAGCCACATCCTCAAATCTCAACCCTTTCTGACTTCATTTGCTGTTTTTCATGCATTTAATAATTTGTTTTTGAGCTAAATGACCCTGAATTACTTTTGAAATCATAAAGCACACTTGTAGTTCAGTTTTGAATTACTTATTATATATGGGACAAAATAACTCAATTTAATTGAATTTGCGTTAATTCAACTTTTTTTATGGCAATTAATTCAAATAAAATAAAAGGAGGGAAAAGCCTTGTGCCATTGGCAGGAGAAAATGAAAAAAGGGGCAAAAAAGTTACAAAGACATTTCATATTTTTTAAACTTATTTCAACTCCAGATTTTTGTATGCTCAATACGAACCATTCAAAGCCATATCCTCAAATCTCAACCCTTTATGACTTCATTTGCTATGTTTAATGCATTTAATGATTTGTTTTTGTGCTAAATGACCCTGAAATTGAAAAGTATTAAAGATGAACTCTGAAAAGGTTGAAACTTGGCATGGTATCATCATTTCATCCACATAGCATGTGCTAAAAATTTGAAGGGGTTATGGCAAAAACTGGATGCACCTCGTGTACAAACTGGACCATCTCTTTCGAAGTATCAGGGTTTCGGACAAAAACTCAACTGTTACAAAGACATTTCATTTCTTAAAACTTATTTCAACTCCAGACTTTTTGTGTGTTCAATATGAACCATTCAAAGCCACATCCTCAAATCTCAACCCTTTCTGACTTCATTTGCTTTTTTCATGCATTTAATGATTTGTTTTTGAGCTAAATGACCCTGAATTACTTTTGAAATCATAAAGCACACTTGTAGTTCAGTTTTGAATTACTTATTATATATGGGACAAAATAACTCAATTTAATTGAATTTGCGTTAATTCAACTTTTTTTATGGCAATTAATTCAAATAAAATAAAAGGAGGGAAAAACCTTGTGCCATTGGTAGGAGAAAATGAAAAAAGGGGCGGATTTTACCACTGCGCCGCGGGGGAATCGAACCCGCAACCTCTAACTTGAACCCAGCACACCGCACCACTGCTCTACTCGTTTGATCTCAACCAAGTACAGCAAGCCATGCGACTAGTACTATACACATGGGATAACTAACGGATCTGAATAAATTGACACCTGAGCCTGACGAAACTGAAGATCGTTCACATCGGCGACAGAGGGGACTCGACGGCATCGGTGACACGGCGGAAGCAGAGCGGCGACAAAGTGGAGGAGGAAGTCTCGCTACTGCGTGCCAAAGACGAGCCCATGGGTACACTAGGGAGTCTGAAGAGTTCAAGGCCATCAAAATATTAAAGTGGTGGTAAATAGAGAGAGATAAAGGAATTGAGGGCATGGAAAATAAGGGCCATGAAAACTGTCAGGACAGAATGGGTGAGAAAGAGAAGACAGAAATAATATTCAAATGGTAAACATAAATGCAAATTCAATGAAAATCATTTAAAAACATTTTTGCATAAAAAATAGGCTTGCAAAAAATCTGCAAAAGATAAGCCGAGTACATGCAGGAAGCACACGGCTTATAATACATGTAAGCCGTGTGCCTACGGAAAGCACTCGGCTTATACGTCCTATAAACCGAGAGCCATGACAAGGCGCACGGCTTATAGGCCGCTCCGTGATGGCTCCGTCAGCCACCTCCATTGTAGACACGTGGCAGGTATCTTTGCCGAGTGTGCGTTGTAAGCCGAGAGCAATTTTTGTGTATGCCGTGAGTCGCTTGTAAGCCGAGAGCATTCTGGGGGCACTCGGCTTAGATAATAGCATAAGCCGAGGTGTTTTTGTTTACCGGGTGTTCGTTTATGATGCCAAGGTTTTCTTTCCGGGACAGACTATAGCAGTGCCCTAACCTAACCTAGCGCCGCCGCCGCCACACAGCAACGCCGCCGCCCGCTGCTTGCTCCCTTCCTCTCCCCTTCGTCGCCCCCCGCGCGGGCGGCCGAGGGGCCCCAATCTTAGCCGCCGGTCACTCCCCCTCCCATCCCTCCCCTCCGCCGCCGCCGGAGGAAGCCGCCGGGCTAAGCCCGGGCGGCTGCCGGCGGTGGCGGAGGAGCCTCTCCTTCTCGCGCGCGAAGGTGGCGCGGGGCACCCGGGCGAGCGGAAGTGCGCCCCCGGATCCAAGACTCCGGGCAGTGGCTCGCTCCCGGCACGAGCGGCGGCGGATCTGCACCTGGCCGCGGCACCTCGGATCGGCGGCGGTGTGGAGGGCTTTGGTGGACTGGTCGGCTGCGGGCGTGGTTGGCCCTCCGGTCAGATCTGATCTGGCCAGAGTGGCTTGCTCGCTCCGCGGCGACGGAGATCGGTGGTGTTCCGTGCGCACGATGCGAGATGGAGGTTCGTCGAGCGGATCCGGGTGAAAACCTCGTTCTCGGCTTGTTGCCAAGACCGGTGATGGCGGCACTCTTTTGTGTCGTTACCTTCTCGAAGACATCACCGTGGAGAAGCTCCAGACCTCTATCCGCTACCTCCGGGGGAAACCCTAGATCGGTAGATCGGATGACGGCGGCGCTCTGGTGTCGTTTCCCCCTTAAGGGCGTCATTCTTGGAGGTGTACACGGGTCCGAGGGACCAGTGGACGGCTTCTTTGGTGGAGCGGTGCTTCATCTTACTCATTGATGGCGGCGGATCTCGGCGGCGTGGCACAGTGGAAACTCGGCGTCCGATGCGCGGAGATGGACTCGCGCAGGAGGAGGACGCTGTCTGGCGTCATGGTGGCGTCGATGGCAGAGAGGCCTGGCAAGGTCGGTGCGTTAGTTTCTGCTCTGAAGATGGATTGGTGGAAGACGGCGGCGACGACACATGAAAGTGCGTCGGACCGGTTTGTACCCCAAACCCAGTATGTGGCTCGGTTGAGGCCTCTGGCTTTAGATGTTAGGCTTTGGTGCGATATCTGTTTGGTATTAGGCTCGGACTATCGGCACCCCTTCATCAAGTGGATAGGAGTAGCGACAGTTGTTGCTAAGATGGTGGCTTCAAAGTACCTGATGTACTATTTTGTAAGGTCTTTGTGAATAATTAATAAAATGGCTGCATGCATCGCCCAAATGCAGAGGCCCGGGGTAATCCTCCTTTTCAAAAAAAAAAAAATGATGCACTCGGCTTAGAGGGCTGTAAGCCGAGTGCCCAAAAAATAGCTCACGGCTTATAGGCTGACACACGGCAAAACGTGATTTTCCTGTAGTGTAGATTGGTTTTATTATTTTAGAGAAACATATGCATTTACACACAAGCTATTATTACCAAAGAAAAGGAGCAAAAGCATCAGCCAGCTTACTGGGCCTTGTTTATTCGGCCCGCAATGTGATTCATCACAGAGAAGACGCAATAAAATTCCCGTAAAGAAAAAGCAACAAGTACGAGGGAGAGAAGAAGAAAAAGGCACCACGCTCGTCCAGCCCTCCGTCGATCCCGACGACCCCCCTTCGTCCGATCCCGACGACCGACGGCGGTGCTGGGAGCAACGGTGAGTGCCTCTGTTGCTTCTTTCGCGATTTCTGTTTGGCATGCATCCGCTGATGATTCTCTACCTCTCCTTGCGTTGCGTGTAGGAACCCTAGCTCTAGACTGAAGTATGAGTCGCCGCCGTTCCTTGCCGGCGACGACGGCCCCGCTGGAGGACGAGGACCTCCTCGGTGAGATCCTCCTCCGCCTCCCTACGCAGCCATCCGCGCTCCCCCGTGCATCTGCTGTATGCAAGCGCTGGCGCAGCATCATCTCCGACCCCGATTTCCTCCGCCGCTTCCGCAGGCACCACCAGAAACCTCCTCTGCTCGGCTTCTTCAAGAGATGTATTGGCAGCAGGCCCTTCTTCCTTCCCATACTAGACCCGCCTGACCGCATTCCTGCTGCTCGCTTCTCCTTGTCAAACATCAGCATACCCTACCATGAGCGATGGGACTTCCAAGGCTGCCGGCACGGGCTTGCCATCCTGATCAACCAGTTTCAGCGCAAGGTTGTCGTGGTGGATCCCATCATTGGCCAAGAGCACCACATTGCTTTTCCAATTGGACTCGACAAAGATAAAAACAGGTGTCACTGCTGGTACGCTGCGATGTTGTGCACCGACGCTGAAGATGGACATGTGCACGGAGATTGCTTCTCGAGCCCGTTCAAATTGGTTTTGATCTGCAACTGGGACACACATATATTCGCTTGCCTCTACGAATCGACGTCTCGTGTGTGGGGAGATATTGTCTATGCACAGTCTATAGATAGCATAGATTTTTCAAGGCCAAGTGTCCTTGTTGGGAATGTGCTTTACTGGTTACTTGGTCGAGGTGATGTCCTTGCATTTGACTCTCAAAGCCAGAGTATTGGTGTGATTGAGAAACCGGCTGACCCCCATATTACTTCGGAGTACTACGCCATCCAGCTCTTACGGGCAAACAATAGTGGACTTGGTTGCGCTGTTCTGTCAAAACTTATCATCAAGTTATGGGAGAGGAAATTGAACAGTGATGGTGTCCTTGAATGGGCGTTGCAGCAGAAAACCATTAAATTGGAGGAGCACTTTCCACACACAATGCAAAGTGACATCATAAGTGTACTGATGATGGGATATGATGAGGACACTAATGTGATTGGTCTTTCTACGATGATCGGCGTCTTTATGCTCCATGTTGACACATTGCAAGTCAAAAATATTATGAAAATGGATAGCATATGTTACATCTTATTTTATCCCTATAGAAATTTCTACACCGCAGGTAATAGTTTCCTATCTACATTGCACAAGCAAACACATTCAAATTAGTTTGTTTTTCCGGGATTCATTCAATTACTTTTGACACCTGATTGGTGTAATATTGTTTATGTGATCAAGGACCAACTTGATACGTAAGAATACATTGAGTTGTTTGTTAGTTTGTCGCTCCAGGAATTGGCAACGCAATGCTACAACTTGACTTGATTCAAACTAGACATATCATTAACATAGATTACATCACTTACCATGGCTTTTATCCGTAAACATAATTTCTATCATCCAGGTCATACCACATTATGTACATTTCACAAAGAGAAAAAATTCCTAATAGTTTTTTTGACAGTGTTCAACTCTAGTTTGGTATATGATTTCTGTAATGTTTTCCATGTGATCATGGTCAACTAGATATATAAGAGTAATTTTAATTCTTTCTTTCTTTGTCAGTCGATCCAGTGATTATATGGTGATGTGTTTTATTAGTTATAAATGCTAAGTACGGTTCTAAGCTTGTAATAATCTTTTCAGCTTGAGTTTTATAACGTGTGGAAACTTAGTGAAATCATCTAATTTGTGAACTACTTACTAGATTGGCACATTTTTAAGCTTAGTGCTTCACTTCATATGTTTAATGGACATCATCTGTTGGTAGTCAGGGGTGTTGCTGGTGGAGAAGCTGGAGCTGAAAACGTAAACACGTGAGGTCAGCTAGCGTGCTATGTTGGTTGAACAGGTCATGTCACTTCATCTCTTCTTTGTTTGCTCTAAGTATATCCTTTTGTCTGGTTATTAATTAATAAGGTGATGTGTGATATATTGTTTGAGGTCTATACGGCATGAAATTGGTAAACTTCTAATGTGAACCTCTCTTATGCACTTGAGACGGGAAGTAAATCTTGAATGACTAGATAATTAGGAAGATTAGATGGAGTCATCGAGTCAATGTTCTTTCCGTTTGTATACTGCGATCATGCGTACTAGTTCAGAAGAAAATTAGTTTGAGAACATGTGAACTGGTAGAAGGCGTGTAGTAGTGCCAACTACAAATTAGTTGCTTTTTCATTGTAGGATGATGTTAGTTTGTTAATGATGCTGAGATGATTCATCTTTGGATATTGCTGTATATCTAAAAAAATGCAAGATAAAACTTCATCGGCTTTTCAGCTGGTGTGTCCAGTAAAATATGGTTTTGACCGATGATATTGATTGATGTGCAGGTACCGGGAGTTCTCTTCGAGCTGCTGAGAAGCAGAAATGGTTATCTGTTATAAGTTCTACCGTATTTGTCTGCTGTGTCTGCTGACATGGTCGACGCTGAAATTAACCTTCTATGTAGTATGTCGGACGTTACATCTTTTACGTGGTGGCCTGTGAAGTGGACTGGTAGGATTTAGTTGTGTGATTTGTTAACTTATTTGTACTATTATTTCCCAGTATCTTTAGCCAGTCGTATTCAAGTTAGTAGTTTAGTTAGTGACTTGCTAGTTGCTTCGTAATCTTCAAGTTAATTAGTATGTAGTGGTCCATTAGCTTTATGTATTGCAATAAAGCCCATTTGGTCAGGCAAAGCTCGACAATTTGATCTTTGCCTGCATTTTTCTGTGCATCTGTTCAATGTCATTTGGTATTTCGCTTTTGGATTTCTGCTGCTTATCGCCGACACCTATAGCTGAATTTAGATCAGCCACCATGAATTGGCAATGTTATCTAACTGTTGCTTGCCTACCTAGTTCTAGCGCCATTCCATGTTCAGTACTATTCATATGATGGTCCAAGTGAAGCCTAATATTATGGAACTGCTTCCGCACAAATAGATTCGTTAGCTCATCGGCGGAGTATCTTGCATACATATCCAATTATTATTGCATTCGGTATACTAATTACGATGCTGTCTTTGCCAACTAAATAAGGCATTTGATATGCCTCGCTACTTCACCTTACACCAAACAACGGAAATAGTTTCTGTGATGAGGTTATTTCATGCCATGAGAGGAGAATATCAACATAGGTCATAATAATTGCTAAAGATTTGTTTTTTGGATTTGCTCGTGGCAATCAATTAGAAATAGCATGCGACTTGGAACCTAGATGGAGGCGCGGGTTTGAAAAACCGGGATCTACAACCACAACTACATCTCCATTCCCCGGTAACGCTGGTGCTAGTTATTCGTTTTTCCTTTGCCAACGGTGGTCATCATATTTATCACCGTCGTGTGTTTTGTGGCACAGGTTTGCGATTCTTCCACATCCTTCTGGCCCAATGCGCCAAGTCGAAACACCTTATAGTTGCACTTGTTATAATAAATACTTTAAGTTATGTTGCCACACCAAAATATTGCATTTCCACGCTTTAAAAGATTTATTTAAGCCTAGGGCCATTTTTTCATAGTTTAGGAGGTTTCTCCACCAGTGTTAAACACCATAGTGTTGGAAATATGCCCTAGAGGCAACAATATTGTATTATTTATTTCCACATTCATAATTAAGAGTTTATATGATATGCTATAAATGCTATGATTCTGAAATATGCGATTCAGTGGAAAACTCAAAAACACGTGTGGAATGATAAACGGTAAAATCTAATTCACAGTCTCGCCTAGATTGGAACAAGCCACGGTAGGGGTGGTGATCATGTGCGTGTGTGCGCGCTGATCAAGCTAGTCACCGGTCTGTGGCCGCGTCGTGGCCATGGCGAAGTGTACGTATGTGCGTATGTGTGTCGCATGTGTGTGTGCGCTCGATCTGTTGAGCTGCCCGCATCCAGCGCGTTGTACGCGAGGCCGAGCGGATCGCTCGCTTGCAGCAGCCAGGCGTTCGTGCGTGCGTGGCGGAAGCGTGGGCGCTGCGTCGCTGCTGGGCTACAAAGCCGGGTGTGATAGTTTGTGTTTGTTGCGATCTGGTAGGTCCAGAAATAACAGAAACTTGGGGCGTTTGGCGTCCGGGCGTTCGTCGCCAGAAAAAGTGCTTCATGTACCTCCAGTCCGGTGAGAGAGAGAGCGAGCGAGGCAAGGGCTCGTACCCAACAGCCTGTAGGAAGTGTTGTTTGTGATCATGTTTTTCAGATCTTGAGATATCGTTAAGTGTAACGATAGTCTCAAAACAACTTTGAGAGTATGACGTTAGAAGAACGATCCTATTGAATTGAACCAATTTCTTTGTTATACTTTGAGATACTATCGTCACAAGTCAATCGATATAACACAGAGAGTTAACGTATGGCTTAGTTCCTTAGACCATGAGAGTATCGTAGGCACTTCTTACCGTACGATGGACTTTGGGGTTGCTCAAACGTCATCTGTAACACGGTGATCATAAAGACAACTTATAGGTTCATCGAAAAGTTTGACAATGGGCTGTGTAGGCACTTCTTACCGTACAATGGACTTTGGGGTTGCTCAAACGTCATCTGTAACACGGTGATCATAACGACAACTTATAGGTTCATCTGAAAGTTTGACAAGGGCCTAGATAGATCAAGAGTGGGATTTGCTCCTCCGATGATGGAGAGATATTCCTAGGGCCCTCTCGGTGTGACGACATCAATTATCATCTAGCCAGACAATGCCGGAACATGTCAACGAGAAATACGAACAAATCGCGATGTCCGCTCTTGTTCGGATTTACCGCTTGCAACACTTGTCCGCTCTTGTTCGATGAGTCACCAAGAATTTTTGTGCTGGACTTTATGCAACCGATTGACGAGTATTTGGGTCTAGATGTTGCAGTGATAATGGGAGTGCTAACAAATCACGATGGAGTTCTGAAAATCTACTTATATGCACGGTTGCTGTGAAGCTAATCAGGTTGTTGATGAATTAGCAAAACACTCTTTTAGATTAAGATATTCCAGCCTATGAGTTTCTTCTATTTCTGATTTTGTCTCTCATCATCTTATAGACGATATTGACCGATAATATGAGAAACAAAGTCTTTTTCCGTCAAAAAAGGTATAGATACATGGTTTGTTCAACCCAAAAGAGAAAAAAATAATTAAAGGATGTTTCTATTTGGACCCTAATATTTGGCGTCCGGTCGCTGGGAGGACCAACATGATTCGTTCGTGGGAGTAGCTCCCGGGGACTATTTCTGGTCGTTCGCGAGGAGGGCAGGCCAAGGCGACACCCCGAGACCCAAAAGGCCCATTTAATTGTTTTTAAAAAAATTGCGATGTTAAAACTTTTATTTAAAAGGCCGAGTGATCTAGAATTTGTTTTTGCCATGCTAAACTTTAAAACTGCCACCATCTATATGAAAAATGCCATGAACAAAAAAATACTCAAAAATTTATAAAAATGCCATGCCATGAAAATAATTGAAAATTTTCGTGATACTTTATAAAAACTGCCATCTCGAGATTAAATATTTTATCTGGATAAGCTCCCAAAAAACTTCAATACAATTAAAAATATAAAATGACATCCTCTCAACATTAAAAATGCAATCCTCTTGACATTAAAAATGCCATCCTCTTTATAATACAAAAGCCATGTCAACAATAATAAAAATGCCATGCTCTCAAAAATAACACTGCCAATAGTTAATAATAAAAACTATAATCCTCCTAATAATAAAAATGTCATGTTATTATTAATAATAATAATGCCATGCTCTTAATCATAGAAATGTCATCATGTTGACAAATAAAAATTGTTATGTTACTAATAATATAAATGTCATGATCTTAACAATAAAACTGTCATCCTCTTAATAATAAAAATGCCATGCTCTTATAAAAAATTGTCGTGGAAGCATTAAAAACATATGGAGATTACCATGCTACATATAATAAAAATGCAAATTTAGAAAGAAAAAAATCACCTCTAAAAACTAGGATTTTTTTTTCTTTCAAACAATGGAAAATTTCAGGTATTTTGGATATTTTTCAAATGAAAAATGAATTTAATTTTTTTTAACTCAAAATAGATAAAAGGTGTTTGAGCACAAAGTATTCACAAACACATCTCTAGCCTAACCAGCGAGTGTACAACGAACTCTTCCAGAGAGCTAACGTGGCATCGGATTTGAGCCAAGATCCATGCGGCCAGATCAGATGGCAGGAAGGGCATTCGCAAGCATCAGCCTCTTGGCTGACGTTCGCCAAATAAGATTTCTCTTCTATTTTGCCACGCCCATGCGGTCCTTTGTGTTGATATTTACCCACGGCACTTAAATAGACGACACGGCAAATACACTACTCATGATGATCGATCTATGTACAATAGTCTTTTTTTTTGCGAATCAACCTGTGGTTAGATGGTTAGGAGGACAGTGGTATCCCCAGCCCATCAGAGTTCAAGTCCTGGTGCTCGCATTATTCCTGGATTTATTTTAGGACTTTCGGCGACGTGCGTTCAGTGGGAGGAGACGTTCCCGTTGACTACGAAGGCATGTGTGACGACTTCATCTCTTGGAGGTACTCATGGAGGTAGGGTGTGCGTGCATGCGTCATAGGGGTGAGTGTATGTGCGTCTTTACGAGCGCATGTGTGTACTGTAGGAAAAATTAGTCTTTTTTTTCCGAGCATGTACAATTATTCTGGCTTACGTGGAACTAGCATATGGAAGAGAGCTACTCGGTTTCCGTAGGTGTACGTGTTGGACTCCAGCCAGGCAAAGCGAGGCGCTCGTCGGCAAGCGGCTAGTGGGAGCATACGACGGCGGCTGGGTGGCCGCGCTCGGGGACGACAAGCAGCTTGTGGTTGTGAACGTCTTCTCCGGTGTTGAGTTGCTCCTCCACGCGAAGAACATGACGAATGTCTACTCGGGCTCAAAGGTTGTTTTCTCGAAATCCCCCGTGTCAAGCGACTGCATCCTCGCCACCATCACCCCGCGAAGCAGCATCGCCCTCTGCAGGATTGGTTGTGTGGCCGACAGATGGACGACAAACATATCTAATGGGCAGATCCTTATGGACATCGTATTCTACAATGGAAAATTGTATGGCCTCACCGTCGCCAAGGACCTGATCAGATTCAATATAGGCATCAACAAATATGGCAGGCCTGTGGTCACCGTTGACGCCGAGTTGCATATCCGGATTGTTAATGAACCTTTCATATGGTCAACTAACATTGTTGAGCTGCAAGGCAAGCTAGCAATGGTGCTAGGGAAATTGCCATCATACAACACCAGCCGCGAGCCTTTCTTCAAGGTTTTTGTGCTGGCTGGTGAATCGATGACAAAGTATGCTTGTAAGTGGGAGGAGGTAACGAGCTTGGGTGACCGTGCCTTATTTTTGGGGAAAATGTCCAGGGCAGTTGACGTGCCGGCGGTTGGGCTTGGCGGGGTGCAGAGAAACCACATCTACGCTGATGATATGACATACTTGACAAGTTTGGATGGCCATGATAACCGTGTATATCCTTTGCAGGACGAAAGTAGTGACAATGTCACGCAGAAGGTCAAATTAGCAGGATCTTATGTAGCAGCTCGCGCTCAAACTGGCACGTGGGTACTCCCTCTTGGCATATGGGTACTCCCTCCTTATTTCTAGCCAACAAAGTTTTAACTTTATTTCTAGTGTACCTGGTGTTATGGTTACACTTACAATAATTTTGACCTTGTAGATTGTTAAAGTTGTACAGTGTCACATTTTACTACGAGATGTAGATGCATTGTTAAAATAGTCGCTGGGAAAAGCTATAGTGGTTGGGATATGTGTGGTAAGAATACTAGAATTACTAGTTATTCTCCTGACAAGTTTCACCTGAATCATTTCTATTTTCTCATAGATCAGAAAGTGGCAGAAAACCCGATTTCTTACAAGGAGGGAGACTATCAAAAGAGAGGGGTGGGGAGTGGGGGGGGGGGGGGGGGGGGTAGGATCTAGCTGGACTGAGCCACTAAGCAGTCAAGCCAGGTAGATGATTTTATATTGTGTGTGTTGATATTTTTTAATATAAAGTTAGTCAAACTATACAAAGCTTGACTTTGATCAAATTTTATAAGAAAACTAAAAAGAAACGGAGGGAGTATAAAGATATGTTGAGACTCTTCTATTTCAGGGTAGCGGTATGTAGTAACAAGCTTGAGCCCCCTTCACTATTTTATCTAGGGCATGCTTGCCCATGAGACTGGACCGATGAGCATTTTACCACTGCTTTGTACTTTACCTCTGCTACATATATGAGCTCTTTTATTACAAAAAAAGCTTATATATATTGGAGAGAATTCCTTATTTGGCCCATTCTTAAAATTTGCTTCCCTTTTTGGCCCCTTAAAAAAGTTTCTGCCCTTTTTGACACTCAAACTTCATTTTATGCCCTATGTGACACTTTCATCCATTTTCTCATCCAGCGGTGTTAACTGGCATGTGCAAAGACAATTTTACCCCTGATGGTAGTAAGTCTCCAGAAAAGTTAAGAGAAGGGGCATGAACGAAAAAAAAGGGGGGGGGGGGGGGGGGAATCTGTGTTGGGAGTTAAAACACAACATAACCTCCTCTACGTGTGCGTATAGGTTTCTTGCTCTTGCATGTATCCGTGTAGGTTTAGTCTCAGAGTAGCATTTCTTTCTTTTTTTGAGGGAAAAACCACATTCATACTTAAGCAAAGTTAGGGATCTCGTCAGAAATTACATGCAAGATACATTCAGGAGGCATAGCACGCCATTCCTGACAACACTCCTCACCAACAGCCAGTTTAGCCAGGGTATGAGCTGCTCTACTAGCAGTCCGCCCTTTCCATGTTACCTTGCAGCCCTCCCAACCAAGCTTCGCCTTGATATCATCGACGATCGATCCGGCAACAGAAAGGTTTCTGCATGGCTCATTGATCATACGAACAGCTTCTTTGCAGTCCATCTCAACGTGGATCTTCGACACTCCAAGCTCGCGCGCAAATATAAGCGCCTTCTTACAGGCCAGAAGCTCAACGATCTCAGGCTTCGCCATCGAAGGGAGAAAGTGAGCCACAACACCTCTGAAAGCACCGTCGTGGTCACACAGGACCACCCCGCTTCCTCCCTTATCAGCACCTTTCGAGACAGCAACATCCGTGTTAGCTTTGATCCACCCCAGCTCCGGTGGCGTCCACCTCTCTGGTTGTGGATGCGCTCTAGTACGCGCCTTCTTCTGGACAGCCTCACTCCATTCATCCATGTACTTGGAAACTGAAGCTGATATCTCCTGTGATGCTTGAATTCTTTTCCCATCCCTCGCTTCATTGCGTGTCAGCCAGAGACCGTAAACACCTTGGAGTAACATATCCTTCTGCTCCTCGCCCGCGCCTCCAAACCAGTCCAGCATCCACCTTCCAGCTTCTTTGTTCGATTGAATGCCTTCCGGCGGCCGCAATGCCTGAACACCTCTTCGCTCCGCCAGCTCGTCCCAGAACAGCCGAGAGTGTGGGCACGTCCAAAAACGGTGGATTAGGGTTTCTTCCCTCCCACATGCCGTGCAAAAGATACCCGGCTTAATCCTTCTGTGATGTAGCTCCGAGCCCACTGCCAGGCCATTTCTCGTGATCCTTCAAGCGTGAACCTTAACCTTGTTAGGTACATGGGTACCCCACAAAGCTAGCCAACTCCGATGGCTGTTCACACTCGATGAAGGTTCCGGCCGTCCGGTCCTCGCCTTCTTCAATCTCATGAGCAGGTGGTACGCAGACCTAACAGTGAACACCCCATCCTTTGTAAAATTCCAAGCAAGGAAATCCTCCACACCCTGTCCACCGACCGGTATTTGTTTGATATCACATGCATCATTAGTGGAGAACATGTCATCGATCTTAGCATGGTCCCAATCATCCCCTTGCGCGTTTAGAAGGTCGCTAACCCTTGTGATACCGTGCATATAAGTCTGACCCAGTGGTCTTAGACTTCCCTTACGTGGAATCCAGTTATCGTGATGAACAAGAATTTTGGAACCATCACCAATGCGCCAGTCAAGTCCTTCCCTCAACCGGTCCCTTCCATATAATATGCTTTTGAAAGTATAAGAAGCACCAGATGAGCAAGTGGCATTCATGATGGAACCATCTTTGAAATATAGGGCTCGAAGAACACGCGCACAAAGAGACTCAGGACACTGTAGAATTCGCCATGCTTGTTTAGCCAAGAGAGCTTGGTTGAAAGCCTCATAATTTCTGAAACCCATGCCTCCTTCCCTCTTAGTAGTACACATCTTGTCCCAAGCTACCCAATGCACCCTCTTCTCACCATTAGCTGAACCCCACCAGAAGTTAGAAGAGATAGTGGACAGGTTCCGGCACATTTTCTTTGAGAATTGAAAACAGCTCATGGTGAATGTCGGTGCAGCTTGTAGCCCAGATTTCACAAGCACTTCCTTTGCAGCCTTAGAGAGTCCATGGCCTTTCCAACCCGTAACTTTTCCTTTAGATCTTTCTCTGACATGCTTGAAAGTACCCTCCTTTGATCTTCCCACCACCGTTGGCAGACCAAGATACTTTTCACTGAGAGCCTCAGAATTGATCCCAATGATTCCTTTCAGCACATCCTTGTCCCCATCAATACTACCCTTCCCAAAGAAAATTGAGGAATTCTGCAAGTTAACCCGTTGGCCTGATGCCTCCTCATACACCTGTAGGATGTTTCTATGAGACTCCAGATCGCTTTGGGACCCTTCCAAAAAAAAACAATACTATCATCAGCAAATAAGAGATGGGTCACATGGGCGCCAGTGCTCCCAAATGAGACCCCACAAATATTCTTTTCCTGCTGAGCCTTCTTCAAAAGAGCAGAGAAGCCTTCTACACAAAAAAGGAACAAATATGGTGACAAGGGATCACCCTGTCTCAGACCACGGGAGGGGACAAAAAATGGGAATACCCACCATTGAGCTTAACAGAGAATTTGGCAGTTTTAACACACCTCATGATCACGTCAATCCAAGCTTGAGAAAAACCAATCCACTGCATCATTTGCTCCAAAAAATCCCACTCCACACGGTCATAGGCTTTCATCATATCCAGCTTAACAGCACACAAAGGCTTCTTCCTCTTCCTTTTCCTGATAGCGTGAACACACTCGTATGCAACAAGAACGTTATCCGTGATTAGACGCCCAGGAACAAGAGCACTTTGCTCCTCCGAAATCATGACAGGGAGGATGGTCTTCAACCTGTTCGACAAAACCTTGGCTGCCACCCTGTAAAGCACATTACACAAGCTAATAGGCCGGAATTGGGATAGCAGCTCCGGCGAATTAATTTTAGGAATCAGCACTAAAACAGTATCGTTGAAGAACTCCGGCGTTGTTCCCCCCTCCAAAAAGTCCCTAACCGCAGCACACACATCTTCTTTAATGAGAGACCAGTGTCTCTGGTAGAAGAGAGCCGGGAGCCCGTCCGGGCCGGGAGCTTTAGTAGCACCCATTTGAAATAGAGTTGTTTCAATCTCAGAGTCAGAAATAGGTGACGTGAGCATCTCGTTCATTTCAGCCGTAACCACCTCATCCATCAAACTTAACAAGCGGTCAGCCCCAACCGAGCCTTGGGAAGTAAACAGTGCTTCATAAAAGGATGCTGCCAGTGCACGCATTTCTTCATCCGCAGAACACCTGCTTCCATCTTCCCTCAAGAGCGCCCTGACAGTATTCTTTCTTTTCCAATGACTGGCCCGGTTGTGAAAGTACTTGGTATTCTGGTCTCCTTCCTTGAACCAACCGCCCCTAGACCTCTGCTTCTCCATGATCTCCTCCCTTGCATAGATCTCACGCAACTGGTCCTCTAGATCACGGACCTCCAGTGAGACACCCGTGACCAGAGCCCTTTCCTTGGCATGCTCTAACTGTGATTTTAATTTGCTAATTTGCCTCTTAACTGAACCAAACACATGGCGACCCCACTGCTGCATTTCTGCTGAGACCGATCGCAATTTCTCACATGTCTTGACTGCCCCCATCCCACTGTATACAGCCCCTTGCCAAGCCGAGGTCACCATGTTCTCATACTGTTCATGCCTGGCCCACATTTCCTCGTAACAAAATCTCCTAGGTCCATTTGCTTGGGCATTAGGGGCCGTCTCCCTTGCCGCGCCCGCAAGCCGTCCTCTCCGTTAGGTGTGTATAGTCCCTTTTCGGTTTATCCCCATTGTATAAGGGGTTTCTTGCACTTTACCACATGTATATGTATTGGCCTTTGTCCCCCCTGTGAATGCAGTTGCTCATTCATCCAACATGGTATCAGTTGCCAGGCTACTCCTCCCGCCCATGGCGATTTCGTGCCTCCACCTCCACCGTCGCTGCCGCTAGCAACTCCGGCCGACGTCCTCTACCCCGCGCTGTCCGGTCGCCGGCCTCCTCTGCACCGCGCCGGCCGCCTCTGCCTCGCGCTTCGCCGGCCTCCTCTGCACCACGCCGGCTGCTCCTCTCCGTCTCAGGCTGCCGCCCCTGACCGCGCCGGCTTAGGCAGCCCCTGTCCGCCCCCCCCCCCCTCGCCCGGGCTCGCCTCCGCGCCGTCCCGCGCCCGACCTCCTCCTCCGGCCGGCCTCTGCCTGGACGCCTCCTCGCTCAGCCTCTGCCTCGATCCCGATCCAGATCCAGCGGCTCTGCGCGGTACTACCGCTCTGAGCAAAGCGGTACTACCGCTGGCAAGAGCGGTACTACCGCCCGAAGCGGTACTACCACCCTTTACTGCCGCTCTACTTCCGCTTGAAGGAAAGGCATACCAGAAGGCACCGATAAGCGGAAGTGCCACGGCACTGGAACCGCGGCAGTACCGCGCAGGCGGTACTACCGCTAGGAAGAGCGGTACTACCGCTCTGTGCAAAGCGGTACTACCGCTAGCACGAGCGGTACTACCGCCCTGACGGTACTACCGCTGGTACTACCGCACTGCAGTGTGAGCTCGTCATGTCTTCCTCGGGCTATGTGGCTGTTCCTCGATGCTCGGTGATCTTCGATGGCACCAACTATGCTGAGTTTGTGGGTTTCATGCGCATCCACATGCGCGGTCTTCTCCTATGGGGCGTTCTCTCTGGCGAGGTTCCCTGTCCGCCTTGCCCTGTTGCTCCTGTGGCTCCTACCCCGCCGGTGCCGCCTGTTCTTGCTGCTGATGCTTCTCAGGCTGATCGGGATACAGCCAAGGCCCTTGACGATGCTGCGGTTGATGCTTATGATCAGCAGGTATCCGCCTACTCAGATGCTCTTTCTGTCTACCGGGATGATCTGTCTGCTTACACTCAGTGGTGCAACGATGATGCTCGAGCTGCTGCTGTTCTCACTGCGAGTGTCTTACCTCAGTTTGCGTCTGAGTTCATGGGTCTCGGTCCTGTTGCTGCAATGTGGTCCTATCTTTGTCAGCGATATCAGCCATCTGGTGATGCTCTCTACTTATCTGTGGTGCGTCAAGAGCACGCTCTTCAGCAGGGTGACTCTTCTGTTGATGAGTTCTACTCACAGAGCTCTGCCATCTGGCGCCAGCTTGACTCTCTCAAGACAGTTGTTTGTGGCACTTGCCGTTGTTGCCAGACTGTGCGATCTGACTTGGAGTTTCATCGCCTCCATGAGTTCTTATCTCGCCTTCGTCCAGAGTTTGAGCCTCGGCGTGCTCACCTGCTTGCTCGTGGTCGTGTTCCTATTTCGGAGGTGCTTGCAGAGCTTCGTGCTGAGGAGACACGCCTCCGTTCTGCTGGTCTGCTTGTGGTTCCCACTGTTCTTGCTGCCCGAGCTCCTGTGTCGTCTGCTCGCCTCACCACTCCACCGCTCCTGCCCACACCTCCAGGGGGGGGCGGGTCACCCTCCTTCTTCCGGAGAGGGTCGGCCGCGCTCGCACACCTTCTGTGGCTACTGCAACAGGCCAGGTCACCCAGAGTCTGATTGTCACAAGAAGCGGAAAGATCTGAAGCGCTCTTCTTCTAGTGGGACTCGTGCGTCTTCCTCGACTGTGTCGCTCACTGACCAGGATATTGTGCGGCTCAAGCGCATGTTGGCTTCCTCTGGTTCTTCCTCGACGGGTTCTGACAGCGCCCCCTCTGGATGACGAGGACCTCCTCCGGGAGATCCTCCCGCGCCTCCCTCCGAATCCATCCTCGCTCCCACGTGCGTCCGTCGTATGCAAGCGCTGGCGCAGCATCCTCTCCGACGCCAAGTTCCTCCGCCGCTTCCGCAAACACCACAGGAAACCACCGCTTCTCGGCTTCTTCCCGTCGTCAGTTGTCAGAAAACACGTCTTCACTCCCGTCCTGGAGTCGCCGGACCGCATCCCCACCGCCCGCTTCTCTGTTCTGCTGAGCCGAGGCTACTCCGACGAGTGGGACTTCCACGGCTGCCGCCACGGCCTCTGTGTCCTAACCAACAAATCTCGGCGTGAGCTCGTCGTGTGGGACCCCCTCACTAGTCAGCAGCACCGCGTACCTTTTCCACCTGGGATCCCCACCAATGAATGGTATATTTGTTTGCAGGCCGTGGTACAATGTGTTAGCGCTGATGATGGGCATGTGCACGGCGATTGCTTCTCCAGCCCGTTCAAGCTGGTTTTGATGTGCGGCGGATACACGCAGACATTAGCTTGTCTCTATGAATCGGCGTGTGGTGTGTGGGGAGATGTTGCCTCTGGCGACTACATCTGGAGGTTTTCTTTTAAGGCCCAGCATCCTTGTCAGGAATGTAGTTTACTGTTTGTTTCGGGGAGGTGACATCCTTGCATTTGATCTTGAAAGACAGAGCCTTGGGGTGGTCGACTCGCCGGGAGGCGTCTATGCTATCAACAACTGGTATTTTCGGCTCTTAAGGACAGAGAATCATTGCCTTGGCCTGGCATATTTGTCTGGAACGAGTATCCATTCGTGGGAGATGAAATCCAACTGTGATGGTGTATGCTGCAGAAAACCATTCAGTTGGAGGATCTCATTCAATGCACAATTCCTCATAAACGCAAAAAGGTCCTGATAGTAGGGTATGATGACGACACAAATGCGATTGTCCTGTCTACGTCGATTGGCAACTTTATGATCGAACTTGACTCAATGCAGATCAAACATGTCATTAAAAGAGATGAGATATGTTACCATGTCTTTTATCCCTACAGAAATTTCTACACCACAGCCACAGGTAATACCGTGCTATGTACATTTCATAAGCAAAAAAAGTCTAATTAGTTCTTTTTGCTGAAATTCAGTTCAGGTATTTTTTTTGTTATGTTATTGTTATAATATAATATTTGTGAACTAGTTATATAAGAATAAATTGAGTTGTTTGTTTCTTTATCGGTTCAGTGATCATATGGTGATGTGATTTATTTGTTTATCACTGGCTATAAATTTATAGCAGGAATGTAACTATATATTACTTTGTTGCCTGACCATTGCTAAATGGTAACTATGGTTTTGTGCTTGTAATGATCTTTTCAACCTGTGTTTTCGAACATGTGAAAACTGATGACAAGCCAACAACTACATAAAAGAATATATTGAAACCTTCTGAGTGTAACATTTATTCGATTGGCACATCTGTAAACTTAGTACTTTTCTTGTTTTTCTTTCATCAATACTATTCCTTGCAAAATACTAATATTTATCTTGATACAAATTCTCTTCTGAATACGAATAAAAGTCTGGATGGATGCATTGTTGTAAACATCTGAACAGTCTTAACATGTCTTGGTAAAGGATTATTCTCGTTATTTCCTGCACCTGCGATTGATGTAGCTTCATTTGCCATCTTTGTCATGGAAGCTACTTTCTCCCCTCACTTTACATTAATATACAACGATTTGCAACTGTGCCATTTCATTGATTCAACTTCCCTTTGAATTTTCATTGCTTTATTGGGCTTCTATTGCTTGTAGGAAGGGGACTTGGGTGCAAATGGTTGGATCGGCTAATGCGGTATCTTGGTTGAATAAGTGAGGTCAGTTTATCTTCTTGATATGTGTATGTCCTTTGGTATAACATTTCCTATTGGCTACTCAGTTCATAAATGGTGCATAATTAATTGTTTTAGGTTTCGAGTGCGTGAATTTGATTATTGTTCTCATGCTTTTAGAAAGTGTGCTGTTGATTTACAACAATTAGAACGTCTAGTTTTTCCTCTAGTGAAGGCATTCAGTCGCTGATGAAAAAAAATCTAAACTAGGGGAAGCTAGTTGATGTACTAATGTAGCAAGTCTAATCTTATTAATGTAGCGATTCTAATCTTTTCTAGTTAACCTAGGGGAAACTAGGTGAAAAACGTTTGACATGGTAAACATTCATTCATATTATGGAAATTTCTTGTAGAAATTGTGCTCGACCATTATTAATCCATGGTATCCTCCTTGCGGAGGTCGGCTTTGTATAATTCTGTTTAATGCTGTGGTAATTTAGCTTCCGGTATTCTGTGTAGTTTCCTCAATCGTGAAGGTAGTATTTTCAAAATTGTGAGTTATAATTCATCGGCTACTGTGAGTGACTAGTACAGATTGTTTGGATCGATGACATTAATTATTCTGCAGGTATCTAAAGTTAAACTCAGGTTGCTGAGGCGCATGAATGGCTATTCAGCATACGTTATTCAATTTTATAAGAAGCGCATCTGGGCATGTGATGTGGTCATCGCTAAAAATTGACCATATGTTGGGTATTCCCTTTTTTTCTAAGGAGTTCTTAATTTTCAAAAAGAAAATATATTTTTAAATACTAATCTAATTTAGAATCTGTTGTCCAAAATGTACTCTTTCTGATTTGAATATATTCGAATGTTCTGTTTCCGTTTGATGATTTCCCATTTTAGACAGTTAAGTCACTGCAGTAAGTTCTTTTTCAGGAAAAACAAGACTGAAGAACAGTCTTTTCGTGTCACTTGTTTTGCGATTGTTTTTCTTCTCTATTAACGACTGAAGGATAGACTTTGATAAGTGCAAGAGATTCTACTCTAAAATAGAGTGCCCTGGTATATCTTTTTCAGTCTGGATGTGTGTCTGTACACAATGAGAGTAATAATTTGAGAATCTCTGTTGTCCCCCTTATAAAATGGATCGCGATGTCAAGTTTTTTTGGCAACCCAATGACCTCTTCCTCCATTTCTGAGTGATATATCTCGTCAGGCGTTTTATTTTAGCCCCGGGGCGTGTCGATGGTGCTTGTCATCATCTTTGTCCCGCCGTTGGTAGTTGCTAATCAAGATCGCTTGTTGCTGGATCGGAAGTTCGTTTAGTATTTTTTGGGGTATTTTATTTACCAAAAGAAATCGAAGTGATACGGAAAAATCTACCAAATTCAAGCATCTTGATTTCTCTCGGCGACCAGGGCAAGACATGCACTTTGTCAATATCTCAAAAAAAAAAACCTATGTCAAGTGTGACATTATGTTGTTATGTATGGAAAAAATAATATTAAAAAGGTTTTCTGAATGGGGAAAAAAAATATCAAGTGTTAGATTTAGCAGCACACACGGTGGATCTAGCTCCGTTAAGGAAACAAAGACATGGTTAACTCTAAGCTGGTTGACACCTGCTACTGGTCATGTATATAAGTATGTTTTGCTGAGACTCCATCAAAAACATTTTACTCAAATATCAAAACTTACACCTAAACCAACAGAAGGCAGTGCAACACAGGTATCAAAACTTTCTTGGTTCTCACATATCACTCGAGCTGATAACTTCCATATTTTACAGTTTCATCAACACGTCATTTGGCAGTAGTAGTAAAAATAGAAGAAACTTATCTTGGTGCACGGGTGGGATGCAACAATGAGCTAAGGGTTCATATATATATATATATATATATATATATATATATATATATATATATATATATATATATATATATGTATATATATATGCTGCAGGATAATATTTTAAATTAGCCAGCTCAACTGATGACGTGATGGTGCATGTGATGGTCATGGGTCACCACCCACCGACGAGAAAATAAATACTACTCCTACTCAATCAAGGTACGTACCATTGATCTGGTACGTATAATAGATTATCTCTCCCATCAGCATCGATCGATCTTAGCTGTTTCTTCTGTCCGCAGCATCGATCTTAACTGTTGCTGTCTGCCATGAGATCAGTACCGAAATTGGACAAGCACAAGCTAAGTCTCCTGTGCTAAGCGAGGCAGCTTACCTGACAGCTTCAGTCCCGCCCGCCCGCAGACGCCTTACCTGACCTCCGACGCTTGGCCTCGCCCCTAGCTCCCGGCGACAGAACGGCGGCGCCGAGACGAACGGACGGTGAGCACCTCTAGTTTCTCTTAATTCTCTATGAGATCTTGCTTTCTTAATTTCAGCTTAGGCGTCGATTCAGGTGAGCTTCCCCTTCCCTCCCCCCACGTTCTCGTTAGCAAGCTCTGTGGATGGATGGATTGTTGGGATTTCGTTCCCTGATCTCTTTGTCGCATATGACCCCTAGATCGATGGATGGATCTGGCCTGATGGATTCAGAAAAACAAGCCATGTATACAACATCGCAGCTGCCACAAGGTGAGTCTCTCCTCGACGTCAACGCCATGAATCCTGAGTCTTGTGTTTATACCAAGTGTAAGATTGATGTACCGCCGCTTTTTTTTTATGAATGTGCAGATGGAAGAAGGTTAGCCTGCATGAGCCACCTTCATTCCTCACCAGTGCATCCGCTGGACGACGAGGACCTCCTCCACCTCCCTCCGCAGCCATCATCTCGCCCCCGCGCTTCCCTCGTCTGCCCGTGCTGGCGCCGCATCCTATGTGACCCCAAGTTCATTAAACGCTTCCGTAGACACCGCCGGAAACCCCCACTTCTCAGTTTCTTCCTCACAGTATCGGGCTTTCCCACCGTCTTCAATCCCACTCTCGACCCACCCGACCGCATCCCTGCCGAGCGCTTCGCCTTGCCGAAGAATCGATTCTATGCCAGCCAGTATTTTCTCGGTTGCCGCCATGGCCTCGCCGTCCTAGCCAACCTGTACCTGCGCGATATTATCATGTGGGATCCCCTCACCGGCCAACAACACCGCGTGACTTTTCCACCGGGGCTTGATGACAACAAAGTGACATACTTGCATGCCGAAGTGTTGTGCGCTGATGCCGAAGATGGGCACGTGCATGGCGATTGCTTCTCGAGCCCGTTCAAATTGGTCGCAATCTGGGTCGTCAGATGCACGCAGGCATTTGCTTGCCTCTATGAATCAGCCACCGGTGTATGGGGAGACACTGTCTATACGGAGGTTACAAAACAGATTTATAATTATAGTATGAGTCCTGGCGTTCTTATTGGGAATGCACTTTGCTGGTTGCTTTTTGAAGGCGACGTTCTGGCATTTGGTTTTCAAAGCCATAGCCTTGCTGTGATCAACAAGCCGGCAGAAATCAAGAGCACCTCCGGATCAATTCAGCTCTTACGAACAGAGGATTGTGGTCTTGGACTCGCATATTTGTCAGCACTGACCATTCAGTTATGGGAGAGGAAATCAGATTGTCATGGCATCGTCAGCTGGATGCTTCTGCAACAAACTATTCAATTGCAGGAGCTTTTTCCACAAGGAATGTTTAGTGAGAGGAAAAGGGTACACATAACGGGGTATGGTGAGGAGACAAATGTGATTGTTCTGTCTGTGTTGAGCGATGACTTCACGCTCCAAGTTGACACGATGGAGATCAAACATAATATGAAAAGAAAAGGAGATGGATTCACCTTTCCGTACACAAATTACTATGATGCAGTTAATGCCTCCCTATCTACGTTGCACAAGCAAAAAAGTCTAATTAGGTTATTTTTCTGGTATTTGCTACAGTTACTTTTCGAACGTGATTGTTGTTATATTGTTTATCTGAATATAAGGATTGACTAGGTACATAAGAGTATATTGAGTTGTTTGTTTCTTCGTCGGGGTGGTCATTATATGGTGATGTAACTTCACAGTTCAAAAATAGGCTAGGAACATGACTATTACTTCATTGTTATACGCATTGCCACATGCTAACTATCGCTTCGCTGCCAATTCATTGCTACATGCATTTATCCAGAAGTATCCATGGGAGGTTTCTAATAATTAGAAATTGGCAACAATTTCAGCAAAATAATATAGTGAAACCATCCGATATCCGGAATGGCAATTCGGTTGGTACATTTGGAAGATTAATCTTGTTATATTTTTTCATTCATTAAACTTCTGTGCGCACACTTTTTTTAGAGAAACACACACACTAATTAATCTAGGTGACATGCTTAGCTAGTCATTAGATGCTTAAGTAGGCCAATTAACCGACATAGTTAGGATAATATTTTAAACCAATATACTACCATTAGTTAGTTCAACTGATGACAAGACGCCACATGTGCTGGTTATGGGTCACCGAGCAAGAAAATTCAAATTAATCAATGTACCATTCACCTGGTATAGATAAGTAGATTGTCTCTACCATCAATTAATATATTTGAAGCACCATATTTGTTTTCTAGTCAGACAATTGTGTTAATCATAAAGGAATTACAGGATGTCTTGATACAGTTTTGAAGGAAGGATGGGATGTAATTAATCCATAAACATCGTTATTTGAAGCATAATCTCATCGCTCAGTTATAGCAAAAACTAATTAAATTACATACCACTAATAGCCAATGGTTGTTAGGATTGACATGGATATCTGAAGAGGGATTGACAACATCCATCTTAGTTGTTCTTGTCTGACATGAAATTTGTACTACCAAAATTAGACAAGTGCAAGTTGTCTCCTCTGCTAGGTTATGTTGTAGGCTCTAGCACAATCTCTCGCCAGGTAATGCGTCCAACCGGCCCCTAACTCTTCAGCAGCGCTTCGTCAGGGCGTTAGGAGAACCAGACGATTAACACCCCTAATTTGTTTTGCTTCTCTTCTGTCTCCTGCTTTTCCAATTTAACTTTGATGACTCACTTCCTCTCTTTGCGTGTTAGGAGCCTTACCTCGGGTCGGCTGAGGGGATTTAAGTTTTTTGCCCATCTTTAGTCGGCGTTAGCACCCCCACTGGATGAGGAGGACTTCCTCCACAAGGTCATCCTCCACCTCTCTAACCAACCATCCTCCCTCCCACGTGCCACCCTCATCTGTCAACTATAGCACAACATCCTCTAAGACCCGAATTCATCCCCCGCTTCCATAAGAACCACCTAAAACCCCCTCTGCTCGGCTTTTTCAAAGGGTTGTATAACACAAAACAGGTCTTCACTCCTATCCGATCCCCTAACCATAAACCAGTTGCCCACTTCCCGTGCCCTTACTGGATAACGAACACTAGCTAGAACTTCATTTGTTGTCGCCATGGTCTTGCAGTCTTAAAGAATGGTCGGGATTGCAAGATCGTCATGGGTGATCCTTTGACTGGCCAATAGCCAGCATGACTTTTCCATCAGTGTTATACAACACCGTTGTATGCTGATGCCGAAGATGGACATGTGCAAGGAGGTGGCTTATAGTGCCCATTCAAATTGGTTTCGGTGGATAAACACATGCATTTAGTTCTCTCTGTGAACTGGCATCTAGTATCTGGGGAAATATGTAACACTCCCATGTATTAACTACAGTGATCACCTCTTAATCATGCCAAGTCATCATTAATTACAATGCTTGATCACATTAGAATCATATCTCATTTCAAATTTCAATTCAAATTGAAATTCAAATTTAAAGTGGAAATAAAGTTGTTCCAGCTTGGAAACTAAAATGTTCATTAAATAGGAAATAATCCATAACTAATTGTGTTAAGAAAATCAACATCGCTAAAAATCACTAAATGACTCTAACATCCTAAAACAGTACAAACAACAATATTTAGTACCTTTTTATTTAATTAAAATTCAAATGAAATCATATTTTCTCCAAACCAATTTCTGGTAGTAATTAAAATTGCACTGTAAATATTGAGCTAAGTTACATATTTTACAAAACTCAATTGGTTGCCTAGCAATTTACAAAACAGAAATAAAGACATAAATCAGAGAAAAGAAAAAGAAAACGGTAAAGCCTCACAGTGCAACTGGGCTTGAGTAGCATAGTGTAAATCGGCCCGGCCCACCTCGGCCTTCTCCTTCTTCCCGCGCACCAGAAGCCATGGCGCGCTCGACGAGCACGCGCAGCTGTCCACACGCGGATGCGGCCGTTGTCGCCCATCCCGCGGCTCCCCGCGATGGATAAGACCCCCGAAATCCCCCTGGCGAACCCTAGCCCGCCTTCTCTCCCTCTCTCCCTCGTTCCCCACCTCACCCGAGCGCCGTCGTCGTCGGGTGCCGCTCGATCCCGCGGCCATCGTCGTCGCCTCGCCTCGCTGACCTGTCCTCCGTGCTCGCCGTCCTCGACTACGCCGTCTCCGCCAACGAACTGAGGCCGGGAGCCACCGCAGCGACCTCCCCGACGTCGTCTTCAACCTACGGCCGCCCGCGTCGCCGCCGTCGATTCGCCGCCTCGAGCCCTCCCCGCGCCCACCTTTGCACCTCTACAGGCTCACCGTGAGCCTCTGCTTCCTCTCCTCTCTCTCCCGTCGCAGTTAGCTGCCCGTAAATGCCATCCCCGGCGTGCCCGAACGCTCCGCCGCCCGAGCTCGTCGCCGGCGAGACTCCGGTGACCTTTTGGTCATGGGCTAGTGCCCGTTGAACTCGCCGCACCGCGTAGCTCCTCCCTAGCCTTTCCATTTGCTCGATAGCACGCTGCAACGCCGTCCCCGTAGCTCACCCAAGAACCTCGCCGCCGGCGTCGTTGTAGCGCTGAACTCCGGCCACCTCGGCCGGTCCGACCACTGCCATTCGACGCGCCTCGGCGCCCTCGTTGGAACGCGCCCTCGCACGAGCCCGGAGACCCCCTGTACGCAAAACCCGACCCCCCACCTTTGCGCGCCGCCGTGAAATTTGGTAGCCGGAGTAACTCCGGCGACGGCGCCGGCGACTCCGGCCGTCCACCGATGTGGCACCACCCTGGGCCACTGACGTGTGGGCCCACTGGGTCCGTTGACCCGGTCCACCTGCTGACGTGGCGGTCCCGAGTCACTAACATGCGGGCCCCACTATTTAAAACGTTTAAAAAAAATAAGTAAACGTTAATTAAAACGCTAATTAATTTGTTAATTAAATTAATTAGTTAATCAGTCTCTGACTGCTGGGTCCCACCCGTTAATTAAGCCTAATTAACAAATTTAAACTCTGTTTAGTTTAAACAGTCACTAACCAGTGGGACCCACTGGTCAGGTTTGACCTGGTCAGCCGGGTTGACCGCATGCTGACGTCATCTGGGACGTCACCAATTACTGTTTCGGAAAATTTGAATTTAATAATTAAATTAATTCAGAAATTCAGTAAAACTTTGAAAAATCATATAAATTAAACCGTAACTCGGATGAAAATAATTTATTTATGAAAAATGATCAGAAAAATATGAAGAATCCGAATATGTCATCAAAATGCTTGACCATCACTCCTAACTAGATGAACATGGAACTTTCCCCTCCAGTCCATCTGTCCGATAAATGCCCGGAGCGGGTAAAACACCTCCAGATGTTTCCCGCTCCGACTAACTTGCGTAGTACTGCATTAGGGCGCCCCTCGAATAGCGTGCTACTGTGCCATGCATCTGTGATTGCATTTGTTGCTTGTATTTATTGTTTCTTCCCCCTCCTTCTCTCTGGTAGACCCCGAGACTGACGCGGCTGCCGAGTACGACTACGTCACCGACGACCCTGCTTCCCTTTCAGCAGAGCTTCCAGGCAAGCAAAACCCCCTTGATCATCCCTATATCACCTATTCCTTCTCCCCCGTGCTTGCACTAGATTTTGCTACTGTAATTGCTTGTTCCTATTCTGATGCATAGCCTGCTTTTGTAACCTGCTATTGTTCCTTTATCTGTCATCCTAAACTGCTTAGAATAGGCTGGTTAATGATCCACCAGTGACCCCTCATCCTTGTCCCTGTTGCCCCGCTTTGTTACCAGTACCTCGATCATTGTGATCGATGTGCAGAGACCGTCACATCACCGCACAACCCCCCCTTAGTTGTACGACTCTGCAGGGCTACTATCGAGTGCCGAGGGTGATACCTCGTACTGCACTCCTGATGATATCTCTGTAGTATAGTACATCAGTGGTGATTGCAGAGGGTGATTCCTCGCTCTCCTCTTCCCGTTGATGACCCTGTCATGCAACTCCTTTAAGTGGGGACCATCGAGGGTGATTCCTCCTGGTTCTCCTTAACGGTTTATATCGAGTAGGAATCCAACGAGGGTGAATCCTCAGATTCCTCCTTGATGTTCCGAACACACAGTTACCGGGATTCTACTACATTTACTGAATAAAGTCGAGTCGACCCCGAGGGGTACCCGCAAGAGATGCGAAGTCGGGTTGACCGTGAGGGTACCCGTGAGATAATTACGAGGCGCGGCCGGGCAGGCAGAGACCGCCCTAGAGAGGGATGGGCCTGGCCCTTGTTGCACTTCCTCAAGACGGGACGACAGGAGTACTGATCGTCACCGCGAGCTCCTAAAAATGCGCTAACGGATTTGGGTATTTGATCTGAGTTGGCCACTGGCCTATACGCATTACCACCACGTGGGATAATGGTTTAATGGGCCCCTCTACGTCGTATGTATCAGCCGAAAGCTTTGTCAGACGTCCAGTTCAGCATTGCGGCATGGCAGGATCGGCGCCATCCAGGACAGAGGTGGTGCCTGGATCTAACCATGTGCGCAACGACCCGGAGTGCAAAGGGCGATGGGCCTAAGACCCCTGCGCGCTTAGGATGTAGACCGGCGGGGACCTCTCTGTTGAGCTCTAGGTAGGGCTACGGTGTGTCGATCAGCCGAGGCCGGGCATGACCGAGGAAAGTGTGTTCGGCCAGAGTTAATCGAGCGTGTTGGGTAACAGTATTGCACCCCTGCAGGGAAGTTATCTATTCGAATAGCCGTGTCCACGGTAACAGGACGCTCAGTGTTATATCCCGATCTACTACAACTTGAATTGGTTACATGTTAATTAATTGTAAGCTCCGGGATCATTTTCTCGCAGGGAGTCGAGGAAGGATCTCTGGGCTTTGCTTCTACATGCCTGTTACATTATAATATGCTAATCTGCACTCTTCTAATGCTGCAAGACGCTGAAGATGCTAGTCTTCGATAGGCTAGGCTTTCTCCCTCTGTTCTGGCATTTCTGCAGTTTAGTCCAAAGATATAGCCCCATTCCTTTGGTACCGATGCATACTTAGCATAGTTCTGATGTCAGTCTTGCGAGTACTTTGGAGGAGTACTCACGGTTACTTTGCTCCTCTTTTTCCCCATACCCGATCGTTGCGACCAGATGCCGGATCCCAGGAGCCAGCTACTACCGCCGACGACTGCTACTACACTTCCGGTGGAGCTTACTACTACGTGGAGGCCGACGACCAGGAGTAGTTTAGGAGGCTCCCAGGCAGGAGGCCTTGCCTCTTTCGATCAGATGCCGTTGTTTGTTTTCGCCTTCTTAAGGCAGGCTTGTTTAACTTTGTGTCTGTACTCAGATATTTTTGTTGCTTCAGCTAACGCTTGTTATCGAGCTTATGTATTAGAGCCCTCGAGGCCCCTGACTTGTAATATAAAGCTTGTATTATTTTATTTTGTGTCTAGGGTTGTGTTGTGATATCTTCCCGTGAGTCCCTGGGCTTGATCATGCGCTTTTGCGTGTATGATTAGCGCACGATTGAGTCGGGGGCGTCACAAGTTGGTATCAGAGCCGACTGCCTGTAGGAAGCCCCCTTTCCAATTCCTTGGCCGAAGTTGAGTCTAGTCTTTCACAAAACTGTTTTACTAACATGGCTGTGTGGCTTTCGGGCCCACGTCGCCAATGGGTGGTATTAGGATCTTTTATTCCTCTTCCTTACTCTGGGATTCTACTCTCTCTTCTATTCGGGTTAAAATCTATGCAAGAGTTCACTCACTGTCATTTGACAATCTTGAAATTTCCTCGGTTTCAGAAGCATCGCTTGTTTCCGCCGCGTCCCACGATGCAGCTTGTACTTCGGACTTGTGCTCGTGATGCGACTGGTTTTCCAGCTATCCTGATCGCCCTCTTGACCAGATTGGTCTACCGTTGGTACCCCGAGTACATGGTTTATGAGGATTTCCGCGAGTTCAACCAGGAGCAGTATCATGCCGATGTTCGTATCTTTGATCAGCGGAACGACTCCGACACTAAGTTGCACACTTTTCACGGTATTGGTGTGACGATTGATATGGCAGTCCATGACGCTGCGATTCTGCTGTCGCACATCTTCGTGGCGAGCATAGTCGCTTGGATAATTCCGAGTTCCGATACATCCCGTATGCCCCTGCTGGAGATGATACCGGATACTACCCAGCTGTCTGTGCCCCTTACGAGCGACGTCGATATGACCCGCAGGTTTTGATTCAGTGCACTCAGGCTCTGGATCGCACTGCCCGGGCTCTTGCCGTCGAGTTGTTTGCCACTCGCGCACGTCTCTACGAGGCTATGACACAGTTGCTGCCAGCTGTTCGGGCAGGGATACAGCGAGAGTACATCCTTTACCCGCCAGGACTCAGATGCCCGCAGGTATCGATTGGCCTGCTGTTGGAGGTCGCACACCCACACGTGGACCTCTCCTACCAGTTCGAGATCGGGTTCTGCATCAGAGTAATCATGGAGCGCAGGACCTTTCTGCTGTGGACACTCATCGTCCGCACCTGCAGTTACCTGGTTTCTGTGGTATTCCCCGACGTTGATGTAGCCTTTGCTATGTCCCGTTGTTGTAATTCCCTATCGCGTGCCTGCGCGCCGCCTAGTATGTCTAGATGTTTAAATTTCCGGACTTATGCTGTCCGCATGTAACCGACTTTGTGTATGGATCTGTATGTCTTAATTGGCTACTGTTATGAATCTATTGCACTACTTGTTCATTGTCGTGTTACATCATGCTTGTCTCTAAACACTTGCAGTTGTTTTTACTAAAACTATCCCCTGTTAAATCTTAGCAGGATGGATAGACCCGCAGGTCGTGGTCGTGGCCGTGCTGCCAATGATCCACCCCCGCCAGACTATATGGTAGCTATGATGCAGCAGTTCGAGCTGAACCGCCAGTTCATGGTTGGAATTATGGCTCAGTTTCCAAACCAGAACCAGAATGCTCAGAATCAGCACCCTGCCGCAATAACTCTGCAGGAGTTTGTGCGTCTCAGCCCCACTGTTTTCTGCAACTCTGAACAGCCATTGGATGATGATGACTGGCTTTTCGCGACATCTCCTTCGAGATGGAATCTGCCAATGTCGCCCCTGCCAACCTCGTCACCTTCGCGTCCTACTTCTTGAAGGGTCCCGCTGCTCAATGGTGGGACACCCACAGGCATTCACTACCTGCTGGGACAGTCGTTACCTGGATCGAGTTTCAGACTGCTTTCCATGCCCGTTACATTCCTCAGGGAATCATGGACCGGAAGAAAAGAGAGTTTCGCAACCTCACTCAAAGCAATAAGACTGTCGAAGCTTATCAGCAGGATTTCCTTAACCTTTCTTGCTATGCTGAGGAAGACATTGCCACTGATGCTCGTAGACAGGAGAAGTTCCGTGACGGACTTCACCCAGACCTCAAGCTTGCGCTTGCTGTTCATGACTTCACCGATTTCGCCACCCTGGTGAACAAGGCTATCCAGGTTGAGACCGTTCAGATGGAACACAAGAATGCCATCAAGCGCCACCATGACGTTGGCTCATCTTCGGGCTCGTCATCCCAGAAGCGCCGCATCTGGATTCCTCATAGCATGTACCATCCAACTGCGCCTCATCCACCGCCGGGACAGCCAAGACCTCAAGCCCCACTGCTTCGAGCTCCTGCTCCCCGTCCCAATGATGGGCTCTGCTTCAAGTGTGGCCGTACAGGTCACCGTTCCAGGGAATGCCCTCAGAATCAGAATCAGCTTGCACTTCCCTCTGCTAGCCGAGGTAACAATCAGCCTCGCAACAATAATGCCAGGCCTTCTTATGGTCGTGGTCAAGCTTACCATGTTGATCTGAATGAAGCTCAAGATCAGCTTGCTACCGTGAACGGTACTATCCTTGTTCTCTCAGTACCACCTCATGTCTTAATTGATTCAGGAGCTTCGCATTCATTTTACGCTAATATCCTTTGCATTCACGCATGACATTAGATGTGAATCATTGCGCAATTCGTTAATGGAAAATTCTCCCGCGGGCCCATGCGAAGCCTCTTTGGTATGAACACCTCGGCCTTCTCCTTTCTACCTCCTAATTCTCGGGACGAGAATTTCTTTTAGAGGAGGAGAATTGTAACACCCCCATGTATTAACTACAGTGATCACCTCTTAATCATGCCAAGTCATCATTAATTATAATGCTTGATCACATTAGAATCATATCTCATTTCAAATTCCAATTCAAATTGAAATTCAAATTTAAAGTGGAAATAAAAGTTGTTCCAATTTGGAAACTAAAATGTTCATTAAATAGGAAATAATCCATAACTAATTGTGTTAAGAAAAACAACATCGCTAAAAATCACTACATGACTCTAACATCCTAAAACAGTACCAAACAACAATATTTAATACCTTTTTATTTAATTAAAATTCAAATGAAATCATATGTTCTCCAAACCAATTTCTGATAGTAATTAAAATTGCACTGTAAATATTGAGCTAAGTTACATATTTTACAAAACTCAATTGGTGGCCTAGCAATTTACAAAACAGAAATAAAGACAAAAATCAGAGAAAAGAAAAAGAAAACGGTAAAGCCTCACTGTGCAACTGGGCTTGAGTAGCACAGTGTAAATCGGCCCGGCCCTCCTCGGCCTTCTCCTTCCTCCCGCGCACCAGAAGCCATGGCGCGCTCGACGAGCACGCGCGGCCGTCCACGCGCGGATGCGGCCGTTGTCGCCCATCCCGCGGTGGATAAGACCCCCGCAATCCCCCTGGCGAACCCTAGCCCGCCTTCTCTCCCTCTCTCCCTCGTTCCCCACCTCACCCGAGCGCCGTCGTCGTCGGGCGCAGCTCGATCCCACGGCCACTGTCGCCGCCTCGCCTCGCTGACCTGTCCTCCGTGCTCGCCGTCCTCGACTACGCCATCTCCGCCAACGAACCGAGGCCGGGAGCCACCGCAGCGACCTCCCCGGCGTCGTCTTCAACCTACGGCCGCCCGCGTCGCCGCCGTCGATTCGCCGCCTCGAGCCCTCCCCGCGCCCACCTTTGCACCTCTACAGGCTCACCGTGAGCCTTTGCTTCCTCTCCTCTCTCTCCCGTCGCCGTTAGCTGCCCGTAAATGCCATCCCCGGCGTGCCTGAACGCTCTGCCGCCCGAGCTCGTCGCCGGCGAGACTCCGGTGACCTTTTGGTCATGGGCTAGTGCCCGTTGAACTCGCCGCACCGCGTAGCTCCTCCCTAGCCTTTCCATTTGCTCGATAGCACGCCGCAACGCCGTCCCCGTAGCTCACCCGAGAACCTGGCCACCGGCGTCGTCGTAGCGCTCAACTCCGGCCACCTCGGCCGCTCCGACCACCGCCATTCGACGCGCCTCGGCGCCCTTGTTCGAACGCGCTCTCGCGTGAGCCCGGAGACACCCTGTACGCGAAACCCGACCCCCCACCCGTGCGCGCCGCCGTGAAATTTGGACGCCGGAGTAACTCCGGCGACGGCGCCGAGGACTCCGGCCGTCCGCCAACGTGGCACCACCCTGGGCCACTAACGTGTGGGCCCAGTGGGTCTGTTGACCCGGTCTACCTGCTGACGTGGCGGTCCCGTGTCACTGACATGCGGGCCCCACTATTTAAAACGTTTTTAAAAATAAGTAAACGTTAATTAATTTGTAATTAAATTAATTAGTTAATCAGTCTCTGACTGCTGGGTCCCACCCGTTAATTAAGCCTAATTAACTAATTTAAACTCTGTTTAGTTTAAACAGTCACTGACCAGTGGGACCCACTGGTCAGGTTTGACCTGGTCAGCCGAGTTGACCGCTGACGTCACTCCGACGTCACCAATTACTGTTTCGGATAATTCGAATTTAATAATTAAATTAATTCGGAAATTCAGTAAAACTTTGAGAAATCATATAAATTAAACCGTAACTCGGATGAAAATAATTGATATACGAAAATGATCAGAAAAATATGAAGAAACCGAATATGTGATCAAAATGCTTGACCATCACTCCTAACTAGATGAACATAGAACTTTCCCCTCCAGTTCATTTGTCCGATAAATGCCCGGAGCTGGAAAAACACCTGCAGATGTTTCCCGCTCCGACTAACTTGCGTAGTATTGCATTAGGGTACCCCTCGAATAGCGTGCTGCTGTGCCGTGCATCTGTGATTGCATTTGTTGCTTGTATTTATTGTTTCTTCCCCCTCCTTCTCACCGGTAGACCCCGAGACTAACGCGGCTGCCGAGTACGACTACGTCACCGACGACCCTGCTTCCCTTTCGGCAGAGCTTCGAGGCAAGCAAAACCCCCTTGATCATCCCTATAACACCTATTCCTTCTCCCCCGTGCTTGCACTAGATTTTGCTACTGTAATTGCTTGCTCCTATTCTGATGCATAGCCTGCTTTTGTAACCTGGTATTGTTGCTTTACCTGTCATCCTAAACTGCTTACAATAGGCTGGTTACTGATCCACCAGTGAACCCTCATCCTTGTCCCTGTTGCCCCGCTTTGTTACCAGTACCTCGATCATTGTGATCGATGTGCAGAGACCGTCACATCACCGCACAACCCCCCCTTTGTTGTACGACTCTGCAGGGCTACTATCGAGTGCCGAGGGTGATACCTCATACTGCACGCCTGATGATATCTCTGTAGTATAGCACATCGGTGGTGATTGCAGAGGGTGATTCCTCGCTCTCCCCTTCCCGTTGATGACCCTGTCGTGCAACTCCTTTAAGTGGGGACCATAGAGGGTAATTCTTCCTGGTTCTCCTTAACGGTTTATATCGAGTAGGAATCCAACGAGGGTGAATCCTCGGATTCCTCCTTGATGTTTCGAACACACAGTTACCGGGATTCTACTACGTTTATGGAATAAAGTCGGGTCGACCCCGAGGGGTACCCGCGAGAGATGCGAAGTCGGGTTGACCGTGAGGGTACCCGCGAGATAATTACGAGGCGCGGCCGGGCTGGCAGAGACTGCCCTAGAGAGGGATGGGCCTGGCCCTTGTTGCACTTCCTCAAGACGGGACGACAGGAGTACTGATCGTCACCGCAAGCACCTAAAAATGCGCTAATGGATTTGGGTATTTGATCTGAGTTGGCCACTGGCCTATACGCACTACCACCACGTGGGATAATGGTTTAATGGGGCCCTCTACGCCGTATGTATCAGCCGAAAGCTTTGTCAGACATCCAGTTCAGCATTGCGGCACGGCAGGATCGGCGCCATCCAGGACAGAGGTGGTGCCTGGATCTAACCATGTGCGCAATGACCCGGAGTGCAAAGGGCGATGGGCCCAGGACCCCTGCTCGCTTAGGATGTAGACCGGCGGGGACCTCTCTGCAGAGCTCTAGGTAGGGCTACGGTGTGTCGATCAGCCGAGGCCGGGTATGACTGAGGAAAGTGTGTCCGGCCAGAGTTAATCGAGCGTGTTGGGTAATAGTAGTGCAGCCCTGCAGGGAAGTTATCTATTCGAATAGCCGTGTCCACGGTAACAGGACGCTCAGTGTTCTATCCCGCTCTACTACAACTTGAATTGGTTACATGTTAATTAATTGTAAGCTCCGGGAACGTTTTCTCGCAGGGAGTCGAGGAAGGATCTCTGGGCTTTGCTTCTACATGCTTGTTACATTATAGTATGCTAATCTGCACTCTTCTAATGCTGCAAGACGCTGAAGATGCTAGTCTTCGATAGGCTAGGCTTTCTCCCTCTGTTCTGGCATTTCTGTAGTTTAGTCCAAAGATATAGCCCCATTCCTTTGGTACCGATGCATACTTAGCATAGTTCTGATGTTAGTCTTGCGAGTACTTTGGATGAGTACTCACGGTTGCTTTGCTCCTCTTTTTCCCCATACCCGATCGTTGCGACCAGATGCCGGATCCCAGGAGCCAGCTACTACCGCCGACGACTGCTACTACACTTCCGGTGGAGGTTACTACTACGTGGAGGCCGACGGCCAGGAGTAGTTTAGGAGGCTCCCAGGCAGGAGGCCTTGCCTCTTTCGATCAGATGCCGTTGTTTGTTTTCGCCTTCTTAAGGCAAGCTTGTTTAACTTTGTGTCTGCACTCAGATATTTTTGTTGCTTCAGCTAACGCTTGTTCTCGAGCTTATGTATTCGAGCACTCGAGGCCCCTGGCTTGTAATATAAAGCTTGTATTATTTTATTTTGCGTCTAGGGTTGTGTTGTGATATCTTCCCGTGAGTCCCTGGGCTTGATCGTGCGCTTTTGCGTGTATGATTAGCGCACGATTGAGTCGGGGGCGTCACAAAATATTTGCTCAATGGTGACATCAAAGACAATATTTAGGTAAGGTCCATCATCCTTGTTGGGAATGCACTTTGCTAGTTAGTTTGTGGAGGTGACGACCTTGTGCTTGATTTCAAAAGGCAGAGCCTTGGTGTGATCGAGAACCTGAGATAAGACCATGTTATGAAGAACTGGTGCTTTCAGCTCTTGCGGATTGTGGATGGCGGACTTCTCATTGTATTTTTGTCGGAACTAGCCATCTAAATATGGGAGAAGATATTTAACCATGATAGTTGTAGGGGAACGTGACAGAAAACAAAAAAAATTGGTACTGCAAGCACGCCCAGGATCACTATGGAGATGCATACAAGGTTTTTGATCTGATCATTACCGACTCGTAGCGCAGCAGAAGTAGAGTCGATGAAGATCGGCAGTGCAGATCCCCGCAGCTAGGATTTACAACCTCCCAACCGCAAGGATGTTCTCCCTCGGACAGCCCTCTGGGAGGCAGTCGGACAGTCCCTCAGACGATATCTCGGACAGCCCTACGGGAGGACCCTCAAACTCGGACGGTAACTCGGACAACCCTTCGAGAGGACCCTCGAACAGCCCCTCGGGCAAAAGATTGAACCTACGATCTCTCTACGGGGTTGCACACATACGGTGTGAGTTATTCGGCAGGGCTTCGCCGTCCAGAACTAGTTCCCACTGGAACCCAGACAGCCTTTCGGCTCTACAAAACTATTTCGTGGGAGGGAGAGAGAAAGCCAGATCATGCATGTCACTTATATGAGAGTAAGGAGTGAGTTTGGATAGCTCCTCTCCACCTCTATTTACAGGAAAACCAAGGGGTAGTGTGGCACATGAAAATACCAAAAAACCCATGACTTGGGACCTACATAATGGCATAAAAGGAAGGCAAGTGGAGCTCCATGGTGGAGCTCCACCCTTGGCCAGCCACCCCATGGGCCCCCCCCCCAAAAGGGGTTCCTTACTCCCCAAGTACTTCTAGAAGCCTTTTGGGAAAAGCCCTAAAAGGTGGCTTTCCAAAAATTAACCATAAAGTGCATTTCACTATTCATGAAAATATTTTTCCGCGTCCGTTAAATCCAAAAATATTTCTATAGGTCCAGAACATTTCCAGTAACCTCAAAAATATTTCTGGACGCGTTTTGAAACATTTCCGGCTCAATGATTTTCATCAGCAAAAAGCAACCAAGACGTTTCCGGCTGCTCCGGAACATTTCTGGTTCTCTCTTCGGAAAAATTTCAGAAGTTCACAGAACAATTCTGGCACCTCCAAAAAGTTCCAGGTGCATGCCAAAAACCTTTTTGGCTAAATGGTTTACTCCGAAACAACTTTTCAGTTTTACCGAAACTTTTCCGTTGTTCTCTCCGGAACTATTCCGTTGTCTCCGAAACTTTTCCGGTGACTTTCTCTCAGGCTCCCTGTCTAGTATTCAGCAGATAGATGACCCTTAAGCGTGTGACCCTGTAGGTTCGGTGAAGTATAGACATGACCGGAACACTTTTTGATCAGTGATCAATAGCGGAACCGTGGACACCCATATTGATCCCTATACCCACACGAATGAATATTCGAGTGAACCTGTAGTTTGCCGTGTGCTATTCCTGTTGCTTCGCGATGTGTTAGAAACACCCGAGGTGAGACTTGTCGGCATCCCCGTGGATCAACAACTTGTCCACTATGCCAGTTACCCCGTTATCGGTTTTGTTCTCTTATCTCGTTTTCGCGTTCCGGTATCCCTGTGATCAAATCACATTGTGTCTGGTTAGATGATGATGGATACCGTAACACCGAGAGGGCCCTAAGAATATCTCTCCATCGTCGGAGCTCCAAATCCCAATCTTGAGCTATCAAGTTACTTGTCATACTTTTTCGTGAACCCGTAAGCCACCACTACTAGGGAAAACCCTAGCAGTAGCGTGGGGTTATGTGCTAGCAGTAGCGCGGGGTCCCGCGCTACTGCTAGGGCGCTACAGCTAACTATTTGCTGTAGCACGTGTCTGACCCGCGCTACTACTAATAGTTTTAGCCCACGCTACTGCTAAATAGCAGCACCGTGGTGTGTTAACCCATGCCACTACTATTCGTCTGTATTTCATTTCTTCATATTTTTAATGTATTTATACACCGTTATACAAATTTTGATAAAGTAGCAATTAAGAGGTTGTTATATCATTATGATAATGATGAGTTGTTATATCATTATGATAACTTTTGAGGGACAATGTTAGTAGAACACTTGTGTTGAACCAACCCGAATTGATGTTATGCCATGAGATACATTCGTCACAAGTTAATGGTTAATAACACAGAGAAAGTTAATGTTTGCATAATTCCTTAGACCATGAGAGTATCGAGTTCCTTCGCACTTGCTTCATGAACTTTGGGGTTTGTTAAACGTCATCCGTAAAAGGGTGGCAATTACGGTGGCTTACGGGTTCATGGAAAAGTATGACAAGGGACTTGATAGCTCAAGATTCGGATTTGCTCCTCCGACGATGGAGAGATATTCTTTGGGCCTCTTAATTGCTACTCCAATGATATAACAACTCATCATTATCATAATGATATAACAACCTCTTAATTGCTACTTTATCAAAATTTGTATAACGGTGTATAAATACAGCAAAAATCTGAAGAAATGAAATACAGACGAATAGTAGTGGCACGGGTTAACACACCATGCTGCTGCTATTTAGCAGGAGCGGGGGTCCATCCCCACGCTACTGCTAAAACTATTAGTAGTAGCGCGGGTCAGACACGTGCTACTACTAATAGTTAGCTGTAGCGCCCTAGCAGTAGCGCGGGACCCCGTGCTACTGCTAGCACATAACCCCGCGCTACTGCTAGGGTTTTCCCTAGTAGTAGCGGCTTACGGGTTCACGGAAAAGTATGACAAGTAACTTGATAGCTCACGATTGGGATTTGCAACTCCGACAATGGAGCGATATTCTTTGGGCCCGCTCGGTGTTACGGTATCCATCATCGTTTGGCCAGACACAATGTGATTTGATCACAGGGATGCCGAAACGCGGAAACGAGATAAGAGAACAAAACCGGTAATGAGGTAACTGGCATAGTGGACAAGTTGTTGATCCATGGGGATGCCGATAAGTCTCACCTCGGGTGTTTGTAACATATCATGAAGCAACAGGAATAGCACATGGCAAACTACAGGTTCACTCGAATATTCATTTGTGTGGGTATAGGGATCAATATGGGTGTCCACGGTTCCGCTATTGACTATTGATCGGAAAGTGTTCCGGTCATGTCTATACTTCACCGAACCTACAGGGTCACACGCTTAAGTGTCTTCTATCTGCTGAATACTAGACAGGAAGTCAGAGAGAAAGTCACCAAAAAAGTTTCGGAGACAACGGAAAAGTTCCGGAGAGAACACCGGAAAAGTTTCGGTAAAACTGAAAAGTTATTTCAGAGTAAACCATTGAGCCAAAAATATTTTCGGCACGCACCTGGAACTTTTTGGAGGTGTAAGTGCATCTAGTGCCCCCTTAGTGGTTTTGGAGTATTGAAGACAAATGGGTTAAGGGACTAATGTGTTTGTGAGTGTACACAGGTGTTATAGTCCCTGAGATTTGGTTTAACCGAAGAAAGACGACCCCTAAAAATGTATTTCTTCAAGTGAAGAATTTGGTACGACCTTTGAAGAAATTGAAGTGAAGAATTTGAAGCTTGAAGACTTTGTGTTTTCGTAGTTTCTTTCTTCTTATTTGAGTCATAGGAAAAACCGTACTGTTAAAGGGGGTCTAGGTGATACATGAATCACTTTTCCAAAGTGATGCTCAAACCTATACACAACCTACCGCTTCGAGTGAAGCCTTTGGAAATCTCTGGCGTAGGGGGTCTAGGTGATACATGAATCATGTTTCCCAAGTGATGCTCAAACCTATACACAACCTACCGCTTCGAGTTCAAATTTCCGACCATTGCTGTGCTGTGTGCCAGCTGTCGAGTGGATCCTTATCCTGACAACGGTCATGTCTGAAGGGGCATTTATGACATTTCATGTCGGGTTGCTCCCTGGCTATAAATAGCCGCCCCCTCAACCATTTGTGGGTTGGCTGCTCTAGAGAAAGATTGACACCTGTCATTTGAGAGCATCCCGTCCTCTGACGACTTTGAGAGAACCCTAAGTGAGGAAAAACCCAACCAGAGCCAAAGTGATTGAGCATCACTGAAGAGATTGATCTGTGTGATCCGACGCTTATTACCTTTGAAGACTGTCATTCTTCCAGACGGTTAGGCGTCGAGTTCTGAGCACCCAAGAGTAATTGTGGCGTGCCGGTGAACTAGTCTGTGAAGGTTTTGTAAGTCTACCTTGAAGACTTACCACGAGTGATTGGGTGAGGCCTTAGTGACCTTAGCTCAAGAGGAATACGGTGAAGACTAAGTGTCTTCGGAGTTCAATCTCAAGCCGCCTCAACCAGACGTACAGTTGATGCAGCAACTGGAACTGGTCTACCAAATTGTTGTGTCTTCACCAAGCCTACCTGGTTTCAATTCCTCAACTCTTTACATTCTGTTATTCCGCTGCTGAAGAATTTGCGTTCTACCTTCTGACGAATTTGAACTGAAGACTTTCATCAAGTTCCATTTCATTTCTTCAGTTCATCTTCTGTTTACCTGAATGCTTGTATGATTGCATGTTCTTCACTCGCTTCTATCCTGTATGCATGCTTTACGTTTCTGTGATGATCTAGTCTCATTCCCGTTTCTATTTCTTCACTATGATCTTCGTCAAACTCTTCAGAGTTTGACGGAAATCTAAAAATCTCCCATTCACCCCGCCTCTGGGAGTAAACCTGCGCTTTCAGGAGGTGCCAGAATTGTTCTGGGAACTTCTCAAATTTTTCCGGAGAGAAAACCGGATATGTTCTGGAGCAGCCGGAAACGTCTTGGTTGCTTTTCGCTGAAGAAAATCATTGATCCGGAAATGTTTCGGAATGCATCTAGAATTATTTTAGTGGGTACTTGAAATGTTCTGGACCTACATAAATATTTTTGGATTTAACGGACGCGGAAAAATGTTTTCATGAATAGTGAAAAACACTTTTCGGTTGCTTTTTTGGAAAGCCACCTTTTAGGGATTTTCCCAAAGTTCTAGAAGGGAAGACTTGGTAGGGAAGGAACCCCTTTTGGGGGGCCCCCATGGGGTGGCCGGCCAAGGGTGGAGCTCCTCCACGGACCTCCACTTCCCTTCCTTTTATGACCTTTATGCCCTTTATGTGTGATATAAAGTTTGGGTGTTTTGGTATTTTGATGTGCCACCCTACCCCTTGGTTTTCCTATATATAGAGGTAGAGAGGAGCTCTCCACACTCACTCCTTACTCTCATACAAATGCCATGCATGATCTGGCTTTCTCTCTCCCTCCCACGAAATAGTTTCATAGAGCCGAAAGGCTGTCTGGGTTTTGGTGGGAACTAGTTCTGGACGGCGAAGCCCTGCCGGATAGCTGACACCGTATGTGTGCAACCCCGTAGAGAGATCGTAGGTTCGATCTTTTGCCCGAGGGGCTGTTCGAGGGTCCTCCCGAAGGGCTGTCCGAGTTACTGTCCGAGTTTGAGGGTCCTCCCGAAGGGCTGTCCGAGACACCGTCCGGGGACTGTCTGACTACCTCCCAGAGGGCTGTCCGAGGGACTGTCCGAGGAGCAGACAAGGGAGAACATGCTCGCGGTTGGGAGGTTGTAAATCCTAGCTGCGAGGATCTGCACCGACGATCTTCATCGACTGTACTTCCGCTGCGCTACGAGTCGGTAATGATCAGATCAAAAACCTTGTATGCATCTCCATAGTGATCCTGGGCTTGTTCGTAGTGCGGAAATTTTTTGTGTTCTGCTACGTTCCCCTACAGTGGCATCATGAGCCATGCTATGCGTAGATGCAGGTTACGATCTAGAATACATGAGATGTATGGGTGTTGCACAATACTCCCTCCGTTCCTTTATATAAGGTGTATTTGTTTTTTGAAAAGTCAAACGGGTGCATGTTTGACCGAGTTTTTAGAAAAATATATCAATATCCACATTACCAAGTTTATATCATTTTATCCATAATGAAAAGTAGTTTCATATTTCATCTATTAGGTATTGCAGATGTTTTTATTTTATTCTATAATCTTGGTCAAACATTGAAATGGTTGACTTGCACGGAAATCAATACACCCTAATAAAAAGTAGTATAATTTTGTAGTAGATGAGTTCTATTGCTGAAAATTATTTGTGCGGGTAGCAGATGAAATCTATTACCCGATGTTCTTGTTGCTTCCCTTGAATTTGCGTAGTCGTGATCTTGATGGCATGGTAGAATCTCACAAAGTTCTGGCAATCAGCGATCCTTCCATGCTGCTCCTGAGTATGCTGGTTAACAGATCAACGAAGTGCTTCAGTTCTTTGGGTTCTACCATAGTTAAAGAAAGATGGATGTTTCACAGACTAAAGGGCAATGCAGATATGATCCGCACGGGGTTCTTGCGTATGATGAAGTTCAGTATGGGGCTCGAGATTTTATTATCTCGTGTTTCATACACCCCGCAAAGTTAATCTAGCGACTTTAATAATCATACTTGATGATGAACGTTGGTTGCTTCGGTTTGTTTCGAAACCTTAGAAGCCACGTAAAATAAAATTTTGCATAAACCGATTAGAGGCGTCTAACTTGGTTTTGCAGGATGACATGAGATGTGCAGAAGATGTGGTATAGTCTTCATCATATTTAATTTGATTATGTATGAGATGACTATATAATGTAAATTAATTAACATGACCTGCGTGTCATGATTCGGCATGATGGCTGGAGCCATATGATTGTCACTTTAAATGACCTGCGTGTCAACCTTGTTGTAATGCATTATTTTATTAGCTATAGAGATAGCAGTATTATTTATTGCATCAACAAGGCGGTGACAAGCTCTGCAAAGGTGGAGACCGACGCAAAAGCCAAAGATGAAGAAATTAAAGACTTCTCCGTCGGAAAGGGCTATACCATATCATGCTATTATGAATTGGCTGAGATGTTTATCCCTTATGATGCACCCTTTTTGATTGCGCAGTAGTCGCTTTTTATTAGGGTGATCTCTCACAAAATATCAAGTAGTTAGTGTTCTCCCAAGTGTAGCACCGTCACGACACCTATCTCTTCGGGGTATCACATGGATGCATGGGTACGAATGATTAGAGAAGTGTGAGGCGGGTGAGTTGAGACCTCACAGCGAGATCACTTGGTTGTCTTGACGTTCTGGCTTGCTCGACCTAAGCTCGGAACACGCCCATCGAAAGATGAACAAGAGTCACATAGAGATGTGATTGGCAAGTTGGCCTACCGATTGAAATTCTCGTTATGAGATGATGATTCAATGACGTTGAATTGATATATGGATCTTGTATCACTCACAATCAATTATGAGAGATATTGATTTGAGTGGGAGCGCACTTTAGAATTAACTTGTTTAATTCTCAGTGCAATTAATTATGAACATAGTCTAAGTGTGATTTGCAAAATAGTTATAGAATGTTGGCTTGCGTTTCCACCTTCCCTATTAAAATTGAATAAGCTGTTAAATATCTGGTTAATTACGATTGGTAACGTAATGTGAGGATTGTCCTCAAGAGTGCCCAGAAGGACTTTGTCCTATCTCATGCTTTTTGGTATTCTCCCGCTAATGCTATGGATGATGTGACTCTCGTCCTTCGATCCAAAAGCTAGAATTCCGTTATGGTCAAGTGAAATATATTTGCTTCCATGAGGCCCGAACTTCAAAAGTTTGGGATAGTTATGTGATATTCATGGAACTAAAAATTATTTCTTGATGTAGACAAAGGCTAAAAGATATGAAATATCCGAAGCAATGTTTGTTTGCAAAGTATTGGTGAAGTGTTTACTATGCATTGGACTGTTAAGAGAGCGATCCAGAAGAACGCATGTCATGTGATGAAGGTGAATAAAACAATAACTTAAAGAGAAAGGAAGTGTCCAAAGGGTGCCAATAAAACTTACATGCCTAGGAAGTCTGGGGCTAACACCACTCTTAAAGTTGGGTGCTTCTTCTGAGAGTAGGAGAAATATTAGAAGTAAAACTGTTAGAAGTATAAAAGAAAAAAGAGAGAAGACTGGAATGCCCAGCTCATGTATGAATGTCATACAAGTTATAGATGTATAGAAGGCTGGTCAAAGAAATAGTTCTTGGGAATTATGATTAAACTGTTAGTCACTAATTCTTCGGTATTGTGATTAAAAATTGATCACAGAAATACCCGTTCGATTGCATTCTGTTGCAACTCGATGCAAGAACTACTACGACCTAAAAGACTAGCCAGAAATGAGGTTAAGATACATGATGGAACTTTGTAAGAGTTACTATACTTTCCATCAGCATATTACCTCTGTATATATTCTCATAATTCATTTTAGAGTTTTATTCACTCTAGCGCATTGCATAATATTTGTTGCAAGGAGGTTGTTCATGAGAGAACGAATGTTCTTTGATGTTATGAATAACATAAGGGCCGTACTTTCATTATGAATGATATGTATGTTATGAATATTGATAATAATATAATACATCCGTGACACTGACGCTAAATGTCGCAAGACTAAAAGAATACCACATATGTGTGGCACTGCATTTGGTCACATTGGAGAAACCCGCATGGAGAAATTCCATTATGATGGATTTTGAAGTCATTTGATAATGAATCATCTGACACTTGCAACTTTTGTCCGAAAAGTGAAGTGACTGAAATACTGTTCACAGGCCATAAGGAACGAGCAACGAACTTATTGGTGATCCTACATTTTGATGTGTGTAGTCCGATAAATGTTGTTGCTAGCAGTGGATTTATCTATCTTCATAAATGACTAAAGTAGATATATGGATATTTAGTTGATGAGACATAAGTCCGGATCTTTTGAAATCATTCAAAGGGTTTTCAAAATGAAGTAGAAATTATTGTACCAAGAAAATTATGTTTCTGCAATTAGATCGCGGAAAGGAATATTTGAGTTACAAGTTTAGTGAATGTCTGATGAGTTGTGAAAAGAGTTTCAAAACTTACCCCTCCTGGAACAGCACTATGAGTGGAATGTCCGTGAGGATGTAATCAAACCATTTATTACATGATAAGATCAAAGATGACAGAAATCAATTTGTCATTATCACTTTTAAAGTAATGCTTTAGAGACTGCGGCTTTTACACTGAAAAGAGCGCCATCAGATCTGTTGAAAAGAAGCCATGGTATGGTACGCCCAACCATGTTATGTCTTTTCTTAGCATTTGGAATATGGGGCTTGTGTAAAGTATTTTACAAACCTATTCCAAATCAGACAAGTGCTACTTTGTAGGTTATCCCAAGTTACTGGGAATTCCTCCATCACAATACCGAGGCAAAAGGTTTGCCACTAAGGACGGTATGATTTTGAAGAAAATATTTCTTGCAAAAGGTGAGTGGGAGGACAGTGCAACTCGACGAGATAATAGTATCTTCGTGATCAGGTCAAGGGACAGAAACCTTGGAAGTAATTCCGGTGTTTCCTACTGCGACTGATACGGAAGCCTCTACATGAGATGTATGGACTTCGGTCGAACTTGCAGCTGAACCACGTAGGCAAAACTCGTGCAAACCTCTCAGGTACGCAAACGAGATATTGTTGTTAGACAACAGTATACCTACGATACCCAAGGAAGCGTTGATGGGCCCTAACTCCGGAATTGGCTGAATGCCAATACAATCCGAGATAGTATCCATATAAATGTTTCAAGATTAAATCTTGATACACCCTTCGGAAGACTTAGAGTATAACGAATATTAATGGAACTATAGACTGATACGGATAAAAATGTTTTATCCATGAAGCTCGACTTGTTACTTATAACAAATTCAAGGAATTAACTATGGAAAGATTGTCTCTCCGTAGCGATGCTTAAAGTCGGTTTGGGTTAAACTAGCAATTAATACATATTTCAATCATGAGATATGATACATGGATGCCAAAAGGATTTCCATGAGATGGAAATACAACCTAGGACTTGTAGTTGATACAGTCCAAAGTATTTTGTCAATCCAGAGGATGCTAGTGAGTATGCAAACTTCAGAGTTCCAGCGATGGACAGAAGAGAGCAAAATGGAGTTGGAATCTTTGTTTTGATGAAATAGTCTAAAGAGTTTGATTTCATCAATGGATAAGCAAAGATGCTTGTGGAAACAAGAAAGTAAGTGGGAGCATAATAATATTTCTAAAACCTTGTGTGCTTGACACATTGTTGATTGGAAATAATATAAATTTCTTGACACGAATTAGGACTACATTGGAAAATAGTTTTTTCGATGAAGTGCTTGGGCTAGGTAGCCTTGATATTAGGCATAATTATCTATGAAGATAAGATTGCCTAATAGGCTAAGCAAAGAATACATATTGACAAGATGCTAAAACCATTTAGCATAAGAACGCCAAGGAGTGATTCTTGCCGAAGTCACATGGAAAGAGTTCTTGCAAGACTCGGTGTCCTAAAACACTGATGAGTAAAATACATGATGGAAATTCCACACACTTTTGTGTTTGGATTAATCATGCATTCCATGGTATGTAAAACAACCAGATATGTCCGGTACTCCCAAGCAGTTGCGAGTATAGATACCAAAGTGATCAAAATATTGATCATAGGACAGCATCGAAAAATGTCATTGAGTACTAAAGTAGCACTGATGACATGTTTTCTCGCAAGCGGAGATTATGAAGTGCTTGTTGTGAGTAATTACATCGACACAGTCTTCATCCATGCTCCATGCGATTTTCGATTTAAGTTATGGGTTTTGTGTAATACATGATATGGTGGCACAGTGAGTTGGAATTGTTCCATACAGGTTACTGTGGCGAATTCTATAACAAAGGCTAAGTATGTTGACGCTTTAGAAGCGACAAAGAAAATGTTGAATCATATAGTTCATTCATGAACTTAGTATAGTTCCAAGATGGCTTTGGTCAATGGGACACTATTGAAGATAGTTGCTCCACAGCTCAGCCTGAGGAATCATGGTTCGACCAGTGATTCACATATAGACAAAGCCAAGTCCACACAAAATATGAATTTTGTGAAAGCGTGAAAACGCGAGGATATGCAAAGATACACACGGAAATGAAGTTGTCAAGTCCGTTGGAAAAGGACTATACCACAAGCAAAGCATATTTTACACCGGTATGCCATAGGTGTAAAGTGCATTAGTATTAACTAGATTATTGACTCTAGTGCAAGTGGGAGTCTGTAGGAGATATGCCCTAGAGACAATAATAAATGTTATTATTATCTCCATGTTCGTAATTATGTTTATATTCCGTGCTATAACTTCTATGGTTCCCGAGCCCGTATATCCATAAAGGCTCTGAGGAAAACCCATGTGCACGTGTGGAATAATAAACGGTAAAATGTATTCCTAGTCTGGCCTCTACGACTAGCTCAAGTATTGCATGATGATAATGTTTTCCTGATCATGGGCATGTCTATGCCGGACAACTTTTGAGGGCACAATGTTAGTAGACCACTTGTGTTGAACCGACCCGAATTGATGTTATGCTATGAGATACATTCATCACAAGTTAATGGTTAATAACACAGAGAAAGTTAATGATTGCATAATTCCTTAGACCGTGAGAGTATCGAGTTCCTTCGCACTTGCTTCATGAACTTTGGGGTTTGTTAAATATCATCCGTAAAAGGGTGGCAATTACGGTGGCTTACGGGTTCATGGAAAAGTTTGACAAGGGTCTTGATAGCTCAAGATTGGGATTTGCTCCTCCAACGATGGAGAGATATTCTTTGGGCCCTCTCAGTGTTACGGTAACCATCATCGTCTGGCCAGACACAATATGATTTGATCACAGGGATGCCGAAACGAGGAAACGATATAAGAGAACAAAATCGTAACGAGGTAACTGGCATAGTGGACAAGTTGTTGATCCACAGGGATGCTGATAAGTCTCACCTCGGGTGTTTGTAACATATCGCGAAGCAATAGGAATAGCACACGGCAAACTACAGGTTCACTCGAATATTCATTCGTGTTGGTATTGGGATCAATATGGATGTCCACGGTTCCTCTATTGATCATTGATTGGAAAGTGTTCCGATCATGTCTATACTTCACCGAACCTATAGGGTCACATGCTTAAGGGTCATCTATCTGCTGAATACTAGACAGGGAGTCTGAGAGAAAGTCACCGAAAAAGTTTCGGAGACAACGGAAAAGTTCCGGAGAGAACACCAGAAAAGTTTCGGTAAAACTAAAAAGCTGTTTTGGAGTAGACCATTGAGCCAAAAAGGTTTCTGGCACGCACCTGGAACTTTTTGGAGGTGCCAGAATTGTTCTGGGAACTTCTGGAATTTTTCCAGAGAGAAAACCGGAAATGTTCCGGAGCAGCCGGAAACGTCTTGGTTGCTTTTCGCTGAAGAAAATCATTGATCCGGAAATGTTTCAGAATGCGTCCAGAATTATTTTAGTGGGTACTGGAAATGTTCTGGACCTACATAAATATTTTCGGATTTAACGGACGCAGGAAAATGTTTTCGTGAATAGTGAAAAGCACTTTTTGGTTGCTTTTTGGAAAGCCACCTTTTAGGGCTTTTCCCAAAGTTCTAGAAGGGAAGACTTGGGTGGGAAGGAACACCTTTTGGGGGGGGGGGCCATGGGGTGGCCGGCCAAGGGTGGACCTCCTCCATGGAGGTCCACTTGCCTTCCTTTTATGCCCTTTATGCCCTTTATGTGTGACATAAAGCTTGGGTGTTTTGGTATTTTCATGTGCCACCCTACCCCTTGGTTTTCCTATAAATAGAGGTGGAGAGGAGCTCTCCACACTCACTCCTTACTCTCATACAAATGCCATGCATGATCTGGCTTTCTCTCTCACTCCCACGAAATAGTTTTGTAGAGCCGAAAGGCTGTCTGGGTTCCGGTTTGAACTAGTTCTGGACAGCGAAACCCTGCCGGATAGCTGTCACCGTATGTGTGCAACCCCGTAGAGAGGTCGTAGGTTCGATCTTTTGCCCGAGGGGCTATTCGAGGGTCCTCCTGAAGGGTTGTCCGAGTTACTGTCTGAGTTCGAGGGTCTTCCCGAAGGGCTGTCCGAGACACCGTCCGGGGGACTGTCTGACTGCCTCCCAGAGGGCTGTCCGAGGGACTGTCCAAGGAGCAGACGAGGGAGAAAATGCTCGCGGTTGGGAGGTTGTAAATCCTAGCTGCGGGGATCTGCACCGACGATCTTCATCGACTCTACTTCCGTTGCGCTACGAGTCGGTAATGATCAGATCAAAAACCTTGTATGCATCTTCATAGTGATCCTGGGCTTGTTCGTAGTGCGGAATTTTTTTGTTTTCTGCTACGTTCCCCTACATAAGGTGTATATGGTGGGCACACGCTCCTCCTTTATTTCTAAAGTGCATTACACCAAAATGTCTAGCACACAGGAAAGAAAGAGAAGCGAGCCCCACGACAACAGTCGGGATTCTTCCTCTCTGATATTTTGACCGTATATGGTGGACACAAGGAGCCCCGACAGACTGAAAGTCAACCCGTTACATATATCGAGTAATGACATAAAAAAAATGGCCTATGTTTTGCCAAAATGTCGTTTAATTCCTGTTCCGGCAAATCATGGGCACTCGATATGTCCAACTTTATAGCACAAGTCATGCTGAAATCCACGAATTTTTTTGGCATGACCTTTGCTAAAAATAGGACATATCGAGCGCCTGAAATTTGCCGGAATGGAAATGAAGCAACATTCCGGCAAAACATAGGCCACTCGGAGTTTCCCTGCAAAAGAAAGAGACAAATGTGGCCATCTTTGGCACCACATACATAGCAGCTCAAGATCAACATGTCCATACACATACACATGTCCAAATAGTACAAAGTTTCAACACTGAAATGATCTATAACCTCAAGATCATGTGCATTAGTACAAAGTATCAACACTGAAATAGTACAAAGTACCAACATCTGCATCATATTGATTAGCCCACTTACGAATTTCATTGCAAGAGAACTGCTAATGGAAATTGATCAAACTAAACTTATATGGGAACTAGGATCTCCCAAGTATTTGTATTATTTTTTATAATTATTTTACCATCACCATAAAGCATCAACATAAGTAGTTGAAAACCAAAAATTCTTTGTTTTTCAAATATCAGGACAGATTCTTCTTTTTATTGCTCTGACCAAATGGCTGGGCCAAAATGGGTGAATGACCACTCGAAATGACCGTGGGGATGTACCCTACAAAACATCTCATACAAACTTTCTCTAATTCAGCCATCTGGTGCATTGAAATTGGGGATTTGTTTTAGTTCACATTCGACCTAGGGTTCGTCCAAATCGACCTAGGGTTCGTCCCAATCGTCCTAGGGTTTGCCATCGGGGCTCAGGAGGAAGAGCAGGGGCGCCGGGGCTCGGGAGGAAGAGCAGGTGAGGAGGGACGAGGGCGGGAGAAGAATACCTTCGAGGTGGAGCTCGGGAGGAAGAGCAGGGGCGCCGGCGCTCGGGCGGGATCGGGAGGCGATGAAGCAGCAACGAGGCAGGGTCGCCGGGGCTCGGGAGGAAGACGGCGATGGCACGAGGTCGGCGGCGGCAGTGCGGGCGACAGCGACGGGGCTCGGGCGGAAGAGTCAGAGTGACAGTGAGGAAATGGACGGCCGGGGGAGACGATAAGAGGAGCTTAGTAGTAGCGCGGGGCACGACCCCGACGCTACTGCTACTACTTTAGTTGTAGCGCATGTTCGTTAAACAACGCTGCTACTACCGCTAGACCCACGGTGTATGGTGGGGACCACTTATCAGCAGCGTGGGTGGCTAGACACCGTGCTACTGCTAAACCCTACCTGCAGCGCGTCCTTCTGGGCCTCGCTACTGCTAAATAATAGTAGCACCGGCTACTAACCCCGCGCTACTAATTCTGTTCTACCGATAAGCTTTTCCTTAGTAGTGCACCGTAATAGCCACCCTATTACAGATGACGTTTAACAAACCCCAAAGTTCACGAAGCAAGTATGAAGGAACTCGATACTCTCATGGTCTAAGGAATTATGCAAACGTTAACTTTCTCTGTGTTGTTAACCATTTACTTGTGACGAATGTATCTCATAGCATAACATCAATTCGGGTCGATTCAACACAAATGTTCTTCTAACATTGTGCCCTCAAAATTGCCGGCATAGTCATGCCCATGATCAGGAAAATAGGATCATCATGCAATACTTGAGCTAGTCTTAGAGGCATGACTAGGAATACATTTTACCATTTATTATACCACACGTGCACATGAGTTTCCCTCCGAGCCTCGTGGTTATTGTAGACTCGAGAATCATTGCAGTTATAGCATGGAACATAAACATCAATTACAAACTTGGAGATACAAAATAACTTTTATTATTGCCTCTAGGGCATATCTCCTACAGACTCCCACCTGCACTAGAGTCAATAATCTAGTTACATGGCTTCCCTAACACCAATGGCTATCCGGTGTTGCTCATGCTTTGCTCGTGGTAGAGGCTTTGTCATCGGGTCTTACACGTTCAGATCCGTCTGAACCTGTGTCGACATGATGTGGAATGAGTTTATATTTGCGTTCAATATGTCTTGTATTATGGTGCGAACTCGGCTCCCTTGCCTGAGCCACGGCGCCACTATTATCACAATAGATCTCCACCGGGTCCAGCGCACTTGGAACCACACCAAGGTCTTCAAGAAACTGCTTGATCTAGACCGCCTCCTTGGAGGCTTCTGAGGCTACAACATATTCCACCTCCGTCATAGAATCCACCACAGTCTTTTGTTTGGAACTTTTCCAATCAACTGCGCCACCGTTCAATATGAAAACATAGCCTGATTGAGATTTGAAGTCATCTGGGTCAGTCATGAAGCCTGCATCAGTGTAACCACTTACAATGAGCTCTTCATCACCTCCGTACACAAGGAGTAAATCCTTGGACCTTCTGAGATACTTAAGAATAGTTTTGACTGCGGCCCAGTTTTCCAATCCTGGATCACTTTGGTACCTGCTGCTAACTCTTAGCGCATAGGAACCATCCGGTCTTGTACATAGCATGGCATACATAATGGAACCAACTGCCAAAGCATATGGAACATCATTCATTTGTACTCGCTCATCGAGAGTCCGAGGACACTGATTCTTTCAAAGCACTGTGCCAGGTGACATGGGGAGTAGGCCTTTCTTGGAGTTCTCCATGTTGAACCTTTTCAACACCTTGTCAATGTACGTTCTTTGGTTAAGCGCTATCAGGCGTTTTAATCAATCTCTATAGATTCTGATGCCCAATACGTATGCTGCTTGGCCTAAGTCTTTCATTGAAAAACTCTTCTTCGATGAGTCTTTTATTTCGCTAAGAAAATTCACGTCATTTTCAATCATCAATATGTCATCCACATACAAGATTAGAAATGCTTTTGCGCTCCCACTAAACTTCTTGTAAACACAAGATTCTTCATCATTCCTGATGAAAGCTCCTTGATGCTTGCTTCAGACCATAAATGGCCCTCTGAAGCTTGCATACCTTTCTAGCATCCTTAGGATCGACAAAACCTTCTGGCTGTATCATGTATACATCCTCTTTGAGGTTTCCATTTAGGAAGGACGTTTTGACATCCATCTGCCATATTTCGTAATCGAAATAAGCAGCAATTGCTAGTTGTATCCGTACAGACTTAAGCATATCTACGGGCGAGAAAGTCTCATCGTAGTCCACTCCTGGAACTTGCGTGAACCCTTTCGCGACAAGTCTAGCTTTATGGATAGTAATGTTACCATCCGCGTCTATCTTTCTTTTGAAAATCTATTTACAACCAATGGGCTTTATGCCTTCTGGAAGTTCTACCAAGTTCCAAACTTGGTTTTCGTCCATGGATTCCATTTCGGATTTCATAGCTTTGTGCCATTCCCTTGAGCTGGGCCCCGCCATCGCTTCCTTATAGTGCACAGGTTCATCGTCTTCAAGGATGAAGATTTCGTTATGAAACCACTCAGGTGGCTCAATAGCCCTACCTGATCTACGCGGTTCAAATACCAACTTGTCTGAAGTTCCCGCATCACATGCGACAACTTCCGGTTCGGTTGTAGGGATAATTCGCGGAATTTCTTTCGGTTCCTTAGCCATAACAACGGTTGCCGAAGATTCACTAATCTCATCAAGCTGTACTGTCCTCCCACTTACTTCTTTTGCGAGAAATTCTCTCTCGAGAAAGACTCTGCTCTTAGCGACAAACACTTTGTGCTCGGAGGGAAGGTAGAAGGAATACCCAACTGTTTCTTGTGGATAACCTACAAAGTAACATTTGTCTGATCTGGGATCAAGTTTGCTTGGTTGTAAACGTTTTACATAAGCTTCACAACCCCAAATTTTAAAATGCGACAAACTGGGTATCTTCTGATGCCATAACTCATATGGTGTCATCTTAACAGACTTAGACGGTGCTCTGTTTAAAGTGTGAGTCGCTGTAAGTAGTGCGTGACCCCAAAAAGATATCGACAGATCTGTAAGAGACATCATCGACCTTACCATGTCTAACAGGGTTCGGTTACGTCTTTCCGACACTCCGTTTCGCTGTGGAGTTCCGGGAGGCGTAAGCCGTGAAACGATTCCACGGTCACTCAGATGTTGGCTAAACTCAAGACTAAGGTATTCGCCCCCGCGATCTGATCGCAGAAACTTAATCCTTTTGTTACGATGATTTTCTATCACATTCTGAAAATCTTTGAACTTTTCAAAGGTTTCCGACTTATGCTTCATCTAATAGATATATCCATACCTACTTAAATCATCAGTAAAAGTCACGAAGTAGAAATACGCACCCCGTGCGGCTGTGCTCATCGGACCACATACATCACTATGTATTATTTCCAATAATTCACCCGCCCATTCAGGATGACCCGTGAATGGCGTCTTGGTCATTTTCCCCATCAGGCAAGCTTCACATGTGTCAAATGACTCAAAATCAAAAGGCGGTAAAACTCCATCTTTATGGAGTGTTTGCATGCGTTTCTTTCCGATGTGGCCAAGACGACAGTGCCACACGTAAGTGGTGGAGGCATCAGCCTTCTTAAGGCGTTTAGCATTCACGTTAAAGACATCATTTTCACATTCAAGATTCAGTATGAAAAGGCCCCCAACAATGGGTGCAAATCCATAAAACATATCCTTACAATAAAGTGAACAACCATTGTTCTCAGACTTGTAAGAGTACCCATCGTGTACTAAACATGATCCAGAGATAATGTTTCTACACAATGCCAGAACAAAATAACAGTTATTTAGTTATAAGATAAATCCTACAGGGAGACGTAGAGGCATAATGCCGACGGCTTGAGCAGCGATTCCAGCACCGTTCCCGATGCGCATCATGACTTTATTCTTTGCCAGCTTGCGCACCTTCTGAAGTCCCTGTATCGAGTTGCAAATGTGAGCAACCGATCCGGTATCACATACCCAAGACTTAGAATTTTCGCTAGCAAGCAAAACGTCAATGACATTAACCCGTATAACAGTTATACCTTTCTTCTTCTTTAGCAGGTACTTCTTGCAGTTTCTCTTCCAGTGTCTGGCGCCCTTGCAGTAGAAGCACTCAGCTTCATTCTTGGCTCCGCCCTTAGAGTTCCTTTGGGAGCCGGTCTTACCAGCGCCCTTGCCCTTCTTGGACTTGCCTTTCTTTTTGAAACTAGCGGTTTTATTCACAAGCAACACTTGCTTGTGATTTTTCCGCAGTCCTCCTTCCGCAGTTTTCAGCACGGCGAGCACCTCATTCGGTGTCTTCTCCATCCCATTCATGTTGTAGTTCATGATAAAACTGTCATAAGACGGGGGGAGTGAAGCAAGCAACATGTCCATCATATTGGCAGGTGGAATTGGAAATTCCAGGGTTTTAAGCCTTTCAGCGTAGCCAATCATATTGACCACATGTGCGCCATCTGAACTGCCCTCAGCCATCTTGCACTCCATCATGATCTTTGTTATATCATAACGTTCAGACCGTGCATTTTGCTTGTAAAGAGCATCCAATTCCCGGATCATATCGCGGGCGTTATGGAATTCAAAACGTTTTTGAAGTTCTGAACTCATACAAGCTAGCATGAGGCACTGCACTAAGTTGCAGTGATCATTCTTAGTGGCCCAGACATTTTGTTCATCTTCCGGGGCAGTTGCCGCCGGTTTAGCTGAAGAGGCGCGTCAAGCACATACACTTTCTTAGCGCTCCTGAGGACAATCCTCAGGGTACGGACCCAGTCCGCCGAGTTGTTTCTAGTTGCAGCTAACTTCTCTCTCTCTAACATCAGGGCTAAGCTGAACGGTGCATTGCGGGCCATTTGATCTACAACGGTAAACACAAGTTTCACTTAGACTTTGTTCATAATTAATTTGCACTAGCGAATAAACGATTTTATTCTAAGGTGCACTCCCACTCAAATCAATATCTCTCATAATTGATTGTGAGTGATACAAGACCCGTATATCTATTCAACGTCATAGAATCATGATCTCGTGACGAGAATTTCAATCTGTAGGCCAACTTGCCGATCACATCTCTATCTGACTCTTGTTCATCTTTAGATGAGCGTGTTTCGAGCTCAGGACGACACTGCCATGAACGTCAAGACAACCAAGTGATCTTGCTATGAGGTCTGATCTCACCCGCCTTACACTTCTCCAATCGTTCGTACCCATGCATCCATGGCGCACCCCGAAAGGATAGATGCTTTGACGGTGCTACACTTGAGAGAACACTAACTACTTGATATTTTTAAGTGAGATATCACCCTAATAAAAAGAGACTACCGCGCAATCAAGAAGGGTGCATCATAAGGGATAAACATCTCAGGCAATTCAAAATAGCATGATATGGTATAGCCCTTTCTCACAGAGAAGTCTTTAATTTCTTCGTCTTCGGCATTTGTGTCGGTGTTCACCTTCGCGAAGATTGCCACCACCTTGTCGATGCACCAGATAATATTGCTATCTCTATAGCTAATAAAATAAGTGCATTACATAAGGTTGACACGCAGGTCATGTTAATTAATTTTACATCATATAGTCATCTCATACATAATCAAATTAATATGAGAACTGCTATACCACATCACATGCACATCTCATACATCCTGCAAAACCAAGTTAGACGCCTCTAATCGGTTTATGCAAAATTTTATTTTACGTGGCTTCTAAGGTTTTCACTTAAACCGCAGCTACCAACGTTTATCATCAAGTATGATTATTCAAGTTGCTAGATTAACTTTGCGGGGTGTATGAAACACGAGATAATAAAATCTCGAGCCCCATACTGAACTTCGTCATACGCAAGAACCCTGTGCAGATCATATCTGCATTGCCCTTTAATCTGCGAAACATTCATCTTTCATAACTATGGTTGAACCCAAAGAACTGTTAGCACTTCGTTGATCTGTCAACCAGCATACTCAGGAGCAGCATGGAAGGATCGCGGATTGCTAGAACATTATGAGATTCTACCATGCCATCAAGATCAGGACTACGCAAATTCAAGGGAAGCAACAGGAACATCGGGTAACAAATTTCATCTGCTACCCGCATAAATAATTTTCAGCAATAGATCTCATCTACTACAAAATTATACTATGCAATACACATACATCTCATCTATTCTAGATCTTAACCTGCATCTACGCATAGCACGGCTCATGATGCCACTGTAGGGGAATGCGACAGAAAACAAAAAAATTCGGTACTGCAAACACGCCCAGGATCACTATGGAGATGCATCCAGGGTTTTTGATCTGATCATTACCAACTCGTAGCGCAGCGAAAGTAGAGTCGATGAAGATCGGCGGTGCAGATCCCCGCAGATAGGATTTACAACCTCCCAACCGCGAGGATGTTCTCCCTCGGACAGCCCTCCGGGAGGTAGTCGGGCAGTCCCTCGGACGGTGTCTCGGAAAGCCCTACGGGAGGACCCTCAAACTCGGACAGCCCTTCGGGAGGACCCACGAACAGCCCCTCGTGCAAAAGATCGAACCTACGATCTCTCTACAGGGTTGCACACATACGGTGTCAGCTATCCGGCAGGTCTTCGCTGTCCAGAACTAGTTCCCACCGGAACCCAGACAGCCTTTCGGCTCTACGAAACTATTTCGTGAGAGGGAGAGAGAAAGCCAGATCATGCATGGCACTTGTTTGAGAGTAAGGAGTGAGTGTGGAGAGCTCCTCTCCACCTTTATTTATAGGAAAACCAAGGGGTAGTGTGGCACATGAAAATACCAAAATACCCATGACTTGGGACCTTCATAAGGCCATAAAAGGCAGGCAAGTGGAGCTCCATGGAGGACCTCCACCCTTGGCCGGCCACCCCATGCCCCCCCCCAAAAGGGGTTCCTTAGTCCCCAAGTACTTCTAGAAGCCTTTTGGGAAAATCCCTAAAAGGTGGCTTTCCAAAAATTAACCATAAAGTGCTTTTCACTATTCATGAAAACATTTTTCCGCGTCCGTTAAATCCAAAAATATTTCTGTAGGTCCAGAACATTTCCTGTACCCTAAAAAATAATTCTGGACGCGTTCCAAAACATTTTTGGATCAATGATTTTCATCAGCGAAAAGCAACCAAGACGTTTCCGGCTGCTCCGGAACATTTCCGGTTCTCTCTCCGGAAAAATTCCTGAAGTTCCCAGAACAATTCTGGCACCTCCAAAAAGTTCCAGGTGCATGCCGAAAACCTTTTTGGCTAAATGGTTTACTCCGAAACAACTTTTCAGTTTTACCGAAACTTTTCCGGTGTTCTCTCCGGAACTGTTCCGTTGTCTCCGAAACTTTTCCGGTGACTTTCTCTCAGACTCCATGTCTGGTATTCAGTAGATAGATGATCCTTAAGCGTGTGACCCTGTAGGTTCGGTGAAGTATAGACATGACCGAAACACTTTCCGATCAATGATCAATATCGGAACCGTGGACACCCATATTGATCCCTATACCCACACGAATGAATATTCGAGTGAACCTGTAGTTTGCGTGCTATTCCTGTTGCTTCGCGATATGTTACAAACACCCGAGGTGAGACTTTCCAGCATCCCCGTGGATCAACAACCTGTCCACTATGCCAGTTACCTCGTTATCGGTTTTGTTCTCTTATCTCGTTTCCGCGTTCCGGCATCCCTGTGATCAAATCACATTGTGTCTGGCCAGACGATGATGGATACCGTAACACCGAGAGGGCCCTAAAAATATCTCTGCATCGTCGGAGGAGCAAATCCCAATCTTGAGCTATCACGTTACTTGCCATACTTTTCCGTGAACCCGTAAGCCACCGTAATAGCCACCCTGTTACAGATGACGTTTAACAAACCCCAAAGTTCACGAAGCAAGTATGAAGGAACTCGATACTCTCATTGTCTAAGGAATTATGCAAATGTTAACTTTCACTGTGTTATTAACCATTTACTTGTGATGAATGTATCTCATAGCATAACTTCAATTCGGGTCAATTCAACACAAATGTTCTTCTAACATTCTGCCCTCAAAATTGCCGGCACAGTCATGCCCATGATCAGGAAAGTAGGATCATCATGCAATACTTGAGCTAGTCTTAGAGGCATGACTAGGAATACATTTTACCGTTTATTATACCACACGTGCACATGAGTTTCCCTCCGAGTCTCGTGGTTATTGTAGACTCGAGAATAATTGTAGTTATAGCATGCAACATAAACATCAATTACAAACTTGGAGATACAAAATAACTTTTATTATTGCCTCTAGGGCATATCTCCTACAATAGTTGTCGGATGGGTGTTGTTGTAGAAAACCATTCCATTGGACTGATTATTTCAGTGGGAATGCGTATTGACGGCGAAAGTGTAGTTTTCGCGGGGTATGATGAGGACACAAATGCGATTGGGCTGTCTATGACGATTGGCGTCTTCATGGTCCAATTTGACTTGATGCAGATAAAACATATTAGTAACAGAAATGACATGTGTTACCTTACCTATCATTGCTACACAAATTTGTATACATGAGGTAATACCCACTACCGGAATAAGGCTCGTTGCCGACGGCCCCGACTATGCCGATGGGGGCCGTCGGCATAGATGGCGATATGCCGACGGCTTAAGGCAAACCGTCGGCGTAGTTCGGCCATCGGCATACCACCATCTATGCCAACGGGGGCCGTCGGCATAACGAAGACGTCGGCATAGGCCGTGATATGCGTACGGTGGCCGTCGGCATAGACATGCCGTCGGCATATATGTGGGCCCGGCCGCCCGGTGGTTAACTGCCGTTTGACGCTGTCAAATATATGCCGACGGCCCTAACGGCGGCCGCCGGCATAGATATGCCGACGGCAAAGCGGTCGGCATAGATTTTGCCACGTCATCGATCCGCGGCACGTGCCGCGTCATCGATCCGGGGCATAACTATGCCGACGGCATAGCTATGTATTATTATTTTTTATTTTTTATTTTTTTATTTTTTTTCTAAATTGAAATTTGATTAATTTAAATCTGCCTTATCTAAACATAAACATACATAGATACACCACGCGTGTCTGTTGGGCCCAGTTTGCTGCCCGGTCAACAGTGCCAGGATTAGACGGGACGGGGTACCTGGGGGGTAGCAATGCCGCCAGGTCTTGCGCTGGGCCCTCTTGCGTGTCCGGGTGCTTGCACCTGCCACCACACTACCAGCGCAAGACCTGGCGGCATAGCTACCCCCCCAAGTACCCCGTCCTGTCTAACCCTGGAACTGTTGGCCGGCGGATCTAGGCCTTTGACTTTCGCCGGACGGGGTTTGACCGATGGACATTTTCACCTGGCTGTGATAGGCCAGCCCATAGGTACACTTCGGATCAAAGTCCGGGCACAACCCACCGCAAGATTCCCTCCGTGTCTGCCCGACGTGGCCGTTTCACCCCTCCGTGCGACGGCGGCAGCTACGTCCGTGAGGGGGGTCACACTACGGAGCCGCGTGCTAGGTGCTTGCACCTGCCACCACACTTCCAGACGTGCAAGAGGGCCCAGCGCAAGACCTGGCGGCATAGCTACCCCCCCAAGTACCCCGTCCCGTCTAACCTTGGCACTGTTGACCGGCGGATCTAGGCCTTTGACTTTCGCCGGACGGGGTTTGACCGATGGACATTTTCACCTGGCTGTGATAGGCTAGCCTATAGGTACACTTCAGATCAAGGTCCGGGCACAACCCACAGGAAGATTCCCTCCGTGTCTACCCGACGTGGCCGTTTCCCCCCTCCGTGCGACAGCGGCAGCGACGTCCGTGAGGGGGGTCACACTACGGAGCCACGTGCCAGGTGCTTGCACCTGCCACCACACTTCCAGATGTGCAAGATGGCCCAGCGCAAGACCTGGCGGCATAGCTACCCCCCCAAGTACCCCGTCCCGTCTAACCCTGGCACTGTTAGGCGGCGGATCTAGGCCTTTGACTTTCGCTGGACGGGGTTTGACCGATGGACATTTTCACATGGCTGTGAAGGCCAGCCCATAGATACACTTTGGATCAAGGTCCGGGCACAACACACCGCAAGATTCCCTCCGTGTCTGCCCGACGTGGCCATTTGCCCCCTCCGTGCGACGGCGGCAGCGACGTCCGTGAGGGGGGTCACACTACGGAGCCGCGTCCCGGGTGCTTGCACCTGCCACCACACTTTTAGACGTGCAAGAGGGCCCAGAGCAAGACCTGGCGGCATAGCTACCCCCCCAAGTACCCCGTCCTGTCTAACCCTGGCACTGTTGACCGGCGGATCTAGGCCTTTGACTTTCGCCGGATGGGGTTTGACCGATGGACATTTTCACCTGGCTGTGATAGGCCAGCCCATAGGTACACTTCGGATTAAGGTCCGGGCACAACCCACCGCAAGATTCCCTCCGTGTCTGCCCGACGTGGCCGTTTCCCCCCTCCGTGCGACGGCGGCAGCGGCGTCCATGAGGGGGGGTCACACTACGGAGCCGCGTGCCGGGTGCTTGCACCTGCCACCACACTTCCAGACGTGCAAGAGGGCCCAACGCAAGACCTGGCGGCATAGCTACCCCCCAAGTACCCCGTCCCGTCTAACCCTGGCACTGTTGGCCGGCGGATCTAGGCCTTTGACTTTCGCCGGACGGGGTTTGACCGATGGACATTTTCACCTAGCTGTGATAGGCCAGCCCATAGGTACACTTCGGATCAAGGTGCGGGCACAACCCACCGCAAGATTCCCTCCGTGTCTGGTTTGGGGAACCTTCTAGAAGGTTCCCTGAACCGTTTTTTTTTCTGTTTTGTTTTTGGTTTTTTGGTTTTTTTTACGTTTTTCTGTCTATTTTTCTGTTTTCAAGTATAATTTTTTTTTAAAGTTCATGTTTCAAAAATTGTTCTCCATTTCGAAATTAAAAAATGTTCCCGTTCTTCAAAAATTGTTCGGAATGTTTTTGTTCAATTTTTTCAGGACTTTTCAAGTAATGTCCCGGATTTCAAAAAATGTACCTGTTTTCAAAAATTGTTCTCAAATTTCAAAAAAAAAAACTCTTGTTTTCAAATTTTTGTTCATGTATTCAAAAATTGTTCGCGTTTCAAATTTGTTTGCGATTTTCAAATTGTTCTCCATTTCGAAATTTGTTCCAAAAATTCAAAATTTGTTCGTGATTTTAAAAATTGTTCCCGTTTTGAAATTTTGCTAACAAATTCGAAAAATGTTCATGTTTACAAAAAAAGTTCGGAAATTTCAAAATGTGTTCGCATTTCAGAAAATTGTTCGGGTTTGTTTCTTTCCTTTTTCTGTTTTTTTCCTTTACTTTTTTCGTTTTTTGTTTCTTCATTTCATTTCTTTTCTTTTCCCTGAAAACCAAATGAGGGCGAATGCTCTGCCGTAACCACGTTGGCGGGGACGAGAAATTTGAGGCCCAAAAAAGCGCGCGAGGCACGCGCGGGAGAGGAAAATAAAGAACTTACTGGAAGCCCACCGCGCGCGGCCCTTCTCTTTTCCACTTCTCTCTATCCCCAGCCGCTCTCTCTCCACATTCTGCTCAGCCGCCGCAACAGGCCGTCGCCGACTCAACCCCCACCCGCACCTCCCCGCCCAGCGCCGCCGCCCCCATCCACAGAGCCCCCGCCCTTCGTCACCCACTCCGCCGCCCCCATCCACAGAGCCGCCGCCCTTCGTCAGCCACGCCGCCGCCCCCATCCACAGCGCCGCCGCCCTTAGTCACCCACGCCGCCGCCCCCAGCTACAGCGCCGCCGCCCCTTCGTCACCCACGCCGCCGCCGCCCCGTCGCCACCCACGCCGCCGCCCAGCGCCGTCTCCCCAGCGCCGTGCCCCCGCATCCTCCGTCCACTGGTCCACACCGCCCAGCCCAGGGCCGCAATCCCCATCTGCCACGCCGCCGTCGAGCGCCATCTGCGGGTCGCTTCCTCTCCAGTTTCACCCCTCACAAAGCAGCGGGGCAAGGTCAGGTCAAGTAGCAGCAGATCCGCAGCAGCACCATCTACCTTTGTTTGTGTTCCCTAAGTTAAATAGGTGTGCATCTGATAGTTTCAGTTATGCAATAGCAAATTATCAAACCTTCTTTTGTTGTGGTATGCAATCAATTTGTTCTGGAGGTAGCAAATTTGGCCTGGAGTAGTGATATGAAATTTTGTTGTTCTGCAGAGGTATGGATCTAAAGTTTTGAAATTTGGTTGTCATTTTGTTGTGCTGCGATATGCCGATATGTAATGGATGAGTCCAATAGCAGTGTGTGATAAGTTGATCAAGGATAATTCTTTCTTGGGAGTCAAATTGGTTATATTTGTTCATACTTTTGCTTGTATGCAAAATCTCCTTAACTGCAGGATACAATTTTACAGATATGGTCCAATTAGTACTTCACTAGTATTATGTAAAGATGATCTCTGTTGTTTTTTAGACTTTTTAATTTAATACGTAGATCGATACTTTGAATGAGGCTTTGGTCTGTAGCAAAATTACTTATTCAGATTAAAAGTACTTCACTAGTATTAGATGTGTAGCAAAATCCCACATCTAGAAGGTATTGCATCTTCTTAGAATTCTTGAATATTACACTAACGAAAAGATAATTTTGTTTTCATTATTATATAGACAAGGCGTATAATGAACTAGCTCTTGCAAAAATTAGACCTTATCATGGGTCCCTTTATATTTAGTTCATTTGAAATTACAAATTTAGTACCGATCACATGGGCCATTCTATTGAAGAGCAATCATAGCAAGATATGTTTCTCCTCTCACATGCTGAAGACTTATTATTTTCTGAATCAAGCATGTGCTTGAAAGTAGGAACCTACAAGTTTCTTATTTTCTCTTGAGAAACTAGTACTTTTTTTGTTTTCCCAGTAGATAAAAAATGTGCATACTTCCAATCAAATGATGTAGTCCTTTTATTCTGAATCAACGAGCAACTCTGTTTCTTAAACAATTCTGCAGCTACTACTTAAACTTTGCACACTTTAGACAACACATCATGGACTAATAAAGGGACCACACAACAACATATTCAGTAAACCAACATTCTTTTATTTTGAGCAACCTATATTCATTTCAGCAAATGATTTAAGTGCCTGCAAACTCTTTTTCTTTTTGTTGGATCAACATTTTTTCTGAAACCAAGCAGCAGATTTAATTACAGGGCTGTTCAGTTGGTATACATTCTCATAACTATTGATTCCCACTGTCTAGCACTAGTACACACTACACAGAACAAACATGTACAAAAAAAAAGAACGGAGGGCACCCTGCATTGCCACTGGATTGCTAGTGATTACCTGCAGTTTTTGAATGTTCTATTTACTTCACAGCAATCAGGAGAAACTAATACCCAAAAGAAGATCACTATTGGTAAATATTTATAGTGATAGGTTATATAGTGCATAATCTATTCCTATGAGTACATACTCACATTCTGTTTGTGCCTATTATTATGCTTTTTTCTTCATTATTAATGTACTAATTGTTTATTCTCTTTTCGATGCAGGTTCGCTAAACATGGGCAAGGGGAAGGCCGACGGCACGGGTTTCCTATCGAAGCTCACCACGATGACTAGTCGGAGTGGTCGACCCCGCACTCTCCCCCCCCCCCCCCCCCCCCCTGACTACTTGAGGATGACTCCTCACAGGTAGGTCGAGGGAGAGGTGTCCCTAGAGGTGGAGGGGGTGGGGGGAGAGGCCCTCGAGGAGGACAGGGTCGGGGCCAGAAACAACGCTCCCTCACTGACTTAGGGGTGTCCTCTTCGAGGTCCTCCTCTACTGAGGTACCCTCCTCTAGTGAGGTACCCTCTGCCGAGGAGGAGGAGGAGGAGGAGGAGGAAGTTCGCGAGGAGGAGGAGGTTCAGGAGGAGGAGAGGAGGAGGAGGTTGGGGAGGGGGACGAGGAGGAGGAGGAGGCAGGCGAGGAGGATGGTGGTGGCGGGGAGGATGGTGGTGGCAGCGAGGGGATTGCCCACAACAAGGGGTGGCTGCGTGGTAATGCAAAGCTCCCTCCCCTTCCTGCTACCGAGGAGCAGAAGTGGCTCATTGAGCCCAAGGGGAAAGAGTAAGTGCCACTTAATCATAATTTAATTCTTTTGCTTGGTACACATGCTAATATTTTTATTCTTTTGATTGTACACATGCTCATATTTTCATTCTTTCTATCTTTTGCAGCAACTGGATAATTCCTAAAGGGGCCCGTCTTCCAAACGGCGTCATCACCGTTTTGCTGAAGGAACACTGGCCGGGGCTGTTCCGTCCGGATCCAGTCAGGCAGCCTGAGCGCCGGGTTTTGGCCACGAGCTGGGACCACTGGAAAGCGGCCCCCCACCCGGACCATACCACGTATGCTAAGGCCGTGATCACAAATTTTTGGGTAAGTTCTCTTCAGAAGCACGAGTCTTGAGTTTCATTCGTAGTTTATCATCGAATGGTTTAAATCATGGCTTCTTCCATTCTGGTTTTCTGAATGATTGTAGAAATACTATCGAGTTCTTGAGGAGCACAAGCCCATTGCCGACGAGATCGTGCTGCGCCAAGCGAGGAAGAAGGCCCATCAGATGCAGTACGAGGTGCGCTGGGTGGCCATCTCGCAATATCGTCACGACGCTCTTGAGACGAAGATGACCAAGGAAGACGCGCGGAGGATGCATGTTACCTTGGAGACGGAGGAGTACTTGGCCGTAAGTATAACAGACTTTTCATTCCGGCGTTTGTGGTAAATTTCATCGTTTCGTGTTGACATGCCATTATGCTTTCATTATGTAGGTGTGTCCAGCTTGGTGTTATGGGAAGGACGATGGATGGGCGGCATTGGTGGATCTGTGGCTCGGTCAGGATGCAGAGTGGGCTGCTAAGAGCAAGAAAAACCGGGCTAACCGAGGGACCGACGAAACACATGGTCAGGGAAACCGGAACCACTTTAGCCACAAGAAAGTTCAGGTATATCTATTTACATGAAACATTCTTCTTCTTCTATTTACCGTCACTTTCTTATGTATCACTAACCTCTGTTTGGTGGTGCAGGAGGAGAAACTGAAGCGGCCGCTCTCTGATATAGAGGCGTGGCAGATTGCCCATACGCGGAATAAGTCCAAGGAGGGCAAGGGCGACTACTACGGCAAGAGCGAGGAGAACCTGAAGGCCTACGAGGAGGAGTATCTGAGGGTAAATCCTGGCACACCTGACCCCTTAAAGTAGGCAACGGACTAGAGGGTGGTGGTGGGCATAGGGCCGAAGCTTCATGGTCGGCAGGCGGTTCTGGATGCCGTGTGTACTCCTTCTATCTCCTTCACACGGCTCCGAGCTACCGACCCGAGCCTGAGCCAGCGCACGAGCACGACTAGTGCACAGTCACACTCCCTCCTAGCCCAGCAGACCAGCGTAAGTATTTTCCCTCTTATCTTCCTTTTTGCTCACTTTATTTTCCGCATTGAGATGTTTTATGAGTTCATCATGTCATATCGTAGGCCTACATGGAGTACACACGCCAGGAGACCATGGCGTGGCAGGCGAGAGTTGCAGCAGTCCAGGAGCACAACAGTCGCATGATGACGGTTAGTTTAGCCTCTTTCATTTCACTTCCATATTTGCACTTTCATTTCTTCTGACCTTCGTGTTTGCTTGGTCAATTCACATGCAGCGTGTTTTTGAGAGCATGGCGGCCGGCACGGTTCCTGTAATGGAACCACCACCACCACCTGCTGGACCTGCACCAGTGCTCCTTACCTTTGAGGAGTTTCTGGCACAGAACATGGAGACTCCGGTTAGTACATCCCCAAACTCATCAACCACTGCTTACCGTTTATTCAACACAATCATATATCCCCTTAACATGTCTTTTCGAACATCCAGGGAACCGGTGGATCATCCGTTGGTGGTGGTGCCAATGATGGCATCACTCCCGAGTCACAGAGCCCGGTCACTCCGATCCACCAAGGTGGCGGTGGCGGTAGCGGTGCCGGTCCTGGAGGTAGCGCTGCCGCAGGCAGTGAGGACCTGGGCATTGGTCGTCTGGGCGGTGAGGACCTTGGTAGTGGACCTCGTAGGGCTTAAGCCCTTTGTATGCTCGTAGGACTTGTGTGCTTGTCCTTATGTTTTTGTTATTGTGATGATGATACTTATGTGATGACGATACTTATTGTGATGATGATGTTATATGTATATGTGCTGTGAATTTGAATATATGTATATGTATATGTGCTGTGAATTTGAAATGAATTCAAACAGAAATCAGGAAAAAAAAGGCAGCATCTATGCCGACGGCTTTGCCGTCGGCATAGCCACCCGCCGAGGCACCAGTGGGCGACACGTGGCACCTATGCCGACAGCTAAGCCGTCGGCATATGTTAAATCTATGCCGGCGGCTTAGCCGTCGGCATAGGTGCCACGTGTCACGCAACTGTACTCCCTGGCGCCAGTATATGCCGACGGCCTGGCCGTCGGCATAGTGCTGACACGTGGCGCGTTTTTATTGGGCGTAACATGACGACGGCGCCGTCTGCCGCCGTCATACGTACGAGTTTGCCGACGGCCAATCTGTGTCGACAGCCGTACGGACACCGTCGGCATAGGTACCTATGCCGACGGCAGGCCCCGGTATGCCCACGGGTCTATGCAGACGGCAGCCGGCGGCATAGGTCTATCCCGACGGGATTTTGACCTAGGCCGTCGGCATAGCCAGTAATTCCGGTAGTGACCGCTCTATCTACATTCCACAAGCAAAGAAAGTCCAATTGGTTTGTTTTGCTTGGATTCACTACTATTACTTTTAGTACATCGTTGTTGTAATATTGTTCAAGTGATTAAGGACGACTAGTAGATATATAAGAATACATTGAGTTGCTTGTTAATTTATTGATCTAGTGATTTTATGGTGAAGCAATTTCTTATTATTACTGGCCCATTAAAGTTCTAACCTGAATATGAATATTCCTTTGTTTCAATGGAAAATGCTAAATTCTAAATATGGTTATGTGCTTGTATTGCATTTTCATCAAGAGCTTGTAATAACTGGAATGTAGCAGAAATATCACTAGTGTCCTTAAATATTGACTAGATATTTATGAATACTTCCTGATTAATGCATTTTCATTGTACATGGAAGCTGCCATTAAATTTCCTTCATTAGTTGGTAATTATTATTATCCTTGTTCCTTTCACTTGACGATATATGTACATAGAAAATATAATAGTTGCAAGTTGCTGGTGGAGATAGAGGAGATGAACATTTGGACATAGTGGATGAACTAATGCACTATCTTGGTTGCCCTGCTCATCTTGATCTTGATGAGTTTTGAAGTAAGATCCAAATACATGATTCACTTTAACACCCACATGTCCTCTTATAATCCGCATAACCTAATCACACTATTTACTAGGGAATCCATTCATCTGTAAGATCACATGCACAAATGATCATCTTTTCTTATCATATGCATTCTCAAAATTCACCTTAAACACCAATCCACTTTACTTCCCTACTTGCATTGAATTTAGAGTCTCAGAATATATATGTTTCAAAGAAAGGATGTCCGAGTTCTACTAATCATAGGTCGCACAACTAAAGTAATAGTTGATTTGCTACCCACTACTAAGTGCTTAAGAAGAAAACTTAACCCTTTTTCTTAGAACTTGGGTAGAGATGCAAATATGGATAGACTAATTAAACTGGACACCAATCAATTGCAATATCTCACTCTCCATTTTTTTGGATGTTCTACTACTCGACTAAAATTTATTTTTTGTTAAGTGTGAAAAGGCTCATTTGAAAAAGAAAACATCTAAGTAGTTTCACAACTCAAAATCCAAGTTTGGTTATTGAGTGTCGGCTAGTGATTAGATCCTTAAGCATAATGGAATGGGTAACATTGCTTGTTCTCTTTGTGGAGAGAAGGAAGATACATAGCAGACCTTGTTTCAATGTGTGATAACTAATTTTTTGTTTGCAGTTGCGTTCGGTTGTGGCTGAACGTCAATAGGGATCCTAACAACTTCAATGATCTCATTAGTTTTGTGCCTGACATTCGTAGCTAAACTCCCTATTTTATAGATTGCTTTTGATGGTCCATTTTGGTCCCTTTGAACCACTGGCAACAAGTTCACCATTGAACAATCATTCCCTCATAGACCAGCTGATTGCTTGTTCAAATTTATTGGATTTTTGCAGCTATTGAAGCCGCTCGCAAAGGGATCTGATGCGGCTGCCATTGATGCACTAAGCATCAAGGTTCCCAGCACTGCCTCCATCGTCAGCCCCCCTGACATGCATCCGTGCCCCTGCAGTACTCCTTTTCTTTGTGTTGGCATGTTCAGTTGGCCTACGTGCCTAGTTTACCTCTCTTTGTACTTTGCGTCTATCGACTGGTGGTCATTTGAGTGTTCGACTCCAATATCTCCTATACCTGGATGTTGAATATTGTTTGGCGTTGGCGGCGGTTGCTTTATCAATAAAGTAGAGCATGACGCCTTGTCTCTAAAAAGGAGTGGTTTTAATCAGTGGTGGAGAATGAAAAAAAATGAGGTAGGTTAGACTCTTACATATAAATTTATTTGATGCAAAATCAAAGTGATGCATACACACTAACAGTGCACACTAATGATCAAATACAATAAAAAATCACTTCTGTATATTATTAGAGCGGTTAGTCCAAGGAGTCCCACCATCCCTTTCCACGGCGCCCAATCCGTCAATGATTAGATCGGTTCAATTGATTAGATCAATTCCTGTTTTTGAAAATCTATTAGAGTGATTCTTCTTTAGCCACAAGTAATTCGTGACTGACAAATTCCGGTGAATAAAGTGCATAATGTAATTAATTTCAAATCAAGCTGCACGGCGCGGCGTGACTAGGGCAACACATGAGGATGTTTCGATCAACACCCACACGTCCATCTACATGGACCCGAGGTTCTCTACATGCACACCTGCATCAACTACACATGCCCGCAGGACCGCGACACTAAAGGCAGCAGACAACGCCTACGTTGGTTTCATTCAAATCTAGTAGGTGTATAATTGGCTTCGACCGTCACAGTTTGAATCACCCAAGATTCGTGGGTACTATTCTTCTTCATGTGAAAGAGCTCGTATTCTAAAAAGAAAAAAGTTAATTTTAATTTGTATGTTCACCAGGTTTCCTGTACATGAAATATTTTACATACTCGAGCTTATAACTTCCAAAATTTACAGTTACATCAACACGTCATTAGGCTGTCGTAGTAAAAATAGAAGAAACTAGATGGTTGTTACTAGATGGCTTACCAATCAGAGAATACAAATTAGCATCCAGTTCATCATCACCAGACCATATGAAACTAATGATATCTTATCGGGAATCAACTCAGCACATGAGCCGATTCTTTGTAAGCGACGTGCTTAGTAGTTTACCTAGAGTCTCTGGATGCTTAAGTGGGCCAATAAACCGATGCTGGATGATAATATTTTAAATTAGCCAGCTCAACTGATGACAGGACGCTGCATGCGATGGTCATGGGTCACCATTTGCCGAGCAGGAAATACATACTACTACTTGATCAAGGTGGCATTGACTTGGTATGTATAATATATTATCTCTGCCATCAATTAATATATTTGAAGCATCATCTCGTCGCTCTATTATTGCCATCTGCATCGATCTTAGCTGTTCCTGTCTGCTCTGAAATCAGTACTACCAAAACTAGACAAGTGCAAAGCTATGTCTCGTGAGCTAAGTTAGGCTATAGGCTCTAGCACAAACCTTCCCGCTGGGTACTACTTTCAGCCTGCGCGATCTCCGCCGTTCGACCTTGCCCTGCCCCTAGCTCCTCCGCGGCGCTCGCCGGAAGAAACAAAAGGTGAGAATCTCTAATTTATATTGCAGCTATTTGTATTCTCTCCTATCCACTGCTTTCCCAATTTCATTTTGACAACATCTTCTGCTCCTTGCGTTTTAGGAACGTTAGCTCAGCTTGGCTGAGGGGATTTCAGCTCTTCACCACTCACTGTTCGTATAGTTCAATATGAGCCGCCCCCATTTTGTGCCGCAGCCGGCTACCCCGCTGGACGACGAGGACATCCTCCAAGAGATCCTCCTCCGCCTCCCGCCACAGCCATCCTCCCTTCCACGTGCGTCCCTTGTCTGCCCGCGCTGGCGCAACATCCTATCTGACCCTAAGTTCCTTCACCGCTTCCGCAAGCACCACCGGAAGCCTCCTCTTCTTGCCTTCTTCAAAGGGTGTCATAACACAAAACATGTCTTCACACCTGTCCTCGACCCTCCCAACCACATACCTGCAGCTCGCTTCCCTGTGCCTCTACTGGATAATGAACATTGGGAGTTCATGGGCTGCCACCATGGCCTCGCTGTCCTAATCAACGGATGGGATCGCCAGATCGCCGTGTGGGATCCCCTCACTGGACAACAACACCGCGTGACTTTTCCACCAGGAATCGACAACGCTATAATGGGGAATTGCCATACCTGGAATGGCGCAGTGTTGTGCACTGATACTGAAGATGGTCATGTGCATGGAGATTGCTTCTCAAGCCCCTTCAAATTGGTTTTGGTTTTGGATACACACAGACATTTGGATCTCTCTACGACTCAACATCTGGTGTTTGGGGAAGTATTTGCTTGACGGCGGCAACAAATGATTTTTTCACATTAAGGCCCAGTATCCTTGTGGGAAATGAATTTTGCTGGTTGAGTTCTGGAGGTGATGTCTTTGTGTTTGATTTCGAAATACAGAGCCTTGGTGTGATCAAGAAGCTGGCAGACAACCATGTTAACTACAACTGGAGTTCACAGCTCTTGCGTATGGGCGACGGTGGGGTTGGCCTTGCTGTTTCCTCCGAACTAGCAATCCATTTATGGGAGAGGAAATTTAACTGTGATGGTGTTGCCGGATGGGTGTTGCTGCATAAAACCATTCCAGTTGATGGATTGTTTCCACCTGGAATGCGTAATGACCAGAAAAGGATTGTTTTCGTGGGGTATGATGAGGACACAAATGTTATTGTTCTGTCTACGATGATTGGTGTCTTCACGCTCCAGCCTGACCTGATGGAGTTCAAACATATTATTAAAAGAAATGGCATATGTTACCTTACCTATCATGCCTACACAAATTTCTATGCCGGAGGTAATACCACCCTATCTACATTGCACCAGCATAGAAATTCATGTTAGTTTCTTTTGCTGGGATTTATTAAAGTTACATTTGGTACGTGATTGTTGTAATATTATTCAAGTGATTAAGGCTTGACTAGATATAGTAGAATAGTTGAGTTGCTTGCTAATTTGTCGGTCCCATGATCTTAGGATGAAGTAATTTCTTATTATTGTTTGGCTCATTAAAGCTAGAATATGAATAAGATTCTTGCTTTGTTCCCTGTTAATTTACAAATGCTAACAATGGTTCCGTTCTGTGCATGTATTGTAGGAGGTTTCTACTTAGTGGAAACTAGCACAAATAATATCAGTATCCTGCTTATGGATAGGCTAGATATTTACGAGCAATTCTTGATTAATATATTTTCTTTGAACATTTAAACTGCCATAAAATCTCCTTCATTACTTGGTAATGGATATTATCCTTCTTCCTTGCACTTGGCAATATATGTGGCTTCTTTTACGTATTTAAATCATTGTCACGAAAGATATCCTTTTTCCCCCCTGGTTACATTACATATTGAGCCTGTCCATTAGTTCATTGGACTTATTTTGCTTGTAGTGGTTGCTGGTGGAGATGGCGAAGCTGAAAATTAGGACATATATGATGGATTCATGCGCTACCTATAGAGTCGATGCTGAACTTGATACTTGGTGCAACATGTTGGTTGTTTCGTCTTGCGTCATGTTGCTGGTGAAGTGGACTTATAGTCTAGTGTCCTGTGGAGTTACTTCGGTTAATATGTTTGGATCTGTCAGTGTATCGGTGCCTTGTGGTTCATACATTTTCCTTTTTATGTCTTGACAACGTGTTGCTCCACCACATCGTATGTGCTCCGGATCTTTGCTCGTGCTTTTCTGTGTCTCTTTTCAATATCGCTTGGGTGATTCAGCTTTGGATTCTAGCTGCAAGACTAGGTTCTGAATTTTCAATGTTTTAGCTGCAAGACTTTCGTTTAGAGAAACATTGCATGGAGATTGCTTCTCGAGTCTGTTTATGTTGGCTTTGGTCTGCGCCAGAAACACACAAGCATTTGGTAGTCTCTATGACTCGGCATCTGGTGTTTGGGGAAATACTTGCTTGACGGCTGCAAGATATGATTTTTTCCGTTAAGGCCCAACATCCTTGTGGGGAATGCATTTTTCTGGTTGAGTTCTGGAGGTGATGTCCTTGTGTTTGATTTCGAAATACAGAGCCTTTGTGTGACGGACGGTGGACTTTGGCCTTGCTGTTTCGTCGAAACAGACCATCCAATTATGGCAGAGGAAATCTAACTATGATGGTGGTGTTGGATGGGTGCCGCTGCAGAAAACCATCTCGCTTGAGTGGTTATTTCCACGGAGAATGCATAATGACCACAAAATAGTAGTTTTTGTGGGGTATGATGAGGAGACAAATGTGATTGTTCTATCTACAATGGTTGGCGTCTTCATGCTCCAACTTCACTCGATGGAGATCAAACAGATTATTAAAAGAAAGGACATATGCTATCTCGAATTTCATCCCTACACAGATTTCTATGCTGGAGGGAATACCGCCTTATCTACTTTTTACAAGTGAAGAAATTCATTTAAGTTTTATTTGCTGATATTCATTAAAGTTACTTTGGTAGGTGATTATAGTAATATTGTTCATGTGATCAAGGATCGACCAAGTTTAGAAGAATACAAGGAGTTGCTAGTTAATTTACTGATCCGATGACTTATGATGATGTAATTTATTATTATTATTCGGCCCATTGTAGCTAGAAAAAGAATATGACTCTTGCTATGTCACATTTGCTAAATGCTAACTATGGTCATCCGCATCCAATGTATTTTCATCAGCCGGTTTCTAACTAGTGGAAACTAGCACTATTATTATCCGTAGTGTCTGCTTATGGATTGACGAGAAATTTGCGAGTAAATCTTGATTAATACATTTCCTTTGAACATTCATATTGGTAATGATTGTTATCCTTCTTCCTTGCACGTGGCGATATATGTGTCTTCTTTTACACATTTCAATCCTCGTTACAGACTATTATCCTTTTGCCCCTCAAATTACATTACATCTTAATATTTTCCATTGGTTTGTTGGACTTGGACCTATTTTGCTTGTAGGCATTGCTGCTGGAAATGGTGAATCTGAAAATGAGGACATAGATCGTCCATTCTTGCGCTATCTACTTAGTCGACTATGAAGTCTGAACTTGATCCTTCGCATAACATGTTGGATGTTTTGTCTTGGATGGTGTTGCTTGCAGCAGCGTAGCCAGGCCCCAGGCTACAAGGGTCATGGCCTGGGGCGTAGTTAGGAAGTCCTTTGTATACTGTAGATAAATTTGCCACCGTAGCAACCATAATTACTGTAGCTAAGAAGGTTGGCCCGGGGCGTGGCCCAGACCTGGCTACGCCACTGGTTTCTTGTGAAGTGAACTTGTCATCCGGTGTCCCATGGAGTTGCTTCGGTTAATATGCTTGGATTTTTCGGTGTACTAGCACCTTCTGGTTCACTCATTTTCCTTTATGTCTTGACAACCTGGTGCACCACCATATCATATCAACCATGTGGATTTGTCCGATCTTTGGTTGGTAATTTTCTGTGCGTCTTTCTGATATCATTTGCGTGATCAGCTTTGGATTCCTGCTGCGGCGCGATATCCTAGTGTCGGGCTTGGACTAGGTTCTGATGGTTCAATATTGTTGCTGCAATACTACCTTTCATGTAGAAACTGTTTCATTGGGAGTTTGCATATTTATGCAGTAGTGTACGGACAATATCGTAGTGACGTACTTCCATAGCATGTTCCTCCGGTGTGCTCGCCCACGCAAGATGTGTCTCCTCAGCCACTCCGCCTACCCCGTCTCTTCACCATGTTATGTGTTTTACATGTTGCACTACACCACAATGATTTATGGCAGTTTCGAAGATAGAGTAAATGTTCTGCAAGACTTATCCCCATGACTTCTACGGTTTCTAATATGATGAGGTTTTTCTGCTACTGTGTGTCATTGCTGAAACAAGCCAATGATGGCCGGGCTGTGCAACTTGACAAGGGCCATGATGGGCATGAGCGTAACTGATCCCGTCACCCAATCAGCCCGCATCTCCTCCCCTCACCCCACTCCTCTATATAAAACGCATCCCCTTCATTCCTCTTCCACATCCAACTGCACTACTAATCCTACTGCTGTTTGCTTTCCCACCAGCTGTGTCCATCCAAGCATCCAAGGATGGCGCCGAAGCTGTCCGAGAAGAAGCCCGTGGAGAATGTCGCGGTGGCGGAAGCAACCAAGCCAGCCGAGAAGAATGTCGCGGCGGCGGAAGCATCCAAATCTGTTGAGAAGAAGGCCCCGTCTGGGGAAACGCCCAGTACCGGGACATCGTCGCGGCCGTCGCTGAGGAATTCCTTCGTCACCGACGTATTCGAGAGGCACTACAAGAAATATGTCAACTTGTGACCTTCTGTCAATGACCCTGGAAGAAATGGTCGTAAATCTATGACCATTTGAGACTAATTGGTCATAAGCTGTTTGGGGGCTCCAAACCCTAAACCATAACGACCATTTTGGTCAGAAAGGACGTAATTTCCTTACACGAAATGGTCGTAAAGCAGACATCACTGGTCCACTGCCTTATTTCTAGCTGATCACGGCCAATATAGATGGTCATAGCCTTGTAAATTGTGGTGCATTGCTATGACTAGGCACTACCTCATCAGTTTTGCCTACGTGTCATGTCCATGTGTCAATTTTTGCCCTAGGTTGTGAAGCAGCCTACACGAAATGGTCCCAAAATTCCCAACAAATTCCCATCAATTCTTTGGATCATATCTTCCTCAAATATGTCAAAAACCTTCCTTTCCTAGTTCTAAAATAATTCATGAATATTCATTTTCATTCTGTTCAGAACAACACTTTGTGAAGGAAGTGCTATTTATATTTTCTTGATTGCCCTCAAAAATTTTGGGCACTCTTTCCTATCCAAATCATTGCCTCATGACAAAATCCAGCTCCATTTGCCTAGTAAATCTTCCTCAGCAAATTTCCAAAGTTTCTATTGAGCTAGAAGCTTTGTGAAGGAAGTACTAGCTAGGCATATCCTAATGAGTTGAATTTTTTCCACATCTTCTATATGCCAAAATCATAGCTCTCCACAAAATTGGAGCCCCATCTAACAATCCATGTGAGCTCACCATCCAATCTTTGTTTCTAGTAATATTTTCAGTTCGTGAAGCAACTATATTTTATATTGCTGAAACTTTACCAGGACATGACCCTGCCCATATAACCTCCCTCTAGCAAATTTTAGCTCATTTAATTTATCCAATTTCTCTCAATATTTTTCCCAATTTTCTGTTCAGTGGAGAGCATTGTGAAGGAAGTACCATTTTTATTTATCCAAATGGTATGAAATTATTACAGTGACTTCATATGCCCAAATTATCATCCTCCTCCAAATTTTAGCTCAATCCAATCATCTATGTGAGCCCAGCTTCAATTTCTATTTTCTGGCCAGATTGTCACATTGCAAAGCAAGTGCTATCTATACCCCTCCTATTGCCCTCAAACTTTTTGGGCACTCTTCCAAATCCAAATCATTGCCATATGCCAATATTCAGCTCCATTTGCCTAGTAAATCTTCCTCAGCAAATTTCCAAAATTTCTATCCACAGAGAAGCTTTGTGAAGGAAGTACTAGCTATGCTTATCCAAATGATCTGATTTTTTTCCAAATCTTCCAGATGCTCAAATCATCACTCTCCACAAAATATGAGCTCTATCCAGAAATCCATGTGAGCTCATCATCCAATCTTTTATTCTGGTCATATTTTCAGTTTGTGAAGCAACTATATTTTATATTACTTAATTATTGTTGAAACTTTACCAGGGCATGTTCCTACCTATATAACTTCCCTCCACCAAATTTAAGCTCATTTCATTTAGCCAATTTCTCTCACTAATTTTCCCATGTTTCTGTCCAGAGAAGAGCATTGTGAAGGAAGTACCACTTTGGCATGTCCAAATGGTATCAAATTTTTACAGTGCTTTCCTATGCCCAAATGACCATCCTCCACCAAATTTCAGCTCAATCCATTCATTCATTTGAGCTCAGCTTCAACATCCATATTTCTGTCCAGTGTGGTACTTTGCAAAGCAAGTGCCACCTAGGCTCCTCCATTTGAGCTGCAAATTTGGCAAGACAGTCTTCTTAGTAGATGATCGTCCTCAGCCAAAACTCAGGCCCATTGGCCATGTGAATTTCCCCCACCGCTAATCAAACACTTGGCTGCTAATTCATGTTTGAGCTTAGTTCAGTCTCCTCGTGAGATTCTTCTGTTGTCTTTTTCTTCCTAAGACCAACCGAGGGAGTGCCCAACCCACCAGATATGCCTAGGCCGCCCAGAACACGTGGCAACGCCACGGTCACGCGGTGACCACGGGGCTGGCATGCCAATTTACACGCTCTGGAGTTGGGGCACTCGGCCACCGTCCAAACCTCGACGTCTCGGCACCACACCATGTATCTCTGATTAAATAGATACTTATGTACCTATAAATGATTTTTGGAAAAAATAAAGAGCAAACTATAAGGCAACTGCAGTTCAAATTTGACCCGCTTCCAACTGAATCGTAGAAATTTGTCTTTTTCATGAAAACTTCCTTAGGCAACATTGTTTGTCATTTCAAGATGCACCCTTGTGCAAAATATGAGATCATTTGAACAAACTATGCCATGAATGTGGCCATAAGATTGATCATTTGGCTTGAAAATTCAAGAATCTTCACACATGATAGCTTATTTCTGAGAACACTTTTTTAAAATAATTGCCGTATTACAAGTTTATTATTTTTTCTGGAAACTAGGTCACATATAATGACACAGTGCGAAGGTTTTCAATTTTTTCAATTTTTTTTGAATTTCTTGTGCCCGTTTCAAAATGCGGTCAAAACGACGGGCATGACCGTTCGTAGCTAGGTGTTGAATCTTGCAAAACTTTTGGTGTTTCTCTGATTAAATAGATACTTATGTACCTAGAAATGATTTTTGGAAAAAATAAAGAGCAAACTATACGGCAGCTGCAGTTCAAATTTGACCTGCTTCCACCTGAATCGGCGGAAATTTGTCTTTTTCACGAGAGGTGGATCAAAGCTTTTGACACGCAACTATTTGGTCAATTGTACATTAAATATGGCCTAATATTTTAGAAAATTGATTTGGTCTAATTTTGCAACAAATATATGGTAGGTCCTTCACAAAAAAACTCATTTTGGGCACTCGAAAAATGGAAAACGAAATTTTTGTCCAAAGAAAATGAAAACTTCCTTAGGCAACATTGTTTGCCATTCGAAGATGCACCCTTGTGCAAAATATGAGATCATTTGAACAAACTATGCCATGAATGTGGCCATAAGATTGATCATCTGGCTTGAAAGACATGAATCTTCACACATGATAGCTTATTTATGAGAACACTTTTTAAAAATAATTGACATATTACAAGTTTATTATTTTTTCTGGAAACTAGGTCACATATAATAACATAATGCGAAGGTTTTCAATTTTTTTGATTTTTTTTTGAATTTCTTGAGCCCGTTTCATAATGTGGTCAAAACGACGGGCATGACCGTTCGTAGTTAGGGGTTGAATCTTCCAAAAAATTTGGAGTTTCTCTGATTAAATAGATACTTATGTACCTAGAAATAATTTTTCAAAAAAATAAAGAGAAAACTATATGGCAGCTGGAGTTCAAATTTGACCCGCTTCCACCTGAATCGGCGGAAATTTGTCTTTTTCACAAGAGGTGGATCAAAGCTTTTGGCACGCAACTATTTTGTCAATTGTACATTAAATATGGCCTAATATTTTAGAAAATTCATTTGGTCTAATTTTGAAACAAATATATGGTAGGTCCTTCACAAAAAAACTCATTTTGGGCACTCGAAAAATGGAAAAATGTTTTTTTTTGCAAAAAACTTATTTTTGAGAACAGTTTTTAAGATATTTGTCTTGTTCCAAGTTTGTTATCTTTACAGAAAACTAGGTCACATTTGGTTACACAATGCAAAAGTTTTTTTCTTTATAAATTTTCTAGGTCATAAAATAGCTGACATGATTTAGCATCCTATTTTTAATCGATTACGACCAATTTGAATGGTCATAACGTCATCAAAGCATGTATTTCATTCTGATTGGTCCATAGGTATCTCACGCGGATCATGCATCAAACACCGTCCGATGCTCCCGGATCCAACGGCAGCCCACCTCCCACCCACGAAAACCAAATGGAAAAGAAAAAAGAAGAAGAGAAAAGAAAGCCCACCCACGCACCTGCCGAACAGAACCCTCTCCCTTTCCCTCTTCATCGCGACTCTCCTCGCCGCCGCCCCCTACGGCGGCCGATCCCGGCCGGCTCCAGCGGCCGCTGGCAGCGCCCAGCACACCCACGTGATCCCCTATCTCCGCTCCTTCATCTCCTCCGACCAGATCCGACGCGTGCGTCCTTCTGCGGCCGTGCGCGACCCACCCAGTGGCTAGGGTTTTCGCCACCGCGTTGCCGGCGTGGCTCCGACGTTGCTCCGGCGAGTCAGGTGAGTCCCTCCACTCCTCCTCCTCCTCACAGCCTTCCCTCTCTTCCTCACCTCGTCTTCTCTCCCTCCTCCCAGATCAAGCACGCCATGGAGGGGAAGGACGCCATGGACACGAGGACGCAATGGAGGACGCAACTCCACCCTTAGCGGCGCCGCCTTCGGTGGCTCCTCTTCGCCCGACTTCAGCGGTGAACTCTCCCTTCCCAAGATCCCTCTCCTCTCCTCTACCACATGGGATCCCTAATTTTATTTTTCTGTTGGATTCGGTTTCCATCCATGAGGGTTGACCAGGGGGACTGCAGCTCCTTCCTTCCATGGACATGAGAGGGACGAGCCCCACGAGCTCGACGTCCAGCATGACAACCACCACTCCAGGCACAGGGTCGCTCCCTGCTCCCTCCTGTTCATTTATTTGTCAACTCAATCCTGCTGCTACTGTTGCTTAAATCGAGATGCTACCCTCATCCTTCTGCTGTCTATCAATAGAATCAAACCGCCCAGAGAATGAAGGAGTTTGCAACCATTCCTAATTTTTTGTTCTTGTTCGATTTGGATTTGGATGTAGCAGGTGCTCTGCTCTTGCGCACGTCTGGCGGCGTCTCCGGTGCGGCAGTGCTTCTTGAGGCGACCGGCGTGACAACGGCTGTGTACGGCGGCGACCACAAGCTCTCCGGTGAGCGGCTCCATCTACCCCTAGCTCTCTCTTTTCTGCTCCTATAGGCTATAGCATGTTCTGTTGGTGTAGAACACTAGCAACAGGAGCCTACCATGTATACGTACTAAGCAGCAGTTAGCCTCAAGCACCTCGTGTACACTAGAAGTTTGATTGATTCTATATACACTAGCAGCAGTACCTCATGTACATGTGACTGGACTCCCAGGTTCTTTCCAGGCTAAAGAAATAAGCTATATACAACACACACACAGATAGGACATCTTCTGTTTCCATTTTGTTTGTGTTATTTATATAATTTCTTCCATAACTAGCACTTTGGATTGCTTCTCCTTACTGCCTTCTATTCCCCCTTTTATTTTATCAAAGCAAGACCATATGTATACAAATCATGTGCTATTTATGTTTACTTTTATGCACTGATAGCCACCTTCTTGTTTGGCTTTGCTTACATAGTTGTCACTCTTGCTTGTGGTAGCCATTACATAGCTGAATCCTGTCTGTGTCTACTAATCATCAGTTAATAGTATTTGGCTTCTATGTGATGACATGTGTTGATAGATAGATACTAGATATATGTTTTCTAGGTTACATGCTAATTGTACTCCTTCAGTTAACTCTTTTAAACATGACTTGGTTATTTAAACCCTGCCCTGGCTATGTATATGCCAAGTGTAGCTTCCCCTAAGATATTCATTTTGCAACTCCATCTATTAATGCTTTGACGCTAAATGCAATTTGCAGGAAGCTCGATAAAGCTTGGACGTTGGTGAGGGTTCCGACGGTGGTGATGCTGCTGGGATGGTTGTGGCCTCATGCATGGTAGTAGGCTTCAATGGCCCTTGACTCCAACAGTTTGACTACCTCATCGGCTTCTGCCGCTGCACCACAACCCTCCGGTGAACTCTTGGGGCTCCCTTCTTCATGGTGATCATCTTCTAAGTTCTTTTGCTATGACACATTGACTTGTATACCTGGTTATTAGAGGTTTTTTCTGCTAGTACTTCTGGCAAGGCAATATAATTGGTTGTTTTGTGCTGCTGGCCTAATTAAACATGATAAGTATGTATACTTCTTTGAGATAGAAATTCCATGCATGTTTATGAGGTACAAATTCTACAGATGTCGCAAAATATTGGTGGCAAAGTGTCTCTTCTTATCTTTATATTTGCTTAGCTAAAAACTTAGAATAACCATAACTGTACTTTACAAGTAAACATTAGCATCTTAAATGATCAGCTTACTAATGTAGGAGTAGTAAAAGCTTCATGCTTGATCCTGATTGCTGAACATGGGAGATGTATCTTCTTTTGCATATCAATTACATAGCAGTACTATGTAATGGAACATGTTTATACTCATATTCTTGGTTGCATACTTTGGAGATTTACCATGCAACATCTTTTCATCTAGTAGTAGTACTACTCCTAGTTTATGTATAGCCATATATGTATAGTACCGATTGCAATTTTCATTTCTAAGATCAATTTGGTATCCCAGGTCCTCCATTACTTTGATTACATCAATGTCAAAGACACGCGGACCAGATCTTCTTCAACTACAGCCCACAGCATCGACACGAATTCAGGTACCTACTCCTCATCTTCTTGAACATATATGGGCCTGATAGATTTTTGTAGCACAGGCTATGGCCTCATAGTTTTGTTTATTTTATTTTTGTTCATACATGAGCACAATTTCTTATTGCCTTATGTCAAGGGATGAATTGATCTGAACTCAGTCCTTAATATGTGAATGGACATGCTGCTTTGCAGGTTGAAGGCGCTAAGGTGTTGGAGATGTCCTTGTACTTGAGAGTTTTATCTGTAGAGTGTTATATTGTGATTGATGGAATATTGTATGGTTATATTGTGATTGTGTGGAATATTGTAATAAACTGAGTTTGGCTGTTATTTCAATATATTTTAAATGTGTTCTCTGATTGGCATAGCGGTGAGTCACAAGCTGTGAAAAATTATAACCTGACGATTGGAATATTGTAACAAACTGCGCCTAGAAGAACCTGACAATCTGCACCCAGTTGACTACAATAATCTAAAAATTGAATAAAAAAAATAAAGAAAGGCTAAAAATAGAAATTATATAGAATGTGAAAAGGCTGCATCTCAGAAAGCAAAAGGCCGAATTAATGGGCCAGGCCCATGTAGCTAACCAAAACTAATAGGAAAATATATATTAAATGGGCTGAATTTATGGGCTTGGCCCATATAGACACCGAATTGGACCGAGCTGATTCTTATCAACGACCAATTCAATTGGTCGCAATTTTGCCACGTCAGCTTGCCACGTTGGATCCGAAACAATTGGTCGTAGAGTCTACGACCTTTTATTTTGGTCGTAACCGCCTACGACCATTTCACAAGAAAGGTCGTTAAGTTTCATTAAAGACGGCCAGCTTTTGACCAACTGTTTTTGGTCACAAAAAGGTCACAAGTGAAAAACAACGACCATTCAGTGACCAATATTGATGGTCACAAGTTGCCATATTTCTTATAGTGAGGGTCGCCTCGTAGCTTGGAGCGGGACGGCAAGAAACCTTCGCTTCCTCCCCCCACCAGATCGATCATTCATCATGTTCATTTCTCGGGGCGTATCGACTGTTCAGTAATAATGCATGGCATCTACTTATTTGTAATATTCCGTCTGTTTCCAACATATATAAAAGCATTACGTATTTTGGTTGGTTACCACAAAGCTTTCCCTAACCATCAAGACTCAAGATGGCAATGGGGCCCCGAAACCCGTGTCCCCGCGGGTTTTTACCCTATTAGGGGACGGGGATGGGCATCATTCTATCCCCGCGGGGCTGCTGCTGGGGAAATTATAAAACCCAGCATGTTTCGCGGGTTCAAACCCGTTTCAGCAGTACTCGAACCCGAAACCCGCAATACCCGTCAAAATACCTAGCTGCTAAAATATGCTCAAGTATGTTTGCTAAAATATGCTCCTTTTTGCTGCTGTTAGTGCTGAAATGTTTCAAAAATATACTATGTTTGCTTGTGAAACACTATTTTTATGGCTGCTATTTATCTCATGTTTTCCTACTTAAATATGCTGATTTTTGTTGTTGCTATTGTCGTAATATGCTCCTAATTTTCTTTGAAAAGCTGTTGTTTTCGCTAACTGCTCGCGGGGACGGGTTCCCCGCGGGTTCAGAAAACCCGATGGGCTTAGGGGATGGGCAAAAAATTGGCCCCGTGCAAGGGGACGGGCTTGCGATTTACTCGCGGGGACGGGTTTGGGCAAGCAAACCCGGTGGGTTTCGTCCCCATTGCCATCTTGAGTCAAGACGTCAAGCATTCAGTAACAATTAATCATTTTCTTCCTGGTGATGTGATGAGCATGGGGATAACTAAATTCAGTACTATTTCTTGCGGGGAGTGTGGGAAGGGCAACGTTTTGTTTCTTGCGGGGAGTGTGGGAAGGGCAACTTGCGTGCATGGGTGAGGTGCCACCTATAAATAATCAATAATTTTGCTGGAATAAAGGCCTAATCGTTGCTTCCCAAGGATAGGGGACGACCTGAGCAACGATGGTGGTGCTTAGGCGACCGCTTTGGTGCTCCGTCGTGCTTAAGCGTCCGCTTTGGTGCCAGGCCAAGAGCTCCGGCAGGCGCTCGGCATCGGCCAGAAAGCACAGGGATGGGAGCTGCTCGTGCTCGTGGAGTGGGTGCTCCAGCGCTTGCTCGCGCAACGGGATGTCACCAACACAGTGGACCCGCCGCTCTGTGGCCCTAAGACGTCGAGGAGTGCGCAGCTGTGCTTAAGCAGGGCATGGTTTCTCGACGTCGGTGGATTTTGTGCTGCAAACTAAGGTTTCTTATACCAAATGTTTTTTTTAGAGAACAGTGAACAGGGCATGACGGCCCTGCTTTATAGAGAAAGCAAGAAGTTCAGCCAGCAACAATAATACAGTGCACGAAAGCGAAAAAAAAAACATATAGAGGACACCACTAGGCGCAAAACAAGTGCAGCTGCTTTTATTTCGAACGCGAAAACGATTGACGGGTTGTATGCTGTGCTTGCACTTGAAATTAGAGGAAAACTGAGATAATTAACTAGTTGTAGCTAACGAACAAAATACTAATAGTGACCTTACATGACAACAATGGCCCGGCCTGAGGATCATCGATCACCTAATTAACCTTATCGACGCATAACTTCATGCATTTAGGGAACTCAGGGCCCTTCTTGCGGATACAGAGGTCGTAGCTGGACTGGGGCGTCCTCCTGCTTCTTCTTCCCCTCTTCTTCTCATCTGGCACCGTCGGCCTGAAGCCCAACTCCGCTGGCTCCTCTTGTCTCTTCTTTTCCAGTCCCCCTATGGGATGCCAGACGGAGGGTGGCGCCGCTGCTGGGGCTCGCCATGTGCCGTCTGAGGCAGTATATGTAGTCCTGTTTGCCATGGCACCTCTCCTTGCAGTACCAGCCGGGCAGGTGGACGGCGGTGCCGCCTTGCTTCCTCTTCGCTTCTTCTTCTCCCCGTCCAGTGCCCTCGGCCAGGAGACCAACTCCTCCTTCTCCTCTTGCTTCTTCTTCCTGACCTGTCCCCCCATGGGCTCCCACACACAGGCCGTATCGGCAAATGTAAAGGCATCTGTCGTAGTAAGCAGGATAGTCGTGGCAAAGTGTGGTGCAGTGAGTCAGTGGAGGCAGTGGGTTTCCTCGAGCCACTGCGGCGTCGATGAGCAGAGCTAGGCCTAGGACTTCACACCACGTAACAATGCCGCCGCCGCCGTTTTGCTTCTTGTTGGAACCCATAGCCACACCCATGGCTAGCTAGGTGGCTAGTTGGCTGGCTGCTAAACTAACTAGCTATGGCTAAACAACGCGGGATGGATGAACTGAGGAGATGTCACACACACACATCTATACCTATACTAATTAGAGACTCTCTAGAAATTCCCACGTCAATTAGAATTTACGAGCCGTTCATCTGGTGGGACCGAGTTATTACGGTGTTGATTTAACCCAGTAGAAATTTCATGTTAATAGAAGAAAAAGAAAAAATACTAACCATTTATTTTGTGGGACCATGTTGTTACCGTCCAAATCTAAACTTGCAAAACGTAGAGGGCAGGGACTCAGTTATCCAGAAGCAATCATAACCCAACTTCTTCTTAAAAAAAGAATCAAATCCCAACTCCATCGGGCATAACCTCCACGCTTTATCCTGGCAGGCATGTTCTCTCCCTCCTGCATCGCCTTCCTCCTCTCTTCGCAACTCAAGATTTTTTTTTTCTTTTCATCGATCTGGTGTCGCCGGGTTAGATCAGGCAGCAAATCACGTCTCCCTACAGATTCGTATTGCACCATGGCAAAGTGGTTAGGCGCTCTTTCTTTCGGTGTTGCTTTCTATCTGGGAAAGACAAGATCGACAAGCAGATGATGACTTGCTGGTTGCTGCAGCCAAGTTCTACCACCGTGAGCTCCGTTTCTCGAAGGATCGTGTTGCCGTTGCAGCCGTGGACATGTTGTTGCGTGTACAAGACACCAACGTCGATGATATGGCCAGTCGTCAAACACATGGATGCAGTGCACCGTCGCTGAAAGTTGCTGCTGGTCGCCGTTGCGCCGTTTCTCACCAACCCCACCAACTTCTACTGCCGCAAGCTCCACTGCTCAAAGGATGACGTTGCCGCTGTAGCCCTGGACGTCATGTGTACGCAGTACGCACTGCTCCTGTGTTTTCAAGCTGCTTGTGCTCTGCTTGCTGCCCATGCGTGGGGATCTAGCCACCAATCAGAGAAAGAGAGAGATCTGAAGTAGAGAAAAGGAAACAACCAGGAGTCCAGGAGCATCTCACGACAACAGACTGCACAGATTCCTTCAAGGAGAATTTAATTGGATGAGAGAAAGGAGCACGGCCAATTGGAAGAGAGCAAAGCAGTTGCCAATTTGGAGTAGAGACAGATATAGGGGATGAAGGAGAATTTGTGGCCTTTGCCCAAAATTTGTGTGCTTGCCGTAGAAGAGTGATTCAATGTTGCGAAGGTAAACCCTAATTAGCCATTTGTTTGAAACCAGTTAGATGGGCTGGAAAGATTCATGATAAGTATTGATCTACAGATTGTTTGTCTCACCCTCTAAAGAGAAATGTAAAAGTGTGATTAAACAGTTCCTCATCTCAAATTAAACCTATGGCTAAAGTAGTGGGGTTCATAAGAAGCTTATCAACGGTGCATTTTTTGTTCGATTCTGATTTGCAGTTTGCAAGTTACGATAAAAAATCTGATCATGCTGCTTTAGTATTTCAGTAAGAACAGAGTACTGCTTAGCCTATTTTCCATTGAATTCAAGGAACAATTACTTTCAGTCTAAAGCATAAAAGTTGCAGATATTTTCCTCTAGATATCATAGGTTGTATCATTTGTTATTTTTGGACAAACATATTATAACATACAAAGCAAATGGCATGGGATCATGCTTAAAACTGTGTGTCGATGTGTAATAAAAAGTTAGTTATAAAGGGTTAGTGTAGGGACGAGTATGGGTTGTGTACTATATGTTTCTGTGAAAATCCTTGAATAGTTTCTTAACTTAATTTGCTCACAGGTTTTGACTGTAGTAGCGCAAGGTTATTCCTTCCATTGATAAGCCCTTTAAGGAAAGTTGATGAATGGTTTTCTACATGCTTAGGCGTCATGAAGCAATACCACAATGTCATGGCCGTCCATGCCACCTGCTACAGGACAAATCACACACAAGGCCAAGTTGAAGATGATGCTTATGTGCGCGTCATTCTACAAGGATATTCACGCAATGTTATATTAAAGCTGATGCCGATGTGAGTGTCCTTCTACAAGCCGCGTTGCGACGTTGGTGAGTGCAAGAACTCGCTCAGTCCACTCCAACTGGCAAATTAGCTTAATTACATCAAAAAGCAAAGGACTCTGAGCATATCGTTCAAAGAATTACCACTTTGACATCGTTCCAGTGCCGCACTCATGGCTGCCTTCTACATATTCTCTAAAGAAAAAGGTGTGGTCTACATGAACTCCATTCACTATGGTATCCACGCATACAGATCTATATACATGCATGTTGAGGTATGTAATCATCTGGAATCCATAACTACTGTTTCTGTAGCCTGCATGTATATGTGTTACCCACAAAAGAAAGTATGTACATTAAGACTTGAGTACATGTCGGCTGATCCATGGGCTACAAACTTCAGCTACAAGTTCGTCACGGCGATGCTAGAGCGAGGAGACCCTTCTAAAGATGCTGCGGCCTGCACCAAGCACACCATAGACAGCTCTGGATCGCCATCTCTACTTTAAGACGGCTATAAATCAACACAGGATATGCAGTTAGTAAGATTCTACTTGCAAAAATTGAACTATATGAGTCCCAATATTTTTTGAAGTTTCTAATTTTTTTCTAACATGTAACTTTGATCACTACTTTTTTGTATGAACATGCAAACACAAGAAAATAAAAAACTTATACGGTGGATATTTTTCATGGCAATTAATCTAATGAAAAAAATACATGCATGCAATCTACCTAAGTATCATTCGCAATGATTGTGAAAGAGAAGTATGACATCAGACTTCCCAAATTATCTTCCATATTAGAACATACCAAGATTTTAATTTCTACCTTCTCAAAAAATAAATTTGTAAAAGCAATGATATAGCAATATTTGCTGTGGTAACTCTGGTATGTTCAATCGCAGTTAGGGAAGACATTACAATGGTCTAGAGACAATATGGGTTGAAGGGTGAGGTAACTATAGCCACACATGTAGCGGTCAAAGGGAGCAATCAACTCAATTATGAGTTACAACTACAAAATCCAATTTTATGATTTGATACATTACTCTGACCATTCTATTATGAATCTTCCATGATTTGGAGTTGTTAATAATTAATAATCAAACTTACAATATTTTTTGTCCTTTATTTATTCATACAATAGTAGTTTAGGATATAATAATTCCAAGAAGAAACTAAGAGTGATTTATCTTTCTACATACCAGAGACTTTACTTAGATTAGCCATTAAAACTTATCATATTTACAGGTTTCTTGCCGATATACAAACATGAATTATACACAAAAGATCCTATAATTGGCTCAATATTTACAAAATTATTATTGATTATAACATATACATACGAATTATACGGTGACAAAATTTGGCAGTTTTATATGATCCAAGGTCATCAATAAGTAATCTACTAATGATTCATACAACTTAAGGTTCTATTTGTAAATTATTAACACTATGGTATATTTTGTTATCTTGCTTAATCTGGTGCCCATCTATTATTCCATTACATTAATGTTTGTAACAGGACAGTTTTTCTAAATCTCAGTCATCATTCTCCTCCTAATATATTATATGTAAGTTGTGTAAAAGACTATGATATCTATGGCCCGTGCGAATGCACGGGTTCACGACTAGTATATATAAAGAGGCTGGCTGGTGAAGCTATGAATTGAGGTTCCTCTGATGAGTCTGATCCATTTGAATGAGAGCTATCGATATGATCAGCTTAGATCCGACATCTGCGTGCGTGCAAGTAATAGGCGTGCTGCACGAGTTTGCATCCATGTGGAGACTTCATTATGTTTCGGAGACACGGTGCAGCAGATACATGTGCATATTACTTGCAGTTGCATCAAAATCCACGATAGGTACAGTACTAGCTAAGACTTCATTAAAGAAGCATCTAGGTACTCCTCCATCACTAGTTTCTTGCACACATTTAATTAGTAGCTTCAGTCAACTAATTAACCAGCTGCAAGATCGATGTTCCTCGCGGTGAATCGAGTGCCTCAGCCGCTGCAGTTTCCTTGCGGTGAATTTGATCCATCATATCTACTCCCTCAGTCGCACAATATAAGATGTTTTTGTAAGCTATGTTAACTTGCAAAAACGTCTTATATTATGGGACGGAGAGAGGAGCATTTTGTCTATTGTAAAACTACCATTAGAAGGGAAAGACTCCCCGCTTGAATATATTTAGGGTCTTGAGAAGTTCTACTGATCATGACGTGAGTGAGAAGAGGAAACCACACCATAGACCGATGTGTTTCTCTTAGTTCTCTTGACTTTAGTCAATGAGACCATATCGTTACACTCGGTAATAACTATTTTATCGTAAGAGAACACTTTTACATTGTGTTCATCTGAGATCTTCCACAAATAATCAACATGACGAATCGTCGAATATAGCAGGCACTGCAAGAGAGAGTGGCGAGATCCAGATATCTTCATCTAAACGTAGGTGCTTCCGGTGAGGTGTGCTTCAACTAAACCTATGCATTTCCATTTTCAGGTAGGAACAGTACCCAACACCTGTGCTTGCAGTTCGAGCCTAACCCGCTTAGGATTCTGTGAGCTGCGTGAATCCTTGTGTTAGAGGTTTTGCGTCTTAGCAAGTTATATGCCTGTATATGTAATGTATGCACGAGGTTGGAACTTGTAACACCAATAGCCAAGAAAAAATCAATAAAGAGGTAGGAGAAGCACGAGACCTGCCTTTTGCCAAAAAAAATCCGTCCATGTACGTTTGCATAAATTTTTAAATGTAAACGGTCCTTGGGTAAAACGTAAAACTCCTTTTATTTCGAAAGGGAAAATGATGGCGGCCTTACTCGCTGCGGGTCATGGAGTTTTAGCAGCACATGGTGGCGATCCTAAGAGTGCGGCACACACACAAGGTTGCGGGCTCACACATGAAATTAGAGGATGGAGAGCAAGGAAAACGGAAAGAAAATACTACATATGGCATCGGATCATGCACTGGTAAGAGAAGGAGGATGGATCATAGTCTCCGTTGCAAGTCCTTCTGCAGTAGTCGAAGGCCAGATTGACGGCGTCATCCTCTAGCCTCCTCTTCTCTTCTTCTCCTCATTCGGCGCGCTTCGTCGGCATCGCCAGGAGCCCAGCTCCTCTTGCTCTTGCTTCTTCTTCTATCTTTTGTTCCTCTGCCGGCGCCGCGAGTAGCCCAACTCCTCCGCCTCGTGCTACTCCTTCTTTTTTGCACTGTTCGAAGCAGGCATTGTAGTCTTTCGCGTGGCGGCAGCGCAGGTGGCAGTTTGGTGGGTCTCCCAGACGCAGTCCCCATAGGCACGCGGCGTGGCAGGGCTTGTAGTCCTCCCGGTCGCTGCACAGCGTCTTGCAGGAGGAACTATCCGCCGCCGCCGCCCGGATGACGAGCAGGGCGAGGTCTAGGACTATGCACGACACAACAAGGCTGCCGCTGCTGCTGCTGCTACGCTTCATCTTGGAACCCATACTCATGGCTAGCTAGGTAGGTGGTTGGCTGTGTAGCTAACAATGTACGTAGCTGGATGGATGGATTGAGGAGACGGGGATACACACATATATAAAGAGGATAGTGGAGCTATCTAAAGCATGTGATGAATCTGATCCATGGAATCCTGTCGGCCACCACCACAAGGCATCAATAATCACTATGCAAGAGCTAAGTGTAAAACAAATAATTGTGATGCCAGGTCACCTCGAGTTGAACTTGCACAGGAAGGTGGACAGATACATGCTCACTGCCATTCCATTTAGTGGTTGCGTGCAATGCATGTGCATACTTGGATCAGATTGTACTATCAACTTGCTCTTTATGGTAGCATATGCATGTGCATAGATGTACTACTTGCTGGATTAAGACGCCGGAGTTATGCCCTTGTGAAAGAAAAACCTAAACAACTGTTTGCGCACATGAGACAATTAATGCGTACAATCTTCTTTTTTTTTTTTTTTTTTTTTGCATGATACAATCTTCCTTGTTTGACCAGATGAGGCAATACGTGGATCAGCGCCTACGAGCTTCTTGGTTGACTAGCTGCATGCACGCCACCTGCTCACCTTAATTATTGGCTGTGTTGGTGCCACGGGGTCTAACCTCTCGCTCGGGAAGGGAGGGAGGGAGTAGCAACTTGCTTCATTAAGAGCAAGTATAATAAGGTGACGTAAGCGGGCTGTAAGGTTTTAAATATTATATTATTGCTGAATTGGAAGAGAGAGAAGAGAAACGGGCTGTAGACTTACAGCCGGCTGTAGCACGAGCTACAAAAAGCTTTGTGAGAGTGGAAGGTGGGGCATATGTTGACAAATTAGTACTTTCTTATAGCCAATTATTATACGCATTGGCTATTACATTGACTATATATGACATGACAACATGTTATAGCTAGCACCTGGCTATATTATTAACCATGCTCTAAAACAAAGCTTGTCGTCACCTACTTGTCGTCACCTACCGTTTCGAGTGTTTGTTAGGACACGGGTAAAAGTATGCAGTGCACACATATAGTAGTACAATTATTACAATAGAGTAGTCTAATGCATGTGCAACTTTTTGTAATAAAAAGCGCCCACACACATCGTCCAGTATTTCTTTGTACGTTAATTGGCAGTCTGGCACGTAGGAAAAATGATATGGATATACAATATATATCAATCATGTCACAATAATTCATATATGCAACTGAAACAGGACAAAAAGGATACACGTCTACTCCCTCCGTTCCTAAATATAATTAAGTTGTTTTAAAGATTCTAATATGGACTACATACGGAGCAAAATGAGTGAATCTACACTCTAAAATATGTCTATATACATCCGTATGTAGTCCCTAGGGAAATCTCTAAAAAGACTTATATTTATAAACGGAGGTAGTAGTTATGAATAATTTAACAACTTTGTTATCTTTTTTGTTTCTTGAGCTAAGCATTGAGCTTGGATATAAAATTCCACGACATAACTGATACATTATAGTATCATTCGTGACACGATAATTGAAATATGAAATTGAAACATGACACTTTAAAAAATTAAGGATAAATATGTTATGAATAGTCGGTTAAAATTAGGATATGAATTCGGCAAATTAACATTGTCGATGCTAAATGTTGAATTTTGTTCTAAAATTTCGGTGTTAATCAGCGACCAGGAAATGTGTTTTTTCTCTTGAATAATCATGGGGGGGGGGGGGGGGGGGGGGTTAATCCCCACCTGTCTATATTCCTCAATGCTCGAATCGAAGTTCAGAGTTACATGGGGGTGTGTGCTGTTGCGCGAGAGGAGAGGTGGTTCCGCCTTGACATGGCATATACCTTTTGAGAAGCCGATATGTTTGTGGTAATGCCTAAGAGAATAACTACATTTCGTGCAGGTTTTCTCAACGTCCAACAGCGTGCTGCAGCTAGCACAATCTTTAATTGACACCTCGGTGTTAAGGGCATCTCTAAATGATAGTCAAAATATGTACGTGAGCCAAAAATTTGCTAGGACAGATGGATTGACGAGATAGGCGAGATTGATGGCGTCGGCCACTAGCCTCCTCTTCTCTTCTTCATCTCCCCACCCGGCGCGCTCCATCGGCATCGCCAGGAGCCCAGCTGCTCCTCTTGCTCTTGCTTCTTCTCCTTGCTTTTGTCCCTCTGTCGGCGCCGCCAGTAGCCCAATTCTTCCCCCTCTTGCTTCCTGTTCTTTCTGCACTGTTCGAAGCAGGCGTCGTAGTGTTTCACGTAGAGGCAGCGCAGGTGGCAGTTTGGTAGGTCTCCCAGATGCAGGCCCCAAAGGCACGCGGCTTGGCAGGGTTTGTAGTCCTCCCGGCCGCGGCACTGTGACATGCAGGAGGAGTTTCGGTTGTTCCTAGCCGCCGCCCCAACGACGAACAGGGTTAGGGCTAGGAATACACTTGACATAACGAGGTTGCCGCCGCCACTGCTGCTATGCTTCATCTTGGAACCCATACCCATGGCTAGCTAACTAGGTGGTTGGCTGTGTAGCTAATGTTGACGTATAAATGCATAGCCCACCTTTTCCCATCAGCTTGAGCTTTTGGGTGAACTGGCTGGTGCGTGCAGTTCAACATGGTATCGGAGCCAAGAGGTCTTGAGTTCAAGACCCGGCTGGCGCAATTAAATTGCAGCCCACTTTCGGTCCACGTTTAGACCCGAGGGAGCCACACGTGAGCCCACCTTTCCACATCAGCTTGAGCTTTTGGGTGAGCTGACTGGTGCGTGCAGTTCTACAGCTAACAATGTACCTTGCTGGATGGATGGATTGAGGACACAGTGATACACACATATATAAAGATGCTAGTGGAGCTAGCTAAAGCATGTGATGAATCTGATCCATCGTATCCTGTCGGCCACCACCACAAGGGCCACGCAAGAGTTATCAATCCAACATCTCCTTGCGTGCAATGCATCTGCATCGATGGATCAGATTGTATTCAACTTCCTCTTCATGTACTACTTGCTGGATCAGATTGTGTTCAGAAGCTTCTGGGTGAGCTTCTGAACATAGAAGCTTCAGATAAACCAGCCTTTTTTCCTTACTGATTGTCTATCTCTTGCAAAAGCAGCTGCAGGCAAAAAGTTGGATGCAGATAATGTTCGTTGGACCATCAGGCAAACTTTAGCAGACTACTTCTCCATCTCCAATGAGTTGCAGCCTTCTATCTATCATATATCTAGAAAGCTCAATGGCATTTCAGACAACATAGCTCATCAGGTTCTAAATAGCAATGTAGAACCTGTCTTTGGTTGTAATTCTTCAGTTCATAGGCATAGCCTTTGTCCCTTTCTTTCTACAATCTCTCAGATGCAATTTCAGGACTTTGTAATACATGTTGTACTATGCATTTGAGCTGAATGAAGTTGGCACCCTTTGGTGCCTTTTCCTGTTAAAAAAAAAAGAGGCCGGAGTTATGCCACTAGTAGAAAACGGGCCTTTAATCCCGGTTTGTAAGGCCCTTTAGTGCCGGTTCTACAACCGGCACTAAGGGGGGGACTAAAGGCCCCCCATTTAGTCCCGGTTCGTCACGGCCCGGCACTAAAGGCCCACCACGTGGCGCCTGCCGGGGCCGTTCGCTGGGGGACCTTTAGTCCCGGTTGGTAACACCAACCGGGACTAAAAGTATTTAATTCTTTTAATTTTGGTTTATTTTTCCTTTTAATTTTGTGTTTTTCATTTAATGATTTTTCATTTCAAACATATATTACGCTACTACATACTGTACACGTTGTGCATATATATATAAATCGAATTTCTCGTACGACGACCATTCACATACATATATATATACAATTTGGTATATACAATTTCTCCTACAATTTTCGGATCATTACATATGCAGGGCATTACTGCTTGATCTTGTAATGGTATTCTCCTTTGGGATCTATGACCTGGTCGACCAGAAATCCAGCTATTTCCTCTTGAATTGCTCGTACGCGAGCCGTTGGTAGGAGCTGGCCCCGCATCTCTATCATCTATAATTAGGAGATCAAGATGAATATATTAGTTGTGTGTATATATATTAGCTAGATCATGATAAAAAAATTATGGATAGTGTTCTGGCAAACGTACCCAAAGAGTTTTTTCATCTATGCTCCTTTCAGACGTGATCATGCGAATATTCTCGCAAACGTAGTATGCGCATAAACTATTCCCCTTCTTCTGCCTCATGCACTTTACGAGAATAAAATTCAATCAGGTAATAATTAATCAAGCATGATAATGGTATTGAAACTAGAATTAAAGAGATACACGGACGTAGCTAGCTAGTACTACTTAATTACCTTGGGTCGCACCCATTTCAGCTGTTGTTTCCATTGGCCGGGGACCTCTTCGATGAACTTTTTCCAAGCCCTGCCCGCCGGCAAAGAAAATGAATAAAGGAGTTATTAACTAGTTGATATCAGAAAATGAAGTAAAGAGGCAGACATAGTGCGATAATGATTGAAATTACCTGTCGAACATCCCCTTCACGGTTGCGTATTCGGATGGATCCTTATATAGTGAGTCCAGTACTTCAACTTTTCCCTTGTCAACTTCAATGATTAACAAGATCCAGTGGAAACTGCATGCGCACATGTTTTTTATAAATAAGCGGGCATGTCCATAACTCATCAACTACACTTATTAACATCTAGTAAGCAAAAAATAGAATTTGTAGTACAAGATATAGTAACACTCACCCGAAGTTGTAAGGAAGTAGTATTTTTGGTTGGGTGTTTAGTTGCTTCAAAAACTCTAGCAGGAATCTCTCTGTGTCTTCTCTCGAATATTGATCTTCCCATATCGCCTGATTAATCGTATTTGGGTCAATGAACCCAACTCCATAGCGTCTAGTTTTTTTCATTTCATACATCTTCATTCTGCATAATACCACAGAAAAAAATATAGTGAGGATAATTACAGTTAATGAACGAGAGCACATCTAGCTAGCTAGCTAGAGACTTAAATTACAGAAAGAAATCACTTACAGACAATAGCAACTGACGATAGATTTGTGGAGTGCGTCTTGATTGAATAACTGAAGCAACTCTGAATAATGAATCCACACGTCTTTTTTATGGAAGTAATGCCTTTTCCTGACTTTCACCATGAGGGACTCTTCATTGGTATTTGCTGTTTTTTGCATGTACCACGTATGCAACTCGTACATTCTCGTTGGTAGAAGCTTGACTTCGTCAGGCTTGACCAGAGGTTTGCCACGGACATATTGGTATTTTACTTCCTCCTCTGCAATCCCGGGGATTTCCTCAAGGCCTAGGAGTTGTTCAACAGTGACACCGGCCTCTTTAGCCTGCCTTCTAAGATCGTCGGTTATTGCCGGCCGATCGGCGGTACTCACATGTGTTTGTACAATGAGCGGGGGGATCGATTGCACTACTTGTTCTCCCAGCTGGGGAACAGTTTTCCCGCTTTTTTTGCCAACTGCTTGGCTCGAGCTCGAGCTCGACTCCTTTTGCCCTGCAGAATATGACTTCTTCATAGACCGCACATAGTCGGAGTCCTTCTGATTGTCAGCCGGTCGAGCCATATCAATAAAGTGTTGTGATACATGCTCAGGTACTTTCTCCTTTGGTAGCGCGGGCGGTTTCGGTGCAAAATGGGCCTTCAATTGGGCATCACATGCGTCGTCGAGTTCCTCCTGAGTCAGGTGGTAAGAAAACTTCGGAAGAGGCTTGAGGTCTGGACCATATTTGAATTTCTTGCTTGTTGTACCGCTAGCCGTCGTAGCTACGGCCTCTCTCTTCCGCTGTTGCTTAGGCGGAGCACGCTGAGTCGGCTGACTTGGAGGAGGAGGAGTTGGCTGACGCCGTGCCGGACTTGGAGGAGGAGTCGGCTGACGCGGTGCCGGACTTGGAGGAGGAGGAGTCGACTGAAGCGGCGGAGGACATGGAGGAGGAGGAGTTGGCTGACGCCGTGCCGGACTTGGAGGAGGAGTCGACTGACGCGGTGCCGGACTTGGAGGAGGAGGAGTCGACTGACGCGGTGGCGGACTTGGAGGAGGAGTCGGCTGACGCGGTGCCAGACTTGGAGGAGGAGGAGTCGACTGACGCGGCGGCGGACTTGGAGGAGGAGGAGTCGGTGGCCTTGGAAAGACGATGCAATCCTTTTTCCATAGAATGATACGATGTATGGCCTCTCCCAGTGTTCTCTCCTCGTCACCTCCAAGAATGTCAAGTTGTAGCTCGTGATATGCTGACATCACTTCATCAACCCCGACACGAGCATAGCCAGCTAGAATGGGATTGCAATGGAAGGTTGCTTCAGGGGGATTTGCTAAAGCATAGCCATCCGCCACCTTCATGGATAAGTTCTTCACTTTCATGTGTAGCTCACAGTTAGTCCTGTCTTTGATATCATCCACAGGGTAGCTAGCTAGCAGTGCATTATCGATATCGGCCGGGGCGGAACACACGCTGCTTCTCGGCATAGATGGGACGGTGCTATCCAATGCTGGATCGATCTGCTCATGCTGCCGCTGAGACGCCCTTTCCTGGCTGAGTGAGTCGATCTGCTCCTGCTGCCGCCTGACAAATCGTTCCAACTCCAGGTGCGAGGATATTAGGCCTTCAAGGCGGAGTGCTTCCTCCTTCTTCTTCTGCTCCTCATGCTTCTTCTTTCTCGCACGGCTTCTATATTCGTCGTTCCAATCCGCAAACCCCTCATACCACGGAACAACGCCTTTGCCTCGTGTTCTTCCCGGGTGTTCAGGATTCTTCAGGGCGCGCGTAAGCTCGTCGTTATCTCTGTTGGGCGTGAACACCCCCGATCGAGCTTCTTCTATTGCAATAAGTATTTCGTCTGTCGCTTCTTTAAGACTTGCCTTCACCATAACCAGCCCTGTCTCTGGGTCCAACTTCCCCCCATGCGCATAAAACCATGTCCTGCACCTGGGGGGCCATGTCAATGTAACTGGACTGACCCGTTTACTAATCATCTCTTGCTCAGATTGATGCCACTTAGGCAGGGCCACCTGGTAGCCACCTGGCCCCAGACGATGGTGCCACTTCTTTTTCGCAGCATTAATCTTGTTTTTCCTCGACAGTTCCTTAGCTTCTTCCGATTCCTTGAACTTCACGAAAGCGTCCCAGTGATCTTTTGCCTTCACCAGTGCTCCTGTGAATTCTGGAGTCTTCTTTTTTGATTTGACGTACTTAGCCCATGCATTTTTCTTGAAGGTGTTGAATGCGATCGCCATCTTTTTAAGAGCATAGTTTCTGACTTTCTTCAGATCTACATCTGTCAAATTATCTGGTAGGGTGAAATGTTTCATGAGCGTAGTCCAAAGCACATCTTTTGCTCTTTCGTCGACAAAAGTAACTCCTGCTCGATGTCCCTTTGCTGGCTTTCTCCATTCTTGAACGGAGATCGGGATTTGGTCCCTAACAATAACTCCGCATTGATTCTTGAACGTGGTCGCATTTTTCTTAGGTTCAAGCGGTTCGCCAGTTGATGTTTTGATGGAATCGATGTTGAACTTTACGCCTTTGTCCAACTTTTTGGCCGGGCCTCGAACTACCCTGTCGCTTGTACAAGATTTGCTCGATCCGGAGGCCTAAAAGAAGAAAGATCGATTCGTTAATACATACAAATCAATTAAGACATGTAATGATCACCGGATGGTTTATATATTAAATATACCTCGCCGGTCATTGTTATTTGAAGAACATTTTCTTCGTCAACATCGTTGTCGTCACCTTCATCTATTCGTTCGTCTTCATCAAACATCATACCCTCACCCGAAGGGTTCAGATATTGCGAGCCGTCATCATGATCATCTGGGCTCGTGGAGCGTATGATGTCGAACACAGCCTCTTCTCCTTCTCTGCCGGTATTGTCCATAGCTTTTATTTAACTAATCCAGAAAAAGATAAAACAATTTAGTATTCAGAGATCCGAAAGGTAGATGCATGAGATCAGAAAGAAATTAGATCAACTTGTGCACATCCATAATGGGGGCATTCCTGATAATTAATCCCTTAAAGGACTAAGAAAATCTATTGCAAATACAACATTAAAATATGCAACTTTTGCAAATACTAATTGCTATACATTGGATCAAATGTCAAAATTCCTCAACGTTTTTATATCTAACATTTATCTAGCTATAACTAAAAGTATAAAAAACTAAAAAACATTCATCTAACATTTCTATAACTAAAAGTATAAAAAATTAAAAAACAGAAAAAGAAACACTAATTAAGCATACTTCTATACATCCATTAAAAAACAGAAAAAGAAACATTATATAAAAAAACTATACTAATTAAACACTAATTATATCCATCTAACATGCATTCATACATACATATATACTAGTGAAAAACAACTAAAACATCTAAATAGAAAATGTGTGTGTGTGTGTGTGTGTGTTCATGCATGTGTGTGTGTGGGGGGGCTCGGGGCCGGACGGGCGGCCATGGCGCGCGGCAGGGGGCGAGGGAGGGGGGGGGAGAGGGAGGAACTGAGCTCACAGCGCAGCGACGGCGTCGGGGCAGGCGGCGCAGCGAGGAGCGGGCGCGCGCGCGCGGGCCGGCGGCGCCGTCGGGGATCGGCGAGGAAGGGCGCGTCCGGAGTAGGGGTCGACGAGAAGGGACGGGCGGCCGGCGTCGGGGGCGGCGACGGCGTCGATCGGGGCAGGCGGCGGCGCGCAGCAGCCTGGCGGCGTCGTCTGTGTTTGGCGTCGAGAGAATGGAGAGGATCGTAAGTGGAGTTATATATATGAGAGCCTTTAGTCGCGGTTGGTGGCTCCAACCGCGACTAAAGGCCACCTTTAGTCACGGTTGGAGCCACCAACCGCGACTAAAGGTCTCGCTTCCCGCCGCTTGGACTGGATGAAATTCACCTTTAGTCGCGGTTGGTGGCTCCAACCGCGACTAAAGGCCCCCCTTTAGTCGCGGTTGGTGGCTCCAACCGCGACTAAAGGCATGTTCCTGGCACGGCGCAGTGTGGTGGATGTTTAGTCCCACCTCGCCCAGCAAAGGGCGCTCGCACTGGTTTATAAACCCCGGCGCGGTAGCTCATTCGAGCTCCTCTCTAAAGCAGGCCTACAAGGCCTACCGTTCTTTCCTGCCCTGTGGGCCATACTGGGCCTTGCGGGCCTGCATCCTGGCCTAACTAGTGGGTGTCTAGTCGTATGCAGGCCGTGGCGGCCCAGTAGGCGGGCTTTTTTTTTACTTTTCAGTTTTTTTTTGTTTTCTTCTATATTTATTTTCTTTTGTTTCTTGGTTGTTTTTTGCTTTATTTAGAGTTTCTGAGTGAATCTTTTTGCTTTAGGTCAAAAAAATTATAAACTTTCTGTTAGTGCCAGTAGTTTTCAAATTTGAATTATTTAAATTTGTGTGAATCACTAGTTTGTGAATAACTTTATTTTAAAAAAAGATTTTTCAGTGATTCTTTTTTCTGCTGTTTAATATTAGTGTGTTTTATCATTATATTCAATTTGGTAATTCTTAGGATATTTAAAAAAATGAAATGCCTTTGTAACAGATGAGTTTTCGTCCGAAAGTGTGATACTTCGAAAGAGATTGTCCATTTTGTACACGAAGTGCATCCAGTTTTTGCCGTAACCCTCTCAACTTTTTAGCACATGCTATGTGGGTGAAATGATGATACCATGCCAACTTTCAACCTTTTCTGATTGTGATTTGTAGTGCTTTTCAATTTCAGGGTCATTTAGCTCAAAAAAATCAATAAATGCATGAAAAATAGCAAATGAAGTCAGAAAGGGTTGAAAATTGATGACGTGGCTTTGGACATAATATTTCTTCGCATTTCAAATGCCAAAACACATAAGTCGGAGTTCTATTACAAAGATTCCCTCCGGTTTGTCCGAAGTGGGACTTTCCAGATATATAAGTCCGGAAACTAACTGGAGAAGCCGGTCACATCCCAGAGTGGGATCTTTGGATATAAAACTTTTTCTTCGCGTGTGTCCCTTGGTGCTGTAACCATGGACAATCTTCATCGTTTAACTTGATGCTCGGGTCAACATTCACTGTGAAGGGAGCAATTTCATGAAACTTTTCATAATCTTCTGACATGTCTGTCTTGTCCTCCACTCCCACGATGTTTCTTTTCCCTGAAAGAACTATGTGGCGCTTTGGCTCATCGTATGATGTATTCGCTTCCTTATCTTTTCTTTTTCTCGGCTTGGTAGACATGTCCTTCACATAGAAAACCTGCGCCACATCATTGGCTAGGACGAATGGTTCGTCCGCGTACCCAAGATTGTTGAGATCCACTGTTGTCATTCCATACTGCGGGTCTTCCTTTACCCCGCCTCCTCTCAGATTGACCCATGAACCTCTCAAAGGGGAACATATTGTGTAGAAATACAGGACCCAGAATGGCAATCTCCTCGACTAGGTGAACTAGGACGTGCGTCATGATATTGAAGAAGGATGGTGGGAACACCAACTCGAAACTGACAAGACATTGCACCAAATCATTCTCTAACCTTGGTAAGATTTCTAGATCGATTACCTTCTGAGAGATTGCATTGAGGAATGCACATAGCTTCACAATGGCTAATCGAACGTTTTCCGGTAGAAGTCCCCTCAATGCAACCGGAAGCAGTTGCGTCATAATCACGTGGCAGTCATGAGACTTTAGGTTCTGGAACTTTTTCTCTGCCATATTTATTATTCCCTTTATATTCGACGAGAAGCCAGACGGGACCTTTATACTGAGCAGGCATTCGAAGAAGATTTCCTTCTCTTCTTTGGTAAGAGCGTAGCTGGCATGACCCTGAAACTGCTTTGGATCCATGCCGTCTTCTCCGTGCATACGTTGCTGGTCCTCCCGTGCCTCCGGTGTATCTTTTGTCTTCCCATACACGCCCAAGAAGCTTAGCAGGTTCACGCAAAGATTCTTCGTCACGTGCATCACATCGATTGCAGAGCGGACCTCTAGGTCTTTCCAATAGGGTAGGTCCCAAAATATAGATTTCTTCTTCCACATGGGTGCGCGTCCGTCAGCGTCATTCGGAATAGATTGTCCGCCAGGACCCTTTCCAAAGATTACTTTTAAATCCTTGACCATATCAAGTATATCATCACCAGTACGGTGGCGAGGCTTCTTCCGGTGATCTGCCTCACCTTTGAAATGCTTGCCTTTCTTTCTTACGGGATGCCTGCTCTGAAGAAATCGATGATGCCCCAGGTACACATTCTTCTTACATTTATCCAAATATATACTGTCGGTATCATCTAAACAGTGCGTGCATGCGTGGTATCCCTTGTTTGTCTGTCCTGAAAGGTTACTAAGAGCAGGCCAATCATTGATGGTTACAAACAGCAACGCTCGCAGGTCAAATTCCTGTTGTTTGTGCTCATCCCACGCACGTACACCTTTTCCATTCCACAGCTCTAAAAGTTCTTCGACTAATGGCCTTAGGTACACATCAATGTCGTTGCCAGGTTGCTTGGGGCCTTGGATGAGCACTAGCATCATAATGAACTTCCGCTTCATGCACAACCAAGGAGGAAGGTTATAGATACATAGAGTCACAGGCCAGGTGCTATGATTGCTGCTCTGCTCCCCAAAAGGACTGATGCCATCTGCACTTAAACCAAACCATACGTTCCTTCCGTCATCTGCAAAGTCCTTCCACTTTCTCTCGATTTTTCTCCACTGTGATCCATCAGCGGGTACTCTCAACTTCCCGTCTTTCTTACGGTCATCTTTGTGCCATCGCATCAACTTGGCATGCTCTTTGTTTTGGAACAAAGGTTTCAACCGTGGTATTATAGGAGCATACCACATCACCTTGGCAGGAATCTTCTTCCTGGGGCGCTCGTCCACAACATCACCAGGGTCATCATGGCCGATCTTATAGCGCAATGCACAGCATACTGGGCATGCATTCAAATCCTCGTACTCACCGCGGTAGAGGATGCAGTCATTAGGGCATGCATGTATCTTCTGCACCTCTAATCCTAGAGGGCAGACGGCCTTCTTTGCTTCGTACGTACTGTCGGGCAATTCGTTGTCCTTTGGTAGCTTATTCTTCATTATTTTCAGCAACTTTTCAAATGCCTTGTCAGGTACACCATTCTCTGCCTTCCATTGCAGCAATTCCAGTGTGGTACCCAGCTTTTTCTTGTCATCTTCGCAATTTGGGTACAACAATTTCTTGTGATCCTCTAACATGCGCTGCAACTTCAGCTTCTCCTTTTCACTTGCACAGTTTCTATTTGCATCGGCAATGGCCCGACGAAGAACATCAGCGGGCTCATCTGATGCCTCTTCTTCAGCTCCTTCCTGCATTGCCGGCTCAGCTTCTTCCCCCATTGTTGTACCATCGTATTCATGGAACCCATGGCCAGGATAGCTGTCGTCATCCTCTTCTTCTTCATTCTCTTCCATTAGGACCCCTCTTTCTCCGTGCTTGGTCCAACAGTTATAGCCGGACATGAAACCGGACTCAAACAGGTGGACGTGAATGGTTCTTGAGTTAGAGTAATTTCGATCATTCTTACAACCAGCACATGGACAATACATAAAACCATCCGCCCGCTTGTTTGCCTCAGCCGCAACCAGAAAAGTATGCACGCCATTAATGAACTGGGGAGAGCATCGGTCATCGTACATCCATTGCCGGCTCATCTTCATTACACAACACCAAAAAGACCAAATTAATACAAGTTCATACATAAAGTTCATACACACTTGTTCTCATAAAGCAACATACAAACTCTCTAGCTAAAGCATTTAAATGCAACAACAAATGCGATCAAGATCGCAACTAAGGTAACAATTGATCCAACAGCATAGTGATACCAAGCCTCACTATCAATGGCATATTTTCTAAATTTTCTAATCTTCAAGCGCATTGCATCCATCTTGATCTTGTGATCATCGACGACATCGGCAACATACAACTCCAGTTTCATCTTCTCTTCTTCAACTCTTTTCTTCTTCAACTCTAATCTTCAAGCGCATTGCATCCATCTTGATCTTGTGATCATCGACGACATCGGCAACATACAACTCTAGTTTCATCTTCTCTTCTTCAACTCTTTTCAATTTTTCTTTCAAATACTCGTTTTCTTTTTCAACTAAATTTAACTTCTTGACAAGAATATCTATGTCGGTTGCAATTTCCGGTTCACATACCTCCTAGATAAAAATATCTATGTCAACTTGATGGGCATAATTGTCATAAACGTGAAATGCAACAAATAGTTATAAAAGAGAATATATATACCACATCCGAATCATAAACCGGACGAGGGCCAACGGGGACGGATATCAAAGTCATGGCACTATGTATAACAAACAATCATACATGTAAGAAAATTATACAATTAACTATCTAAATCATACAAATAAGATTTTTTTTTATAAAAAGGATAAGAACGAACAAGAGGCTCACCAAGGTGTGGTGACGGCGACGGGACGGTGCGGGCGATCAACGGTGGTTAGGACGGGGACGGGAAGGCACTATGTAAACCACACCTACACATGCAAAGTAAAAGTTAATTTGAGCTCAAATTGCATATAAATCAAATGAACTACTACCACCTATAAATACTCCCAAACTAAAACCCACAAATCACTATACTTATAGAGCATTGCAAGAGCTAATCTAGCAATGAGAGATGAAAGAACAAAGTTGCTAACCTTTGTGAACACTTGGATGGATGGGGTGCCTCCAAATCTTGACAAATTTTGGCAAAAATGGAGGATGAGCTCGAGGAAGAGGGAAGAACAAAGGAGGGGAAGAAGGGGGAAAAAGGGAGGAGTACTGTGATCGGGCTGGCCGAATTCATATAGGGGATCTTTAGTCCCGGTTGGTATCTCCAACCGGGACTAAAGGGGCTCGTGGGGGCCCCAGCTGACACCAGCCTGCCACCACTCTTTAGTCCCGATTCGTGTTACGAACCGAGACTAAAGGGGCTCGTGGGGGCCCCAGCTAACACTAGCCTGCCACCACCACATTAGTCCCGGTTCGTGTTACGAACCGGGACTAAAGGTCCGGAACGAACCGCGACTAATGATGCCCGTCCTGAACCGGGACTAATGGTCACATTAGTGCCGGTTCAAAACCCGACCGGGACTAAAGCTGCGGACAAAAGGTCCGTTTTCTACTAGTGTGCCCTTCTGAAAGTAAAACCTAAACAACTTTTTGCGCCCACGAGACAATTAATGCGTACAATCTTCCTTGTTTGACCAGATCGCGCAATTAAAGACAATACGTGGATCAGCTGCATGCAGGCCACCTGCTCACCCTGTTTGTTGCCTGTGCTGTTGCCACGGGGTTTAACCTCTCCCTCCCGAAGGGAGAGAGGGAGTAGCAACTTGCTCTAGTCAAACGAAGCTAGTCGTCGCCGACCATTTCGAGTGTTAGCTAGGATATGGCTAAAAATATGCACACACATAGTACAAATATTACAATAGAGTAGTATAAGGGCATCTTCAACGGCGACCCGCAAATTTCCTCCCGCATCTGTCCGTGGACAGGGGGACCAGTTTGCGGACAAGGATGCGGGAGGCTGCCATCCAACGCTGCCCGCATACATTGCAAACACTATTCGAACCAAACAGACGAAATTCGTTCAAACACGATGAATTTCATTAAAATTCGGACATAATTTACATAAAAAGGTCGATATTTCGACCATTTAACTAAAAACATAAAAAAAAAAACCTACACTCTATACCGGACGACAACCTCGTACGCGTGACTGCCCTGTCCTGCCGCACCGCCGTCGCCGTCCGGGCCACCGTCGTAGTGGTCGTCGTCGTCGTCCCTCCAGCGGCGCAAGGCCTTCGAAGGGCCGCGGCAGCCTTGTCCAGCGGCTGCCTGCCGCTCGCGGAGTAGCTACTCCGCCTCCTGCTACGCAGTGCGGAGTGCCGTCGTGGCCAGTTCCGACGGCATGGGTGGAGGTCTCGCTAAGAGACCACTCCTCGCCGTACTTGGCGATCTCGCTGTTGAGGCGGCGGCGGCGTCTGGCGTCCGTCTCACTGGTGGTGACGGAACGGTCAATGGACCACGCGGCGGCGAGGTCCGGGTTGTTGCGGACCCATTCCGGCGCCTCGTCGGTCTTGGCGAACGAGGAGCGGCGGGCGGCGTTGCGCCGGTCGTACCACGCCCGCTAACGCGCCGCCCGCTCGTCCTCGGAGACGACGGCCCTTGACCCCGAGGGGCCGCCGACACCGCCGCCTCCGAGGTAATGGAGGATGCGGCCGCGCGCCTTCCTTATGGCCGGCAGCAACTCCTCGACGGCTTGGCGGCGGATGCGGCGGGGCGGCGAGACGGGCCAGCTAATGCACACATATCGGCTGTGCGCCGATGGAGACGCGGGCTCGTCCTTCACGCGGCGCCCAATCTGGACGCCGCGACAGCGGCTGCGCGGGGATGATGCGGACTCCTCCTTGACCCGGAGGGGTGGGGACATCGGGTCCGGCTTAACGCGGTAGCGCGGCGGGGACGATGGCTCCTCCTTGACCCGCATCGGCGACGGTGGTGCCGGGCCCATCTGACGGAGCGAGCGCTCCGTCATGATCTCCATCTAACGGACGAATTCTTTGTCCGTCAGAGCTGCCTCCGCGAGAAGGTCCGGCCGCTGCTGCGGCTGCTGGTCCTCCTCGTCGCCGGAGACGAGGACGATCTCCTGCTTGCCGGAGGAGCCGGCCGTCGTGGATGCCGGGGGGCCCGAAGATCACGGGCGCCGGCGCCAAGATCCACCCGAGGATGAACTCCCACCGCCACCGCCTGCTAGCGCGGACCACCACGACTTCGGCATCGCCGCTATAGGAGGACGGGCTTGGAGAGGAGGAGGGAATCGGAGAGAAGGAGATGCTTATATAGTCGCGGCCAGGACAGGCAAAGGGGCGGTCAGCCCGCTTCAATGCGGCGCAGCGGCCGGATTTGGTTCCTCGGGAAGCTGCGTCCGCATTAAAGCGGTGGCTGCCAACAGGTCGCATCGGTCAGTGCCGCCCTCCCTCCGGTCACATCGCGAGGCATCAATGCCGGCTGCTCTGTGCTCTGGGGCAGCATGAATGCGGCGCGATAAGCGGCACGTGCATCTGATGGAAAGCGCGGGCGGGGCGGGTGGACGGTTTTCGGTGGGCCAGGGAAGTCAGACGCGGGCATGTGAGCTGTCCGGACGCCGGCAAAGCCCCCCTCCCCCCACGTTTGTCTCTGGTTTGCGGGAGAAAGTACGTCCGGACCGCCCTGCGGACCGATAGAGGACCGCGTTGGATGGCTTCCGCGGTCCGGACAGCGCGGTCCGGACATATGCGGGCGGTTCGAGGGTCGCCGTTGGAGATGCCCTAATGCATGTGCAACTTTTTGTAATAAAAAGTGTCCACACACATCATCCAGTATTTCTTGAAGTCGAGATCGCCCTCCCTCCTGCGACGCTCCCGCGAGCATCTGGGGTGAAACCCTAGCCACCAGCTCTCCCCCTACCTCCTCCGGTCCCCCCCCCCTAGCTGCTAGGAGGCGCCACCGGGCAAAGCCCAGCCGGCGTCGGCAGCGGCGGGGCTTCCCTATTCCCCTTTTGCTCACCCCAGAGGCTGGCGCGGGACGGCTAGGTGTGCAGAGCTGCTGGCTCAAGCAAGGCCTAGCGCCGCGACGGCGGGCGGCTCGGGCGACGGCGTGGCCCTCGATCTGGTGGCAGCGCTTCGGCACTCTGGGTGCTCGCGGGAAGTGCAGCGGCCGCGGGTGGCATCTTCTTCAGGCAGTGCCGTGCGGGATGGTCCTGGCCAAATCTGGCCGATCTAGCGCCCACGGCCCATCGTGCGACAGGGGGTGCGTGCGGCCTGGGTCACGGGTGACCCGCTCTACCGTGGCCTGCGGCTGGTGGAGCTGGCGGTGGGGCATGCGTGCAGGGAGGTTGAGGGCGCGGGTTGCAGCTGGTTCAGCTGCGTTCGGCCTGGCCGTATCTTGCAGCAACGCAGGCTGCGGAAAGCAAGGGATGCGGGCGGCAACCTCTGTGACGGCCACCTCGGCTGGTGGAGGGCGTGGCGCAGCGGCGGTGGTGAGAATTCTCGCCATTCCTTAGCTCGGAAGAACTCAGGTTTGACCAAGGGGCGCGTTCTAGGTGGAAAGGAGTGGCCTTTTGCTCCTTTGCCAGTCGGCGGCGTGGTGGTTCGTGGCAAGGACGGCAGGATGGTCGCGCAGCCGGCGTCCCTGGTGGTGGGAGCCACAGTGCTTGTGGGCGGAGCCCATGGCTCGGATGCTGGCCAGCTATCATGGTCATGAGGGCGACGTGGTGGCTGGCGATCGGCGGTCGGTGGTGGCGGTACGGCAGTGCCCGTACCATGTTTCGGGCATGGATCATGAGAGCTGGGGTGAAAACCTTGTCTGCCTTGGGCAGGCCGTCGGTGACGGCGCCCGTGGGTGTCGCCGCCTTCTTGAAGGCACGGTCGTGGCTGCTCGATCCTATTCGAGACTCTCTGGGTGAAATCCCAGATCACTTCAATAGGGCGGTGGCGGCGTTCTGGTGTCGTGCGCTTCCTGAAGGCACCGCTTTGGAGGCCTCGGCTCGTCAATGTTCGGCTATGTCCCCGTTTACCTCAAGTGCTGCTTTGTTGCTTATCGTTCGTTTGCTTGGTGGTATCTAGGGATTAGCTGATCTTCAGCATCTTTGTATCCAACCTAGGGTGTGTGTGGTGTTGCGCTTGTATCCGGTGGTTGTATGTGGTCAGTGCTCTATATATAAATCGGGGCGCGAGCCTTTTTCGTCTATATTCCTCAATGGTGGAATCGAAGTTCAGAGTTAGATGGGGGTGTGTGCTGATGCGCGAGGAGAGGTGGTTCCTCCTTGACATGGCGGACACCTTTTGAGAAGGCAATGTGTTTGTGGTAATGCCTAAGAGAATAACTACATTTTGTGCAGGTTTTCTCAACATCCAACAGCGTGCTGCTGCTAGCGCAATCTTTCATTGACACCTCGGTGTTAAGGGCATCTCTAAACGATAGTCACAATAGTTGTGTAAGCCAAAAATTTGCTAGGACCGATGGATTGACGTGACAGGCACACACCAGAGGGGAGAAGGTAGCTATATGTTCCTATGAATCTAATCAATCTAGCTTCAGATCAGATCCGGCATCTGGGAGCGTGCAATGCACGAGCTTCCATGTGATCATCCTCTGTTAGGGAGACACTATACTGTATATGCATGTGCATAGTACTATCCACATGCTTCAAAATGAACTAGGCACTGTCCTACTACATCGCTAATTCATGTCTACCCTTAATTGCTGCACGATCGATGTTCCTCGATCACATAGAGCTAGCGCGCCGACCAATCTGTGGTGGAGGAACTATTCTTCTGTGTACTCTTTTTGGAAATATTAGCACCACCATGTATCCATTTAATTCCTCGATTCCCACTGCAGCTCAATCCTCCATCAACATTTTTTTTAGAAAAGGAGGATATACCCCCGGCCTCTGCATCTGGGCGATGCATGCAGCCATTTTATTAATTATTCACAAAGACCTTACAAAGTAATACATCAGTAAGCCTGAAGCCACCATATTGACAATCCTCCATCAACATATGTTGTTTTTCATTTTGGTTTGGAACTAATTCCGTTCACTGCATACATGCTGGCTACAAAGGACAATACTGCATATATGTTGCTAGCTAGCAATTGCTAGGTTAGATTGAAATTAAGTGAAGCTAGATTGAAATTAAGTGAAGCTAGGTAGGATAATATCAAATTTAAGCAAGCATGGCTAACTCTGATCCAACACTTGTGCGATTGCACTTGCCTGCTTCCATCAACAAGCTAGCTAAAACAGAAGTTCACTCTATATATCTCTTGCAGGCATGCAGTTAATACTTCAGTCAAATAGCTATGTCTAATCCAGTAAAAGCTACCATGTTTTACATTAACGGTGAGTAAAACTGATCTCCAACAAATGTTCATCATATATACAATATACCACTACTAGAAAACCTAGCTTTGATCCGGAGCATTAGTCCCGGCCGGGTTTGGGCCCGGGACTAATGTGATCATTAGTCCCGGTTCCAACAGCTAGGAGCGGACGGGGGCACGGCCCCCTTTAGTCCCGGTTGGTGATACCAACCGGGACTAAAGGGGTGGCGGCAGGCTGGGGCCCCTGCGAGCACCTTTAGTCCCGGTTGGTATCACCAACCGGGACTAGAGATGGACCTTTAGTCCCGGTTTGTATAACCAATCGGGACTAAAGATCTCCCTATATATATATATAGATGCTTCGTCCAGCCCGAGCCCAAGCTCTCATTTCTCTCCTCTCTGTTTCCTTCCCCTAGCTCGAGCTCATCCTCCATTGTTGCCAAGATTTGTCAAGATTGGAGGCACCCCATCTATTCAAGGGTTCTAAAAGGTTAGCAACTTCATCCTTTCATCTATCATTGCTAATTTAGCTCGTTTCATGCTCTAAGTATAGTGATTTGTGGGTTTTAGTTTGGGAGTAATTATGTGGGAGTTTATTTAATTTATATGCAATTTGAGCTCAATTAACTTCTTAGTTTGCATATGTGTAGGTGTGGTTTACTTAGTGCCTTCTCGTCCCCATCCTCACCGCCGTCCATCGCCCGCAACGTCCCGTCGCCGGCACCATCTTGGTGAGCCTCTTGTTCTTATCCTTTTTGTAAAAAAAATAAATCTTATTTGTATGATTTAGATAGTTACTTGTATAATTCTCTTACTTGTATGATTGTTTGTTATACATAGTGCCATGGTTTTGATATCCGTCCCCGTCGGCCCTCGTCCGGTTTATGATTCGGATGTGGTATATTATCTTTTATAACTATTTGTTGCATTTCGTGTTTTTGACAATTCTGCCCATCAAGTTGACATAGATATTTTTATCTAGGAGGTATGTGAACCTGAAATTGCAACCGACCCTCTTGTCGAGAAGTTAAATTTAGTTGAAAAAGAAATCGAGTATTTGAAAGAAAAATTGAAAAGAATTGAAGAAGAGAAGATGAAATTGGAGTTGTATGTTGCCGATGTCGTCGATGATCACAAGATCAAGATGGATGCAATGCGCTTGAAGATTAGAAAGATTAGAAAATATGCCGTTAATAAAGAGGCTTGGTATCATTATGCTGTTGGATCAATTATTACCTTAGTTGTGATTTTGATCACATTTGTTGTTGCATTTAAATGCTTTAGCTAGATAGTTGTATGTTGTTTTATGAGAATAAGTGTGTATGAACTTTATGTATGAACTTGTATTAATTTGGTCTTTTCGATGTTGTGTAATGAAGATGAGCCAGCAATGGATGTACGATGACCGACGCTCTCTCCAGTTCATTAATGGTGTGCATAGTTTTCTGCGTGCGGCTGAGACAAACAAGCGAAAAAGTTTTATGTGTTGTCCATGTGGTGTCTGTAAGAATGATAGGAATTACTCTACCTCAAAAGTCCTTCACAGCCACCTGCTTCAGTCCGGTTTCATGTCCGGCTATAACTGTTGGACCAAGCAAGGAGAAAGAGGGGTTATAATCGAAGAGAATGAAGAAGATGAGGATGATGACAACTATCCTAGGTTCCCTGAATACGATGGTACTACAATGGGGGAAGAAGCTGAAGAAGAGGCATCAGATGAGCCCGCTGATGATCTTGGTCGGGCCATTGCTGATGCAAAGAGAAACTGCGCAAGTGAAAAGGAGAAGTTGAAGTTGCAGCGCATGTCAGAGGATCACAAAAAATTGTTGTACCCAAATTGCGAAGATGACAAGAAAAAGTTGGGTACCACACTGGAATTGCTGCAATGGAAGGCAGAGAATGGTGTATCTGACAAGGGATTTGAAAAGTTGCTGAAAATGTTAAAGAAGATGCTTCCAAGGACAACGAATTGCCCGACAGTACGTACGAAGCAAAGAAGGCTGTCTGCCCTCTAGGATTAGAGGTACAGAAGATACATGCATGCCCTAATGACTGCATCCTCTACCGCGGTGAGGAGTACGAGAATTTGAATGCATGCCCGGTATGCGGTGCATTGCACTATAAGATCAGCCGCGATGACCCTGGTGATGTTGAGGGCGAGCGCCCCAGGAAGAGGGTTCCTGCCAAGGTGATGTGGTATGCTCGTATAATACTACGGTTGAAACGTTTGTTCCAAAACAAAGACCATGTCAAGTTGTTGTGATGGCACAAAGAAGACCGTAAGAAAGACGGGATGTTGAGAGTACCCGCTGATGGGTCGCTGTGGAGAAAATTGAGAGAAAGTGGCCGGAGTTTGCAGCTGACGCAAGGAACTTATGGTTTGGTATAAGTGCAGATGGCATTAATCCTTCTGGGGAGCAGAGCAGCAATCATAGCACCTGGCGTGTGACTCTATGTATCTATAACCTTCCTCCTTGGTTGTGCATGAAGCGGAAGTTCATTATGATGCCAGTGCTCATCCAAGGCCCTAAGCAACCCGGCAATGACATTGATGTGTACCTAAGGCCATTAGTTGAAGAACTTTTACAGTTGTGGGATATAAAAGGTGTACGTGTGTGGGATGAGCACAAGCAGCAGGAATTTGACCTACGAGCGTTGCTGTTTGTAACCATCAATGATTGGTCTGCTCTTAGTAACCTTTCAGGACAGACAAACAAGGGATACAATGCATGCACGCACTGTTTAGATGAGACTAAAAGTATATATTTGGATAAATGTAAAAAGAATGTGTACCTGGGACATCGTCGATTTCTTCCAATCAAGCTTCTCTTAAGAAAGAAAGGCAGGCATTTCAAAGATGAGGCAGATCACCGGAAGAAGCCTGACCACCGTACAGGTGATCATATACTTGATATGGTCAAAGATTTAAAAGTAATCTTTGGAAAGGGTCCTGGCGGACAATCTGTTCCGAATGACGCTGACGGACACGCACCCATGTGGAAGAAGAAATCTATATTTTGGGACCTACCCTATTGGAAAGTCCTAGAGGTCCGCTCTGCAATCGACGTGATGCACGTGACGAAGAATCTTTGCGTGAACCTGCTTGGCTTCTTGGGCGTGTATGGGAAGACAAAAGATACACTGGAGGCACGGGAGGACTAGCAACGTATGCACGAAAAAGACGGCATGCATCCAAAGCAGTATCAAGGTCCTGCCAGCTACGCTCTTACCAAAGAAGAGAAGGAAATCTTTTTTGAATGCCTGCTCAGTATGAAGGTCCCGTCTGGCTTCTCGTCGAATATAAAGGGAATAATAAATATGGCAGAGAAAAAAAATTCCAAAACCTAAAGTCTCATGACTGCCACGTGATTATGACGCAATTACTTCCGGTTGCATTGAGGGGGCTTCTACCGGAAAATGTTCGATTAGCCATTGTGAAGCTATGTGCATTCCTCAAGGCAATTTCTCAGAAGGTAATCGATCCAGAAATCCTACCAAGGTTACAGAATGATTTGGTCCAATGTCTTGTCAGTTTCGAGTTGGTGTTCCCACCATCCTTCTTTAATATTATGACGCACGTCCTAGTTCACCTAGTCGAAGAGATTACCATTCTGGGTCCTATATTTCTACACAATATGTTCCCCTTTGAGAGGTTCATGGGAGTCTTAAAGAAATATGTTCATAACCGTGCTAGGCCAGAAGGAAGCATCTCCAAGGGCCATGAAACATAGGAGGTTATTGAGTTTTGTGTTGACTTTATTCCTGACCTTAAGCCGATTGGTGTTCCTGAATCGCGGCATGAGGGGAGACTGAGTGGAAAAGGCACGCTAGGAAAGGATTCAGTAATATGTATGGACAGGCATTCTTTCACTCAAGCACACTACACAGTTCTACAAAATTCCACCTTGGTGGCTCCGTATATCGAGGAACACATGGATATTGTACGCTACAAGAACCCGGAGCAGTCTGACCCCTGGATTAAACATACACACATGGCGACTTTCTGCGGTTGGTTGCAAACACATCTCATGAATGACACCACTGTTGGAGATGAGTTGTACTTGTTGGCCAAGTCACCATCTTCGACTATATTGACTTTCAAAGGGTACGAGATAAATGGGAATACATTTTACACGATCGCCCAAGATAAAAAGAGCACCAACCAAAACAGTGGTGTCCGCTTTGATGCAACAAACAACAATAGGAAAAAGGACATATATTATGGTTACATAGAGGAGATATGGAAACTTGACTATGGATCTTCTTTTAAGGTCCCTTTGTTTCGGTGCAAATGGGTCAATCTGACAGGAGGCGGGGTAAAGGTAGACCCGCAGTACGGAATGACAACAGTGGATCTCAACAATCTTGGGTACATAGACGAACCATTCGTCCTAGCCAATGATGTGGCACACGTTTTCTATGTGAAGGACATGTCTACCAATTCGTCCTAGCCAAGATAAGGAAGCGAATACATCATACGATGAGCCAAAGCGCCACATAGTTCTTTCAGGGAAAAGAAACCTCGTGGGAATGGAGGACAAGATAGACATGTCAGAAGATTAAGAAAAGTTTGATGAAATTCCACCCTTCACAGTGAAGACTGACCCAAGCATCCTGTTAAATGATGAAGATTTATACCCGAAGATTACGGCGCAATCATAAGCAAGGGCCACACGCGAAGAAAAAGTTTTATACCCCAAGATCCCACTCTGGGATGTGACCGGCTTCACCGTCATCACTTTCTCTCTAGTGAGTTTCCGGACTTATAGCTGGAAAGTCCCACTTCGGACAAACCGGAGGGAATCTTTGTAAGAGTTAGGGTATATATGTGTTTTGGCATTTTGGCATTTTGGCATTTGAAACATGATTTTTGAATAATTATTTATTAAGTTATGAATTTTCAATTATTCCTGTCCTTTTATTATTTTAATTATACAGAGGAGTTAATCAATGCAATTACACAAAACAGCTAAACAGAATCTGTTTTTGATTAAAACGCCTATTTAAAATATCCTAAAATTTCCCAAATTGAACATACTGATAAAACACACTAATATTAAATAGCAGAAAACCAAAGTCAAAACGATTAAAGTGAAAACAAAACCAAAGTCAAAACAGTAGTATTTTTTGCAATAAACCTAATTTAAAATAAACTAAAAATAAATCACTAGATGCTACTGTATAAACAAAACAATAAGAAAACAGTAGCAAAAATAATTACTCAAAAACTATTTTTAAATAAAAGATATTCCCAAAATAGTGTTTGAAGCAAATTTGAGCAAATTCAAATTTAAACAACTCAAATTTGAAAACTAAGTGCACCAACAGAAACTTCATAATTTGGTGAACCCAATGCAAAAAGAATCACTCAATTCGGATCTATAAACTAAAAGATATTCAATTTCTAAAACAGAAACAAAATCTGAAAATAAAACAGAACAGAAAAAGGCTAAAACACTACTGGTCAGGCACTGGACACATGACGGCTCCTGATTCGCTACGGGTGCGGGCGATCTAAAACTACAGGCGGACGGCCGATCCACAAAAGAAAACGATTCGCGTTATTTGACTTTAGTCCCGGTTGCAACCACCAACCGGGACTAAAGGTTCCTTCTCCCGCGCTTAATTTGGGCCGCCGAAAAGAGACCTTTAGTCCCGATTCATGGCTGGCGCCGGGACTAAGGGACCTTTAGTCCCGGTTCGTGACTGGAGCCGGAACTAAATGTCGCGGCTATATAACTCGATCGTGTCCCGGTGCCAGCCACCGCCCGAGAGAAGGAATAGAACCACGCCGCCAGGCTGCCGGATTTCACCACCGTTCCGTCGTCGTTCTCCGACGATCCGCACCGCCGCCCCGCCTCGGCCACCTCCCGCCTCGGCCACCTCTCGCCCCGGCCTCCTCGTCCCCTGGCCACGGCTCCGGCGGCCCTCACCCCTGCCCCACGGCCGGCCCTGCTCGGCTGCTGCTCCGGCTCGCCGTCGCCGGCCCCAGCCAGGCCGGCAATCCTCTGCTGCTGCTCCGGAGTCCCTAAGGTAATCCTGGTGCTCTGCTCACGCACTGCAATCCTGGTGCTCTGCTCGCGCAATCCTGGCGCTCTGCTCGCGCACTGGACGTGATCACCAGCCGTTCGACGAAATGCCAATGGCATCTAGGGGGACCCAAATGAACAACAAATTAGCAGGATTGTGCTCCTGGGCATGAGAGGGGTGATGGACAAGCTGGTTTGGGGAGAGGGGCTAGTGTTAACTGCAGTTTAGAAAGGTGTCCAAATTCTGTCATGCTCACCAGGTGCTTGATGAAATGAATAGGTGACCTAGGGATTTCTGTTGGCTGTGAAAATTGGCAGTATGATGTCTCATTGGATGCTAAAGATGATAGTGAAGTTGGTTTTATAAAAGGAAAAACTTGCTAGTGCAAATTTGGAGGAGTTTCAGTTCTGTACCAAAACTGCAGGGAATTATTTGATGGATTTAAGAGATACAAATGGAGATGATCTTCTGGACTTAAGGGTTTCATTGGAGGTACTATGAGGTTGAAAAATTTCAGAATTTATGGAGCAAGGAAAATTAGGGTTGTAGTTCAATGCTCAAGTTGGACCAGAATTGAAAAGATGGTGCTGTTGTCAAAATTTTCAAAAGACTTGGATGGGTTTTTGCACAAAAGTGATGTATAGGCCTAAGAGAGTCTCCCATAATTTTGTGGCATTTTTTAAAAATTTATTAAAAATAGTTCTAGTGCAACAGGAGGATTTTAAAGTTTGAAAATGCCACTAAAAGAATTATTTTTGGGGGCAAATTTTTATTATGGAAATAATTCGTACTGATATTTAAAAAGTAATAACAGGGTTGGGCAAATAATTTTTAGAGTAATTTTATTTCTGTTAACAGTAGTTTTAAAACAGAACTAGAATTTGCATGACTAGTGATAAAAATAGTTATTTTATTTTTATTTGAAAGTTTTTCTTTTTGCCACTAAATTATTTTAGTAAGACTTTCTGTTAAGTTGTAAAACTAATATTTTTCTAAGTAATTAAAATTTATTTAGATATATTAGTGATATGACATAGTTTCTTATTAACTTTAGCATTAGAATAGCTTTTTAATTATTTCATTTTGCTAGTAAATAATTTAGTTAATTACTTTCTGTTAAGTTAGTTGTTTTAAAATTTCTTTTCTGTTAAGACTTTAATTAGGACAGAAAGTTAATTGTATGGTGTAGTTTAGCACTATAGTTTTCCTTTGTGTGATTTGGTGTTTTCTTTGGTTTTTGTCTTGGTTTTCTTTGATTGTTTTATTATTAGTTTTACTTGCTGTTATGATTATTAGGATGAATTCCTCATTGTGTGCAAATTGTTTGATTCGTTAGACCATCCGGAGTGCGAAGCTTGTTATTACGAGTCTTTGGAGTTTCAAGCTCACCAGGAAGGCAAGTCACTTTGATCATTGTTTTACCTATGTTTTATTTGCATTAGTTACCACCTTTCCACCATGCAAGCTTGTTGAGTGCATTATAATTGTTTTATCTTTCTTCTGGATTAGTTAAGCTATGGACGATAGCGGCAGAGACCATGAAGAGGATATCATGTTCGACATGATACGCTCCTCCCAAAACCCAAAGAATAAACCAGATGACGGCTCACAATATCTGAACGAGTCCAGTGAGGGACTTGAGGAAGAACCAAGAGACGAAGGGCAAACAAACAATGATGGCGAAGAAAATGTTCTCCAATTAACAAAGTCCGGCGAGGTATATATATATTAGGCCTCTGGTGATCATTAGATGTATTAATTGATTTGTATATATATATATTAACGAATCTTTCTTCTTTTTGCCCTCCGGATCGAGCAAATCTTCTACAAGGGTACGAGGCCGGGCCAAAAAGTTGGCCGATGGCATAAAGTACAACATCGATGAAGTCGCAGCAGATGGCGAACCGATTGCTCCTGCACAGAATGCCCATAAATTTATAAGTTAATGCGGAGTTATTGTTAGGGACAACATCCCGATCACCATTCAAGAATGGAATAAGGCAAAGGAAGATCGAGAAGTTAGTTATGTGGACGAAAGATTGAAAATTTTGCTTTGGGATACGCTCATGTCACATTTCAACCTGCCAGAGGGTTTCACAGATGGCCAATGGTTGAAAGTCAAGCAGTTTGCTCTTAAGAAGATGGCCACACAATTCCAGAGCTGGAAGAAAAGATTATGGAGCGAGTACATCAAGGCAAAAAAGAAGACTCCAGAATTCACTGGAGCACTAGAGAAGATAAAAGATCATTGGGACGCATTTGTGGAGTACAAGGAATCGGATGAAGCTCTGGAAAGGTCGAAAAAAAACAAGATAAATGCTGAGAAAAAAGAGTATCACCATGTTCTGGGACCAGGTGGCTACAAGAGTGGCGTGCCTAAGTGGGAAGCAGCTGAAGCCAAGATGATTGCTGAAGGGGTCACTCCAAAAACAGTGGGTTGGCCTGAGAGGTCCAGGAATTGGTTTTATGCGCATGGGGGAAAGTTGGACCCAGCGACAGGGGAGATTATTGAAAAGGCATCTCTTAAAACACCCTCGGACGCTTTACTTCAAGCAATAGAAGATGCTCAAAAGGGGGTGTTCCAGCCCGAGAGAGAGAACGACGAGCTTACACGTGCCCTCGGGAATCCTGAACACGGAGGACGAACACGAGGCAAAGGCGTTGTTCCGTGGGTTCAGGGGTTTTCGGAGTGGAACGACACTTATAGAAGTCGTGCGAGAAAAAAGAAGCAGGATGCAGACCGGCTTTAAAAGGTAGAATCAAAGAACGCGGAGTTGGAACACATTTTAATGTGGCAGCAGCAGCAGATCGACACAATTAGCCAGCAAAGGGCGTCTCAGCGGCAGGAGTAAGCAGATCCAGCATTGGATAGTACCGTCCCATCTATGCGAAAAAGCAGCGTGGGTTCCACGGGGGTCCCGACCGATGATGCACTGCTGGCTCGCTACCCCGTGGATGATATCAAAGAGACGACAAGTTGTGAGCTACACATGAAAATGAAGAACATATCCATGAAGGTGGCGGTCGGCTTTGCTTTACCGAATGCACCTGAAGCAACCATCCATGGCAATCCGATTCCAGCTGGCTATGCTCGTGTCGGGATATGACTCACAAGAGCTTGACATTCCTGGAGGTCAAGGGGAGCAGACACTGGAAGAAGTCATACGTGGTCTTATTGTATGGAGAAAGGATTGCATCGTGTTTCCAAACTCGGCGCCAAGGCCACCGACTCCTCCGAGTAGCAATACACATGCAAGTCCGCCGCGTCAGCCGACTCCACCCCACCTCGAGACGGAGCCCAGCGCGAGTCCGCCATATCGATCTCGGCCGCGTCAGCCGACTCCACCCCTTATGTCCCAGCAGCAGGGCCACAAGTGGAAGAGAGCACCAAAGAAGAAACCCGAGCCTCCTGCCAAAAAGAAGTTAGCTTACGAGATGACTGAGGAGGAAACCAGATCGGTCGTGGCTTCCGAAGTGAAGTCCCATTTTGCACCGAAACCGCCCCCGCCGCCAAAGGAGATAATACCTGCGAAAACCGTACAACACTTTGTGGATCTTCTAGAGCGACCCCCGGCACATGTGGAGAATAGGCCATCAGACTATGAACGCTGTATTAGCAAGTCATATCATGATCAAATGCAGCAGTCGAAAAGTACAAGTAGTAATAAAAGTGGGAAAACAGTTCCCCAGTTCGGAGAACAGGCAATGCAATCGATCCCCCCGCTCAAGGTGATTACCGATAACGCGCTAACCGACGCTGCTAGAGAGATGGGTATCACTGTTGAACAACTCCTAGGCACCGAGGAACTCTCCATGGGTGAACTAGTATGGAAATATGTCCCCGGGAACCCTCTGGTCAGACCTGAGCAGGCCGAGCATCTACCAACACAAATGCGAAGATTGCATGAGTGGTACATAAAAGAAGTAGCGAACGGGCGACAGACGCTCAGCGTGAAAGTCAAGGAAGAGCATTACTTCTATGAAAACGAGATAATCATTGATCTTTCAGAAATTTTTCAGTTATACAATCAAGCCGCACTCGACAAATCTATCGTCAGTTGCTATTGTCTGTAAGTGATTTCTTTCTGTAATTTAAGTCTCTAGCTCAGCTCGTTCATTGCCTATAATTATCCTCACTATATTCTTTTGTACGCTATTATGCAGAATGAAGATTCTCCTATGCCAAAAAGAGAGAATCTTTGACATTGGGTTCGTTGACCCATATATCATTCATGAACTAAGTATAAAAGACTTCCCCGATGACACAGAGGAGAACTTGCTAAGGTTTTTGAAGGCACAAAATACCAAAACAGATATACTATTTCCTTACAACTTCAAGTGAGTGTTACTGTCTTGTACTACAAATTCTATTTTTTGCTTACTCGATGTTAAGTATAGTTCATGAGTTATGCATGCCTGCTTATATAAACGTGTGCGCAGGTTCCACTGGATCCTGGTAAACATTAAATTTGACGCTGGAACAGTTGAAACCATGGACTCACTATGTAGAGACCCTCAAGAATACACCAGCTTGATTTTGATGCTCGACAGGTAATTACAATCAGTATCGCACTATATCGGCCTCTTTCGTTCATTTCCTGATATCAAGTAACTAATAACTTCTTTATTCATTTTCTTTTCCGGGCAGGGTTTAGAAACGGTTCACCAAAGAGGTTGTCGGTGAATGGAAACCCAAGCTGTCATTGCGACGGATCAAGGTAATTAAGTACTACTAGCTAGGTCCGCGCACCTCTTTAATTCTAGTATCAATACCATTATCATGCTTGATTATTATCTAATTGAATTCTATTCTCGCAAAGTGCATGGGGCAGGAACAGGGGACTAATTTATGTGCATACTACGTTTGCGAGAACATTCGCATGACGACCGAATGGCGCAGAGATGTAAGACAACTACAGGTACGTAAACATTATTCACAATTTTTTTAATGATCTAATATATATACACACAACTAATATATTCATATTGATCTCCTTCTTTAAAGATGCAAGAGATGCGGGATAGGCTCCTACCAAAGAACCGCATACGAGCAATTCAAGAGGAAGTTGCGGGATTTTTGCTTAGGGAGGTCATACCTGAAAGAGGAGAATACCATTGCACCTAATGCCTGCATGTAATGATCTGCAAATTGTAGGAGAAATTGCATATACCAAATTGTACATATATATTTGTATGGTCGTACGAGAAATTATATGATATATGTATGGTCGTACGAGAAATTATATTATATATGCATAACGTGTACAATATGTAGTAGCGTAAAATATGTTTGAAATGAAAAAGAATTGAATGGAAAACACAAAATGAAAAGGAAAAATAAACCATAAAGCCTAAAACCCTAAAACCCTAAACCCCTAAACCCTTAGTCCCGGTTGGTGTCACCAACCGGGACTAAAGGTCCCCAGCCCCAGCGCACGAGCGCAGCCACGTGGAGGGCCTTTAGTCCCGGTTTGTGACCAACCGGGACTAAAGGGTGGGGGCCTTTAGTCCCGGTTGGTGACCCGGTACTAGAGGCCCTTCCCAACCGGGACTAAAGGCCCGTTTTCTACTAGTGTACACATACATTGGGTCATAAACAAGTAGTCATTGTTTCATTAGCACTTCAACAACATCGTCAGCACTACGGCTCGAACGAATGAGCGGTGGCCATGGTCAGATGTGAAAAAGAGTTAATGGTATCAACATTCCAATGTTAAGAACCTTGTATAAGGTGATAATAACACAAGGTATTTCATATGATAGCCAATGGAAAGCATCATAAAAAGTGCATCTCTAGCCTCCATCCAGATGATGGGGTCAGTAAAGGCGCCCCTCACTTAAAAGACTATGTGACGAAGTATTACAAAGATATCTTCGTCCCACTGGAAACAAGTCACGTTTCCTTGGCAGAGTCAGGTATAGATGACATTCCTAGAGATGTGCTCGACAGTCCCAAGCTAGAGGTCGTCTTTTTTACTTCTCTCCCATCGCCCGGCTAGTACTAGGACGGTCTCGTCCTAACCGGAAGGCATGACTCTTGTTTGTTTCTGGATAACCTTCCTTCTCTATATCCATATAACCGAAGGCCTCTCATAACAGTGCATGACAAGATAAAAGAAATTACATGGATTTTGTGCTGCATGTACAACTTTTCTCTGGTGCTTTTTATTACAAATGGGAAAACGACGGTGGCCTGAAAAGCGCGGCACACACACAAACTTACGGTTTCACACATGAAATTAAGAGGGTCGGCATGCTAAGCAAAATGGAAATAACAAACTAGCTAGCAATGTTAAATCATACTGCAGATAGTCATGCACTGCGAGAAGGAGGAGGAGGATCGATCATATAGTTGGCTGCATTGCTCATCGCACCGCGAGTTGGATAACAGGTGGACGGCGTTGATCCCTCGCTTCATCTTCTTGCCTTCTTCTCCTCTAGTGTCCCCGTGGGCATGCGGACGCACGCCATCGGCGAAGCCGAAATCGCAGCCGAACATGCATCCCACGTAGGAGTTAGGACGGCTCAAACTGCCGGCCGCACTTGGGTTGACAGGAATTGACGATGTCGGCTAGGTCCTTGGCCGTCGCCACGACAAGGAGAAGGGCTAGGCCTAAGACTACACACCAGAGAACAGCGCAGCCACCGCTATGCTTCTTCCTGGAGCCCATACCCATACCCATGGCTAACTCGATAGCTGGCTGGCTAGCTGCTGCTGAACTAATTGGCTATAGTTAACGACGCTGAATATTGATGGATTGGTGAGACCGGCACACACACATATATAATGAGGCTCGTGATGCTAGCTACTGGGCGGCTCTGATGGATCCAATCCACTAGCTTCAGATCAGATCAGATCAGACAACTATGGGTGTGCGATGCATGTGGGCGTAACCTTGTTTGACCGCACCACTTGCTCCACTTCTTTGTTGTTTGTGCTTTTGCCTTGGATCCAGCCTCCGAAGAAGCACAAACTCACAAAAATAGCCACTTGCTTCAATCAAGCCGAGCTCGTCGCCGAGTAGCATTTCGTGTGTTAAGTAGCACAGGGTAAAATGGTGATATATATTGAGTAAAAGTGTCAATAAATATCTATAAATTTTACGGTAGAGTAGTGCATTTTAATTTGTCTATTGGTTACTTCTCTCTGTTTATGGCGTATCATTCGGATATGATCGATCAAATCCAAACTCTGCCTGCGTGCAATTTAGAATCAACTTGCTTTTATTTAGGACAGTATACATGTACATCCACTTTCTTATTCACTTGCTTCGGAATCAACTACTGGGTACACCTCGATAAGCTAGATTAAAAGTGGGTTCGCGACGCGATGCTCCTCGGTTGCATATAATCTCCAGCGGTGGGTCTAGTGTCTCAGCTACTTATCGCTAGATCATAGAGCTAGCGCGGCGTGGTGGAAAAACTTCTATTAACTTACATGTAATCCTTCCAAAAATATTAGCTCCATTCTTCTACTAACTTACATGTATCTAAAACAACCTTCAATTAGTCCAAGCAATATAACCAATGACAAGAGATGGCTCTGCACACATAGAAGCCTAGTTACCAAAAGGACCGAACTCACCTTGCTCTTCATCTGCCGCCACTCTGAACCAGAGTACCAGACCTACATACATGAACCATAGCAGCATCGCCACAGCCAACTGCACCATGCGGAGGTCACGGGCAGGTCTAAGCTCACCAACCACCGCAACAACTGCTGCCAGGGATGTAGCCAGAATTGGTGATATGGGGGCTAGAACTAGTAGCATCAAAATTATAAAAAATATTACATAGTAAATATTTAAGGTGTATATACACCAAATAAAGCTCGTTGTTCTACAATAACAATGAAAAGGATATATCTATTAATTTGATGTCGGCTTTACGACTATTAAGATGAGAGATCCCCATAACTAATATCTCTAGATGGATGGATCATGCGAGAGAGGTATCTTCATCAAACCGATCAGACCAGATCCGACATCTGCGCGCGTGTAGTGCATGGGCTTCCACGAAGCTTTGACTGCCATCACGTGTAGGTGCATCTTGTTTACTCCCCCATGGCCAATCCAATGCATAAGCTTAATTGCTTCAGTACGGCCAGATGCTCCTCGATTGGTTACATGAATGTTTGTAGACTCCAGCGGTGGATCAAGTGGCTCAGCCGCATTATCACTCTGAGTCCATCGAGTGCACGGGGAACTAGGCGTGACGTGTCCTCCTTCATTCTTTACTTTTTTGCGATGAAAATATTGGAGTAAATGGCACCCGCGGTACCATAACTTTTCTGGTGGGTCCACTTAAGTCACTGAACTCTCAAAACGGAAGAACCCGTCACACAACTTGCCAGGCGGGTGCGTATTGGTCACGAACCGGCCACGTCAGCCGCTGAACCGGGCAGTGGCCGGTTTTTTGCTGGAAACTGTCACGTGCGTGTCACGTGAGGGTCTGGGCTACTCTTTTTTTTGCACAAAGCACCCTGGCTTCCTGGTAATTCGCACAAATAGGTCCCCGTGTCTATTCGCACAGTAAATTGGTGAACAGTAAATTAAAAAAAATTAAAAAAAACTGAAATTTTGTGGGATCGAAGATACTCAGGTGCGCAAGGTGCGTGCAAATTTTCGTGCTGTTTGGACATTCCATGAGCTCGTGACAGATGCTTGGTTGCGCAAGGTGCGTGCAAATTTTCGTGCTCAACTGACATCCGAGGAGCTCTAGCCAAAAAAACAAAATAGTGAACTTTTTCAAAGTTTCTTTCTGAGCCAATTTTTTTTTTGCCATGAGCTCCTACAATGTCCAAACACCATGAAAATTTGCACGCACCTTGAGCACCCGAGTATCCTGAATGCCAAAAAAATTCATATTTTTTTGAATTTGTTAGATTTTTTTTGCTATTTTTTTGAATTTACTGTTCACCAATTTACTGTGCGAATAGACATGGGGACCTATTTGTGCGAATTACCAGGAAACCAGGGTGCTTTGTGCAAAAAAATAGCAGCCCAGACCCTCACATGACGCGCGTGACAGTTTCCAGCAATAAACCGTCCACCTGCCCGGTTCAGTGGCTGACGTGGCCGGTTCGTGACCAATACGCACCCGCCTAGCAAGTTGTGTGACGGGTTCTTCCGTTTTGAGAGTTCAGTGACTTAAGTGCACCCGCCAGAAAAGTTGTGGTACCGCGGGTGCCATTTACTCAAAATATTGGCATCACTCTGTGTCGATCTAGTGCATCTAGCTTCATTATATTTAGAGCTAGTTAGCTTGATTCATTGACGCCATGCATATAACCAAAATTGCCAAACACATTGGCAACGCTAGTGCAGTTTTTCTTGCATCACACCTCCTTTTATTCAGAAAGGGAAAGCGGAGGTGGCCTTAAAAGCGCGTCACACACCGAAGGTTGTGTGCTCGCACATGAAATAGGAGGAAAACAGAAATAATAATTAACAAAGTAGAGTAGCTAACAACAAGATCGACCACCTAATTAAAACTTTGTGAGAACAGACGATGCAATCCGTGCTGGAGGCGGCAACAACTTCTCGGCGACAATAGCTTTGTCAGTCCAAGTTCAGGCTGAGGGCTTGTCCTTCTCTTGCGCCCTCTTCCCACAGCGCCAGACGCATGGCGTTACACTAGAGTCAAGGAAGCGCCAGTCGCACTTGTGTATCCCCACCGCCGTCAGCCCATCAACAGCTCCTCCTCTTTTTTCTTCTTGTGTTGATCCCCGCTAGCCTGACGCACACAGCGCCAGACGCATGGCCCGCCCTGCCGCGGAATTAGGCAGATTCGGCGCATGCATGCTCCAACTCCGCCGCCTCCTCTTGCTTCTTCTCCTCCGATTCCTCCGTGGGCCACCAGCTGTGCGACATCCGGCAAATTCTCAGCGTAGCACTCTTTGACGCATTGGTCGACGGGCATGACCTTCTGGGCATTGCAGGCGTCGTAGCACCAGACTGGGTCGGTCAGACGGACGACGGCGTCCGCTTGCTTCCTCTTCTCTTCTTCCTCGCGTCCGGCGCGCTCCGTCGGCATCGCCAGGAGACCAGCTCGCCCTCCAACTCCACCACCTCCTCTTGCTTCTTCTTGTCCTGTCACCCTGTGGGCCGCCAAAAGTCATTTATTTGTAGCTAACAGAACTAAAGCAAACAAATTGATCCTGGCGACGCATGAAGAGATTCAGCCAGCCTCACACGCACGCTCACAGCATGACCGTTATTATTTTTTGGAAAGGAAACGAGCTTAGCTAAGCTAGCTCACTACGAACAAAAGCAGAGCAGTACTACCTCCCGTACAAGCACTCATTGTAGCACGGTCCGAAGTCCGACCGGCCGCGGCACAACGCGGAGCAGTAGGCTGCATCCCCATGCTCCTCAGCCAAGTGCCCGGCTCGCTCACCACCTTCCTTGCCCGCCGCATCGACGACGAGCAGGGCTAAGCCCAGGACTACACACCACACAACAACGCCGTGGCTGCTGCGCTTCTTGTCGGAACACATTCCCATGGCTAGCTAGGTGGCTGGCTGGCTGGTGATGAACTAATTTGCTATGGCTAACAACCCAACCCAAGATGGATGGATTGAGTAGATGGGCACCCCGATATATAAATAGGCCAGTGAAGCCAGCTAGCTAGTAGGTTGGGATGAATCTTCCTGCCGGTGTCCCAACTCCCAAGATGGATGTGATCAGATCCGACTTCTGCGCGCGCAATGCATGTGCATAGCAGGATCATATATCCACTTGCTTCCAAATCAACTACGGTACAGTACCGGTAAGCTAGATTATTGGTTTAAAGAAATGTTTGCTCGCAGGGGCAATGGATGCATTGTTTGACCGCCCCATGGTTGTTGTTAGTGCATAGCTAGATCATATCAACTTGCTTTTGTGCATAATGCATGCCAAGTTACCAACGCGTGGTGGAGATATACGTGTTGTACTTACTTGGAAATACATATTACCTTCACTACTCCTGTTTTTTTTTCTGAACATGGTACAATTGCAGATGCCCACATACATGCATATACAGTTATACACTCACCCCTATAAACGCACGGACGCACACCCTAGACATATTACCATCACTCTGTGCCCTTGTAATTTCTTGATCCGCACTGAATTGTAATTTGCCTTTCCTTCACCGATTATAAATGGTGGTGCAGTCCTCGATTCTTCATCAGGATAGGCTGCATTTCCTTTTGGTTCTGAAGATCATTTTCCGGCAGAAGTCATTGTCGACGATCCATATTAGAATATTTTACTAGGTATTATCAAAATTCATATTAGAAAGGAGACTTTATGCTTCATCATAATACATTTTTTTCTAGAATCCTGCCAATTTCCATAGTTCCCCGGAAACATTATATGCGTTAGAAAAACATAGCCTCCATGCAGTACTAAATTATCAACAGCCTTGTCAACAGACGGAACAAAGCTTGAACCTAACTTTGCCTATCACTACGACATCATCTTTCCTCCTGCCGCGCATCAATCCTAGCGTCGACATCTTCAAATTCAAAATTTTCCGCCCAACAGTGGGGCATGTACCATTTTTGAACTTGTGCATGGAGGAGGCTAGAACAAATTTGGGCGTGAGAAAAAAATCCAGTGTAAGTACATTCAGTCATAATATCTCTTGAATGATACATGCAGTCATAATATCTCGTGAATGATCAAGCTTGGAGGCCAAGACTTAGAAGCATGACTCACACAACCGAAGAGGCACGATGCAACTCTGCCGAAACGTAGCCCATGGCCCCCGAACAAGCACAATTCTTCATCCAGTGTATGTACATGAAATCTAGCCTAGCACCACTTGTCCATGGTACTCCTTGAGATAATGCAAGCGCCATAAGCATTACATAGAGGTATTACCGGTCTCGACGTCCTGAACCTAGGTAAATTTAATTGTGCCACATTTTTTCCCTTTACGTCGTCGAAGTCATCGATGGAGTCCGCTCGATGCCCAACTCGACACTGTAACTGTATGTATATATGTGAACACTGTATCAGCGACCAACATATGTATGAACAAGGACAGCAGGTTATTGGTCTTGTACATTTGCAAGCTCATTATGTGAAATTGGTTTTTTATTAAAAAAAATTGGAGAACTAGTGTACTTTTGGAAAAGAAAAGACCTTGTATTTTTTGTTGTTTTAAATCAAGAGAAAGTTGCGAAAATCATGAATAAACTAGACAGTTCATATATTAATTTATTTGGTTCATATATTAATTTATTTGATGCAACAGATTAGATCTGGGATGACAAAAACAAAAATAGAAACCGTCGCCTTAGCCATTTAACCCCCGAAATATGCTATATATAATGGCTACATCATCTGGTTGGGTTAATAAAAGTACTCCTCGTATTTTGGATAATATTTTGAACATATATTTGACAAGAAAAACATAAATTATGTGTCACCAATACACGGTTAGATTTATATTCGAAAAAGATTTCAGTGATATTGTATTTGTTACATATACTGACATAATTCATATTTTAGTAGTCAAAATTATGGTCAAAATTACGAAAAAACTAATAAACCTACACGGAGAAAATAACCAATAGCACTCATTCGAACATTGGCCGTTGCTACCTCCAGTTACCTGGCTAAAAAGAAAGTGTCTTTTCAGCTGTCACCGGGGATGAATATCAACTCATTTAAAAAAATATTGAGCCGATTTATAATGAATCGGGATAAAAAACCAGACAGAAAAAAAAAAAAAAAACACCGGCCGGCTACATGATCCGACATTTGCGCGCGAGCGGGTGCTGGTCACGAGGCAGCTTTCAAGTGGATGGTGGTTTTTATAAAACAAAAAACATCGCTTTCAAGTGGTCACCACTCACCGGCCAACACACGAAACCAGTAGTGGAGCAAGGATGCACGATCGATCATTTTCATGGAGGGTGGCCATGGGGAACACAAAGCATCTAGGCTACCCGATCCCACATTTGCGCGCAAGTGCTGGTCACGAGCAAGCTTTCAAGTGGATGACGGTTTGATAAAAAATCATCAACTGCATATATACACTTGCTGCTTCAAACAAGAAATTTAAATATTTGGTGTCAGTGTATCTTAAACGCCTGCTTCACGGCTCAACGGACATCAAGTGGCTTGCCTAGCAAAAAAACAAAAACAGAAACAACTTGCTCTGCTTGACACAACTACGAGCTCGTCCATCGAAAGTGAGCAATAAAATACTCTCTACGGACCGGTATAACTTTAACCATCAGTTTAAGTAACGAAATACGTGTCAGTCTACCCCAAAGTATGCTTCTGTGAAACATAATCCATATATGCTTGGTTAAAACGATAGTTAAAGTTAGTATATCAAAATACGTACGACCATCTAAACTCACTCAATTAGCTTAGCACGGGATGCGAGTCCGGACATATGGCTGCCAAACTCCACGGAGCTGGGTATTTAAAAACCCAAAAATCAAGAATCATATTTAAATTTTTAAGAAAATTCACATTTTTTTGAAAAAACTTACATGTCTGCAGTATGGGTCTGTGAATTAGGTTTGCAAATATTGTGATTTCTAGCCTATACAGAAAAATAAAATAAAATTTTGGCCCAACAAAAAAAATCCCGGACCATTTGAAATACATATTTTGTCTTTTTTATGCCACGTGTGAAAAATATATATTGCTATAAAATTCCACACATACCTAGTATAGATGTGTATGTGTATACATAAAATATTTCTAATTTTTTCTCTTGTACAAATATCGTATTTTAACCAGGCTCCCTGTATCCCGGCCTCCATTTGCATTTTTTGGGCCTCGATGCCCTCTTTCTGCTTTATTTATTTTGAGTTAGCGGGAGATTAAAGACTGTGTTGAATACCATTTTTTTTTAACGAAAAACGCCCCTTTTTCGGTGAAAAATAGTCATGCCTGCTCGCTCATGACTAAATATAGTCTCCGGGCCAGAACTTTTGGGCTGGTTGGGTGTTGGGCTCGGCACAAGAAGGTCGAAGGCTGGGTCGAGCTTACCTTTTGGGCTCGTTCGCCCCTCCGACCGAGCCTGGCTCAGCCGGCTGGCTCGCGAGATCGGGGATCGGGGCCACAACCACGCACGGACACACGTGTTGGTGGTGTTTGGCACCGCTGCTAGCAAACACACCCCTAGTTTACCAGTCATCGGCCGGAGCTCATGCACGTCCCCGCGCCCGTCAATCCTTCCTGCACGGGCTCCTCATTGTCCTCGCTTTATTCCAGAGGCGGCTGGTTTGACCATGATGAGGATGACGACACCAGTACAACTGCGGACCTCGATGATGATGCCGAAGCGGGCGCTCATCTTGTTCAACAACCTCTCTCTCACCAGGCCAAAGCCACCAACAGTAACATGACATAGCCATCGTGCTTCCCCCTCCCCCCCCCCCTCCCCCGCGGCCTGGCGTCATGTCGAAGCAACTATGCATAGCTGCCATCCTAGACCCACATGGCAGTGACCAGTGAGATCTACTTCCATACTCACCAAACCAGCCGTGCTGCACAAAGCAGGAGACAGGCTCCCCGAGCTATGTTTTCTTTCTCGCTGGAGTATTAAGCTCGGCTCGCCTCCGCTAGGGGTCATAAGAGAGTTTATTGTTCCAACCAGCTCAGATACGACATCTACGCGCTTGCAATGCACCGGCTCACGGGCTTCCAGGCATGTCTGACTGCCAGGCGATTACCATACATCATGTTATCATCTTTTATTAGGGACACACCGTACTCTGGATCATATATCAACTTTTTTGAGCGAAAGAGAGGCCTCCCTCTCCGATTTCATACAATGAAACCATCTGGTTTTTGTTACAAGGACCAACTACCACCAACGAACAGTGCATGAAACTAAAAGAGTAGCAGACGATAATCAACATCCCACGGACATGCAGATTACAGACCTAGAGCAACAGGCCACGGGGGGAGGGGGGACCAAGCAACGGGGCCAAACCACAAAAAGGAAGTCTTCAGTCTGCTAGAAGCAAGAACACCAAAGTGAGCCACCTAGCTTAGGTACACCATGTATCCATCCTTGAGAAGCGCGATAGAATTCACTTGCCACCCGCTCGATTAACTTTGCTCCTAGCATCAACATTTTTTCCCCTGTTTTTTTTTTCTTCTGCAACACGGATCATTCCATGATCCAATTACACATTAGTCTTACTATAATCATAGGGTCACAAGAATTCTTACGGTTAAAAATCACATCATTACGACATTTCCAGATGGACCAGAACAGAGCCGAAATGCCAACTAACACAAGTCTTCTTTCACATTTCGGGAAGGTCCTGATCCACCTGCGAAAACAGTCATTTAAATTTGCAGGAATAGAATTTCAAAAGCACAGCGTAGCAAACTCCAGATTAGTATCACCACAGAACAGGAGAAAGACAGATGGTCAATGCTTCCATCTCGCCCACAGAAAACAGAGTCTTTATCCCCTTCCCATCATCTTTTCAGCAGATTATCTCTAGTTAAAATGCTTCTCTTATTCATAAGCCACAAGAAAACTTTAATTCTTGCTGGAGTTTTGATCTTCCACAGAAATTTCTGTGGGAAACCACAATCAGTTATAACAAGAAACATACAAAGGGATTTCACTGAAAATTTCGTGTCAGCAGTAAGCATCCACAGGGGCTTATCCCTTCCCCCATGAATGATAATTTCCTCACATCTACCTTTAAGACTATTCCAAAGCTCTAACGATTCACCATACAAGGTTCTCCTCAAAGAAAAATTGTGCCATCCTTTTCAAGGATCATATATCAACTTGCTTCCTTGTTTGAATATCTCCATGAGCTCCACCTGCTACCCTTGTTTGTTGTTTGTGCAGTTGCTGCATGTGCATAGCTAGATCATATGTCAACTTGCTCTTTATGTGCTACCCCTCCATTCACGCATACAAGATGTATTGAATATTTTAATATAGACTACATACGAACTAAAATGAGTGAACAAACACACTAAAACGTGTTTATATACATCTGATTCAGAAAAGTTAGAACATCTTATATTTCTGAGCTCTACTTAGAAGTCACATAAATCCCACAAAAAAATGATTATAAAGATAAACCATATATATGTCACCTATGTAAGAACATATCTTGTACTTCCACGCGTGAGGTGCTTCTGGTACTCTCAATCCGATGAAAAAATATGATAGATGCAACATACCACTTCATTTTGGTTTTACGAGGCCCACACGTATAAAAGTATAAATACGCTAAATCCGTAGGTGTATATACCTAAATACGTAGTTATATATTTTGCAAAATATTTAGGACACTTAGCTGCCTAGGGACCTTGATCAAGAACCGTAGGATTCTTCTTTCCCATCCATCTTGTCTTTTCCTACAACCAACTAGTAAGCTTGCACGTGCAATGCACGTCTAACCTTAGACCGAACTTTTCTTGTTCATCATAGTTAGGAGGCACATATATTCAAATAAAATCATTTAATTCTTCTCTTCATTCCGACAATTGTGCTCACGTATTGGTCAACAGAAAATCAGAAAATTCAATACTACAGATAATGCACTGATTGATTCCCGGCCTGACTTAACTGAACTTCAGAAGGGGACAACAGCATACTTGCCTTCGTCATTGCCACTCGCGCTCTAGACGGCCGAATGGCGACCCAACGCGACTGAGCGCTGCCCCTGTAAAGCAGCCGGCGCGGCTTATCCATGGCGTAGGAAGGCCCTTCAGTGCAGGCTATGGCATATGGTGGCGGTAAAGGGTCAACACTGTTCCAAGTCAGTTGCGTTGTTGCCTTGAGACGAACAAGTTGTTTGAACAGTAGAGAGGCCAACATCTTCGAATACGTCAAGCATTCCAATCTCAGCCAATTCTGTATGCCAATCACTCTCATCCAGACCATTTTGAAAAGATCCACAATCATGCTCTGTTTCCTCAAGAAAACACTGTTTCCGAGCTTCCTTTACACGCAGAGTAGCTTCGAGGGTAGCTGCAGTCAACTTATCGAACTGTCAATGCATGTCTATGCCAATATGTAATAACTAAACATAACATAGTATAAGAAAAGTTCAAATAGTATATCAATCACAACAATTCTAATCCAAATACAGAATTACTATCATGAAAATTTGATGTGAAGTGGACAATCCATAATTCAGAATTTGCTTCCAGGAAAACCAAAGTCATTTAAATCATCATCACCATTATACAAGGAAGCACACGTACACACAAATATAAACTCGTGAGAGTCTGGATCCTCTTTTATTTTACCACTATTAACAAAAGTAGATCCTCTTTTAGTTGGCAACTATTATTGTTAGGCCCCAAATTAAATTAGCTTAATTTTTTAACACGATTGGACGCATGCCCCAACTGCCGAAGAAAAAAAATAGTTGCTGCAGCGAAATGTTGCAACCACATCTATACATAGAACAGAAAACAAATAATCAGATATTTGACTACTCAGTTCTCCTCAAACTGAACAAAGTGAAATGGTGATGGGCATATCTTTTTCCGATTAACAGGTTCAAATTATCATCAATCCTAGGACGAAATTCACGGACAAATTCATGCCAATAGCTGTGAATCAAAAAAGAAAGAAAAATACTCACCTTCTTGTGCAACGAACAGCCAAGAATACAACTGCAAATACTCCAGGAATAAGGGTGCAAGCATGGCGTCGTACATGATTTATCCAGTAACAGCTGGTGTAGGAACCTATTCTGAATTCTTTGAAACCTAAAGGGCAATCTAAAAATAATTTATTCGATCTAGAAACCTCGTCCAGTCTGAAAAGAGATAATTAAAAGAAAAACACACATATGTATCAGTACAGAGGGAGTTTTGTTTACAACAATGGCTGGAAAATATAGTGCTACATCCCTGTAATAGCATCTATATATAACAACCATATAGAGATATGAATAATAAAATGGATGATAAAGGGAACTGCACGGAGTAATGCACTGCTGTAGGATCCTGGAGCAAAGTAAATATATGTACGATCTTCAATCTTGCAGGCACATAATGTGTTGGCTTTGTTTCTCAAGAGTTGTGTAGGTTATCGTAGGAACATCTGGCTTCAGGCTTTCGACTCTTGACCTCAAACCATTTTCTTTAGTAACTAATCTGCAAATAAATCCACATGGAACTAAGCTGAGATAAAAATAAAACTGAATTTCGCTTATAAAATCAAACCACATAGGCGCTCACCAAAGGGTGAATAAATCAATTCTGATTTCTATGTTACTAAAATCGGATCTAATTCAGATGCATCTCACTTGCAGGCAGGTTAGTCGCAATACCATGTATACTAATCTGAAGAGGATCGTGCAAATTAGGATTAACCATGATGGTTGGGACAAGCGGCTTACATCCCAGGTTGCCGGAGTCCTATTGGTGCTGGTACGAACTGGCCATGATTTGGCGCGGTGACAGTCAGCCTAATTGACGACCCCGTTAACCTCATTTCGAGGCTAGCGAGAGCAGCCTTGGTGGCGGTCCGTCCTATAAACACGTTACCTCTAGAAATCCCTAACAAGAGACATTGGCCTTCTTTTCCACATTACATCTGTCAAAAGATACTGAACATAACATTAATCACTTTAGTTGTCCGGATGACCATAGTATCCTTAAAGCATTATGCGGTTCTTATTTTTACTGAGAAAGAACTTCGTTTGATAATGGTCGCCAATGTCAACATGTATGGTTTAGAAACCACACTGAGATAATTTAGGGAACATCAAATATAGATAAAGTAGATACATCTGTTTTCAGAGCCTGCAGTTCATAATGAAACGCTTGACATCTTTATTATCCTACTAATAACATGAGCAAGTTATCAGTGACAAAGTTGTTGCATCAACTGTCAAAATAAACTACTATAACTGGTTTGGTTACTGAGAGCATTAATTTTTAGAAAAAATATAATTAACATGAGCAAATACTTGTGTATTAGTACAACATGATAGTATTGTAACTCCTTGTATAATGAATATTTCAGAGATTTTTCTTTACGATGTAGATCTCAAAGTAAACAAACTAAATAATCATGTCCAACAAACTATAGACAGACTACTCATTACATGAACCAGATGTAGAGAGCTACTTGCAACAGTCACTACTTTTATGAAGAGTCAACTGACTATTATAATTTTTGGAAGGGCTATGACTATCATATTCATGAACCAAAAAGATACAATACATCATTGGGAAAATGACATACTAAGTGCATATTGCCAGAAAAGATATATATATATAGAGTGGAGAAGTGCATAGTGCATATTGCTCTTCTCATCCTTTTCTGGAATAGCTTTCTTTTTAGACTTATTCCATTCATAGTTGGTAGTTGCTTACCCATTGGTCTAGAAAATTCACTGATAACAGGAACAACAAAGATTACATTGCATCAAAGAAACAAAAAAAAAATGCAGCCAAGTAATTCTAGCATGGTACTACCTCACTATTCAGCATGCTTTTGTATCAATCTACACTTGTGCCCCACTAAAAATCCTTTGTAAACCACCACTTCAATCTAGTGTTGGGATAAAAATGAAATGTCGAATATAATCCCCCAAGAGCAACATACACATGTGAATTCTAGTTGCAAAATTGAGTTGACTGGTGATGTAATCGGATTTTTGGATGAGTCAACCTGAAGACTAACTACATTTATCTGTCAGAACACGGAACCAACTACAGGTGATCTTTCCCCATGGTCTCTTCAAATCAAGCTCAATTATAAATGCTAATCCTTAATCAGAACAAAGATGAAGCGACCGACCGCCGGGAGTCCGGTGAGACGATTGAGCGAGGGGAGGAAACTTACTGGCTTCTCTGCTATCAGATCAGGTCGTCGGCGTCCGTTGGGTAGCAGAGGAGGAGCGGCCCGCGCTCTCGCGTCCGTTGGGCAGCAGAGGAATACCGACGGCGGCGGCGGCCCGCGCTGACGTCCGTCCGTGTGGCAGCAGAGGAAGACCAGCGGGCAGCGGCGGCAGGGGCCCGCTCCCGCGTTCTTGGGGCAGCAGAGGAGGACCGGCGGGTGGCTGCGGCGGCGGAGCCTGCGCTCGCGTTTGTCCGCGGGGAAGCAGAAGAGGACTGGTGGGCGGCGGCGGTCCGCGCTCACGTTCGTCTGGGGGCAGCATAAGAGGCCGGCGGGCGGACGGCGACCCGCGCTCACGTCCGTCAACAGGCGGAGGGCGTGTGCGTCGTGTGCTCAACAGTTTGATTAGGACGAAGTGGTATCGAGGGATAGGTGGGACGGGTGGGATTAGTGCTTTTTTTCCGAGTATATGGTGGGATTAGTGGCTTGCTGTGTTAAACATTGGGAGGTTCTGAACCTTTAGATTTTGCAGATGGACGAAGAATATGGCTTGGATCTGTCCCCTCTCGTGTGTTAGTAGATAGATAGATAGATTAGTGTAAGCAACGCCAATTAATGTGCGTTTTATTAGGGTTCGGCTCTTCTTTTTTTTCTTTTTTTTGAGGGTACGGGTCCGGCTCTTCTGCTGGGTTCCCAGCACGCACTATCGTGCAGGGCCAACCAGCGGCCAGCACGTGCCGCGCTGGACCCCACCACTCAAACAACACAGTGTATCTCCATAATTGCAGTTACGTTTCAGAAAATCAGCAAAACAATCTTTTTTTCTCCCACGTGACAACAGATTGCCGCCAAAATCTCTTCCTGGCTACATCCTTTCTTACCCATCTACTTCCATTAACAATTGTTGCCCCTGGATCACAAGAAAATAGATCAGGATCGATAGAACTTGCCCTCTCCGCGCATCAACATCTACAGTTTTCTTCAGCATGGAATGAGCTTCTAGCACTTCATCGTCCATAGGTACCTTGTTGTGCCTGGAGTATACAGATTATCAGCACTCTTATATACGGAGGAGATAAGATTAAAACAAATAAACAAAGAGTTCGATATCTATGACATGCAAATTAATCCTTCAGAAATAGCTCCCCGTACTTCATCTTCCATGGCCCCGTTTCTTGTGTTCAAACACGTGCAAATTAACCCTTCAGAATTGCATTATAATTCATGATCACTCCTACGATGCTGCACACACTATGCATCGAAGGGCAAAATCCTGACAGTCAAGATGGAACTAGGACAAAAATTACTCATGGCCCTGTTAGATTCAGTACTAGTTATATCTTTACCCAACTTCTGTCTAGATAGACAAATATGCTTAAGGTTGGCAACTCTGAATCATGTACATCTATTTGCTTCTTTTTTTTTTTTTTTGCGAATAATCTATTTGCTTCTATGGCAGTCATGGACAATTAAATAAAAGAGGAAGCAATTATACATCAGCATCATGAGTTGATTTATTAACGAGACATCCGCTCAATCTTACTTAGAATCAAAGTTCACTACTAATAGAGTACCACCTAAGTTTATTTCAAATTTTAATGTATCAGACTTATCCTTTGACATGTTCTCGTTTTTGCCAACTCTAATGATAGAGATTACTGTATATCAAAGAAAAAGATCAATATTTTGCTATTACTCCTGCGAATACCGTGTGATGTTTTGCAAAACTTTTTGCTCTATCTTCAAGTGCTTTTCAGGTTTCACTAAAACTAGGACTGTGATATCAAAAGCAGAGAGTGGATAGCTCGCATACTTCAAAGTTCGGTACAGAGCTACTCCAGTACATAGCTACTAGTAATAGCTCGCATTCGTATATAGCTGAGAGCTAATTAGCTACTAGTACAGAGGTAGATGAAGCAATGAATCATCCCTCACCTTTGCCTGTTTAGTTTGCAAATCGTGTTCGCATCTTATAGTGCGACTGCGGGACCTCCTGCGGAATCTCGGCCACCAGCTGCACGCGCTGCAGTTCCACCATCCACCATCTCGCAGGGAGCGGGTCAGCCAGAACCTTGGCCTGCCCTTGGGTGCGCCGGTGGTGGGCGGCACTAGCCGCGACGGCCCCCGTCTTGCCGCCAGCCAAGGCCACGGCCGGGCGTGGCAACGCGCCTGAGGCGAGCGGAGCTAGCCGTGACGGATCCCATCTTGCCTCCAGCTAAGACAACGGCCCTAGGCCGCACAGCGTGCCGGAGGCAAGCGGCGACGACTCCGTCTTACCGCCTTCCAACCCCGCGCAGGGCGGCGAGCCGCACCGGAGACGGGTGACGCTAGCCGTGACAGCTCCGGGCGGCGAAGCGCATCGGAGACGGACGGCGCTATACAGCTCCGGTCTTGCCGCCGGCCACGGCTCTGAACGGCGGATTTTACCTGGTCGGAATACTCCCTCGCAGTGGAATGAGTGGCTGTGGAAGAGGGAGTGGCAGCAGCGGTACGCTGGGATAAGGCAAAGAAAAATTATTTGGAAGCGTCTAGCGAGTGGCCGTTTGCTCGTTCGACGTCCGGAGTGGCCGCCCATATTTGAAAATAGTTTGTCTCCCTTCATCCATATTAGGAAAGCTACTCATGTGAACAGAAAAAAAAAGGTCACATGTGAACAAGTGTGACCGCATTTAATTTGGCTTATAGAAATTTTGAAAAGATATAACTTTTGAACCGAACATCGAAATTAAGATTATTAAGATCCGTTTTCACCGTTGGAATTCTCGCGACGTGCTCTTCAAAACTAGATCCCGCATGGGTATGTTTCAAAAAAAATATGTGCAATTTAGTCCCCGTTTTGTTTAACTGTATAGCAGTCGATGTGCAACTAGCTGGCAGTCGGTATGCAACTTTCACCCTACTCGTGAACGTGCAGTTTTCATTGATGCGAACAGGTGTGAATGCATTTAATTTGGGTTTTAGAAATTTTAAAAAGCCATAACTTTTGAATCAAACATCGAAATAAAGATCCGTTTTCAGCGTTCGAATCATCGCCACGTGCTCTTCAAAACTAGATCCCGTATGAGTGTGTTTTGACAACTTTTTTTGTGTGCAATTTAGTCCCCGTTTGGTGCAACTGTTCAGCAGTCGATGTGCAACTAACTGGCAGTCGGTGTGCAACTTTCTCCTTACTCGTGGACGTTCAGTTTTCATTTATGCGAACAGGTGTGAACGCATTTAATTTGGGTTCTAGAAATTTTAAAAGCCATAACTTTTGAACCGAACATCGAAATTAAGATCCGTTTTCGGCGTGCTCTTGGGTATGTTTCGACATATTTTTTGCGTGCAATTTAGTCTCTGTTTTGTGCAACTATCTAACAGTCGATGTGCAACTACCTGGCAGTCAATGTGCACCTTTCTCCGTACACATGAACATGCAGTTTGTAGGAGATATGCCCTAGAGGCAATAATAATAGTTATTTTGTATCTCCAAGTTTGTAATTGATGTTTATGTTCCATTCTATAAATGCAATGATTCTCGAGTCTACAATAACCACGAGGCTCGGAGGGAAACTGATGTACACGTGTGGTATGATAAACGGTAAAATGTATTCCTAGTCATGCCTCTAAGACTAGCTCAAGTATTGCATGATGATCCTGTTTTCCTGATCATAGGCATGACTATGCCGGCAATTTTGAGGGCACAATGTTAGAAGAACATTTGTGTTGAATCGACCCAAATTGATGTTATGCTATGAGATACATTCGTCACAAGTAAATGGTTAATAACACAGAGAAAGTTAATATTTGCATAATTCCTTAGACCATGAGAGTATCGAGTTCTTTCGTACTTGCTTCGTGAACTTTGGGGTTTGTTAAACGTCATCTGTAACAGGGTGGATATTACGGCGGCTTATGAGTTCACGGAAAAGTATGACAAGTAACTTGATAACTCAAGATTGAGATTTGCTCCTCCGACGATGGAGAGATATTCTTAGGGCCCTCTCGGTGTTACGGTATTCATCATCGTCTGGCCAGACACAATGTGATTTGATCACAGGGATGCCGGAACGCGGAAACGAGAAAAGAGAAGAAAACCGGTAACGAGGTAACTGGCATATTGGACAAGTTGTCGATCCACGGGGATGCCGATAAGTCTCGCCTCGGGTGTTTGTAACATATCACGAAGCAACAGGAATAGCACACGGCAACTACAGGTTCACTCGAATATTCATTCGTGTGGGTATAGGGATCAATATCGATGTCCACGGTTCCGCTATTGATCATTGATCGGAAAGTGTTCCGGTCATGTCTATACTTCACCGAATCTACAGGGTCACACGCTTAAGGGTCATCTATCTGCTGAATACTAGACGGGGAGTCTGGGAGAAAGTCACCAGAAAAGTTTCGGAGACGACGGAAAAGTACCGGAGAGAAAACCGGAAAAGTTTCGATAAAACCGAAAAGTTATTTCGGAGTAAACCATTGAGGCAAAAAGGTTTCGGCCCGCGCTTGGAACTTTTTGGAGAGGAGCTCTCCACACTCACTCATTTCTCACATACAAATACCATGCATGATCTGGCTTTCTCTCTCCCTCCCACGAAATAGTTTCGTAGAGCCGAAAAACTGTCTGGGTTCCGGTGAGAACTAGTTCTGGACGGCGAAGCCCTGCCGGATAGCTGACACCGTATGTGTGCAACCCCGTAGAGAGGTCGTAGGTTCGATCTTTTGCCCCAGGGGCTGTTAGAGGGTCCTCCCAAAGGGCTGTCCGAGATACCGTCCAAGTTCGAGGGTCCTCCCGAAGGACTGTCCGTGACACTATCCGAGGGACTGTCCGACTGCCTCCCGAAGGGCTGTCCGAGGGACTGTCCGAGGAGTAGACGAGGGAGAACATCCTCGCAGTTGGGAGGTTGTAAATCCTAACTGCGGGGATCTGCACCGCCGATCTTCATCGACTCTAGTTCAGCTGCGCTACGAGTCGGTAATGATCAGATCATAAACCTTGTATGCATCTTCATAGTGATCCTGGGCGTACTCGCAGTACCGATTTTTTTTGTTTTCTGTCGCGTTCCCCTACACAGTTTTCATTGATGAGATCTCCAACCCCAACTACCCCTAACAGTGAGATGTCCAACTTCGTCTGCTACCCCGGCCACTGTCTAGTAGTCGATGTGCAATCTCCCCCCCCCCTGTAACACCCCATGTAAATATGCTATAGTGATCCCCCTCTGATAATGCCAAGTCATCATGTTTAACAGTGCTTGATCATCATTTGCATCATATCTCATTTCAAATTCCAACTCAAATTGAAACTCAAATATAAATTGAAAATAAAAGTTGTTCCAAATTGGAAACTAAAATGTTCATTAAATAGCAAATAATCCATAACTAATTATGTGAAGAAAAACAACATCATCTAAATTCCCTAGATGAGTCTAACATCCTAAAACAGTAACAAAACAGCAACATTTAATCCCTTTTTTATTTAATAAAAATTCAAGTGAATTCAAATATTACCCGAACCAATTTCTGGCAGTACTAGATATTGCCTAATATTTGATTTGACCAATCGCATATTTTATAAAAGTCAAATGGTGGCCTAACAATTTGCAAACAGTGGTGAAAAGACTGAAACAGAAAAGAAAAAGAAAAGGGGGGGAAGAACTTACTGTGCTGGTGGGCTATGAGTGCACAGTGCACAACCCAGCCCACCAGGGGGTCATCCCCTTCCTCCGGCAGCTGTCACCGCGCGCGCGCCTGACGCCGCAGATGGTCACGCGCCGGCCATCCGCCGTGCCCGCGGCGTGGATAAGGTCCCCGTGGCCTCCCGCAAACCCTAGGCCCTCCCATTTCCCCCTCGCCCTCTCCATCGCTCGCGCATGAGCTCGCCCGAGAGCTCCCATCGTCGCCGCCGTCCTTCCCACGCCTCGCCGACATGTCGTAGGGCTCCGCCATCGTCTTCTCCGTCGACAACGCCCAGCCATTCAAGCCGGGAGACGCCACAGCGTCGCCTACGTCGTCGTCTTCCTCTTCGGGTCGCCGGCGATCTACGCCGATTCCGGCCACCACTGCAGTTACTAAGCCTCTAGCCGGCCTCCTTGAGCCGCTCGGTGAGCTTCCGCGACGATCCCCTCTCTCCCCTGCCCCTCCCCGCACCGTAGCTCGCCGCATTCGCCATGACCGCACCCATCGCCGTCGATGAGCTCGTAGCCGTGGCCACGCTCGCCGTCGAGCTCAACCAAGCACGGCATCGTGCTCAGCACGCTCGCAGCAGCCGAACGCGCCCGCCCGCAGCCCTTGCCGAGCCCTGCTTCGCTGGATCCGCCATCGCCCGATTCCGACGTCCGCCGACAAGCTCGCCGTCGACACTACACCGCATCTCTGGCCACGACACTGCCATGGTTTGACGCGGCGCTGAGTGCCTGATCGAATGAGCCTAACCGCGCTCGATTTGAGCCACCGTAGCCAAAACCTGACTCCCTCCTGTGCGCGCCGCCGCGCGAAATGGTCGCTGGAGTAACTCCGGCGACGGCGCCGACGACGCTGACGTGGCCCGCCATGTGGGGCCCCCTGTGCCACTGACCGCTGGGCCCCACTGGCCCCGTTGACTGGGTTGACCAGTCAACGGTGCTGACTGGGCAGCCTAGTGTCGCTGACATGTGGGCCCGCACTGTTTAAAACATTTTAAAATTAAATAAACCGTGAATTAATCTGTTAATTAAATCATTTAGTTAATCAGTCACTGATAGTAGGACCCACCCACTAATTAATCGTTAGTTTAATTAATCTGTAATTAGCTACTGTGTCACTGACCAGTGGGACCCACTGGTCAGGTTTGACTCTGGTCAGCCGGGTTTGACCGCTGATGCCATGCTGACATCATGCTTACGTCACTGGCTACTGTTTTGGATAATTCGAATTAAATAATCTCAGAAATTTCAGAAAATGATTAAAACTTTGAAAAATCATATAAATTAAACCGTAACTCGGATGAAAATAATTTATATATGAAAAATGATCAGAAAATATGACGAATCCGAATATCCTACCCACATACCTGTCACACCCCTCTAACATACTGAACATGAAACCTTTTGCCCGATTTCGATAAATGAATAGTGCATGACTTTAATAAAATAATTCCAGATAAATTCCTAAATTATCTAAGAGATAAATACACTGTTGGTCACTGAACTCTCCGGAGATGTGCAGATTAGTCACTCTTCTTTCAAAATGTGATGAACTGGTCACTGGAGTACAAATTATGAGCAAATCGGTCACTTTCCCGTTCCTGGGCGTAACGGCCGCCTACGTGGCTTGCTGACTAGGCTACGGGCCCTGGAAGGCACTGAAATGTTTTGCAGAAAACTCCCCCTTGCGTTAGAATTTCATTGTAACCCCCTTGCCCTTTCGTTGTCTCGCGTCGTGCGACATGGAAAGGACCGATTGTGGCGACGCGGTTGACGCTGGCTGCGGCGCCGGAGGCCAGCGTGGTGGTGACACCGTCGGTGGTGGCGACGGCGATGATCCCCGGGGCGTCGGTGTCGTGGATGGCGGGAAGGATGCGACCGATGGAGTCGAAGACGGTGTAGGCACTAATCGTAGCTACATGGAAGAACATGTTGACACTTTTGATGGCTGCGAAAGGAAAACATTTTGTTGTGCTTTATTGGACTGGATGGTGAAAAATTTAGGATATGCAACACCTAAAAATGGTTTTGCAATGTATTGGTGTATCCCAGGAAGAAGTATTGCTGATGGTTTGCAAGTAGTAAGCCTGGAAATGCATGCTAGGGCTATGGAAGTAGCTAGTGAGCAGGACAAAGTTGTGGTTTTATTTGTTGATCACGACAATGTGTTGGAGAAGCAGCTTTGGGATGATGTCCTGTTGCAACCAGTTCAGCTACCTGGAGTTATCAGTCCAGTGAAAAACAACTATGTGCATGAGCAGAGGTGTTGGCCATGAGATCATAAGTTGCCCACTTTTGGTGAGCACTTGTTCAACATGTATCCTGCTGCAGAAGATGCAGTGGTAGGTGATAAGGCAACTCCTGTTAGAAGGAACATATTTGCAGAGAATTGCAGTGTTGATGCAGTGTTGATCACATATATTTTGTTATGGCTGTGATACATGGATGACAACTAGTCTTTTTGTGTTGATAAGTTATGGCTGTGTAGATCATGAAACAAACATGATTGTGAAAGAACACTAGTTGTTTCCATGTTCAAATGGAGTTACTGTTCACATAACTCAAGTGTTTTTTTGTGGTATGATCTGCCTGTCAAGTATATACATGTACTGTTTATTTCCAGAGAACAAAAAGACATCAAGTATATATGAACTGTTTATTTCCAGAGAGCAAAAGTACATGAAGTATATACATGTACTGTTTATTTCCAGAGAGCAAAAAGACATCAAGTTTATATGTACTGTTTATTTCCAATGAGCAAAAATACATGAAGTATATAGAGATCTCAAGTATATACATGTACTATTTATTTCCACAGTACAACACTAGCCAGGTTTCATTGCCATAAGAGATCTCTTGCCATAACAATCTTTAATTCAAAATGAAACTTAGCCAATCCAGTTACATCACAGTACACAAATCACGGTTACAAACCGAAACAAACTGAGTTTAGTACATGAACATGACCAAATTCAACTGAAATTCAGACTACAAATAGAGTTCAGTATAGGAACTAAACTGAAATTCAGACTACAAACAGAAATTCAGATCACATCCATTTTCAACGAAACATTTGTCCTGCACGCGCCTGCGAGCTTGGCCCAGCAAACCCACGGCCACCATCTTGATGGAGGGGAGGAACTGTGCCGTCAACCGTACCATTCCAGCTGGGGTATGTGTGAATCCGAGTAGTGTTGTAGTAGTCGTTGTAGTTGTACACAGCCGGCAAATCAGAGATGATCGGACTGCGATCAACCACCCAGTTCACATGGATGATGACTGGATTGACCACCGTGCGCTTCTCAGTACGCCCTCTTGGTGTTGGCGGTGATATTTGGTCGTCGGAGTACGAAGAGAAACAGAAAGTTGGCTCATCCGACACCGGCAGCTCGACTTTGAACAATTTAGGCACTTAGTTTGGCTCCTTGAGCCAGGCTTTCACACTGATGCACCAGTGGTCATATGGCTTCAAGCACTTGACGAGCTTGCTGCCGAGCTGGTTAACAAGATTCCCCAAGAATTCGAGCTCCCATGCCTCTTGGGGGAGACCATCAAAGCTGAGCTTCTTAAGAAATGGCAGCGACTCCTCGCCATACGCCCCACGATGCCAACGCCTGAAATGGATGGACTCGGCACCGGCAACGAGCAAACGGGAGTGATGGAGAAGCACGCGAGAGCAGTCTTCCTTGCGCCGGAATCGGACCAGGAAATCTGCCGGCGGTGATGTTACCTCAACCATGACGTCCTGGGCCCCCAGACTGCAATGCGACTCCAGCGCCTCCAGGAGCACTGCCCGTGACACCGGCAGCCGAGCACCTTGCACCGTGGCGAACAGGGCATGGCCTCGGAGCTTCCCCTCTAAAACGCACATGCCTCTTGTGCGCGTCAGCACACACCGCCCCTCCTCCGATCGGAGCTCCGGCTCGCCGCGCCACGTCTCCTCAGGGAAAAAGACTTGCCCTTCCTTGAGCCTGGCCATCCCTTCCTTCAGCCTTCGCCGCCGGACCGAGCTAGCGATTTGAGGGGTGAAGAAGAAGGAGAGAGCTAGGGATTTGAGATGTAGGAATCGAGCGATTTGGGACGAAGGGTTAGCCGATTTGGGAATTTTGACCCCTCGGTTACTCTTGCAATATATCCCCTAGAAGAAAACTGCAGGGGCCGCATTAAAAAAAAGAACCCTCACGCCTGACTCACGTGAGATTTTTCGTGCCTAAACTCACTGGTTGTGGGCCCATAGCCTAGTCAGCAAGCCACGTAGGCGGCCGTTACGCCCGGGGAACGGGAAAGTGACCGGTTTACTCATAATTTGGACTCCAGTGACCAGTTCATCACATTTTGAAAGAAGAGTGACTAATCTGCACATCTCGGGAGAGTTCAGTGACCAACAGTGTATTTATCTCATTATCTAAAACAATTAGATAGGCATTATATCACCTCTGCATATCATTTAGGCATGTCATGCATCGCTGTTGCATTGTTGCCGTGAATTTATTGTTTCTTCCCCCTCCTTCTGTCCCGATAGACGCCGAGACCGCCGCCGACGCAGCTGAGTACGACTATGCTCCAGACGAGCAGCCTTCAGACGACCAGCCCCTCTCAGCAGAGCTTCCAGGCAAGCAAACCCCCTTGATCATCCAGATATCGCCTATTCTTTCCCTCTTATTCTTGCATTAGAATTGCCCCTATTACTGTTCTGATAGTTCCTATTCTGATGCATAGCCTGGTTTTGTAACCTGTTGTTGATACTTTACCTGTTATCCTATATGCTTAGTATAGGCTGGTTAGTGATACATCAATGGCCCCACACACTTGTCCTTGTTGCCACGCTTTTTCCACCAGTGACTCGATCAGTATGATCGATGGTCAGAGACCAACACATCATCGCACATTCCCCCTAAGTTGTTCGACTCTGCAGAGCTACCACCGAGTGCTGAGGGTAATACCTCTTATCTCACTTCCGATGATGCCTCTATAGAATAGCTATCCGGTTGTGGGTTACCGAGGGTGATTCCTCTTTCATCACCTCCGATAAAGCTTCCGTTGTGCAACTCCTCTTGTGTGAATCCATCGAGGGTGATTCCTCCGGGTTCACCTTGACCGATACTTCGAGTGGGAATCCATCAAGGGTGATTCCTTGGATTCCTTCTCGATACTTTGGACACACGGGTACTTGGACTTTACTACTGTCATTTGATAAAGACGGGTCGGCTCCAAGAGCACCCGCGAGCCGTGTGTTACCAAGTCGGAGCGACAGGAATCCTGTTCGCCTCTACGAGCTACTAAATACGCCTAACGGATTTGGGTATTTGATCTGAGTTGGCCACTGGCCTATACGCACTACCACCACGTGGGATAATGGTTTAATGGGGCCCTCTACGTCGTATGTATCAGCCGAAAGCTCTTCAGATGTCACAGCTCAGAGATGCGGGCTGATTGCTGGGGTGGGCTAGTTACGTCACTTGTGTATACAGTGTCGCGCCTGGGCCCTGTCCAGTCACGCAACGTGCAGGAGTGCAAATGGCGATGGCCCAAGACCCCTTCGCACTTAGGATTTAGACAGGCGTGTTGACCTCTCTACTGAGCCTAGGTAGGACTGCGTCGTGTCGATTACCCGAGGCCGGGTATTACCCAGCAAGTGTGTCCGGCCAGATGTAATCGAGCGTGTTGGGTAACAGTAGTGCACTCCTGCAGGGAAGTTATCTATTCGAATAGCCGTGTCCACGGTAACAGGACGCTCAGAGTTGTATCCTGATCCACTACAACTACAAACTGATGCTGGTTCAATATTAAACTGTTAATACTGCTCTCAGGATCGCTTTCTCGCAGGGAGTCGAAAAAGGATCTCAGGGCGTTGCTATTATATAACCACTATTATATGCTACTGTGTTCTACTCTCTTCTGATGCTGCAAGATTGCTTCAAGATGCTAGTCTTCGATAGGCTAGGCTTCTCCCCCTCTATTCTGGCATTCTACAGTTTAGTCCAAAGATATAGCCCCATTCCTTTGATACCGATGCATACTTAGTATAGTTCTGATGTCAGTCTTGCGAGTACTTTGGATGAGTACTCACGGTTGCTTTGCTATCTTTTTCCCCATATCCGGTTGCTGCGATCAGACGACGGAGTCCAGGAGCAGGAGAGCCCCGGATGCACGTACTACTGGGTTGAGCCAGCTGACCAGGAGTAGTTCGGAGGCCCTAGGCAGGAGGCCTTCGCCTTTTCGATCAGTGTCGCTATTTGTGCTAGCTTTCTTAAGGCAAACTTGACTAACTATGTCTGTACCCAGATATTATTTGTGTGTATGACATGTGTATTCGGGTCCTCATGACCCCTGCTTTGTAATATGAAGATTTATGTTTAAATTTGAGTTTAGAGTTGTGTTGTGATATCTTCCCGTGCGTCTCTGATCTCGAGCGTGCACGTTTGCGTGTATGATTAGTGCACGGTCGAGCAGAGGGCATCACACCCCCCTCCCCCCGCCCCCCGCGCATGGATGTGTAGTTTTCACTGTTGGCACCCCCACCTCAACTACCCTACCTGTGAGATGAGATCTGCAACTTCGCCTCCTACCCCCGGCCAAATGCCTAGCAGTGATATGCAACTTTCTCCTACCCCATGGATGTGTAGTTTTCACTATTTACGCCCTACCCCCAAGTACCCTGCTAATGAGATGTGCAACTTTGTTTGCTGCCTCGGACAACTACCTAGCAGTGGATGTGCATCTTTTCCTCACCCCCCGTGGACAATGCATTTTTCACTGTTGGCGTCCCTGGACCCAACTACCCTGCCAATGAGATGTGCAACTTCGCTTGATGCCCCTGCCAACTGTCTAATAGTCGATGTGCAACTTTGGGTGTTGTCCTGACCACTGATTAGCAGTTGATGTCCAACTTTGTCTATTGCCCCGGCCAACTGTGCTAATGATAGCGTGCAACTCTATGGCTGTGCGTATGCGACTATGATGCCGCGTGTGTGCAACTCCTGTAGTCGTGATGTGTGAGTATGCCACCGCGCATGTGCAACTCCCACAGTTGTGCATGAGCTACTATACCGAGGAGAGTGTGCACCTCCATGGTTGCGCATGTGCGACTATGCCTACGAGAGTGTGCAACTCCGTGACCGTGCGTGTGCAACTATGCGGTCGAGAGTGTGCAACACCGCGGCCGCGCGTGTGCGACTATGCCAATAAGAGTGTGCAACTCCGTGCCTATGCGTGCGCTTCTACACTGACGAGAGTGTGGAGCTCCGTGGTCTTGTGTGTGCGACTATGCCGCCACGTGTGTGCAACTCCCGGAGTAGAGCGTGAGCTACTATGCGGACGAGAATGTGCACCTCCGTGGTTGCGCATGTGCAACTCTGTGCCCGTGTGTGTGTGACTATGCGGTCGAGAGTGTGCAACTCCGCAACTGCGCGTCTGCGACTATGCCAACGAAAGTGTGCAACTCCGCGGCCGTGTGTGCGCTACTACGCCGACGAGAGTGTGCATCTCCGTGGTCCTGTGCGTGCAACTATGCCGCCGCGCATGTGCAACTCCTGAAGTAGTGCGTGAGCTACTATGCTGACGAGAGTGTGCACCTCCACGGTTGCGCGTGCGCGACTATGCCGACAAGAGTGTGCAACTCCGTGACCACGTGTGTGCGACTATGCGGTCGAGAGTGTGCAACTCCGCGACCGCGCGTGTGCGACTATGCCGACGAGAGTGTGCAACTCCGTGGCCATGCATGCGGTACTACGCCAAAGAGAGTGTGCAGCTCCATGGTCGTGTTTGTGCGACTATGCCGCCGCGCGTGTGGAACTCCCGGAGTAGTCCGTGAGCTACTATGCGGACGAGATTGTGCACCTTCATGGTTGCGCGTGTGCGACTATGCCGACGAGAGTGTGCAACTTCATGACCGTGCGTGTCTGATTATGTGGTCGAGAGTGCGCAACTCCGCGGCCTTGCGTGTGCGACTATGCGGCCGTGCGTGAGCTACTAAGCCGACAAGAGAGTACATCCCCGTGGTCGTGCGTGTGCGACTATGTCGTCGTGCATGTGCAACTCCCGCAGCCGTGCGTGAGTTACTATGCCGACGAGAGTGTGCACCTCTATGATCGCACGTGTGCGGCTACGTCGGCGCGTGTGCACCTCCGTGACCGTGCGTGTGCAACTACCGGACGAGAGTGTGCAACTCAGTGCCCGCGCGTGTACGATTATGCCAACAAGAGTGTGCTGCTCCGCGGAATAGAACAAAATTCTGAAGGCGGTAAAAAGTTATAGTTCCCTTGTATATTGTCAAGGTGATGCCGCCTCCAATCAATACTATCTGTGAATACACATCGTCTCATCTACTGCCAGCAGCATCTACATATTCCGCCATGCATATATGACTTCCAGAGTTATGCATAACTTAACCAATCAATACTATATGTGAATCGATGATGTCTCCGCACCAACCCCCAACGACCCATCCAAAGCCCACAACTGCATTTCGCATCTTTCTCTGAAAACAGGAAGATACCGCCATCTCTGGTCGCTCCCCCTCGCCGGTCCTTACTGACGGCGATGGAGCCCCGGCTGTCACCTAGCAGACAATGTGCAATTTTTTCTCGTGCAAAATAGTCCTTGTTAGGCGTAGTTACCTAGCAATCGATGTGCGACTACTTGATAGTCTATGTGCAAATTTCCCCCTGCCTGTGAACGTGCAATTCACCTCCACCCTAAACTTACCCCTACATGTGGACACCTCCGTACCAACTACGACCTCACTGATGGCAACTTCGACTTTTGCCCCGACCAAACTTTCTAGCAGTCGACGTGCAACTTCGATTGTTGCCCCAGTCAGCGGCATAAACGTGAGTGTGCAACATCAACTTCTTGCCCGTAAAACCATGGATTGTGGAAACATCGTCTGGATAGAAAAAGCATGGATTGTACAAACATGGTCTAGATAGAAAAAACATGGATTGTAGAAACACCGTCTAGGTAGAAAAAAAAGTATGTCTCTAACGCATCAAGAGTTGCACAAAAAGTTTAAGATAAATTTTGCACGGAATGATATCAATTACAATCATGAGTTTGCAATGCATCATGAGATTAATGGAGAACAACTTGCCAATCCAACGCGTTTGGTCGAGAAGCACACAAACTGTAACAATGACGCCGCCTTCTTGGCCGACATCTTGATGCCACAATTCATCCGGTCGTAGGACGGGGAGGTGAAATGGACGATCTCGCCGGCGTCCATCATCCCCATGAAACCCACCATCTCGCGGCGTCCATCATCCTCCTGAAACCATGGCTACTCCTGGGGAAAGTTCTGCATAAGAATGCCACATCTGTAAAATGAATTGCCTACTCCCGGGGAAAAATGGTGCATCTACGACACAAACAAGTGAGGGTGTCCTGTAACTCCAAACAAGTTCGATAGTGACATATAGTCTGCACACACACATTCGACAGTCAAAAAAATACAGAAGTAGTTAGTAGCAGGAATAAGATCACATGTTCAGCTGGTGATACACGAGGCAAGATAGATAGTCAGAAAACACAAGTGATCTCCTTTCAAACTGCAATGAGATGTAGCCTTGGGGTCTCAGAAGTCGTGATGTGATCGATGAGTTTTGTTTGTTGTTTAGGTCCACTCAACACTTGAACTAGCTTGCTAGTGGGAGGTCGGTCAGCCACTCGGACGGCACCGCAGACAGATCGATCCTATTTATACTCCCTCCGTTTTTAAATATAAGTCTTTTTAAAGATTTTAATACAAACTACATACGGATGTATATAGACATATTTTAGAATGTAGATTCATTCATTTTGCTCCCTATGTAGTCTCTTATTGGAATCTCTAAAAAGACTTATATTTTGGAACGGGGGGAGTAGATGCGAACTGCTGAAGCTCGGCATAGAACGAGAGTTGTTGAGAGAGGGGTGCTCACTGTTGCATCCGTGGCGGGCGACTGGGCCGGTGCTGATTGCGATGGGCTACTTCGTGGTGATGCTGCCAGGGCTGATCTGTGAGATCCCCGGCGACGGGGGGCCGGAGGTTGGGGGCTGCGGCGCATGCTGGCGGGAAGACGCGATGCGTGCTAGGGTGGCGACAGGGATCCGCGGTGGGAGGTCGGCGACGGTGAGCTGGCGTGGTCCGGAGGCGGCGCGAGGGAGCAGGCGAGGAGCACAGACGGCGCACCGGGTGCGGCGGCGGTGTTTAGTGGAGGAGGAAGGTTGTGGGGTGCGGCAGTGGAAGACGACAAAGTGGATAACACTTTGAGATGGACCGAGCGTTTTTTTTTTTTTTGAGGATCAAGACAGAGCGTTTTCTTTATGACGTGAGTTGGCTTTCGCGTAGCGCGTGCGGCCACGACGTGATCGGGCGGCCAGGAGCCGTCCGATGGATACGCCCAAATAGTGCGTATGCACTTTTTAGATTTTAGGAAATTATTTTCAGTAAATTAAAAAAAGGAAAACGTTTTATTCAGTGGTGGGGTCCAGCGGGACACGTTGAGGCCGCTGGTTGGTCCTGCATGATAGTGCTTGCTGTGAACCCAGCAGGAGAGCCCAACCCGATTATCCACGTCTAGATTACTTTCCAAAATGCTATGCATGCACTAGACCCTCCACGGCAATTGATTTCTTGCCAAAAACTTTGGCACTTTTTTACATTGATATATTTACGGAACTAAATGAATTTCTTGGTATTCTATGTAGCTAAATGACTTTTGATTCTAAAAGAGGAGTACATGAAGTCTGAAAAGGTGAAACTTGGCATGGTGTCATGATATGAACCCTAGCGAGTGTGTAAAAACTTTAGATATTTACGAAAAAGATGCGATAAACTTCGCTTAGAAACTGAACAGTCTCCACGAAAGTATCTGAGTTTCAATGGGAAAGTGTCGGGCATAAACAGGAACTTAATTTGCTTTCATCATTTCACCTTTAAACTTTTTCTATGTTGAAAATAGAAGATTTGAAGTCCCATGCTCAAATTTTTGGTATTTTATGGATGAATATGAAATATTTAAAGAATTTAAGACATTACAGCCTATTTAATGGACATAAATGAAATATAAGCCAAAGGTACATTGAAAATTGTCCAAAAATGTTGGAAAAACGTCATCTAAATTCTTTAGTATGCATTTTGGTCATAAATGCAAGAACAACTACACGCTTATTAATTTGATATACGACACGCGTGTGCCTCGAGGCTATCTTCAGTTTCTAAACAACTTCCATCATACTATTTTCAAAATTAAGTTCATGCAATTAAATTAACATATACAAATTTGAAAGTACCAAACTTTTGTTTCAAAAGACCAAAATATATGCTAACTACATTATTTATGATCTTTCTTCCTATTCTTTCTAAATCTTTAAATGTACTTGAAGTTCATGTTTGAATTATATCGAGTGAAATACAAATTTATTTATAAAATGCCTAAAACATATCGAATAATGAAACTACAATGTTCAAATCATCAATCATACAATACCAAATAACACGATAAAACAAAAAAAAAATACAAAACCAAAATACCTAAATATTTTACAAGTGTTGATAACCATATGGGCCCGCCACTTGTAAGGCTTGCGCCATGGCTAGTGTGAGGCAAGTCGGATAAATATGCCCACCACTGCTGCTCCAAATACAAGTGACGTGCAGATAAAAGTACCCGCCACTGGTAAGTTTCGCCCATGAGTAATCCTAGCATGGATTACCAATGGCGGCCGGAAGACACCGCCTGCCACTGGTAAAGTAAATACAGTGGCGGGGATAGTTTAACACTCGCCACTAGTATTTGACTAGATTACCAGTGGCGGGTCCCTGAGCCTGCCCATCTCTGATTTGAGCTCACCTATAAGCAGCTTCCTAGTAGTGTGTGGCACTTGGAGAGAAATTCATTTTTTACTTTGTTACATTTAACAACGTGAAACACATCAGATATATTCTATTAGAATAGAGATGTTGCTGGGAATGTCCATCGCCATCACCATTTTGGCATCCATAGGATCACCATCCGAACGCCTGAGCAGCATATAGGGCACCATACCATTCTTTCGGATCGGGGTCCTAGTTCAACTCTTTGACCTCCGACCCAATCCCCATCATCCTCGCCCTGAACTCCTCAAATGCCTGGTTGATCTATCCATTTTGTTTCCACGCCGGCTCTTGGTACGTGCCGATGTGGTACTCGTCTGATGAGTGCGATGACAGGAGGTCCAATATGGCCATCTGTATGGCGCTCTGGTACTAGGATGAAAGAGTTTTATGATTGGTGCTATGTGCTGACGTGTTGTAACACCCCCTTGTAATGTGCTACAGTGATCCAGCCTAATCAATGCCATGTCATCATGTTTTGGCTAAGTCATTTGCCACTTGTCTCAAAATTCAAATCAAAATTCAATTTGAAATGCAAGTTAAATATAAACATCTTCAAATATGCAAGCAAAATAGTTCATAATTTTGTAAGTAATCCATATGTAATTATGTTAAGGAAAACAACATCACTATAATTCCCAAATTGACCCTAGCATCCAAAACAGTGAACCAAACTACCCATTTAGCCCATTTAAATATAAACAAAATTCAAATGGATTCAAATCAGCCTCAAACTTTTTGTGCCAGCTCAGTATAATACAAAGTATTTATGAGCTAAATTTCATATTAAACAAAACTCATTTGGTAGCTCAAAATAATGCAAAACAGAAAAGAAATAAAGTAACAGAAAAAGAAGAAGGGAAAAAGGAAACCACCTACTGTTGGACTGGACCGCAAGTGCACAGTGCACGGCCCAGCCCAACAGCGCCGTCGTCGTCCTCCTTTGGCAGCTGTCGATGCCGCGCGCGCCCGAGCCGCTGATGGGCACGCGTCGGCCATCCCCCGGCGCTGCCGTCGCCGTGAAGGGGATAAGATCACCCTAGGGCACCCCCAGGCGAAACCCTAGCCCCATTTTCCCCCCTCGCTTGCTCCCTCTCCCTTTTTCATCGACCCTCGAGCGCCACTGTCGCCATGGCCCCGTCATAGGCGCGGCCACCGAGCTCCCCTCGTCGCCTCTCCGTGTCCAGGAGAACCGCCACGTTCGTCTAAGTCGCCTGCGAGTGCCGGATCAAGTCGGGCGCCTCTGCATCACCGGCATCGGTCGTCTTCTTCCCCTGCATCGCCGGAGCTTCGCCCCGTCGATTTGCTCCACTGCAGCTCCTAAACCACTCGCCGGGCCTTCCTTGAGCCTTCTCGGTGAGCACCGCACGATTCCCCTTTTCCTCTAGATCGATTCCGTGCCTGCTGCTGCCCTCGCCATTGATGCCGGCGTTTTGCTCCTCCGCGCTGCTCGCTGCCGTCGCTGCTGTTGCTTTCATGGCCAAGCGAGCACGCAACCGTGCTCGTGGTGCCTCCCTGAGGCTGCTCACGCTTTTAGTTGTTCGAATGCGTGCCGCTGTGCTCGAATCCGAGTACCCCGTGCTCCGGCCGCCGCTGCTTGCTGTCGCCGCCGTCGTTTAGGGCCTCTCCGGTGCAAACCAGCACCACCGTTGGATGCGGCATCGTTCGCTCGTTTGAACGCGCCGTCGTGCGTGTCAAGTGCCCCCCTGTAGACGATTTCCGACGGAGACCCGAATGTGCCGCCGTCGTTTTGGTCGCCGGCGCATCGCCGCCGGCACGCCACTGCCCCCTGAGTCGCTGACTCGTGGGCCCAGGTGGATTAGCCACTAATCTGGCCCCTAAACAGCCACTGATGTGTGGGCCCCTGTACTGTAGCAATTAGGCTAATTAAATTAAACCAATTAATAACCTAAGTCACTTACAGGGCAGGCCCACTAGCTAATTAAGTTAATTAGTATAACTAAAACTCTGTTAAAGATAACAGAGGCTGACAACTGGGTCCCACTTGACCTAGTTGACCAGTCAACCTGCTGACTGGGCTAACCCAGTCAATGACAGGTGGGTCCCCCTGGGCCCAATTGACCAGTCAGCCCTGCTGACTGTGCCAGCTGACTGGGCAGTTGACCGAGTCAACTGGGCCCACTGTCAGCCACTGTGTGCACTTCACTGGGTGCACCTAACAATTTCCATAATTAATTTTGAAATTGAATTAAATCCAGAATATTCAGAAAATCATTTAAACTTTGAAAAATCATAGAAAATAAACCATAGCTCAGATGAAAATAATTTATATATGAAAAATGATCAGAAAAATAAGACGAATCTGAATATGTCATCAAAAATGCTTGACCATCACTCCTATCATAGCGAACATGGAACATTTGCTGTCAGATCAGTTGAATGAATAGTGAATGGAGCTGGGAAAATATTCCCGATTATTTTCCCTCTTCATCTAAATGCATCAGGTCACATCATCACCTCTTTTTGCCATGTCATGCATTGTGTTGCATTTGTATGCTTTATATTTATTGTTTCTTCCCCCTCCTTCTCCGATAGACTCCGAGACTGCCGACGACACCTGATACGACTACGCCCCTGACGATGAGACCCTCTCAGTAGAGCTTCCAGGCAAGCAAACCCCCTTGATCATTTCGATATCGCCCATTCCTTCTCTCTTATGCTTGCATTAGATTTTGCTACTGTTGTTACTCCGGTAGCTCCTATTCTGATGCATAGCCTGTTTTTGTAGCCTGCTATTGTTACTTTACCTATTATCCTATCTGCTTAGTATAGGTAGGCTAGTGTCCCATCAGTGGCCCTTCACCCTTGTCTGAGTTGCCATGCTACATCGTCAGGGATATACGAACCAGATGACCGATGTATCGAGACCTGAACACCCCCTTGGGCCCATGCAATTGTACGACTCTGCAGAGCCGCACCAAGCGTGATACTACCGAGGGTGATTCCTCATATATCACTCTCGATGTTGGCGCTTTAGTGCAGCACATCAGGTGTGATATTACTGAGGGTGATTCCTCATAGTTCACTCTCGATGATGTCTCTGTCGTGCAGTGTATCAAGTGTGGATTCATCGAGGATGGTTCCTCAGTTTTCACCTTGACGGTATGGACCTGAGTCACGACAACCCCTTATGCTAAAGTCGGGTCGGCCCCAAGGGTACCCGTGAGTGATTCATACAAAAGTCGGGTTGGCCCGGAGAGCACCCGCGAGAGATATTGTGGCGGAACGACATGGCAGGCGGAGACCACCTAGGAGAGCGGTGGGCCTGGTCCCTGGTCGTGGTCCGCGTGTTACCAAGTCGGAGCGACAGGAGACCTGTTCGTGTCCGCGAGCTACTAATAATCCAATAACGGATTTGGGTATTTGATTTGAGTTGGCCGTTGGCCTATACGCACTAACCACCATGCGGAATAATGGTTTAGTGGGGCCCTCTGCGTCGTACATTCTCCCGAAAGCTCTGTCAGACGTCACAGTTGAGCGGCACGCACCCGGGTGAGCTGGTTACGCCTGCTTGTGTATTCGAGAGGCGCGCTTAGTCCCGACCGTCCTTGCAACGCGCAGGAGTGCTTAGGGCGATTGGATCATGACCCCTTCACGCTTAGGATGTAGACCGGCGTGCTGACCACTCTGCGGAGCCTAGGTAGGACTTCGGCGTGTCAATTACCCGAGGCCGGGCATTACCCAGGAAAGTGTGTCCGGCCAGATGTAATCGAGCGTGTTGGGTAATGTGGTGCACCCCTGCAGGGAAGTAATCTATTCGAATAGCCATGTCCACGGTAACAGGACGCTCAGAGTTGTATCCTGATCCACTACAACTAGAACCGGATACTATAATAATACTTAACTGTTATACTGCTCTGGGATCTCTTTCTCGCAGGGTAGTCGAGGAAGGATCTCAGGGTTTTGCTGAGATATCTACATGTTACTATACGCTACTCTCTTCTGATGCTGCAAGATGCTAGTCTTCGTTAGGATAGGCCTTTCCCCCTCTACTCTGACATTCTGCAGTCTAGTCCACAGACATACCCTTCCCTTGATACTGATGCATATTTAGCATAGATCTGATGTAAGTCTTGCAAGTACTTTGTATGAGTACTCACAGTTGCTTTGCTACCTTTTTTTCTCTACCCGGTTGCTGCATTCAGATGACGGAGCTCAGGAGCCGGAGATCCCCGGCGGTGACTACTACTACTACGTGGAGACCGATGACCAGAAGTAGTTCGGAGGCCCCAGGCAGGAGGCTTGCGCCTTTTCGATCAGATGTCGTTGTTTTGCTCAGCCTTCTTAAGGCAGACTTGTCTAATTATGTCTGTACTCAGATAATATTTGTTTTGCTGACTTATGTATCCGGGTCCTCGTGACCCTGGTTTGTAATATAAAGATTTATGTTTAATTGGTGTCTTAGAGTTGTGTTGTGATATCTTCCCGTGAGTCTCTGATCTTGATCGTGCATGTTGCGTGTATGATTAGTGCACGATTGAGTCGGGGGCGTCACACATGTCAAAATCATATAAGGTGCAAAGGGAAGATTGGCGCTCCTGTTGCAGAGAACTTTTTCCCTCTTGTTGATCTGTGTTAGGAATAAATAAAGTTGGATTTCAATTATATCAGAAAAGTAATTTCATTTCTTTCATTTTTTCCACAAGATATATTTGAATTATTTCAAGAAAGGTCCTTACAAATATTTTCATAAAGATTCCACATTTTAAAAAGTGATTTCAGTTATTTCACGATGGTGGACTTCAGTTATTTCAAAATGGTGGACTTTAATTATTTCAAGAAAGTTTGATTCAAAATGATTCATATTTCGCAAAAGTAATTTCAGTTACTCTCAAAAAGAGTGGATTGGATTTACTGCAAAACAATGATTTCAATTATTTCATTATTTAAAATAAAAACACAATTTTGAGCTATACGAAATATGATTGAAACTGTGAAGTTAAAATGAGTTGGAAATGTATTGAACTTTGGTCTTATTCTGAAGGTCATGTCGCACGAATTTAAGTTGTGGCACTTGAAGAGAAAGTCATTTTTACTTTATTATCACTAGTAGAAAAAGGGCCTTTAGTCCCGGTTCGTAAGGGCCTTTAGTCCCGGTTGAGCAACCGGGACTAAGGAGTCGGGACTAAAGGCCCCCCTTTTTAGTCCCGGTTGTGTTACGAACCGGAACTAAAGGGGCTCCACGTGGCCGTTCGTGGGCGCTCAGGCAGGAGGACCTTTAGTCCCGGTTCGTAACATCAACCGGGACTAAAGGCCGCCACGCGTCAGGCGCTGCCAAGCGCTGGGGTTTAGGGTTTTGGAGGGGTTTAGGGTTTTGGAGGGTTTAGGGGTTTCATTTTGTGTTTCCCTTTTTTTTTGTGTTTACCATTCAATTCTTTTTCATTTAGGGTTTTCATTTTTATTTTATGTTTTCCATTCAACTCGACGCTAGCTACTACATATAGCAATGAAGGAACCATTACACAACATCGTCATGAATATAGAGAAGTGACCTCTTTCTCCGTGCTTGGTCGAACAACAAGTTTTTGTATATATATTCGACGCTACTACATATAGTACACGTTCATGCATATATACAATATAATATCTCTTACGATCCCTAATATCTAATTCCCAAAATTCCCTTCCAATTCCCGATGGTATTCTCCGGTTTTAGATATGACCTCTTCAAGTAAGAATCCCGCCAATTCCTCTTGAATTGCTCGTACGCGATCCTTTCATTGGAGATCGTCCCGCATCCGTTCGATCTAATTTAAAGAAGGGGGTCAATATATACGAATGAAACTCAACACAATTGATGGTAATAAAATAAAATTGTGAATATTGTTTACGTACTTCAAGTTTTTCTAAAATTCTGCCCTTCTCACAGGTCGCTGGCGAATGAACTCGCAAACGTAGTATCCACATAAATTATTCCCGTCTCCCTGCCTCAAGCACTTTACGAGAATATAGTTCAATCAAAATAATAATCAAGCATGATAATGGTATTGAAGCTAGAATCAAAGAGATGCGCGGACCTAGCTAGTACTACTTACATTGAGTTGTCGAAGTTGCAGCTCCTTTTTCCATTCACCCCTAACCTTCTTGGTGAACCGTTTCCAAACCCTGCCCGGCAAAGAAAATGAATAAAGGAGTTATTAATTACTTGATATCAGGAAATGAACGAAAGTTGCCGATATAGTGCGATAATGATTGAAATTACCTCTGGAGCAGTTCACTCAGGTCCGCCCACATCTTAGGGTCTTTACGTTTCGAATCCATGACAAGTACTACTCCTGCGTCAACCTGAATGACTAGCAGAATAAAGTAGAACCTGCGCATGCATAACTCATCAATTACACTTAACATCCAGTAAGCGAAACAGAATGTGTACAAGACAGTAATACTCACTTGAAGTTGTAAGGAAATAGTATTCCCCTTCTGATTTGTTGTTCAATTAACGCCCTTGACAAGTTATCCTCTGTTTCCTTGGCGTTGTGTTGTACCGTATATTCATGTATGTTATTTGGGTTAATGAACCCAATGTCATAGATTTGTCCTGTTTTGCATTCGAGAATCTTCATTCTGCATAATATAGTGAGGATAATTATACATGCAATGAACGAGCTGAGCTAGAGACTTAATTACAGAAATAATACTTACAGACAATAGCAACTGACGATAGATTTGTCGATGGCGTCTTGATTGTATAACTGAAATAATTCCTCAAATTCAATGTACATCTCCTCGTCTCCATTGAAGTAATGCTCATCTTTAATTCCCACCATGAGATAGTTGCTCCCTTCCTTTGAGGCTTCCATGTACCACTCATGCAATCTTCACATTTGTGTTGGTAGAAGCCGGACCTCCTCAGGTCTGACGAGAGGCTTCCCGTGCTGATATCTGTATGCTAAATCAGCCATGGGGAACCCTACCTGCTCGCCTAAGTATTGACCAAGAGTGGCCGCTACCTCGGGATCATAATCGGTATCGGAAAACACTTTGAGCGGGGGGCACGATTGGTTTTTCTGTTCTCCGAGCTGGGGAATTGTTTTCCCCCTTGCACTACTACTTCCCGAACGCTGTCGATGTTCTTTATGTGACTTCATAATAGAGCGGTCATAGTTTGATGGCAGCGAAGGCGGTGGTCGCGTAAGGTTTTCCAGAAACTGCTTCGCTTTTGTCGGATCTTTTTTCTCCTTTGGCTCGGGCCATTTCGGTGCAAGCTGGCGTTTCACATCGGCATCCACGACCTTCTTGGTTTCCTCATCAGTCAGTTCGTATGGTAACTTGGCAGGAGCCTCCTTGACGCTGTTCCTTGTACCTGCTCTGGATTTCTTCGCAGTTGTAGTACTAGCCGCCGGAGCGGCGGTTCTCTTCCGTATATCCACCTGGGGCTGAGGCGGCGGAGGCGGCGGAGTCTGCTGACGCGGTGGAGATGGCTGAGGCGGCGGAGATAGAGCTGGATTGCTACTCTGAGGAGTCGATAGCCTTGGCGTCCAATGTGGAAGCCCGATGTGTTCCTTTTTTCCATAGAATGGTACTTTTTCTGGCATCTCCCGGTTTAGTCTCCCCTTCACCTGTAGGGAAGTCAAGCTCCAGCTGCTCAAATCCCTTGATAACTTCATCCACCCCGACAACAACATAGGCATCTGGAATCGGAGAGAAATGGTAAGTTCCATTACGTATAGGAGGTAAGGCAAAGCCGACCGCCACCTTCACGGATATGTTCATGCATTTCACATGTAGCTCAACATTTTCCCTCTGCGTGATATCATCCACGGGGTAGCGAGGAGCCGTGATATCATCTATGGGCCGAACGAGCTCCGTGGTAGCCACCCTGCTTTTCCGCTGAGATGATGGGCCGGCAGTATCGAATGCAGGATCTTCGTGCCGCTGAGATGGGCTGGTAGCTTGCTGGCTGGTAAGTGCCTCTATTTGCTTCTCCTGCCACTCTAATTTTTCTTCTATCTTCTTCAGCCGGTCTGCATCCTGTTTCTTTTTTCTCCCTCGGCTTCTATAAGTGTCACTGCAGTTGGGAAACCCAACCTTCCACAGAACGGAGCCTGATGTGCCTCGTGTTCGTCCACTGTGTTCAGCATTCCCGAGGGCGCGTGTCAGCTCGTCGTTCTCTCTATCGGGATTGAACTTCCCGTGCTGCACGTCCTTCATTGCAGCTTGAAGGGCTTTGAGGGGTGTTGCAAGTTGATCTTTTGTATAAATACACTTCCATGTTTCTGGGTCCAACTTTCCCCCATGCCCGTAGAACCAAGCCTTTGCCCGTTCGGTCCACTCCAATGTCTCTGGATCGATCCCTTTATCAATCAGGTCGTTCTCAGTTTTCTCCCACTTAGGCCTGGCAACCTTGTAGCCACTGGACCCCATAACATGGTGATATTCCTTCTTTGCAGCATTTTGCTTATTTATTTTAGACCTTTTCTTAGCTTCATCCGATGTCTTGTACTTCACAAATGCGGGCCAGTGATCTTTTATCTTCTCATTTGCTCCGGTGAATGTTGGAGTCTTGTTTTTCAGGACATAGTCTTGGTGCAGTATTTTCTTCCAGTTGCAGAATTGTGCGGCCATCTTCTTAAGAGTCCACGCCTTGAGTTTTCGCTCTATAACTTTGTTATTTGGATCCACCTCTGGCGGTAGGGTGAAATTTGTCATGAGCGTATTCCAAAGCATTTCTTTGGATCTATCGTCGACATAAGTAACTCCATCCGCCTTTGGCTTATTCCATTCTTGAATGCTGATCGGGATGCTGTCCCTAACAATAACTCCGCACTGACTTATAAATCGGTTTGCGTTCTACGCGGGATGAATCGGTTTGCCATCTGCAGTGACTTCTTCGATCTTGAACCTTTCATTATCGCCCAACCTTATTTTCGGGCCTCGTTTCTTTATAGAAGATTGGCTCGATCCGGAGGGCTAAAAGAAGAAAGAAGTGTTAATATATGTATATACAAATCAATTAATGCTTCTAGTCAGCAGAGGCTTAATTAATATACCTCGCCGGACTTTGTAATAACTAAGGTTCCAACACCGGAGCCGTCATCTTCTCCCTCCATTCCCTCACCGGAGCTGTCATCTTCTCCTTCAATTCCCTCACCGGAGTCGTTCAGAAACTGTGAGGTGATATCATCTCCGTCGCGGATTATTTCCCCCAACATGTCTTCTTGTTCTTCGTCTCTGCCGTGTTCCATAGTTTCTGCAAAGACTTGCAAGTTATTTCAATGCTATAAACAAATTATTAAAACAAATTCACATTTCCTCGCGGACTCTTCACCGGCGATCATCGGGGACTCCTCCGGCGATCGTCGGGGACTCCTCCGGCGATCGTCGGGGCCTCCTCACCGGCGATCGTCGGGGACTCCTACGGCGATCGTCGGGGACTCCTCACCGGCGATCGTCGGGGACTCCTGACCGGCGATCGTCGGGGACTCCTCCGGCGATCATCGAGGCCTCCTCACCGGCGATCGTCGGGGACTCCTCCGGCGATCGTCGGGGCCTCCTCACCGGCGATCGTCGGGGACTCCTCCGGCGATCGTCGGGGACTCCTCACCGGCGATCGTCGGGGACTCCTCACCGGCGATCGTCGGGGACTCCTCCGGCGATCGTCGGGTCCTCCTCACCGGCGATCGTCGGGGACTCCTCACCGGCGATCGCCGGGGACTCCTCCGGCGATCGTCGGGGCCTCCTCACCGGCGATTCATACACATTGTACATTTTTGTATACATCTAAATTAAACATTTTATACACATCCAATTTTATTCATACACATTTTGTACATGCTTGCAGAAGGAAAGGGGCCGGAGCTCACCGCGGGGAGGGGGCTCGGTCGTCGGGGAGGGGGGCCGGGCGTGGAGGAGCGCCGGCGTCGGGGATGGGCTCGTCGGGGCGGGGGGAGGACTTGGGGCGCCGGCGCGGGCTCGGAGAAGGAACGGGCGACGGCGCGCGCGTGGAGGAGCGCCGGCGTGGTGGAGCAGCGCGGGCTCGGGCGGCGCGCGTGGAGGAGAGCGGCGCCGGCAGGGGCGCGCAGGGGCACGACGTCGACGCGGGTGCGTGGAGGAGAGCGGCGCCGGTAGGGGCGCGCAGGGGCACGACGTCGAGGCGGGCACGCGCGCCTGGAGGAGCGGCGGCGGGAGCGGACGCATCGACGGCGCGGTCGGGCAGCCTGACGGCGTCGCGAGAGGGAAATGGAGGAAGATTTGGGGAGGGAGAAGGGGCCCTTAAATACCGCGAGCCCTTTAGTCCCGGTTGCGTCCACCAACCGGGACGAAAGGGTCTTTAGTCCCGGTTGGAGCCACCAACCGGGACTAAAGCTATTTTTGGCCGCAGCCGAAAGGGCGCGAAAGGCTAGGCCTTTAGTCCCGGTTGGAGCCACCAACCGGGACTAACCTAATTTATAAAATTATTTTAGTTTTGTTTTAAACAGATTCAAAAACAGTAGCATACATGCCTAGTTTTGATTTAATTCTTTTTGCTATTAAAGTTTTTAACAAAAAGTACTTTATGAAAATTTTAGTTGGATAAATTTTACTTTCTATTAACTTTACTTTAGATCAGAAACAATTTGTATTATTAGTTGAATTTTTTTATTTAATTCTAAGTTAATATTATTTTGATCATAACTAGAGTTTTATAAAAGCTTTTTAGTTGATTCTTTTTGCTATTGAAGAATATTATAAAATAATTTTTGTTAACCTAATAATGTTATATTTTCTTTTTTGTTAAGTTATTAGTTTAGTATTTTTCTTTGCTGCTAAGTTTTATTTAGGACAAAAACTATTTTTGTTATTTGTAGTTAAGTCCTACAGTTCCCTTAGGAGTTTTTATTTGGATTTCCTTGAAGTTTTGTTTTGCTTTCTATTTGCTTTTTCAATATGTTTATAAAATTATTTTAGTTTTTGTCAATATGTTTTTGAAAATATGACACAAGGCGATCAATGCTGTCAAAATCTTTCTTCCAGAATCTAAAGCCCTTTGGGTATAACCCAACATACTCATGATGTGGGTTTGTACTCCTGATGTAAGATAATATAAAGGTGCCTGAATGTTCATGAGATATGCCAAAATAATAGACTATTCTAATAGGATTCTCTGATTTCTCAGCCCTCAACATATCATCAACTTCCCCTTTTAACCCTTTCCTGAATTTACGATAAGAGAGCATGCTCTTCAGGTGGCCTACCAATGGATCCACATATCCGTCTATTACCTGCATATTTGTACAAGGAAAGAAACATACATTTACCAAAAATTAAAACAGATGCCAATCTTGCCAGTTAATACATCGCCTTCGTGTAAGTGCAATGATTCTAGATCAAAGCCATCATCAGAATAGTTGTGGAGCATAACTATGGCTTTCAACCCAGAATCAAAGGTGCAAATTATTCGGTTATCTTGTATATGTCGAACAGTTACTTGAACAATCCTACCATCTGATATGGTGTCCACAGTTTCACCAGAAAGCAACCAGAACTCCTCTCATCTGGACTTGGCTCGGCATAAGGGGTCCTCCGATCAGAGAAACCACACAGTAAGGGTGGAATCTTGCAAAACTTGGGAGTGAAATCACTACAACTGGTGAGGGTATATGGCCTATGCCTGTCAACCTCAAGCGGCTTATCTGGAATGCTCAAAAGACATTCATATTTTGTTTGGACATAATTGCATTGATTAACTCCTCTGTATAATTAAAATACTAAAAGGACAGGAATAATTAAAAATTCATAACTTAATAAATAATTATTCAAAAATCATGTTGCAAATGCCAAAATGCCCTAACTCTTACAAAGATTCCCTCCGGTTTCTCCGAAGTGGGACTTTCCAGCTATAAGTCCGGAAACTCACTAGAGAGAAAGTGATGACGGTGAAGCCGGTCACATCCCAGAGTGGGATCTTAGGGTATAAAACTTTTTCTTCGCGTGTGTCCCTTGCTTATGATTGCGCCGTAACCACGGAGAATCTTCATCATTTAACAGGATGCTTTGGTCAGTCTTCACTGTGAAGGGAGGAATTTCATCAAACTTTTCATAATCTTCTGACATGTCTGTCTTGTCCTCCACTCCCACGATGTTTCTTTTCCCTGAAAGAACTATGTGGCGCTTTGGCTCGTCGTATGATGTATTCGCTTCCTTATGTTTTCTTTTTCTCGGTTTGGTAGACATGTCCTTCACATAGAAAACTTGCGCCACATAATTGGCTAGGACGAATGGTTCGTCTGTGTACCCAAGATTGTTGAGATCCACTTTTGTCATTCCGTACTGCGGGTCTACCTTTACCCCGCCTCCTGTCAGATTGACCCATTTGCACCGAAACAAAGGGACCTTAAAAGAAAGTCCATAGTCAAGTTCCCATATCTCCTCTATGTAACCATAATATGGGTCCTTTTCCCTATTCTTGTTTGTTGCATCAAAGCGGACATCACTATTTTGGTTGGTGCTCTTTTTATCTTGGGTGATCGTGTAAAATGTATTCCCATTTATCTCGTACCTTTAGAAAGTCAATACAGTCGAAGATGGTGTCCTGGCCAACAAGTACAGCTGATCTCCAACAGTGGTGTTATTCGTGAGATGTGTTTGCAACCAACCGCCGAAAGTCGCCATGTGTGCACGTGTAATCCAGTCGTCAGACTGCCCCGGGTGTTGGGAGCATACAATATTCTTGTATTCATTGATATACGGGGCCACCAAGGTAGAATTTTGTAGAACTGTGTAATGTGCTTGAGTGAAAGAATGCCCGTCCCTACATATTATTGCTTTCGGTCCTAGCGTGCCTTTTCCACTCAGTCTCCCCTCATGCCGCGATTGAGGAACACCAATCGGCTTAAGGTCAGGAATAAAGTCAACACAAAATCCAATAACCTCCTCTGTTCCATAGCCCTTGGAGATGCTTCCTTCTGGCCTAGGACGGTTATGAACATATTTCTTTAAGACTCCCGTGAACCTCTCAAACGGGAACATATTGTGTAGAAATACAGGACCCAGAATGGCCATCTCTTCGACTACGTGAACTAGGACGTGCTTCATAATATTGAAGAAGGATGGTGGGAACACCAACTCGAAACTGACAAGACATTGGACCAAATCATTCTGTAACCTTGGTAGGATTTCTGGATCGATTACCTTCTGAGAAATTGCATAGAGGAATGCACTTAGCTTCACAATGGCTAATCGAACATTTTCCGGTAGAAGCCCCCTCAATGCAACCGGAAGCAATTGCGTCATAATCACGTGGCTGTTATGAGACTTTAGGTTTTGGAATTTTTTCTCTGCCATATTTATTATTCCCTTTATATGCGACGAGAAGCCACACTGGACCTTGATACTGAGCAGGCATTCAAAAAAGATTTCCTTCTCTGCTTTGGTAAGAGCGTAGCTGGCAGGACCTTCATACTGCTTTGGATGCATGCCGTCTTTTTCGTTCATACGTTGCTGGTCCTCCCATGCCTCCGGTGTATCTTTTGTCTTCCCATACACGCCCAAGAATCCTAGCAGGTTCACGCAAAGATTCTTCGTCACGTGCATCACGTCGATTGCAGAGCGGACCTCTAGGACTTTCCAATAGGGTAGGTCCCAAAATATAGATTTCTTCTTCCACATGGGTGCGTGTCCGTTAGCGTCATTCAGAACAGATTGTCCGCCAGGACCCTTTCCAAAGATTACTTTTAAATCCTTGACCATATCAAATATATCATCACCTGTACGGTGGACAGGCTTCTTCCGGTGATCTGCCTCACCTTTGAAATGCTTGCCTTTCTTTCTTAACGCATGCCTGATCGGAAGAAATCGACGATGTCCCAGGTACACATTCTTCTTACATTTATCCAAATATATACTTTCAGTCTCATCTAAACAGTGCATGCATGCATTGTATCCCTTGTTTGTCTGTCCTAAATGATTACTAAGAGGAGGCCAATCATTGATGGTTACAAACAGCAATGCTCGTAGGTCAAATTCCTCCTGTTTGTGCTCATCCCACACACGTACACCTTTTATATCCCACAACTGTAAAATTTCTTCAACTAATGGCCTTAGGTGCACATCAATGTTGTTGCCGGGTTGCTTAGGGCCTTGGATGAGCACTGGCATCATAATGAACTTCCGCTTCATGCACAACCAAGGAGGAAGCTTATAAATACATAGAGTCACATGCCAGGTGCTATGACTGCTGCTCTGCTCCCCAAAAGGATTCATGCCATCTGTACTTATACCAAACCATAAGTTCCTTGCGTCATCTGCAAACTCCGGCCACTTTCTCTTAATTTTTCTCCACTGCGACCCATCAGCGGGTACTCTCAACATCCCGTCTTTCTTACGGTCTTCCTTGTGACATCGCAACAACTTGGCATGCTCTTTATTTCTGAACAGACGTTTCAGCCGTGGTATTATAGGAGTATACCACATCACCTTGGCAGGAACCCTCTTCCTGGGGCGCTCGCCCTAAACATCACCAGGGTCATCTCGTCTGATCTTATACCGCAATGCAACGCATACCGGCATGCATTCAAATTCTCGTACTCCTCACCGCGGTAGAGGATGCAGTCATTAGGGCATGCATGTATCTTCTGCACCTCTAATCCTAGAGGGCAGAGAACCTTCTTTGCTTCGTACGTACTGTGAGGCAATTCGTTATCCTTTGGAAACTTCTTCTTCATTATTTTCAGTAACTTCTCAAATCCCTTGTCAGATATACCATACTCTGCCTTCCATTGCAGCAATTCCAGTGTGGTACCGAGCTTTGTGTTGTCATCTTCGCAATTTGGGTACAACAATTTTTTGTGATCCTCTAACATGCGCTCGAACATCAACTTCTCCTTTTCACTTTCGCATTCTCTTTGTGCATCAACAATGGCCCGGCGAAGATCATCAACGGGCATATCTGATGCCTCTTGATCTTCAGCTTCCCCCGTTGCAGTATCACCGTATTCAGGGTACATAGGATAGTTGTCATCATCCTCTTCTTCTTCGTTGTCTTCCATCATAACCCCTCTTTCTCCATGCTTGGTCCAACAATTATAGCTGGGCATGAAACCGGACTTAAGCAGGTGGGTGTGAAGGATTTTCGAGGAAGATTAATCCTTATCATTTCGACAGACAACACATGGACAACACATAAAACCATTCAGACTGTTTGCCTGAGCCACACCGATAAAATTATGCAGGCCCGTAATGTACTCGGCAGTGCGTCGGTCACCATACATCCATTGCCGGTTCATCTGCATTATATAATTAAGTATATCAAAAACCATTACAGAACATCATGAATACAGAAATGACCAAATTAATACAAATTCATCACATTAAAACCAAAGTACAGTAGTGATCAAATGTTATTACTGCAAAAATAAATACATAAAGTTCATACATAGTTCTCATAAATGCAACAACAAATATGAGATGCATACATTGAAACTAACATACAACTATGTAAAACATTTAAATGCGACAACAAATGCGATCAAAATCGCAACTAAGGTAACAATTGATCCAACAGCATAATGATACCAAGCCTCTTTATCAATGGCATATTTTCTAATCTTTCTAATCTTCAAGCGCATTGCATCCATCTGGATCTTGTGTAGATCGACGACATCGGCAACATGCAACTCCAATTTCATCTTCTCTTCTTCAATTCTTTTCAATTTTTCTTTCAAATAATTGTTTTCTTTTTCAACTAAATTTAACCTCTCGACAAGAGGGTCGGTTGGAATTTCCGGTTCACATACCTCCTAGATAAAAATATCTATGTCAAGTTGGTCGGCATAATTGTCATAAACACTAAATGAAACAAATAGTTATAAAAGATAATATACCACATCCGAATCATAGACCGGGCGAGAGCCGACGGGGGCGGATATCAAAACCATGGCACTATATAATAATAAATAATAATACAAGTAAGAAAATTATACAAGTAACTATCTAAATCATACAACTAAGAATTTATTTTTTTAAAGATAAGAACAAGAGGCTCACCACGGTGGTGCCGGCGACGAGATCGGCACGGGCGATCGACGGCGGTGAGGACGGGGACGGGGACGGGACGGCACCCTACACATGTGCCAACTAAGAAGTTAATTTGAGCTCAAATTGTGCATCTAAATCAAATAAACTCCCACATACACTCCTCCACTAAAACCCACAAATCACTCTACTTCTAGAGCATTAAATGAGCTAAACTAGCAATGAGAGATGAAAGGATGAAGTTGCTAACCTTTTAGAACACTTGGATAGTTGATGCACCGCCAAATCTAGACAAATCTTGGGGAAAATGGAGCTTGGAGGTCGAGCTTAGAGGAAGAACAGAGGAGAAGAAAGGAGAAAGCTTAAGTGTGGCTCGGGCACCTCATATCATGTTTGTTTTGTGTGAACTCTAGTGGCATCATGCTCTCAGACATTTCATCGAGCACCTCTTTTTGTGCATAGGAAGGGAGAAAAAAGTAGCACGCACCTCCCACCTTCTATGAGAAAAAAACAGAGGAGAGGGCGGGCAGGGGCGCGGATATATATAGGCAAATTTTTAGTCCCGGTTGGTGTCTAAAACCGGGACTGAAGACTGACCTTTAGTCCCGGTTGAAGACATCAACCGGGACTAAAGGGGTGCGATACCCTTTAGTCCCGGTTGGTGTCTGGAACTGGGACTAAAGGTCGCATTCGTACCGGGACTGATGCCTGCAGAGCCCCGGCCGGCGTCCTAGCCGCTCGAACCGGGACTAATGCTCATATTAGTCCCGGTTCGTAACGCGACTGGGACTATTGCTCCGATCCGGCTAGAACGAAAGCCCTATTTTCTACTAGTGTTACATGTAACAGCGTGAGCGTGAAACGGATAATATATATTCTCCTCAAATGGAGATGCTGGTGGGAACGCCCATCCCCATCACCGTTTTGGCGCCCATAGGATCACCGTCCGACGGCCTTAGCTGCACATACGGCACCATGCCAGGACCATACCGGTTTTTCCGCTCGGGGTCCCTGTTCCACTTGTTGACCTGCACCCCGATCCTCAACATCCTCTCCCTGAAGTCCTCGAACGCCTTGTTGATCTTGCCATTCTGTTCCCACGCCGGCTCTTGGTATCTGCCCAAGTACTCCTCGCCTGATGAGTGTGACGAGAGTAGGTCCAGTATCGCCATCACCAGGGCGCTCTGGTGCTGGGATGGGAATGTGTCCAACAGCACCTTGTCCGGCGCCTCCATGAACGCGAGCATGTCATCGGGGCCCATCTCTGACGGCATGTTTATGCGGGCTATGGAGGGGCGGTTTGGGACGTAGCCACCAAATGGGTACTGGCTAAAGTTCACGGCGGCGTGATGCGCCGACGCCACCCACATGATGGTGGATAGGGTCTGGACCAAGCACTCGTGGCAGTCGAGCTGCGGCCACCATGGCTCATCCTGCTTGTCCGCATGGCCTTTGGTGCGCACCTCCTTCCACCAAGCCTGGAGCTCCACGTCGTCGACGATGTCCGCCGCGCATGGGTAGTAGTGCGCTACGTAGTCGGACGCCCACTGCTTGATGGCATCCCAGACCAGCAAGCCATCGTTGGCATAGGGGTAATCCTCTATGGCTAGCTCCAGCTTGCCATCCTCCCCTCTGACCGCCATGCCCCTCCGGATGAGGTCCTCTGGTAGCGCCTCCTTATCGAACTGCCACTGCTCGGCGTAGGCCGCCGAGCTGATCTCCATGGAGTACTTCCCCGGTGAGAAGGTGCTCTCGATGATCCCATCGGCGTTGATGAGAAAGCTGCGCGCCTGGGCATTGATCTCCATGGTGAACCGGAAGGACGGGTGCAGCAGCCGGTAGATGGGGTGCATCTGGCTCAGCTGCCTGTTCGCCGCGATGATGTACGGCTCGACACAGCAGTGTGTCCTCAGCCAGTGGCTGACAAGCTGATGGTAGCCAGTGTCGAGAGACACGACATGGGCCTTGGCGAGCTGCCACTGCCAGGACCCAGTGATGCTGGCTTCGTGTCCTGATGCCGGCGTGAAGACCTCACGCCACTGTGGCTTGCTCGCGGACTTGGGCCTCGTCAGCTCGATGGCGATCTGCCGGAGCGTGCCGTCGCCGGCCAGGAAGAAGAGCGCACGTGACCCGTACAAGGTCGTGCCCTCCAGCTGGCGCACCTTGTTGACAAATGGAAGGTACAAGTCGTGGTAGTCCAGCATGAACAGCTTCTTCTTAGCCACGGCCTGCATGCAGTATATATTAGGTGCTCAATTGTTACTATGATCTGCTCTTCAACCACATCTTTAGTGATATATTGCTAATTCGGTCTCACCTCCTCGGCTGTCATGACACCGTTAATCTGCTCTTCAATCACCTCTTTAGTTATCAGGGAGTCCGCCGGGCCGTAGATTTGCTCGTCCAGCTTGCTCACCAGAGGCAACTCCTGCATGCATAGTTTTACTCATGCATGGCACCATATGCAGCTATCTATATATACTACTCTAGATGATATCGAATTGGTTCCTATATATATCATTCGATGAGATTGGTTGTATATATGGAACATAAATATGCAGATTTATAGTATGCATGCGAACTCAAACTGAAAAGACATATAATGATTGGGTTTGATTATTAAAATAATTATTCGATACCAGTGTCATAATTGAATGGAAAGCTTTTTCTCATCAGGAGCTTTTTCAGGCATTTTTGAATGTTGAGATGGCATGTTTGTTTTGGTTTGGAGGGTTAATTAGATAAATGCCACTCGAATTCTGGCGATTCCGAGAAATGCCACTGCAATTTCCAAACTTTGAAAAATGCCACTACAATTTTTTCAAACTTTGAAAAACGCCACTACAGACTTTGAAGTTTGGAAATTGCAGTGGTATTTCTCGGAATCGCCAGAATTCGAGTGGCATTTATCCAATTAACCCTTGTTTGGATGTTGACAGAAATAGATTGGTGGAGAACATCCATTTAGATATATAGAATAGGGTGATGATCGATCAGATATATAATTCGATGGTGTAGTGAAAGCGAGAAACAAGGTACCTACCCTGACTAGTTGGATGCTGAGTGGATTCATTCCTGCAAGGGTTTCACGCGCAAACTCCTCATCTCTGAACCAAGCAAACTTGTCCCCTGCATTTGCAGGTCGGGTGAGTTAATTCTCTCTTCTTTTTTTTTTTTGAGAATGCGTGAGCACAAAATAATAAGAGTGGCAGTTTTCGGGTACAAAAATTAATAGTGGCAGCTAAAACAAGTAGCAGCACTCGATTTGGACGTACTGTCGTGAATCTCGGGCATTTCGAACTTGAAGACTCTGCGTATCCCCTCAAGAAACTCTGCCCCTTCCTGCTCAAAGAGAAGAACCGCCTCCTTCTCAACAAATTCGGCGATAAATTTGAACCTTCCACCATCTGGCTGCACTGGCTGGTTCCTGAACTCGTCGTCGTACATCGCGTTGATGGCCTCCAAGGTGGGGAAACTCTGGCTACTGTGCTTCGACAACTTCATAATCCTGCATATCCCATGCAATGTTTTAAATAGCGGGCTATGGCAAATAGCGGCAGACCTCCAAAAAGGCTATAGCGGAGCTATAGCGGGCTATAGCGGGCATTTTGTACATGAGACAATTTACCGGCACCCTGCTGAAAAGGCTATAGCAAGGCTATAGCGGGGCTATAGCGGGCTATTTAAAACTATGATCCCATGGAGCACCGACATGAGCAACTTTGTGTTGAACGCTGCCTCCTTGCGCTCCATGAAATTCTCGTCCTCAGGAACATAAATGGGTACCCCCTTGGGTGGTCTCGTCTCCGACAACGGATCTGCACACAAGATTCATTCAATCATCTACTGATAGTATATAGTAAAGCGGTTGCGACTTCGAGAGGTAGTAATACTACTGTACATTTCCAGCAGTGAGGACGTCCCGTGCGGCAGCGTCGTGGGTAGGGGTGATCCTTGCCGCCGAGCACAGGCCGATTGGAGCTGACGTCTTGGCAGGGGTCCCCCAGGTCGTTGTACACGTCGTAGTCGTAGATACGGTCGTATGCCTTGCGTTCGCCGTAGCCGGTGCCACGAAGGGCCACCAGCTCGCTCTCGCGCAGCCTCTCCACGCCCTTGGGAGTCTGCGACGGGAGGTACGAGTGCTGCACCGCCGCACCCGCATGTAAATGGTAAGCTAAGGGGTCGACGCACGTATTTGCTTCCTACTTAGTGTGTATTTGTAAAGTAAATCCGGTCACGGGGAAGTGTAATGAACACCAACCGACCTCGAGAGGGAAGAAACTACGCTTTTCAGGGCTGTAGTGCGAGGGGTTGATCCAGGAGTTGCAGTGGAATAATGCAACGGCGGACGACCCAGAGTTCTCCCCGGCTGGGAAGATCTTGATGTCCCCTAACAACATCTCCGTGTAGTGGTAGTTCATCACTTGCACGGCGCCGATGGGGACGAATGATGCCGGCACCATGAAGCTAGCATCGTACATGTGCCAGTCCTCCTCCAGGCTCCGTGAGTACTGGACTTTGCCGGAGACTACATCCCACTCCTGTCCTGTTTCTGCACAGATATAGCCCAGACTTTTATAAATTTGATCAAGTCTACGGAAAAATACACCAATATCTACGAACGCATTCAGAGAGAGAGAGAGAGAGAGAGCACGCAATAGAAGGGAGAGGGGAGGTTTCTCACACTAGTAGAAAACAGACCTTTCGTCCGCCCCTTTAGTCCCTGTTTGATTACGGCCCGGGACTAATGTGACCATTAGTCCCGGTTCCAACGGCTAGGAGCGGTCGGGGGCACGGGCATCATTAGTCCCGGTTCATTTTCTACCTATAGTCCCGGTTTGTGATCCAAACCGGGACTAAAGGGGTGGTGGCAGGCTGGTGTCAGGTTCGGGCCCCCATGATCCCCTTTAGTCCCATAGTCCCGGTTTGTGATACAAACCGGGACTAAAGGGGTGGTGGCAGGCTGGTGTCAGGCTGGGGCCCCACGAGCCCCTTTAGTCCCGGTTTGTATCACAAACCGGGACTAGAGGTGGACCTTTAGTCCCGGTTTGGATAACCAACCGGCACTAAAGACTTCCCTATATAAACCCTTCTTCTTCCAGCCCGAGCCCATTCTCTCTGTTTTCCCCTTTCTCTCCTCTGTTCTTCCCCTTGCTCTCGAGCTCATCCTCCATTTTTGTCAAAGATTTGTCAAGAATTGAAGGCACCCCATCTATCCAAGTGTTCACAAAGGTTAGCAACTTTGTCCTTTTATCTCTCATTGCTAGATTAGCTCGTGCAATGCTCTATAATTAAGTATAGTGATTTGTGGGTTCTAGTTTTCGGAGTAATTATGTGGGAGTTTATTTGATTTATATGCAATTTGAGCTCAAATTAACTTCTTAGTTTGCATATGTGTAGGTGTGGTTTACTTAGTGCCTTCCCGTCCCCGTCCTAACCATCGTCGATCGCCCGTACCGTCCCGTCGCCGGCACCACCTTGGTGAGCCTCTTGTTCTTATCCTTTTTATAAAAAAAAAATCTTATTTGTATGATTTAGATAGTTAATTGTATAATTTTCTTACATGTATGATTGTTTGTTATACATAGTGCCATGACTTTGATATCCGTCCCCGTCGGCCCTCGTCCGGTTTATGATTCGGATGTGGTATATATATTCTCTTTTATAACTATTTGTTGCATTTCGCGTTTATGACAATTAAGCCCATCAAGTTGACATAGATATTTTTATCTAGGAGGTATGTGAACCGGAAATTGCAACCGACCCTCTTGTCGAGAAGTTAAATTTAGTTGAAAAAGAAAACGAGTATTTGAAAGAAAAATTAAAAAGAATTGAAGAAGAGAAGATGAAATTGGAGTTGTATGTTGCCGATGTCGTCGATGATCACAAGATCAAGATGGATGCAATGCGCTTGAAGATTAGAAAGATTAGAAACTATGCCGTTAATAAAGAGGCTTGGTATCATTATGTTGTTGGATCAATTATTACCTTAGTTGCGATTTTGATCGCATTTGTTGTTGCATTTAAATGCTTTAGCTAGATAGTTTGATGTTATTTTATGATAATAAGTGTGTATGAAATTTATGTATGAACTTGTATTAATTTGGTCTTTTCGGTGTTGTGTAATGAAGATGAGTCGGCAATGGATGTACGATGACCGACGCTCTCCCCAGTTCATTAATGGCGTGCATAGTTTTCTGCGTGCGGCTGAGGAAACAAGTGGAATGGTTTTATGTGTTGTCCATGTGGTGTCTGTAAGAATGATAGGAATTACTCTAGCTCAAAAGTCATTCACGTCCACCTGTTTACGTCCGGTTTCATGTCCGGATATAACTGTTGGACCAAGCACGGAGAAAGAGGGCTTCTAATGAAAGAGAATGAAGAAGAAGAGGATGATGACAACTATGCTGGGTTCCCTGAATACGATGGTACTACAATGGGGGAAGATAATGAAGAAGAAGAAGCTGAAGAAGAGGCATCAGATGAGCCCGCTGATGATCTTGGTCGGGCATTGCTGATGCAAAGAGAAACTGCGAAAGTGAAAATGAGAAGTTGAACTTGCAGCGCATGTTAGAGGATCACAAAAAATTGTTGTACCCAAATTGCGAAGATGACAAGAAAAAGCTGGGTACCACACTGGAATTGCTGCAATGGAAGGCAGAGAATGGTGAAGCTGACAAGGGATTTGAAAAGTTGCTGAAAATGTTAAAGAAGATGCTTCCAAAGGACAACGAATTGCCTGACAGTACGTACGAAGCAAAGAAGGCTGTCTGCCCTCTAGGATTAGAGGTGCAGAAGATACATGCATGCCCTAATGACTGCATCCTCTACCGCGGTGAGGAGTACGAGAATCTGAATGCATGCCCGGTATGCGGTGCATTGCGCTATAAGATCAGCCGCGATGCCCCTGGTGATGATGTTGAGGGCGAGCGCCCCAGAAAGAGGATTCCTGCTAAGGTGATGTGGTATGCTCCCATAATACCACGGTTGAAACATTTGTTCCAAAACAAAGAGGATGCCAAGTTGATGCGATGGCACAAAGAAGACCGTAAGAAAGACGGGAAGTTGAGAGTACCCGCTGACGGGTCGCAGTGGAGAAAAATCGAGAGAAAGTGGCGGGACTTTGCAGATGACACAAGGAACGTATGGTTTGGTTTAAGTGCAGATGGCATTAATCCCTTTGGGGAGCAGAGCAGCAATCATAGCACCTGGCCTGTGACTCTATGTATCTATAACCTTCCTCCTTGGTTGTGCATGAAGCGGAAGTTTATTATGATGCCAATGCTCATCAAAGGCCCCAAGCAACCCGGCAACGACATTGATGTGTACCTAAGGCCATTAGTTGAAGAACTTTTACAGCTGTGGGACATAAAAGGTGTACGTGTGTGGGATGAGCACAAACAACAGGAATTTGACCTACGAGCGTTGCTGTTTGTAACCATCAATGATTGGCCTGCTCTTAGCAACCTTTCATTACAGACAAACAAGGGATACCACGCATGCACGCACTGTTTAGATGAGACCGAAAGTATATATTTGGATAAATGTAAGAAGAATGTGTACCTGGGACATCGTCGATTTCTTCCGATCAAGCATCTCTTAAGAAAGAAAGGCAAGCATTTCAAAGGTGAGGCAGATCACCGGAAGAAGCCTCGCCACCGTACTGGTGATGATATACTTGATATGGTCAAGGATTTAAAAGTAATCTTTGGAAAGGGTCCTGGCGGACAATCTGTTCCGAATGACGCTCACGGACACGCACCCATGTGAAAGAAGAAATCTATATTTTGGGACCTACCCTATTGGAAAGACCTAGAGGTCCGCTCTGCAATCGACGTGATGCACGTGACGAAGAATCTTTGCGTGAACCTGCTAGGCTTCTTGGGCGTGTATGGGAAGACAAAAGATACACCGGAGGCACGGGAGGACCAGCAACGTATGCACGGAAAATACGGCATGCATCCAAAGCAGTATCAAGGTCCTGCCAGCTACGCTCTTACCAAAGAAGAGAAGGAAATTTTCTTTGAATGCCTGCTCAGTATGAAGGTCCCGTCTGGCTTCTCGTCGAATATAAAGGGAATAATAAATATGGCTGAGAAAAAGTTCCAGAACCTAAAGTCTCATGACTGCCACGTGATTATGACGCAATTGCTTCCGGTTGCATTGAGGGGGCTTCTACCGGACAACGTTCGATTAGCCATTGTGAAGCTATGTGCATTCTTCAATGCAATCTCTCAGAAGGTAATCGATCCAGAAATCCTACCAAGGTTACAGAATGATTTGGTGCAATGTCTTGTCAGTTTCGAGTTGGTGTTCTCACCATCCTTCTTCAATATCATGACGCACGTCCTAGTTCACCTAGTCGACGAGATTGCCATTCTGGGTCCTGTATTTCTACACAATATGTTCCCCTTTGAGAGGTTCATGGGAGTCTTAAAGAAATATGTTCATAACCGTGCTAGGCCAGAAGGAAGCATCTCCAAGGGTCGTGAAACAGAGAAGGTCATTGAGTTTTGTGTTGACTTTATTCCTGACCTTAAGCCGATTGGTGTTCCCGAATCGCGGCATGAGGGCAGACTGGGTGGAAAAGGCATGCTAGGAAAGGATTCAGTAATATGTATGGACGGGCATTCTTGGGCGCAAGCACACTACACAGTTCTACAAAATTCCAGCTTGGTGGCTCCGTATATCGAGGAACACCTGGATAGTGTACGCTGGAAGAACCCGGAGCAGTCTGAGCCCTGGATCAAATGTACACACATGGCGTCATTCGACGGTTGGTTGCAAACACGTCTCATGCATGACGACACTGTTGGAGATGAGCTGTACTTGCTGGCCAAGTCACCATCTTCGACTATATCGACTTTCAAAGGGTACGAGATAAATGAGAATACATTTTACACGATCGCCCAAGATAAAAAGAGCACCAACCAAAACAGTGGTGTCCGCTTTGATGCAGCAAACACCAATAGGCCAAAGGACACATATTATGGTTACACAGAGGAGATATAGGAACTTGACTATGGACGTGATTTGAATGTCCCTTTGTTTCGGTGCAAATGGGTCAATCTGACTGGAGGCGGGGTAAAGGAAGACCCGCGGTACGGAATGACAACAGTGGATCTCAACAATCTTGGGTACACAGACGAACCATTCGTCCTAGCCAATGATGTGGCGCAGGTTTTCTATGTGAAGGACATGTCTACCAAGCCGAGAAAAAGAAAAGATAAGGAAGCGAAGACATCATATGATGAGCCAAAGCGCCACATAGTTCTTTCAGGGAAAAGAAACATCGTGGGAGTGGAGGACAAGACAGACATGTCAGAAGATTATGAAAAGTTTCATGAAATTGCTCCCTTCACAGTGAAGACTGACCCAAGCATCCTGTTAAATGATGAAGATTGTCCATGGTTACGGCGCAAAGGGACACACGCGAAGAAAAAGTTTTATACCCCAATATCCCACTCTGGGATGTGACCGGCTTCACCGTCATCACTTTCTTCTCTAGTGAGTTTCCGGACTTATCTGGAAAGTCCCACTTCGGACAAACCGGAGGGAATCTTTTAATAGTTAGGGTATATATATTTGTGTTTTGGCATTTGAAACGCGAAGGAACGCTATTTTTCATGCATTTATTGCTTTTTTTGAGCTAAATGACCCTGAAATTGAAAAGCACTACAAATGAACTCTGAAAAGGTTGAAACTTGGCATGGTATCATCATTTCACCCACATAGCATGTGCTAAAAAGTTGAGAGGGTTACGGCAAAAACTGGATGCACTTCGTGTACAAACTGGACAATCTCTTTCGAAGTATCAGGGTTTCGAATCACTCAAAAATCTATTTTTAAAGTAAAGTTATTCACAAACTAGTGATTCACACAAATTTCAAAGAATTCAAATTTAAACTAACTGGCACTAATAGAAAGTTTATAATTTTTGTGACCTAAACCAAAAAGATTGACTCAAAAACTCTAAATATTTGGCTGTAAGTAGAAACAAAAGAAAAAAAATAAAGCAAAAAACAAAAAAAACTGGAAAAGACCTTTAGTCCCGGTTGGAGCCACCAACCGGGACTAAAAAGTATATGCAAAAAATAAAAAATGCCCGCCTACTAGGCCACCACGGCCTGCATACGACTAGAAACCCAATTCTATATGGGCCAGGATGCAGGCCCACAGGGCAAGTAGGCCCCACAGGGCAGAGAGACGTTAGGCATGCACTGCCTGCTTTAGAGAGAAGCTCGACACAGCTATCGCAGCGGGGCTTATAAACAGGTGCGAGTGCCTCTCGCTTGGCGAGGTGGGACTAAACTTCCACCACACCAGGACCAACCCTTTAGTCCCGGTTGGTGGCTCCAACCGGGACTAAAGGCCCCCCTTTAGTCCCGGTTCGAGCCACCAACCGGGACTAAAGGTCTGGGCTTCCCGCCGCTTGGCCTGGTGAAATTCACCTTTAGTCCCGGTTGGTGGCTCGAAGCGGAACTAAAGGGGGGCCTTTAGTCCCGGTTGGAGCCACCAACCGGGACTAAAGGTCTCTGTATATAAGCGGCACTTACGAAATTTTCCAAAAGCCATCTAGTTTCCCCCGACGGCGCCGAAGACCAAGACGCCGCCAGGCTGCCGCGCACCTCGACGTCGCCGTCCGGCCGCTCTATCTACTCCCAAGTGTCGCCCGAGCCCGCGCCGTCGCCGCCACGCCGCCCGCCGTCGCCGCTCCTCCGCGCGCGCCCGCCTCGCGATCGAGGACCGCTCCTCGATCGATCCACAAGCCGCCGCGGCCCGAGCCCGCGCCGGCGCCGCTCCTCCGTCTCCGGCGTCCTCCCCGCCTCCCTCCGCGCGCCCCGACGATCCCGGCCGGTGAGCCTCTCCCTCCTTAATTTTGTTCATCTTTTTTTTTCATAGATTGTTTTTTTTTCACTAGATGTCATTGTAGATGCTTAGTATATGTATGTATGTATACAATGTATGTATGTATGTAGATGAACGGTGGAATTTGCATAGAAAAAAGTTGACCATGTATTAAAAATATTTTATTTGGAAAATGTTAATATCTTATTTGGAAAATGTTAATATCTTAATGTTGTATTTGCAAAAGTTTGTCATGTATTTGCAAAATCAAGTGAACAAGAATTACAAAAATCATAATCAAGCATTTAAAAAATGTTAAATTTGCATAGAAACATTTTTGGCGTCGACGATGCCCGGCCCGCATCCTCGTCGTCGACTCAGTGGCGACAACCTGCTTGAGAGGCGCCATGTTCGGGACTGGGCTCCGTCGGGCTGGCACTGGGAGGTGCTACCTTCCGGGGCGCGCAGCTTGGTGAGGAACCGGGCTCCCATCGTCGACCCGGAGCTTCTTTGGTGGCGGTCGCATGGGCCACTATCGGTGTGGAGGCAGCCGGCCCCCGAGGAGGTGGTACGTCGTCGTGTCAGGGAGGAGGACGAGCACGTCCGTCGCTACATGGTTGCATTGGACGTCAGGTTCTCAAATACCTGGCAGGTTCTTCAGGGATCTCACCCGAGCTATGATCCTGTGATGGTTCCTTCTCTTTGGGTGTCCACCGCCCGCGTGTCAGGAACCGCGAGTCAACTGGATTATTCGATAGTGATGTTATATGATAATATTCGAGATGTATTAGTGATAATACTCGAGATGTATTCGAGATTATATTCGATAATATTCGATGATGCATTAGTGATAATATTCGAGATGTATTCGAGATGTATTCGTGATAATATTCGAGATGTATTCGAGATTATATTCGATAATATTCGATGATGCATTAACTGGATTATTATTCGAGATGTATTAGTGATAATATTTGAGATGTATTCGAGATTATATTCGATAATATTTGATGATTCATTAATTGGATTATTCGAGATGTATTAGTGATATTATTCGAGATGCATTCTAATTCGAATACTAAATTGTTTTCTCTTTCTTCTGGATTAGTTAAGCTATGGACGCTAGCGGCAGAGACGACCATGATCAAGAGCATATCATGTTCGACATGATCCGAAACCCAGAGGGTGAACCTGAAGATGACGGCTCACAATATCTGAACGACGCCGGTGAGGGAATATTTGAGGAAGAACCAACACACGAAGGGCACACAAACAATGATGGCGAAGGAAATGATCTTCAATTAACAAAGACCGGCGAGGTATATATAAGGCCTCTGGTGATCATTACATGTATTAATTGATTTGTATATATATATATTAATGAATTTTTCTTCTTTTAGCCCTCCGGATCGAGCAAATCTTCTACATGCAGGGCAGTACGAGGCCCGGCCAAAAAGTTGCCGCCTGGCATAAAGTACAACATCGATGAGATCAAACCAAATGGCGAACCGCTTGCTCCTCAAAATAATGCGGACAAATTTACTCGTCAGTGCGGAGTTATTGTCAGGGACCAAATCCCGATCTCCGTTCAAGAATGGAATAAGCCAAAGGGAGATCGAGAAGTTAGTTTTGTCGACGAAAGAGCAAAAGATCTGCTTTGGGAAACGCTCATGTCACATTTCACCCTACCAGAGCATTTAACAGATGCAGAATGGGAGAAAGTCAAGAAGAGTGCTCTTCAGAAGATGGCCACACAATTCCGCAACCACAAGAAAAGATTATGGGCCTGGTACGTCGAAGCAGGAAAGCCGACTCCAGAATTTACTGGAGCACTGGAGAAGGCAAAAGATCACTGGGACTTATTTGTGGAGTTCAACGAATCGGAAGCAGCTAAGGAACGGTCGAGGATAAACAAGATCAATGCTGAGAAGAAACAGTTTCACCATGTTCTGGGGCCAGGTGGCTACAAGACTGGCCGGCCTAAGTGGGATGAATCTGAGGAAAAGATGATTGCTGCAGGGGTCACTCCAGCAACATTGGGTTGGCCTGACAGGTGCAGGACTTGGTTTTATGCGTATGGGGGAAAGTTGGACCGAAAGACAGGGGAGATTATGGTGCAGGCAAGTCTTAAAGAAGCCTCGGACGCTTTACTTGGTGCAATAGAAGCGGCTCGAACGAGGGCGTTCCAGCCCGAGAGAGAGAATGACGAGCTTACACGCGCCCTCGGGAATCCTGAACACCCGGGACGAACACGAGGCAAAGGCGTTGTTCCGTGGGTTGAGGGGTTTGCGGACTGGAACGTCAGTTATAGAAGCCGTGCGAGAAAGAAGAACCAGGAGGAACACAAGAAGAAGCAGGATGCAGACCGGCTTCAACAGCTAGAAGCAAGGCACGCGGAGTTCGAACGCGCTTTCAAACGGCAGCAGGAGCAGATCGACACACTTAGCCTGGAAAGGGCATCTCAGCGGCAGCAGCAAGCAGATCCAGCATTGGATCGCACCGTCCCATCTATGCCGAAAAGCAGCGTGGGTTCCACGGGGGTCCCGGCCGATGATGCACTGCTGGCTCGCTACCCCGTGGATGATATCCAAGAGACGACAAGTTGTGAGCTACACCTTCCACTAAAGAACATATCCATGAAGGTGGAGGACGGCTATGCTTTACCAAATCCCCCTGAAGCAGCCTTCCATGGCAATCCGATTCCACCTGGCTATGCTCGTGTCGGGGTGGATGAAGTTCTGTCGGCATATGACTCACTACAGCTTGACTTTCCTGGAGGTCAAGGGGAGAAGACACTGGGAGAAGTGATACGTGGTATCATTGTATGGAGAAAGGATTGCATCGTCTTTCCAAACTCGACGCCAAGGGCACCGACTCCTCCTCCAAGTCCGCCACGTCAGCCGACTCCTCCTCCAAGTCCGCCGCGTCAGCCGACTCCTCCTCCAAGTCCGCCGCGTCAGCCGACTCCTCCTCCAAGTCCGCCGCGTCAGCCGACTCCTCCTCCAAATCCGCCGCGTCAGCCGACTCCAGCCCACCCCGAGACGGAGCCTAGCGCGAGTTCGTAATATCGAACTCTGCAGCGTTAGCGGACTCCCAAGCGGAAGAGAGCACCAAACAACAAACCCGAGCCTCCTGCCAAAAAGAAGTTAGCTTACGAGATGACTGAGGAGGAAAACAAACGGGTCGTGGATGCCCAAGTGAAGGCCCATTTTGCACCGAAACCGCCCCCGCCGCCGAAGGAGAAAATACCTGAGGAAGTCATACAACACTTTCTGGATCTTGCTAAACCGGCTGTGGAGAAAAGTGATTCAGACTATGAGCGCTCTATTAAGAAGTCATATCATGCACAAAAAAAAGGAGTCGAGCCTTACAACAGGTAGTAATAAAAGCGGGAAACTGTTCCCCAGCTGGGAGAACAGGCAGTGCAATCGATCCCCCCGCTCAAGGTGAGTACCACCGATAAGCCGGTAATAACCGACGCTGCTAGACAGATGGCTAGAGAGGCCGGTGTCACTGTTGAACAACTCCTAGGCATCGAGGATCTTCCCACGAATATTGATGAGAAGGATCTAGCATGGAAATACGTCCACGGGAACCCTCTGGTCAGGCCTGAGGAGGTAGATCTTCTACCAACGCAGATGCGCAAATTGCATCAGTGGTACCTGAGAGAAGTAAAGGCCGGGCGAGAGAGCCTCATGGTGAAAGTCAAGCCAGAGCATTACTACCATGGAAAAGATGTGTGGATTGAATTGCCAGAACTTTTTCAGTTATACAATCAAGACGCATTGGACAAATCTCTCGTCAGTTGCTATTGTCTGTAAGTGATTTCTTTCTGTAATTTAAGTTTCTAGCTCAGCTCGTTCATTGCCTGTAATTATCCTCACTATATTCTTTTGTGTGGTATTATGCAGATTGAAGATTTCTGAAATGAAAAGAGATGGAGTCTATGGCATTGGGTTCATTGACCCAAATACCATTTATGAACAAGTGTTAAAAACAGAACCCAAAGACACATAGGCGAACTTGCTAATGTTTTTGAAGGAACTAAATGCCAAACCAGAGATAGTATTTCCTTACAACTTCAAGTGAGTGTTACTGTCTTGTACTACAAATTCTATTTTGCTTACTCGATGTTAAGTGTAGTTGATGAGTTATGCATGCCCGCTTATACAAACGTGTGTGCAGTTTCCACTGGATCCTGCTAATCATTAGAGTTGACGAGGGAAAAGTTGAAGTACTGGACTCACTAACTAGAGACCCTAAAGAATACTGCGACCTGAAGTTGATACTCGACAGGTAATTTCAATCATTATCGCACTATGTCGGCCTCTTTAGTTCATTTCCTGATATCAAGTAATTAATAACTCCTTTATTCATTTTCTTTGCCGGACAGGGTTTGGAAAACGTTCATCAAAGAGGTTGTCGGTCAATGGAAACCAAGCCTGAAATGGTGGCGACCAAAGGTAATTAAGTAGTACTAGCTAGCTAGCTAAGTCCGCGCATCTCTTTAATTCTAGTTTCAATATCATTATCATGCTTGATTATTATCTAATTGAATTCTATTCTCGTAAAGTGCTTGAGCCAGGCACCGGGGACTAATTTATGTGCATACTACGTTTGCGAGAACATTCGCATTATGGTGAACGAAAGGAGCAGAGATGCAAGAAATCTTTGGGTACGTAAATACTATTCACAATTCTTTTTATCATCATCTAATATATATACACACAACTAATATATTCATATTGATCTCCTTCTTTAAAGATGAAAGAGATGCGGGATCAGCTCCTACAAACGGACCACATACGAGCACTTCAAGAGGAAATGGCGGGATTTTTGCTTAAGCAGGTCATATCTCCCGACGGAGAATACCATTTTACCTAATGCCTGCATGTAATGATCAGCAAGTTGTAGGAGAAACTGTATATACCAAATTGTATATACCAAATTGTATATATATATGTGTATGCATGGTCGTACGAAAAATTCTATGATATATGATTGGTTCTACGAGAAATTCTATTATATATGCATAACGTGTACAGTACGTAGTAGTGTAAAATATGTTTAAAATAAAAAAGAATTAAATGAAAAACACAAAATGAAAAGGAAAAATAAACAATATAACCCTAAACCCCTAAACCCCTAAACATTTAGTCCCGGTTGGTGTCACCAACCGGGACTAAAGGTCCCCAGCCCTAGCGCACAAGCGCGGCCACGTGGAGGGCCTTTAGTCCCGGTTTGTGACCAACCGGGACTAAAGGGTGGGGGCCTTTAGTCCCGATTGGGCTGTCCCGGTTGGTGACCCGGGACTAGAGGCCCTTCCCAACCAGGACTAAAGGCCCGTTTTGTACTAGTGATCACTTGGATCCAATTCGGAGCTAACGAGCTCGAGGTACAACCAATTTTTTGTAATGAAATTGTGGAACCCATCAAACACCCGATCAAGCATATCCTCTTTTAACCAGAAATTTTTCATGTTTACCGTCACAGTGGCCCTTAGCTCGACGGTCTGCTTAAGATCAAAGTGGAGGTCAGGGCGGGCAACCGTGCTGGTGGCCTGCCCATTCGCTTCGGATAAGTTGGTGGTGGTGGTGGTGGTGATAGTGCTGGTGGTGCTGATGCCTACTTTTGAGGTGCGGCGGGCACTGCCCGGTCGCTGGCGAGCCTCTGGCACCAGCATCGCCTGCCGGGCAAACGGGACAGCATGTGCACCTATTAGAGGCTTTGTTGCCGTTTGCATTGTAACCGTGCGTACTTTCTAGTGTGCAAGGGAATGGAAGAATCGGATGCCTAAAGAGTGAGCCCTGTATGTTCTATTTATACTGATGGAACAACTGTGATGTATGTTTGTACTTTGATGATCTATAAACTGTCTTATACTCCTATTTGTTTACCGAAGGCATAGGTATGTATCCATCACGGGAGTGCATATATTCTGGGCCCCGCTATATGGACGTGGAGGAGAATATTAACATGGACGGTAGTAGGAGTATCTTGCATTATTGTGTGCACATGCAGCATATATGTAGTCCATGCAAAATGGCTTGTGGTGTGCGTCTCGGATCGATAAGGTCCGTGTGGCCTAGACCCGTGCGTGCATATACGTCCAGTATTGTTCTTTTGGCTGGGTTCCATGGTCGATGCAGACACAACAGCTGGAGGCACGCAGAAGCATGTTCCATGTTGTACGATGTACTCCCTCCAACGAAAGGGAATGCATGTATGGTTCCAAACATTTGAAAGTGCTTGAGCATCTCTAGCAGTTCCTTGATATCTCTTCGCTATTGTGGCTCGTTCAATAAATTTTATTGAGATTTGTAGGTATGATGCTGTCCCAGATCCCCAATAAACGCATAACCAATACTAAATTTAACATATGGGTCTCACTTTTCAATGAGATATCTTTCCCCGACGCTACCATGCGGTCTTTCCCCATCGGCGGGGTGTGGGAGGCCGATGGCCCGGAGGTGAAGTCGGTGTCCGAATCGTGCGGCGACAAGGAGGGGTATGACTCAACCACCACCACCACCACCACCCCCCCCCCCCCCCCCCCCCCCGCCCCTTCCTCTCTATCTCTGAAGTAGTTGTATGATAAGTTTTTGCGTGATGACATAGTTATTTTAACCAACCAACTCGCAAGCAATTGGAGATGCTCTTAAGTTTATACAAAATGCACATCATAACATGCATCTGACGCCGATGAATGGAGCTAGTTGGTCAGAATCAATGAGACCAAGATACACATACGGTTTCAACACAAGTTGAGTTATTTGAAACAAGGCACTTGTCAAGTGCTACGCACGATCTCAATTATCATAGAAGATGCAACGACAAAGCAAGCTATAGCGGACAGCCAGAGCTTTTTTGGAGGCTATTAAACATATTCGATTATTACTTTCAAATTGTACCGTGACATTTCGTTTTAGCAACGAACCAAAATGTGAAAGAATAATACTTGACAATTGAATTCAAAAAAATCTACAAGTTAATCTACATTTTGGTGCTCTATGTATTTCCTATTTGATGACTCATGGGGAGCTTTGCGAACAGAGCATAGCTCAGAGGATTAGGTTCCTTGTGGTCGAACCAGCGCAACTGGGTTAAAGTCCTGGACTTGGGATTGGTACTGGCATTTTCCTGAATTTATTTCAATCTTTCCAGCGATGTTCGTTTAGTGGGAGACATTCCCGTCAACTATGAATGTGCGTGTGATGGCTCATCAATCTTAAGATATTGTGCCGGCTCAGTATCTTGCAAGTTCTCATAGAGATAGTGTGTACGTGCGTCCGTTCATAGGGGTGAGTGTATGTGCATGTATGTAGACATCTACGTTTATACTGTTATACTGCGTTAAATAAAAGACTCATGGGTAGCTTTTTTAGTAGCATGTCAATTGTTTGGTTACGTGTGCCTTTTGATTGATCAATCTCTGCTGCAGCACACAGAAGATTCTTTGCTACTCCCTCCTTCCATCTATATAGGGCCTAATGCCTTTTTCGAGACTACCTTTGACTATTGATAAGATTAATAGTATATGAGATGCATAATGTGTGAATTATATCATTGGAAGCTCCTTTCACGTACGAATTTGACGGTATGCTTTGTGTAACTTGCATGTCATATATTATTGCTCTAACATTTGGTCAAAGTTAGCCTTGAAAAACGCATTAGACCCTATATATATGGATAGAGGGAGTAGGTTTACTTGTCCTTGGTTCTCCATTAGCCTATGTTGTATAATGTATAGCACATTAGATATTTGATTTGACAAAAGACATGAATATTTTTTTGGATTTTCTGAGGTTAGCAAGCGGTGGCCATTGGTGGTCCGTACAATTGATTTTAAAAAATAATTTAGTTATATTTTAAAAGATCATGAAGTACAAAGCACTTCAAGCATAATAATAATTACATCAAAATGTCTAGAACACAAAACGGTAACCATCGCCGCCATAACGAGCCATTGTCACCGCTCCCGTACCGGAGCCGGCTTGACCTTGTCAATCACAACCAGAAAGTCATCGTGCACATGTCCCTACAAACCAGCGCCCTAGAGCCGCAGTCGTCGCCAATGAACCCTTAAGTAGATCCGAAGCAAATGACACAAAATCTCACCGCCGTGAACGCCTGATGAGAAACCATAACCTCGCCGCCCCGAGGAGACAAAACGGATCTATGTTGGAGCTCCGTCGACTACGTCCAGATGGACGAACTCCAGGGCGTTGGGCAAAACCCTAGCATATACTACTAGCCCTAACGAAGGCACCAACATTCCCCTCCCTGCTACCAGCCGCGGATGCAGTAGGCACAGCCGCACAGGAGAGACGAATCCACGGGCTCACCGTTGAAGCTTTGAGGGGAGAGTTTGCCCTAACTGCCAAAGGGCAGGGGAGAAAACCAGCGGCTGGGGCTGGATCGGGTGTTAGCACGTCTGTAGTAGTTACAGATCCAAAGGATTGGTCCTTCATGTAGATGATGGTTCACACTACTACTGAAATTGCATTTATCTTGTTGTACATTCCACAATTGTTTATCTACACCAACATTACATTATAGTCACAAATATTTTCAACACTTGGTTGTCGTTCTATTTTTCTTTTCTTTTTTCTATGTTGCCTACTATCTTTTCTTGCAATTTTTCCGGTGCATTATTGGATGTTTGTCTGCTCTGCTCAATAGCTAGTTTTTTCTTTTTGTGTTTTATAAAAAATAGTTTTTTTTCCTTTAGTTCCTTTCAAGTCTAAACAGCTGGAGCCTGGAGGCACACAGAAGAATGTTTCACTTTCTGCCCCGTTGTACGTAGTGGACAAATCTTTGGAGAAACCAACCTCCCTTCCTATAATGAAAGCAGCCCTTGCCTCTCCCCCACTGCGAAGGGAACGCATGGTTTCAAACATTTCGAAATACCTTATATTTTTTGTATCATCACGGTTTTAATCTCATTTGTTGTGATATGTTATAAATCGTATTTACATATGTTGCTACATAGTTATAGTATTTTTCACATAAGTTCGGAAAGGTTCCTGAAAGCATGACAATAAACAATTGTAATTCTGCCCCTCTTATGATATGTCGTCGGTTCGCCTAAAAAATTATAATATTACATACAAACTATAAGAATTTGGCACAAAAACTGTAAAAGTTATTTATGCATTAGGACAGATCAAGACATCATGAAGCAACGGCTCCTCCTCAGTCGCCTGAGAGCTACTGGGAGGCAGATGCGTCAAATAGTCTCCGAGCTATACTGTATGTTTTCACTAGAGCAAAATGATGTTGTTAAGCTCCACCTATCGGACACCCTAGCATTGACCTATGTATGATAAACACATCGTTACAAAATAAAATCGTGTGGCTGAAAGTGAAACGTGTCAGATGGCTAATCCATCGGGCATGAGTTAGAAGAGACAGCCACGTGCGATAAAGGGCACACAGTTTGGTCGTCCAAAATGTGTGCGATTACTTAGGATAATGCACACGATTGTTTTTCTCGAGTCATGTGTGTTACATGGCAACTGATTGAGATAAATGAATTGTGTGCGATGATGGAGCATCGCACACTTTACATTGTGCGCATGGTTACTAAGGACACCTTGTGTGCGATAACTCATGATAGCGCATATGCTTTTTAGGGAAAATAGTGTGCTCTACTAGGCACATGATTAAATTAAAAACATTGCGTGCGATGATGGGAAACATCGCATACATTTCTTTGAAGTGCATCGTGTGTGCAGTTCGACACACCGTTTGGTATGACCCACTGTGTTTGATATTCACAGTGTCACACACGAGTTCCTAAGAATAACTGCGTGTACATGCTCACCACATTCTCCTACGTGGCACGGCGGTCTCGCCTGCCCAACGCAAACGCTTCCCGTCCACCCGATATGGGAAGGCCGTGAGCAGCACCGAGCAGGCCTGCCATGTAATATCTGTGATCCATTGGCCAAAGGGGAAGCAGCCATGGCGTAGGCACGACCACCTACCTACACGCACACTCGTGGGTTTGTCTCCTCATCCATTGTCGCTACCGTGCCCACGTCTTCGGTGACACACGTATGCTATTAGTTGTGACTGTGGCGTCACATGCTCATCACTCGACCTCTGGTGCCGCTTGCTGCTTGATGATGGCCTGCTCCGCCTCGTCCTTGGAGGCAAGGAGCAGCACCCACATGAACCTGCTGTAGTCGTCGACGTGCAGCAGGATGTAGCGACGCCCTCCTGGCATTGCTGGGGTGATTGGGCCGCAGAGGTCCCCATGAACCAGCTCCAAGGGTTTCCACGCCCGATAGTGTGCCTTCTCGGGAAAGGGCAGACGCTGCTGCTTCCCGACAAGACACGCATCGCACAGCTCGTCGATGTGCTCAGCGTGAGGCAGCCCGCGAACAAGATTGCCTCGCGCAATCTTCCGCAGCCCGTCGAAGTGTTGGTGTCCTAGCCGGGCATGCCAACGCCACGCGTCGGAGACATGACCCACGGCAAGGCACACAGGGTGCACGGTCGGAAGAAGAACTTGTAGAGGTGGTTCGCCGAGCGGGTTACCTCGATGAGCAGCCTCTTCTGCTGATCGCATACGGTGAGCATACCGCGGCGGATGCCGATGTCGAACCAGCCCTCGTCGAGCTGTCCGACGGTCACGAGGCTGTTCTTGAGCGCCGGGATGAAGTAGACTTCCGTGAACACCCTGTGGTCCCGCGCCAGTGGATGTCAACCACGGATCCATCCGTGAACCGCACCTTCCCGGTGATTGAGCGGTCCAGCTCCGCGAACGCATCGACCAAACCAGTCATGTAATTCCTGACGCCTGTGTCGAGGAACCAACCCTCACTTTGCTTGCCGCCCGCAAGCGTGGGTGTGGTCACGGCTCTCTCCTCGTTGAGGAAGATGAAGCCGCACGCACATGCCATTGTACGGGAGCCATCTCCCGCCAACGCAGTAGACCCCGAACAGCTCGTCATCGGGGTGTGGGTGACCTGAGTCGTCGTGCGCTCCTGCATGGAGTCGATGGCCGCCAACATCATGACCGGAGCATGGTCTGCCAGATGCGTTGTTGCTGCGCCATCTTGCGCGGGCTTGTCGGGTCGTGAGGTTGTCGGGGACGTCGTTGCTAGGGTGCGGCTCCCCCACACCCGGGCCTTCATCGCCTCCCAGTCGACAGGCCCCGAGAACATCGTTGTCGGGGTGTGGGCTGTCACTGAAGGGATGTTACCCGTGGACGGGCTCCGTGCCTCTCGCACGGAATGGCTGGTTGTTGGGGCCATGGTCGCAGGAGACTCTGAGCTCTCCTGCACGGGCTCGACCCTTGCCAACATCATTGCCGGCCCACCGCCCACGTCTACCTGCACAAGATTTGCTGCTGCCGCGGCTGCCTCCTTGGCTATCCTTGTGCATCAATCCCTGGCCCAGTGACCCGGTCTGCTGCAGTAGTGGCACTTGCCACCGCTGCCAGCACCACACCCGGCCCCGCCCTGTTGCTGGGGCTGGCCTAGCTTGCGAACGCGGTTGCCGCCGCCGCTCTGGGAGCGGCCTCCCCCTCTACTACATGCTCTGCTTCCCGTGGGGGCTCCTCCCCCACTGTCGGAAGAGCCGTCGCGGCCGTGCTGCTGTAAGCACACGTCCCACTGCTCCCTGGTGAGCAGCAGTTGGCCGCCGGCGCGCTCGTCGGCTTCGTCACCGCGCTCCTCGACGACCTTGAGCCGTCCTACCAGCTCCTCGACTGTCATGGTGGAGAGATCCACCAAGCTCTCGATGGACCAGGCCAGTTGCTTGTACTGACTGGGGACAACACGGAGGAACTTGAAGATCACCATCTTGTTGTTGATGGGATCTCCGAGCGTTCCGAGCTCGTTGACGAGACCTTGCTGCTGCAAGGCGAAGTTGTCGACTTGTTCACCGGCCTTGAACCGGATCTCCTCGTACTGGAGGCGCAAGGTCTGGGCCTTTGAATCCCGTAATCGCTCTACGCCGATGCGCAGAGTCTTGATGGTGTCCCGTGCTTCCTTGGCCGTCTTCTTGGCGCCAAGGGTGAGCACCATCTCCGGTGGGACGGAGCGCAGGATTGCCTCCATCACTAGTCGGTCCTCCTCGTACTGGACATCGCTGGTTTCCACGGCTTTCCACATATGCCGCGTCTCCATGATGACTTTCATCAGGAGCGACCAAATGGGGTAGTTGGTCCGCGTGAGGAGAGGGAAGGAGGTACTGTATATGCCCACGTCTCGCACGGAGCGGGCGCACCTAGCTTGCCTCCTGGCCTGCCTCACAGCGCGAGTGCATCGGCCGCACGCGCCGCCTCAGCCGAGCTCCGCTCGGCGATCTAGCGGTCGTCGCCGGCGACACCGTCCTTCGGCATATGCTTCGGCATAACCTGAGGCTCTGATGCCAATTGTCAGCCTGAACTATTTACTGCGTAGCTTAGCAGCTAGTACCAGACTAAGAGTCACACAGGTTCCTAAATATACAAAGCAGACTATCTGGCACACTGGTGAAACTCGCTCACACACACTCGAAGTGAGTTGCTTCACAAAGTAGTACTAGTTTCTATTGCTCAAATGGCTGCTTGCCTTGTATTGAAGCTGGATGGACTGATTTACTGTTCATAGTAAATCAAATCTTTACTAAACCCACTTAAAATATTTTCTGAATAATATTATTCAGAAAATATTATTCAGAAATGTTGATTTCCCTTTAACGGGTGTACAGGACCCGAGAAATATGCAGGTTTCTAATAGTGCTCACTCCAGTGGGGTCCCGGCACAGTCCGAATGGAAGTTCATTCATTGGAGTAGTGCCAAGCAAGAAAGTGCTCAAAGGTATCATAGTTCATAGGTATTAACAGGATCCTTCTTGCATCAATTGGATTGAAAATTGACGTGATTAGCTGCTCGTCCCAAGTACCCGAAGCAGGGTCAATCAACGACTTTCCTTGTCTCCATTCTGATTGATTCGCTTCTTCGCGCAAGCACTTGGTTCGCCCCTTACTATAACCATCCCACTCAATCTTTTACACCGATGTTTCGTACTCTCTCGACCAGGTCATCATAATAAAATACTGCCAAATCTTTCCGAAATGAGAGAAGGAGGGAAGGCGTGCTACAACTAACTGCTGAAAATTGCAAGATTAGCGCTAAGAAGCAACCCTAGTTTAAGTACTAGCGTCCCACCCCAACGTTCTTGTACTTCAAAATACTCTCCCCCACTTGCTGCTCGCCTTAGCCAGACGTGGCTTATGTAGTGGTCGGCATTCCTACGTGCTCCGACTGATCCCCACTGGAGATTATATGAGGGGTCTTGGAAACTGTCGTGACGCTTTGGTGACGAAGGTCACCGGGGTGACTATGGAAGGATTCCGTGGTAGTCTCTGACTCCCTCCAACTCAATCAATATCAAGAACATGTCATGAGCATGGGGTTTGGTTAGGCATGGTTGAGTTTGTAAGAAAAGATAGTAGGTTGAGGGGCTTCATTGATTAGTAAACCAACGGTGCTGGTAAGGTCGGGACCGTGGTCGTCCGTCTCCGCTTTGCCGGCCGATAAGATCACTGAGATTGACCAGCCAGCATGGTAGGTTTGGCTATTCCTTTCTATTGAAAAGGAGTCAGTTGTCTGCGCGAGTCACCTTCCTTAGGCTCCGAGACAACTTCTTCTAAGCTCCACAGGACGACACGACATTCTTGTTCTATAGGCCGGCCGTACTTGTGATGGTTCCCCAGGATCCAATAAATCCACTTAGGTCTACGTTGCCGCGATATTGTTCTATGGAAGCGGGTGGGCTGCTTTTTAGAAGTTCGGCCCAGTTTTTCATTAAAAAAATCAAAAAGGGGGGGAGGGATTGACCTTTCTAACGCATATTCTGTCGTACCGGCATGGCCCCACTGATTTGTTTTCGATCGGAGCATCAAGCAGCGCAACCCGGTTCTACTTGACTAAGCCCCGTGCTCGTCCAAGGAGGGAGTTTGCTTTACCCAACTCCCCTTTTTGATAACAAGGCAAAAACCTCCGACCCGACATTCATGAGTTTCGAATGAAGAATGAAGAGTGCCCTGCCCCTCTTTTTTTCCCCTAAATCTTGGATTTGGAAGTTGGTAAAGACCCACCCCTTGTTTAAGTCAGAATGAGTCCCCGAGACATTGGCTTCCGCCAACAGTGAACTATTAAGGATCGCATCCCACGCATATTCTACATTATAGCCTGCAACTAATTCAGCTTCCGCTTCTGGGTGATCAGACGGAGCTCGATTAGTTTCTGCTAGACGAGGAATAAGGAACATAACCAATACGGGGAACAAGGGAATACCGGACCATATCTGCTTTTGCGCCATGACAATCTCACTCGAATTACAGGGACCTACACATATTAGTACAGTATACCGGGGTCCCCGGCCAGAACCACACGTGCAAGTTTCCCTGCATGTGGCTCGTCCGTGCTTTTATCCGAGGCGCTGCCTGCGACTCTACATGGGAGAAGAGGGCCGAACTGCAAACTTTCGTGTTCAGAGCATTGCATTGTCTAAGGGAGTAGGGTGAGTAAGCTGCGCCTACCCACCTAAGCTTTCGTCGAAAAGGCGTCACGGCTTCCTTTTCGGCGCCCGCCCTTTTTTTAGATGTTGGGGCAAGGCAAGCCCAAGGAAAGTCTAGGTTGGCGCTCCATCTCGGCCGGCATCCTGCTCTCGAGAGGGTGTGGTCCTTGAGCAAACTAGTCATGTGCTGTGTTGCCCCAACGCAGGGGCATTTGGTGAGGAGCTACGGTCCGGTGGTTGACAAGCCACTGATCGGAGGCGACTGGACTGGAGTGCTTTCATCAAATGATGCATGTGGGCTGAGCCATTCCCATCCCAAGTGGTGGCCCGATTCGGCCTGGCCTAGTCGGAAAGAGATTCTAAATCTCGAATATGCGCACCGAGAATAGATATCTATGTTAGCTAGCGGGGGCGGGCTTTCCCCTGGTAGTCCATACATGAAGGCCTTGGCCCCGTCCCGTGTGGAGAATGCCCCCCTTACGGCACGGCTTAGTCTATTATTTTATTTTGTCAGAGTGGATTCGGACCGCCACTTCTCTGAAAACATGGTTCTTGCCTCCCTCTCTCCTCCCTCCTTGGAGCTCGTCCATTCGTTGGGTGATCCCTTGCTCTCACGTTCGAGTGTTTGCTCGTCGTTTAGGCCGGTGAGTTACATTTTTGCTCATTGCAGTCTCCTCCGGGGTTCTTCGCACCTAGGTAGTACCAGGACCCTTGTGCCCTAGACTGCACTGCCCGCCCTATGACCCAAAACTCAAAATGAGCCTTGCGACGAGACACAGACATTCCTCATGCTGCGTTTCCCTCCGGTCCGTTCCCGGGTTGGGAGTCCGATCGCGTCGGAGATATCTTTATCTGATTTTGAGGCTTCGTCGTCCGGCTCCTCCAAAATTATCTTAGGATCGGCTGGCTCGTCCTCATCATCCGAAAAGAAAACAGAGACAAAACAGATTTGTTTCAATGACATATCTAATCAGACTGAAAGTGATGTCGAAGACACGATCATTCACATCAATTGAAGTAGGCAGGAAGGGCGCGGAAGCTACCGTTTAACGAATGCAATGCAAGCAAGGTAGCTTGCTTATTCTCCATCTAGCGTGCGTTGGTGGCAAGGAAGGAGGCATTGGAAAGACTAGACCATACACATTAATTAGTACAAGAAAGAGGCATTTGGGAAGCGACTTGTTGCTTCTGGCGAAGCTTAACAAAGGTCGACTACTACATAGAGACAACTACTACCAGTCATGAGCGATAGTGAAGCCGTCAGAGGCAGAAGCTGTCGCTTGACGGACGAAGCCGAGCCGATACGATAGGCGGGCAAAGTGAGTGAGACCAAGACGGGCCAGACGTGGAGTGGCGAAGGGGGCCTACTATACGTATACGTGATTAGTAAGCGGTACAAGACATCGAACAAAAAATCAAGTGAACTAATGAACAGTGTGATTGATCAGACAAGTACCAAGGAGCAAGAAAACGTATGCGCTTTAGCAAGGGATGAGCGCGAAATCCGTTGCTTGTTCTTTCTGTAGCCTTCTTTCATTTCTGAATTTGCTTGCGAGCAGTCCTTGCATTAGTATGAGTTTGTTGACCGCGTTAGGACGATCCATCTTGATGACGAATTCCATGATAACGAGAAATAGAAATTAATCGTTTGATGTCTGCTCGTTCTCCCCTCTTCAATTCCCAATGAACAACATGATCTTGAGCTATAATTTGTTCAATTTGGTCGATCTGATACTTAGTTAACTCATTCATCTGGATGTTCCCACTGATACCTAATCGATAACGAAGCTGAATGGCTTTTTTCGGTCCAATTCCATCCATTTTTGTTGAGGCAATTCTGACTTGTTCATCGGGATGTGATCTAGCTCCTGAGATATATGACATTCTTTATCCTTATCTTTTCCTGGTCTTCTCGGCTGGAATCTACAATCTACACCTCTCCAAACACAAACACAATATCTTGAGTACCCGGGGTGAGCTGCTCCTTATATAGCAGTTTGAACCGACTTACTGTTCCAGTTGAGCTAAGCACTTACGTCATTTCCATAGCCACATCACTGCTAACCTACACTACTTGCTTAGCCACTACTCCAAGTAACTACCACCGCTGCTACTGGATGCAAGCATCGAAGACCAAGTTTGACTCAACAGCCGTTAGCAATGCCGACGGCTAGAGGTATGCCGACGGAGGCCATCGGCGTAGGTTTGCGCTTGTCGACGGTCGGAGATATACCGACGGTCGCCGTCGGCATAGCTCCAGATTTGCCGACGGCTTTCCATCGGCCGTTGGCATCACTACTAGGGAAAACCTTATAGGTGGAGGCTTAACAGTAGCGCGGCTCAGAGATACGCGCTACTGCTAATTTATAGTAGCGCGGGCCTTGGATACGCGCTACTGGTATCTATTTAGTAGTAGCGCGGGGGTACTAAACGACGCTGCTGCTAAGTGGGCCCCACCGTACCCACCAGGCTACGTATAGTAGCAGCGCGGGCTAGGGAACACGCGCTAGTAGCGCGGGATGCAGGCCCGCGCTACTGCTATTGCTCTTAAGCGCTGCTGCTAAGGCGCAGCTGCCACCTTTTTCAACCCCCTTCCCCCTCCCCCTCCTCTCTCCCTCATTTCTTCTCCCTCACTTGCTTCCCCCACTACTACTAGCTAACTTTGTTCTCTCTTCCTTCTCCTACCTCTCTTCTCTCTCCTTTAATGCCCCCTCCACCATCTTCATTAATGCACCCCTTTCTCTCTTCCTCACTTTTCTCTCCTCCCTCCACTAGTTAGAGCCATCTCCTTCCCCAACTAGCTATATCTACCCATTTAATGAAGTGACCTATCTACCTCCCCAACTAGATCTATCCATTTAATGAAGTAAAGCCATCTTTCTCCACTTTTGATCCCTAGGTGTGTAGCGACACCTACCTCATCACCATGCTCGATCTCTCTCGAGATAGGTGAGTAAAAAATTGTGCTTTGCCGAATTGTGCGTGACATGACATGAGTTGCTTATGTTTTGCCGAAATGTCGATTTATTTCCATTTCGGTGAATTTCGGGCAAACTCTATTTGTCCCTATTTTTAGGGAAGGTCATGCCAAATTTTTGTATGACTTTGATGCATGCATGCATGCGTTTGTAATCCATTTGCTTATTATACCGCGCAGGCGATCATGAAGGTCAGTGGAAAGATGGTTGCGATCCACGGTGCACGACATGCATGAAAATAACCGGAAGGAGATGTTATGTCCGTGTCAAAGATGCAAAGGAGGAGTCTGGCTCGACCCCTTTAAGGAAGGCCGTTTGAAGGCGCACCTGCTCATGACTGGTTTCATGGATGGCTATACTCGGTGGATAAGTGAAGATGATGATGATGATGATGTCGACGGGGCAGCTAATGACAAGATGGGGACAGACGAAGAGATGACCGATAATGGCGGCGGAGAAGAGGCTGGACATGGCGGCGGAGAAGAGGCCGGACATGAGGGCGGAGAAGAGGCCGGACATGACGGGGAAGACTCGGACACTTCGGAGCCTTCGTCTCTACTAAGTTCAGTCGTGCGGAACCCTCATGTTCGAGACCTGCTTCGCAAGAAGATGACTAACGACAGAGCTGCTTGTAGAGAGGAGGCCAAGCTGGAGCAACTGGAGGTAGACTCGAATACTCCATTGTATGATGGTTGCGATTCCGAGGTGACTCGCTTGAGTTTCACGCTGGAACTTCTAAAGACAAAGGCTAAAAACAAATGGACCGACAGAAGCCTCGATGAGCATTTCAAGTACCTACAAAATGTTCTTCCCGCGCGGAACCTGTGTCCTATTAGTGTCGATGAGGCCAAGAAGATCGTGTGCCCTCTTGATCTCCGCACATTAGATACCATGCATGCATCAACGATTGCATCATTTATCGGAATGAGCACGCGGAAAAAACCAGCTGTCCGGTGTGCAATGCTTCTCGATACAAGAAGGCCGGAAAGAAATCTCCCCAGAAAGTTGTATGGTACTTACCGATCACTCCCCGTCTGCAGCATTATTTCGTAGATCCTAAGGAAGCAAAGCTCATGCGCTGGCACGCGGAGAGGGTGAAGCCCGACGATGGAGATGATCCGAAGTTGAGACACCTCATGGATGCAAGCTAGTGGAGAGCGTTCAACGCCGAATATCGATTTTTCACAGGTGATCCAAGGAACATCGTGCTTGGCGCGAGTACCGATGGCATGAATCCGTTTGGCAACCAGAACACCAACCTAGCACATGGCCCATGTTTGTATGGATGTACAACCTTCCCCCCTGGAAGTGCATGAAGACAAAGTACATACAAATGAGCACGCTGATTCAAGGGCCGAAACAACCAGGAAATAATATTAATCTGTATGTCGGGCTACTGAAAGAGGAGCTAGACACGTTACGGACAGCACCGGTCAAGACATGGGACGCCAGCAACGGACAGTATTTCGATATGAGAGCCGCGCTGATGACGACGGTGCACGACTATCTCGGTTACGGATATGTATCAAGCCAGGTGTGCCACGGATATTGCGGATGCACCGGGTGCATGGATGATACAACGTCTCAGCAGCTAACGAAAGATGGCGGGTCTGGAAAATCGTGTACATGGGGCATCGAAGATGGCACAAGAAGGATGACCCGTGGAGAAATCGTGGAGATCTATTCAATGGTGAGGCTGAGCATCGAGGACCTCCACGTAAGAGGAGCGGCACCGAAATCTATGAGTTGTTGAAAAACTGCGAAGAGTGCCCCATGCCTGGAAAGATGAAAAAAGCACCGGAGCCGCTGCTGAAGGAATGGAAAACGAGGTCTATTTTCTGGGACTTGGAGTAATGGCCCAAACTCGAGACGCCTCATTGCCTTGATCAAATGCATATCACAAAGAATGCCATCGAGATCTTGCTTGGCACACTAATGAACATGTCGGAGAAGACTAAGGATGGGCTGAAGGCAAGAAGAGACTTGGAAGATTTGTAAATCAGGGCAGATCTCCACATGTCCCGTAAAAAGTCGTCGGAGGAAACGGAGACAGAGATGGAGGCGGGGGACAGGGGCAAAAAAGTCAACAAGAAGGAAGGGAAATATTGCCCCCCTTCTTGCTTCACCTTAAGTCCCAAGGAGATTGATCAATTCTTCAAGTGCCTTACCGGAATCAAAGTTAGTTCCGGTTACTGTGGGAAGATAAGCAGATTTCTAGACACCAAGAAGAAAAAGGTTCAGCGGGATGAAGTCTCATGACTGTCATGTGATGATGACGCAGATACTCCCGGTTGCCCTTAGAGGGATAATGGACAAGCACGTCCGTGACACGCTTACTCGTCTCTGCAACTTTTTCGACGTTATCTCTCGAAAGTCGATCAGTGTGAAGCAGCTCCGAAGGCTACAGGAAGAGATCATTGTCATACTAAATGAGCTTGAGATGTACTTCCCGCCCGTGTTCTTTGACGTCATGGTGCATCTGTGTGTCCACATTGTGGACGACATCATCGACCTTGGGCCGACATTCCTGCACAGCATGATGTCGTTCGAGAGGATGAATGGGGTCATCAAAGGATTCGTTCGTAACATGTCCCGTCCGGATGGAAGCTTCGTCCAGGGCTATCTGACCAAAGAGTGCATCTCCTTCTGCGAGAATTATCTATACGGCGGAGAACAGGTTGTTGGTTTGCCCGTTAACAAGCACCTTGGGAGGCTCGGAGGAGAAGGTCACACCAACGGCTGGAGGGAACTGCATGTGGACCACTCAGATCGACGCAACGACTTTGACAGAGCAAACTTAGTAGTGCTACAGCACCTAGACATTGTAGATCCTTTCGCGACACTGCACAAAGAAACCATCGCAAAGAAGTACCGTGACCGGGGGCTACGCAAGATGGACGCCGAAGTTATTAGAGAGCATAACTCCAGTTTCTTGCCTTGGTTCAAAGAGCATGTGCTTGCTAATCCCCCAGAAGAGGGCTCTACGGACGGATTGCTCATATACGCCTTAGCACATGGCCCCGCGGCCAATCTCGTGACCTATCAGGCATACGATATCAACGGATACACGTTCTACACAGAGGCCAAAGATACAAACAGTGATTTCCAAAACTCAGGGGTGACGATGGAATGCATGACCGACGACAATGGCGCAACTGAAAGATTCTACGGAAGGGTCGAAGTGATCTGGGAGCTTGACTACTCTGGACTGCACAATGCGACGATGTTCTATGTCAGATGGGCTAAGAACGTCGAAATAGAAAACCGGTCACTACTGGGAAAGGGCTTATAGGTGAACCCAAATTAGTGGCGGGCAGGACAAGTCACCCGCCACAGCTACTTTTCCAAAATAGTTGTGGCGGGTGCCTGGACGTACCCGTCACAGCTTGGTGCACTGCAGTGGCGGGTGGCATTAAACACCCGTCGCAGGTAGGCTCTTCCAAATATGCCCGCGGGACGGATATTGTAGTGGTGGGCGAAAGATAAGGCCCGCCACTGGTTACTAGGTAAACAGTGGTGGGCTAGTCCCGCCGCTCGCCACAACTACATTTAGGCAAGCCGCGCAAAAAAAATTAAATTTTTGAACAAGAATGCGGTGGCGGGCGCTTGTCCTCGCCCGCCACTGCTGTACCTGGCAGTTCCACTTCCCCGACCAGACCCAACCATCGACGCACCCTTTTGTTTTCCACCGTCTCATTTTCTGTCAGTTCCACGACTCCTCCCTCGCTGTCCTGCACCTCGACCGCCGCCGCCGTCCCTCCGACCAGCCGCCGGCTCGTTCTACGCGACCACCGCTAGATCTGCTCGCCATCGCGTCGTCCGCCTCCACCGCGCAAAGCCCCGGCCCAGTCCTCCACCTCGACCACCGCCATCTTCCCGCCGTACTTTCCTCCACCGTCACATCCGCGGCCGGAAAAGCCGCCAACGGTATACTCTTCGTGACTAAATTACGCTCTAGGGTTTAGAATTTGCTTCTTATTAATTTGTAGATTAAATTTTATTTTAGGGTTTCAACTTCACCAATAGTAGTAGTTGTACATGATATAATAGAGCATCATAGCAGAGGGAGCAGTACTAGATGGTTGGAATAGTTCTTTTTCGTACCGGTAGGTCTTCGAATTTTTGGAACATTGCTAAATTCACAGGGATTTCAAAAAGAGTGACAACGTTTTTGCGAAACATTGATTAACTACCATTTCGCAAAAAATTTGTCACTCCATATCTCAAATTTTTAAGCAAAGTTCATGCCGAATTTCATTTCCTATAACAATATTGTTTAATTTGCTTACATATGACAAGTGCACGGGTTTAGCATGAACATTGCGAAATATGACAAGTGGCAATGATGTTTGAATTTTCGTACATATGACAAGTGCATGGGCTTCATGTTATTCACAGGGATTTCAAAAAGAGTGACAAAGTTTTTGCGAAACGTTGATTCATTTCCGTTTTGCAAAATTTCTGTCACTCCATATGTCAACTTTTTAAGCAAAGTTCATGCCGAATTTCTTAGCTAGTTCCTCTTCTCAAAATTACTTTCATAAGCTAGTACTCATGTGAACCATTTACAATTGATAAGTGCTTCATAATGATTATTAGGGAACATGAGTCGTAAGATCTGCCATATCTGCAAATGTCCATGTATGGACAGTGTGGATACTGCAGTAGATTTCGTACTCTTCTTGAGAAAAGGATTTAAAAATCAGTGGTAACAGACTTATACTTCAATTAATATTCTATTCTAACCATCTGTACAATTATTGTACTGACTTTATTGTTAATGATTAACTGTTGCATAGTGTATCCCATGCAACATAAGGGTTGACTTCAACAAGTTATGCGGTAATGCTATGTACTTCGAGGATGATATGGGCCGCACATTCTTAATGGATGTGCATAAACGAAAGGATAGAACCATCATATATGGCGATGAATGGAAGCAGTACATTGCACAGAATAATTTCATCGGAGGAGAGTACATAGCCTTTTCCTTGAAAGGAGATGTCAACATGTTAAGGGCAATGTATTTCTGCCACGATGATGCTGACGATGACAACCAGGATCATGACGACAGCCAGGATCAGCAGGATGATGGAGACATCTAAGATGACGAGGATAGCGGTGAAGATGAGGACAGCCAGGATGACGAGGATGAGGAAGATGATGACGATGAGGAAGATGATGACGATGGTCCATTAAGTTCTGCAATTTTCCCTCAAAGAATAAGGAAGCTTACTCGGGATGAGACCATGAATATTACAGCGATGTTACCATCGAGTGTAGCCTTCGTGGGGAAGCCATTTGTGCACCGCTTAACTAAAACCAACGTCGTGAAAAAAGTCATGGTGAGATGATTTGTATTCTTTCATCTTTTTTTGTTCATAACCAAGTATGGTGAGATGTCTAACATTGTGTGCTCTCTAATTGCTTTTAATGATGGGGAGTGCAGAAGTTACCTATCAAGATGTTTTCCGGAGTGGACATTCCCGCCGTCGGCACCGCTGGAGTACGCCATGGACCAACAGGGCGTGTCACCAGCGTTTAGTACATGACAGAAATAGACGGACGCATATCCTTCTATGAGTCTGGCTGGCGGGAGTTCATGACAGGAAAGAGAGAACTAAGGGTCAACACCCTTGTGATAATCAGCATAAGGAAAAGCAACCGCAATGACTTTCAGATGATGGTTGTCGTTGACCCTGTTTAGAAATATGGTCTTAAGTCATGAATTTATCAGCCGATGAACTGTTAGCTAATTAGTATGTTATGATGGATGTGGTCGATACATTGATGTTTGTTTCTTCAGTTGAACAAATCTGAAGTTTTACTTAATTATTTCGTCGTTTGTTTCCAAACTGAATTCAGTCTGGTTCAGTTATATTCAGAATCGTATGACTAGCCTTTTGTAGTATTGTGTTTCAACTTGCAATCCCAACAATTGTGTAGTCTATCCTATTCCTTCAGTGGCGGGCGCTACGGCAGGACCGCCACTGCTACAATGGTATCTGTGGCGGGCAGAAATAGCGAGTTGTGGCGAGTAGGAACAGACGCCCGCCACTGCAAGCACCGTACCAGTGGCGGGCGGGCGCCCGCCACTGATGAGGTTATAGAAGTGGCGGGAGGTCGGTGGCGGGCGCCCATGGCAGCCTGGCCCGCCACTGCAGGCCTTTTTGCACCCGCCACGGCTAGGGATTCCTGCAGTAGTGGGTATTTCACTACCATGTCTATACCCGACGCCAAGAGCGCTACTGTGAACGTCATCGCCAAAAATGAGCCATGGGTACACTCTAAGCAAGTGACACAATGCTTCTTCATAACCAACCCGAGCAATCCCAGCCGTGTTGTCGTGAGGAGAGGCAAAAGGAACATCATCGGAATGGATGGAGTCGCCAACGAGGAAGACTACGACCAGTACGGCAACCCGATGAGGGAAGATGACAATGACGATGAAGCATACGTTAAAAGAAGAATCAAGACTACATTACCTAAGAAACATCATACTCCATGGAAAAGGAAAAGTCACAACAGGGGGCTCAATTATTCGACAACGAATAGGAATGGAAAGAGGCTCACTCAGAAACGTCGTCGACGCTGAGAAACCATCATTTATATATATATGTATCTATTTTGTGTACGCACTTAACCGTTATCGGTCAAATGATGTAATATATATATATATATATATATATATATATATATATATATATATTATGCACTAATATATCTCCTGAGTTATTTACATGTGTGGTTCCGGCTTGGCCATCTTTCGGAGTAAAAAGGAGAAAGGAAAAGAAAAAGGAAAAGGAGAAAGGAAAAAGAAAAAGGAAAGGAATAGAAAAGAAAAAATGAAAATAAAAAGAAAAAGGATAATGGGAAAATAAAATGAAAAGAAAACTTAAAAGAAATAATAAAAACATTACAAGTAGCGGGCGGTAGGTAACCGCGCTATAGCTAACTTACAAATAGCGCGGGTTCTGTAAACCAGTGCTACTTGTGAGCTGCGTTGCGACTTCCCCGAAGAGGAGGGGATGATGCAGTGCAGTAGAGTATCAATCTAGTAGGAGAATCACGCAACAACTCGTTAGCAGTACCTGCACACAAAACAACAAATCCTCGCACCCAACGCGAACAAGGGGTTGTCAATCCCTTGGCGGTTAATTGCAAGATTAAATTGTATGGTGATAGATAGATAGATTAAACAAAAATACAAAATAAAATAAATAAAGTAAAAGTATAGCATGGTATTTTTAGGATTTTCAATATATGATTAAGATAGACCCGGGGGCCATAGTTTTCACTAGAGGCTTCTCTCTTGAAAATAGCATACGGTGGGTGAACAAATTACTGTTGGGCAATTGATAGAAAAGCAAATAATCATGACGATATCCAAGGCAATGATCATGTATATAGGCATCAAGTCCGAGACAAGTAGACCGACTCCTGCCTGCCTCTACTACTATTACTCCACACATCGACCGCTATGCAGCATACATCTAGTGTATTAAGTCCATATAGAACGGAGTAACGCCTTAAGTAAGATGACATGATGTAGACAAAGTAAACTCACGCATGAATAAACCCCATCTTTTTACCCTTAATAGCTACGATACATACGTGTCATGTCCCTTTCTGTCACTAGGATTGAGCACCGCAAGATCAAACCCATTACAAAGCACCTCTCCCATTGCAAGATAAATCAATCTAGTTGGCCAGACCAAATCAATAGATCGGAGAGAAATACGAAGCTATAATAATCATGCATAAAAGAGTTCAGAGAAAACTCAAATAGTATTCATGGATAATCTGATCATAAACTCACAATTCATCGGATCCCAATAAACACTTCGCAAAAAGTGATTACATCGGATAGAACTCCAAGAACATCGAGGAGAACATTGTATTGAAGATCAAAAAGAGAGAAGAAGCCATCTAGCTACTAACTATGGACCCGAAGGTCGGTGGTAAACTACTCACGCATCATCGGAAGGGCAGCAAGGATAATGTAGAGCCCCTCCGTGATCGATTCCCCCTCCGGGGGAGTGCCAGAAAAGGCCTCCAGACGGGATCTCTCGAGAACACAAGCTTGCGGCGGCGGAAAAAGTATTTCTTGGACTCCTCTGTTGGTTTCCCGATTTTAGAGAATTTATAGAGGTGGAATTAGGTCAAACGGAGCAGAGGTGGGCCCACGATGCACCAGGGCGCGCCCTGGTGGCTCGTGGACACCTCCTCTGTCTTCTGGCCCTCTCCCGAAGCTTCTAGTGTCTCTTATGTCCAAAAAAAATCACCAAAAAGTTTCGTGGCATTTGGACTTCGTTTTGTACTGATATTCTGGAAAACCAAAAATAGGCAAAAAATTGCAACTGGCACTGGGCACTAAGTTAATAGGTTAGTCCCAAAACTTGATATATAATTGATGTAAATGTATATAAAAGCATCCAAGATTGATACTATAATAGCATGGAACAATCAAAAATTATAGATACGTTGGAGACGTATCAACCAGCACTACAGCTACTTAGCATAGCAGTAGCACGGCTTTCAGTACCCGCGCTGTAGCTAAGTTAGCTATAGCGCGGGTCTAGGACCCTTGCTACTAATATTTTGACTTAACTCCCGCACGGTTCTCCCCCAATTCCCCATTCGTGCCAAACCTCTCCCCTCTCCTCCGTCGCCCGCCGCCCGCCCTTCGTCGCCCTCCGTGCGCCCTCCCTCGCCGGCCCCGTCCGTCGCCCTCCGGTGCCCTCCACGCGCCCTCCGTCACCAGCCCCGTCCATTGCCCTCCGCGCGCCATCCACGTCGTCGGCGCCCCCTCCTCCACCCACGCTCGTCTCCCCCGACCTCCACCTCACCGCCGTCGTCTCCTCCGACCCCCCTGTAAGTCCCCCACCCCTCCTTTTCTCTCCTCTCCTCTCTGTCTGCCTCAGTGGAGCTTCTAGGGTTAGGGTTCTAGGGTTCTAGGATACTTTAGCTTTTAGATGTTGTGATGAATTGCATAATTTGTCTAATAACTTGCATAATTTGTCTAAATAATTCAGTTAAGACAAATGTCAAAAAAATAGCAATCAAACTCTAAGTTATGAACCCTAGGTAGTTATTTTGTTTAACCCTAGGTAGCCTTTTTGTTTAAGTTAACTAAATTCAGTTAAAGTATGAACCCTAGGTAGCTATTTTGTTTAAGTTAACTGAATTCAGCAATCAAAATTCAGCAAAAAAATTCAGTTAAAGTATGAACCCTTGGTAGCTATTTTGTTTAAGTTAAACCAATTGTTGTTATTTAAAAAAACAGAAATGATTTTATTTAAAAAAACTTAGTTAAAGGAATTGTTGCTATTTAAAGAAAAAACAGAATTGTTTTTATTTAAAAAAACTTAGTTAAAGCAATTGTTGCCATTTAAACAAAAAACAGAATTGTTTTTTTTGTAGTAAATGAATCCAGTAGTCTAAATGGTAGTGCTGCTGCCCTACTTTAGATGCATTTTGTACTGTGAGTGTATTAATTTAGTTAAATTAATTTTCTGGAATTTGTGAAAGCTATATATTGGCTTATATATTTATTTAAATTCAAATAAGATGGAGGCCGGTGAGAGCTTGATCATTTTCTGGAATTTGTGAAAGCTATATCTTGGCTTATATTGTTTGCAGGGATTCGAGTGGCCTATGTTTTGCCGGAATGTTGATTCATTTCCGTTCTGGCAAATTTCAGGCGCTCGATATGTCCACTTTTTAGCAAAGGTCATGCCGAAATTTCCCGTGAATTTTGACATGACTTGTGCTACAAAGTATGACATATCGAGTGCCCGGGATTTGCCGGGACGGGAATGAAACGGCCTTCCGGCAAACCATAGGCCTTTTTTTATGTCATTATTCATTTTATTATAGTTTGAGAATTAAACGAGCAAACTTAATCATAGGAAACGTGTCGAACAATATCAAAGCCGGGGCTTCTGCCCACGCTGACGAGGTTTGCAGGGCCCCCTTACGGCATGAGCACGATTACCTTGACTTTTTCTCTAGTCAGCAAAGACGAGGTGTACAGGGCCCCTTGTCATAGCGGACGGTGGTACTGCCGCGGACGCCGACACCGAGACCGCCACCGGCACCGATGGCACCGACACCGGCGGCGCCGAGACCGGCGCGGATGGTACCAGCGCCGAAGCCGCTAACGAAGCGAAGAAGAAGAAGTCGAGGACACGACACCCAAACAAGCTCGGCACCGGAAGACTTCCGGTCACAGAGGTGCACCCGGCAAATTCGAGCCAACAGAGCCGGAGGAACCTCGCAAGTGCTAAAGCAACCAAGTTGGATGCATCCTACGGGAAATCGCGAGCATCAACGACTATGACTTAAGGAGTGTACCAAATATGGAGCACTTGCTCCTAACGAAGTGATGACCCACAAGTATAGGGGATCAATCGTAGTCCTTTCGATAAGTAAGAGTGTCAAACCCAATGAGGAGCAGAAGGAAATGACAAGCGGTTTTCAACAAGGTATTCTCTGCAAGTACTGAAAGTAGCGGTAACAGATAGTTTTGATAGCAAGATAATTCGTAAGAAGTAACAAGTAACAACGATAACAAAGGGTGCAGCAAGGTGGCCCAATCCTTTTTACAGCAAAGGACAAGCCGGAACGAACTCGTATAATAAGCAAAGCGTTCTCGAGGACACATGGGAATTTCATCTAGTCACTTTCATCATGTTTGTTTGATTCGCGTTCACTACTTTGATAATTTGATATGTGGGTGGACCGGTGCTTGGGTGCTGTTCTTACTTGAACAAGCCTCCTACTTATGATTACCCCATCTCGCAAGCATCCGCAACTATGAAAGAAGAATTAAGATAACTCTAACCATAGCATGAAACGTATGGATCCAAATCAGCCCCTTACGGAATAGCGCATAATACTAGGGTTTAAGCTTCTATCACTCTAGCAACCCATCATCTAATTACTACTCCACAATGCCTTCTCTTAGGCCCAAAGATGGTGAAGTGTCATGTAGTCGACGTTCACACGACACCACTAAAGGAAGCAACAACATACATATCATCAAAATATCGAACGAAAACCAAATTCACATGATTACTTATGACAAGACTTCTCCCATGTCCTCAAGAACAAAAGTAACTACTCACAAATCATGTTCATGTTCAAGACCAGAGGGGTATTGAATAGCATTAAGGATCTGAACATTTAATATTCCACCAAGTAAACCTACTAGCATCAACTACAAGATGTAATCAACACTACTAGCAACCCACAGGTACCAATCTGAGGTTTTGAGACAAAGATTGAATACAAGAGATGAACTAGGGTTTGAGATGAGATGGTGCTGGTGAAGATGTTGATGAAGATTGGTCCTCCCATGACGAGAGGATCGTTGGTGATGTCGATGGCTTCGATTTCCCCCTCCCGGAGGGAAGTATCCCCGGCGGAATCGCTCCGCCGGAGAGCAAAATAGCTCCTGCCCTGGTTCCTCCTCGAGACGGCGGCGCTTCGTCCCAAAAGCCTTCTCTGGATTTTTTTCTAGGGCAAATGGCTTCATATAGCAGAGGGAGGGGGCCAGACGCCAGCTGTGGGCCCCACAAGGCACTAGGGCGCGCCTAGGGGGGGCGCCCTGCTGCCTTGTGGGCGGCTGGTGGGTCCCCTCTGGTATTTCTTCTCTCCAGTATTTTTTATATATTCAATAAAAAATCTCCGTGAAATTTCCGGTCAATTGGAGCTCTGTAGATTAGGTATCTCTGATGTGGCTATTTCAGGTCCAGAATTCCAGCTGTCGGCATTCTCCCTCTTCATGTAAATCTTGCAAATTAAGAGAGAAAAGGCATAAGAATTGTATCATAAGGTGAAATAATGATAAAAACATAATAAATAACAGTAGGAAATCATGATGCAAATTGGACGTATCAACTCCCCCAAGCTTAGACCTCGCTTGCCCTCAAGCGAAAAGTCAAAATCGATAATCATGACCACATGTTTAGAGAGAGAGACGTCGATAAAAATAAAATACGGACATGGGGCATCATGATCTTTATTGTAACAGCAATATATCATCATAGAACTTCTCATGAAAAAGTAACAATTCATCCACAAGTTAAAGTATGAACCATAAACCAAATTGAAAACTAACAAACTATGATCTCAGTCACTGAAGCAATTGCAATTCATCATATTCTCAGGAAGAGTCTATGTAAGAGCTTTGTTTAGCAAGTTCACATACTCAACTATCATTTAGTCTTCTATGATTGCTGACACTCACGTCATACTTATGGAGCAAAAGTTTCAGTCGAATACATAGAAAGATAGGGGCTTATAATTTCGCCTCCCAATGTAGTTACCTCAAGGGTAATGTCAACAATAATAACTCATGATCACCTACATTCAACTGGATATATATGCATGGATCAATCCCCACTACATGATGTTTGCCAAAAGAGAAAATAAAAACGGAATAGAGAAGAATACTATTGACTCTTGCATGAAAGTAAATACATAAAGTAAAAGATAGGCCCTTCGCAGAGGGAAACAGAGGTTGTCATGCGCTTTTGTTTTTGGATGTGCGAGCTCTTAATGTAAAGGAACGTCACTTTATATTGCCCCTTGTGATAGTGACCTTTATTATGCAGTCCATCGCTTTTATTGCTCCATCATCACAAGATCGTACAAAGCTTATTTTCCCTTACAATAAAAGTTCATACATATTTAGGAGCAATTTTTATTGCTTTTGCACCGATGACAACTTACTTGAAGGATCTTATTCAATCCATAGGTAGATATAGTGGACTCTCATGACAGGAAACTGGGTTTAAGGGTTTTTGGATGCAGAAGTAGTATCTCTACTTGGTGCAGATTTTTGGCTAGCAAAGATAGGGGCAAACACCACATGTTAGAGGATCCAAAACAATATAACTTCTATGTGAATATAAGCAAACATAACCCATTACGTTGTCTTCCTTGTCCAACGTCCACTAATTGTCATAGAATATTTGATGGGGGCTCACAATTATAAAAGATGTCCAAGATAGTATATTTATATGTGAGACCTCTCTTCCTTTATTACTTTTTCATGAATTGCTACAATGACCAATGCTATGTTTGTCAACTTCCAACAAGTTTTATCAATTATACTTCTTTTAAGTGAAGTCATCACTCCCCATGGGATTAGCATATGATTTTATTCTTTCTTTATTTCTAAGATTGTATCATAAAAAGCAAAACACTGAACTCAAACTACTCTTTATTATATAACTTTCACACACGATTACATAGATAGATAGATCACAAAGCAAGCACTCGAAACTAAATTATACTAAAGTTTATTCCTCTAAATCACGAAATAACTAAGGATCGAACTAAGATAGGTAATGATGATGAGAAAGTGATGGTGATACGATACCGGGGCGCCTGCCCTAAGCTTGGCACAAGCCAAGGGGAGTGTCCATACCCATGTACTCAAGTCTCCTTCTTCGGTGATGGTGGTGATGGTGAGGTGGGCTTGTCCTCCGTCTTCCACTTGAGGACACGAATTTCTTCTTTTAATTTGTCATTCTCTCTTTTGAGATACCAAATTTTGCGACGTAGTTTATCCGAATCTTCCTGCACATGACGAAAAGGAGTGAATTGAACTTTAGGAACCTTCACTGTGTCAGGTAAGCTGGACCTCTTGAATTCGATGTGCATATCTCCCGGTTGAGGTAGTGGGCGGTCCTCATCCTCTTCGCTGGAATGACCTTGCCTTTCCCTCAAATCAGCATCTTCCTCTTCATCAGAGGTCCAACTATAGGGATCGGTGTCCCCATAGACTCTGGGGTTTGCGACAATATGAGAGGCATTGCTTTCCCCATCCGAGTCCTGAGATGACATGGCGCTCGACCCCAAGAGTCTGGCAAAAAAAATAGCACGAAACAAGAACAGAGGAGAAACTCGCGATGCGGTGATTAAAACATAAGAGAGTATATATAAAGAATTTGTATCTTGCAAAACAAGCATACGGGAAGAAAACGGAGTCGGGAAGGCACACGTGGGGCCCAGAAGGCACCACGGCGCGCCCCAGGGGGGTCGCACCCTTCTGACTTGTGGGCGACACGTGGGTCCCCTCGGCTATTTCTTATTTTTGTAATTTTTCTAATATTCCAAAACTGACAGAAATAATTTTTATGGAATTTTTGGAGTCGGTTTACTTACCGTATCACATACCTACCCCTTTTAAGGGTTCTGGAGCGTTCCGGAAGGACTCTTTGATGTGCTCTTCCGGTGTAATTGTTTCAATAATATTAGTTTCAACATTAATGGGAGTACCTGAAATATAGTGCTTAATTCTTTGCCCATTCACCACTCTCGGATTATTGCCTTCGGAGTTGTTTATTTTGATGGCTCCGGAGCGATGAATTTCTTCGATGATATACGGTCCTTCCCATTTAGAGAGAAGTTTTCCTGCAAAGAATCTCAAATGAGAATTGTATAATAGAACATGATCACCTACTTTGAATTCCCGTTTTTGAATTCTTTTGTCATGCCATCTTTTAACTTTTTCTTTAAACAACTTAGCATTATCATAGGCTTGGGTTCTCCATTCATCTAAGGAGCTAATATCAAATAACCTCTTCTCACCGGCAAGTTTAAAATCATAATTAAGTTCTTTAATTACCCAATAAGCTTTATGTTCTAATTCAAGAGGTAAATGACATGCTTTTCCATAGACCATTTTATACGGAGACATACCCATAGGATTTTTATATGCAGTTCATTAAGCCCATAATGCATCATCAAGTTTCTTAGACCAATTCTTTCTGGATCTATTAACGGTCTTTTGCAAAATCAATTTTATTTTCATATTAGTTAATTCAACTTGACCACTAGACTGAGGATGATAAGGAGATGCAATTCTATGGTTAACATCATATTTAGCAAGCAACTTACGGAAAGCACCATGAATAAAATGTGAACCACCATCAGTCATTAAATATCTAGGGACTCCAAACCGCGGGAAAATGACTTCTTTAAGCATTTTAATAGAAGTGTTGTGATCAGCACTTCTAGTTGGAATAGCTTCTACCCACTTAGTAACGTAGTCAACGGCAACTAAAATATGAGTATACCCATTGGATTTAGGAAAAGGTCCCATATAATCAAAACCCCAAACATCAAATGGTTCAATAACAAGTGAATAATTCATAGGCATTTCCTGACGTCTACCAATATTACCAATTCTTTGACATTCATCACAAGAAAGGACAAACTTACATGCATCCTTGAAAAGAGTAGGCCAATAAAAACCAGATTGTAATACCTTGTGTGCAGTTCAGTCTCCCACATGATGCCCTCCATATGCCTCGGAGTGACACTTATGTAGGATTTGTTCCTGTTCATGCTCAGGTACACAACGTCTAATAATACCATCTACTCCTTCTTTATATAGATGTGGGTCATCCCAAAAGTAATGTCTTAAATCAAAGAAAAACTTTTTCTTTTGTTGATATGTAAAGCTCGGTGGTATGTATTTAGCAACAATGTAATTAGCATAGTCTACGTACCAAGGAGTATTACGAGAAGCATTTATCACAGCTAATTGTTCATCAGGAAAATCATCATTAATAGGAAGTGGGTCATCAAGAACATTATCCATTCTAGACAAATTATCTGCTACGGGATTCTCAGCTCCCTTCCTATCAACAATTAGCAAATCAAATTCTTGTAGCAGAAGAACCCATCTAATAAGTCTAGGCTTAGCATCTTTCTTTTCCATAAGGTATTTAATAGCAGCATGATCAGTGTGAACAGTAACCTTGGAATCAACAATATAAGATCTAAATTTATCACATGCAAACACAACTGCTAAAAATTCTTTCTCAGTAGTAGCATAATTTCTTTGAGCGCTGTCTATAGTTTTACTAGCATAATGGATAACATTTAATTTCTTATCAACTCTTTGTCCTAGAACAGCACCAACAGCATAATCACCAGCATCACACATAATTTCAAAAGGTAGGTTCCAATCAGGTGGTTGAACAATAGGTGCAGAAATTAAGGCTTTCTTAAGTATTTCAAAGGCTTCTACACAATCATCATCAAAAATAAACGGAACATCTTTTTGCAAGAGATTGGTAAGAGGTCTAGAAATTTTAGAGAAGTCTTTTATAAACCTTCTATAGAAACCGGCATGACCAAGGAAACTTCTTATACCTTTGATATCTTTAGGACATGGCATTTTCTTGATAGCATCAACCTTAGCTTTATCAACTTCAATACCTCTTTCAGAAATTTCATGCCCAAGGACTATACCTTCATTAACCATAAAGTGGCACTTCTCCCAATTCAAGACAAGATTAGTTTCTTCACATCTCTACAAAACTCGATCAAGGTTGCTTAAGCAATCATCAAAAGAAGTTCCGTAAACGGAAAAATCATCCATGAAAACCTCAACAATCTTTTCACAAAAGTCAGAGAATATAGCAGTCATACATCTTTGAAAGGTAGCAGGTGCATTACATAAACCAAAAGGCATACGACGCTAAGCATAGGTTCCAAAAGGATAAGTAAAGGTGGTTTTCTCTTGGATCTTCAGGTGATACAGGTATTTGAGAGAAACCAGAATAACCATCTAGGAAACAAAAGTGTGTATGCTTAGACAATCTTTCTAACATTTGATCAATAAAAGGCAAGGGGTAATGATATTTTCTAGTGGCTTTATTTAATTTCCTAAAATCAATTACCATCCTATAACCAGTTACAATTCTTTGTGGGATGAGTTCATTTTTATCATTAGGAACAACGGTAATACCTCCCTTTTTAGGAACACAATGAACAGGACTTACCCATCTACTATCAACTATGGGCTAAATTATGCCTGCTTCCAGAAGCTTTAATATTTCAGTTCTTACCACATCCTTCATTCTAGGATTCAGCCTTCTTTGATGATCAACAACGGGTTTAGCATCTGGCTCCATATGAATTTTATGCTGACATAAAGTGGGACTAATGCCCTTAAGATCATCAAGAGTATATACAATAGCGTCACGGTGCTTCCTCAGAGTTTTAAGTAATCTCTTTTATTCATGCTATGAAAGGTTAGCACTAATAATAACAGGATATATCTTCTTTTCATCAAGATAAGCATATTTAAGAGTATCAGATAATTGTTTCAATTCAAATACAGGATCACCCTTGGGTGGAGGTGGAGCTCCCAAGGTTTCAACAGGCAGATTATGTTTAAGGATAGGTGCTTGTTTAAAGAATAATTCATCTATTTCATTTCTTTCACTCATATGCATGTCATTCTCATGCTCAAGCAAATATTGTTCTAGCGGATCAGTAGGAGGCACAGCAATAGAGGCAAGGCCAATAATTTCATCTTTACTAGGCAATTCCTTATCATGAGGTTGTCTACGAAACTTAGAGAAATTAAACTCATGAGACATCTCAGCAAAATTAACACTGACAATTTCTTTAGTGCAATCAATCTTAGCATTAACCGTATTCAAGAAGGGTCTGCCAAATATAATGGGACAAAAATCATCTTGTGGTGATCCAAGAACAAGAAAATCAGTAGGGTATTTGATCTTACCACACAAGACTTCAACATCTCTAAGAATCCCAAGCGGTGAAATAGTGTCTCTATTTGCAAGCTTAATAGTAACATCAATATCTTCAATCTCAACGGGTGCAATATCATTCATGACTTCTTGATAGAGAGTAAACGGAATAGCACTCACACTAGCACCAATGTCACATAAACCATGATAGCAATGATCTCCAATTTTAACAGAAATAACAGGCATGCCAACTACAGGTTTATTTTTATCTTTAGGGTCTGGCTTAGCAATTCTAGTTGCTTCATCACAGAAATATATGACATGTCCATCAATGTTATCAACCAAAAGATCTTTAACCATTGCAATACTAGGTTCAACTTTAATTTGCTCAGAAGGTCTAGGTGTTCTAATTTTACTCTTATTGACTACAGTTGAAGCCTTAGCATGTTCCTTAATCCTAATAGGGAAAGGAGGTTTCTCAATACAAGTAGTAGGCACAACTGGATCAACATGGTAAACAATTGTTTCTTCTTTAACACTAACAGGTTCTTCTTTCAATTCAATAGGTGGATGATATTTAAACCATTTCTCCTTAGGGAGATCAACATGAGCAGCAAAAGATTCACAAAAGGTAGCTACTATCTCAGAGTCAAGTCCATATTTAGTACTAAACTTACGAAAAGCATCAGTTTCCATAAAAGATTTAACACAATCAAACTCAAGATTTATACCTGACTCATTACCTTTGTCGATTTCCCAATCTTCATAATTGCGTTTAATTCTTTCAAGAAGGTCCCATCTGGATTCAATAGTTCTCTTCATAAAGGAACCAGCAAAAGAACTATCGAGCATGGATTGATCATTATGAGAAAGCCGAGCATAAAAGTTTTGAAGGATTATTTCTCTTGAGAGCTCATGATTGGGGCATGTATGCAACATATACTTAAGCCTCCCCCAAGCTTGAGCGATGATTTCTCCTTCACGAGGCCAAAAATTATATATATAATTCCGATCACGATGAACCAAATGCATAGGATAAAATTTATGGTGGAATTCCAGCTTCAACCGGTTCGAGTCTCATGTATCAGTATCATCACATAGCCTATACCATGTCAATGCCTTTCCCTCCAAAGATAAAGGGAATACTTTCTTCTTGACTCCATCTCCGGATAAACCTGCAAGCTTAAACAATCCACAAATTTCATCCACATAGATCAAGTGCATATCAGGATGTACCGTTCCATCTCCTGCATAAGGATTAGCTAGCAATTTCTCTATCATACCCGAAGGAATTTCATAAGAAATATTTTCAGTAGGTTCAATAGGTGGAGGAGCAACTCTTATTGCTTTCGGTTGAGGTGAAGATACCCCGAACAAGCACCTCAAAGGATTACTTTCCATAGTGACAAGTGACAATAAATTTCAGCACGTAATATAAATGTTTCCTTACCAAATTCCACTCACCAAAGGCGCTTCAATCCCCGGCAACGGCGCCAGAAAAGTGTCTTGATGACCCACAAGTATAGGGGATCAATCGTAGTCCTTTCGATAAGTAAGAGTGTCGAACCCAACAAGGAGTGGAAGGAAATGACAAGCGGTTTTCAGCAAGGTATTCTCTGCAAGTACTGAAAGTAGCGGTAACAGATAGTTTTGATAGCAAGATAATTCATAACAAGTAACAAGTAACAACGATAACAAAGGGTGCAGCAAGGTGGCCCAATCCTTTTTATAGCAAAGGACAAGCCGGAACGAACTCGTATAATAAGCAAAGCGTTCTCGAGGACACGTGGGAATTTCATCTAGTCACTTTCATCATGTTTGTTTGATTCGCGTTCGCTACTTTGATAATTTGATATGTGGGTGGACCGGTGCTTGGGTGCTGTTCTTACTTGAACAAGCCTCCCACTTATGACTACCCCCTCTCGAAAGCATCCGCAACTACGAAAGAAGAATTAAGATAACTCTAACCATAGCATGAAACGTATGGATCCAAATCATCCCCTTACGGAATAGCGCATAAACTAGGGTTTAAACTTCTGTCACTTTAGCAACGCATCATGTAATTACTACTCCACAATGCCTTCCCTTAGGCCCAAAGATGGTGAAGTGTCATGTAGTCGACGTTCACACGACACCACTAAAGGAAGCAACAACATACATATCATCAAAATATCGAACGAATACCAAATACACATGATTACTTATGACAACACTTTTCCCATGTCCTCAAGAACAAAAGTAACTACTCACAAATCATGTTCATGTTCAAGATCAGAGGGGTATTGAATAGCATTAAGGATCTGAATATTTAATCTTCCACCAAATGAACCAACTAGCATCAACTACAAGATGTAATCAATACTACTAGCAACCCACGGGTACCAATCTGAGGTTTTGAGACAAAGATTGAATACAAGAGATGAACTAGGGTTTGAGATGAGATGGTGCTGGTGAAGATGTTGATGAAGATTGGTCCTCCCACGATGAGAGGATCGTTGGTGATGTCGATGACTTCGATTTCCCCCTCCCAGAGGGAAGTATCCACGGCGGAATTGCTCCAACGGAGAGCAAAATAGCTCCTGCCCTGGTTCCGCCTCGAGACGGCGGCGCTTCGTCCCAAAAGCCTTCTCTGGATTTTTTTTCTAGGGCAAATGGCTTCATATAGCAGAGGGAGGGGGCCAAACGCCAGCTGTGGGCCCCACAAGGCACTAGGGCGCGCCCAGGGGGGTCGCGCCCTGCTGCCTTGTGGGCAGCTGGTGGTTCCCCTCTGGTATTTCTTCTCTCCAGTATTTTTTATATATTCAATAAAAAATCTCCGTGAAATTTCTGGTTAATTGGAGCTCTGTAGATTAGGTATGTTTGATGTGGCTATTTCAGGTCCAGAATTCCAGCTGCCGGCATTCTCCCTCTTCATGTAAATCTTGCAAATTAAGAGAGAAAAAGGCATAAGAATTGTATCATAAGGTGAAATAATGATCAAAAATATAATAAATAACAGTAGGAAATCATGATGCAAATTGGACGTATCACGAAGCTGCACAACAGATTCCAGCTCCCCGGCCGAAATGACAAAAAACTTCCATGGGAAGATCCTGCCATGATCAAGATAAACAACGCCGCCATGGGCAAGTTCAGCAACGCGTTGGCTGCCTGGAAAGCCAGGGTGAAACGAGCGATTGATAAAAAAGAACCCTACTCCAAGATTTGGGCGGACAATCCGACAATTTCGGAAGAGAAGTTTGAAAAATTCAAGCAGACTTGCGCTACTGAAGAAGCCAAGCTTAAGTCCGAGAAATTCAAGGGGATGCAGGAAAAGAACACGGGGAACCACCGCCTCGGAAGCCGTGGTTACATTGGCAAGAGGCCCATATGGGATAAGGAGGATGCGGAACATGAAGCCGCGGGGATCCCAGACCCCTTTACAGATTTCACCGACCAGCAGGAGCGTGACTTCATCAGGGCCCGGTACAAGTGGAACAAGAAGAAAAAGGTTTGGTACACGGACGCGCCCACAAGGAAATTGATTACATAATAAGTTCATCATGTGTCAATTCCGCACATGGTTGCCAAAGACAACTCGTGTATGTTAACTCGTGATAATATACACGATTCTGTGCAGAGAATAGTGTGCTCTACTGGGCACACGATTGAATTGAAAAAATTGTGTCCACACAAAATTGGAAGGCCACGAGCAGCACCGAGAATGTCCTGCCATGCTTGATCTGTGACCCATGGGCCAAAGGGGAACCAGCCATGGCTACCTGCCGGCAGGTGCACCCACGGGTCCGTCTCCGCGTGCATCGTCGCTACCATGCCAATGATTGCGTTGCCTACCTTATGCTAATGGATGTGGTAGTGGCATCACGAGCTCGTCTCATCGTCTGTCTTCACTACCTTGCCATAGTTCATGCAGGCTCCCGTACCCGAACTGTTGTGGTTCTGGCATCATGGGCTCATCTCTGTGTCCATTGTCTCTAACCGGCGTCACGTTCGCTTCAAGTTGCTTACCCTAACCGCTATGGCCATCACGTCACTTGCTCGTCTCCGCGTCCTTCGTCACTACCATGCCGAGGTCTGCCTCGTCTCGTGTACCCTAACCAATGTGGCAGTGGCGTCACGTATTCGTCTACATGGCTGTCAATGGTATTCTCAACTCGCGTACCCTAAATATTATGGCCCCTGTCATCACGTGCTCGTCTCTGGTCCGTCGTCGTTACTGCGCCAACGTCCTCTCTAACTCACACTGGCTCGTCTCCTAGTCTGTCATCACTATTGTGCGAGCGTCCGCTCCGACTCCTGCACGGGCTCGTCTCCACGTACATCATCTCTAGTGCATCGGCGTCTTTGTCGACTTGCCTACCCTAATCATTGTGGCAGGGGCGTCAGGTGCTCGTCTTCGCGTCCATCATCGCTATCGCTCTGGCATCAGGCATGTGTAGCGACTCCTAACTGGTATGGCAGTAGCATCAGGCGCTCGATTCTGTGTATGACCTCGCTAGCATGTCGACGTCTGTGTCGACTCGCTGACCCTAACAACTTTCGCCATCACATCGAATGCTCGTCTCCCCATCCGTTGTCTCTATCGCACTGACGTCCGCGTCAAATCATGTATCATAACTATTGTGGCCATGGCTTCATGTGTCCGTTGTCTACCGCGCAAACTTCCCCATTGACCCGAATAGCATAAATATGATCGGTTTTGCTAGAACTCATCTAGATGAGAAATAGTTTGGTCTCATTCACTTTTATAGCCATTGGATGTGACTATAAGATGTGTGTGTGCTGAGGTGGGTTGTAGTACTATTTTGTATCTGTTTTTGTTTCAAAGTGAATGAGACCAAACTATTTCTCATCTAGATGAGTTCTATGCACTCCCATAAATGATATAGCTGTGCCATAGTGTTCTCGTCTCCCCTTTTATCATCACTAACGTGCCAAAGTTTGCCTCGACTCACGTACCCTAACTGTTGTGGCCCAGGCATCATGTGCTCGTCTCAGCGTTCATCATCGCAACCGTGTCGACATACGCATCGACTCGCGTAACCTAACAATTGTGTGAGTGGCATGACGAGCTCTTCATCGCGTTCGCCATCGCCACCAGGCCGACGTCCCCGTCGACTCACGTACCCTAACTGCTATGGTCGTGGCGTCACATGTTGTCTTCGTGCCGGTCGTCGCTAAGGTGCCGACGTCTCCGTGTCCATACTGGTTACCGTGACGATTTCCAGTTGACTCGTGTATCCTAACCGCTCTGGACTTGGCATGACGTGCTCGTCTTTGCTCCCTTCGTTGCAACGGCGACAACGTCCGCCTCGACTCATACACCCTAACCAGTGTGGCTATGGCGTCACATGCTCATATGAATCTTCATTGTCGCTACTGGGCCGACGTTTGCTCTTACTTGATCAAGGGCTCTTCTGCATGTTCATCGTCACAATCGGGCAAATGTCTGCGTCGCCTCACGTACCCTAACCATTGTGGCATTGGCACCACGTGCTCATCTCCACGTCGGTCGTCACTACCATGCTGGTATCCGCGTCGACTCGCATACCCTAACCATTGTGGTTGTGGTGTCACGTGCCCGTCTCCGTGCCCATCATTCCTATTGCACTGATGTCCGTCTTGACTCGCGTACCCTAACCGCTTTGGTTGTGGCCACACGTGCTCGTCTCCGCGTCCATCGTCACTATCGCGCTGACGACCGCGTCGACTTGCATACCCTAACCGCTATGGCTGTGGCGTCATGTGCTCGTATCCGCATCCGACTGATGCACATGATCTTCTCCATGTTCGTCATTGCCACCGCTCCGACGCCCGCGTTGACTTGCATACCCTAATGTTGTGGGCAGGGAAATTATGTGCTCATCTCCGTGACCATCATTGCTACAACGCCAATGTTCGCGTCGACTCGCTTACACTAACCGTCGTGGCCGACGCTATAAGTTAATTTCCGCGTCCGTCGTCTCTACCACACCGGCAACCGTGTCGACTAGTTTACCCAAATCACTTGGGCTATGGTGTCACATGCTCCTCTCCATGTCTGTCATCGCTACCACGCTGATGTCCGGTCCGACTCACGCACGGACTCGTCTCCTCGTTCGTCGTTTCTACCGCTCCGACGTCCACGTCTTTTCCCGTATCCTAATCATTGTAGTAGAATTTAAAACATTTGAGAAAATAAATTGAACTTTTGAAGTTTTGAAATATCAAATTTCTGGATTATTGATCTTTTGGAATTTAGGATACGTTTTAGAAAAAAAAATGTTTGCATTATGCATTTCTGAAACTATGAACTTCAAAATGCCATACCTTCTCAAAATTTCAGTCTTCCCAAAATATGTAAGCTTTACACACTTACACAGGGAAACACTACACATAGAAAAAGAACTTCTTTCCCTGTGTAAGTTGTTTCCCTGTGTAAGTTCCTTTTCTATATTTTCCCTGTGTAAGTGCGTAAAGCTTACATATTTTGGGAAGACTGAAATTTCAAAAAGGAATGTGTGGGCGCCATGTGATATCATCTTGTTTGAAAAAGCTATTTGCAGCGGCCTGGGCGTGGTCCCCCAAAATGCAGCACGCGGCGCACAGAAATGCTAGCTGCAGCATGTGGTCCCTCCAGCGCGTGGTCAGAAATGGAAACATTATATGGCTGAAAAGGGGAATAGAGCAGCGTATATAGTCCATGAAAAATGGCTTGTGGTGTGTGTCTGGGATCGATAAGGTCCGCGCGCATATACGCCCGGTATGGTTGTTTTGGCTGCTTCAGGGTGGATGCAGACCCAGCACCTGGAGGCACGCAAGAGCATATGCCCCAGGTTGTAAGACGTACTCCCTCCTTACCTGGCACGCAGCCGTCGGCATCCCCACTGCAAAAGGGCATGCACGCATGGTTCCAAACATTTTAAATTGTTTGTGCATCAATAACAGTTCCTCGATAGCTCTTTCCCAAAATCGTTAGCTGGCCTCTTCCAAAAAAAAATATTGGGGTTTATAGGTGTTGTGTTGTCGTAGATCCTCAACAAACACATCCTCCATACTAGGCTTATCATACAGGTGGCACTTTTCAATATTATGTCTTTCTCTCTAGACCACGGCGGAGAACGCCGGCGGCGGCGGCAATGACGGCGGAGACTACGGCAGAGGTGGTGGTGGCGGGGTGGTGGGCATTAGCGACGGCTTCGTGCCATGGCATCTATTAGAGAAAGTATTGGGAGAGGCCAAATCTCCCTGCATATTGAGGGAGTTGTGTTGTTTTATTGGGGCGTCCCAATAATATATTGGGGATTGGTGATCCATCGGAGCATGTTTTTTTGGCATAACTCCCCAAATATCTGGATTTTATTGGGGATTGAGGATCCATTGAATATGCTCTTTTTACTTGTATCGCCTCCATTTTAGTTTAATAAATTTGTGTCGTTATAAAGATACACATCATAGTACAAAGCCTTCGCTTAGGGCATCTCCGTAACTCCAAATAAAGAGAAAATACACACACACACATGCACGCGCGCGTGCGCACACACACACACATACACAAAGTTGAAGCTCGCGCTGAGCTAGAGCACATGACACAAGAAGAGAAGAATACAATAATGAAAGGAGAAGCTGGCAACAGAGGCACAACATCGGGTAACCGCCAAACATCGTCGAATGACCTGATCAGCTGGCGCGAGCCATCTAGTTGCCGCCATGGGCTCCAAAGCAGAGGGAAAGCACAAACCAAAAACGGATGTGGGTTGAGCTCGACCAAAGTGGAAGGGAAGGCCACGAGCAGGTGTTGCCATGCCAGATCTGTGACCGAAGACAAAAGGGGACCTAGCCATGGCATAGCTGCGGCCGCCAGTCGGCACGTGCACCATCGTGAACGCCACCACATCAAGGGAGCTCTAACAGCAACCACCCCGCATGGAGGGGAAAGGCATGCCCCCCCCCCCCCCCCCCCCCCCCCCCCCCCCCTGCCTGCTGGGGGATCGGTTGTTGTGTGATGGCTTGGTTATTTTAACCAGAAAAATGTACCTAAGCTATTGGAGATGATCATAAATTTAAACAAGACGCACATCATAACATTCGTTTGCCGCCGATGAATGGAGCTAGTTGGTCAGAATCAACAAGAGCAAGATATACCTGTGGTTTCAACACAAGTAGAGTTATTTGAAACAAGGCACTGGTCAAGTGCTATGTACAATCACAATTATCATAGACGATGCCACAATAAGGTAAGCTATAGCAGAGAGCAAGAGCTTTTGTGGAGGCTATTAAATGTACACGGCAGAGAGCAAGAGCAAGAGCTTTTGTGGAAGCTATAGCTCGACCCGTTGCTGTTACTCGGCAGGAGCAAGAGCTTTTCTGGTCCCTAGCTCTGCCGTTGAGCCTTCAGCACCGGTACATCACTGCCGACTGGTGCTGGGCTTCGTGTGGCATGGATGAGCTGCCGCCTTTCCCTGCCAGCACTTGTGCCGATGCCGCTGCTGGACGATGAGGACCTCGTGGAGGAGATCCTCCTCCGCCTCCCTCCGCACCCGTCCTCCCTCACACGTGCTTCCCTCGTTTGCAAACGCTGGCGTCGCATCCTCTCCAACCCCAGATTCCTCCATCGCTTCCGCAAGCACCATCCGAAGCACGACTCGAAGCCTCCACTCTGATGGCCAGCTTCCCTTCCGTAAAGGCGACGGCGAACCTCGTCGATTGGACTTCACATGATATCGTCTTCTTCGGCTGCCGCCACGGCATGGCCCTCCTCCTTGACCATGGACCCCAGCACGATGTCCTTGTGTGGGACCCCATCACCGGCGTCCAATGTCACGTGGGTTTTCCATGCGGGCTAAACAGAGGCAGCGGTAGCCTTGTCCGGAGTGTCACCGTGCCCTGCTCCGCCGGCGACGCATGGCCGTTACAAATTAAGACTGTTTACATTGGTGCTGGTTGGAGACGAACCTAAACGCGCAATGGCATTTGTATCTCTCTATGAATCCAAGTCTGACGTATGGGGGGACATTATCTCCATAACAACTATAGATATGATTTATATGGACATGCCCAGCATCTTGGTTGGGAATACACTTTGTTGGTTGCTATCCTCAGGGGGCATCCTTGACATTGATTTTGAAAGGCAGGCCCTTGTTGTGATTGAGAAGCCGGAAGGCGCCCATGTTACTACCAATTGCTTGTCTTTCCAGCCCTTACGGACAGAGTTTGGTGGCCTTGGCCTAGCCGTTTTATCCATGTCAAAATTAAGCATGCAGTTATGGGCGAGGAAATCCGAGTATGATGGTGTTGCCTCATGGGTGCTATAGAAAACTTTTCAACTGGAATATCTGAGCATAATTGGTTTGGTGCCAAAAATTGGCATGCCAATGTTTGGCATTGTGCCAAATATTGGCTACTACTTGGTTGGTTACCGAGTTGTCTTGTCTATCTCACACAAAGTTGCCAATAGTTGGCAAGTATTGGTATTGCCAATATTTGGCAATGCCAACATTTGGCTAGCAGCAAACCAATCATGCTATCAATTTTCATAACTCCTTGTCCCTGGTGCAACAAGACTGGTTGTGATGACGGGGTATGATGAGGTCAGAAATGTGATCTTCATGTCTTCGCAATTGGATGACGTCATGATCCACGTTGACTCTATGCAATTCAGATATCTTGGTGTAAGAGAATACATGGTTTTCGGTATGTATTATCCCTACAGAATTTTTTGTACTGCAGGTAATATCTTGTCTTTGCGTTGCATACGTAACAAAGTTCAATCACTTATTTTGCTCAGATTCAATCCAATTACTTCGGGTACATACTTGAATTGATATTGTTGGTGTCTACTAGATAGTTTTTTTTTGCAGGTCGTGTCTACTAGATAGTTAAGAATAAAGTGATGATATTGATAATGTAAGCATCTAATATAATTATTTCATACCAAAGTACTTATAAGGGTAAAAAGGTAGAACTATAGGTATTGTTTCTTTGTCAATTCACGTGCATAAAAAGTTACCTTGCAGTTTCCCTGCTTGTTGTCAGCTCTTCATCCAGCAATTTGGCTTTTGAGTGTCGCGCTATATATTTGACTTTCCTTATACAAGCAGTTCTATTTTCTCGAACTAGGCTTTCGCCCTGCTTTATATATAAAGCAAACATCCATACAAACCAGTCTCAGAACATAAGCATAGAAGCCTGCTGGGGCCAAACAGCACAAATGCGCCCAAGGAAAGCAAGAAGAAACAAAAAAGGCCACCTAGTGGCAAGCTAAGAAGTCAACGAGCGGGTGGAGAGCCGGCGCGCAGAAGCAAGGAGAGCGTCCAGGATGGCGTCCAGGCGGTCGCGGTCTCGCTGCCTAGCGAGCGGGTGCCAGTGCTGCAAGAATGCAAGAAATTTGAAGAACGAATCAGAAGCCTGTCGCGGGAAGATCCGCTCAATCACCATTTTATTGCGCGTTGTCCAAAGAGTCCAAGTCAGCGCCGCAAATATAAGCCAGAACAGGCGGCGCTTGCGACCCGTCTGGGTGGCCCTAGACTGCAGGAACTCAGCCAGGTCTAGGGCCTCCCAGTCCGGCCCAAGGGCCTCATGAACAAAGGACCAGAGCGCTTGGGCCGCGACACACGAGAACATAATATGAGTTCCCGTCTCCGGGACTCGACAGAGGGGGCAGATACCATCACCCGGACCGTGCCGTTTAAGAACCTCTATCCCAGAGGGAAGGCGGTCACGCAGGAGCTGCCAAACGAAAATCTTGATCTTGAGGGGCATCGGAGCTTTCCAAAGCAGGGAGAGCCATTGAGTGACTGGACGGCGGCAGAGCGCCTGATAAGCTGAACTCACCGAGAACTCTCCCGCAGGAGAGAGGCTTCAGGAAACCGAGTCAGGGGACTGGGACAGCGGGAGAGGGACTACTTCACTCAGGCCGTCCCACTCGAGCACTTCAGCCGGTCCAAAGGAGCGACGGAACACGATGTTCCATTGCCCGTCTAGGCTGGCTTCAGAGACGAGGAGCTTCGGGAGCAAGCAGATAGCAAAAAGCCTAGGGAATCGAAAGCGGAGCGGTTCCCCTCCGAGCCAGGGGTCAATCCAGAACTGGGTGCTATTCCCATTTCCACTGAGAAGGTGACACCCAACCGGATCTCATCTTTAATAGCTTGGATGGATCTCCAGAACTGTGATCCGGCAGAACGAGAGCAAGCCAGCAGGGGTTCTCCCCGCATATACTTCGCCTCGAGCAGCTGGAGCCACAAACCTCCGTCACCCCTCAGTATCCGCCAGACCCAACGCAGCATGAGAGCTACATTCATGCGGCGCGAGTCTGTGATACCGAGGCCACCTCGATCTTTGGGGAGGCAGATGTCAGCCCATTTCACCATGTGATACTTGGGCCGACCATCCGCCGCCAGCCAGAAGAACCTAGCCAGGTCCTTGTCAAAGGAGCTATGTACACCCTCAGGAAGGATGTACATCCCCATCATATACATGGGGAGGCTAGCGAGGTTAGAACCAATGAGAACGGTTTTACTACCTTTTGAGGTGAATCGCCCGCACCAGGGCTCCGCCCGGGACGCTACTCATCCCACAAGCGGATCATAACCAGACACTAGGATCCTGGATTCTGACATAGGCATCCCTTGATACGAAATGGGGAAGGAGGCAAGCCTGCAATTGAGGTTATCTGCGATCCTCTGTTGCTCGTCAGGCGAGTACCCTAAGACCACAACTTCGCTCTTGTCAAAGTTAATCTTAAGTCCCGACATAGCCTCAAAGCACAGCAGAAGGAATTTAAGATTAACAATGTCCAAGCCAGATCCCTCAACCATGATCATGGTGTCATCAGCATACTGCAAATGGGTGACGCCGCCACCAGGAATCAGGTGGCTGACCACACCCTTAAGGTGCCCGGCCTGCCTAGCCTTATCTAGGATGCCCACTAGGGCATCGACAGCTAGGTTGAAGAGAAGAGAGGAGATGGGATCTCCCTGCTTCACTCCCCTAGAGGACCTAAAATATGGTCCTATATCACCATTAATATTGATAGCCGTGTTCCCGGACATGACCATCTGCATGATCCAGGAGCACCACCGCTCATCAAACCCTCGACGTTGCATGATCAATCTTAAGAATGACCAATCCAGGCGATCATATGCTTTCTGGAAATCAAGTTTAAGGAAGACGCCCTTGTGTCCACGTGCAGCAACCTCGTGAACGATTTCATGAAGGGCCAAGATCCCATCATGGATACGCCGGCCCTTCAGGAACGCAGTCTGGAGAGGGTGAGCGAGCCGAGTCGCCACAGGGGAGAGACGCGTAGCGCAGACCTTCGCAAAGATCCGCTCCAACACGTTAATCACAGTGATAGGGCGGAAATGGCGAATATCCGTCGCCCCAGCTATTTTGGGGATCAGGGATATGGTGCCATAGTTTATTCGGGACATATCAAGCGTCCCAATATAGAACTCATGGAACATAGGCATGATGACCGGGCGCAGCACCTCCCAGAATTTCTGAAAGAACGAGACCGGAAGTCCATCCGGGCCAGGCGCCGAGCTAGCCTTCATGGAGTAAATAGCTAGCCACACCTCCTCAGGAGTGAATGGGAGGGTTAGCTCAGCATTCTCAATGTCGAAGACCCTAGCCTCCGGGGGCCAAAAGTCTTCACTAAGAGAGACGCCTCCACGCAGTTCAGCCGTAAAGAGGGCTTTATAAAAGGAGTAAATATGCGATGTAATTTCATCAGGATGTTCTAACAGGGAGTCACCATCCCAAAGGAATGGGATGGCGCACTTCCGCCGCCGGCCATTGGCGATCGCTTGAAAGTAGGCGGTATTGGCGTCACCCTTGAGAAGCCAGTTCTGGCCTCCTCGTCGTTGCCAAAACAGCTCTTCCCCCTTGAAGATCTCCATAAGTGAGGCCTCCAGGGAGTAGCGCCTGGTCCAATCGTCAGGAGAGAGGCCAGGGCCATCCGCGATAGCATCTAGGGCCTTAATCTGATCTAAGAGGGCCCCTTTACGGGCCCTCAACTCGGCAGCAAGGTTCGCTCCCCATCCCCGCATGAACTATCTAGCCATTCTGGAACAATGGTGCCAGACGACCACAGCACAGAAGACGCGAGGTGGAGAGGCTGCAGCATCAAGCCAGCGGGACCGTACCATCTCCATGAAGCTCGGCTGCAACAGCCAAAAGGCTTCGAAGTGAAAGCGACGCGTCCGAGGCGGGGCGTCATCGCCGGAGGAGAGCAGCAGCGGGGTGTGATCGGAGCCGATGCGCGTGACCGCCTTGAGGGAGCACAATGGAAACATGAGCTCCCATTGAGGCGAGACAAAGACCCTATCAAGAACGCTCCGGATAGGGTCAACTTGTTTATTCGTCCAGGTGAATCTAGCCCCCACGCGGGTAATCTCTCGCAAGGCCAAGTCCGCAATGCAGTCGTTAAACAAACGCATGCGGAAGCGGTCAACATTAGGGGAGCTTTTGTCCGAAGCCCACCTAATGAGGTTGAAGTCACCGGCCACAACCACCGGAGAGGAGCACCGTTCAACCTTATTCTTAAGCTCACTAAGGAAATCCGCGGACCTACTATGGTCTGCCGGGCCATAGACGATGATAACCTCCGAACTAAGGTTAGCACGTCGGTCCGTGATGGACATACTAAGAAAGAATTCCCCACGGTCCATGTCCTCGACCGAAAAGGAATCCTCCCGGACCCCTAGCAAAATGCCACCCGACTGCCCATTAGCAGGGAGCCACTGCCAGGCGAACTGGTGACGGGAGAGCCGCTGGAGCTCCGGAATGGATTAGTCCTGCCGAATCGTTTCTTGTAGCCCAACTATGTCAATCTCTTCCTGGCGTAGGTACTCAATAAGCTGTCGCCTTCGGCCAAGATGACCAAAGCCGCGGATATTCCAACAGAGCAACTTCATATTGGAACCTCCGCGGAAGTCCTAGGCCCCTCGGGTGGGGCCGAACTAGCCCGTCCGCTAGACGCGGTGCGGGAAGAGGACTTCGCGGGACGGCCGCGACGCCCCCGCGGACGGGGGGGCATAGCAGCCGACGGCTCCACAAGAGGAGCCTCGGCACTAACCCCACGCACCACTAACTAGTGCTCAGTGGGGTGGAGACGCGTGGGAGGCCGGCCCCTGAGAACCCTCACAGGAGGAGGGGACTGAAGGGCGGGGGCTCCCACGGTCTCCTTAGAGGGCACCCCGCCAACCACGACCTCTCTATGGTCAGGGTCGTTAGGGGCCGGGCTGTTCGGAGTCCCGCGCTCAGCCCGAGCACGGGCCTCTGCAAGTGCCCCATCAAGCTTCTCCTTGGCGCAAATCGCGGAGATCTGCTCGAGACGGGGACCTTTCTCGCCACGAAACACAATGTCGCAATCAAAGGCCACATTGCCCAGATGGGCAAATGGGACCGAATCCAGAATCAAAAATCTCGAACCGGAACCGGAAAGAACAGAGGGAGCTGGGGAAATACCTGGGGAAAGGTCGCGGGCAGCCGTCCGCATGGCGGCCCTCTCAGGGATCGACGAAACGCGTCCGTCCAGAAGGGACCGGGACTGACTGAGCTAGGCACTCAGCCGAGCCGCAATCGACGGCGAGGCGCCAGCACGAGGCTTGGCCCGCGCCGCGGAGGGAGGGACCGAGTCCAGATCCAGGCGAGGCGGCGGAGGCGTCGCAGGTACCAGGGCCGGGGACCCCAGGGTCGGGGAAGAGGGGGTCCCAGGCGAGCGAGAGTAGCAGACCACCCCCGGAGAGCGCGGGGAAGACGGGGGACGCACGTCCATACCCACGCTCAGAGAGTCATCCTCCTCGGCGTCCGGGCAGTCCAGAGGCCCAACGACGGACAGGGCGAGGGCAGAGACCCCCACCGGCGTAGGAGGCTCCTGGGCGGCAGCGGCCGAGCTGCGCTGGCCGGCGCTCGGAGCAGCGGGGTTGTCATCCTCCTCCGAGGAGGAGCTCTCCCCAGACGGGTCACCATCCCCATCCCGCCCGCCATCAGAGTGAGGCAGCGGAGGAGGGGTAGGGAGGCCAGCACCAAGTAGCCCCTCGGCCTCCGGAGACTCGAGCTTGTACGTGATCCGCTTGCCCTTCGTGCTGAAGTAGAAAATCAGGGACAAGCCATCCACCTCTGCCGGAGCCGGGCATAAGATCTCGATGCGGGTAGGACCATCCCCCTCCAAGGAGGTAAGTTCAACAGACAGCAGCTTGCCGACCGGCTCAGAAACCGCCTTGAGGATGTGCTGAAGCTTGCCACCTCTAGGGGCGGAAGCGTCCCCCCGAGGGAGCCCGTAGACGAGGACCCACACCCGCGCAAGCGGCGGAATAGGGTCGGGTTCCGCGACCGCCGCACGGATGGAGATCAGGAACTTGTTGATGGGGCACTTGATGATGTGCAGACACGCAGGAGCTCAGCGGAGGGGAAGGGGACTGAGAAGACCATGGGGGCAGTCTCAGTCACCTCCTAGGAGAAGGCGGCGTCACGGAAGTCGCCGATGTAGGCAGACAGCTCGGCCCGGATGAGGTCGGGGGAGATGAGCAGGGACGACGGCAGGGCCTGGTCCGGGACAAGCGAGACCGTGGCCAAGTGAGGACGTGCTGGCTCCTCCTCGAACTCAGCGTCGACGAAGTAGAAGCTGCCGCCCTCCGTCCCATAGCCCAAGTAGGCTAGCGTCGTAGGATAGCGAGGGGGAGCCTCGCACTCAGAGCGGAAATGACCCGCACAGCCACAGTTCATGCACATCGTCTCCTCGCGCGACCTAGGGCGGCCGACTCTGGCATTAGGAGCCGCCGGAGCCTCCTGCTCCGACAGCCCCACTAGGGCAGGACCAGTGGCCGCCCCCGGTGCCTTCTTCTTCTTGCTCTTCTTCTTCTTCTTAGGTGGAGCCGGGGCCCCCGAGGCGTCAAGGGGCTGACGAGGCGGAGAGAAGCGAGCCTCCCGAGAGCCGGTCTCTGCCCGGCGCCAGTCAGGAGCGTCGGAACGCGATCGACGGGACTCACCCCGAGAAACCCGAGAGTCCTCACGAACGGAGCGAGCAGGAGCAGCCGGGGACCGAGGACGGTCGCGCACGTCAGCCCGCCCCGGCAGGTCAGCACCCGCTCCGCGTCTGGACGAAGAGGCCTCTCTGCCGCGAGGCGTATCGACGGGCCGGGACTCCAGCTCCCGGCGCAAGCTGTCCTCCCGGACGCGGTCCTCCTCTCGCCGGCGCTGGGCCTCAAGCCGGCGGCGGTCTCCCGGGGAACCAGGCAGAGGGAGACGAGGATCCCTCGCAGGGTCGCGGGGAGGCGGCGGACGGCGCAGCGAAGTGCCGGCGTACGTCGCGGGCGCTCGGTCGCCACGGGCGGAGCCACCCGATGACGCAGGCCGCGATTCACCCGAACCCGCAGGCAACGGGCGCTTGGGGCGCAGCTGGCCATCGCCAGATTCACGGGCCATGAGCACGTCACGGTAAGAGCGGGGGGTGCGAGGAGGCACGGACGAGAGGGAGGCGGCCGCAGCCGAGAGAGCGGACGACGGGAACGGGAGGAGCGGACGCGAGAGAGACCGAGATGGAGACGAGGATCGGGGATCGAGCGGGAGAGGCGATGCAGAGGATCGAGGGAGGGAGCGAGCGGCTGAGCCCCAGCGCTTCACCTCAGCCCTAGAGGCGGCGCAGCCCACCTGCAGATCGGAGGACCCCCGTTGGATCCAGACCCAATGGTCCGGATCCTCCGGGGCGAGCCACCAGCAGCGATTGGCGAGGGCAAGAGCCACCCGGGCCGCTCGGGCCGTAGCAGCAGCCCATTGGGCCTCAAGACCAGCCCAGTTAGCCGAGCCACTGCGCCGCCGGGCCTGGAGGCTGGCCCACGGCCCACCAGGGCGGCCCAAGCCACGAGCCAGAGTCGGCTCGCAGTGCTGAGCCACGCCCGCGGGAGCCGCCAGGCACTCCGCGCCGGCCCTAGGGAGAGCCGCCGCGCCGACCGAGTCGCCGCCGGGGACCGAGCAGCTGGGGCCGCCCCACCGGAGGAGGGGGCACCCAGAGCCACCGCAAGGCCAGGCCGGAGGGGCGAATCGACAGCGACGTGCCCAGACGCCTCCACAGCATCGCCACTCGGGAGCGCCGGCCGCTGGACCCGATGCAGCGCGGGGGCCGCCGAGGAGGAAGGCCGGCGCCGAGAATGCGCGCCGCGAGGACGGACAGGTCGGGCCGAGCGCAAGAACTCGTCGAAGACGGGCGGAGCCAGGGACACAGCGGCCTCCACCCGCCCGGAGCCGGCGCCTTCCTCTGCGAGGTCAGACCACGTCGGCGCGGTGGAGACAGACACCAGCGGCAAGGCAGACGGAGGGGGACGGAGCTGGGAGCCGAGCCGACAACCACGGGGAGGGGCAGACGTGGTGGCGGCACCGGGGGGCGCTCCCGCGCCGGCGAGACCGCCAGCAGGCTCGGCTGCCTCGGCCAAGTCCGCCCACGGGACGACAGAGCGGGAGATGCGCAGGGTGGGGGCCGGCCACGGAGGCAGAGCAGCGCGCCCGCACGGGACGGCCACACCAGCGGCAGCCATCCCGCCAGCGGCGAGGGGGGGACCCGACGGCGAGGGGGAGGAGCGGTCGGGTTCAAAATCGCCCAACGGTCTCCAGCACTCGGAGGGTTTCTTGCATCGCAAAGGTTACGGTCAGCAGTTCTATTTTAGGCTATTTTGATCTTTTGATGCTTAATTATCTCCATCCTGACTCTTCATTTGTCGAACAGAGACGCCACATGGAGAGAGGAAGGTCTTGGATTGAAGAAGAGTGAGCCGAGTTGCGTTCTTTGCTAGCTGCTGGATGTGTAGTCTAAAAAAAAGTCTCAGAGAAGCATGTGCGGTATTTTTTAGCAGCGTTTTTAGTCAATAACAAGTTTACTGGGAATTAGATTTGGATGTTAGATGTAACTAGATCAGATGCTCACGTTACTTTTTGGAAAGGTTTATTGTGTTCCACGTCCTGCTAGTTATAGAGTACTGCTTTAAAGTATCTTGTCCATTTAGAAATTATATTCCAGTTTGAAATGTGCCTGTGGGGTCAGTGGTGGATGATGGCGACTTTCGAGACCACGGTCACGAGATGCAAGATATTGATGTGATGGTGTCATCTTTCCTATCCTTGGTTCGCATTGAAGATATCTTCAGAACTTCATGAAGATACCAGGGTCCTGCCCTTGGTTTGCATTGTGATGTCTTGATGTGCTTTTTTTTTTTTACATGAATCGGTGGACTTTAATTCTCACCTAGTGCAGGTAAATTGCTGGCAACCATAATGATACAAAGTTTTGATATAACATCATGCTAGTATATAGCTGTTCTGATCTCTTGTTTGATGCACCCGGAGAATAGGGATTAAAATTAATTCATCCTGAATGTACGAGAATACCCTTTTTAAATAACTTCAAGATCCGTGCACACTTTTAGGAAGCAAAACTCCTTATGATATTCTGCTATACATTGATTTTACAACCTAAGTTGCAACAATGCATCATGTTTTGGGCCCTTGCAGCAGTTTTTTTCTTAAATAATAAGAACCCATATTCACGTCTGGGATGACTTGAACCTAGGTGGTTCGGTTGTACTACATCCACAGATCCACTTCCCTAACCAAGTGACCCAAGCCCACTTCTTTTCTTGATGCTGATGGGCTGGTCTCACATGCTAGGTCCGCGCACTTGGCAGTGGTATGTATGCCAAATGTGAAGCGTAAAAAACCTTGGTCTTATCCGGATGATTCGAGTTGGGTGGGGTTGCCTTGCGATCGTAAAAATCTGCCTTGCAAGTTGCAACCCCGAGCATTCCCTTTCGTCGAAGCTAGGTAATCACTCTTGCCTTCTCCTCCAAATCCCAAGTCCTAGCAAATATTATGGGCGCGAGGCTAATCCATCTTGTGCTGTGTACATTAGTTGATGACTTGGTGGACAAAATTTTAGAAGACCCAATATCCTTGCTGGATATATTTTTTCCATATGCTGGCCCGCTGGCCGGCTGGGCCCATTTACTACTTATGCACATTGCCGGTGTACGTACGGGCTGACCTCCTCGGTAACGAGAATCTGTCGTCGCAGACACTGTGCGTCGGTGGTGCCTTCTCTCCCTGTGACACACTTGTCACAACCACCGGATCATCATCCTCCTTGTGCCGAGGCTCACTCCTCATGCGATATTGTCCCCGTCACTGACGTCATCCCCATTGATGCCCCCTTCATAGTCGCGTCACACAGATGCATAGAATCCTTGTCTGATGAGGGGGACGACGTCGTTGACCCTGATGTCCCCCTCGCACCGTTCGTCCCCATACCCGTCGAGCTCGAGCCCGAGGAGCGCCTCCATGAGCGCTTCGGCCCTGAAACCAACGACAGGAAGGAGCAGAGGTAGATCGCAGCCATCTCGCTCACCGCTCCGAGGAGGAAGTCGCGGTCGAGGAAGAGCACGCCCAATGTTGGGGCCTTGGACTACTACTCCGCAACAACCTTCGCTTCGACTACATCAACGAACTAGAGGAGGAGGACGCGGATGAGGAGATTTGGGCCTGGCGTAATTCCGGACAATCCCAGGGCCATCGAGACAGGCTCCAAAGAAGGGGAATAGACCGCAAGCTAGGGGCGCCGCCGAAAGCACGAGTATTGGATCTGGCAGAGAAGGGGCCAGGCAAGAGGTGGCGGTCAGGGTTGGAGAGGTGACAACGGGCGTAGAGAGCCAACACACAGGATGCGGCGGCAACTGGCAACGTCAGCGAGCCAAGGTCTGGAGAGATGCAGATTTGGACCGATGAGGCCGGAGCCACCAAAATGCTGGTGAGCCAACGAAGCCAGAAAGGGCGCAGCTTCCCGAGCACCGGGGCTGGAGCCACTATGGGAGAGAATGCGAGCAAGCCGACGCTAGAGAATGTGGGTCCAGGCCAACCGGGACTAGCAACGACGGCAAGATCCACCATGTGCAAGACGCCACGCCGGCAAAGATCGCGGGATCTGTGACACAACCTAGCAGAACTATTGTGCGGAGTACCACAGCAATGGCCAAGGCGCACGGCCACAGCCAGCATACACACGGAGTCACGGACGCGCCGCAACATGCATCGGCGCTCGCCGGAGCCCTCCGCCGAAGCCCCCATGGCCAAGCCCACCGCTGACCTCACGCGCGTAGCCAGAATGGAGGCGCCGCCGCAGACGGGAGCGCGGGGGAAGGCATCGACGCTCGACAAAGAGGAGTGTCGGAGAAGACGTCGTCGTTGCCGAACAAAGAGCCTGCCCCGAGCCCGGAAGCCATGGTCCCCACACAGCGACGCCACGGGGAGGCACGAGTGGTCCATCAGCGCCTTCCCTGGGCACGAATGGGCGTCCCCTCCAACGGCGGCAACACGATGGAGCGTCAGATCTAGGAGTGATGGCGGCATAGCTAGGGTTTCCCCTGTCGCCTGGGGGGAGGGTGACGCGGGGGTTGGGTCGTCGGTTCTTGTTATGTTATTGTCTGTCAATAGCAATCCCGTGCGGGTCGTTCACTTTTCGGATATCCCAAGGCAGATGTTCTTTTCCAATGATTCTCGAAAGCAATTGGGGGCGGCTCATCAGTACGGTTAACACTAAGGAGGAAGATGGTTGCCATTGTTTTTGAAACATCCCGAGGGGATGAGGATTGTGATGATGAGAAGAGGTGGCGACCACAGTGAGTGATGGATTGACGTACAAGGCAACTAAGAACCACCATAGTGGAAGAGAAACTATTGTAACTAGAGAATACCCCACACGTTGCTGTGGGAATCGATGCAATATATTTCAGTGATTTGATTGTATGAAATATGCATAGTTGAATTAATAATATATGAATTAAAAAAATGAATATTATATATTGTATTTGACAATTGTGTAGTTAAAAAATATTTTGAATATAAGTGGCATGTTATAATGTAAAATAAAATATCATGCATGTTGAGTGGACCTTTGATGAGGTGGCATGTCTGTAGAGGTGGGATGTGTGCATGAGATCAACTAATAATGAAAAAGTTTTCTCATGCATGTTGAGGTAGCATGTGTGCGTGTTAAGAAAATAGAGTTAGTGGGAATAAACTACTTAGGTATTGTATCTATGACAACCTTTTCGGGACGGAGGTAGTATATAGGATTTCTTGCAGTCCCAAATCTCTAAATAGCTATGCAATCCAACTGCGAGAAATATAATTGGCCAAAAAGCGTTTAGCATGGTAAACATTCCTTCATGTTGTGAAAATTTTCTTGCCCAAAAATGATGTTTCCTCATTGCTGAAGTTGGTATCCTATCTCACTAGGTTTCAAGTTATAGACTTGACACCGGTGCTTGTATTTTTCAGAATTTATTTTAGGCCGAAAAGTCTGTTCAGTGGGAGGAGACGTTCTCGTCGACTACGAAAGCGTCTATAGCGACTTCGTCAATATTAAGATGATGTGCCGGCTCAGTCTCTCGGAGATGCTTAAAGGGGTAAAGTGTACGTGCGTGCGTACATTGGGTGAGTGCATGTGTGTATGTATGAGCGTCTGTGTCTATACTGTGTTTAAAAAAACATCAACTGGTCTTTAAGGGGTTTGCTACGCGCGCGTCGGTCGGGTGATGTTTACAAAACATCCGCCGCCTCGGTAGACGTAGGATCGCGAGCTCGACAACCGTCCGATCTTCTTCCCGTGTGCGTGCATCAGCCTTTACAACAAGGCTTGTGTTGCACTTGCGCTTTGCAACACGAGCCTTGTTGCTCTCTTGCTGATCCGTTTTTTCTTTGAAACAAGGCCTATGATTCAGAAACAAGACCTCTGTTGCAGAAAAAATAATCTTCATTGTTGCCTCCTTTGCAACAAGCCCAGTGTTGCGCTCGCTCCCTCTGCAACAAGAAGCTTGTTGCAGAAACAAACAAAAAAACCCCTTGCAATCAGTGGTCGTTCGCCACCGCCATTTGGAACAACGTCGTTGTTGCAGAAACTCATCTCGCAGCACCGCCGCTGGTGACGACAGTCGAAGAGGTTCAGGCGGCGGTCATGACTTCAAGAGCTCGGTCTGGTTGGGGAAAGTAGGAGGGGTGTGGGAGGAGAAAAAAGAGGAGGAAGGAAGGGCCGAGGCGGAGGCCTGCCTTGCCGGCGAACTACGGCCGAGGGAGCGCACGCATGGCGCAGCGAGCGTCTCCCCTGGTGGAGCTGAGAGACGAACGATGTCTCGTGAACTTTCCAGATAAAGGCGTTTGGTGTGCGGGACCATGGGACTCCCTTTGGGGAACACCCGCGAATAAATTCATCGGAGAAAAAAAAAAGGTAAGCAGGATAGGATCAAAATAGAAATAAAAAACAGTAGACTTTTTTTAGGCCAAGAAAAACAGTAGACGGGATCCTCTCCCAGCTCGCTGCATCTGCGCGCCTGAACTGGGCCTGATGTTCTCGCTGGCCCATATCGCGGACACTGCCGAGACCTCCCGTGCCCAGAACCCACGCGCGCCGGCGGCCGCCCGTCCGACCGCAATCACACCTCCCACCGCTCGGCTCTCTCCGGCGGCGTCGCGACGTTCCCGCCGTCAGCACAAGCACCCCGCCGACGACTGTGTGACGGTGGAGCCACAGGGGTCCCACGCCAGGCGCCACATCGGGCCTGGATCGATGAGCCGCCGTTCCTCGCCAGCGTCGGCGCCCCCGATGGATCACGAGGACCTCCTGGAGGAGATTCTGCTCCGCCTGCCTCCTAAACCGTCGTCCCTCCGCGGCGCCTCCCTTGTCTGCAAGCGCTGGCGTGGCATCCTCGCAGACCGCCAATTCGTCCAACGCTTCCGCAAGCACCACGGGAAACCTCCTCTCTTGGGCTACTTCGACAGAAAATATAAAGGGGCTGGCTTCACTCCGATGTCAGGGTTCACCCCCATTATGAGCTCCATCCCTCGTCTTCGCCACCTCAACCTCGTCGACTGCCGCCATGGAGTTGCCCTTTTTCTTGATCATGCACGCCGCGATATCCTCGTGTGGAACCCCATCACCAACGTCCAGTGCCACGTGGCTTTTCCGCCGGAGCTCAACCATGACCCCGATTGCCGTGTCGAGACCGCCGCGGTGCTCTGCTCCACCTCTGACAATATACCCATGCAATGTGATTGCCATTTGAGTGCATTTACACTAGTATTGGTTGGGTACTATCCTAACCAAGCAAAGGCATTCACATGTCTCTACGAATCCAAGTCTGATTTATGGGGAGAAATTATCTCAACATCGGCTCGATGTTCAGTTTACATGAACAGGCCCAGCGTCCTGGTTGGAAATACACTTTGCTGGTTGCTTTATAGCACTGACATTTTTCAGTTTGATTTTGACAGCCGGACATCTGTTGTGATTGAAAAGCCGTCAGACGCCTATGCTGGCGTCAACTGCTGGTATTTTCAGCCCTTACAAACGGAGGATGGTGGCCTTGGCCTAGCTGTTTGCTCAAAAAAACCAAGTGTTCAACTTTGGGCGAGGAAATCCAACTGCGATGACATTGTTTCCTGGGTGCTACAGAAAACCGTTCAATTGGATGACCAAATTTCACATCCCGTGTTCCTGAGTAAAGGAAGATGCGCTGTGATGATGGGGTATGACGAGGACACAAATGTGATGTTCCTATGTTTCGATGTTCGTCATCACTTCATGCTCCAGCTTGACTCGATGCAGTTCAAGCATATTGGTACGGAAACATACTGGGATTACAGAATGTGTTATCCATATAGAAATCTCTATACTGAAGGTAATACGAGTTCTCTGTATTGCTTACGTAACAAAGTCCAGTCAATTATTTTGCCAAGAGTCATTCATATTACTTCTGATAACTGTTTGAAGTGATATAGTTGGTGTGCTCAAGAGTTAATTAGATATTTAAAAATAAATTGAGCTGCTTGTTTCTTTGGGGCTGTTTGGATTGTGACTATCTTTGCCATATATTGCCACATTATTTTTGCCACACTTGCCTTACTTGAGTTGCTCAAATTCTTATTAGACACACTTTGGCTTGCCTTAGGGAATCTTGCCACATTTTTTATGTCTATGACATGTGGGGTCTACTGCTCATAAAAAAATCCTTGCCTGTCTTCAAACATGGTATTTCCTTCGCCATTAGCAGTTGTCAGAAAACCACTTGGCAACTTTGGTTTTGCAATCGGTGAGGCAAACTTCAGGTGACCTGAGGCAACCAAAGCGCCCAAAATATGAACTATCCCAACAAGTACTCCATCACCATTATCAATATTGTATACATTATTCTGAACATTGTCAGTGATACTTGGGATGTCCATGCCACTCAGATTCTTTAGGAACTGATTTTTCAATAAGCACCATTTGCTAGTGGATTCAAGTTCAAATTTAGCATCATGAGAGGGTCATTATGCATGTTTTCAGATGTAGTTATATATATTACAATGGAGATTTTCCACTTATATATGGTAAGTGTATAATTCAATCTAGCTAAAAAGCTAAGAACATGTAGGGTACCTGGGTGATGTTCGTTTTACCCTCTTATGTGTCCGATTTTGTACGATTTAGTTGGTGAACTGTTAATAGATCTGTTTGGGTTATAAATGCATTTAGTATCTGTATATTGCTGGAAAGATTTTATCTTTCTGACATTAGATTTTCGTTGTACAGCTCGTTGTCTAGCTCTTCTCATGCTAAATTATGTGTCTATCTTGATCTTTGTTCTGCTTTTCTTGGAACAGAGGCGCCACATTAACATGAGGAAGGTCTTGGATCGAAGAAGAGTGAGCCGCGCTACATTTCTGATGTGGCAGCTGGGTATGCGGTAGGAGGAACCGTCTTTGGGAAGCAAGTACAATAGTATGAATATTTATTAATTGAGTTTTGAGTCAGTGGCAAGTTTGGTACCGGGTTAGGATGTTAGACGTAACTGGACCAGATGCTGCTATGATGTACTCCCTCCGTCCCATAATATAAGATGTTTTTTTACACTACACTAGGCAGAGTTTTGGATTTCGTCCGGAAAAAATGAAATTCGTCCATCCCGTTTGGGCCCGGTATTAGTGCATACCGGTCAAAAAATTCGCCTATTTCTGAATTTTCAGCCCAGCCCAAGGTCCAAAATAGCCCATGGACGTCTCCCAGTAGCGTAAAAACTGCCAGCGAGCCTTCCCTAACCCTAAATTCCTGTGCGGCGGCTGTAGCCGACCCAGTGAGCCGAGGCAGCGCCGCGTCCGCCCAACCTCCTCCTCCTCCTCGAGCGCTCCACGTCCTCCTAGCCTCCTCCTCCTCCTCAAGAACTCCTCTGCCCAGCGGTCTTCTCTTTCCCATGGATGGTGAAGGTCCTGGCTGCGGTTTGCTCTGTGACAACCATGTCGACGGCAACACCGTGGAGCCTGGCCATATGAGGTTCATGCATAGATTCTAGTACTAGATTTTGTTGTATGACTTCTACTGGCCAAATAAAGATTTTGTTGTACATTTTTGTTCTGGTTTATTTTAAAGTTTTGGCCAAATTTTGTTCAAAATTTTAAATTTGGTTTGTAATTTTCGTCCGAAACTTTCCGAAAAAAATCTGAAAAAACGAATTTCGCCCGTTTCGCCCCGGCCCGGTAAAATCTCCAAAACGAAATCCAAAACCTTGCATTAGAGTCAAAAAGTGTCTTACATTATGGGACGGAGGGAGTATATTCGAACTGTTTGTTAGAGTCCTGGTACCTTATGTTTGAAAAGACCTTCTTCTAGTGTTGCAGACCTGCGGCTCATCTGCAAATTTCTGCTTACGTTATTTGCTTTCATTTGCAAATCATGTTCTGTCGACCAATGTGCAGCTGCTCTTTCAATTGGGTTGCTAATTTGAGGACACGATCTCACTACATACATTGACGACCATGGATGTAACAAGCTCGCATTGGGCAGCGAAATTCGCAAATTTTGAGACTGATGTACACTAGACAGCCTGATTCCTCTCGTTGTTGGGTGGACAAGGAATTTTAAATGCAATACAAATCTGATTTAAATTGTAGAGACTTGTTGTTTCCGTTCAGGTGATCATGGGCATCAATCCGTTTGAAGAGAGAACATCACTGCTGCTGCAAGGAATGGCAATTCGTAGCCCGGCCCAGTTCGATAATTTCAAGAGTTCAGATGTGAAGTGCATTTACATTGTTTATTTGGAACCACACACTGCTATAATAGAACCAAGAATTACAGTGTTGTTGGCAAATATTGAGTTTGTTTGTATGGTGTTTCCTGTAATTACAGTTCGAATTATTCAAAAGGTTGTTACAGTTTTCTGGGTATGTAGTATATGGAAAGACCTTTGCTCTTACAACTGAAGGTTGTTACTTTTTTTAAGACTGTCACCGTGGGAGCACTTCCCACCTGAATTTGATGTCATTTCAAAAGAAAATTTGATCCGATTTATATGGAAACCGAATCAAAAACCAAACAAAGTGACCCATTTTATGAGGAAAACAGAGCCAAAAATATGCACAAGCAAGTTAGCCTCGGTCGACCAGACGACCACACAACACTAGGCAACAGTCACACCAAACACACACACCCGGGTACGGAGTTGCCACTCCGACATCCCCTGCTCCTGCACGAGCCGTAACGTTGCACGACACGGATGCCTTCTAGCTCTTGCTACATGAGACGGCCTCTTGCAGACCACGACTGTTGCGCCAAACATCCGGGGTCACGACCCCGACATACCAGCCAGACCAACCCCAAAGATCTCCTCGACTGCACAAACAAGCTGATGTGTCAGAGTTGGAGTCTGTGACTAGTCATGAGGAAGACGCGCTATTCCGAGATCTCTTTGTTGAAGACCACTCTCTGAATAGGAGTGGCCTATTCAGCTAGCTGCTAATTTGATATGCTTTATTGAAAACATGCATCTTAACGAGTTCTGTGGAACTCTGCGTCTCTGCCTGTGCCTTTCATCAGGAAATTCTTCTGAAGGCGTTTCATTCAACCATCGGTCAGGAGAGAAATGAAGAAGTATCCACCTGGCAAAAATGCATCTGGGCACACAAGATGGGTATTTTGTTATCCTTTCAAGACTTTTGCTGGCGGAATATTTTGTTATCCTTTCAAGACTTTTGCTGGCGGCATATTTTGTTATATCCACCAACACGTCCAGCATGGTTGTTAATGAGTTTAAGATCCTTGATGCGGGACGTCCAAGTGAAGGAGGAGCAGCTACTTTCCGTGAATGATTGCTTGGTATCCTTTGCAAGTTCTACTGTCGAGGGTATACTGTCAAGGAGTATAATCTGATTGATGGTTGTTCTTGCAATTGATTTATGTAGCTATCGCTCATGCTAACATCTAATTTGGTAAGTACGTTGTCGGAGCTTTAGGCTTGGAACCATTTCGTAAATACTTGGTTGTTGGAGGGATATGAAACAACCCTCTCCAGGGCGGCGCTATCCAGCGCGTGGGCGACAACCTCCGGGACTGCAGACCGGACCCCATCTTGGCTCCCGATGACGACGGTGGTCTGTGTATAGAAACAAGTTGACCAATTCTTAAGAAAAACCTTATCTCGTCATCATTGTTTCATTTTAGTCCTTTCATTCTCTGATATCCACCGAAATGTCCCCATAACTACCATTTCACCCCTCAGGTTGTCCAAACTTTACGGTTCAGCCCCCTGGCTTACAGTATTTTACATTCTAGTCCGTATTCGTCTGATATTTTGCCAGATACTACACTTGGGGCAAAACCATCTTTTCAAGTCTCACTTAACACCGTTAGTAGCAAAATTGGCGAAAGTTTCATAGTAGGAAAAAATTAGACCGAGTGCCATATATATATGGAATAAAAATAATTTGAGGGCCAAATAGAGAACCATATTTCTATCTAAGGCCAAATAGGAATTCTCTCTTCTGTTTCTTGATATGTGCCCCCCTCCCCGTCTTCTTGTCATATGAACCCTAGCTTCACGGATGGATGGATCTGGGCTGATGATGGATTCAACACCACGGATACTAATGGGTGAGTCTCAATCTACACCATGGATCTTGAATCTTGTGTTATTACTCAAGGGGGAATTTTTTATCGATGTGCAGATCGAAGATGGTTAGCTTGGATGAACCGCCGCCCATCCTCGTCTATGCCTCTACTAGAAGATGAGGACCTCCTCCAGGAGATCCTCCTCCGCCTCCCTTCCCAGCCATCCTCCCTCCCCCGTGCCTCCCTCGTCTGCACACGCTGGTACCGCATCCTCTCCGACCCCAAATTCCTCCGCCGCTTTCGCAAGCACCACCGGAAGCCTCCTCTACTCGGCTTCTTTACGGTTGTGCCCTTGGGAAGTCGCACCTTCACTCCCATCCTGGATCGGCCTGACTGCATCCCATCAAAGCGATTTGCCCTCCCGCAGGGCTATGACCTCCCCCACAACCAATGACACTTCATGGGATGCCTCCACGGCCTCACTGTCCTAATCAATGCGTGGCAAAGCCAGATCGTCGTGTGGAATCCCCTCACTAGCCAACTGCTGCGCGTGACTTTTCCCTGGCCGATCAAGTACATACATGAGATATTTTGTCATGCTACGGTGCTCTGCACTCACCCCGAAGATGGACATGTGCACGGTGATTGCTTCTTGAGCCCTTTTAAATTGGTTATGGTCAGCGTTAGAGACAGGGAAACATTTGCTTGCCTTTATGACTCAACATCTGGTGTATGGGAAATATTTTATCGATTGTGACTATGAGTACAAATAGTTTCATAAGGCACAACATCCTGGTCGGAAATGCAATTTGCTTTCATGGAGGTGAGATCCTTGCCTTTGATCTGGAAAGGCAGAGTCTTGGTGTGATTGACATGCCAAGTGATGTGGATCTGTGTGACTTCGGGACTTCTTAGCTCTTAAGGATGGAAGATTGCTACTTGTAGACTGCGTTGGTATTTCCCCGAAGAGGAAAGGATGATGCAGTATAGTAGAGATAAGTATTTTCCTCAGTTAAGAACCAAGGTTATCAATCCAGTAGGAGAACCAAGCAAAATCCCTTTAAGCGCACCTGCACACACAAAAGCAAACACTTGCACCCAATGCAAATAAGAGGGTTGTCAATCCTCTTAACGGTTATTTGCAAGGATTAAATCTGATAGGGATAAATAGATAAACTAAAATACTAAATAAAATAAAAGTAAATAAATTGCAGCAAGGTATTTTTAGGTTTTTAATATATGATAAAGTAGACCCGAGGGCCATAGTTTTCACTAGAGGCTTCTCTCTCGAACGCATAGCATACGGTGGGTAAACAAATTACTGTTGGGCAATTGATAGAAAAACAAATAATTATGAAGGATTCATGGCAATGATCATGTATATAGGCATCACGTCCGAGACAAGTAGACCGACTCCTACCTGCATCTAGTACTATTACTCCACCCATCGACCGCTATCCAGCATGCATCTAGGGTATTAAGTATGAAACAAAGGAACGCCTTAAGCAAGATGACATGATGTAGACAAAGTAAACTCAAGAAATATGATTAAACCCCATCTTTTTATCCTTAATGGCAACAATACAAATACGTGTCATGTCCCCTTCTGTCACTGGGATTGAGCACCGCAAGATTGAACCCATCACAAAGCACCTCTCCCATTGCAAGACAAATCAGTCTAGTAGGCCAAACCAAATCGATAGATCGGAGAGAAATACAAAGCTATAATAATCATGCATAAAAGAGTTCAGAGAAGACTCAAATATTTCTCATGAATAATCTGATCATAAACTCACAATTCATCGGATCCCAACAAACACATCGCAAAAGAAGATTACATCAGATAGAACTCCAAGAACACCGAGGAGAACATGCTATTGAAGATCAAAGAGAGAGAAGAAGCCATCTAGCTACTAGCTATGGACCCATAGGTATGTGATAAACTACTCACATATCATCGAAAGGGTAGCAAGGTTGATGAAGAAGCCCTCCATGATCGATTCCCCCTCCGGCAGAGTACCGGAAAAGGCCTCCAGATGGGATCGCGGAAGAACAGAGGCTTGCGGCGGCGGAAAGGTTTTCTCTTCTGTCTCTCTGGTATATTGGGAATATTTGGGAATTTTATAGCGTTGGAATTAGGCCAGGAGGTGCCACGAGGGGCCCACAAGCCTGGGGGGCGCGCCCTCCAGGCTTGTCGCCTCCTCGTGACTCTTTTGGTCTTCTCCCGAAGCTTCCTGGGTCTCTTCTGGTCCAGAAAAAATTAATCCAAAGTTTTTTTCTTGTTTGGACACTTTTTGATAATGATTTTCTGAAAAGGCAAAAACAAGCAGAAAACAGTAACTGCCACTGGGCACTGGGTTAATAGGTTAGTCCCAAAAAATGATATATAATGGCATAAAATTGCATATAAAACATCCAAGATTGATACTATAATAGCATGGAACAATCAAAAATTATAGATGGGGTTTATTCTATTGATTTGGTTCGGTCAACTAGATTGATTTATCTTGCAATGGGAGAGGTGCTTTGTAATGGGTTCGATCTTGCGGTGCTCAATCCCAGTGATAGAAAGGGACATGACACGTATGTATCATTGCTATTAAGGGTAAAAAGATGGGGTTTATTCACGCGTGAGTTTACTTTGTCTACATCATGTCATCTTGCTTAAAGCGTTACTCCGTTCTTTATGAACTTAATACTCTAGATGCATGCTGGATAGCGGTCGATGTGTGGAGTAATAGTAGTAGATGCAAAATCGTTTCGGTCTACTTGTCTCGGACGTGATACCTATACACATGATCATTTCCTTGGATGTCGTCATGATTATTTGCTTTTCTATCAATTGCCCAACAGTAATTTGTCTACCCACCGTATGCTATTTTCTCGAGAGAAGCCTCTAGTGAAAACTATGGCCCCCGGGTCTATCTAAATCATATACTAAAACCCTAAAAATACTTGCTTCAATTTTATCTTATTTATTTTATTTTGTATTTTTGTTTCAATCTATCTATCTATCACATACAATTTAATCTTGCAATTAACCGCCAAGGGATTGACAACCCCTTGTTCGCGTTGGGTGCGAGGATTTGTTGTTTTGTGTGCAGGTACTGCTAACGAGTTGTTGCGTGATTCTCCTACTGGATTGATAACCTTGGTTTCATAACTGAGGGAAATACTTATCTCTACTGTATTGCATCATCCCCTCCTCTTCGGGGAAATCCCAACGCAGCTCACAAGTAGCAGGAAGAATTTCTGGCGCCGTTGCCGGGGAGACATCATCAACATGTATCAAGTACCTACGCATAAACTTTCATCTCCTTGCATTTACTTTATTTGCCTTTGCCTCTCGTTTTCATCTCCCCCACTTCTAAAAAGTTTTTACAAAAATACAAAAATATTTTCCATTTGCCTTTTTGCGTATTTTCTTGTTCGCTTGCTTGAAATTGTTATGATGAGTGATTTTGGCATGGCAGAAACTGATGATGGTAGAACTCCTAAAATTGGAAGTTCTACCAACCTTGATGCTAAAACTTTTGTGTTGGGACATGGGAATGTTATAGGAAAAGGTGTCATCCAAAAATTCTTTAATTGCATTGGGACCTTGGCTTGTGATGAAGCTCCTATACTTAAAGAAACCAAAAATTATGCCGAAGCTATCTCCGCACTTGTTCTTAAACTTGAAAGAAGGTTTATTCGCACCCATCCTACTTTGCAAAGATTGTTTTATGAGTTGCCAGTTATAAAAAATCCTAGAGCAAAGAAAATAGCTACCCTTGTCCTCATGAATGAATTTGATCACATAGTGCGAGAAGCTAGGGAGATCTTTGATTTTTATGGTATGAACCATGAAAAACCGGTAATAGATGAGATCCTTTATAATAGTGATTACTTGTTGAGGTATTTGTTCCGCAATGACCACATCTTTGATGAGAATACTAAAAAGGAAGTTCCCCCTTTGAATATAATCCGACAAGTTTTCAATAGTGTTAATAGACAATACTCTTGGATTGTAGCCGGTAATCAAGAGGGATTTGCAGATGGACAACTTGCTAATGCTAAAATTTCCATGGATGATGTGTTTCATATTACCTTTGAAAAACCTCCTGATGAAATTACATTTTTGGATAAGAAGAAGAAAGATGATAATACTTGAAACTATACATTATGCCTAACTAGGGGCATAAAACAATAGCGCTTGTTGGGAGGCAACCCATTGAATAAAATAAATTTTTGCTTTTTATTTCTGTTCTTGTGTGTTTTCACAATTATGCTACTGTTATGATTGTGTTTTTATGTTTTAATTAGTGTTTGTACCAAGTAAAGCCATTGGGATGATTTGGAAGATAGTATAATTGATGCTGTTTGGAAAACAGAAAGTTTTGCGTCCAGTGCTGGAATTTTAAGTCTGTACTGGAGCATCAGAAAAATCTGAAATTTTTACACAGTATTGGTATATGAATTGCCCACTTTGTCTTAATTTTTCAGAATTTTTGGAGTTACAGAAGTATAGCTTTTAAATAGATCTTTACAGACTATTCTGTTTTAGACAGATTCTGTTTTTGTTGCATAGTTTGCTTATTTTGATGAATCTATGGATCGTATCGGGGGGTATGAGTCATGGAGAAGTTGGAGTACAGTAGCATTATGCCAATATTAAATATGAATCAATTTACCACAGTACTTAAAGTTAAAGATTTATTTGTTATACTAACGGATCTCACGAATGTTTTGTTGAGTTTTGTGTGATTGAAGTTTTCAAGTTTTGGGTGAGATCACGATAGATGAAGGAATAAGGAGTGGCAAGAGCCTAAGCTTGGGGATGCCCAAGGCACCCCAAGGTAATATTCAGGGAAGACTCAAGCGTCTAAGCTTGGGGATGCCCCGGAAGGCATCCCCTCTTTCTTCTACCAACTATCGGTAATTTTAGTTGGAGCTATACTTTTATTCATCACATGATATGTGTTTTACTTGGAGCGTCGTGTATTATATGAGTCTTTGCTTTGTTTGCTTTTTAGTTTTTCACAATCATCTTTATTGGACACACCTATTTGAGAGAGCCACACATTTATCATGATTTGTTAGAATACTCTATGTGCTTCACTTAAATCTTTTGAGCTAGGCAGTTGCTCTAAGTGATTCACTTAAATCTTTTTGAGCACGGTGGTCGCTATATTTTGAAGAAATATTTGAACTCTCATGCTTCACTTATATTATTTTGAGAGTTGATAAGATTAAATTTTGAAGAAATATTTGCACTCTCATGTTTTACTTATATCTTTTTTAGAGTTGATAATAGTAATGGTAATTTGCACAAGATATGAATTTGGTCCCAAAGTGATGAATATTCAAGAGGGATATAATAAAAACTTTCATGAAAGATCATTGGATATGATAAGTTTGATTCCTTGCAATTGTTTTGCGATATGGAGATGATAATATGTGAGTCATGTTAGTGAGTAATTGTGATTTAGTAAGAATATTGGTGTTAAGGTTTGTGATTCCCTATGCATGCACATAAAGTCAATAGTTATGCAACGAAATTATATCCTACTTATGGTGCATTATTCGGTGTTAGTTATGTTCAATGCATGTTTATGACCATTTTCGTTTTTTGGTTGGTCGCTTCTCAATCTATTTGCTAGCCTTCATTTGTACTAAGCGGGAATACTGCTTGTGCATCCAACTCCTTAAAGCCAAGTTGTGCCAAATGAGTCCACCATACCTACCTATATGCGGTATTTCCATGCCGTTCCAAGTAAATTTGCATGTGCCAACTCTAAATTTTCAAAATAATTTTTTGTTTTGTGTGCCCGTACCGCTCATGAAGCGGCAGGGGGTGGCCAATATTTTCCATGCTAGGTGTGTTATTCCCACGATGAGTGTTTATTCACTTGTCATTGCACGGGAGAGTGGCGGGTAATAGGGATGCCCAGTCCCGAAATGAAATGAATTTTTTTTAATATGATGATAATAATAAATTCCTTGGAAAGTGTTGGTATGGAGGGCACCCGTGGATACGGCTAGCCATGGATTGTGAAAGAATGGTGGAAAGGAAATAAACTTTATTTTCTTTTTGGGAACCGCCTATGATGTGTCTAGCATGGAAGATATTGGGAATTCTCGGTCGTTTTCGTTGACAGGAAAAGCATGCCTCTCAAAATAATTTTATCTCTCTAATTTAAGCCTTGAGCTCTGGCACTTTTGCAAATCTCTGCTTCCCTCTGCGAAGCACCAACTATCTATTTACTTTTATGCAATTTTTATTTTTGTTTTTGAGTCTCCATCTTCTCTTACAAAGCACCAACTAGAGAGCACTATTGTCATACTTGTGCATTGGGTGTAGCTAATATTGAGTGTGTTTCATGAATGGATCAATGATTGAGCATAATGGGCTAGGGATAACTTTTTTTAGCGTTGATATTTTGAAATACATGGTTACATGTTAGTATGCTTGTGTATTTATGTCTTCGTGTCAAATTATAGACTATTGCTTTCAATCATTCAAGTCCAAATGTCCAAGCAACAAAAGAAAAGAGTATATGATGAATATGATAGGTAGCATTCCACATCAAAAATTCAGTTTTTATCATTTACTTACTCGAGGACGAGCAGGAATTAAGCTTGGGGAAGCTTGATACGTCTCCAACGTATTTATAATTTTTGATTGTTCCATGCTATTATAGTATCAATCTTGGATGTTTTATATACAATTACAAGCAATTATATATCATTTTTTTGGGACTAACCTATTAACTTAGTGCCCAGTGCCAGTTGTTGTTTTTTGCCTGTTTTTGGTTTTCCAGAATATCAGTACCAAACGAAGTCCAAATGCCATGAAACTTTTTGGAGATTTTTTTCTGGACATAAGAGACACTAGAAGCTTCGGGAGAGGGCCAGAAGATAGAGGAGGTGGCCACGAGCCACCAGGGCGCGCCCCAGGGGGGTGGCGCGCCCTGGTGCCTCGTGGGCCCACCTCTGCTCCGTTTGACCTAATTCTACCTCTATAAATTCTCTAAAATCGGGAAACCAACAGGGGAGTCCACGAAATACTTTTTCCACCGCCGCAAGTTCCTGTTCTCGAGAGATCCCATCTGGAGGCCTTTTCCGGCACTCTGCCGGAGGGGGATTCGATCACGGAGGGGCTCTCCATCAACCTTGCTGCCCTTCTGATGATGCGTGAGTAGTTTACCACAGACCTTCGGGTCCATAGTTAGTAGCTAGATGGCTTCTTCTCCCTTTTTGATCTTCAATACAATGTTCTCCTCAATGTTCTTAGAGTTCTATCCGATGTAATCACTTTTTGCGGTGTGTTTGTTGGGATCCGATGAATTGTGAGTTTATGATCAGATTATCCATGAATATTATTTGAGTTTTCTCTGAGCTCTTTTATGCATGATTGTTATAGCTTCGTATTTCTCTCCGATCTATTGATTTGGTTTGGCCAACTAGATTGATTTATCTTGCAATGGGAGAGGTGCTTTGTAATGGGTTCGATCTTGCGGTGCTCAATCCCAGTGACAGAAAGGGACATGACACGTATGTATCGGTGCTATCAAGGGTAAAAGGATGGGGTTTATTCATGCGTGAGTTTACTTTGTCTACATCATGTCATCTTGCTTAAGGCGTTACTCCATTCTTTATGAACTTAATACTCTAGATGCATGCTGGATAGCGGTCGATGTGTGGAGTAATAGTGGTAGATGCAGAATCGTTTCGGTCTACTTGTCTCGGACAAGATGCCTATATACATGATCATTGCCTTGGATATCGTCATGATTATTTGCTTTTCTATCAATTGCCCAACAGTAATTTGTTCACCCACCGTATGCTATTTTCAAGAGAGAAGCCTCTAGTGAAAACTATGGTCCCCGGGTCTACCTTAATCATATATTGAAAATCCTAAAGATACCTTGCTGCAATTTTGCTTTATTTATTTTATTTTGTATTTTTGTTCGATCTATCTATCTATCACCATACAATTTAATCTTGCAATTAACCGCAAGGGATTGACAACCCCTTGTTCGCGTTGGGTGCAAGGATTTGTTGTTTTGTGTGCAGGTACTGCTAACGAGTTGTTGCATGATTCTCCTACTGGATTGATAACCTTGGTTTCATAACTGAGGGAAATACTTATCTCTACTGTACTGCATCATCCCCTCCTCTTCGGGGAAATCCCAACGTAGCTCACAAGTAGCAACTACCCCGATGACAAGCCGAGCAATTGGTTCATACTTTTTAACGCGCTTCATCCTTTTCAATTCCAACGCAATACATGAGCGCAAGCCATGGATATAGCACTATGGGTGGAATAGAGTGTGGTGGTAGAGATAAATAAGAGAAGTCAAAAATAAGAAGATGGTCTCACATCAACGAGGCTAATCAATGGGCTATGGAGATGCCCATCAATTGATGTCAATGAGAGGAGTAGGGATTTCCATGCAACCGATGCACTAAGATCTATAAGTGTATGAAAGCTCAACATGAAAACTAAGTGGGTGTGCATCCAATTTGCTTGCTCATGAAGACCTCGGGCATTTGAGGAAGCCCATCATCGGAATATACAAGCCAAGTTCTATAATGAAAAATTCCCACTAGTATATGAAAGTGACAAAATAGGAGACTCTCTATATGAAAAACATGCTGCTACTCTGAAGCACAAGTGTGGAAAAAGAATAGTAACATTGCCCCTTCTCTCTTTTTCTCTCATTTTTTTCATGGCTCTTTTTGGCCTCTCTTTTTTTCGTCCGGAGTCTCATCCCGACTTGTGGGGGAATCATGGTCTCCATCATCCTTTCCTCACTGGGATAATGCTCTAATAATGATGATCATCACACTTTTATTTACTTACAACTCAATATTACAACTTGATACTAGAACAAAGATATGACTCTATGAATGCCTCTAGCAGTGTAACAGGATGTGCAATGATGCTAGCGTAACATGTATTAAAATGATGAACGGTGGCTGAGCCACAAATACTATGTCAGCTATATGATCATGCAAAGCAATATGACAATGACAATGTGTGTCATAAAAAATGGAACGGTAGAAGTTGCATGGCAATATATCTCGGAATGGCTATGGAAATTCCATGATAGGTAGGTATGGTGGCTGTTTTGAGGAAGGTATAAAGAGGCTTATGTGTGATAGAGCGTATCATATCACGGGGTTTGGATGCACCGGCGAAGTTTGCACCAGCTCTCGATGTGAGAAAGGGCAATGCATGGTATCGAAGAGGCTAGCAGATTGCGGAAGGGTGAGAGTGCATATAATCCATGGACTCACATTAGTCATAAAGAACTCACATACTTATTGCGAAAGTTTATTAGCCCTCGAAGCAAAGTACTACTACGCATGCCCCTAGGGGGATAGATTGGTAGGACAAGTCCATCGCTCGTCCCCGACCGCCACTCATAAGGTAGACAATCAACAATAAATCATGCTCCAACTTCATAGCCTAACGACAGATCATACGTGCATGCTTCGGGAATCACAAACCTTAACACCAATATTCTTACTAAACCACAATTATCTACTAATACCTCCCACATATTACCATCTTAATATCGCAAAACTATTGCAAGGAATCAAACTTATCATATTTAGTGATCTACATGAAAGTTTTTATTATATCCCTCTTGAATACCTATCATATCAGGACCAAATTCATAACCCGTGCATATTACCATTGCTAATCATGAGAATCTCAAAAAGATATAAGTTAAGCATGAGAGTGCAACTATTTCTTTAAAATATAACCACCGCCGTGCTCTAAAAGATATAAGTGAAGCACTAGAGCAACTGCCTAGCTCAAAAGATATAAGTGAAGCACATAGAGTATTCTAACAAATCACGAATAATGTGTGTCCCTCTGAAAAAGGTGTGTTTAGAAAAGATGATTGTGACAAAATAAAAAGCAAACAAAAGTAAAGAAAATATATCACAAGACGCTCCAAGTAAAACACATATCATGTGATGAATAAAAATATAGCTCCAAGTGAGTTACCGATAGATTGTAGACGAAAGAGGGGATGCCTTCCGGGGCATCCCCAAGCTTAGACGCTTGAGCCTTCCTTGAATATTACCTTGGGGTGCCTTGGGCATCCCCAAGCTTAGGCTCTTGCCACTCATTATTCCTTTATCCATCGTAGTCTTAGCCCAAACTTGAAAACTTCAGCACACAAAACTCAACAGAAACCTCGTGAGAGCTGTTAGTATAACAAATAAATCTTAAACTTTAGGTACTGTTGTAAATTGATTCATATTTAATATTAGCATAATGCTACTGTACTCCAACTTCTCCATGACTCATACCCCCGATACAATCCATAGATTCATCAAAATAAGCAAACTATGCAACAAAAACATAATCTATCTAAAATAGAACAGTCTGTAAAGATCTGAATTAACGTCATACTTCTGTAACTCCAAAAATTCTGAAAAATTAGGACAACGTGGGCAATTCATATATCAATACTGTGTAAAAACTTCAGACAAAAATTCCAGCACTGGACGCAAAAGTTTCTGTTTTCCAACAGCATCTATCATAATATCTTCCAAATCATCTCAAAGGCATTACTTGGCACAAAAACTAATTAAAACATAAAAATACAATCATAACAGAGGCTATAATTTTGTAAACACTCAAGAACAGAAAGAAAAGGCAAAAATTTATTTAATTCATTGGGTTGCCTCCCAACAAGCACTATTGTTTTATGCCCCTAGCTAGGCATAATGCATAGTTTCAAGTGTTGTCATCCTTCATCCTCAAGTCCTTTTTGATTAAATCTTCCAAAACTTTCCTCATTAATTCTATACTTTCATGCTCTTATTTTCTAGTGGGTGAGCTTAGGTAATTGAAGGGGCTTTGATTACTAACCTTAACATTCATAACTTCAAACTTAGGATCATCCCCATAAACGTCCTCATATAAAACATGTATCTCATCATCAATAGGATCTCTAGCCGTACCCTCAAACCATTCTTCACTAAAGCCCTCATCAATCCCTTTAGTAACCCACTCAAATTTTTCACAAGCATGGTGGTACATAGTTTTAATTATTTCGGCGTATGGAACTCTTCTTCTAATATTTTTACCATAAGCAAAGTAATCTTTAGATTCCAACCTACGAATAGTATCTTTGTCATGAAGAATTTCCTCTATAGGGGGGTGCTCAAAATTAATTTTGTAAAAGGAAAAAATATCCCTAGCTTCTCAGATTATATAATCAAATTCATGCATAAGGATTATAGTGGCAATTTTCTTAGCCCTAGGATCATGTATGTTGGGAAGTTCATAAAATATCTTTTGTAA